>JASPKZ010007248.1:0-1356536 GCA_030220185.1 Diploptera punctata | reverse complement strand
AGAGTTATGTCTTCCGTGTAGGAATGCGTCATTTGTTCGGGCCTAGAAATTCAACATTTATAAATTCTAGGGCATTTTTCTCCAGCTTGCAGTTTGTGCTGTAATCGTGTGTTGATCATTCTTTTTGTTGTGTACCGATGTACACCTCTCCACAACTGCACGGATACGGATATATACCGGCATGACTCAAAGGATCTCTAGTGTCTTTGGCTGGGGCGCAGTATATTGCTGATTTTTTGTGTTGGTTTGTAGGTTGTTGCTATGTTGTATTCTTAATATCGTCCAATTTTCTCTGTGTTGTTTTTGATATAAGGAGGTAAACTTACCATTTATCTCTTCCTTGTTTTCGTTTTCGGGGCCTATATTTCTGGGATTTTATGGCTCGACGAAAATCTGTTTTGCTGTATCCATTGGTAAGAAAAGCTGCATGGAGATGATTGATTTTTTGAGTCCTGCCGGTATATATCGTATCCCGTGCAGTTGTGGAGAGGTGTACATCGGTACAACAAAAAGAATGATCAACACACGATTACAAGAACACATGAGACACTGCAGGTTAAAACAAAATGAAAAATCGGCCGTAGCGGAACACTTGATGAAACAACAACATATTATAAGATTTGAAGATACCCAGGTATATCACACACATCACATTACTACACCAGACTATACAGAAGAAGCCATAGAAATATATAAACATAAAAATTCTTCAACAAAAAAGAAGAAAACCTTGAAGATAAACAAAATTGGATCCCAGCACTGCATAACACGACAACGAAGCCTAGGACTTTCGCACACGGCAATACAGCGCAAAAACTCGGTGCGCGCAGAAAACTCCCCTCCACCCGGGATTTAGCTATAAACAGAGATACAGTTTCCCACGACCAGCCGGTCTGCAGCCGACTGTTGAGGGGTTCACAGAAAGGGCACGTAGTATCTCCTGATGATGTCTACCGGCGCAGCAGTAGACGAAACGTCGAGTATGAAGACAACCAGGCCACGGCCTATAAGCCCGGAAGACGAACCAAATATGGATCAAGACGCCGGGCCGTGAAAGCCTACAATTATATATAAGAGGGTTGTTATACTCAACCCCTTCACCATTAAAAATTACCCTTTGTAGAGAAAAACTTGGAAAAAAGTAGCTTTTTGGACGCTTAAATGTCTTACACTGCCTAAAACATAAAAAATACACCAAATTAATGTACACAGAATTGAATATCTCAAAAAAAATCTACAAAAAGTCTGCGACAGCATATGTTTATTTTTACGGACAACTCACAATAACCATTTTTGTCTTTCATTGATCTCAATATCGGGTAATCAGCATGAGATATCTAAAAAATAATTACGATATAAATTTATAATTATTTTTCCTTTCAGTTATTCAACTGAACATAAAATCACGTTAATTTTAATTTATTTGAGGTAGCAGCAGCGTCCGCCGGGTATTAGTATTTTTAAAGGAATTTAGGGCTAATAAATTCTATCTTCAAGCCAGAGTTAGTCCAAAAACATTCAAGACTAAAAGTCTTATAAAACACTGGACTTCCAACTCTTTTGTATGGTAGCGAAGTAAGGACATTGAAACAAAAGGATATGCAGAGACTTACTGTTAGATCTGCTGAAATGAGATACACACTACTGGGTAATAAAAAATGAAGACACCTTAGAAGAATTACACATGGAACCTTTAGAAAAACAAAATTTCTGATTATAAGTCAAGATGGATGCAACATGTTCATCGAATGGAGGATCACAGGATACCCAAGCAGATGTTAAGCTATCAACCTGCAGGGAAGAAGAAGATCAGGACGTCCACTCAAAAGACTTCAGGATGGTATTTCTATTTTAAACACATTGGATGAGATAGAATATTCAAATAAAATTATTAATTTAATAAAACCATGGGAATGATAAATTCAGTAATGAAACCTTAACTAGTCCAGAGAGATGCCAGAGTACAGTTATACAAAACTTTAGCAAGGGCCTGTCCTTTAAGGAGAGCAGGACAACTTCAAGTGAAATGAGATAGACAGCAGGTACAAATCACAATGACGATGTCTTGAAGGAACTACCTTTAGAATCAGTCATAAATACATATATAAATACCAGAACAAACTCGATGATTGAGTTCAGATAGAGTTCCCAAGGCCAACAGGGAAGAGATATCTGAGCCATCAAAGGAAACGCGGATACAATATTCATCAATGAGATCGTAACAGGCCTATAGGCCTAAGACTTGGTTGGATGAAGAAGAAGAAGAAGAGAGAAGAAGAAGATTTCTATTGAGGCTGAAAGACGTCAGCAGATTACCTAATTTCGTGACTGGACTATGATGATAAAGGACAGATTGTCTTCTGGAGTCGGGAAAATATTAAATTTGGCGCAGCTCTGAAGAAGGAATTGAATAATAACTGGACGGGAGATGTTTCCCACGGTCATGTCGCACGTGACAGGGCTGACCAATTATATTGTTAACAAGTAACACTGTTTATAGGAGTGCTGTAAACCAGTACAACTTCAATATTTACATTGTTCCTTATTTAACTAATAAAAATGAAAGTCCGTCATCCAGGAATTGCATAAACAAATCGAATTTATGAACCCATTTTGCTGGTTTACCGTGTGTGTGTGTGTGGTGTGTGTATATTATATATATATATATATATATAATATATATATATATATCATGGTATCAAGACAGATGCCGCTCTCTTCCGAAAACCAAACGCCATTCCTCTCGGTCCATCCATTGATCTTCCTACAATCCTCTGACAATCAAAGCCGCTTGACCTTCTATGCAGGTTTTCTTTGGTCTTCCTTTCTTCTTCCATTTCAATGTTTTCCTGGGTAATCTTTCTTCTTGCATTCGTCGTACGTGCCCATACCAATTTAATTGCTTATACCGTATATAATCTACTATTGAATAACAATATTCATTTTTATCTTACGACAGTATTTCTTATTTTGTCTAATTTTGAACATCTTGCTGCTCTCCTCAAGAAATCCATTTCCATCGACATAAGTTTTTGTTCTAAGTTTTTGTTGAATTTCCAAACTTCATCTCCATATGTGACAGTACTTCTCTCTATTGAATTATGTATTTATAACTTTTTTCCTGGTTATATGTCTGTTCCATAAGACTTCCATTCATCATTGCTGTTATTCCTCTACCTTTATTTATTCTGTTCTTAATATCACTTTCTTTTTTGTCCTCATTATCTAATTTTACTCCCATCTACTCAAATTCTTCACATCCTCTAATATACCCCTTTTCATCTTCTAATATCAAATCTTCGGTTTCGGCTCCACGCCCATATAAAATGTTATTTTTTTTCTAAATTTATTTTCAACCCCCAGTTCTCGTATTCGTCTAATAATTTTCTGAACATAAACTCCATGTCTTCATATTCTTGAGCAATTATTATCTGATCATTCGCAAATAGTGTATATATTGTATATGTTGATCCATCTCCAATTGGTACTCCCATTCCTGAACATTTTTGCTCCAGTTTGACAGTGCTTTTTATATATATATATATATATATATATATATATATATATATATATCACCATCGTTTTTTTTACTGTTATACCTATATAATTTTCACATTGGTCTTTTTTTCCTTTTTATGGATTATCGAAATGTATCCTAGTTTCCATTCTTGAGGAACTTTTCACCATTCATAAATTTCGTAAATAATTGTCTCAGTCGTTCAAATAAATGGTCGGATCCATGTTTTAATAGTTCCGCTGGAATTCCTCCTGGACCACTAGTTCTTTTATTTTTTAATGATTGAACATTCATTTTAATATCCTCTATGTCCAATTGTATATGTTCATCTTTCATTTATTTCAGGAATATTTTGAACGTTATCTAATTTAAGTTCCCTGTTTTCTGATAGTAATGTTTAAAATAATTTTCCCATTCAGTCATAGATATTTTTTGTACATTTGTTTGTCCACTTGTTTTATTTCTCTTTTTTTTAATTTTCCTAGAATCAGTACTTCGTTTTCCTCCAATACATGTTTGAATTTTTAAACAATTTTGTTCCCAGCTCTGATTTTTAGCTTCCGTAATTCTCTTCCTAACTCTTGCTTGAGCTTCTTTATATTGCATTTTGTCTTACAGATTTTTGTGTTATTCAACGACATTAAATATTTTTCTTTCTTTTGCTTGCTATTTCTTTTCTAAGTCCTCATTCCAAAAATATTTGAATTATTTATTTCTGTATTTGCTTCTCCTAAAGCTTCTTTTGCCGCCTAATGAATACTTTTTACTATATAGTTGTATTCTTCCTGAGCATTGTCAAACGTAGAGATTATAACTGATCATCTAACCTTTTCTTATACAGATATGATGTGCTCTCATTCTCCAAGTTGTATAGAGTTGTTGACATGGCATGGAAACTGTTCTCTTCATTTTTAGTTTTATTTAACCTGTTATTTTTACTTTTTAAGTTTTAAGTGATCCCACAACAGGCCTGGAGGCCCTTGGGGTAGTAGGAGGTTAAGGCTCCCACTTTTTCTAGACAATCGGCACTTTATGTCAGCCGGGTTGTCAGCCGCCTTTACCCCCAGAACAAGCGCCTAGTACTCATTTCCGTTAGAGGCTGAGTCTACCCCAGGGCCATAGTGCCGCCAGAGGGTTTGGGTCAGTTTAAAAATCCTGACCCCAACGGGACTTGAACCCTCGACCCTCCGGCTTGTAGTTCAGTGCCTTAACCACTACGCTACTTTTTACTTTGGAATGGAAATATTTTTGCATTCAATAAATAGTGATCACTTCCGCATGATAATCCTCTGTATGCCCTTACATCCTGGCTCTTTAAAATTGAATGTTTCTTAATTATTACAAAATCTATTATCGATTGTAGATTAAGAGTATCTTGGTGTTAAGTATACTTATGAATATCTCTAAGTTGGTAAAACCCAATTAGGATTTTAAGTGAATATTGTTCACAAAATCCTATCAATCTTCTACCATTGTCATTTTTCTCCAATTCTCCATATGGTCCGGCTACATCATTATCTATCTCTTTGGGGATTCTGCTGTTAAAATCGCCAGCTAATATAATTTTAGAATGGAAGTGTTTTGGAATAGAAACCTGAGGGAAGACGTGGCAGAGGAAGATCTAAAACCTCCTGGAGTCAGGGAATATATTTATAAATGAAGGAGAAACATCTGCAACCAGGAGATTGGATGGACCGACAAAATTGGTTATTGGGAATCGGACGATGTCAAAGACATTAATCAACCGATGATTTATATATATATATATATATATATATATATATAAGAAAAAATTGTTTGTATTAGATTTGATTGGTGGTGTAATGGATAACACGCTGGAGTACCAATCCAGAGGTCCGGGTTCAAATCCCGTCCAGATATTTATTTTTCTTATCATGTCATATATATATAATCTCAGGATGGAGATGTACGGAAAGGTTGTATCTGCGCGCCATTAACCTCCGGGTTCGATATTGCAAGTGAGTTATTTAATTAGATGTTATTGTTCTTATATGAACTTGGTTTGTTAAAGCGCGTATAGTTAGTAAAAGGACCGGATACAGCCAAATCTCCTACCGACGACTGGGAAAGCCGCTGATGTCAAAAGCGTCGCAAAACAACAGTTAGAAGCGCATATCATACTTCTGATGATGGAAACTGGTTTTCGCAAGGCGTACTTTTCGGGTTACTTTTTTTTTAGTATAGTTGAGGACGACGGTACCTGCCAAGTACATATTTTAATACTTTACCTGTAAAATCGTGTAATCGCGATGAAATAGATTGTTAAAGCATAAAATAATTTGAAATAAAATCGTGTGTTTCTAATTAGAAATTCTGAGTTGAGTTAGTTCCTGGCCAGCTGTAAAACGTTGTACGTATTTATATCGTGTGACGTCATCAATATCTCAGAAACAGGTGGAAACTAAATCAATCTCCTCTTCTGCGCGCTTTTTAAATTTTAAACACAACCAACTGTTTTTTTTAAATTATTCCAAAGGACTTTCCATATATTATTTCAACAACGCCACTACTCATGTTTGTATTCATAAATAAAATGAAAAGCGAAGGAGAAGGCATGAAGGGGAGACAAGGGGAGTGTAGATAGGATGAAATTCGGAAAACGAGAGAATCCTGAGAAAAACCCGAAAAGTTCCAGTGTGGCCCGCATTTGAATCTGAGAGTATCCGTCCAAGCCACCTCCTCTTAAAGAAAAAAAAAACAGTTACCACTTGTCACTGAGCTCATGAGGACCTGGTACTATCCTTGTGAAAGGTGTCGACTCTCATATTTTACTATAAAATTAGTCTGCATGCCGTAAAAGAAAAACTATGTTTTTTAAATGTACGATACATAGATTTGGAAAAAGTAATGCTAACCTTGCCCCTCCACCCCTCCCTAAACAAACAAATGTCATTATTATGAGTTTGGCAACATCTACCCTCTGTACGTAGGGCGACACTGGCGTAGCCCATAAGGTCTGTAGTAACTTCATGGGTTGAATTAGAGTCTAGTAACAATGTATTTTTTTTTAAACCAGAGGGAAACAGTTGCCTTTGATGCCGCCTGTAAACTAAATGAATGAGCCGACTTTACTTCACATCGCTTCTCTGGAAGAAATTTCAAGGTAGGGTTCGGCATGCAATGGTTGGCAATTATGCACTGTGCAGCCTGTACAGTGTACAGTACATGGGATTGTGACAACACAGCGGAGCAAATGGAAAAGTTTGTGGAGTGAAGACGGGGCGGGGGGGAGGTCTGACCACGCACATCCTCATTCAGACAATGAATGACCTGCACAATCCAAACTTCCAATTTGTGTCTTCCTGCTGGTCTATCTTCCCACACGTGTAGGAGTACATGTCCAGCCACATCTCACTAGTGTTTACCATCCACATACCTTCATCTCATTCTCTGTGTATATATATATTACGTTAAACAAATTCACAGTTTTTACAAATCCGTTCTTCCTTCTAAACTCATCCATGAATTCTCACAGTAAGTCCTTGCGTAGTACATAACTATACAGGTTACATCTGAAAAATTTCGGGTTTGTAAAATAATCTCAAACCTAAATTAGAGCTTCTGAGCAAAATTTAATCACCCTTTTCCATCAGAATAATTTAATTTCCTACTAGGGTTAGAAACTCTTTGCAGGAAAACCAGAGGGAAAGCGCCTAATAGGTAGGCCAAGAATGAAGTGGGACGACATTAACAATGAATTGAGAAAGTTGAATTATACACGAGATGATTGGAAAACATTAGGTCAGAATATATATGTATGGAAAGCTTATGTCCACGCGGCAATGGACCAGGAGTTCGATAGTGCCAGTTACTTAGTTAATTCTCAATTATTCATTCGAAAAATTTTACTTTCAATTCTTGTAACTATTGTATACCGAGGTGGACTAGTGGTTGTGCTCCCTGTCGCGGGTTCAAACCCAACCGGGGATCGATGGTTTTTTAGGACGGAAAAATCCAAAGAGCAAGTCCTCCGGGAAGGACTTTAAGCCGTGGATTCTGAGTCGGAAGATTTTCAGGCTCGTAAAAGATCCTTAAGCCTGAATAAAAAGGCCTCTTATAGCAAAATTTTTCGACCTCAACGTCCTAGTAATAACATAGTTGCCTGCTCGATGTCTCATTGAGTCGGTGTGTTGACCACATGTCATTCTTGGCATCTGTGGACAAATAAGGTAACTGAATCAACTTGGTCCAGTAGCTCCTGACAACAGCCCATCATTCCTCTTCTTCCTTTGGCTCTACAGTTCTCTAAGAACCTTGGCCTCCTTCCTAACATCTGCCCATTCTTCTCTATTTCTAGCTTTCTGTCTCTATATTTTAACCTTTAGTTTTTTTAAGTCTTCCTCAACCCTATATATCCATCTTTGTCTCTGTCTTCTGATCTTTCTTCTTCCTTCCAATTTCCCTTCTAAAATATTTTTAGAAATAAGTATTTTAATAATCTGAATACAGCTTATCCAAGTAACTTCGAATCATTTTAACGTAAACGCTAATTTCCATAACAGAAGATGTTAAAAAATAAATGTTCAATGTTTACACATCTTTCTGTGCCTAAAGTTTTATTTTCCTTATCCAGTCTTCCCTATCCATCCACTCCATGTCCTCCAGTCCTCTTGTTCTAATTGCAGTTCTTGTTACTTGCATCCACGAGTTTCGAGGTCTTCATTTCCTTCTTCTTCCAGGTGGACACCGTTCCAATGTATTTCTGGGTAACCTTTCTTGCATTCGTCATACGTGCCCATACCAATTTAATTGCTTGTATCTTATATAATCTACTGTTGAATATATAATATTAATTTCTTCTCGTATGACAGTATTTCTTATTTTTTCTAATTTTGAACATTTTGCTGCTCTCCTCAAGAAATCCATTTCCATCTACATAAGTTTTTGGTCTAAGTTTTTGTTGAATTTCCAAACTTCAGCTCCATATGTAACAGTACTTCTCACTATTAAATAATATATTTCTAACTTATTTCTTCTGGTCATATGTCTGTTCCATAACACTCCATTTAACATTGCTGTTATTGTTCTACCTTTATTTATTCTGTTCTTAATATCACTTATTTGTTTATCCTCTTTGTCCACTTTTGCCCCCAGACACTCAAATTCATCACATTCTCTATCATACCCCTTCTGTTCTTCTAATATTAAATCTTCGGTTCCTGCTCCATATCCCATATATATTTTTTCTAAATTTATTTTCAAACCCCAGTTATCATATTCGTCCAATAATTTCCTGAACATAAGCTCTATGCCTTCTTATTTTTGAGCAATTATTATCTGGTCATCCCAAAAATAATAATAATAATAATATAATAATAATAATAATAATAATATAATAATAATAATATCCATCCATAGTAATTCTGCCCGAAGGCAGGTCCTTCACTGCAATCATAGCATTTTCATGATATGCTTGCAGCTTTACTAGGGAATTGTAGGTGTGGTAGCTTCCCGTTGCTTTCCACACCAGTGAAGGATGATGGTGATGATGATAATGATAAGGAGGAGGATGATGATGATGGCCATATGATTTCGGGGACCGTTTGGGCCTTAAAGTTTTCCTGACATTTGTCTTACAGATGAGGAAAAACCCCGATAAAAACCTCACCCAGAAAAACTGCCCCGACCGGGGATCGAACCCGGGCCCGCTGCGTGACAAGGCAGCACGCTACCTCGAGACCACAGTGGTGGACAATAATAATAATAATAAAAATAATAATAATAATAATAAAAATAATAATAATAATAATAACTTACTAAAAACTAACAATTTGGTAAAATTGACAACGATTTGTTTCTTGATTTCAGCTCGAAACGTGGACTTGACCTGGGTCTGAGCCGTGGCTTCTCTGGTTCCCAAGCAGCCAAACACCTGATGGGTCTGGCAGCTGCTAACTACGCCGGAGGACCCGGCAGGAGGCGACGTAGCAGCGATGATTCTTCATAGAAGAACCAGCCATTGTCTACCCTTAACATTCCCATGGCACTATTATTGTTATTCTGTAGCACGTTTGCTCTGGTTTCATTTGAATGCTTCGCAGGCCTATGAGACAATCACCCTATAGGTGTCACTTCCCTTGTACAAATAGAAATGGCTTAAACCTGCAACAACGACAACTCGATGTATTCCATCTGTTCTTCATTCATTATAAATAAAGTAGCTACTTTTTTTCTTTCCTCCAGAAGCAAAACTGTGTTACAAAATCTTTTGCATGTGTGTAAATAAATAAATATGTTATTTTACTGAATAATTTTTTTCTAATATTTTTTCTGCGAGAAAAACAGGTTGTTAATTTTAACAAATTGTTCGTTTTTTAACAACTTGTTATTTTTAACAGTTTGTTTGTATAGCTCCTTATTAATATTAACAAGTTATATTTAACAAGTTGTTTATTTAACGAGTTATTATTAACAACTCGTTAGTTGTATTACCCTTTTAATTTCAACAAATTTTATGATTTAACATATTTTTATATTAATAAATGGGATCTTCTTGGTCATAAACTTGTATTACACATAGTCAATAAACCCCAAATCACCAAATTAAAAAGTTAAAAGAGTCAGTTTTTCTTTAGTCAATAATAAGTATTGATAATGATAGCGTCCCTATTGAAACACGTTCACTTTTAACTTTTTAATTTGGTGGTTTCATTGACTATGCGTAATAAAACAAATTGTTAGTTTTAAAAATCTGTTCGTTTTAACTGACTGGTAGTTTTAACAGATTGTTAATTTTAACAAGTTGTTTGTTTTGAGAGGGTTTTAGTTTTAGAAAGTTATTTTAATCCAGTGACAAAACAAGTATTTTGCAACTATACAAATGTAAGTTATAACAAAGTATGAAACTCCATGATAAAACTTCTTTTCCGTCGCATCGACAAGTCGAAGAAATGAGAGATGCAGCTAGCCGCTCCGAGGATGCTACAGTCAAAACAACAGCACGACCTTAAATTAGAACATGACGCAATAACCCGGAAGATAATTCTTATTTTGAATGTATTTATATTATTCCCTGAGAGTAGTTAATAATAACAATAACTAATTCGTTATCTTAGTCAAATATTCAATTTATTCACGTAGACGTTTTAATCTCCTTGTGTGAGATCATTTTCAGGACATTTGACATTTCCATTTATACATTTTGTATGGTTGTTTATACTACATAGATACCATTATCAAGACAATTACGTGTGTGCTTTTAACAATTTTAAATTAACAAAAATCAAAATTCCAATGTTATGATTAAAAATATACTCGGGTGGCTGCTTGCAACGGAAATCCACTGGGCTATGGGGTCGCTGGAGGAAACTATATAGGCCGTATAGATATATTTATAAAGCCTTCAGTATTTCAGATCCTATGTTAAACTGGTGATCTAAGAGTTATGTTATATTCCTCTGATCCCGAAAGTCGCGGGTTCAAGCCCGGTCGAGATCGATGGATTTTTACTATGGAAAAATTGAAGACCCAGGACCTCCGGTGGTGTATTTAAGTCGCGGTGTAGATAATACACTGATCTTGTACAAATGTTTAGCAAGTTAATCTGAATTGCGCAACTGCTGTCTTCCTGGAATGGAGTTTGTGATGTGAAGGAGGTATTCCCATTCCGTGTCTTTTTTGGATGATTGAAGTATTTTTTAACATTTTGCAATACTTTTATTTTAACACAGTCCCAATAATTGGAACTGTGTTAAAATAACAGTATTGCAAAATGTTAAATAACATCGTTTACTGCTTATAAAAGTGGTTGTGTAAAATTCTCAAATATAGATACTTCTAAACGAAGCCGGCCGTTGGCGATGGTAGTGTCATCTACCTGACAAGGGACAAAACGAGAATTGTAGATTTGTATATGTGGAAAGAATTAATGTTTGTGCCAGGTCTAGAATGGTGTAGTGGGCTGCACACTAGTCTGGAGAACTAGAGGTCCACGGTTCGATTCCTGGTTCAGACATTAATTTTTCTTTTCACAATATCATTATTATATTATGATTGAAGTCTGTCGTTGTTGATGTCTTGGTTTTGTATTTTATGTGTATTTTAGCTAAATACAAGATATAGATTTGGATTTATACGCAAAATGCGTTTAATCGCTCGTAAAGACCAACAAGGAGTGAGAGATAAAAACACCTGTCTCTACATCCTGAAGAACCTGCTGCACGTGAAATAAATCCTTTATCTGGGATATTTGAATGAAGCTGAATCCTATCTACAAGAAAAAATAAGAGTTATATCTTAATCCTCTTGATATCCTCCTTCTTTCCATATCTGAGATCTATAGCACGTCGATTGCAGTGCCATAGTCATTGAGGAACATGTATGTGTTGAACGGAGACTGACTATATGAGCGCCAGAATAATTACCTGATTTCAAATTGTAACAAGCAATAATGCCAATTAACACACACTGCAAAACAGTAATCAAAGTAAAAGAACAGCAAACTGAAAAATGACGCTCACAAAGGGCATCAGGCAAGGTTGACTCTTTAAGTCCATTCTTATTTAATATTATAATGGATAAAATTATTGAAAACATATCACCACGTTTGGGTTATAAAATGGGAAACACTAGATTTCACTTAATATGTTACTCAGATGATGTCGTTCTGCTTTCAGAATCTGAAGATAATTTACAAACATCTCTATATCAATTTAATATAAATGCAATACAATATGGAAATTAATACAAATAAGACAAAATGTTTAACAATATCAAAAGAACCAGTAAGATGCAAATTAGAAGTGGAAATAAAAATTATAGAACAAGTATCAGAATTTAATTATTTAGGTGTATTAATAACAATCACTAAAAATGTAATAAAAGAAGTAAAGAAACAAGCTGATAAAGCAGAACAAATATCAGGATAGATGAAAGATTTAATTTGGCGCAACAAACATATGTCAATAGAAAGCAAAACCCGCATATACAAAACAATAGTTCGACCAGTTATCGTATATGGAGCAGAAACTAGGGCTGACACAACAAAAACTAAACAAATAATAAGCACATGTGAAATGAAGATCGTAAGAACTATTCAGGGGAAAACATTATTTGATAAAATACACAACATAGAAATTAGGGACAAATGCCATATTCAAGACATAACCAAATGTATTATAGATAGACGAAAATATTGGAAAGATCATACAGAAAGAATGGAAGACAACCGACTTGCAAAAAGAGCTAAAGAAGGTAGACCCATGGACGGGAGAAGAACAAGAGGAAGACCAGCCAAGAGATGGATAAACAGTGAATGCACATCCAATACGCCTATCTCTGAGGAGTGATTTTGGAACTAAACAAGATGAAAACCCTACACATTATGATTAAGAAGAAGAATAAGAAGAAGAGAAGAAATTGCAACAATATTTGGAGTTCAGAGCAAAAGTGGACTATGTCCAAAAATTGAAAACCCTAGTTTTATGTGAATTTGGGCTCAAAACATCAATAAATCTTCGAAGCAATCGTGAACCAAGTATTTTTATATTTGTTGTAGAACGCAGGCTTTCACGGCCGGAAATCATGATATTAGCAATACTTCGGGCTATAAGGCCAGTGGTCCATAATTGGTGTCTCTCCCTCAACTACGGAAGGCATCTTCAGTGACAATTTCTTCTATACCATATCGGCTCTTAGACTTAAACAAATGTCAATTGTATCCTTCCGCCATTCGCACCACAATTACTGTCACATTGACAGGGAGCACGTGTGAAATATATAAGACATGTGATCGTTAAATGGGGTAGATTACAAGAAAACTAGTGAGATTTTTCACTGAACTTGTGAAATACATTTAAAATAACTGTTTTGTTTTAGCACTAGCCTCTCAAAGGTTTGCCAGACTTGTGTTTTAAAAATTTAAATGGCGACACAACAACAGAAGACTCAACTCCTTCAGTCATTTTGTTGCATCAGAATCAACTGAAACATGACTCAAATGCATCCATCCATAAGTAATAAACTATTGTAAGCTGTAATTATTGATTAGGTATATTTTAGAATATTTTCTGTTTTGAATATTACTATTTTCATTCACGAAGAATAAGTACATTCAGAGGACATATTTTTAATTTAATAAAAGGAAGATACTCTTTCGCGTACTTATTTTTCGACGTCGTATGACGTGTCAATCACATGGTTTTGTTTTGATGAGGATCACTTTAAGAGTGGATAGCCTTTAGGTGATGTCCTCTGTTGTGTGGCCCAGGGAGAAACGTCTGGGGAAAACACCAGTTATGGACTTATAGCCCGATATCTTCTAATATTGTATTTGTTCTTTTTCACTGTAAAAAACAATGTTTTAATTCTTCACCTGCAATTAAATGTCTTACTTTAACTTTATATCAATTTTCTGAATAGAAAATATGAACTAAACAACAACAACATATTAAATAAAATATAAGACAGCAACATATAGAACAATAAAGGACATACAGAGTGATTCAGAAATGCGGCTATACGTTTGATCGCATTTTGTGACGAAAATATTATTACTAAAGGAAATATGATGTTATCATTCGAAAAGGAATCCTTCAAATTACAACAATAGAACAAAACAAAACAAATCACTGCTCACGTGCAGCTTGGCGGGTTGATTTTTGTGGCCTAGCGTCGAACGCCTCCACAATTATCTTCGTTGTTTCTGCATCCGTGCTAATGTGAGGCCTTCCAGGAGGTTTGATTTTCTGCATCCTTCCCGTTTCCAGCAGTCGTTTTCTCCACTTCCCCACAGTCGATGGCTGCAATGCTACGTTAAACTCATGTCTTACCCGTCTTGCGGCCTCACGTTCATTAGCATACGTATTTCCCATGCAGCAATTGTAATTTGCTGTTGCATATTCAACGCCATTTTGACTAATGACGTAAGTTGTACACTGTTTTGTTTTATTCCATTGTTGTAATTTGAATAATTGCCTTTCCAACGGTAATTTGATATTTCCTGTAATGGTAATATTTTCATCACACAACGCGATCATACGTATAGCCATATTTATGATTCACCACGTACATAAACTTAAATACAATAGTTGTGGAAAATGTATATAGGACGTACAACTACGTGCTTTAAAATAAGATATTACGAGCATTTCAGTTATTTCATAAAACATGGAGTCAAATCGAGTTTGGCTAAGCACCGTCATCAGTTCAACACAATAGCAAACACACTCTCAATATGTATAATTGTAGGCTTCCACGGCCGGCGTCTTCATAATATTTGGTTCGTCTTCCGGGCTTATAGGCCGTGGTCCGGTTGTCTTCATACTCGACATTTCGTTTACTGCATCTCCTGATGATGTCTACCGCAGCAGTAGACGAAACGTCGAGTATGAAGACAATCGGACCACGGCCTATAAGCCCGGAAGACGAACCAATATGGACTCTCTCAATAATTCATAGAGAAAATAATACCCGGAAAATAAGCATTCTATCTATTCTATTCTATAGTAATTCTGCCCGAGGGCAGGTCTTTCACTGCAAGCATAGTATGCCCATGCTATGCTTTACAAAGGAAATATAGGTGTGGTAAAAAGCGTAAACGTCTGATTAGGTGGGTCCATATATAATTGTTGTCATAAATAAATAAATAAGAAATGGAGGAAATATCTAATTATTGGTGTCAGCTTACCTTGTGTTCAGTGTTATTTCCCGTAAAATACAATCTTACCTAAGAACAATGATTATATCAATGACAGTTTCGCACACAATTCAGTCATATGGCGGGTAAAAGTAGCGCCAATTTTCCCTCGATAAACAGAGTCGGCGAAGTAATACCTTTTGCAAGTTTACAGTACAACTGGAACTTAGCTCGGAATTAGTATAGGCAAGTTTACGTGCCCCACACCATCCGGGACAAATAAACTTTGGATCACAAACACGCTAGACTCTTTTATTTATATTTGTTTTGACTTTTATTCAATATCGCCTCCATGCTATGCTTGCAGCTTTACTAAGGAATTATAGGTGTGGTAGCTTCCCGTTGCTTTCCACACTGGAGAGGGATGATGCTAATAATGATACGGATGGTGATGACGGCCGGATGATTTTCGGGGACCGTTGGGCCCTAAGCATCCTGACATTTGTCTTACAGGTGAGGAAAACCCCCGAAAAAACCTCACACAGGAGCCTGTCCTGACCGGGAATCGAACCCGGGTCCGCTGCGTGATAAGGCAGTACGCTACCTCGAGATCACAGCGGCGGACTAAAATAAATATATTAGCATAAATAGATATAATGAAGCAAATAAGAAACGATAGCCTGCTGAATGAGAACACGCCCTGCCAGATTAATTCACTATACAATATATTCGTTAAACACAGTCAGTACCCAATGAACAACTTTGAAAATGGAATCGGTTCCGAAAGGCCAAGCTGAACATTTTATACAAATATAATTTATTGAGGACGACCGCCACAACAGGTACATATTTTATTGCTTTAAATATTTATCAAAAGAGTAAAATATGGTGTTGGTCCAGTTTTGCTCTGTACACCCTGTACCTTGAAAATAGTTGTAAACTGGCCAAAATATCGATATTTCTGATATAAGTGATAATACGAGCTCATCAGAGCTGAAGACTCGCATGTGACGTAAATAACAGTGTTTCCAGAGCACTGCCGCTAGAGGTCAGCACTAATGATGCGTGCAGCCAGTGTTCTGCATCACTATCACTTCCATAGCATCTCTCTTCTCTCTAATTCCAACTTCTATATTCTTTCTATCCAATTATTTCTCTCTTTCGTTGGAATTCTTTCGCCTTTTTTCTTCTCTCTTTCTGTAATCATCTGTCTGTCTCTCAATCGACTGCCTCAACACGACCTCCAAACACAGCATTTGTAACCGTTGTATCATGAATGGAAAATATAGTAGAATGTTAAAGGATATACCTCTGGCAGGTGCCGTCGTCCTCAACTGTGTTAAATATTTATTGATTTTAAAAATTAGTAACTCTAGGCCTTTCGGAAGTCGACTTGCATCATCATCAGCAGAATAAAATATTCTTATGGCGTCGTCGGTAACAACTGAGACTTAAGAAGATCTAAGTCCAAAACGTCGGATAACAACATCAACAGTTGGTAGCACACATTTATTCTGCTGATGATGGAAGACGACTTCCGAAAGACCTACAGTTACTATTTTTTAAAATCAAGAAAAATGTTAACACAGTTAAGAACAACGGCACCTGCCAAAAGTATATGTTTTAACTTTTCACTTTCACTTTATGAATATCACCTCAACGGAATATAATACGAATTATATTAGTAATGAATGGAGAAGACTACATAATAGTGAGCTGCATGATCTTTATAGGAAACTAGATACAATAAGAACAGTTAAGTCTCGTAGACTGCGATGGGCAGGACATATGGCATGAATTGGGAATAAAAAATGGCATGGAAGCTTCTTGTAGGAAAAACAGAAGGAATACGCCCACTTGGTAGACCAAGAACGAGGTGGAAAAATAGCATTAACCACGATTTGACGGAAGTAGATTATATAGGGAATGATTGAGAAACATTAGCGACGAATGGAGAGCTTATGTCCACGGCGGCCATGAACCTACAGGTTCGATAGAACCAGTTAGTTAGTTAGCTAGTTAGTTGGCTAGCTAGTTAGTCTGCATTAAAATTTTGAAAAGTCGTCTCATGTGATTCTGAAGTCATTAGCAGAGGCTGGTTTGGCAAGGTCACTCCTGACATCCAAGGTCATCTCGCTTCTATTGTTGTCTCTCAAGTTCACATAGAACACTGCAATTTACTTTAGGCTGTAGTTTATTGTAGGAAACATCCATTAATGTGTCATTTTCGTTAGAAATCAAAATGCAAACCTCAGCTTTTCCAAGAACAATTTTGAAAGTTGTGGAAATATACTGTAGAATTACTATAGAGATCTCACAAATTTCCTTTAAGAAAAAAAAATATATATATATGTGTGTGTGTGTGCGTGTGTGTGTGTGTGTGTGTTTGTATGTGTGTGCGTGCGTGTGTGTGTAGGGTAAATACAGTTGTGCTCGGTATACAACTGTGCAAGAATGGCCTACGTCAGCTGATACATGTGAGAAAAAATATATTGTTGATTTTATTCGTGAATTTGTCCAAAATAAAGGTTAAAATACTGTTAAACTTTTTGTGAATTCTATGGCACCCGCATACTAAGAGAAAATATATGTTGATATTTTCCAAAAAAAAGTGAGAAATACTCTAAAAAGAAGTGAGAAGTTGACCTCAAAGTAACCTAAAAATAGCATATTTACTTACTTACTTACTCACTGGCACTATCGAACCCGTAGGTTCATGGCCGCGCGGACATAAGCTCTCCATACATCCCTATCCTGAGCTAATCCTTTCCAATCATTCCCTGTATAATCTACTTCCCTCAAATCATAGTTAATGTTATTCTCCCACCTCATTCTTGGTCTACCAACTGGGCGTTTTCCCTCTGGCTTTCCTACTAGAAGCTTCCATGCAAGTCTGTCATTTCCCATACGTGCAACATGCCCTGCCCATCGCAGTCTACGAGACTTGACTGTTCTTATTATATCTGGCTTCCTATAAAGACCATGTAGTTCATTGTTATGTAATCTTCTCCATTCACCTGTCTGTTCAGGTGAATGGAGAAGACTATATAACAATGAATAGCATATTTGAAATGACTATTTAACTCATGCCACAAACGCTAGTCAATGACCAATCACGTTTCAATTAATGTTTTTTTACAACCAATAACAGTCGAGTTTCACCTCGCTCTTTATCGATTTCACTTTATCAGCTCCTGCTTTTGTGATAAAGAAAGCTCCTCCTTTTTTAATATTCTGAACAGGTTAGACCATTATTTTTCTTCAACAAATACATTGAATATAGCAAATAATGAATAGATTCAATGATTTTATTGAGTTGTTTATTCAAAATATAAATGATTATCCTATAATGTTGATTATAATAGTTTGATGTGTTCCATTATTTCTCCACTTGGGTGCATTCTTACAATGTTACGATCCTATTTGGCAATAAATAATATTATCGAGTTGCAGTGAATATACATAACCTCACATTTCTAATTTGTTCTCAAACATCGCCGTTTACATTAACTATATAAATATTTTAAAACACCGGTAACTATATTCAAATAATATTTATTAATTTTATTCGTTAAATAGTCCTAACAAATGCCACTCTTGATTTTCAATTCGATAATTTGGAAATCACTCGTGGCATTACTTATGATAAATAATATTATTAGTCATTGCTCAAACAGTTTAGTCGTCTTGCATCAAAAATCATGTAACTACAAGTGAACGTTAAACTAATCTCGTGCACTAACTCGCCGAAACTAACACTAACTTGATCATCATCATCATCATCCAGGGAATAAGTCGTTCCGGTTTCATGAAAGCTAGAATTGTTAAAATTGTTCAGACCATCTTCTTTGTGGGCGTCCAACCTTTTTCCTTCCGTGTGGTTTATAATTTAGCAATAATTTTGGAAATCTTCCTTCTGGTATTCTATCAATATGTTCTTTCCAGGCATTCCTATGTTTAATTATTCGGTCTGTAAGTTTGAAAATATTTAGATCCTTTCTTATATCTTCATTTCTTTTCTTATCCAGTAGAGTATATCCTGTTATATTTCTTAAAGATCGCATCTCAGCTGCTTCCAATCTTTGTTCTTGTCTTTTAGTGATCGTCCAACATTCTGATCCATACATCAATACAGGAACAGCCATTACTTTATAAAATTTTTAATTTTTGTTTATTTTTTTGTGTTTTTGAGGGTTCCTTTAATAGTGCCACACATTAGATTAAATTTATTTATTTTGTCATTAATATCTTCAATTTTAAACCATCTCAATTATCTAGGATGTGACATTTCATTTAATTATGATAATGATATAACTAATAAAATAGCAAAATTCCAGGGAATATGTGGTACGATAACACGATCACTAAATAACAAAACAACAAGACAGACCCAATTGAAACTTTATAAAACTTTGGGAGTACCGGTACTGCTCTATGGATCAGAAGCCTGGATACATAAAAAACAAGATCTAAGTAGGATAACGGCGGCAGAAATGAAATTTTTGAGATCTGTTAAAGGGTGCACTAAGGAAGACAGAATCAAGAACACAGAAATAAGACAGGAACTTGAAATATTTGCAATAACTGATAAAATAGATACATATAGACAAAAATGGAAGCAACACATAGACAGAATGAATGAAGATAGATATCCAAAACAAATAACAAAATACAAACCTAAGGGCACCCGAGATGTGGGCAGACCTAGAAAGAGATGGGCTGAAGTCGGAACGGGTCAACAGACCTAATCCATGAATGCAGATGATGATGATGGTGATCTTCAATTTTAACATATGATAAATTGAAACCTAGATATTTAAAACTGTTCACTTGCTCTAAAATGTTAATATAAATTACTATTTTTGCTCTTAAGGTATCATGTCCTTTAAATGCTAAAATTTTAGTTTTATTCTTTGACATTTTTAAATTGTGATTGACACTTATTTTTTTCCAAATTAAAAATAGCTCTTTGTAGATCATCTTCTGAACTGGAAATCACTACTTGATCATCAGCAAATAATATTGTATCCAACAGTTTATTATTTACTTTAAAATGTTTATTTAAATTAATCTGCCACTTTAACATAACTTCATCTATATATAAATTAAAAAGAAAAGGTGATAAAGGACACCCTTGTCTGACACCAAGATTTATTGTTACCATCTTTTGATGTTTAGATTTAGAACCCCGTCTATTACAATTTTATTATTTACATATAATCTTTGGTATAAAGATAATAATAATAATAATAATAATAATAATAATAATAATGATGATAATAATAATAATAATCATCTTTATTAGGAATTTTCTACAATACAGTAAGTTTCCTAGAACCCACAGTAAATTTGACTCCTCCATACATCCTTATTCTCTGCATCACTCTCTGTGTCCTCTCGACACCATATTCCTATGCACTCCTTCAACCCACTGTTGTTTTGGTGTCCCATTTCTTCTGCTGCCTTCCGTATCAAAATCAATATAATCTAAGGTACATGTATCCTTTCATCTGGTCTCCTCTTTACGTGGCCAAAACAGTTCAGTCTTCTTTCTTCAATAACTTGTAGAACATCTTTTTGAAATCAATTATTTCTCTATGATGATCTTGAAGAAGATTTCCGGGCTGTAAGGCCGTGGTGTTGAGGCTTGAAGTTCCCCGACGTTTCAACAGAGACTGTGTCTGGCATCCTCAAGGGTTGTCTTGAGACAAGATCTCTTCAAGATCATCATAGTTACTCCGGCCGTGAAAGCCTAAGTCAATACAAATTATTTCTCCGATGCTAGTATTTCTAATTTTATCCCTTCTTGAATTTCTAGAAGCCCTCCTCCAGAAGTCCATCTCTGTCACCAACAGTTTGTGCTTGCTCTCTGCTCAATGTCCACTCTCCACCAATCAACTATAAATAACTTTCTTTTTTAGTTTTGTTCACAATGTTTCTACTCCACAACACCGAATTTAACAGTCCAATTGTTTTCCTTCCTTTACTTACTCTTTTGTTTATCTCAGAATTCATTGTTCGTAATAGTAATAATAATAATAATAATAATAATAATAATAATAATAATAATAATAATAATATAATGGAGAAGACTTCATAACAGTGAGCTACATGATCTTTATAGGAAACCAGATGTAATAAGAACAGTTAAGTCTTGTAGACTGAAATGGGCAGGACATGTGGCACGAATGTGGAATGAAACAGGGGTATAACTCCATGTAGGTAAACCAAAGGGAAAGCGTCAGTAGTTAACGACATGAATGAGGTAGGAGAATGACATTAACCATGATCCGACAGAGGTGAATTTTACAAGTGATGATTGGAAAACATTAGCTCAGGTTAGCGATGTACGGAGAGGTTATGTCCGCGCGGCCATGGACCTCGGGGTTCGATAGTATCAATGAGTATTGTTAGACCTCTTACATCCTAAAATCTAGTTGCACCATCTTGTGTTGTCCATCCTAACTGCGAGTTCAGACCACTTTAGTTCTCAGCTCTTTATTAAGACTGCACTGTCTCAGCGCTTTCCCGCTAGTTTTCCTACAGAGTTTCCATGCCCATTTTCCATTTGTCATCCGTGACATATTAGAATGTAGTTCGATTTTAAAGTGTAACTAGCTAATACCCGGCGTGCGTTTCTACGCCTAAGTAAATGAAATATTAAAGGTTAATTAAATTGTATGGTAATTGCTGAGGTGTGCCAAACACCAAACATGGCGTTCAGGTAAGCGTCCACTTATAATTGTCCGATTTCGCTCATTTTTTGATAATACCTACCTCGGTAAATTTCAATAGGATATACTGAGTTTTGTCGTCAAACGTCGAAAATTGTGACCGCTAGAGCGATTTTTAAATTTTTAGTTCAGATGATCTCCTAAACCTGATGGGTTTAGAGGGTCTAATTGTGAATCTAAATCATCTAGAGACCCACTCAGACACTCACAACATTTCACCAAAATCGGTTCAGTCGTTTAGGCAGTTTTTAATTTCGAGTTGCAGGTAAACCCCCACTTTTAATTGTCGAATTTCGTTCATTTTTGGACCATACCTATCTCTGTTCATTTGAATGTGATATTTTGAGTTTCGTTGTGAAACGTCGAAAAATGTGACCGCTAGAGCGATTTTTCACTTTTCAATTCAGGTGAACCCATACACCTTATGGTTTTAGAGGGTCCAATTGTGAATCTAATCCATCCAGGGACCCAATCAGATACACACAAAAAAGTCATCAAAATTGGTCCAGTCGTTTAGGAGGAGTTCAGTGACAAACACACGTACAGAAGAATTATATATATATATATATGTGTGTGTGTGTGTGTGTGTGTGTGTGTGTGTGTGTGTGTGTGTGTGTGTGTGTGTGTGTGTGTGTGTGTGTGTGTGTGGTGTGTGTGTGTGTGTGTGTGTGTGTGTGTGTGTGTGTGTGTGTGTGTGTGTGTGTGTGTGTGTGTGTGGGTGGGTTCAAATCCCGTCCAGACATTTATTTTTCTTATCTTGTCATATATATATATACAAAGATGAGTTGAAATCCAATGAAAAAATCATAAATGACATATATAATTGAAATGTTTATGCGACACGCTGTATAAGCCGTCGCGTGATTGAGGTGCGAAGAGGGGGCACCGGAAGTAACAGATCTACGTAAGACTAATAACAGAATTATGTCTATTTATAAGCTTATTTACAAACACCTGGGTTCCATTCCCGGATGGATTTAATTTCTGTTCGAGGGTTTTCCAGCTCAAATTTAAAACAAATTCCTGAATCGCCAGAGTCACAACAATAAAACTACGTCATCACAGTCTCACTGTGTCAACTGAGAGTTGAACTAACAACCTGGAGAACGCCAAACTTCACAGACAATCAAAAATAGTTGTGGAATGCCCATTGTAATAAAACTTACTCTCAATACTAATAAAATTCATTGTTAAAACCGTTGAGGTGGAGAGTCATAAAATAAAATAAAATAAAATATACCTTCTTAGGTAAAATCCGTCGTCCTCAACTTATAAAATATGTATTCTTTACGCCTGTAGGCTTTTCGGAACATCCGTTCCATCTTCAGCAGGTCCTTCTTCGCTACAATATCTAGTATGATGGTTGTCGTGACACGACAACACCACATTAGGACCAGCAGCATCAACCATCATACTAGATATTGTAGCGAAGAAGGACCTGCTGAAGATGGAACGGATGTTATGAAAGGCCTACAGGCATAAAGAATACATATTATATAAGTTGAGGACGACGGATTTTACCAAGAAGGTATATTTTAACTTATTTTATTTTATAAAACTTACTCTAACATATGCCGAAACCTGCCTTAAAATTTCTTCCAGAGAAGCGTTGTGAAGGGAGGCCGTATCCAAAAAAGTATCTGCCGTTTTTAACTACAAGGCACAGAAATCGCAGTCATAATCGAGCAATGGCAACCAACTATAAGGAGCAGATGAACTCCCTGCATGAATAATAGTGGAGTGAAGCGAGGCGGGAAGATAGTGAGGGCTATCCAATGTACCAACTCAGGTGTTGTATTACTTCCCTGTAGTTTTAATGAGACATCTGGCGTAGGATTTTAGTGCCTTTCAATTAAAATATGCAGGTAATTGTTTTGTACACGGCATATTGTACATCACAATGTGCACCTTGGAAAAAAATCAAGGTAGGTTTCGGCATGCAGTGTTTGTACGTACGACTAACAAGGTTATAGCTGCGGTGTTCTAGTGGTTATATTCCTTGCATCTAGTTCCGAGGAACAAGGGTTCGATGGATGTTTACGATGGAAAAATTCAAGGAGAAAGTCCTCCGGGAGGGATTTTAAGTCGTGGGTACCGAGTCTGAAAATTTGCAGGCTCGTAAAAGAAACACAAGCCTGAATAAAGAGTCTCTGTGCAAAATTTACCGACCTTCTTCATTCTAGTAATACTTTATTTTTTATTTACCTATTTATTTTACCTCATGGAGTTAAGTCCGTAAGGTAGGCTATGCTCTACCACTTCACCAGCTTAAATTATACATATATTAACAATTATGAATTATCTACATGATTAATGCTACATAATATTTATATAATATAAAGTTGATAATGGAAAAAATAAAAATTGTAATAATAATAATAATAATACTAATAATAATAATACTAATAATAATAATAATAATAATAATAATAATAATAATAATATGTAATTGGGGCACGCCGTAGCGTAGTGGTTAAGGCACTGAGCTACAAGCCGGAGGGTCGAGGGTTCAAGTCCCGTTGGGGTCAGGATTTTTAAACTGACCCAAACCCTCTGGCGGCACCATGGCCCTGGGGTCGACTCAGCCTCTAACGGAAATGAGTACCAGATGCTTGTTCTGGGGGTAAAGGCGGCCGTCACGCAGGGCTGACAACCCGGCTGACATAAAGTGCCGATTGTCTAGAAAAAGTGGGAGCCTTAACCTCCTACTACCCCAAGGGCCCCCGGGTCTGTTGTGGGATCACTTTACTTTACTTATAATATGTAATTGGGTTAACCCTTAAATTGGTAAAACACAAATTAATTCTATTAATTATTTGAATGTGGCGGACCGCAGTGAAAACGGAATATTGTATAACTTATTATTATGTATATTGTATAATTAGACACATATTTAAGTGTTTTTGTTCATTTTCTTCTGATTTATTAAAAATATTAAATTAATTAAACCAACTGATGTATCCAAAAGGATACATTACGAATTTAAGGGTCAAGTAATTGGCTTGGTAAAGGAAGTTTAAAATATAAAGTAATAATAAAAGTATACACAAAAACGGCTATACATTATATTGTCTAAGGAAATATGTAGTGAGTTTTTTCACGAACTGATTTTGAGTTGGGCAGTCCTTAATATACGAGGGGAGGGAATTCCAGAGTCGGGTGGCTGAAACAAGGAAGGATGAGGAATAGTGAAATGTTGGATATACAGGAATGTAGTTAAATTTACTCTCGATCGTGTGTTTAAGTTAAGGTGGGAAGAGAGCGAATGGAAGCTAGAAGAAATATAAAGGGGTGATGAGGTGGACAAAGTGTTGTATAAGAAGCAGACGCAATGTATCTTCCAATCGGAGACAAAATTTGAAATACTGGAGTTATGTGGTCTGATTTAGTATCTTAGTACATTGCGAAAATGGACATCTAATAAGAAACTAATGTATTGTTTGTTTGAAGGAAGATCGTTACATTTTGCACAGAGGCCTTTTTAGTTGGGCTTGAGGTAATTTTCAAGCCTGCAAATCTTCAAACTCAAGACCACTGCTTAAATCTTCTCCAGTAGGACTTATTCTTTGGATGTATTATCATCCTAAAACCCGTCGACCGCGGGACTAATGCCAAGAAACAATTAATTATACAGTATGTATAATTCTTGTTATATCCAAACTATTAGATAGAATTACACAATACAGAGATGAATGGATGGACCACATCAATAGAATGGATAACAATTGAATTCCGAAACAGATTCTACATTACAAGCCACTAGGACGAAGAAATGTTGGAAGACCCAGTAAAAGACGGAGAGACCAATTCTAACATGAGATCGGAACAGACCAGCAGGTCTAATCCTTGTTGCTGATGATATAATTCTTGTGTACGTGTGTGTGTCACTGAAACTCCTCCTAAACGACTGGACCGATTTTGATGAGATTTGTTGTGTGTGTGTGCGTGCGTGCGTGCGTGAGTGCGTGCGAGCGTGCGTGCGTGCGTGCATGTGTGTGTGTGTGTGTGTGTGTGTGTGTGTGTGTGTGTGTGTGTGTGTGTGTGTGTGTGTGTGTGTGTGTGTGTGTGTGTGTGATTGCATACCTCGTTGGTTTAGATTCACAATTGGATCCTCTAAAACCATTAGGTGTAGGAGTTCACCTGAAGTGAAAATTTAAAAATAGTTCTAGCGGTCACATTTTTCAATGTTTCACAGCGAAACTCGGTATATCTTATTAGAATAAACCGAGGTTGATATTATCTAAAAATGGGGGAAATCCAACAATTATAAGTGGAGATTTATTTTAAATCCGAATTAAAAACTCCTTAAACGATTGGGCCTATTTTGATGAAATTGTATGTGTTGTTTGAGTGGGTCCCTGGTTGGTTTAGATTCACACTTGAACCCGGTAGGTGGCGCTGCGAATTGGGAAATATGAATTTTTTATGTCAAATGTATAATCATCTTCATTACCGACATATTCCCCGCGACAACAATGTGACATCATGCACGCTTAACAGAGGGCAGGAAGGAGTTTTCTTGCGAACGTATTTAATAATATCTAATTACGATTTAATTAGTGGGTTTTACGGTAAAAAAAGTTATATTTTGATCGTCCGGACATGACACGAGAATTGAACGTCTGGGCAAGACGACGTCTGCCGGTTCCGCTAGTATATAAATATATATATATTTGTGTGTGTGTGTGTGTGTGTGTGTGTGTGTGTGTGTGTGTGTTATATTGCAGATTTTCGCAGATATAAGTATGAATATGAAAGTTTTCTTAGGTTTTCCGCGTCTTGGATTCAAGTTCGGCCTCTGGCCACTGATTCCGACGTTTCGGCATGATCCCACATGTCATTATCAAGGAATGATAAGTTCGAGTCACAGGTTTAGGTCTTATATAATAAAATGCATAGAGTTTTCGCTGTGGTCCGTTTCCGAAGACGTACACCCATCCAAGATTTAGTTCTTATGTAGTTAAACACCTTCAGTTGAAAACTACATAAGAACTAAACGCCTTCGGAAACGGACCACAGCGAAAATTCTGTGTGCTTTATTATATAAGACCTAAACCTTGTGACTCGAACTTGTCATTCCTTGATAATGGCATGTTGGATCATGCCGAAACGTCGAAATCAGTGGCCAGAGGCCGAACTTGAATCCAAGACGCAGAAAACCGAAGAAAACATTCATATATATTGGTCATTTTCATTTTCGGCGTCTATTTGATGACCTAGAAGGAATAGTCTACGGTAGGATGGTTAGGGGCAGAGAGGGATATCAGATGATAGACGATATTAAAATTAATGTTTTTGCACGAGGATACAACATAATAATAATAATAATAATAATAATAATAATAATAATAATAATAATAATAATAATAATAATAATAATAATAATAATAATGCTTTATTTTAGCTGGAAAGTTAAGGCCATAAGGCCTTCTCTTCCACTCAACGAGCGAAGAGTAGGATTATACAAAAATTACATGTTTATTACAATTTTAAGATATTGGATAAGATATACAGACTAAACAGAATGCAATGATGATGTGATCTAATACTAGCTAATACTAACAAAAACATGGAATATAATAAAATAAAATAAAATAAAATAAAGTAAGTAGCTTCCTACATGATTATTTATAGAATGCTCTATACAGTTGTTTTGCAGTTAATGTTTTCAATGTGTCGAACTTAAAATATCAGGTAATTTGTATTTAAATAATGTTAGCGATTGACAGTCCCTGAGATGACTGGGAAGTGAGTTCCATGCTCTAGTATAGATATTGTGTATAGGCATGTCCTGTGCTGTGGTATCAAAAGTAAATAAGAGTCTAGTGATCTTGTTCCTAAATTGTGATGAGCTGATAAATTTTGAAAACGTGTTGATAAATAACTTGGTAAATATTTATACAAATGCAGAGGACTTGACAGAAGTCATTGTCCATAACTATGAGAATACAATAATACATTATAGCAAAACAAAAAGTTTGGCTCTTGCTTCCCAGTATCTATCCTTCAGCGTAGCAGAGTGAAGTGCCCGACACTGTAGCAGGTGGTTTCTGTCCATGTTGGTGTTCGTGGAGCACAGTGGGCAATGAGGACTTCTATAATCCGAGGAAGATGAGCTGCAAGACAATCCTGTCCTGTGTTTAGTCGAAAATATGCTACAGCTTCCTTTCGAGGTGCATCTGGTCTAGTGTGGATGGTGTTTTTCCATTGTTTTTCTTGAATTCGGGTCTGAAGATTGGTTCAGAATGTGTTTTTTACCGTTTCTTAGATATAATTTATTGCTGAGCGATAAGATGTGGTTGAATTAGGTTGCTGTAAACAAATTGCTCCTCGTTTTGTCAGCATATTGGCTACTTCATTTCCATTGATTCCACAGTGAGACGGTATCCATTGTAATACTACTGTCTTATGTTTTTGATAAAGGTCAGTGAGACTGTTGTTGTGAACTCATGTCTGCTATGTGATATGACTACTTGGCCGAAATAATTTTCGTTTCCAGGGTACACCACGTGGAGGTGTACCCCACTTGGTAAATATGTGTACAGAATTTGGAATAGTAAGATATGTGAATGTAAAGTTCTTCTGTCATTTAGGCGTAGCCATGATAAGGCCTGAAATGATGAAGACATGTGGTCATAACGACGGAGATTGGGTGTAAATCGAATGCACACATTATGAGCACGCTGTAGTCAGATAGATCAGTTGTCAGATTAGTCAGTAAAATGTCGCAGTAGACGAAGTGTGCTATTATAAGAGTCTGTACAAGTATTTGCTTCAATTTCGTAGGAAGGAAGTTTTTAAAACGATTTAGGGAGTGAAGAATTGAGAACATTTTCTTGCAGGTATTATTCACCTGGATTTTCCAATCTAGGTGTTGGTCCACGTAGATACCCAATTTTTTTACTACTTAGATGTACGGGTGTTTTTGTCATTTAGGTGAATGGTAGGGATATTTTCGTAATTTATAATGCTTTGGAATCGTCGATGTCCTAAAATAATGCACTGTTTCTTGTCAGCATTAACATTAAGTCTATGTTTCCTCGACCATTGGGAAATTGAGACTAGGTCACTATTTAGTTACGTCGTAGCCTAGTGGTTATGGCACTGCGCCACAAGCCAGACGGTCTAAGATTCGAGTCCCGGTGGGGTCAGGATTTTTAAACTGACCTTAACCTTCTGGCGGCACTATCGTCCTGGGGTCGAATCAGCCTCTAATGGAAATGAGTACCGGACGCTTGTTTTGGGGGTAAAGACGGCCGTCACGCAGGGCTGACAACCCGACTGACATCAAGTTCTGATTTTCCAGACAAGTGGGAGCCTTAACCTCCTACTACTTCAAGGGCCTCCTGAGGCCAGTAGTGGGATACCTTTACACTTTTAGTGTGTCATGTACATCGTAAGGAATGGATGAATGTAAATTTTCAAATTGTCAGCGTATAGGTGATGTCGACAATAAGTAAGACTAGTGGATATGTCGTTAATATAGATAGAGAATATAAGTGGTCCTAACACTGAACCTTGTTGGACGCCACCCTTCAGTGATAACCAGGATGAGGAAAGTACTGCATTGGATACACATGAAGGTAGAATCCAAGCCAGTTAACAGCATTATCAGAAAGATTCAGAGCGTGTAATTTTGCTATTAGTATGTCAGTGTCAAACAGTGTCGAAAACTTTACTAAAGTCCAAGAGTATTAATATTGTCATGTGGCCATTGTCCATTGCTTCCCGCACATCTTTCGTAACTTTAAGAAGTGCGGTTGCCGTATTATGGCCTGTCCTAAAACCTGATTGGTGCGTTAAGGTAATCAGTTAATTGTCTATGAACAATACGCTCCAAGGCCTTAGATAGGACTGGGAGGATGCTGATTGATCTAAAGTCGTTTGGTGTTACAGGTAATTTAATATTAGGGATTGGTCTCACTACAGCTTTTTCCCAAAGTTCAGGGTAAGTTGAGGTCATGATTGAGGCATTGAATATATGGGTCACAGTTGGTAGTATGACATGGATTATTTTCTTTAAAAAGTCGGTACTAATATTGTCTATATCTTGTGTGTTAGTTCTAATGCGGTCCAGGGATAGTTTAACGTCGATTGGCATTATATAAGAAAATAAGATTTTTTTCTCGGGTAGAAGTAGGTGTGGATAGGAGCTGGTCTATAGTTCGTTGTTTGATCGTAGTATTTATGCTAAGTGTGGCGTACGATGTGAAATATTGGTTTGGATCGTCCAGTGATATGTTAATATTCTCTCCTTTAGTTGTCGGCTGCCGTAGACCCATTGATCTAATACGTTTCCACATACCACTTGTATTTGTGTTTGGATCAATGAGACTATGAGCATACCGCAACTTAGTGTTCCTAATGATTTGATTAGTTTTGTTTTCTAATGTCTTATATTGTCTTAAGTTAGCGTCCCTTTTGTCTCGTTTATATTTCCCTCTCAGCCATCAGTAGCCGAATTTCGTGGGACATCCAGGGAGCTGGGGATTTAGTAATTCGTCTAGTCTTCAAGGGGGCGTGTTTGTCGTAAAGTTCTAATATCATATTGTTAAATTTAAGCAATTTGTCCTCAATCGTGCGTAGGGTGCAAATGTCATGTCACGGCACCTCGTTAGGCGTCTGCAATTAGAGCTTGCTGGTTAATATTTTTCAAATTTCGGTAAGGCTGAGTTAAAGAAAGAGTGAAGAATGCTGAGTTTGCAGTAAAAAGCCTGTTATTGGGCAAAACACTATGTATGTATTTAGGCCGGAATAGGATGGACGGATGGACGGATGGACGGATGGACGGATGGACGGATGGACGGATGGACGGATGGACGGATGGACGGATGGACGGATGGACGGATGGATGGATGGATGGATGGATGGATGGATGGATGGATGGATGGATGGATGGATGGATGGATGGATGGATGGATGGATGGATGGATGGATGGATGGATGGATGGATGGATGGATGGATGGATGGATGGATGGATGGATGGATGGATGGATGGATGGATGGATGGATGGATGGATGGATGGATGGATGGATGGATGGATGGATGGATGGATGGATGGATGGATGGATGGATGATGGATGGATGGATGGATGGATGGATGGATGGATGGATGGATGGATGGATGGATGGATGGATGGATGGATGGATGGATGGATGGATGGATGGATGGATGGATGGATGGATGGATGGATGGATGGATGGATGGATGGATGGATGGATGGATGGATGGATGGATGGATGGATGGATGGATGGATGGATGGATGGATGGATGGATGGATGGATGGATGGATGGATGGATAGATCATCAGTTGATTAATGTCTTTGACATCGTCCGATTCTATTAGCCAATTTTGTAGGTCCATCCAATATCCTGGTTGTAAATGTTTCTCCTTCATGTATAGAAATATCCCCTGATTCCAGGAGGTAGTAAGAATAATAATAATAATAATAATAATAATAATAATAATAATAATAATAATAATAATAATAATAATAATAATAATAATAATAATAATAATATGTAATTAGTGAGCTTTTTTTAAGTGTTTTTGAGCCGTGCAGTCCTTGATATAACAGGAGAGGGAATTCCAGAGTCGGGCAGCAGAAACAAGGTCAGTACGGTTCCCCGGCCAGTATCGTGAGGAATTTGGGTAGCTACACTTACTAGAGAAACCGGACTAAAGATTTAGCTATAACGGCTGGGGACCACATGGATGATAGTCTATCACATGAGGCAGCAGCCGGCTGGTAGGGTCTGTCGTAACAATGAGATTTTATGTTAACAATGACCTAAACACGGCTTGTCTGAAGAAAATTAACTTCATATCTACATGTCTATTCCCTGGCTATAAAAATGTTAAATGCTTACAAAATGTTAGTAATGGCTAAACAAAAAGATATGTTTGATAAAATGTAGCGACATGGACTTGATCAGTTCCTGGGATTGCATTGAGACAGGCGGTTATTAAAATTCGGCGGGCGTCCGTCTCATTCATTATTGCACATGCGATCAATTTCCTCTTGCAATTTTCTCGTCTCAAATGGATCTGAATGCGATATTTTTATTCAACACGTTTTACAGGATGTTTCAAAATGTGTTATACGTCTGCACAACTTTGTTCCTTCAAGAACAATATTACTTTAATTTATTATAACAACCCGGGACATCCCTATCCCTTCCAATCGTTTCTGTATAATTTCATCATCTTGTTTGGTGGCACAGCCCATTGCAGGCCTTCACCGCCTCAACTGTACGCCTCCATCCATTTCTATCTTCTGCCTTCCTTCTCCATCCCTGGACTCCCATAACCTTCAGATCCTGTTCGCAGCCATCTTCTAAGAGGTCTTCCAACTTTTCTTTGTCTCCCTCTATTTTAGAGAATGTGACTCAAAGGGCAATGCCTGTTTCTTCAAAGTAAAGTAAAAGTAAAGTGATCCCACCACAGATCCGGAGGCCCTTCGGGTAGTAGGAGGTTAAGGCTCCCACTTTTTCTAGACAATCGGAACTGTATGTCAGCCGGGTTGTCAGCCCTGCGTGACGGCCGCCTTTACCCCAGAACATGCGTCTGGTAGTCATTTCAGTTAGAGGCTGAGTCGACCCCAGGGCCATAGTGCCGCCAGAGGGTTTGGGTCAGTTTAAAAATCCTGACCCCAACGGGACTTGAACCATCGACCCTCCGGCTTGTAGCTCAGTGCCTTAACCACTACGCTACGGCGTGCCGCCTAAAAAGTTGCCAACAGCACGTGGTGTTCCCAAGCGGTCACCCATCCAAGTACTAACCACGCCGAATGTTACTTGACTGCGGTGATCGGACGAAAACCGGTATTTTCAACATGGTATGGCCGTTGACAAAGTAAAGTGATCCCACAACAGGCCCGGAGGCTCTTGGGGTAGTAGGAGGTTAAGACTCCCACTTTTTCTAGATAATCGGCCCTTTATGTCAGCCGGGTTGTCAGCCCTGCGTGACGGCCGCCTTTACCCCAGAACAAGCGTCCGGTACTCATTTCCGTTAGAGGCTGAGTCGACCCCAGGGCCATAGTGCCGCCAGAGGGTTTGGGTCAGTTTAAAAATCCTGACCCCAACGGGAATTGAACCCTCGACCCTCCGGCTTGTAGCTCAGTACCTTAACCACTACGCTACGACGTGGAAGACGAACCTAAAAGCTAACCTAAAGCAATTTAAGTACTCTAACATGTGAAAGACGAACCTAAAAGCTAACCTAATGTAATTTAAGTACTCTAACTTGTGAAAGACCAACCTTAAAGCTAACCTAAATTAATTTAAGTACTCTAACTTGTGAAAGACCAACCTAAAAGCTAACCTAAAGCAATTTAAGTACTCTAACTTGTGAAAGACCAACCTAAAAGCTAACCTAAATTAATTTAAGTACTCCAACTTGTGAAAGACCAACCTAAAAGCTAACCTAAAGTAATTTAAGTACTCTAACTTGTGAAAGACCAACCTAAAAGCTAACCTAAAGTAATTTAAGTACTCTAACTTGTGAAAGACCAACCTAAAAGCTAACCTAAAGTAATTTAAGTACTCTAACTTGTGAAAGACCAACCTAAAAGCTAACCTAAAGTAATTTAAGTACTCTAACTTGTGAAAGACCAACCTAAAAGCTAAACCTAACGCAATTTAAATACTCTAACCTGTGAAACACCAACCTAAAAGCTAGCCTTAACGCAATTTAAGCACTATAGTCAGTGAAAGATCAACCTAAAAGTTAACCTAACGCAATTTAAGTACTCTAACCTGTGAAAGACGAACCTAAAAGCTAACCTAAAGCAATTTAAGTACTCTAACTTGTGAAAGACCGACCTAAAAGCTAACCTAAAGTAATTTATGTACTCTAACTTGTGAAAGACGAACCTAAAAGCTAACCTAAAGTAATTTAAGTACTCTAACTTGTGAAAGACCAACCTAAAAGCTAACCTAAAGTAATTTAAGTACTCTAACTTGTGAAAGACCAAAGTAAAAGCTAACCTAAAGTAATTTAAGTACTCTAACTTATGAAAGACGAACCTAAAAGCTAACCTAAAGTAATTTAAGTACTCTAACTTGTGAAAGACCAACCTAAAAGCTAACCTAAAGTAATTTAAGTACTCTAACTTGTGAAAGACCAACCTAAAAGCTAACCTAAAGTAATTTAAGTACTCTAGCCTGTGAAAGACCTCTAACCTGTGAAAGACGAACCTAAAAGCTAACCTAAAGCAATTTAAGTACTCTAACTTGTGAAAGACCAACCTAAAAGCTAACCTAAAGTAATTTAAGTACTCTAGCCTGTGAAAGACCAACCTAAAAGCTAACCTGAATTAATTTAACTACTCTAGTCTGTGAAAGACCAACCTAAAATCTAACCTAACGCAATTTAAGTACTCTAATCTGTGAAAGACGGCCTAAAAGCTAACCTAAAGTAATTTAAGTGCTCTAACTTGTGAAAGACCAACCTAAAAGCTAACCTAAAGTAATTTAAGTACTCTAGCCTGTGAAAGACCAACCTAAAAGCTAACCTGAATTAATTTAACTACTCTAGTCTGTGAAAGACCAACCTAAAATCTAACCTAACGCAATTTAAGTACTCTAACCTGTGAAAGACGAACCTAAAAGTTAACCTAAAGTAATTTAAGTACTCTAACTTGTGAAAGACCAACCTAAAAGCTAACCTAAAGTAATTTAAGTACTCTAGCCTGTGAAAGACCTCTAACCTGTGAAAGACGAACCTAAAAGCTAACCTAAAGCAATTTAAGTACTCTAACTTGTGAAAGACCAACCTAAAAGCTAACCTAAAGTAATTTAAGTACTCTAGCCTGTGAAAGACCAACCTAAAAGCTAACCTGAATTAATTTAACTACTCTAGTCTGTGAAAGACCAACCTAAAATCTAACCTAACGCAATTTAAGTACTCTAATCTGTGAAAGACGGCCTAAAAGCTAACCTAACACAATTTAAGCAGTCTAATCTGTGAAAGACCAGCCTAAAAGCTAAACCTAACGCAATTTAAATACTCTAACCTGTGAAACACCAACCTAAAAGCTAACCTTAACGCAATTTAAGCACTATAGTCTGTGAAAGATCAACCTAAAAGTTAACCTAACGCAATTTAAGTACTCTAACCTGTGAAAGACGAACCTAAAAGCTAACCTAAAGCAATTTAAGTACTCTAACTTGTGAAAGACCAACCTAAAAGCTAACCTAAAGTAATTCAAGTACTCTAGCCTGTGAAAGACCTCTAACCTGTGAAAGACGAACCTAAAAGCTAACCTAAAGCAATTTAAGTACTCTAACTTGTGAAAGACCAACCTAAAAGCTAACCTAAAGTAATTTAAGTACTCTAGCCTGTGAAAGACCAACCTAAAAGCTAACCTAAAGTAATTTAACTACTCTAGTCTGTGAAAGACCAACCTAAAATCTAACCTAACGCAATTTAAGTACTCTAATCTGTGAAAGACGGCCTAAAAGCTAACCTAACACAATTTAAGCAGTCTAATCTGTGAAAGAGCAGCCTAAAAGCTAAACCTAACGCAATTTAAATACTCTAACCTGTGAAACACCAACCTAAAAGCTAACCTTGACACAATTTAAGCACTCTAGCCTGTGAAAGATCAACCTAAAAGTTAACCTAACGCAATTTAAGTACTCTAACCTGTGAAAGATCAACCTTAAAATTAACTTAACGCAATTTAAGTACTCTAACCTGTGAAAGACCAACCTAAAAGCTAACCTAAAGTAATTTAAGTATTCTAGCCTATGAAAGACCAACCTGAAAGCTAACCTAAAGCAATTTAAGTACTCTAACCTGTGAAAGACCAACCTAAAAGCTTACCTAATACAATTTAAGTACTCTAACCTGTGAAAGAATGCACACACATTTTATTTAGTGTAAGTTAATTAGTACTGACTCTATGTTGGCTGCACTGGAACATAGAATATTCATTAAAGTCAATATGGCTGCCACGTCTTCATGTAGTTCAATATCATGAAAAAATATACATTTAAACGATCGTTAGAAAACATGTAAAATCATTGTAAATGGTGCGAAACAATTTGAAAAATGAAATTCGACATGAGTTTATGAAGTAATTTAAAAAGTCATGTCACGTGTTCTAAAGGTTAGCCCTGTTTTCAATATTCCGGGCCTCGCCCCTGTGTGAATATGTCCATATGAAATGTATAAATATATTTCTATAAATAGAAAATTGTTATTTTTACATTAACATGTGGTGTACACAACCTATTCAACAACTGATAAAAACACCCATTAAAATGCAAATTAACAATTTATGATAAAAGCACAGAACAGGTTATGAACTATGTCGGAACTAATATAATAACAAAAAGTTAGTCGCGCAGGAACCGGGCAAAGTAAACAAGTCGGATTTTAATTGGATTTTGCTGGTTTACAAAATATTTATTTATTTTTTTTAATTTGGAGAAACTCAACGTCGGACTGCAGAGAAAACAATACATGCATAACTGTAAGATTATGATATACGGTTCCATTATTTGACACATATTCAAATAAGTCTCTCTGTATTAAAGTATAAAATTATGGAATATTTACCTAAAAGGTCTGTCTCCACAACTTTATTGGTTATTTATCTGTAGCGCTTTCGGGACTAGTCCCATCAACAGCAGGATTCAGGCAGAGACAGAGGAGACAGATCCTTTAGGTGAATAGTCCATAATTTTATTCTTTAATTTTGAATAATACCTCAACGGAACATATCATGAATATTATAAAAGTTGACTCTCTGTATTACACATAATTTACACCAAATTAATAAGTTAACGCGTTGAAACGCGTTTCAATAGCGACGCTATCATTATCAAGATTTAATATTGACTAAAGACAAAATACATTGGCACTTTCTGCATTACTTTATGGGAGTGAAACTTGGGTAATCACCAAAAAATTACAAAGTAGAATACAAATCATATAAATGAACTTCCTTAGAAGAACAAAATGCTGCAAACGATTGCATCGGATAAAGAATGAAGATATAAAAACATATTTAAATATATATATATATATATATCCACTGAATGATAAAATCAAATAATATAGAGATAAACGGTTTAGACATGTAGAAAGAATGAATGTAACAAGATTGCCAAAAGCAGCATTTAACTACAAGACAAGAGGTTCAACGAATGTAGGAAGGGGCCAGTGAAGAGATGGATAGAAAAATTGTGAGGTGAAACAGGCAATTTGCCAGCGAAGAAGAAAACTAACTAACTCAGTCCCTGGCACTATCGAACCGTAGTTTCATGGCCGCGCGGACATAAGCTATCCATACTTCCCTATCCTGAGCTAATGTTTTCCAATCATCTCATGTACTTCCTCAAATCATAGTTAATGTTATTCTCCCATCTCATTATTGGTCTAACAACTGGGCATTTTCCTTCTGGTTTTCCAATAAGAAGCTTCCATGCACGCCTTTCATTCCCCATTCGTGCCACATGTTCTGCCCATCGCAGTCTACGAGACTTAACTGTTCTTATTATATCTGGATTCCTATAAAGACCATGTAGTTCACTGTTATGTAGTCTTCTCCATTCACCTGTCTGTTCATCTCTCTTTGGTCCAAACATTTTCCCAAGAACTTTATTCTCAAATACTCGTAATCTCCTTTCCTCCCTTAAAGTAAGAGTTCATGTGTCGCATCCATATAGTAGAATAATAGTTTTTAAGTCAAACAAACTGAAATGTGTAAACTAGCAATGGCAGGAATAGTTGGAAGCAAAACGTTCTGTTGAAAACGACAGCACTCGATCCTACACCACGAGGAAGGAGAAAAGAACTTCCAAGAAAGAAAAAAAGTAATTTTTAATCGCAATGTTGGTATGTGGTCAGGTCAGGTTTCCTAATAAAGCAGGAAGAATCCTGCTGTCACTTGTTTGCTGGAGGCAAAACACCCAGCATTACTACAGTGTTACAATATTTTCTCCCAAGTGTTCCTTTTCCATTATACTTCTTCTGAGCCAAGTCCCAGATGTAATGTAAACAAATCAGATATAAGACTGCATTTTGATTGGTCTAATAATGGTTTCACTTTTGAGCGTGGAAAATTTAATTCGCTCTCTAACACTAGAAATAAAGGAAATAAAAATATATATTACCTAGCACATATCTACGAATATATAAGTTACTAGCTAATACCCGGCGTGCTCTGCTACGACTAAATAAATAAAACATTAAAGGTAAATTAAATTGCATGGTAGTCGATATGTTGAGACGAACCAAACATGGCGGTTGCTAGTCAGTTTTTAATTTCTAATTTCACGTAAACCTTCACTTGTAATTGTCGAATTTAGCTCATTTTTGGATAATATCTACAACGGTTTATTTTAATAGGATATACTGAGTTTCGTTACGAAACATCGAAAATTGTGACTGCTAGAGCGATTTTTAATTTTTAACTTCTAGTAAAATCCTACACCTAATGGTTTTAGAAGGTTCAATTGTAAATCTAAACCATCCAAGTTCCCACTCGAACACACACAAAAAAATTCATCAAAATTGGTCCAGTCGTTTAAGAGGAGTTCAGTGACATACATACAGAAGAATTATATAATTATACAGAGTGTAACAGGACCTCGCCAACAAAATGATAGGGATGATAGGTCATGCAGAGAGGATCATTTTTTGTGAAGGAACATTTAATAGCAAACACGTCGTTTATGATTTATGCGCAGATGAAGGTGTTTACCAGTAAGGGTCGGAATTGAATACAAACAATTGTACGCATATAATTTTATTGAAAAAGACATGTTTTTACAATAAGTTTTCAAACAGTCGACCCTGTGTCTCATTGCATGTTTGGTATCGTCGCAGTAACGATCGGCCAGCACGGCCGAGAATGGTAGGATTCTTTTTGACGTTGTCAAAACACTTACTGTTTGAACACTTATTGCAAAAACATGTCTTTTTCAATAAAATTATACGTGTACAATTGTTTGTATTAAATTCCGACCCTTACAGGTGAACATCTTCATCTGCGCATAACTCATAAATGGCGTGTTTGCGACTATATGTTCCTTCACAAAAAATGATCCTCTCTGCATCCTGTCACTTTGTCGGTGAGGTCCTGTAACACCCTATATATAAAGATGGGATAATCTTAATAATATATAATTATAATTATATAATATATAATTTAAAATGTAATACATTAAATAAGCATTATTTTATTCTTACACATTCACAATGCATAATATGTTAGAATTTCTATTGTTTCAAAACGGTCGGTTTCTATAGAATTTCTTAAACATTGGAAAGAAGCATTTGAAAAGAGGAGAGAAACAAATTATTTTGACTATTTAACTCATGCCCCAAATGGGAGTCAATGACCAATCACATTTCAATGATTTTTTATTTACAATCAATCACAGTCGTGTTTCGCCTAGAATTTACCAAAAAGTTTATCATAATAAAGAAAACACCTCCTATTTAACATTCTGAATAGGTCATAGCATTATTTTGCAGTGACTGACTCTCCAAGAAATACGGCTACCAGATTGTATATATAGTGCATGAATGTCAACACGTAGCGCATGCGGGAGTTATTATAAAAACATTTGTAGCAATTTATTACACCACCAAAAAAAGAAACCACTGTTTGCACTTTCTTAAATGTATTTTTTCCCAGGTAATAACATTCCAGAAAAATATAATTGTCATAGGACATCAGAAATGAATTAATATACAGTTTGATGTGTTTCATTTTTTCTCCACTAGAGTACATTCTTACAACATTGCGTTCCCTTAGCAATAAATAATATGATCTGGTTGCAGTGATGAACAAAATAAGCAGATGAAGCGTACCAATCGTTTCTCATTTGTTTTCCAACATCGCCGTTCACATTAAATATATAAATATTTTAAAATAACTATATTTCAATAATGATTTGTGAGTTAACAGCTTAATTTTATTCGTTAAATAGTCCTAACAAATGCCACTCTTGATTTCCAAATTCTCTACATAAATTCACTTCTCACTTCGTGAGTCGTAAATTTATCGATAATTTGGAAATCACTCGTGGCATTACTTATGAATATTTTCAAACAGTTTAGTGAAAAATATGCCACATGACCATTGAGGATGTGGTGAAAATAACAGTAGAATTAACAGATGAGTCAGCATGGAGTATATATTCTCTTCGTAATGAAATTATAAATAAATTATATCTATCGAAATCATAGAAAAAGCGTAAACGTCTGATTAGGTAGGCCCATAGATAATTTTTGTCATAAATAATTAAGACTATGATAGTGAGCTACATGACTTTTATGGAAAGCCAAATGTAATCAGAAGAGTTAAGACTTGTAGACTGGGATGGTCAGCACATATGGGACGAATGGGGAATGAAAGAGAGGCCTGGAGAATCCTTGTAGGAAAACTGTAGGGAAAGCGCGCAATTGGTAGGTCAAGAATGAGGTGGGACAATAACATTAACTATAACTTGAGGGAGGTAAATAAACTATACAACCGATGCAATCATTGGAAAACATTAGTTCAGAATAGGGGCGTGGGGAGAAATTATGTCACGCAGTCATGAGCCTCTGGGTTCGATTAGAGTCACTGAGTTGTTATTTTTTAAGGATTTTCTCAACATTACAGTAATTATCCTTCAGCCCAAATCTATTTTGCTCCGCCACAGATTTCTATCCTCAGCATCTTCTACTTTGAGGTCTCTGCTGATCATGTTCCTTCTCACTTCATCCATCCACTGTACCCTAGGTTTCCCTCTCCTCCTCCTAATGCCTTCAGCGTTACAATCCAGCATCATTCTTGGGATTCTATTATTCTCCATTCTCTTCAGATGTCCACACCATTTCAATCTTCGTTCTTCTATTACTTCTATAATATTATGTTTAACATTAATTATTTCTCTAATTTTCTGGTTCCGAATTGTCTCCTTTCTTGATTTTCTTGCCAAACATTCATCTCTGTTGACAATAATTTTTTTGCTTGCTGTCTACCTAAAATCCAGGTCTCTGCACCATACAACATAACACTTTGTACTAATGATTTAAATATCAATATCTTGGTTTTATTTATAATATTTTTACTCCATATCACTGAATTATTATTATTATTATTATTATTATTATTATTATTATTATTATTATTATTATTATTATTATTATTATTATTATTATTATAAATAGTGTATAAATAGTGTATTGACAATTCTGCTTTTTGCAGACGATCAAGTAATAATGACAGCATCAGAAAATGCTTCATAACAATTCCTTTATACTTAAATAATATCTCTCTAAAATACAATTTAAGAATATCTACATCTAAAACAAAGATATTATCTCAGAAAGGAAAATGTGCAATAAGAACAAAAATTGTGATTAACAACGTAATTTAGACCAAGTTCAGAATTTTAATTATTTGGGATATTATCTATGTGGTACAATTAAACGTACATTATTGAATAAAACTAGAAAAGAAACTATTTTGAAGTTTTACAAAGTATTGGCAGTTCCATCTCTTATCTATGGATGTGAAACCTGGACATTAACAAAGGCAGATAGTAAACAAATAGAGGCTGCAGAAATGAAGATGATGAGAGCAATAGCAGGATATCAAAGGACCGATAAAAAGAAAAACGAAGATATAAGAACACAACTAAATATATTTAATCTCTGTGAAAGAATAAAATACTTTCAAAATGCTTACCTTCGGCACGTATTACGAATGAATGAACAGCGCATACCAAGAACAATGTATAATTATAAACCAAAAGGGAGAAGATTGTTGGGAAGACCATTGAAGAGATGGAAGGACCAATTCGACCTATAATGAGATCGGAACAGGCCATTGGGCTTAATCCTTATTATTGATTATTATTTTTTTTATATAGGCTGCTCCGTGGTGCAAGAGGTTAGACGCTGGCCTCTCACTGCTGGGGTCCCGAGATCTAGTCTCGGTCACTCCATGTGAGGTTCGTGGTAGACAAATCGGAGCTTGGGCAGGTTTTTTTTAGGGGTTTCTCTCGTTTTCCCCTGCCACAAATTTGTTTCCACCATTTCTCCATACTCATCTCGTCCATTTAATTTCATTTCGTTCATCCGCCCTTGTGACGGTGCATCAAGAATGGTTTACCGGTAAATGGGCTTCATCTCATCTCATTCCTCGACCCCACCGTGAGTTGGACACGAGCTGAGGGTATTTATTTTATTTTATTATACATAGTCAATAAAAATCCAAATCACGAAATTAAAATTTAGTCAATTTTGATTACGTCACATTACGAGGTTAATAATTTTAAATTACTTTTTGACGTCACACATCAAATTCTCTTTTTTAATTAAGGAAGATCGGGCGCTGATGGAAAAATTGTAATTGCTATTTTGTTTACCTATTTCAGTTTGTTTTTCTTTAGTCAACAGTCAGTCTTAAAAATTGAAACTAGTTGACTCTTTTAAATTTTAATTTGGTGATTTGGTGATTTGGGTTTTTATTGACTACGTATAATGCGTCCACCGCTGTGGTCTCGAGGTAGCGTGCTGCCTTGTCACGCAGCGAGCCCGAGTTCGATCCCCGGTCGGGGCAGAGTTTTCTGGGTGAGGTTTTTATCGGGGTTTTTCCTCACCTGTAAGACAAATGTAAGGAAAACTTTAAGGCCCAAACGGTCCCCGAAATCATATGGCCATCATCATCATCAGCGTCCTTATCATTATCATCATCATCGTCGTCATCCTTCACCGGTGTGGAAAGCAACGGGAAGCTACCACACCTATAATTCCCTAGTAAAGATGCAAGCATAGCATGAAAATGCTATGATTGCAGTGAAGGATCTGGCTTCGGGCAGAATTACTATGGATTGATGTATAATACGTTTTATCATAAGTAATGCCACGAATGATTTCCAATTTATCTAGAGAATTTGGAAATCAAGAGTGGCATTTGTTGGGACTATTTAACGAATAAAAATTAAGCTGTTTACTCACAAATCATTGCTTAAATATACACCGTGTTCCAGAATGATGGACAGAGTGTTAAGTAGTTGGTATAGCTTTACAAACGAAATTGGATGCGTGATTATTTGCTATAACGAAAGAAAAACTGTGAAAGTTTAATATTCTGTTTGCAGTAATTTGTTTCTTGTCGTTATTACGTCGTCAGCGTTAAATTTGTGAAAATGGCGAGTCCTGCTTAGAAACCATTCTGTGTGTTGCAATTTGCGAGCTCTTGTTCCATTGTTGCAGTGTAGCGAGCTTTCCGACGGCAATTTGGAATTGATCCTCCAACAGATAAGATTATCCGTAGATTGTATAAGCAGTTAGAAACAACTAGATGGATCTGTAAAAGGAAAAGTCCAGGACGTCCACTAACACCAAATGACGCGTCGGTCCAGATGACATGGTTTATTCCCATAGCCTCCACGGTCTCCCGATCTCACACCTTTTGATTTCTTCCTGTGAAGGATCATGTGTACTTTCCACCACTTCCCGTCTACGTTCCAGACTTGATAAGAAGGATTTTTGTTGCTGTTGAATTCATTACTCCAAATATGTTTGGAGGAATGTTTGGGAGGAATTCGACTATCGGCTAGATATCTGACGTGTAACGAAAGGTGCTCACTTCGAATACTTACAAAGTATGTTATGAAAACTCGAAGAGTTTCTCTTTAATCCCATATAAGTTTTGTTCATATATAGACCTATAGCATGTAAAGGAAATTAAAGAACTTTGAAATCGCGTCCATCATTTTGGAACATTCTGTAGTTATTTTTAAATATTTATATATTTAATGTAAACGGCGATGATTGAAAACAAATGAGAAACGTTATGTTTCATTTGTTCATCATTGCAACCAGATCATATGTATTGTCAAATAGTATCGCAATATTGTAAGAATGCACCCTAGTGGAGAAAAAATGAAACACATCATTACCGGTTATTAATTAATTTCTGATGTTCTGTGGTGTCAATATATCAATTATATTTTCTGCAACGTTAATTCCTGGGAAATAATACGTTTAAGAAAGTGCAAACAGTGTTTTTTTTTGTATAATCAATTGCTACGAACGCTTTTCTATTATATCTCGCAAGCAGAATCTGGTTAAATTCGTGCACTATATATACAATCTGTCCACCGCTGTTGTCTCGAGGTAGCGTGCTGCCTTGTCACGCAGCGGGCCCGGGTTCGATTCCCGGTCGGGATAGGCTCCTGGATGAGGTTTTTTCGGGGTTTTTCCTCGCCTGTAAGACAAATGTCAGGAAGCTTAGGGCCAAACGGTCCCCGAAAATCATCCGACCATCATCACCATCCTTATCATTATTATCTTGATCCTTCAACGGTATGGAAAGCAACGGGAAGCTACCACACCTATAATTCCCTAGTAAAGCTGCAAGCATAGCGTGAAAATGATATGATTGCAGTTAAAGACCTGCCCTCGGGCAGAATTACTATGGATGGATGGATATACAATCTGGGAGCACTTGATAAAACGAAGGTGATAGAATTGAGGTGAAAAACGACTGTGATTGATTGTAAATCAAAATTCATTGAAATGTGATTGGACGTTGACTGCCATTTGGGGGACGAGTTAAATAGTCACCAAGAACATTATTTTATTTTATTAATATTTTATTTTTATCAGTTCACTGTTGTAAGATAAGTGACGAGAAGTGAAGTGGGAAGATAAAAATGGTGGGAAGAGGAGAATAAGAACTATTTTTAAGAGCGGAGCATTGTTTAATTGATAGAGAATAAAGGTCAACTAGCTGCTTTAATTACTACATTCACTGAGCTCAGCGCTAACATAACTTGCCTAATTGCATTACAAGATCCAGAGACACAGCGACTTCCTTTCTAACATTATTATCAGGCATCCCCATTTAGATGGGAGTATCCCGATTTCTCGGTGCAATCCCGAATTCCGATTAAAGCCAAACGGGATTGTGTAAAATCCCGAATATACCATAAAAGTCATTAATCTGACGGAGAATAACAATACGTGACGCTCCTTCCTTGGCTTTGGAACTTTCCCTCTTCTCTTGATTAACTTTTAAATTGGCAATGTATCCTGTAGGATACATCAATTGGTTTATTTCATTTAGTATTTTTATTAAAACAGAAGAAAACGAGCGAGTAGAAATTACTTAAATATGTATCGAATTACACAATATACCCTCAATTTCTTGGAAACGTCTTGTTTTCTGACGAGGCAACATCTCATGTATAATGATCTATTAATCGGCACAATGTAAGGATCTGGGGTACGTTTTCAGTGCGGTCCGTCACAATCAAATATCTGACACGAGAAATTATTGTTTTGCCAATTTAAGGGTTACAATCTCCTACCCAGCCAACAATAGATCCCGGGACGCTGAAGTGGAAGGAAGGTACTCCACCGACTACGCCACGGCGTGGAGTCAGTTTCTCATGAAGTGTCATTAGAAAAAACACTTGAACAGTGGAAGAGCCTGTCGAGAAAACAGCAAGACCAACGTATTTGTTTCGTCTCTATCTCAAATATTCGTAATATACAGAGTGTCCCATTCAAACCTCCCACATTTTAAGTAATCATAACTAACAAAGTATGCGGAATTATGAAATGAGGCCGGTATTAAACGAAACCGAAACTCAAAAAATGTTCATTGCCACACACTAAAACACCTCTATATGTATACCATTAGTAGCACGAACAATATCAAGTCTGTATTCGATTTCGTGCCATGTTCTGTGCAACATATTGGTACTATTGCAATTGTGTCAAGGATACGGGTTAGTAAATCATGAAGAACTTGTACTGGAGTCGCAAACGCACGGTCTTTTACATACCCCAATAGGAAGAAGTCCACTGGAGTGATGTCTGGTGAATGTGGTAGCTAGCAAATTGGTCTGCCGCGTCCAATCCACCTATTTGGGAAGGATTCTTTGAGTGAATTCCGAACATTCAGGCTCCAGTGTGATGGGGCTCAATCATGCTGAAACATCACTTGGGGTTGCAGATCAGCTAATTGGGGGTACAAGAGCTGTCCCATCATGTCTTGGTATACCGGGCCAGTTATTGACTTCTCATGGGGGAAAAAAAAGGACCTATAATCCTGTTCTTCATCAGGCCGCACCAAACATTTACTTTTGGGCTATCCCGGACGTGTTCACGCTATACGTGTGGATTTTGCGTACCCTAGATCCTTACATTGTGCCGATTAACAGTACCTGATACACGAGATATTGCCTCGTCAGAAAACAAGACGTTTCCAAGAAATTCAGGGTCTTTGTCAATACGATCCAGCATTTCAATAGCGAATGCCTGTCGTCGTGGCCTGTCATCTGGCTTTATTTGTTGAACAATTTGCACCGTGTATGGGTACAAACGAAGTCGCTTATGAAGCACTCGATGCACAGTTGATTTCGGCACACTAAACTGCCTGGAAGCTTGGCGAATTGATTTTTGTGGACTTCTCCGAAATCCTGCTCTAATTTCTTCAATTTTTTCTTCTCAAACACGTGTATGAACACCTTCTGGTTCTATTTTAACGCTTCCAGTCGCCAAAAACTTCTCAAGCCATGCCTTAATGGTCTTCCCATCAGGTGCATTTCCTCCATATTCTCTCCGGTAATTTCTTTGCACTGTAATTATTGACATCGTCTCTGCATACCAGAAAACAGCTTGTGCTCGTTGCAAAAAGAGTAGCCGTTTTATTTCATTATTTCGACAGATGAATTAACTGCAACAATGAAAACAAAAATTCTTTGAGTTTCTCTTTCTTTTAATACCAACTTCATTTCATAATTCCGCATACTTTGAGAGTTACGAATAATTAAAATGTGGGAGGTTTGAATGGGACACTCTGTATTATCCTCCCTTCACTAACTTACTCAATGGCTCTAGGTTCATGGCCGCGCGGACATAAGCTCTCCATATATCCCTATCCTGTATCCCTGTATCCTATCCCCTGTATAAACTACTTCCCTCAAATCATGGATAATGTTGTTCTCCCACCTCATTCTTGGTCTACCAACTGGGCGTTTTGCCTCTGGTTTTCCTACGAGAAGCTTATATGCACCTCTATCATTCCCCATACGTGTCACATGTCCTGCCCATCGCAATCTACGAGACTTAACTCTTATTATATATGGCTTCCTATACATATAATGTAGCTCACAATTATGCAGTTGTCTCCATTCACCCGTCTGTTCGTGACTCTTTGGCCCAAACATTTTCCCAAGAAGTTTAATATCAAACACTCGTAATACGTTCTCCTCCCTTAAAGTAATAGTAATGGAATTTATTGTATTTTTTTTTTCAAAATGAAGATAATACATTTGCATTTACAATGTGCACGGGCCTGCTTGGCCGTGTGTGTATTATTTTTCCATGAATAAAAAATAAAAAACTTAAGAATAAACAAATAAATATATCTACATATGGCTACATACCTACATAAAAATATATAAAAACAATGAATATATGTAAAATCTACGTCTACATTACATACACAATAACACACATCTACACTCATACATGAAAAGACCACGTACGTAGATATAAAATAAATAATAGTTTTAAAAAACTAAAAGAGCACGCTTTACTAGAAAACTAAAAAATGAAAAATAATTTTAATTTCCAATACGCTTGGGATAAAATAAAGTGGTCAACAAAAAAAATCATCTCCAACACATATAGAATAAAACTAGAGTTATCAACAAAAATAAAATAATTTTACCATCAAAAGCGTGGGGTGATTTTTATGATTTTTACATTTTCTTCTTAGAGAGCTTACTTTTACCAATATCTGTTTATTATCAAATATATTAATTGATATAGAGCACCCCACGCTTTTGATGGTAAAATTATTTTCTTTTTGTTGATAACTCTAATTTTATTCTATATGTGTTGGAGATGATTTTTTTGTTGACCACTTTATTTTATCCCAAGCGTATTGGAAATTAAAATTATTTTTCATTTTTTAGTTTTCTAATAAAGCGTGTTCTTTTAGTTTTTTAAAACTATTATTTATTTGATTTTCTGATGATTATGCCCAGGATTTTAAAAAATAAATATGAAATTGTTGTATTGTCACGGGTCCTCTACAAGTATACAAAGTTTCAAGTCGATCCAATGATTTTAAGTGGGTGAAAATCGCGTTGAAAGATTCCGTTACATAGATTAGATAGATAGATAGATAGATAGATAGATAGATAGATAGATAGATAGATAGATAGATAGATAGATAGATAGATAGATAGATAGATAGATAGATAGATAGATAGATAGATAGATAGATAGATAGATAGATAGATAGATAGATAGATAGATAGATAGATAGATAGATAGATAGATAGATAGATAGAGATAGATAGATAGATAGATAGATAGATAGATAGATAGATAGATAGATAGATAGATAGATAGATAGATAGATAGATAGATAGATAGATAGATAGATAGATAGATAGATAGATAGATAGATAGATAGATAGATAGATAGATAGATAGATAGATAGATAGATAGATAGATAGATAGATAGATAGATAGATAGATAGATAGATAGATAGATAGATAGATAGATAGATAGATAGATAGATAGATAGATAGATAGATAGATAGATAGATAGATAGATAGATAGATAGATAGATAGAGATAGATAGATAGATAGATAGATAGATAGATAGATAGATAGATAGATAGATAGATAGATAGATAGATAGATAGATAGATAGATAGATAGATAGATAGATAGATAGATAGATAGATAGATAGATAGATAGATAGATAGATAGATAGATAGATAGATAGATAGATAGATAGATAGATAGATAGATAGATAGATAGATAGATAGATAGATAGATAGATAGATAGATAGATAGATAGATAGATAGATAGATAGATAGATAGATAGATAGATAGATAGATAGATAGATAGATAGATAGATAGATAGATAGATAGATAGATAGATAGATAGATAGATAGATAGATAGATAGATAGATAGATAGATAGATAGATAGATAGATAGATAGATAGATAGATAGATAGATAGATAGATAGATAGATAGATAGATAGATAGATATAGATAGATAGATAGATAGATAGATAGATAGATAGATAGATAGATAGATAGATAGATAGATAGATAGATAGATAGATAGATAGATAGATAGATAGATAGATAGATAGATAGATAGATAGATAGATAGATAGATAGATAGATAGATAGATAGATAGATAGATAGATAGATAGACAGACAGATAGATAGACAGATATAGGTCAAACTAATATAAAGCGTGTAAAAACTCTCATTTTGTAAATTGATACCGTAATTAAGAAACATTGCTACAGATAAAGTGATGCCACTACAGGCCTTATGAGGCCCTTGGGGTAGTAGCAGGTGAAGACTCCCACTTTTCTTCTAGACAATCGGCACTTGGTGTCCGCCGAGTTGTCAGCCCTGCATGACGGCCGCCTTTAACCCAGAACAAGCATCTGATACTAATTTCCGTTAGAGGCTGAGTCAGCCCAGGGCCATAGTGCCCTCAGAAGGTTTGGGTCAGTTTAAAAATCGCTACCCTCACCGGGACTCGAATCCTCGACCTTCCGGCTTGTAGCGTAGTACTTTAACCACTACGCTACGGCGTGCACCAATTGCTACAGAACAAATAAAAAACAGAGAGGAAAAAACACACAACACATGCCCACACATACACACACGCGCGCGTGCGCATGCCCCTGCAGATAGCTAATGCACTATTCAACTTATTATGACTACTTATCATATAATGCAATTGAAGATCGGAAACAAAACCCATATTGAGATTCTTATCATTAATAATACACATTTCCTTATTGATTTCCAAATTTCATCCCACAATTTCCTTAACGTACCCAAATATATGCATATTTTCATTTCACTCTCGATCCGTCCTAAAAGATCCCAGCACACCACTCTCCCACGATCCGATCTGAGAAATCTCTCCGGCAGCAACTGTAATCTAAGTTGCGATGTCTCTCTACAGAATGCTATAATATGTAAGAGTCCATGTTTCACATCCATATAATATAATGGGAAATGACAGTTTTATATATTTTCAGTTAACTTTTTTTAGAGAAGATATGAAACAGTCCCTGTAATACATAATAGCATGCATTTCTAGAATTGAGCTTATTTAAAGCGTTGAAAAACATAGGACTTACAAGAATGGGGATTCTTATTTGTGACCTTGAGTCGATCTGTCAAAGTGAAAACATTATAAAGTAACTCCAACAAGGGAGCCTGATGGGGATATACTGATACAGACAGCTGATTGTACATGATAAATGAAGAACAATTTGTCAGACATTGTGTTGAGTTGGTATCAACAGGTGGGATATTGTCCTGCAACCACACGTCACATTCTGAACATCCCCATATTCACAAGACGGGGTTCTCCCACTTGCAAACAATCTGTGTTTTCATATTGAAACCTGCCTTCAAATGTTATTGAGAAATTGTCATCTAGTCTTCTTCTTCATTCATACAAGTCTTTGGCCTAGATACTGTTACGATCCCATTAATGAACTTTTGGGAAATTCTTTGCATTTGACGCGATTTTTTTTTCAAAGTTCCAATCATACACCATGCGCATGCGCCAACAAACGCAAAGCGGTTTACACTATAGAACCACGGGATGCAGCCAACATATATACGATAAACCTAACCTAAAGCAATTTAAGCATTCTAACCTGTGAAAGACCAACCTAAAAGCTAATCTAACGCAATTTAAGTACTCTAACCTGTGAAAGAATGCAACGCCCAAACATAAATAGTAAGTTCTAAATTTCTGAAGTATGTGTGTACAGTTAATTAATGAGTACATACTGTTGACTGCACTGAAACACGTTTTTTTTTATTTATTTATTTATTTATTTATTTGCTGCACTGGATATTCGTAAAAATCAATATCTGCCACGTCTACATGCTGGGTATGTAGCTAAATATCATAGAAAAATATACTGAAATAATCGTTAGAAAAAAATGTGAAAATCCTTGTAAACGGTGGGAAATAATTTGAAATATGAAACGCTAAAAATAAAATTTCACAGGAGTCTATGAAGGAATTAAAAATGTCGTTTCACAGGTTGTAAAGAATAGCCTAATTTGGTATCCACCTTCCCTTGGAATGCTCAGAGATCTCTTCCCTGATGGACAATAACCAAGCATCGATTTGGGAATTCTATCTGAACTCATTCATCCAGTTGTTCTAGTATTCTTGTATGTACTTAATGACTAAAGCTAGGATTTTTATGTAATATTAACATGCCAAATATGTACACATTTATGGAATAATATTTGGCGAAATATGTAATATTACATAAAACATTCTTAAAATATGTCATTTTAAATACATTAATATTTAAGTTCTTTGTAAATTTATACTAAATATTAAGTTATTGATTCCTGATTTTATTAATAAAAAGTAAAGTGTGGGACAATTATTAATTAGACAGGTTCATATAATAAATAAAATGTATTGAATGTATTTATTTTTTTGAAAATGCAACAATTAATAAAATGACTAAATAAAAAAACCACGTTACAAAATGTATTTACAGTTATATTACATTATACAATTATATTATACAACGAATACAGATCTACTAATTTCACTTTAAATTGCAATGAACTATGAGATACATCTCCAAGTTTTTCATTGTCATGGAGTGTCGTCGGTCAGACAGAATGTTTTTATAAGCAGAAAATGTTCTTTCCACATCACGGGAAGTTGCTGGTGCAAATTTAAACAGATGGAATTTTTCAGGAGAGATGTCATCTGTAGGATTCTCTTCTTCCCCGTTGAGGATCTTACAGACTGTAGTCAATGTCGTGAAGCCAGGGTTTCTTTCCATAACAGATTCAATTCTTTTCATTATGTTTATTCCAACATTTCCTTGAACAACACTTAACTTAGATTTAACATCCTCTACAATTCCAGTGATTCCTTCAAAGTCATGCCACAAGTTTCTAATTTTAAAGTACTGTCAGAAATCAATCCAAAATTGCTTTTAACATATGCCAATTGGCATTTTACCTTGGACTCACTGAAGGCATTTAGAGCCTCTCTGATAGAAACTGCTGATTTACTTGGAAACGAGTCTATTACAGACTTCACTTCTTTAAAATAGTCACTATTCCTTCAAAGTCATGCCACAAGTTTCTAATTTTAAAGTACTGTCAGAAATCAATCCAAAATTGCTTTTAACATATGCCAATTGGCATTTTACCTTGGACTCACTGAAGGCATTTAGAGCCTCTCTGATAGAAACTGCTGATTTACTTGGAAACGAGTCTATTACAGACTTCACTTCTTTAAAATAGTCACTATAAAAGCAGGCAGCCTCAATCCACGTACCCCATCTAGTGAGGACAGGTCCAGGGGGCAATTTCACATTTGGTAATTGTTCTCTATAGTGCAACACACGTTGGGGAACTTTAACAGACACTTTCTTAGTGCTTGAAATAATGCTATTGATTTGTGGATAGTTATTTCGCACTTCTTCGGCAACACGTTGCAGTCCATGTGCGAGACAGGTGAAATTGATCATATTTTGATAAAACACACGTAGAGCAGTTCCCGCCTTTAGCATGTACGCCGCAGCATCACAATAAAGGACAAGGGCTTCATCTTCTTGAACGCCTTCAGGCCACAACACTTTAAGTCCATCGTTCACAAAACGAGCCACTGTTGCATGATTTGCATGCCCCAACGTTTTAGAAGAAATCAGGAAACGTGTGGGGGATTCTTTTTCACCCAGCTTACCAATCACAAGGTTGGCAATATAGCGACCTTTTACATCCGTTGTTTCGTCGACAGCGATCCATATATAGTCGTTGCCTATATCACGTCGCACATATGTCATTGCTTCATCGTAACACAAATGCATGTAGTTTCTTCGGAGCGTAGAATCGTTAGGAATCTGCCTCCCACAATACTTCTCTAAAAATGCATGATATTTAGGTACCTGGAGTTTGTACCAAGGAATATTTGCCGCAACCATAGCATTACACATGTCATGGAAGAATTCACTCCTTACATTTGAAGACGGTTGCATTTGAGATAGAAGCACCTGTTTTTAGATGTTTGTAGTCCTTTGTTTTTAGCATGCAAAGCACTGCGAACATGTTGTTCAAGTTGAGATTTCATTGAACAACCCATCACCTTACGCAAGCCTGGCACAGAACCACAACTCCATCAGTAGTGAACGAATCATCTATTTTAACCCACGATTTTAACTTAGACGATAATTTTGATGCTACAGGAGCCATCACACGAAATTCAATGAAACACTGTGACAGTCAAAATAATACTGATGAAGACACTGAAACTAAAAGTCTTGTGAAGAAAAATAGAAAGCATCGCAATGTTGCATTTTATTATCAGAGGGGAAAAGAGGTAGAAACAGAAAAGGACGGAAATGTTTTAATGGATGTGTTTGTGTACCTGCTGTATATCTCATTTCACTTGAAGTTATCCTGCTCTCCTCAAAGTCTCCTTGCCGTAGCAAAGTGCAGATGTTGCTAAGGTTTTCTATAACCGTACTCCGGTATCTCTCTGGACTAGTGAAGGAGGTTTCATTACTGAATTTATTATTCAATTATTTTATTTATTTTATTTGTTACTAGCTAATATCCGGCGTTCGTTGTTACGCCTAAATAAATTATGTATTAAATGTGAATTAAGTTGTATGGTATACGCTGAGCCGAACCAAATATGGCGTTCTGGTAAACATCCACTTCTAATTGTCGGATTTCGCTCATTTTTGGATAAATCTACATCGGTTTATTTTAAGAGGATATTTAATTTTTTGGGCACACCCTTGGTACAACACAACACTTCTCTGGGACAAATTTCAAGGTAGGTTTCGTCATGCAATGGTTGACAGTTCCCTTGTTAGATGAAAAAAATGACTGCATGTTGAACAAAATGGACAGTAGACTTAATCCTGTAACCAATAGATAACAGCAAAACACACACACAGTTACACAAAGCCAAGTATTAGCTAGTTATTATTATTATTATTATTATTATTATTATTATTATTATTATTATTATTAACTAACTCACTGGCACTATCGAATCCGTAGGTTCAAGGCCGCGCGAACATAAGCTCTTCATACATCCCTATCTTGAGCTAAAGTTTTCCAAGCATTCCCTATATAATCTACTTCCCTCAAACCATGGCTAATGTTATTCTCCCAACTCATTTTTGCTATATCAACTGGGCGTTTTCCCTCTGGTTTTCCTACAAGAAGCTTCCATGCACATCTTTCATTCCTCATTCGTTCCAGATGTCCATTGCAGTCTGCAAAACTTAATTGTTATTATGTATATCTGGCTTCCTTAAAATATTATTATTATCATCATAATTATTATTATTATTAGTATTATTACTTACTTACATACTTACTTACTTACTTACTTACTTACTTACTTACTTACTTACTTACTTACTCACTGGCACTATCGAACCCGTAGTTTCATGGCCGCACGGACATAAGCTCTCCATACATCCCTATCCTGAGCTAATGCTTTCCAATCATTCCCTGTATAATCTACTTCCCTCAAATCATAGTTAATGTTATACTCCCACCTCATTCTTGGTCTACCAACTGGGCGTTTTCCCTCTGGCTTTCCTACAAGAAGCTTCCATGCAAGTTTCCCATTCCCCATACGTTCAACATGGCCTGCCCATCGCAGTCTACGAGACTTAACTGTTCTTATTATATCTGGCTTCCTATAAAGACCACGTAGTTCATTGTTATGTAGTCTTCTCCATTCACCTGTCTGTTCATCTCTCTTTGGTCCAAAAATTTTCCTAAGTACTTTATTCTCAAATACTTGTAATCTCCTTTCCTCCCTTAAAGTAAGAGTCCATGTTTCGCATCCATATAATATAACTGGTAGAATAATAGTTTTATATATTTTCAGTTTATTATTATTATTATTATATTATTATTATATTATTATATTATATTGTTATTGTTATTGTTATTGTTATTGTTATTGTTATTGTTATTGTTATTGTTATTTGTTATTGTTATTTTTCTTGTTATTGTTATTGTTATTGTTATTTGTTTATTGTTTATTGTTATTGTTATTGTTATTGTTATTGTTATTGTTTAGTTGTTATTGTTATTGTTTATTGTTATTGTTATTGTTATTGTTATTGTTATTGTTATTGTATTATTGTTTATTGTTATTGTTATTGTTATTGTTATTGTTATTGTTATTGTTATTGTTATTGTTATGTTATTGTTATTGTTATTGTTATTGTTATTGTTATTGTTATTGTTATTGTTATTGTTATTGTTATTGTTATTGTTATTGTTATTGTTATTGTTATTATGTTATTGTTATGTGTTATTGTTATTTTTATTGTTATTGTTATTGTTATTGTTATGGTTATTTGTTATTGTTATTGTTATTGTGTATTGTTATTGTTATTGTTATTTATGTATTGTTATTGTTATTGTTATTGTTATTGTTATTGTTATTGTTAGTGTTATTGTTATTGTTATTGTTATTGTTATTGTATTGTTATTGTTATTGTTATTGTTTTGTTATTGTTATTGTTTTATTGTTATTGTTATTGTTATTGTTAATTGTTATTGTTATTGTTTTGTTATTGTATTGTTATTGTAATTGTTATTGTTATGGTTATTGTTATTGTTATTGTTATTGTTATGTTATTGTTATTGTTATTGTAATTGTTATGTTATTGTTATTGTATTGTATTGTTATTGTTATGGTATGTTTGTTATTGTTATTGTTATTGTATTGTAATTGTTTTGTATGGGTATGGTATTGTTATGTTATTATTTAGTGTTATTGGTATTGTTATTGTTATGTTATTGTGATTGTGATGGTATGGTTATTGTTATGGTTATGTTATTGTTATTGTATTGTATGTATTTTTCTTTTTTCTTGTTTTCTTTTCTTTTTCTTTTTCTTTTGTCTTTTTCTTGGTTGTTTTTCTTTTTCCTTTTTGTCTTTTTCTTTTTCTTTGTTGATTGTTATTGTTATTGTTATTTATTGTTATGGTATGTTATTGTTATTGTTATTGTTATTGTGCTTGTTATTGTTATTGTATTTGTTATTGTTATTGTATTGTTATTGGTTCTTTTTCTGTTTTCTTTTTTCTTTTTCTTTTCATTTTGTCTTTGGTTTTCTTTTATCTTTTTTCTTTTTCTTTTATACCTTTTTCTTTTTCTTTTTTCTTGTTCTTGTTCTTTTTCTTTTTTCTTTTATCTTTTTGCTTTTTCGTTTTCTTTTTACGTTTTCTTTTTCTTTTTTCTTTTTCTTTTTTCTTTTTCTTTTTCTTTATATTTGTTCTTTTTCTTTTTCTTTTTCTGTTTTAGTCTTTTGTCTGTATTTCTTTTTCTTTTTTTTTTTTTTTGTCTTTTTTCTTTTTCTTTTTTCTTTTTCTTTTTCTTTTTTCTATCTTTCTTTTTTTCTTTTCTTTTTCTTCTTTCCTTTTTCTTTTTCTTTTGTCTTTTCTGTTTCTTTGTTCGTTTAGTTTCGTTCTTATGTTCTATTTTTCTTTTTCTTTTTTGCTTTTTCTGGCTTTTCGTTATTCTTTTTCTTTTATCTTTTTCATTGGTTTCTTTTTTCTTTTTGGCTTTTGTATCTTTTTTCTTTTTGTTTTGCTTTTTTCTTGATTTCTTTTCTTTTTCTCTTGTTTTTCTTTTCTTTTTCTTTTTCTTTTTCTTTGTCTTATTTATTTGTTACTGTTATTGTTATTGTTATGTTCTTGTTACTTGTTATTGTTTTGTTTCTGGTTCTTGTTATTGTTTCTTCTTATTCTTCTTCTCTTCCCTCCCCTTCCCTACCATGGTATCTTTACCTTGTCGTGGTGGAGTGGCTTGCGTGCTTAAATGATCCTGAGAGCTATGGCCGGCGGTAGCATGCTGCCGATAGGGTTACCCATGCCGGACTGGTCGAAGGTGATAAGCCAGACGAAATAAGTACCTTGGGCGAAAGAGTGACGATCTTTCACCGTAAAAATACAACCGTCAAGAAATGCGGACATGGGTTCATCTGGGGTAAAATTTTTCCGGAGGTCAAATAGTCCCCCATTCGGTTCTCCGGGCGGGGACTACTTCAGGGAACCCATGCCAAAGGCTCAAACACAGGGACATGTTCCTAGGAACATGGAATGTTAGGACTTTATACAATAGCGGGGCACTAGAGATATTAACGCGGGAATTGGATAAATCGCCCTTGGATATAGTCGCTTTACAGGAAGTTAGGTGGCCAGGAGAAGGTAGTCAGGAATCAGGAAGCTTTGCATTATACTATGGGGGTGCAGAAAGACCTGCATTTGGAACGGGTTTTTTTTTTTAGTCAGAAGGAGGATCCTATCCGCTATCCGAGATATTAAGTTTGTTAGTGATAGGATATCATACATAATTCTAAAGGGTAAACGACATGATTTTATAATTGTAAATGTACATGCCCCCACAGAAGATAAAGATGACAAGATCAAGGATGAGTTCTATGAAGAATTAGAATGCTTATTTGATAGCCTTTCACGATATCATATGAAAATTGTCTTAGGAGATTTTAATGCAAAAGTGGGGCGGGAAGATATATTCAAACCAACAATAGGCAAATTCAGTCTTCATGAAGATAGTAACGACAACGGGGTTAGATTAGTCACATTTGCCACATCAAAGAATCTCATTGTTAAGAGCACAACATTTCAGCATAAGGATATTCATAAATACACCTGGACGTCCCCAGATGGAGAAACTCGGAACCAGATAGATCATGTATTAGTGGATAAACGCTGGCACAGTAGCATCATTGATGTTATATCAGTTAGAGGGACAGACTGCAATTCGGATCATCATCTGGTCAGAGTGAAAATCAGACAACGGCTATCGCTTATGAGAGGAACAAACGCTAAAGATGATTCTGTAAAATATGAATTAAAAAACTTGAAAAATGATGAAATGCGGCAAGAATACCAAATCAAAATTGCTAATAGATTTGAAGTACTGGAATCTTCAGATGACAATGTGGCAAACGAAGAAGAAGAAACTGATATAAATAAAGAATGGGAGGCTATAAGAGATACTATTAAATTGTCAGCATCAGAAAGCATTGGTTGTTTAAAAAAGAGGCAAAACAAGAAATGGTTTGATGAGGAATGTGCCGACATTGTAAAGAAAAGAAAGCTAGCAAAAATGAAATGGTTACACGAGCCAAATGAGGTAAATTTAGAGCAATTGGGTAGTGTTAGACGGGAAACCACCAAGTTACTAAAGAGTAAGAAGAGGGAATATTTGAGAGAGAAGATTAATGATCTTGAAATGAATGCAAAAAATAGGAACATTAGAGAATTATATCAGGGAATTAGTATAGAGAAGAAAGGGTTTCAGGCTAGAACAAACATAATTCGGAATGAAAATGGGGATATGATTGCAGATTCCAAGAGTATATTAAATAGATGGAAAAGTTATTTTAATCAGCTATTAAATGTACATACAGAACAGGACATTGAGGAGGATAAGTTACAGACAGCAGAAATGCTAGTCGCAGAGCCAAGTGCATTAGAGGTTGAAATGGCAATTGAAAAATTGAAGATGTATAAAGCATCAGGTTCAGATGAGATCCCAGCAGAACTGATAAAATCAGGGGGAGAAAAATTGATGGACAAGATACGCTGGTTGCTTAGTATGATTTGGGAAAAAGAAGCTCTTCCAGATGAATGGAAGGAATCAATTATCGTACCAATTTATAAGAAAGGAGATAAAACTGATTGCAACAACTATAGGGGCATCTCATTACTTTCAACTTCGTACAAAATTCTAACAAATATATTAGTAAGCAGACTTACTCCCTATATTGATGACATTCTAGGAGATCATCAATGTGCATTTAGAAGAAACAGGTCTACAACAGATCAGATTTTTAGTATAAGACAGATTTTAGAAAAGAAATGGGAATATAATGGTACTGTACATCAACTATATGTAGACTTCAAAAAAGCATATGATTCAATTAAGAGGGAGAAGTTATATAGTATCCTGCTGGAGTTCGGAATTCCTAAAAAGTTAGTTAGACTTATACGAATGTGTCTAAATGGCTCAACGAGTAGGGTGCGTGTAGGCAAACAGTTTTCAGACACTTTTGAAATCCAGAATGGGTTGAAACAAGGAGATGCACTATCTCCTCTACTATTTAATTTTGTACTAGAGCATGCCATTAAATCTTTAGAGAATGAGGAAGGCTTACAACTGAATGGTATTAATAAGCTGTTAGTTTATGCTGATGATGTAGTTACTACTGGCCGATAGCGAGGAGATACTAAAGGCCAACACGCACACACTATTGAGTAACACTAAGAAATTAGGACTGGAAGTAAATATCAGTAAAACTAAATATATGGTCACACGTAGAAATACATTATATAATGGAAATGGACAGCTAATGACAAATGAGGGAAATTTTGAGGAATTGGCTGAATTCAAATACCTAGGAACAATAATCACAAATAGGAATGAGATGCACAAAGAAATTAAACATAGGCTCAATTCTGGAAATGCATGCTATTATGCATTGCAGAGACTTTTGATGTCCCAACTCCTTTCAAAAAATGTTAAGCTGAAAATATATAAAACTATTATTCTACCAGTTATATTATATGGGTGCGAAACATGGACTCTTACTTTAAGGGAGGAAAGGAGATTACGAGTATTTGAGAATAAAGTTCTTAGGAAAATTTTTGGACCAAAGAGAGATGAACAGACAGGTGAATGGAGAAGACTACATAACAATGAACTACATGGTCTTTATAGGAAGCCAGATATAATAAGAACAGTTAAGTCCCGTAGACTGCGATGGGCAGGACATGTTGCGCGTATGGGGAATGAAAGACGTGCATGGAAACTTCTTGTAGGAAAGCCAGAAGGAAAACGCCCAGTTGGTAGACCAAGAATGAGGTGGGAGAACAACATTAACTATGATTTGAGGGAAGTAGATTATACAGGGAATGATTGGAAAGCATTAGCTCAGGATAGGGATGTATGGAGAGCTTATGTCCGTGCGGCCATGAACCTACGGGTTCGATAGTGCCAGTGAGTAAGTAAGTAAGTAAGTATTATTATTATTATTTATTATTATTATTATTATTATTATTATTATTATTATTATTATTATTATTATTATTATTATTATTATGGCGTTGTGGTAGAGATAAGACACAAAAGAATGAACTGCTGCCGAGACCTTGTGCTGCCAACTGATGTTTGTTTAGAATCGTGCGCAACATATTGACAAATGATTACATAACACATGCAGCTCTCACCGCAGTTACGTTCAATTTGTTTCGTTCAACTGAAAATATATTAAACTACCATCTAATGCCCATGCGTTCCTACGCCTAAATAAATTACATACGCTGAGACGAATCAAACATGGCGGTTCCTAGTCAATTTTTAATTTCAGATTTCAGATAAACATCCACTTCTAATCGTCGGATTTCCTTTATTTTTAATAATACCTTCCCGGGTTTATTTTAATAGGATATACAGAGTTTTGTCGTGTAACATTGATAATTGTGACCACTAGACCGATTTTTTTATTTTCATTTGAGGTGAACTCGTATACCCAATAGTTTTAGAGGGTCCAATTGTGAATCTAAATCATCCAGGGACCCACTCAAACACACACACACAAATAATCAAAATCGGTCCAGTCGTTCAGGAGGAGTTCAGTGACACAAATGTACACAAGAATTATACAAACATTTTTTCTTCAGATGAACTGCAGCCTGGTCTCTTACTTTAAGAGAAGATAAAATATGAGTATATGAATAAAGTGTTTAGGAACATTTTTGTCCAAAGAGAGATGACATACAGGTGAATGGAGAAGACTGCAGTGAGCTACATGATATTTATGGGAAACCAGATATAATAAGAACAGTTTCGTAGACAGCAAAGGGGAGGATATGCGGCGCGAATTGAGAATGGAAGACGGGCATCTAAATTCATGTAGGAAGAGCAAAGGGAAAGTGTCCAGTAGGAGTCCAAGAATGAGGTGGGAGAATAACATTAATCATGATTTGAAGGAGGTGGATTATTGTTTAGTATGTACAGAGTGATTCAGAAATATGGTTATACGTCTGATCGCATATTGTGACGAAAATATTATTATTAAAGGAAATGTGATGTTATCATTGGAAAGGGATTCCTTCAAATTACAACAATATAACAAAACAAAACAAATCACTGCTCACGTGCAGCATGGCGGGTTGATTTTTGTGGGCTAGCGTCGAACGCCTCCACAATTATCTTCGTTGTACTGCATCCGTGCTAATGTGAGACCTTCCAGGAGGTTTGATTTTCTGCATCCTTCCCGTTTCCAGCAGTCGTTTTTACCACTTGCCCACAGTCGACGGCTGCAATGCTACGTTAAACTCACGTCTTGCCCGTCTTGCGGCCTCACGATCATTAGCATACATTATTACCCATGCAGCAATTGCAATTTGCTGTTGCATATTCAACGCCATTTTGACTAATGACGTAAGTTGTACACTGTTTTGTTTTATTCCATTGTTTTAATTTGAATAATTGCCTTTCCAACGGTAATTTCATATTTCCTGTAATGGTAATATTTTCATCACACAACACGATCAAACGTATAGCCATATTTATGATTCACCCCGTACGATTATTGTATTTTTTTGTACTTTAAAAGTAACATATCTTTGTCCTGGTGAATGGAAGAGAAGGTCTTACTCCACCTGGCTAAATAATAAATAATGCATTATACAGGGATGATTGAAAACATTATCTCAGGATACAAATGTTGGAGAGCTTATGTCCGCGCAGCCATGAATGTCCGGGCTCCATATTTCCAGAAAGTGCAAATCAGTGAATCAATTAGTTAATTCGTTATGTAATCAGTTATTTAGTAATTTAGTAAGTTGTTAGTGGTTTATGGAGTCAGTTATCTAGTCAGTTAGTTTCTTTGTTACTTCGTTATTCAGTCAGTAAGACAGTCAGTTAATTCATTTCATTTCATTAACAAACAACAGAACTATCAACCTTTGCATGCCAAAATCTATCTTGAAGAGAAGCGTTCTGAAGTACCAAGACCGTGTTCAAAGAATAATTGCCTTTTTAACTGCAAGGCACTAAAATCCACTACTAAATACCTCATTTAAGTTATAGGCAAGTAATACAACTCTTGAATTGATAGATTGGATAATCCTCACTACCTGCCGTCCGCTCCGCGTCCCGCCTGACTCCACTCCACTCTTATTCAAGCAGGGACGTCCACATGCGCCGTATAGTGTGTTACCATTACTGGATTCTGGCTTTGATTTCCGTGCCTTGCAGTTAAAAACGAAGACTTGGTACATCACAACACTTCTCTGGAATAAATTTCAAGATAGGTTTCGGCATGTAATGGTTGACAGTTCCTTGTCAGTCAGTCAGTCACTTAGTTACTTAGTTAGTTGTTAGTGGTTACATAGTCACATACTTGATCAGTTAGTTTCTTACTTAGTTACTCAGTCTGTCAATTCCATTAACTCAGTTTAACCTCTCACCTTGCAGGTGCTCTTACATGCCACCCGGACCTTACAGTGACACTACCTGTCGGGAGAGGGGTTTTACTTATTGATAATATACCTCCGAAGAGCTAAGACCAACCCAAGTGAATTTAATCACTGACTGGTTCAGGAATACAGTTATCATGATACAGTTTTTCGATCAAATAGCTACTGTGGCTGAGTAAACTCCATGCTATTTTATCCAATACCATCAGGTTGTCTTTTTTGGCTTTCTCCAGTGGCTTTTGCGGAATTGTAATGCATTTCATAAGTTGGGGCACCTGGAAGGCCGAGTTACATTATGGCGATGATATGGGTGATTAATAAAAATGTAGCGGCAGGAGAGTCCTTAACCAAAATTCGACACCATGCGCAACCGTAAGAAAAATTGAATAGTTGCCCGAAAACAGATGTAACCCATAAATTGCTTCTTATAGCTTGCCTAAGTTCATCAGCCATTTTGTTACATATACATCACTATTAGCACGAATGCCAACTTTTAAAAATATATAAATCTCATCTGAAAGTTAGTAAGGATAGTTTTACATGCACCACCCCCCAGTTAGATCACTAATTCATTGAAAACTCAACTTTCAAATTTTTGTTAGTTAGATCTCTTTTCGAGGCAACTATTCAATTGTCTTTAAGGAAAAATTCATATGGTCTGACCGGGAATCGAATCAGGGACCTCGTGAACTCTAGTCAGAGTCACTGACCACGAGCCCATAATAATCTTATATCACAAAATAATTCGAATTTCAGAAGCAAACGGGCCATCATCACAGGTAAAGGTGTTCTGGCCTCAGAACGGCTGGTCTGTAACTTGTGATGTGTATTCCTTTAGAATGTAAACATTCAGTTTATGATCACAACAGAGCTCATCCTCTTCTTTACTTCCGAGTTTATTTGATGTCAAAGTCCGAGTATATGATCCATTGTAATGCGATCCCTTGACGAAATGTTAAATAATTATGACTATTTTACCGATAATCGTGTCTCTTCCTGTTGATAATTCTACCTCTTCCTGTTCGTAATGAGAGATATCTCCGCAAATTAACTTCTTTGACAAGGATATCTATTCAACATTGTGTGATCGATATGGTACAGCAAGAAATGCCAAAAGAAACTTAAAAAAATACTTACTTACTTACTTACTTACTTACTCACTGGCACTATCGAACCCGAAGGTTCATGGCCGCGCGGACATAAGCTCTCCATACATCCCTATCCTGAGCTAATGCTTTCCAATCATTCCCTGTATAATCTACTTCCCTCAAATCATAGTTAATGTTGTTCTCCCACCTCATTCTTGGCCTACCAACTGGGCGCTTTCCCTCTGGCTTTCCTACAAGAAGCTTCCATGCAGGTCTTTCATTCCCCATACGTGCAACATGTCCTGCCCATCGCAGTCTACGAGACTTAACTGTTCTTATTATATTTGGCTTCCTATAAAGACCATGTAGTTCATTGTTATGTAGTCTTCTCCATTCACCTGTCTGTTCATCTCTCTTTGGTCCAAAAATTTTCCTAAGAACTTTATTCTCAAATACTCGTAATCTCCTTTCCTCCCTTAAAGTAAGAGTCCATGTTTCGCACCCATATAATATAACTGGTAGAATAATAGTTTTATATATTTTCAGCTTAACGTTTTTTGAAAGGAGTTGGGACATCAAAAGTCTCTGCAATGCATAATAGCAAGCATTTCCAGAATTGAGCCTAAGTTTAATTTCTTTGTGCATCTCATTCCTATTTGTGATTATTGTTCCTAGGTATTTGAATTCAGCCACTTCCTGAAAATTTCCCTCATTTGTCATTAGCTGTCCATTTCCATTATATACTGAATTTCTACGTGTGACCAAATATTTAGTTTTACTGATATTTACTTCCAGTCCTAATTTCTTAGTGTTACTCAATAGTGTGTGCGTGTTGGCCTTTAGTATCTCCTCGCTATCGGCCAGTAGTACTACATCATCAGCATAAACTAACAGCTTATTAATACCATTGAGTTGTAAGCCTTCCTCATTCTCTAAAGATTTAATGGCATGCTCTAGTACAAAATTAAATAGTAGAGGAGATAGTGCATCTACTTGCTTCAACCCATTCTGGATTTCAAAAGTGTCTGAAAACTGTTTGCCTACACGCACCCTACTCTTTGAGCCATTTAGACACATTCGTATAAGTCTAACCAACTTTTTAGGAATTCCGAACTCCAGGAGGATGCTATATAACTTCTCCCTCTTAATTGAATCATACGCTTTTTTGAAGTCTACATATAGTTGATGTACAGTACCATTATATTCCCATTTCTTCTCTAAAATCTGTCTTATACTGAAAATCTGATCTGTTGTAGACCTGTTTCTTCTAAATGCACATTGATGATCTCCTAGAATGTCATCAATATAGGGAGTAAGTCTGCTTACTAATATATTTGTTAGAATTTTACGAAGTTGAAAGTAATGAGATGCCCCTGTAGTTGTTGCAATCAGTTTTATCTTCTTTCTTATAAATTGGTAAGATAATTGATTCCTTCCATTCATCTGGAAGAGCTCTTTTTTTCCCAAATCATACTAAGCAACCAGCGTATCTTGTCCATCAATTTTTCTCCCCCTGATTTTATCAGTTCTGCTGGGATCTCATCTGAACCTGATGCTTTATACATCTTCAATTTTTCAATCGCCATTTCAACCTCTAATGCACTTGGCTCTGCGACTAGCATTTCTGCTGTCTGTAACTTATCCTCCTCAATGTCCTGTTCTGTATGTACATTTAATAGCTGATTAAAGTAACCTTTCCATCTATTTAATATACTCCTAGAATCTGCAATCATATCCCCATTTTCATTCCGAATTATGTTTGTTCTAGCCTGAAACCCCTCTTCTCTTATCCTAATTCCCTGATATAATTCTCTAATGTTACTATTTTTTGCATTCATTTCAAGATCATTAATCTTCTCTCTCAAATATTCCCTCTTTTTACTCTTTAGTAACTTGGTGGTTTCCCTTCTAACACTACCCAATTGCTCTAAATTTACCTCATTTGGCTCGTGTAACCATTTCATTTTTGCTAGCTTTCTTTCTTTACAATGTCGGCACATTCCTCATCAAACCATTTCTTGTTTTGCCTCTTTTTTAAACAACCAATGCTTTCTGATGCTGACAATTTAATAGTATCTCTTATAGCCTCCCATTCTTTATTTATATCAGTTTCTTCTTCTTTTGCACATTGTCATCTGAAGATTCCAGTACTTCAAATCTATTAGCTATTTTGATTTGGTATTTCTTGCCGCATTTCATCATTTTTCAAGTTTTTTAATTCATATTTTACAGAATCATCTTTAGCGTTCGTTCCTCTCATAAGCGATAGCCGTTGTCTGATTTTCACTCTGACCAGATGATGATCCGAATTGCAGTCTGTCCCTCTAACTGATCTAACATCAATGATGCTACTGTGCCAGCTTTTATCCACTAATACATGATCTATCTGGTTCCGAGTTTCTCCATCTGGGGACGTCCAGGTGTATTTATGAATATCCTTATGCTGAAATGTTGTGCTCTTAACAATGAGATTCTTTGATGTGGCAAATGTGACTAATCTAACCCCGTTGTCGTTACTATCTTCATGAAGACTGAATTTGCCTATTGTTGGTTTGAATATATCTTCCCGCCCCACTTTTGCATTAAAATCTCCTAAGACAATTTTCATATGATATCGTGAAAGGGTATCAAATAAGCATTCTAATTCTTCATAGAACTCATCCTTGATCTTGTCATCTTTATCTTCTGTGGGGGCATGTACATTTACAATTATAAAATCATGTCGTTTACCCTTTAGAATTATGTATGATATCCTATCACTAACAAATTTAATATCTCGGATAGCGGATAGGATCCTCCTTCTGACTAAAAAACCCGTTCCAAATGCAGGTCTTTCTGCACCCCCATAGTATAATGCAAAGCTTCCTGATTCCTGACTACCTTCTCCTGGCCACCTAACTTCCTGTAAAGCGACTATATCCAAGGGCGATTTATCCAATTCCTGCGTTAATATCTCTAGTGCCCCGCCTATTGGTATAAAGTCCTAACATTCCATGTTCCTAGGAACATGTCCCTGTGTTTGAGCCTTTGGCATGGGTTCCCTGAAGTAGTCCCCGCCCGGAGAACCGAATGGGGGACTATTTGACCTCCGGAAAATTTTACCCCAGATGAACCCATGTCCGCATTTCTTGACGGTTGTATTTTTACGGTGAAAGATCGTCACTCTTTCGCCCAAGGTACTTTTTTCGTCTGGCTTATCACCTTCGACCAGTCCAACTTAAAAAAATACCCAAAAAAAAGGTTTGTTCTCTGCTCTAAAAAAAATATTACTTTCTTACTCACTGACGCTATTGAACCAGTAGGTTCATGGCCGCGCGGACATAAGCTCTCCATACATCCCTATCCTGAGCTAATGCTTTCCAATCATTCCATGTATAATCTACTTCCCTCAAATCATAGTTAATGTTATTCTCCCACCTAATTTTTGGTCTACCAACTGGCTTTCCTACAAGAAGCTTCCATGCAAGTCTTTCATTCCCCATACGTGCAACATGTCCTGCCCATCGCAGTCTATGAGAGTTAACTGTTCTTATTATATCTGGCTTCCTATAAAGACCATGTGGTTCATTGTTATGTAGTCTTCTCAATCCACCTGTTTGTTCATCTCTCTTTGGTCCAAAAATTTTCCTAAGTACTTTATTCTCAAATACTTGTAATCTCCTTTCCTCCCTTAAAGTAAGAGTCCATGTTTCGCATCGATATAATATAACTGGTGGAATTATAGTTTTATATATTTTCAGTTTAATGTTTTTTGAAAGGAGTTGGGACATCAATAGTCTCTGCAATGCATAATAGCACGCATTTCCAGAATTGAGCCTATGTTTAATTTCTTTGTGCATCTCATTCCTATTTGTGAGTATTGTTCCTAGTTATTTGAATTCAGCCACTTCCTCAAAATTTCCCTCATTTGTCATTAGCTGTCCATTTCCATTGCATAATGTATTTCTACGTGTGACCATATATTTAAAAAAATATTTTAAATGTTCTATAATGAATCTGAATTATTGTTAATAGTTATTTCTCATACAATCATCTGTTATTGATTTTTTCCAAGCCCAAAGATATTTACTGTGAATATATGCTATTATAACTATACAGCCGGCTTAGAAACCGGCCGGAAGTAAGATCGGAATACACAACCACACATTTGGTAAACATTATAATTATTTTTTGCTTTTGATGTTGTATTATTCGGTAAATAGTCACTCCCGATTCAACGCGAGGTTGAGTTTTTCATTAGACAAAATCATTCACGACTTTTTTCAGAAAACCCACAACCTCTTGTTAGATTACTGTTGATAATTTACATTGGATAAAATTTGAAAATAGCTAGAGTGAGTGAGGACATCTGGTGTAGGAACAGAGTGTTACACGATATCGACCTGTGAAAGGACGTGCAAAGTGATGCTTGAGAGATCACAGAGATGTGCTGCGTGTGTCGGCACTCACAGGAGGCTACTCACAGACAACACAATCCAACCAAAAATAATAATAATAATAATAATAATAATAATAATAATAATAATAATAGTAAATAATAATAATAATAACTTTATTTTACCTTGCAGAATTAAGGCCTTGTCTACCACTCAACCAAATTAAAAAATACAAAATGTATTCTTACATACAAATTACAATAAACAAAATTATTACATGATATATCTACAAACATAATTATTATTTACAATATATTTTATTTACTCTAGATTTAATATAAAATGAACAAGATAGAAAAATTAAAGAAAATTGAACTATTAATGAGATAGAATAAATTTAGTTCTTGTGAAAATTTAATTATTTAACAACAGGTAATTGTATAAGCATGATTTCAAAGTGTCAAAGTGTGCGGCAATCCCTGATATCTTGAGGGAGGGAATACCAGGAGCGGGCAGAGGCTACTGTGAAAAAGTAGAATAAGGGGAAGTGCTATAAAGAGGGATTGTTAGCAGACAATTATGTTGTGACCTAGTGTCAATATTGTGGTAAGAAGATAACTTTTCAAATTAGGACGCCAGGTAACTAGAAGTGCAGAAATTAAGTGGGGAGTTGAATACCCCTCGCAACACAGTATGGAAAATTGTATCTTTCACTCTACGAAAATGTCCTTATCAGTTTATCACAACTGCTTGATTCATGGAATCGTATCTTTCACTCTACGAAAATGTCCTTATCAGTTTATCACGTCTGCTTGATTTATGGAATCCTATCTTTCACTCTACGAAAATGTCCTTATCAGTTTATCACATCTGCTTGATTTATGGAATCGTATCTTTCACTCTACGAAAATGTCCTTAACAGTTTACCACATCTGCTTTATTTATGGAATCGTATCTTTCACTCTACGGAAAGGTCCTTATCAGTTTATCACATCTGCTTGATTTATGGAATCGTATCTTTCACTCTACGAACATGTCCTTATCAGTTTATCACATCTGCTTGATTCATGGAATCCTAACTTTCACTCTACGAAAATGTCCTTATCAGTTTATCACAACTGCTTGATTCATGGAATCGTATATTTCACTCTACGAAAATGTCCTTAACAGTTTACAACATCTGCTTGATTTATGGAATCGTATTTTTCACTATACGAAAATGTCCTTATCAGTTTATCACATCTGCTTGATTTATGGAATCGTATCTTTCACTCTACGAACATGTCCTTATCAGTTTATCACATCTGCTTGATTCAAGGAATCCTATCTTTCACTCTACGAAAATGTCCTTATCAGTTTATCACAACTTTTGATTCATGGAATCGTATCTTTCACTCTACGAAAATGTCCTTAACAGTTTACCACATCTGCTTGATTTATGGAATCGTATCTTTCACTCTACGAAAATGTCCTTATCAGCTTATCACAACTGCTTGATTCATGGAATCGTATCTTTCACTCTACGGAAATGTCCTTAACAGTTTACCACATCTGCTTGATTTATGGAATCGTATCTTTCACTCTATGAAAAGGTCCTTATCAGTTTATCATATCTGCTTGATTCATGGAATCGTATCTTTCACTCTACGAACATGTCCTTATCAGTTCATCACATCTGCTTGATTTATGGAATCGTATCTTTCACTCTACGAAAATGTCCTTAACAGTTTATCACATCTGCTTGATATATGGAATCGTATCTTTCACACTACGAAAAGGTCCTTATCAGTTTATCACATCTGCTTGATTTATGGAATCGTATCTTTCACTCTACGAAAAGGTCCTTATCAGTTTATCACATCTGCTTGATTTATGGAATCGTATCTTTCACTCTACGAAAAGGTCCTTATCAGTTTATCACATCTGCTTGATTCATGGAATCCTATCTTTCACTCTACGAAAATGACCTTATCAGTTTATCACATCTGCTTGATTCATGGAATCGTATCTTTCACTCTACGAAAATGTCCTTAACAGTTTACCACATCTGCTTGATTTATGGAATCGTATCTTTCACTCTACGAAAAGGCCCTTATCAGTTTATCACATCTGCTTGATTTTTGGTATCGTATCTTTCACTCTACGAAAAAGGTCCTTATCAGTTTATCACATCTGCTTGATTTATGGAATCGTATCTTTCACTCTACGAACATGTCCTTATCAGTTCATCATATCTGCTTGATTTATGGAATCGTATCTTTCACTCTACGAAAATGTCCTTAACAGTTTACCACATCTGCTTGATTTATGGAATCGTATCTTTCACTCTACGAAAAGATCCTTATCAGTTTATCACGTCTGCTTGATTTATGGAATCCTATCTTCCACTCTACGAAAATGTCCTTATCAGTTTATCACATCTGCTTGATTTATGGAATCGTATCTTTCACTCTACGAAAATGTCCTTAACAGTTTACCACATCTGCTTTATTTATGGAATCGTATCTTTCACTCTACGGAAAGGTCCTTATCAGTTTATCACATCTGCTTGATTTATGGAATCGTATCTTTCACTCTACGATCATGTCCTTATCAGTTTATCACATCTGCTTGATTCATGGAATCCTATCTTTCACTCTACGAAAATGTCCTTATCAGTTTATCACAACTGCTTGATTCATGGAATCGTATCTTTCACTCTACGAAAATGTCCTTAACAGTTTACCACATCTGCTTGATTTAAGAAATCGTATCATTCACTCTACGAAAATGCCCTTATCAGTTTATCACATCTGCTTGATTTATGGAATCGTATCTTTCACTCTACGAAAATGTCCTTATCAGTTTATCACATCTGCTTGATTTATGGAATCGTATCTTTCACTCTACGAAAATGTCCTTATCAGTTTATCACATCTGCTTGATTTATGGAATCGTATCTTTCACTCTACGAAAAGGTCCTTATCAGTTTATCACAACTGCTTGATTCATGGAATCGTATCTTTCAATCTACGAAAATGTCCTTAACAGTTTACCACATCTGCTTGATTTATGGAATCGTATCTTTCACTCTACGAAAAGGTCCTTATCAGTTTATCACATCTGCTTGATTTATGGAATCGTATCTTTCACTCTACGAAAAGGTCCTTATCAGTTTATCACATCTGCTTGATTTATGGAATCGTATCTTTCACTCTACGAAAAGGGTCCTTATCAGTTTATCACATCTGCTTGATTTATGGAATCGTATCTTTCACTCTACGAACATGTCCTTATCAGTTCATCACATCTGCTTGATTTATGGAATCGTTCTTTCACTCTACGAAAATGTCCTTAACAGTTTACCACATCTGGCTGATTTATGGAAACGTAGCTTCCCTCTACGAAAAGATCCTTATCAGTTTTCACGTCTGCTTGATTTATGAAATCCTATCTTCCACTCTACGAAAATGTCCTTATCAGTTTATCACATCTGCTTGATTTATGGAATCGTATCGTTCACTCTACGAAAATGTCCTTAACAGTTTACCACATCTGCTTTATTTATGGAATCGTATCTTTCACTCTACGGAAAGGTCCTTATCAGTTTATCACATCTGCTTGATTTATGGAATCGTATCTTTCACTCTACGATCAGGTCCTTATCAGTTTAATCACATCTGCTTGATTCATGGAATCCAATCTTTCACTCTACGAAATGTCCTTATCAGTTTATCACAACTGCTTGATTCATGGAATCGTATCTTTCAATCTACGAAAAGTCCTTAACAGTTTACCACATCTGCTTGATTTATGGAATCGTATCTTTCACTCTACGAAAATGTCCTTATCAGTTTATCACATCTGCTTGATTTATGGAATCGTATCTTTCACTCTACGAAAATGTCCTTATCAGTTTATCACATCTGCTTGATTTATGGAATCGTATCTTTCACTCTACGAAAAGGTCCTCATCAGTTTATCACAACTGCTTGAATCATGGAATCGTATCTTTCAACTCTACGAAAATGTCCTTAACAGTTTACACATCTGCTTGATTTATGGAATCGTATATTTCACTCTACGAAAAGGTCCTTATCAGTTTATCACATCTGCTTGATTCATGGAATCGTATCTTTCACTCTACGAAATGTCCTTATCAGTTCATCACATCTGCTTGATTTATGGAATCGTATCTTTCACTCTACGAAAATGTCCTTAACAGTTTACCACATCTGCTTGATTTATGGAATCGTATCTTTCACTCTACGAAAAGGTCCTTATCAGTTTATCACATCTGCTTGATTTATGGAATCGTATCTTTCACTCTACGAAAATGTCCTTATCAGTTTACCACATCTGCTTGATTTATGGAATCGTATCTTTCACTCTACGAAAATGTCCTTATCAGTTTATCCACATCTGCTTGATTTATGGAATCGTATCTTTTCACTCTACGAAACGGTCCTTATCAGTTTATCACATATCTGCTTGATTTATGGAATCGTATCATTCACTCTACGAAATGTCCTTATCAGTTCATCACATCTGCTTGATTTATGGAATCGTATCTTTCACTCTACGAAAAAGTCCTTATCAGTTTATCACATCTGCTTGATTTATGGAAATCGTATCTTTCACTCTACGAAAAGGGTCCTTATCAGTTTATCACATCTGCTTGATTTATGGAATCGTATCTTTCACTCTACGAAAAGGTCCTTATCAGTTTATCACAACTGCTTGATTTATGGAATCGTATCTTTCAATCTACGAAAAGGTCCTTATCAGTTTACCACATCTGCTTGATTATGGAATCGTATCTTCACTCTACGAAAAGGTCCTTATCAGTTCATCACATCTGCTTGATTTATGGAATCGTATCTTTCACTCTACGAAAAGGTCCTTATCAGTTTATCACATCTGCTTGATTTATGGAATCGTATCTTTCACTCTACGAAAAGGTCCTTATCAGTTTATCACATCTGCTTGATTTATGGAATCGTATCTTTCACTCTACGAACAGGTCCTTATCAGTTCATCACATCTGCTTGATTTATGGAATCGTATCTTTCACTCTACGAAAATGTCCTTATCAGTTTATCACATCTGCTTGATTTATGGAATCGTATCTTTCACTCTACGAAAAGAGTCCTTATCAGTTTATCACATCTGCTTGATTTATGGAATCGTATCTTCCACTCTACGAAAAATGTCCTTATCAGTTTCATCACATCTGCTTGATTTATGGAATCGTATCGTTTCACTCTACGAAAATGTCCTTAACAGTTTACCACATCTGCTTTATTTATGGAATCGTATCTTTCACTCTACGGAAAGGTCCTTATCAGTTTATCACATCTGCTTGATTTATGGAATCGTATCTTTCACTCTACGATCATGTCCTTATCAGTTTATCACATCTGCTTGATTCATGGAATCCAATCTTTCACTCTACGAAAATGTCCTTATCAGTTTATCACAACTGCTTGATTCATGGAATCGTATCTTTCAATCTACGAAAATGTCCTTAACAGTTTACCACATCTGCTTGATTTATGGAATCGTATCTTTCACTCTACGAAAATGTCCTTATCAGTTTATCACATCTGCTTGATTTATGGAATCGTATCTTTCACTCTACGAAAATGTCCTTATCAGTTTATCACATCTGCTTGATTTATGGAATCGTATCTTTCACTCTACGAAAAGGTCCTCATCAGTTTATCACAACTGCTTGAATCATGGAATCGTATCTTTCAATCTACGAAAATGTCCTTAACAGTTTACCACATCTGCTTGATTTATGGAATCGTATATTTCACTCTACGAAAAGGTCCTTATCAGTTTATCATATCTGCTTGATTCATGGAATCGTATCTTTCACTCTACGAACATGTCCTTATCAGTTCATTACATCTGCTTGATTTATGGAATCGTATCTTTCACTCTACGAAAATGTCCTTAACAGTTTATCACATCTGCTTGATTTATGGAATCGTATCTTTCACTTTACAAAAAGGTCCTTATCAGTTTACCACATCTGCTTGATTTATGGAATCGTATCTTTCACTCTACGAAAAGGTCCTTATCAGTTTATCACATCTGCTTGATTTATGGAATCGTATCTTTCACTCTACGAAAATGTCCTTAACAGTTTACCACATCTGCTTGATTTATGGAATCGTATCTTTCACTCTACGAAAAGGTCCTTATCAGTTTATCACATCTGCTTGATTTATGGAATCGTATCATTCACTCTACGAACATGTCCTTATCAGTTCATCACATCTGCTTGATTTATGGAATCGTATCTTTCACTCTACGAAAAGGTCCTTATCAGTTTATCACATCTGCTTGATTTATGGAATCGTATCTTTCACTCTACGAAAAGGGTCCTTATCAGTTTATCACATCTGCTTGATTTATGGAATCGTATCTTTCACTCTACGAAAAGGTCCTTATCAGTTTATCACATCTGCTTGATTTATGGAATCGTATCTTTCACTCTACGAAAAGGTCCTTATCAGTTTATCACGTCTGCTTGATTTATGGAATCGTATCTTTCACTCTACGAACATGTCCTTATCAGTTCATCACATCTGCTTGATTTATGGAATCGTATCTTTCACTCTACGAAAAGGTCCTTATCAGTTTATCACATCTGCTTGATTTATGGAATCGTATCTTTCACTCTACGAAAAGGTCCTTATCAGTTCATCACATCTGCTCGATTTATGGAATCGTATCTTTCACTCTACGAAAAGTTCCTTATCAGTTTATCACATCTGCTTGATTTATGGAATCGTATCTTTCACTCTACGAAAAGGTCCTTATCAGTTTATCACATCTGCTTGATTTATGGAATCGTATCTTTCACTCTACAAACAGGTCCTTATCAGTTTATCACATCTGCTTGATTTATGGAATCGTATCTTTCACTCTACGAACATGTCCTTATCAGTTCATCACATCTGCTTGATTTATGGAATCGCATCTTTCACTCTACGAAAAGGTCCTTATCAGTTTATCACATCTGCTTGATTTATGGAATCGTATCTTTCACTCTACGAAAAGGTCCTTATCAGTTTATCACATCTGCTTGATTTATGGAATCGTATCTTTCACTCTACGAAAAGGTCCTTATCAGTTTATCACATCTGCTTGATTTATGGAATCGTATCTTTCACTCTACGAACATGTCCTTATCAGTTCATCACATCTGCTTGATTTATGGAATCGTATCTTTCACTCTACGAAAAGGTCCTTATCAGTTTATCACATCTGCTTGATTTATGGAATCGTATCTTTCACTCTACGAACATGTCCTTATCAGTTCATCACATCTGCTTGATTTATGGAATCGTATCTTTCACTCTACGAAAAGGTCCTTATCAGTTTATCACAATCTGCTTGATTTATGGAATCGTATCTTTCACTCTACGAACATGTCCTTATCAGTTCATCACATCTGCTTGATTTATGGAATCGTATCTTTCACTCTACGAAAAGGTCCTTATCAGTTTATCACATCTGCTTGATTTATGGAATCGTATCTTTCACTCTACGAAAAGGTCCTTAACAGTTTATCACATCTGCTTGATTTATGGAATCGTATCTTTCACTCTATGAAAAGGTCCTTATCAGTTTATCACATCTGCTTGATTTATGGAATCGTATTTTTCACTCTACGAAAAGGTCCTTATCAGTTTATCACATCTGCTTGATTTATGGAATCATATCTTTCACTCTACGAGCATGTCCTTATCAGTTCATCACATCTGCTTGATTTATGGAATCGTATCTTTCACTCTACGAAAAGGTCCTTATCAGTTTATCACATCTGCTTGATTTATGGAATCGTATCTTACTCTCACTCTACGAAAAGGTCCTTTATCAGTTTATCACATCTGCTTGATTTGTGGAATCGTATCTTTCACTCTACGAACATGTCCTTATCAGTTCATCACATCTGCTTGATTTATGGAATCGTATCTTTCACTACTACGAAAAGGGTGCTTATCAGTTTATACACATCTGCTTGATTTATGGAATCGTATCTTTCACTCTACGAAAAGGTCCTTATCAGTTTATCACATCTGCTTGATTTATGAAATCGTATCTTTCACTCTACGAAAAGGTCCTTATCAGTTTATCACATCTGCTTGATTTATGGAATCGTATCTTTCACTCTACGAAAAGGTCCTTATCAGTTTATCACATCTGCTTGATTTATGGAATCGTATCTTTCATCACTCTACGAAAAGGTCCTTATCAGTTTATCACATCTGCTTGATTTATGGAATCGTATCTTTCACTCTACGAACATGTCCTTATCAGTTCATCACATCTGCTTGATTTATGGAATCGTATCTTTCACTCTACGAAAAGGTGCTTATCAGTTAATCACATCTGCTTGATTTATGGAATCGTATCTTTCACTCTACGGAAATGTCCTTATCAGTTTACCACATCTGCTTGATTTATGGAATCGTATCTTTCACTCTACGAAAAGGTCCTTATCAGTTTATCACATCTGCTTGATTTATGGAATCGTATCTTTCATTCTACGAAAAGTTCCTTATCAGTTTATCACATCTGCTTGATTTATGAAATCGTATCTTTCACTCTACGAAAATGTCCTTAACAGTTTACCACATCTGCTTGATTTATGGAATCGTATCTTTCACTTTACGAAAATGTCCTTATCAGTTTATCACATCTGCCTGATTTATGGAATCGTATCTTTCACTCTACGAAAATGTCCTTAACAGTTTACCACATCTGCTTGATTTATGGAATCGTATCTTTCACTCTACGAAAATGTCCTTATCAGTTTATCACATCTGCTTGATTTATGGAATCGTATCTTTCACTCTACGAACATGCCCTTATCAGTTCATCACATCTGCTTGATTTATGGAATCGTATCTTTCACTCTACGGAAATGTCCTTATCAGTTTATCACATCTGCTTGATTTATGGAATCGTATCTTTCACTCTACGAAAAGGTCCTTATCAGTTTATCACATCTGCTTGATTTATGAAATCGTATCTTTCACTCTACGAAAATGTCCTTAACAGTTTACCACATCTGCTTGATTTATGGAATCGTATCTTTCACTCTACGAAAATGTCCTTATCAGTTTATCACATCTGCTTGATTTATGGAATCGTATCTTTCACTCTACGAAAATGTCCTTAACAGTTTACCACATCTGCTTGATTTATGGAATCGTATCTTTCACTCTACGAAAATGTCCTTATCAGTTTATCACATCTGCTTGATTTATGGAATCGTATCTTTCACTCTACGAACATGTCCTTATCAGTTCATCACATCTGCTTGATTTATGGAATCGTATCTTTCACTCTACGAAAATGTCCTTATCAGTTTATCACATCTGCTTGATTTATGGAATCGTATCTTTCACTCTACGAAAATGTCCTTATCAGTTTATCACGTCTGCTTGATTTATGGAATCGTATCTTTCACTCTACGAAAATGCCCTTATCAGATTATCACATCTGCTTGATTTATGGAATCGTATCTTTCACTCTACGGAAATGTCCTTATCAGTTTACCACATCTGCTTGATTTATGGAATCGTATCTTTCACTCTACGGAAATGTCCTTATCAGTTTATCACATCTGCTTGATTTATGGAATCGTATCTTTCACTCTACGGAAATGTCCTTATCAGTTTACCACATCTGCTTGATTTATGGAATCGTATCTTTCACTCTACGAAAATGTCCTTATCAGTTTATTACATCTGCTTGATTTATGGAATCGTATCTTTCACTCTACGAACATGTCCTTATCAGTTTACCACACCTGCTTGATTTATGGAATCGTATATTTCACTCTACGAAAATGTCCTTATCAGTTTATCACGTCTGCTTGATTTATGGAATCGTATCTTTCACTCTACGAACATGTCATTATCAGTTTACCACACCTGCTTGATTTATGGAATCGTATCTTTCACTCTACGAAAATGTCCTTATCAGTTTACCACACCTGCTTGATTTATGGAATCGTATTTTTCACTCTACTAACACATCCTTATCAGTTTATCAGATCTGCTTGATTTATGGAATCGTTTTTTTCACTCTACGAAAATGTCCTTATCAGTTTACCACATCTGCTTGATTTATGGAATCGTATCTTTCACTCTACGAAAATGTCCTTATCAGTTTATCAGTTCTGCTTGATTCGTGGAATCGTATCTTTCACTCTACAAAAATGCCCTTATCAGTTTATCACGTCTGCTTGATTTATGGAGTCTTATCACAGAAGCAGCAGGCTTTTTTAGGATTTAAATGTTAAGATCTATGTTTCGTTTCACAGCTGAAAGATACAATATGTGTTTTCACCTAGATGTGGTCATGTAGAAAGACAGACGGATATGTGTAAAACTTCACAGTAACATTGATCTTCAACCATTGCCTTTCTTCATTGAAATGACAGTGACTTTAGAGACACATTTATTTTATTTTTTTCAATGCCCCAGGTTGTTATTTCGACATTTCTGATGTTATCTCCTGGCATGGCGTATTTGTAACCAATATCTGAGATTGGGGCGCCTAGAAGGCGGGGTTACGCTGCCGCGATGATATGAGAGTTGATTATGGTAATGATGCGCCAGGAGAGGCCTTAAACTAAACTTAAGCTAATTAGGCGAATACGATATTGATGATAATGATGGCCAGATGGTGTTCGGAGATCATTTGGGCCTTAAAGTTTCCTCACATTTATCTAACAGGTGAGGAAAAACCCCGAAAAAACCTCACCCAAGAAATTGTCCCGACCGGGGATCGAAATCGGGGCCCGCTGCGTGACAAAGCAGCACACTACCTCGAGACTACAGCGGTGGACTGTTTATAAATATATATATATATATATATATATATATATATATATATATATATATATATATATTCTTCAGGAATTATTCACACATTGCTTCAATAATTTTTACGTTTTTTTTTTAGGCGGGGAAGTTTATTTGAAATTATGTAGATGGGCACATCGCATAGAACCCCAATATTAAGAATTAATGTGTCAATTTTTGCTTGAAAATGGCGTTTAACCGGTGAGTGTGTATAATAATAAGCTTGTATTTGATGTAGCGTACGCACTTACCTCTCCTCACCCTAATTGATTCATTCACTTCCCAGATTTGTAATTAAAACATGAACGTTAAACAAAAGAACATTGTTCCGCGTGACGTGGGAAACATCACTTTCAACAAGTTACAAACTTTACAGCAACAAACTAAACATTACGTACGACCAATGTAGCTACTGAACTTGTTCGAATGAAAAGATTTTTAACAAAATGTAACAGATCTTCATGGATCCCACCGAAAATAACCATGACAAAAAAAAGTGTGTGTGTGTGTGTGTGTGTCTGTGTGTGTGTGTCTGTGTGTGTGTGTGTGTGTTGTGTGTGTGTGTGTGTGTGTGTGTGTGTGTGTGTGTGTGTGTGTGTGTGTGTGTGTGTGTGTGTGTGTGTGTGTGTGTGTGTGTGTGTGTGTGTGTGTGTGTGTGTGTGTGTGTGTGTGTGTGTGTGTGTGTGTGTTTTAATTCTAGCGGCCGCAATTTCGTTTTCGGTACCAAATTCTTCATATAACAATCAATTAAGAAAATTAAGTCCAAGTTCGTTCATCTGCAAAGGAGTGATGGTTAGCCAGAAGCAAACATTTTAAAATCGATCTAGAGGCCACAATTTCCGATTTTTCGCAACAAATATCGGTATCAATACTAATGACATTCATACTAACTTTCATCGAGGTAAGTAGTCATAAAGTAAAATGCTGAAATGTACATATCAGGTATATTCGTCTATTATGAGTCAGGTTTTACCTGAAAGGTGAAGTTTGGAAACTGGGTGGGAAATTGTAGCTGCAGTTATGTAATATTTAAACACTAAACTTAAAATCCTTGTAAATATTAAACTAAAACACTAATAATAACGACGTTTGAATTTCGCAAGCGAAGGAGAGAATAGTGGTCTCGCATTGGTAGAAATATATATTTGCAACTGGGAAGTCCCGCGCAAATCATCGAAATATCTAGGCTATCATTCTGGAGATCTGTACAAGTGTCTACTTTCCCTTTCGGGAAAAATCGGTGGCCAGTAATTTCCATGATTCAAAGTGTCTCGGCCGAGGGCCTAGAAGTTTCCATCCCCGCCGATGTAAATACTGGTCGCGAGCGGAGGGTGAGTTGTCAATTTGCAGCGACTATTTAACTCATGCCACAAATGCTAGTAAATAACCAATCACGTTTCAATTAATGTTGTTTTACAACCAATGACAGTCGTGTTTCACCTCGCTCTTTGTCGATTTCTCTTTATCAGCTCCTGCTTTTGTGATAAAGAAAGCTCCTCCTTTTTAATGTTCTGAACAGGTCAAAGCATTATTTTTCTCCAACAAATATATTGAATATAGCAAATAATGAAAAGATTCCTTGATTTTACTGAGTTGTTTACTAAAAAAATGAATAACCCGTAATGTTGAATATGATATATAGTTTGATGTGTTTCATTATCTCCACTTGGGTGTACTCTTACAACACTGCGATCTTATTTGGCATTAAATAATATGATCAAGCAGCAGTGAATGAACATAACCTCACATTTCTGATTTGTTTTCAAACATCGCCGTTTACATTAAATATATAAATATTTTAAAATAATTAGAGTTAAACAATGATTTGTTAGTAAACAGCTTAATTTTATTCGATAAATAGTCCTAACAAATGCCACTCTTGATTTCCAAATCCTCTAGATAAATTGGAAATCACTCGTGGCATTACTTATGATAAAGTGAAGTGAGAGAGAGAGCAGATTGTAGCGAGTGGATTCGTTCGAGACTGTAAAATAATTGCGTACTAAATAAACTTTTAATCAAGATTAATTATTAGTGTAAATTGTGAGTGAACTGTTACTGAAAGTTTGTAGAATCAAATAAAGGTATTTTGAAGCATTACACGATCCCCTGTGTTGATTATTTACGTGAAGATGAACCTCCGCCAACAACCGACAATATGTATTCTAGAAATTCTTAGGAAACAAATTTTAATACAAGTAAGATCACGGACACTATTCAAGTCCAGACGATGGTAACAACTGATAGAAATTATTTTCGAACGAGCATAAAATTGTGCGAATGAGCGAGTCATTTCACCCTGAAAGTACCACTATGCTCATTCCAGTTGAACATTTCTCGTGTCCGATGAGCTGAGGCACCACCAGTATGTGATCAGAGCTTCTCCTGCAAAAACCCGGGTGATAGTTAACAGTAAATCACAATGCGAGATTGGGAAGTGGTTTTTACACAAGTGAGATTTTTAATTTCCGAGATGCTATGAAACACTTGACAAACGTGAGTTGTACGAGGGTGGATCAAATATAAACCGGAATTTGTATCTGGAGGCTCTGGTAGCGAACTGCAAAGGTTGAGGTTTGGAGGGGAAGTTGGTGGGGGTGTCTGGAGTAGGGATCTTGATGTGTCGCACTCCGAAGAGCGGTCGCTTGCTTCAGTACGCCATGAGCCAGCAAGAGGTACACACGTCTGTTGCGCAACGCATTATTATTATTAAGTTTTTGGCAAAAGAAGGCACTAAACCTTCTGAAATTTTGAGAAGGCTCCATGCGCAGTTCGGGGAAGCAACCCTTTCGAAGACGCAGGTGTATGATTGGCGCAAAAACAATTTTAGCGGGCCGGGATTCAGTGGAAAATGAGCCCCACCAAAGACGGCAACGAACAAGCATCACTCTGAAGGAGTTTTGCTGGTGGATTTCCTTCATGAACGACGAACAGTGAATGCAGACTACTACTGCCGGCTTTTGGACGAGACAAAAGCAGCATATCGCAACAAGCGCCGCCGGAAACCGATGCAAATGTGATTGTGCTGCATGACAATGCAAGGCCACACACTGCTCGGTTGACACAAGAAAAACTGACAAAAATGCATTGGACACCTCTGGAACATTCTCCTTACAGTCCAGATTTGTCACCCTGTGGCTACCATTTGTTTGGGCCACTGAAAGAAGACCTGGGAGGAAGGTGGTTTGGTGACAATGCAGCGGTAAAGGAGTTCGTGCGCAACTGGCTGACTACACGTCATCCCTCATTCTTCAAGGACGGCATCAAAAAGTTGCCAACTCGATGGCAAAAGTGTGTTGGAAATGCAGGATACTATGTAGAAAAATGAAGTGGTGGTTTTGTATTTTTTTGTTAATGCAATAAAATTGTAAACAATAATTCCGGTTTATATTTGATTCACCCTCGTATATTATTTTTGAGCGATGGTGTTTTCAAGAAAATAAATAATAGTAAAATAATAACACCTTTGTTGGAAATATTTGCGTTCATTATAAACAACTGACTAACGTTAACTGTGTGGACAATAATTATTAGTTGAGACTACAGCAGGCCGTGACATCAATCAGTCATAAAATGGCGGCAAGTACGTATTTATTGTTTTATATTGTTTCTAATAAAGTTCAGTTCATTTAAAATACAGTGATTTTGTTTCGTATAATGTATATTAACACTACTTTTGGATATATTTTGTATATATATTGTACGTAGTATACATAAAGGGCAGTGGTTTTATTTCCGCACGAGGTTTGTAATATGTAATATTACAGTATAATTATTTAGGTTGTCAACCCCGAAATGTAGGAAATTTAACTTTCAATCATGGTTGTCATTGCTGTAAGAACGACAAAACACACTATCGCGCAAAAAAGTTATGTACGCAACAAGGGAAGTAAGTAGTACATTACTAGCCGATGACGTGTTTAAGCCCGAACTTTAGCGAGGACTAGCAAATAAGTTGGAGACTAGTAATGTACTTACGTCCCGAATTGCGTATGTAATTTTGTTCACTCCTGTACTGATAATTATGTTTAATTTTTATATTTCGTGTGAATTTATATCTTGGTTCGAAGAGTTATATTGTTTGATAGCAAGGGAATGTTGATAAAACAACTGCAATTGTTTATTGTTGTCTGATTTAGTGGCAGCCATTTTAAATAACAGTTTCAGACCACATATTAATTACAGATATGATTAATAAATTGTGAGGTAGAGGAAGCGGCGAATACTGTGGTTCATTTTCTATTACCAGCAAGTCGAAAAATAGATATGAAAAAGTATACAGAATATTTAAGAAATGCACTACTCAACATTAGAGAAACATACTGAAATAAATAAGAAAAGTACTAATGAAAACCAACCAAATTTTGTGGTTAATGTTAATATTTGTAACAACTGTTCAATCGCTATAAATTTGAATTATCAAAGTGAGAAATAAGTGTGATACAATAAAATGGTATTGTATTACTCAATAAAAAATTAAGTACACAAAATGTTTACATTATTAAGTCAATTACTTTTCATCCCTAGGGGAGTAAGTTGAGCTATTACATGCCGTTGTCAACGGATACCAAGGCCTCTCTGGTAATTTCAACTTACTTCCCTAAAAATAGAATGATAATTAGGTCATTATTGGTATAGGAGTGATCAAAAGTACTTACAAAGCGATATATTAAACTAAAGGAAAATAAATAAAGAAAATACCATCGAGCCCGGCCGGGTATGAACGCAGGAACCTCGGGACTAGAGACGCGGTGAGGCAAGGGTGAGAACATATATAGATGGAGTTAGTGAGGCGTGATACAAAGCAAAGCCAACACATCAACTGTTGTTTATTTTCCTCTCAAACACACCATGTCGCTTCCATATTCCTTTTTTTTCTTCTTTTTTTTTACTGTATGTGTGCAGGCATATCTGATAACTAACTAACTCACTGGCTCTATCGAACCAGTAGGTCCATGGCTGCATGGGCATAAGCTCTCCATACATCCCTGCTTTCCAATCATTCTCTTTATAATATACTTCTCTCAAATCATAGTTAATGTTATTCTCCAACCTCATTCTACCAACCGGGCGTTTTCCCTCTGGTTTTCCTACAAGAAGCTTCCATGCATGTCTTCCATTCCCCATTCGTACCACATGCCCTGCCCATCGCAGTCTAAGAGACTTAACTGTTCTTGTTATATCTGGCTTCCTATAAAGACCATGAAGTTCACTGTTATGAACTCTTCTCCATTCACCTGTCTGTTCATCTCTCTTCGGTCCAAAAATGTTCCTGAGAGCTTTATTCTCAAATACTCGTAATCACCTTTCCTCCCTCAAAGTAATAACATTCAATATATTGTTTATCTTAATTTAACTTTTCACTTTATAGGTAACTCCACGACGCTATGGGCCTAGAATACTGGTCTCACATCCACATGTGTTAATCAAAGAAACAGATGATCATCCATCCAGCGCAGAGGTCGCACGTAGTCCCCATCCGTCGTAGCTGATTAATTTGACTTCGATCGACTTCTTGTTGTAGTAAAAGTGATTCCACTATAGGCCTTACGAGACCCTTGGGCACTAACTTCATGATTCCACTATAGGCCTTACGAGACCCTTGGGCACTAACTTCATGATTCCACTATAGGCCTTACGAGACCCTTGGGCACTAACTTCATGATTCCACTATAGGCCTTACGAGACCCTTGGGCACTAACTTCATGATTCCACTATAGGCCTTACGAGACCCTTGGGCACTAACTTCATGATTCCACTATAGGCCTTACGAGACCCTTGGGCACTAACTTCATGATTCCACTATAGGCCTTACGAGACCCTTGGGCACTAACTTCATGATTCCACTATAGGCCTTACGAGACCCTTGGGCACTAACTTCATGATTCCACTATAGGCCTTACGAAGACCCTTGGGCACTAACTTCATGATTCCACTATAGGCCTTACGAGACCCTTGGGCACTAACTTCATGATTCCACTATAGGCCTTACGAGACCCTTGGGCACTAACTTCATGATTCCACTATAGGCCTTACGAGACCCTTGGGCACTAACTTCATGATTCCACTATAGGCCTTACGAGACCCTTGGGCACTAACTTCATGATTCCACTATAGGCCTTACGAGACCCTTGGGCACTAACTTCATGATTCCACTATAGGCCTTACGAGACCCTTGGGCACTAACTTCATGATTCCACTATAGGCCTTACGAGACCCTTGGGCACTAACTTCATGATTCCACTATAGGCCTTACGAGACCCTTGGGCACTAACTTCATCTAGACAATCGGTACTTGGTGTCAACCGTGTTGTCACTCCTGCATCCCCCAGAACAAACATCTGGGTTAGAGGCTAAGTCGACTCCGAGCCACAGTTCCACTATAAGGTTTGGGTCAGTTTAAAAATCCTGATCCCACCGAGACTCAAACCCTCGTCCTTTCAGCGTATTGCCTAAACCACTGCGCTACAGCGTGTCCCCCTTCTTTTTGTTGCAGTAATATATTAAAATAAGTATCTGATGGATCACTCGGAAGAGTGATAACTAGACTAGGATTTGTATGTAATTACATATTCTTTCTCTTTGCTCATGCGCAGCTAAAAATTATAAATGTCCACGAATTAGGAACTTTCTTATCAAATATCAAAAGTTATCATTACATATTTTACATATTTCATCATAATTATATATTTTTACATATTTTCATATTTTTATGTAAAACTACATATTCTGTCTCTTCATTTAAAAAAGAATCATAAGCGGAATAACATTTTAAACTATCTGTATGACAGTATTTTATTCGCACTATGAAACGAATTTTGCAAGCTATCTAAAACGCTACAAAAAAAGAGGTCAAGGAAGAATTTCATTCAACTGACACCATAATTGTACCTATACAAAGTCACTGTGACTTGGGTGTAGGATACCACATTGAAGATCTCTTTTAAAACTACCACAGAACCATCTGTTTTATGAATGAAATAGTAGAAACATGGCAATAGTTTCTCACTCACCATGTGTTAACAACTGTGTATCCTCTTTCCCTCATCTCTGCTCTTCAGTCCCTTGGAATAGACTACAACCTGTTTTCAATATGTTTGTTTCGTTGTTATATGTGTTTAAAAAATTATAATTTTGAACTGAATTTATAAAATTGTTTGTTGATGCAATAGAGATTGAGTCCATGTAGAAAAAACTGAAAAAAATAGCAAAGGAGTAATTGCCATTGTCTCTCACCCAGTGAATCCAAGTCCGATTCAAGTTAATTTCCTTGATAGGGTTTTATCGGTGTCCCTCCCAATTCTAATATAAATGTCAGGTAATTTATGCCACTTGCATTTGCTATCCCACTCATCTCAACACATTCTTGTCATTTACTGATATCGCCATAACAAATTATCATAAAATAAAAACAAGAGGCAATCAACATTTGTTTAAATTGAAATTATGCACTATAATTTGTTGTTAAGATGCAATGAGATATTCTAAATATTATCATATCATGCTTAACATATATTTTATTTATTTAACTAATTAGATTTTACACCACAGTTGTTTGATCTCTAACAAGTGCTGAAAGTTGTGAAACTTCTTATACATCGATTCAAACATTTCCGTCCTTTTCTGTTTCTACCTCTTTTCCCCTCTGATAATAAAATGCAACTTTGCGATTCTTTCTATTTTCCTTCCACAATACTTTTAGTTTCATTGTCTTCATCAGTATTATTTTGACTGTCACAGTGTTTCATTGAATTTCGTGTGATGGCTCCTGTAGCATCAAAATTATCGTCTAAGTTAAAATCGTGGGTTAAAATAGATTATTCGTTCACTACTGAAGGAGATGTGGTTGTGAGCCAGGCTTGCGTAAGACGATAGGTTGTTCAATGAAATCTCAACTTGAATAACATGTTCGCAGTGCTCTGCATGCTAAAAACAAAGGACTACAAACATCTAAAAAGCAAGTGCTTCTATCTCAAATGCAACCGTCTTCAAATGTATCGAGTGATTTCTTCCATGACATGTGTAATGCTCTGGTTGCCGCAAATATTCATTGGTACAAACTCCAGGTACCTAAATATCGTGCATTTTTAGAGAAGTATTGTGGGAGGCAGATTCCTAACAATTCTACGCTCCGAAAAAAACTACATGCATTTGTGTTACAATGAAGCAATGACATGTGTGCGACGTGATATAGGCAACAACTATATATGGATCGCTGTCGATGAAACAACGGGTATATTGCCAATCTTGTGATTGGTAAGCTGGATGGAAAAGAATCCCCCACACCTTTCCTGATTTCTTCTAAAACGTTGGAGCATGCAAATCATGCAACAGTGGCTCGTTTTGTGAACGATGGACTTAAAGTGTTGTGGCCTGAAGGCGTTCAAGAAGATAAAGTCCTTGTCCTTTATTCTGATGCTGCGGCGTACATTCTAAAGGCGGGAACTGCTCTACGTGTGTTTTATCAAAACATGATCAATTTCACCTGTCTCGCACATGGACTGCAACGTGTTGCCGAAGAAGTGCGAAATAACTATCCACAAATCAATAGCATTATTTCAAGCACTAAGAAAGTGTCTGTTAAAGTCCCCCAACGTGTGTTGCACTATAGAGAACAATTACCAAACGTGAAATTGCCCCCCTGAACCTGTCCTCACTAGATGGGGTACGTGGATTGAGGCTGCCTGCTTTTATAGTGACTATTTTAAAGAAGTGAAGTCTGTAATAGACTCGTTTCCAAGTAAATCAGCAGTTTCTATTAGAGAGGCTCAAAGTGCCTTCAGTGAGTCCAAGGTATAATGCCAATTGGTATATGTTAAAAGCAATTTTGGATTGATTTCTGACAGTATTTTAAAATTAGAAACTTGTTGCATGACTTTGAAGGAATCACTGGACATTGTAGAGGACGTTAAATCTAAGTTAAGTGTTGTTCAAAGAAATGTTGGAATAAACATAATGAAAAGAATTGAATCTGTTATGGAAAGAAACCCTGGCTTCTCGACATTGACTACAGTGTGTAAGATCCTCAACGGGGAAGAAGATAATCCTCCAGATGATATCTCTCCTGAAAAATCCCATCTGTTTAAATTTGCACCAGCAACTTCCCGTGATGTGGAAAGAACATTTTCTGCTTATAAAAACATTCTCTCTACCGACGACACTTCATGACAATGGAAAACTTGGAGATGTATCTAATAGTTCATTGCAATTTAAAGTGAAATTAGTAGATAGTTTCTGTATTCGCTGTAGGGGTTAAAGATTGGTTAAAGAGTGACTACAAAAGCATTGTATAATATAATATAACTAAAAATACATTTTGTAACCTGGTTTTTTTTTATTTAGCCATTTTATTAATTGTTTCATTTTCAAACAAATAATTACATTTAATACATTTTATTCATTACATCAACATGTCTAATTAATAATTGTCCCACACTTTACTTTTTATTAATAAAATCAGGAATCAATAACTTAATATTTAGTATAAATTTACATAAAACTTAAATTTTAATGTATTTAAAATTACATATTTTAAGAATTTTTTATGTAATATTACATATTTTGCCAAATATTATTACATAAATATGTACATATTTTGCATGTTAATATTACATAAAAATCCTAGCTCTAGTGATAACTAACTAGAAGAATCGGAAAGATAAGTGACGAAATTATTTCAAATGAACAGCATGGATTCAGATAAGGCCGCTCTACAATTGACTGTATTTTTTACTTTTAGAATGATGATGATGATGATGATGATGATGATGATGATATATCACTCGTCCTCAACCAAAGTGAATTTCTGTTTCAAAAAGTTTTCAAATTGTTAAAACCATGTACGCCTTTCCAGAAACATGTTACATCTTCGGCATGTCATTAGATACTGGTGTTGGTGAAAAACGTGTTCAGATCTGTGGGTGTGTTCTCATTTAGTATGTCCATATTCTTTGCTTCTCTTAAAACGTCTATATCTTCTAGGATGCTAATTTTGTTGTTCTTTTTACATAATATTGATTCGGTACTAACGATTTTGTTAAACTTGATGATCCGTTATTCACAATGAATTTTAGAAGTGTTATAGCTACCCAAATTCCTCACAATGCTGGGTGGAACCGGTCCCATAACGGCTTAAATTGTATGAAAAAAATGTATTCCCCGTGGAGACTTTAACCAGCGCAAGTCCTGTAGCTTTGCGCCAAAACATCTTGCCTTGACCACTCTGCTACGACATGTAAACGTTGGATCACATACAAAATGATTGACCACAAAGGGACATAGATCCATAGATCAGTCCGTGCATAAGTGATCTGCTCAATGTCACAGTCATTTCCGAGACAACACAAACATTTAACTACATACATTATTGTACTCATTCTAAACAAGGCGAATATGATGAGTGTGATAGGCAAATGATGTTCGGAGACCGTTTGGGCCTTATAGTTTCTTACAGGTGAGGAAAACCCCGAAAAAGTCTCGTCCATGAGGAAAGTTGTCCCGACCGGAACCATGACGTCACCCCGGAACCAAAAAAATGAAGCTATTGAGGTTCTTCTTACAAACATATTTACATATCTTCACCAAACAGAGAAAATTACCATAAATATAGGATATATATACAATGGCGTATAAGTCCAATGTTAGTCCTTAGCCTCTCCTTTGTTAGGAGTTACTAGATCAAGTTAAGCTTATTTTTCTACAGATGTCATAATGGTATTGTAGCCTCTCTATGATGGTCATCCAGTGGTTCGCTTTGTTTTCCCTCAGCTGTTACATATTAATAAATATAATTAAATACAAAGATACCGACTACCGCCACTATAATAATTCCGCATGCTAATCATTGTCAAGTATTGTCGTGCGGCACCCGCTCTAAACAGACAACATCATAGTAAGGCGATAATATGCAGTCAACATATCGACCCAATGAGACATATATTTTCTGACCAACGGATCTATGGCCCCATAAGATATGCGAACTGAACACTATACCCCAACCACTGATTTTCGGGCCCTTACGTTTTCACGCCAGTGTTGCTGACATGGATATTCAGTGGGAGGGGCCGCTTTATGTGTGCGGTTAGCAGACATACTGCTGACAACATCTCAGCTATTCAAACCTTACTACTGCGTCAAGAGCAGTGATTAGTTGTGGCAGACATCTATTCCCACTCAACCATTTCCTTATTGGCAGTAGAGGGCGAGTTTCTCCCTTTACCCCTTGTATTACCTAAACTTCAGACCCGGAGATCCGGCGGCTGTAGTGTAATTCCTTTTCTGCCTCGACAAATCTTTTCCCCCTCCCTGCATTCCTATCTCTCTGTTTTCTTTCACGCCTTCCACTCCTCACAATTTTGAACGTTCTTGGGGGGCATGTTATTTGCACTTGCAGTCCAATGAACACTGTAGCACGTAGTGATGAAACAAATGTTACTCAGCAAATAATAGAAGTAAGTCAGCGTCATTAGACCTATTTAAATATGAAGAAGTAATAATTAAACTTACATGATTCAATATTCAAGATCCATGACACTGTTTGGTGGAAGTTTGGCAACATCCCTACTCGGAAAGTTATCGTGACTGCTGTTTGACGTGGTGGGAGGGGAGCGCGTGGAATGGTGTGAGTACAGGTGTTAACTTTTCTATGAACGACTGCAGCGCTTAATGGGGTACAGATCCGTTGGTCCGACTATAGCAGGCAGCTAATGTATTACTAGGATGAAGGAGGTCGGTAACCTCTTTATTCAGGCTTAAGGTGTTTTACAAGCCTGAAAATGTGTGTCTGCGTATGTGTGTCTGACTGTTAAATCTGTATCGACCGCATTTTTTTTCAAAATCAAACTCGACATATAGAATCAATTAAAAAAAGTAAAGATGATCGTTAATTAACAAGGTCAAACCATTATTAGTAGGAGTTCGCCTGAAGTGAAAAGTTAAAAATGCCTATAGCACTCACAAAATTCTAACGTTCGCCACAAAACTCGGTATATGCTATTGAAATAAAACGAGAAAGATGTTCTCCAAAAATCAGCGAGATCCGAAAATTTGAATTGAGGTTGGTCTGAAACTCAAAATCACTTCTTTTTTTCTTTTTTTTTTCTCCCACTGCCGGCTGAGACATTTAAATTACTGGAACGAAAAATTAATTTCCAACCAATTTTTCGGAAAACAAAAGAAAGTTGTAGGGTCTATACTGTAAACCAGAAAAATGGGATAATAAATTGGGTTAGTTGATGCAGTTGATGTGTTGTTATTTACACACATGAGTTGGTGTCCGGTGAACTGCCCTGATAAACTCGCGTCCACGTAAAAATAGACACTTGCCTCTCAATGAAGCGAGGAAAAATATCGTGCATACGTGTTACGTCACAATGCTTCCTCTGCCTTTTGTTTACCAAACGTGCTGCTTCCTCTCAACAAAATATATCCACACATTTATAACCTCTTGATTCATTTATACGATTTAATTGCTTCCCTCTCTCTTCAAGACCACTAGTTTTATCATCTTACACATACAGAGTGTCCCTTTTATATTTCGTACCTGTAATAACTTTTATATTTACACTGTATTGGTACTTTTTAAAAGTAATTTTATAAACAAGACACTTAAGCATAAAGGTTACTCGATCTGCAGGTTTGACAGTGTGCAGGTTAGTCGGTCTGCAGGTTACACGATCTGCAGGTTACTCGGTTTGTAGGTTACACGGTTTGCAGGTTACACGGTCTGCAGGTTACTCGATCTGCAGGTTAATCGGTCTGCAGGTTAGATGGTCTGCAGGTTGCGCGTTCTGCAGGTTACTCGGTCTGCAGGTAGACGGTCCGCAGGTTACACAGTCTGCAATTTACTCGGTCTGTAGGTTACTCGGTCTGCAGGTAGACGGTCCGCAGGTTACACGGTCTGCAGGTTAGTCGATCTGCAGGATAATAGGTCTGCAGGTTATGCAGGTTAGCCCGCTTGCAGATTACTTCCTTTTGCAGGTTATTCGGCCTGCAGGTTACTCCGTCTGCAGGTTACTCGGCGTGCTGGTTAGTCGGCCTGATGGTTAGGTTAAGTTAGGTTCGGTTAGGTTCGGTTCATTAAGGTCAGGTCAAGTTCGGTTAGGTTGGGTTTGATTGGGGTGGTCACGCCACCCTAGCTTGGTTAGGTGAGGTTAGGTTCGGTATGGTTTGTTTTAGTTGGGATGGTCACGCCACCGTAGCTTCGTTGGGTTGGGTTAGGTTAGGTTAGGTTTGATTGGGGTGGTCACGCTACCCTAGCTTGGTTAGGTGAGGTTAGGTTCGGTATGGTTTGTTTTAGTTGGGATGGTCACGCCACCCTAGCTTCATTGGGTTGGGTTAGGTTAGGTTAGGTTAGGTTAGGTTGTGGTTCAGTTTGTTTCCGTTCGGTTAGGTAAGGTTAAGCTTGGTTTGGTTATGTTCGTTTAGGTTACGTTAGGATGTGTTTGGTTAGGTTATATTACTTCGGTTAAATGCCTTATGTTAGGTTAGTTCGAGATACTTAGGTTATGTTAGCTCTGTTATATTACTTAGGTCAGTTTAGTTACGTTAGGTTGCTTAGGTTAGTTAGGTTAGATTAGTTAGTTTAGATTAAATTAGTTGGGTTGGGTTACTTAGGTTAGGTACTCGATTAGGTTAGATTAAATAAGTTAGATTAGGTTACAATGTGAACAGGTTTTGTGGGTGTGTGTGTGTGTCTGTGTGTGTGTGTGTGTCTGTGTCTGAGTGTGTGCGTGCGTGCGCGTGTGCGTGTGTGTCTGTGTGTGTCTGTGTCTGAGTGTGTGCGTGCGTGCGTGCGCGTGTGCGTGTGCATGTGCGTGTGTGTGTGTGTGTGTGCGTGCGCGCGTGCGCGTGCGTGTTTGAGATAAAAAAATGACCATTCTTCTAGGAACATGGAATGTATTAGAAATTATAAATAAAGCTAAGAATAATGAATAAGTATAGAGAACTAAGCATTGACCCAAAAACGCAGAGACCTCCATCAATACAGAATCAAACTATAGAACAGGTGACCCCTCTCAAACATGCCATGAAGATTTTCATAAACCCACACATGACTGTTCTTTGAGTATAGAACCAGCCAATCCCTATTAAATACAGTGAATAAACATGAAGTGCGGTGGCTTCAGCAAAGCCCAATTACAAAAGTCTACCCGTTGAGCGAAGTCGGGCAGTGGGACGCGTACGTCTTTCACCAGCGTCTACTCTGTTTACCATCAGCGTCGTATACTCCCGCAGACGCCCATCAACAGACTCGAAGATTGTTCGATGAAGATTGCGTCTATTCGGATACTGCTCCGCGTACATGGCAGCAACTCTAGCAGCATTACCTTGTGCTGCACCATAACTGTAAAGATGTCCCATATTGTTTTCATGTAATGCGACTGATACAGAAGTAACTCCTGATCAGATGTAATCATAATCCCAATATGGGAATAGGTATTTTGCGCAGGCCCAGACTCACCAAATTTCTGTCAGCATTATCACAGTAAAAAAAAAAAGGTGGTTTGCCATGATCTGAACCATCAGTGTTCGAATCACGTTAACTACACAGATTCTGCATGTTTCAGTCTGAGCTAAGGCTCTCATTGTACCTATTGTACAGTAACCAGTGCAGTGGCGTGCAATCATCTGCTATGTTCGACATTCTAAACTCGACTTCATTATTATCCAGTGTAAGAATATATATATATATATATATATTATATATATATATTAATTGGTGTTTCCCGTATAATGTATCATATTTATATTATTATTATTATTATTATTATTATTATTATTATCGTATCATTATTGTTATTACCCTATAAAATGTTGTTTGTACATGACATTTACATTGCTACATGTATTGTATCTTTAACTGTTTATAATTAGTATAGTGTATATCTATATTTGTCAAATATTTATTTGTATTTGTGCTGGTTGAGTGGAAGAGAGGACCTTATGGCCTTAACTCTGCCAGAATAAATAAAGTATTATTATTATTATTATTATTATTATTATTATTATTATTATTATTATTATTATTATTATTATTATTATTATTATTATTATTATTATTATTATTATTATTATTATTATTATTATTATTATTATTAGATAACCCAAAATTTCATAAACGTTGTTGAGGAATTATTAGCAATCAGGATATCGGAATTAATACTAAGATCTGAAGTTAATCTAGTATAATTTTCACTCCTACTTTGATGTCCTGTTCATTAATTGTTTCAGTTATCGATTACTTTAATTCCTTATAATTCGCCCATATTCTCTCGTAGACCATTGGTTGCTACAAAGGGGATTTAATAGGGTTCCTGTGTTTTACGGTTAAATGGCAATGGAGGTAAATGGTAATAAAGGATTGGGTTGGACGCCGGATTTATAAAGGACTTCCTCGGTTCTTGAGGAATTTGGATACTCGGTTTGCTCAGGTAATTAGGTTCGGTAGGCGTGAGATTCTTTACGCAGGAATTCCACAAGGACTTCGATGGGCAGAATTAATTATCGTTGTGTTAATTGATTATGTTTATTGCTTTGATTTCACTCGAGGATATTGTTTCACAAGAATATATACATTCACAGACAATGACGTCGCTCTGTTGGTCCAAACTAATTTTGGTAGTGGTGTCATTAAATAAATATTAATTGATTGTATAATATATCGTTCCATATGTATCATCATTCATTTCACTTGATTCTGTAAGCTAGTTTTAACACTTGCGAATTTTATACAGATTTTTTTTTTTCGTATTGGTGAAAATCTTGTAAGTCCAATAATTGCGGGACTTGTTTAATAACTAAGTTCAATAATAATCGACAATGGTGACTTGCGGATATTATAGTAAGTTAGCGATGCCAGTGTAGTTATCCGATTAACTGTAACAAGTGTTTTCGGTTCATCTCCCGCGTCTATAAGGTAAACTCGGTTTCCTCCATCACCATAAGTTTGTGACAATTAGATAAACACTCATCTCGATATAGCATATATATATCTATTGGTAATTTGATCTAGGGGTTCCGATTGGGGGTGCAAGATGATGTGATTCGCCGTGACGTCATCACGTTTTTGGAGGCCGTCCTTTACTAGATTAGGTACAGCCAATATATAAGTGTTGCAACTATAGTCCTCAGATTTTCCCATCGTTAGCAGTAGCATCTGTTATAGTCCTAATAAGCCTAACGCCTAAATTCTCATCTTCCCGCACATGGTAATTGTGTTGTTTACCGCCGATTTGAAATTTCCTTCTCATAAATCGTGCATTGTATTTTTAACGTCAAAGTAGCAGAATATGCCATTGTCCACTCTTGGTTACTGAAAAAAACGCTAATAAAGTCCTTATAATTAATATAAAATTATAGAATATTCACCTGAAAGGTCCGTCTCCTCAACTTAATTATCATTTAACTGTAGCGCTTCGGGACTTGTCCCATCATCGGCAGGATTCAAAACTGGTGTTTCACTGAAGATCTGGTAGAGGGGGTTGCATGTATTTGGTTCGTTTTCGTTTATCAGGCTGTCGTTGTGAGCTGCTTTCATGATTTCCATCTCTTCGAGTACGTTTATCTTCGCTGGATTATTTTCTCTGTGCATTACTGTTAGGGTGTTTTCAATATTTAACATGCGATGTCCTTCATGGATGACGTGTTTTGCATAGCTTGATTTACCTTCTGCGTGAATGAAGTCTCGAAAATGTTCTTTGAATCTGATGTTAAAACTCCTGTTTGTCCTTCCTATATAAAATTTGTTGCAGTCCTTACATGTCAGTTTATAAACTCCTTTGCTGTTGAAAATGTTATTTTCTTCAATGTTATTGTTTATTATGTTGTTTAATTTGTTATTGGTTCTGTATGCTATTTTTATGTTTTTATCGGCTTTCTTTAGTGCATTGGCTAATTTTGTCGTTTCTTTTCCTGTGTATGTAAGTGTTATCCATGTTTTCTTGTTGTTGTTGTCAGATTCTTTTTCTAGTTTAGTTATGTTGGTTATGTTGTTCTTCCTTTTTTGTTTTTTTACGAGCTTATCTATGAATTCTTCATTATAGCCATTGGTTTTTGCCATATACTTAATGTAGTTGAGTTCTTGGATATAATTGTCTTTGCTTAATGGGAGTTTCAACATTCTACTGACTAAGCTATTAAATGTACTAATTTTCTGTTGAAAAGGGTGTGTAGAATTTTTGTTTATGGCCAGAGCATTGTTTGTGGGTTTCCGGTAGGTACCGATTTCTTATAAGTCCTTATAATAAAGAAATTTCAGAGTTCCTAACCCCTCATCGCTGTCACCGTACAATGGTAAGAGGTCTGGTTACCTGAGTATTTCCCATTGCTAATAACCACTCATTAATTCAACTTTACATTAACTTCTTGGGATCACCTTATGCCGTAATCGTATCATGCTCATTCTCCTGACTCGATTCAGTGTAAACTTGACCTAGGTCGGGAATTATTTCCTATCATAGCTTACTTGTTGTTTATGATTTTAATTTATTTATCTTTGGTTACTCTTTATAAAGGAGACTGAGTGAAAGACTGGCTACACTGCTTATCTAAAATTACTTATATAATACCCCTCTGTAAGCAGTTAAATTTGTTCGGTATAATTAATTTACATCCTGCGTAAACAGCGGTGGACATTTACAAACAATCCTATCCTGTAAAATCCTACTGTTGAGAAGCCTATACACAATTTCAAGAAATGGCGACGTAAGGCAAGAGAAAGAGTTGATGATTGGAGGATATGCATCTCGAATGTTATTTCTTTATATGGATGGAGCACTACTGAATGTCAAATCTTTAAAACTCAAGAATTGGTGGACAGTTGCCAGAGGTGGAGAAGCCTGGAGAAAAAGTCTAAAAAAAGCCTTGACCCACCCCATGTAGTTATGCTGATGATGCATAAAGCTAGAATTTGATGCTTCTTCTTGTTATTCTTTATTTGTAGAATTGTCATCCTGTTTATTTCCCAAATCACTCCTCGAAGGGAGACGTAACTTATTGGATGTGCGGCCACTGTCTATCCATCTCTTGGCTGGTCTTCCTCTTGCTCTTCTCCCGTCCATTGGTCTATCTTCTTTAGCTCTTTTTACAAGTATTTCGTCTTCCATTCTTTCTATATGATACTTCCAATATTTTCGTCTGTCTATAATAAATTTTGTTATGTAATGAATTTGACATTTGTTTCTAATTTCTGTATTGTGTAACCTATCAAATAATATTTTCCCCTGAATAGTTCTTAGATGTTCAACGATTTTTATGCATAGCATATTGATAAGTTAGACTCCAGACTGTCTTTTGTTTAGGTTTCATATACAAACAGTTGAATAATACAACCTATCTGTGTTGCAATCTTATCTTTTAGTGCATAAAAATCTTAGCCCTAAGATGAATATTTGTGCAATGGTATATTATAATGTGATATTGGGAAGTGGTTATTACAGAAGTGAGGAAATTATTAAAAACCGAGCGATAGCGAGGTTTTTAATTTCCGAGATTCTGTAAAATACTTAACAAACGTGAGTTGTACATTATTTTTTGCACGATGATGTTTTTCAAAATAATAAATAATAGTAAAGTAATAACATCTTTGTCGGAAATATTTTGTGTTCATTATAAACAACTGACCAACATTAGCAGTCTGGCCAATATATACAGGGTGTAAATGAATTATACCGCATAAATTTAACTACGTATAGAGGGGTATTATATAAACATTTTGAGATAATGAACTAATGGTCTACGAGAGAAAATGGGCGAGTTATAGGGAATCAAACTGAACGACATTTGATACAGATAAATCAACAGGAGAGCACACTAGGAGAGAAAATATACTGGAATAACTTCGTGTATTAGTATTAATTCCGAGATCCTGATTGCTAATAATTCATCAACAACGTTTATGAAATATTGGCTTTTTCAAATTCCTTACAATTTCTATCTGAACAGATGATTGCACGCCACTCCATTCTGGTTAGTAGAATCGGCACAATGTAAGCTTTAGTACAGAGGGAAATACGCAGAATCTATGCAGTTAACATGTGGCTTAATGGTCAAAGTGATGGATTTATGATTCGAAAACTGATGGTTCAAATCGCGGCAGGCGACTTTTTTTTCTTTTTCTTTTTCTTTCGTTCTTTCTTCACTGTGATATGTTGACACTGAAATTTGTTTAGTATGGGCATGCGCAAATGGCTATTCTCCTATTGTATACTGTGTGTATACTGTGATATGTTGACACTGAAATTTGTTTAGTACGGGCATGCGCAAATGGCTATTCTCCTATTGTATACTGCGTGTATACTGTAATATGTTGACACTGAAATTTGTTTAGTATGGGCATGCGCAAAATTCCTATTAGTTATGCTGAACTTGCCTATATGCATCTGATTCATGGTGCAGTAATGGTGTAAGAGCTGCTGCCATTTACGCGGAGCGGTATTCGAATAGACGCCATCCTCACCGAACAACCTTCGAGTCTGTTGATAGGCGTTTTCGGGAGCATGGGGCATTGAAGGTAAACAGAGTAGACGTCAGTGCAAGACGTACGCGGCGTACTGCAGATTTTGAAGAAAATGTCCTTCATAGGGTGAAAGGTACTCGTGCTATCGGACGTGTAATGGAGTACGAATTATCAAAGTGTATGGGAAGTCCTGCATGAAAACCAACTCTATCCCTTTCATCTGCAAAAAGTACAAGTCTTACAGCTACTGGACATCGCTCAACGGGCCCAATTTTGTAATTGGGCTTTGCTGCAGCCACTGCACTTATTTTCCTCGGTATTATTCATTGATGAGGCAGTAATTCATAGGGATGGGTTGGTTCTAAGTCGAAGAACAGTCATGTGTGGGATTATGAAAATCCTCATGCCATCTTCCAGAGGAGTCACCAGCAGAGATTTTCGGTGAATGATGGGTAGGCATAATTTCTGACCACATCATTGGCCCCTACCTTCTTCCCCGGAGATTAAATGGTGTCATTTATAGGACATTTTTAGAGCACGTCCTATCTACATTACTAGAATAAGTTCCTCTCCACATCAGGATTATGATGTGGTTTCAGCACGATGGAGCTCCTCCCCATTTCTGCCGGAATGTGCGAAATCATTTGGATGGAGTTTATCGTGGCCGTTGGATAGGAAGAGGTAGTTCAACTGCAGTGTGGCCAGCTCGCTGTCCAGATCTCAGTCCACTTGATTATTTTTTGTGGGGACGTCTGAAAACTCTGGTGTATGCGACCGCTGTTGATACAGATGAACTGTTAGTTGCACGCATAATCACAGCATGTGATGTGTTCCATGAGACACCTGGTATCTTGAACGGGGTACGAAAATTCTTTCGTTGCCGATGTCTTCTGTGTTGTGAGAATGAAAGTCGCCAATTTGAACAATTTCTTTAATGAGTCCGCAGGTGCTTTACTTTTTTTCTGGTTTACTCAAATGCATTGCTTTTATTTCCCAATAACATTATGTATGTCGTGTGGACATACACTATACCTCTTCATGTTATTAATCACTGAACTATCGTTTATCTAAGTACATAAGTACTCTACAGTACAATTACACATTTTATTTGCGAAATCTATTGCACTCTATAGTATGCAAATTATTATTACCCTTTCAAACAATTGTCTGTACAATACGTACATAGATCGTTTTGTAACTCGTGTACTGCGCCGACATTCCATTACCGTATTCTGTAAAATAATGAATAAACAATTAAACCAGAAGTAAATCTACGCACGTAACTAATTTACAGCACGTAGTTAATAAAGGAAGAACAAAAACATTGTACACGTACAGTAGGGAATTTCGAACGTGATGCATAAATCTTACGTTTGCATCGGTATTAGACTGCTATAACCACTGAGCTAAAGGCGGATGCTTGTTGCAAGTTACAGTGAGAATACTTTTTTGTGTAATTTTCCTTGGGTGTGATGTATCTTCCTTATTATTTTATTTGAAATTAAGTTTTATTTCATTTTTATTTGTTTGTATCATATTATTTCCATTTTAATTTGAAACAATCAGTGGCGTGCCAACCATTTTACAAATTGAATCATAGCTTGGACATTTTTATTCCTATACCATTAGTTCATTATCTCAAAATGCTTATATAATACCCCTCTATACATAGTTAAACTTACGCGGTATAATTCATTTACACCCTGAATAAATATATATATATATATATATATATATATATTATAAATATATTTTTGACATTTGGCAATGAAGGCAAATATGAGTCACTTTAGAGACTCGAGTTCAAATCCCGACTCAAGCATTATTTTTTCTTTTCATATCATATATATATATATATATATATATATATATATACGGTAAATGCCGAAAATAAATTAATTGAGACCACAGCAGGCCGTGACACCAGACATAAAATGGCAGCAAATACCAATTTATTGTTTTATATTGTTTCAAATAAAAGTTCAGTTCATTTAAAATGCAGTGATTTGTTTCGTATATTGTATATTAAGACTACCTTTTGGATATATTTTCGTATATGCAATGCACGTAGTATACATAAAAGGGAGAGGTTTTACTTCCCACCCTAGGTAGGTAACTTGTAATATTACAGTATAGTTATTTATTTATAGGTTCGCAACCCCCAAATTTGGGGGCACGCCGTAGCGTAGTAGTTAAGGCACTGAGCTACAAGCCGGAGGGTCGAGGGTTCAAGTCCCGTTGGAGTCAGGATTTTTAAACTGACCCAAACCCTATGGCGGCACTATGGCCCTGGGGTCGACTCAGCCTCTAACAGAAATGAGTACCAGACGATTGTTCTGGCGGTAAAGGCGGCCGTCACGCAGGGCTGACAACCCGGCTGACATAAAGTGTCGATTGTCTAGAAAAAGTGGGAGCCTTAACCTCCAACTACCCCAAGGGCCTCCGGGTCTGTTGTGGGCTCACTTTACTTTTACTTTATTTTACCCCCAAATTTAGGAAATTCAACTTTCAATCCTGGTCGCCATTCCTATACGTACGACATAACGTACTATCGTGCAAAAAACATGTTTAAATGTACGATCATTGTGTGCGTGACCCAGAGTACGATCATTGTGTGCGTGACCCAGAGTACGATCATTGTGTGCGTGACCCAGAGTACGATCATTGTGTGCGTGACCCAGAGTACGATCATTGTGTGCATGACCCGGAGTACGATCATTGTGTGCGTGACCCAGAATACGATCATTGTGTGCGTGACCCAGAGTACGATCATTGTGTGCGTGACCCAGAGTTTAAAAACCTCTCGACAAGTCGTGTCACTGTAAGGCCCGAGACGTTAGGGAAAGTAAGTAAAATATATTAATTTAGTTGCAGTTCCTGTTCCTCACAATTAACTACAGAGGGTGACATGTAAGTAAATCATCGCAAAACGGTAAGTGTTGGGTAACATAAACACAGGACAAAAGGAGAACGACCTTGTGCTCATATCAATGGGAAGGACAATTACTGCTGAACTATTTTTAGCGGCGGCCGCGGAGGCACGCAACATGAGTCAGTATTTATACAACATACATTTCTAATCACCTCTCACATATTTTAGTGAGGGAATGTACCTACTGAGGTTTTCACCAAGAAAACAGTTTTGAAAAACTTTTACAAATTCTCGAACCTAATTACCTAATACCGAAAATGACCAGGTATATATATGACATGAAAAGAAAAATAAACGCCTGAACGGGAAATGGACCCGGACCTCTAAATTGATACTTCAGTCCGCTACCACTTACGCTATCCAGGTATTCCCGCACAAACATTTATGTTTCCTTTATAAATATATATATATATATATATATATATATATATATATATACGAGAGGTAGCGGAAACTCCGTCTCACTGCCCTTCTATATATATATATTTTTTTTTTCATCTTATCATATTAAGCTTGCATTGCTCAATGTCAAAAAGGTTTAATTATAACATCGAAAAAGAGTCACTGCTATAAAGTAAAAATATTCTCTTTAATTTGCTTACTTGTTATAGTAGCTACTAGGTGGCTGTGGAGACCGAGTTCCCGCTACATCTGGTAATAATAAGAGAATATGTATAAGAAAAATAAATGTTTGTTCTGGATTCGTCTGATAGCGTAAGCGGTAGCGCACTGAGATATCAACTCAGAGTTCCGGGTTCAAATCCCATCCAGGCATTTATTTTTCTTATCTTGTCATATATATACTAGCTAATAACAGGCGTGCGTTGCTACGCCTAAATAAATGAAATATTAAATGTTAATTAACTTGCATGGTACACGCTGAGACGACCCAAACATGGCGGTTGCTGGTCAGTTTTTAATTTGGAATTTCAGCTAAACCTCCACCTCTAATTGTCGGATTTTACGATTTTTTTGATAATACCTACCTCGGTCTATTTTACTGATTTTCGTTGTGAAACATAGAAAATTGTGACAGCTAGAGTGATTTTTAAGTTTTCATTTTAGGTGAACTCCTGCATCTAGTGGTTTTAGAGGGTCCAATTGTTAATCTAAAACCATCCAGGGACCCACTCAAACACGCACACAATTTTTCATCAAAATCGATCCAATCGTTTAGGCAGAGTATAATTTCGGATTTCAGGCAAACCTCCACTTCTAATTGTCGGATTATGCTCATTTTCTGAAAATACCTACCTCGGTTTATTTTAATATAGTATACTGAGTTTCATAATGAGGGAAATTTTGAGGAAGTGGCTGAATTCAAATACCTAGGAACAATAATCACAAATAGGAATGAGATGTACAAAGAAATTAAACAGGCTCAATTCTGGAAATGCGTGCTATTATGCATTACAGAGACTCTTGATGTCCCAACTCCTTTCAAAAAACATTAAACTGAAAATATATAAAACTATTATTCTACCAGTTATATTATATGGGTGCGAAACATGGACTCTTACTTTAAGGGAGGAAAGGAGATTACAAGTATTTGAGAATAAAGTACTTAGGAAAATTTTTGGACCAAAGAGAGATGAACAGACAGGTGAATGGAGAAGCGTTCATAACAGTGAACTACATGGTCTTTATAGGAATCCAGATATAATAAGAATAGTCAAGTCTCGTAGACTGCGATGGGCAGGACATGTTGCACGTATGGGGAATGAAAGACTTGCATGGAAGCTTCTTGTAGGAAAGCCAGAGGGAAAACGCTCAGTTGGTAGACCAAGAATGAGGTGGGAGAATAACATTAACTATGATTTGAGGGAAGTAGATTATACAGGGAATGATTGGAAAACATTAGCTCAGGATAGGGATGTATGGAGAGCTTATGTCCGCGCGGCCATGAACCTACGGGTTCGATAGTGCCAGTGAGTAAGTAAGTAAGTAAACTGAGTTTCATTGTGAAACATGGAAAAATGTGACCGCTAGAGTGATTTTTCGATTTTCACTTCAGATGAACTCCTACACCTAATGGTTTTATAGGGTCTAATTGTGAATCTAAACTATCCAGGAACCCAATCAGACACACACAAAAAATCGTCAAAATGGGTCCAGTCGTTTAGGAGTTCACTGAAATATACACGTACTTTGTCACTTGTAATGCCCGGGTGGTTTATGGCACGTAAATCATATGGCCATCGCAATCATCGTCATTAATATCCATCTTAGATTAAGCTTAGGATTAGAGACTCTCCTGGCGCACCATTATCATCATCACCCATCATATCATCGGGGCAACGTAACCCCGCCTTCCAGGCGCCCGAACCTCAGAAGTGGGTTACAAGTACACCATGCCAGGGGAGAAACCAGGAATGTCGAAAGACAAACCTGGGGCATTTGAGAAAAAAAAGTACGTATAAAGAGAGTACTCAAGGTAAATAGACAGAGATAAAATAGGCTAAAAGTGTTCAGTTAAGTTCGTTTTAGTGCAATTGATTGCGCTAACCAGTTAAGTGTCTTCAGGAAATGTGAAGCAAGTCCACTGAGTGGACCGTGAGACAACGTCTGAGAGATGTGATGATTATTATTCTTATCAGAGAGGGTAAATGCATTTGTAGAAGAGATTTTTTTGTGGTTAGTTTGCAGCACTGCAGAACTCAATAAAAGCTCTCAAGTCGCTCTTGAATCAGGGGGCTTTGTATTTTATTGCCAAGCTAAGTGGCGGCTTTGTAGAAAACAGACGCGTCTCATAGACTTCAAACTGCGTGTTTCAGCTGTTAAAGTCGCTATTAAATACCAAGCAACATTCATAAAACATTATCTGATTTGTTTACAATTAAATAGTTGCTGTGAAAAGAGATCTAACTCTCAAAAATTCGAAAATTGAGTTTTGTTGGATTTGTGATTTACCATAAGTAATGTCACGAGTGATTTCCAAATTATCGATAAATTCACGATGTCACGAAGTGACGAGTGAATTTATCTAGAGAATTCGGAAATAAAGAGTGGCATTTGTTATGATTATTTAACGAATAAAATTAAACTGTTTACTCACAAATCAATATTTAAATATTGTTATTTTTTAAAAAAATATATACGTATTTAATTTAAACGGCGATATTTAAAAACAAATGAGAAACGTTTATTATGTTTCATTTGTTCATTACAGCAACCAGGTCATATTATTTATTGCCAAAGGATCGCAATGTTGTAAGAATGCACCCTAGTGGAGAAAAAATGAAACACATCAAACTGTTTATAACCAACATTAAAACTCCTGGCGCGACAGGCCTACAAGGCCCTTAGCCTACCAGCCTGCTGCTGGCCTCACATCCACATGTGTCAATCACAAAGGTAGATGATAATCAGCCAGTGTAGGGGTGACATGTGGTAAGCATGTCGAGTCCCCCAACCGTTATAGCTGGTTTTCTCAACCTGGAGCCGCTACTTATTGTAGCTACCCAAATGCATCACGATGCTGGGTGGGCACCGATCCCATACTGGCCGAAATACCATGAGAAAATTTCTTCCCCCACGGAGACTCGAACCAGCGGAAGTCCCTTAGTTCTGCGCCAAGGCTTCCTGCCTTAACCACTCGGCTACGGCGCATAACCAACATTATAGGTTATTAATTAATTTTTGATGTCCTATGATGTAAATATGTCAATTATATTTTTATGGAACACGAATACCTGGGAAATAATACGTTCAAGGAAGTGCAAATAGAGGTTTCTTCTTTTTTTTTGTGGTATAATCAATTGCTATAAATGTTTTTCTATTATATCCCGCAAGCAGAATCTGGTTACAATCGTGCACTATAATCTTGGAGCCATTTGCATTGTAGGATTCTTACATATTAATATATAAATTGTTATATTCAAAGTATTTCTTAGAGAGTCAGTCACTGCAAAATAATGCTCTGGCCTATTCAGAATGGTAAAAAGGAGGAGCTTGATTTTAATGTGATAAAATTAAATCGATAGGATCGAGGTGAAAAAGACTGAGTGGTTGTAATTCAAAATTCATTGAAATGTGATTGGTCATTGACTCCCATTTGGAGTACAAGTTAAATAGTCCGGAAAATATCACGGCATGGTGCATGTAAAAAACTATCCCTACTCTCTTCCAGACTTGTTTTATTTATTATTCTATGAGTGCCCTGTGACCTCGTGTGAAGCGGAGAGATCATTCTCTTCGTACAAACACATTTTAAGTGACGGAAGGAAGCGCTTTCTACCAGAAAATTTAGAAAAATATTTGATTATTTATTGTAACAAAAATTAATAAGTGATCGTTAAATGATTGTTGACTTACATTTCATATTACAGACGAGATTAATGAGAATGACACTATAAAATACAATTATTGACTTCAATTAAGAACGAAAAAGTAAAAATAGTACAATTGTTTGCTTCATAAATAAAATGAAGTGAGAAATAATGTATTTTACTATAAGAATAAAATTAATTTTTGTGCATATTTTTTTTTAAATTTTAAGAGCATATTTTCAACTTTTCTGCTGCATAGTTGCATGTATATATTTATGGTTTTTAGTGCCCTCTAGTGATAACACGTGTTCCCGCTATAACCAATAGCCAACATGTTTGCTCATATATAAGGGGATTCTATGCCAAGAGACAACCTACATTATTGGGCAAGTTAGCGTTAGTTTTGGCAAATTAGTGTGAGAAAATGGGTGAGTTAATACACAGATTAGTAAAGTGTTCACTTGTTTGTTAGCGAGTTTTTGTTATAAGTTGGCTACATTGTCTGAGCAATAAACTAATACACATTTTACATTGCAATATGTTGATTTTAGGTTACGCTGTGTTCAACTTTTCACTTTAAGGCTTTTTCACATGTTTTGAGAAAATTAAGTACACGTTTCTCTCTGGTAATTATTTACATATGTGGACCTGGGGTCGACTCAGCCTCTAACACAAATGAGTACCAGACGCTTGTTCTGGGGTAAAGGCCGCCATCACGCAGGGCTGACAACCCGGCTAACATCAAGTGCCGATTGTCTAGAAAAAAGTGGGAGCCTTAACCTCCTACTACCACAAGGGTCTCCTATGACCTGTAGTGGGATCATTTTACCTTTTATTTATTTACAAACTAACTAATTCACTGGCACTATCGAACCCATAGGTTCATGGCCGCGTGGACATAAGCTCTCCATACATCCCTATCCTGAGCTAATGTTTTCCAATCATTATCTGTATAATCTACTTCCCTCAAATCGTAGTTAATGTTATTCTCCCATCTCATTCTTGGTCTACCTACTGGGCGTTTTCCCTCTGGTATTCCTACAAGAAGCTTCCATGCACGTCTTCCATTCCCCATTCGTGCCACATGTCCTGCCCATCGCAGTCTAAGAGACTTAACTGTTCTTATTATATGTGGCTTCCTATAAAGACCATGAAGTTCACTGTTGTGTAGTCTCCTCCATTCACCTGTCTGGTCATCTCACTTTGGTCCAAAAATTTTATTAAGAACTATATTCTCATATACTCGTGATCTCCTTTCCTCCCTTATAGTAAGAGTCCATGTTTCGCGTCCATATAACATAAATGATAGAATAATAGTTTTATATAATTTCAGTGCAACTTTTTTTTAAAGGAGTTGGAACGTCGAGAGTCCCTGTAATACATAATAGCATGCATTTCCAGAAATGAGCCCATATTTAATTGCAACAATAAATTTCGTTTTTCCTTTTTATTTATTTATTTATTTATTTATTTATTTATTTATTTATTTATTTATTATGTTGGTGGCATAGAAATCCGTTTCATGTTTTATGAAAGAGTGCCTCATATATTTTATTTGATTTTTAGAGGAGTTGGGACGACAAGAGTCCCTATAGTACAACAAAAACATTCTGGAAAACTACTGTTTTATTTCAGAATTACTATAATTGATAATGCAGAAAAATCTAGGTAAAAACGAACATATGTATTGCAGTGAACTTGACTTACCTTTTGATGAAGAAGGATATGCAAGGTCGGTGTTTTCTGTGAAGTTTCTTGTTTGTGATAGCCGTTTCATCTGCCATTTTGTTTACCTGAGCTTTGTTTATATTACGTATTAAAAACTCGTAGCAGCGGGGATCGAACGAAACGACCACAAGAGTAAAACTCTTTCAACTACGCGTTCCCGCCCGATTAAACATCTTTCATTGTTTTTTTAATCCACAACATTGCCTCCAAAACTTACGTTTGCGGGCACTAGATTTCTTTTGTTATCTTAGTACATTATTACGTCGTAAGATAGCGATGCGTATCACCAAACATAAGATGTCGATAGGCGTTCGCATTATTCCCTTATGATGTCAATGTTTTTATTTAACTGTCCGTCGCCGTGGCGTAGTCGGTAGAGTCCCTACCTTCCACTCCGGCGACCCGAGTTCGATTTCCGGCGGGGTAGGGGATTTTAAATCCCCACCTTGGGTCTGGGTGTGTGTCCTGTCTTGTGTTTGTATGTCTGAATAAGATAAAAAGGTTAACAAAGGTAGAACAAAAAGGAAGAACAATGTAAACGAAAGAAAACGAGAAAGAAAGAAATTTTAAAAAATCGAAGAGTTATGTGTTTTAAGGATGTGAAATAAGTTCCTGGAACGTGTTCCTCGACTCAAGTTTCCAACATGCACAACAATTTAAAAATACCTTACATAGATTCTATTTATTTTATTTTCACGGATTACCTTTTTTAACATATAAACTATCAATTGTTTAAGTAATAATATAAGTACCTTTATATATTTAAAGGTTAAAATCAATTAAAAATACTCAAGATAAAATTATTTTTATTTTTAAAATCCAAACCATAAATTTTTATACAACACTAGTTTTCTGTGGTGTTATTTTAATTAAAAATATCAATTTCGAAGAGGTGTCAAATTCCTCCATGACATTAAATAATTGATTCCTGTTTATATTGTGATAAACTTGCTTAAAGTCTATACAAACTGATGTATTACGACATTATATACATAAGTCTTCTCCAATATCTGCCTCATTTGGAAGAGATGGTCTGTGGTGAATTGTGTTTTCCTAAAGCCACACTGATAGTCTCCCAGAGTATTTTTTTCCAAATACTTTGCAATTATGTACGTAAATACTTTGCACGTAACATTAGTAGGTATATTCCTCTATAATTTCCACATATCAGTCTATTAACTTTCTTATGTATTGGACATAGTCCCGCACCGTAGCCGAGCGGTTAAGGTAGGAAGCCTTGGCGCAGAGCTACGGGACTTGCGCTGGTTCGAGTCTCCATGGGGGAAGAAATTTTCTCATGGTATTTCGGCCAGTATGGGACCGGTGCCCACCCAGCATCGTGAGGCAATTGGGTAGCTACAATAAGTAGCGGTGCCCACCCAGCATCGTGAGGCAATTGGGTAGCTACAATAAGTAGCGGCTCCAGGTTGAGGAATCAGCTATAACGGCTGGGGGACTCGACATGCTAACCACATGTCACCCCTACTGGCTGTTGATCATCTACCTCTGTGATTGACACAAGTGGATGTGAAGGGCCAGCAGCCGGCTGGTAAAAGGGCAACCGCTGAAAAGTGGAAAGACCCTCAATCGCAATCGGAATGTATTGGACATATGATCGGTGTTTGCCACTCCTCTGGTTTCATTCCTTTATCCCAGATCAATCTATATATCCTATACCAGAGTTTTCTTCCACCAGCTATCAATAATTCGATCGTGCCCGGAGATCTATTCCTCTCGAGTCTTTTAATAATATAATATACCATGTATCTTGTGGGTCTGTGTTTATTAATTTCTGGTCCATAAAATACTATTCTTTTTACACGTTGTCTATTTAAAAGTTGTTTAAACTGTTGTACCTGTACGATGTTGTGTCGCAAGAATAAGACACCATTCACTACATAAATTTATTTTTATTCAGTAACAATGCAATACAATAACCGCCTGCCAATACTGACGCGCGAGGATCTGGTAGCGCGCGTGCTTTCTGGTTGGCCTAGAGTGCTGCCATCTGTCGACGACCGGTTGTGGCGGGAGAATGTCTCATAATGTCGCCACACCAGCCCCCCTTGGGAGAGGAGATGCTCACGGCTCAAAGAATTCCGGAAAGTTCACCTTACGCTCTGAACGCGTGATCTGGGGAGTTGTCCGCTTGTTGAGCCCTGTCGTCCGTTGCACCGTTCTTTGTTCTGAGGCGAGAATCCGTCGACTGTTCAGCTCTTCCATCTTCGAGTATGAATGCTGGTTTCCTCGGTCAATACTACGCGGACGGGGCAGCGCCTGGTCTGCAACGTGAAAGTTTTCTCGTCCCGCTGAAGAACCTGATTAGGGCCAGAGTATAGCGATTGTAGTGGACCGCGCACGGTGTAGTCTTGTAAGAAGGCATGAGTGCGGGTGGCCAGATATTTGAGAGCTCCGCTGGCCATCACGAGTTGCTGTTGTTGGTCACAGTTGTTCCATTTGTCGCCGAAGTTTGGCGACGAAATCAGAGGCATCATCGCAGCGCTCCGTGCGGACCGCTGTTATCATCTCGCCTGGGAGTCGGAGGGGTTCTCCATATAAGGATTCGACAGAGGAGGCTCCGAGGTCGTCTTTGTGGGCGCTCCGTATAACCAGCAGGACGAGTGGTAGAGCTTGTATTTAGGATATCATAGGGTGACTTATGATGGCTGCCTTAAGCTGGCGGTGAAGACGTTCAACCTTCCCGTTGCTACAGGGGTGGTAGCTCGTAATTTGCGTCTTTGTACTACCTGTCAGGATGGCTAAGTTCCGAATCAGGTGAGATTCGAACTGCCGGCCTTGTTGTGATGCGGACTGGCGAGCCGAAGCAGGAAATCCAGCATGCCACGAAGGCTTCGGCGACGTTGTCGAAGGAATCTGTTGAGCTACTGTCGCGTGCTGTCTGGTTGGCCTAGGACGGCTATAGAGTGCTGCCAACTGTCAACGGCCGGTTGTGGAGGTATAACTGTCTCATGGTATCGCCATATACCCATGTCTTCATCAACGGTCTTACGTGTCCCTTATACTCTCACTTCTTACATGTCTGTATTTTATAAATGTTTGCTCCTCATATATTTTCTTTGATTTTCCTATTAGTTCATCAAGTTCTTATATCAGTTTTTGAAAAATATGTTTAGAAATTCAATGGAAAAAAAATCACCGCCTCCAAGTACGCATGGATTAACATCGTGTCTAGCCTCTAAATCGAGTCTGTGTATATACTAGTGATGGGTAATTCGAAAGTGAGTCGTTTAAAAAGAACACTTCACTACTGTGAAGTGTCAAAAAGTTACTCACTTCTGGTGAACTGCCAGTTCAGAGTTCACTACTGCTACTTAAAATTAAAATTTACTTTTTATTTCAAGCTCTAGATGTCTCACTCCAAATCAACTTTCGCTCATTCGTTGATTACATTTCTCCGCCCATCGACCTTGCATGTCCCCTCCTCTTACCTACGTCATCCATATCGTTCGTATCGCAGTGAGTGTCTGAGAGGAAAACTATCTTGCCAGAGTGAATTGCCATAGAGGAACGAATTATCTGGCCTGAGTGAAGTTATATAGAAGAACGAACTACCTTGGATGAGTGAAGTGCCTTAGATGAACGAAGTGGTATCAAAAAACGAACTACTCGTATCTTAGAAGAGTGAAGTGTTTTAGATGAACGAAATGGTATCAAAGAACGAACCACCTTGGAAGAGTGAAGTGTTTAGAGGAACAAACTACCTTGACAGAGTGAACTGGCTTTAAACATTCAGTACTTCAAACTCTCAACATTCGACACGCTCATTCATTAATTACATGTACATTACGGCACTCTCCCGCCTCTTGCTTACGTCATCACTCATACGCAGCATTACTCAGGGATTACTCCTTTTGATCTACGGCATTACTAACGCTACAAATCTAATGTAGTCTAATATTACAATCACTTTACATTTTATTTACTGGAATTCCGAAAGTATTTAATAAAAATCCATTTTATCCAAGTTTTAAAACAACATATTTTACTAGGTTTACAAAAAGCTGTTGCAAAATTTAGTAAAAATCTTACCTTGCTAAATATTTAGAGCGAATATGCTGTACAAGTTTAAAAGCATCCCGCCCCCTGAATGAAACTGTGTTTAGAACAAAAGTTACACTTTTCTTTACCATCGCCTAAATCGGCGAAGAAACCCCAAATTTCACTACCTTTTTCTTGATCGCGAATTAGAAGCCATTCTGTAAAAGTGCACACATAAGGCTAAATTTTGTTGGTCTACCCAGTATTCGCCCTCTTTATATTTTTAGTTTAGGGGTTTAAAGATTAACATCAAGTAATTGCCAATAGTACGATTTTGCATATTTCTTTCTTCTTAAAGAATTATTATGCAAATAATATGTGTAAATAATACATATATAAATTAAATTAAATGTATCTTCCTTAAAAGTTTTAAAATACTCCACACATTTTTTTTTTCAAATTATAGAGTTACGATTTTGTTTTTTTAATTAACATTTACAACTTGAAATAAAATATGTAAACATTGAGAATCTGTGTATAATTAAAATTATGCAAATAATACAGTAATAACAGAAATAAAAAGGGGGTATAAATAATTATAAAATAAACAAAAGTATGGTAGCAGTCATATTAGAATTTTTCATAAAAAGGTAAAGTGATCTCACTACAGGCCTCAGGAGGCCCTTGGGGTAGTAGGAGGTTAAGGCTCCCACTTTTTCTTGACAATCGGCACTTGATGTCAGCCGGGTTGTCAGCCCTGCGTGACGGCCGCCTTTACCCCAGAACAAGCGTTTGGTACTCATTTCAGTTAGAGGCAGAATTTTTCATACTCAGAGAAATTAAAATAGAATTTACATAACTATTTCCGTTTATCTGTAAAATCCACAGCTACCATGTGGTTGGTTAATGTCAAGTCACCCCAGGCTCGTGTGTTCGTGCTTCCCCCTCCAGCCCATATTCTTGCTGTTTTTTTTTTTTTTTTTTTGCTAGGCGAATGAAGGGCTTCGCTAAATTTTGTAAACGAACTAGTGAATAGTTCACAAAAGTGAGGAGTGCGAGTGAACGAACTACCTTCTCGAAATGAACTGGTTGGGCACAACGCTAGTATATACATCGATACCCGATGCCGCGCATTCCGTCTTCTCCTTTGTTGGTGCGGCATCTGGTACGGCGCTTGACAGTTGGCCATATTGGGACCACTTGGCGCTCCCGTTATGTTGTATGGATATTGGTTGTTGATATTTGTGGTACCACCACCAAAAAAGAGTTTAAATATCGTCTCAAGAAGAAAACACATCATTAATCGCATTAATTTAGTAACTAGTAACCATAGTTTGATTGAATGTCATTGTAGTGTAATTTATACATTGTTATCTAACTGAAATTAAATGATTCGAAAAATACAAATATCTAGGAAGTATGTTTACGCGGAAGGCAGTGACGATGAGGAAATTACCGGTAGAACGCATTAGAAGGAACACTGTCATCCCAACTTCTCTCATGAAATGTTTACAACCTGTGAAACGACTTTTTTAATTACTTCATAAACTCCAGTCAATTTGTATTGTTAGGCTTTCATTTTTCAAATTATTTCCCACCATTTACACTCATTTTTAAATTGTTTCTAACAATTATTTTTCTATGATATTTTAATTACATACGTAGCATGAAGACGTGGCAGCCATATTGATTTTAACGAATATTCTAACCAACAACAAATACGTGTTCCAGTATACTAATTAACGGTACATATATACTTCAGAATTTCATAAATTAATAATAAATTTTGAGCCTTGCATTCTTCCACAGGTTAGACTGTTTAAAGTGCATTATGTTAGATTTAGGTTGGTCTTTCACAAGTTAAAGTACTTAAATTGCGTTAGTTTAGTTTTTAGGTTCGTTAAATATCGTGTATACGTTGGCTATATACAGTGTAAATCGCTTCGCGTTTGTTGGCGCATGCGCATGGTGTAAGATTGGAACTTGTAAATTTTTTTCGCGTTACATATTTTAAATATTTCCAAACATTCGACCAAGTTACTTTAGGCCTATATAAAAGAGAAATATGGATTATTCATTTAAGGAACGAGAAAATATTTCAAGCATTTGGGAGTAAAGTTCTCAAGAAAATGTTCGGACCAAAGAGAGTCGAACAGACAGATGAGTTGAGGAGACAAAATAATATTGAGCAACGTGGTAGGATGTAGGATGTAGGAAGCCGGATGTAATAAGAACATTAACTCTCATAAACTGCTAAAGTCATGATATGTTAGACAAACCGGTTATGAAAGAAGGGCATGGAAATCGGACGGAAAGCGCCCAGCAGGCAAAAATGAGATGGGAGACTAACATTAACCATAATTTTAAAGAGTTTGATTATATTGAAAATGATTAGAAACCATTGTACATGATAGGAATGTATGGAGAGCTTATTTCCGTGAGCCATAAGCCAACGCGTTCAATAGTGCCAATGCGTCAGTTAGTTGTACAGTAATTGTTTTTTATTTATAAATGGGGTACGCTAATATATAAATGTATAAAGTGCTAAAATGTTTAAAAATAAAATTACTGTACAGCGTACTCAGACCAAATTAAGTGCTTATATCTTATATGCTACCAGCCAATACCCGGTGTGCGCTGTTCCCACCTAAGTGAATTAAGTGCTTATATCTTATATGCTACCAGCCAATACCCGGTGTGCGCTGTTCATATGCTACCAGCCAATACCCGGTGTGCGCTGTTCCCACCTAAGTGAATTAAGTGCTTATATCTTATATGCTACCAGCCAATACCCGGTGTGCGCTGTTCATATGCTACCAGCCAATACCCGGTGTGCGCTGTTCATATGCTACCAGCCAATACCCGGTGTGTGCTGTTCATATGCTACCAGCCAATACCCGGTGTGCGCTGTCCCCACCTAAGTGAATTAAGTGCTTATATCTTATATGCTACCAGCCAATACCCGGTGTGCGCTGTTCATATGCTACCAGCCAATACCCGGTGTGCGTTGTTCATATGTTACCAGCCAATACCCGGTGTGCGCTGTTCCCACCTAAGTGAATTAAGTGCTTATATCTTATATGCTACCAGCCAATACCCGGTGTGCGCTGTTCATATGCTACCAGCCAATACCCGGTGTGCGCTGTTCATATGCTACCAGCCAATACCCGGTGTGCGCTGTTCATATGCTACCAGCCAACACCCGGTGTGCGCTGTTCATATGCTACCAGCCAACACCCGGTGCGCGCTGTTCATATGCTACCAGCCAACACCCGGTGTGCGCTGTTCATATGCTACCAGCCAACACCCGGTGTGCGCTGTTCATATGCTACCAGCCAACACCCGGTGTGCGCTGTTCATATGCTACCAGCCAACACCCGGTGTGCGCTGTTCATATGCTACCAGCAAACACCCGGTGTGCGCTGTTCATATGCTACCAGCCAACACCCGGTGTGCGCTGTTCATATGCTACCAGCCAACACCCGGTGTGCGCTGTTCCCACCTAAGTGAATTAAATGTGTATTTTATCTTTAGTTAAATAAGTAAAAAGAAAAATAGTTATAAATGTATATTGTAATTATCAATTTAGCGGTTGTTTGTTCTGTTTAGAGATAAATTGGCCGGTTTACGTGTAATTCGATCGTTATAGAGGTAAATTCATCGGTTTAAGGGTTTTAAAAGAAGCTTGATCGCTTTGCACGTAGTTTTTCGTTTTTGAGGTAGTTTAATCGGTTTACTGGTAGTTTTGGTCTTTATAGAGGTAGTTTGATTAGCTACTGGTAATTTGGTCGTTATAGAGGTAATTTCGTCGATTTAGGGGTAGTTTTATCGGATCGGTTGGAGTTTTTAGATTATGTTTCTGGGTTAGGTTAGGTAATATTTAGGTCAGGTATCGGTCAGGTCAGGTTAGGTTCGGTTCGGTTAGGTTAGGACAGGATAGGTTGAATTCAATTGGGTTTCAGTTTTTCTTTCAGTATTGGTTTCGGATTTTGGTTTGGATTCGGGATTTGGTTTCGGGTTTGGGTTCGGGTTTGGATTCAGGTTAAGTTCAGGTTAGGTTAGGTTAGGCACGGTAGGGTTAGGTTCAGTTTAGTTTTGGGTTAGTTTCGTGTTAGATTAGTGTAAGGTTCAGTTTAGGGTGTGTAGTTTCAGTGTAGTCTCAGTGCAGGTTCAGTGTAGGTTCGGTTTAAGTTCGGTTTAGATTCGGTTAGGATCAATTTAGGTCGAGGTTAGGTTAATGTTGGGTTCAGGTTAGATTAGGTTAGGCTCGGTTAGGTTAGGTTTAGGTTCGTGTTAGGTTCAGTATAGGGTCAGTGTTGGTTCGGTTTAAGTTCAGTTTAGGTTCAGTTTAGGTTCTGTTTAGGTTCGTTTTAGGTTCTGATTAGGCTATGTTTATATTCGGCTTAGATTCGGTTAGGATCAATTTAGGTTGAGGTTAGGTTAAAGTTAGGTTCAGTTAGGGCAGGTCTTTCACTGCAATCCTAGCATTTTCATGCTATGCTTTGCAGCTTTACTAAGGAATTGTAGAAGTGCTAGCTTCCCGTTGCTTTCCACACCGGTGAAGGATGATGATGAGATAATAATGATAAGTATGATTGCGATGGCCATATGATTTTCGGGGACCGTTTGGGCCTTAAAGTTTCCCTGACATTTGCCTTACAGGTGAGGAAAACCCCCAATAAAAACCTCACTCAAAAAAACTGCCCCGACCGGGGATCGAACCCAGGCCCGCTGCGTGACAAGGCAGCACGCTATATCGAGACCACAGCGGTGAACATATATATATATTAAGATATGCCGACATCAGTACCAAATAGCATGCCGAAGACGAAACGTTTTGAAAAGCCTTCATGATCTTATAATGAACGAAGTTTTTTTAACAAAACTCCATTCTAATTGAGGAAATCATGTTTAAAAATTGAATACGCTTCTTGTAAAAAAAACAGAGAAAACGCCCAGTTGATAGACCAAGAATGAGGTGGGAGAATAACTATGAGGTTTAATTAAATAATTCAATTAAAATTATTTTTACCTTACCTCATATCCAGTTCTAATTATACCGGTTTCAAAACCCAGATGGTTTCATCTTCAGTAATATCTCGACCTATGTTATGTCGTTCAGGGGAACTGTTTGTTACTCCATCTGTTGGTGGACCGAGGAATCCCCGAATAAAATCAAATTCCCCGGAAATTTCAATATTCATTATTTTTTTACATTCCCTGATTATAAAAGGCAGGATTTTTTTGGCGTAAGAGTTAAGATTGGGACATAGTACATTTGAGGTCAAGGGGAAAGTAGAGGTAGCACCTTTGTTAGGAGTAGACCCTAAACTGGTCCTCACCAATCTAGGGATAAGTGGATGAGATATGCAAGACCTTTATCTCTGATGAAGTTATAACCAAGACCGTCCGTACGTGGTGAAGAACCACATCCTGCAAGAGGTGGCCCTGCTTTAACTGAATACGGCGAATCTAGACATGGCTGTCGATATAAAGTCCCAACATACTTTACTCCAAGTGTGAGTATTGGTAAGGGTGTAGGAGAAGGAAAACTACGAAAATAAACCCGGGAAGAGGACTCTCGTCAGCCGAGGAGAAGGCAACTTCTAAGGGAAAGGGGCCCCAACAGAAAACTGGTACTCCAGGTTGGGGTTGTGCGTCGGGTTGGAAACCCACTACGTAAAACAATCATTCTCAAAAGTCCTCACACGATTAGGCCGGACGGAAAGCGCTCTGGGCTGAACAAATGTTAGATCGGAACCTAATCCGTGAAGTTGATCATGATGATGATGATAATATATTGATAAGATAGACTCCAGACTGTCTTTTGTTTTGGTTTCACACACGAACAGTTGAATACTAAAGTATACTGAAATGTTAGACTTGAGATTGTCTTTTATCCTCGTTTCATATACAAACAGTTGAATAAAACAAGCTATCTGTGTTGCAAAAATCCTAGCCCTGCTGATTATACATAAAGATGCAGACTTTTTAATGTCCGTGAGTGTACACTGTGCGCTCTTATGCAACGCTTGGCTCTCCTCATGTCTGCTGTTCCCACACTCAAGCCAAGTAGGTCTGCGTACTGTGTAATATTACTTGTTCAAAGATATTAGTAATACAAGTGGAACAAGTAATGGTATTTACATGTCTTTTGTCGACCCAACTTCTCTTAAAAAAACATTAAACAGGAAATATATAAAACTGTTATTCTCCCAGTTATATTATATGTATGTGAAACATGGACTCTTACTTTAAGGGTGGAGAAATGAATACGAGTATTTGAGAATAAAGTTCTTATTATAACAGTTAGAATGCGATAGGTAGGACATCTGACACAAATGAGGAATGAGAGAGGGGTATGGAAACTCCTTGTAGGAAAACCAGAAGGAAACTGCCCAGTAGGTAGGCCAAGAATGATGTAGGAGAATACCATTAACCATGATTTGAGGGAAGTACGTATACAGGGAATGATTGGAAAATATTAGCTCAGGGTAGGGATGTATGGAGATCTTATGTCAACACGATCATTAACTAAAGGGTTGGATAGTGCCTGTAAGTTGGTTTAAAACATGTTAGAATGTTTACCCGGGGGATGGCACGGGGTCTGCATATGTATTAGCTGCCTTACTGCAGTAATCTTATGGATATGACAAGCTGTTTCCTGCATACAATTTGTCCTGTGCCTGGAGAAACGTCTAAAAAATGTTAAATAAACCCCGTCCTCCGGGAACTGCGTAAACTAAACAGAAGTTTAATTTACGATCCGATTTTGCTGATTTACGGATATACTTCTGACTACAGTTCGTGGGGTCCCGGATTTGATTCCCGCTCAGACAATATGATTTTTTTAAGGGAATTATTCTTGTAGTCGTCCATGGTGTGGATTTAAGAACTCTTCTGGTGTTTCATTATCATTCAGCACCTATCATATCATCAAGATAACGTAACTCTGTCTTCCAGGTGCCCCAACTTCAGAAGTGAGTTATAATTCCGCCATGCCAGGAGAGAATACTAGGAATGTCATACAAATAATCTAGTGGCATTGGTTTTTTTTTTTGTTAATTAAACTCAATCACAAACAGTTACAGTGCGACAAATCAAACATGGCGGCTGCTAGAACTTTATTCTCAAAAACTCGTAATCTTCTTTCCTCCCTTAAAGTGAGAGTCCATGTTTCACATATGTAGTCTATAACTGGCGGAATAACAGTTTTATATATCTTCAGTTCAATATTCTTTTAAGAGAAGTTGGGACGACAAGAGTCCCTGTAATGCATAATAGCAGAATTGAGCCTATGTTTAATTTCCTTGTACATCTCATTCCTGTTTATAATTATTGTTCCTAAGTATTTGAATTCAGACACTTCTTCAAAATTCCGCCATGTGACAATAATGGGGAATGAAATAGGGGCACAAAAAACTATTGTAGGGAAACAAGAAGAAAATGGTTCAGCAGGTAAACAAGAATGAGTTGGAGAACAACATTAACTGTGATTTGAGGGAAGTAGATTATACAAGGGATGATTGAAAAACATTAACCAGGATTGGGATATATTGAGAGCTTATGTCCACGATTTCTTAATTTTGGGTTTCAAGTAAACTTTATAATTCTAATGGTCGAACTTCAGTCATTTTTTGGGAAACCATCTCGTTCCATGAGCAGCAGAGAAGAGGTGCGAAATAAACTCTAACAAAGGAACTAAATACAGTATTACTCCGGTGTTAGAAAAAATATAAAATTATAAAACTGAGTGCTTAGAACATGTCGAAGAGAAAGACAAACGATAGACTACCGAAAATCCTGAAATCAATTGAGAAAAGACGATGAAGACATCCTGGATTAAGCATAAAATGGCACCTCAACAGGCCAACAAGTAGCTCAATTCCATAAAAGTGAGCTGATGACGATGGTGATATTTAATTTTATTTATTTATGTGTATCATAAGACAAGTGTGGAATTCCCTCGTGAAAAAGTGTGGGAAAGAGAATAACCAATGATTATGTTCATTATCTTATCTCGCCCAACGTATTAATTACACTAAGTCCTTATTGTCTTGTAATACTCATATTCAAGGTTCAACGTATTTACTTGGATTACTTGGTTTAAACATCCACTGTCACTAACTTGAAGGTTCATGGCCTCGCGAAACACACATCCCTAGACCGAGCTAATATTTTCCAATCATTCCTTATATAATTCATCTCCTTTAAATCATGGTTATGTTATTATTATTCTTCTTCTACCTCATTCTTGGCCTACCTTCTTTCCCTCTAGTTTTCCTACGAGAAATTTCCATCCCCATTCGTGCCGCATGCCCTGCCCATCGCACTCTACGAGTGTTATTAAATCTGGTTTCCAATACAGATAATAGAGCTCACCGTTATGTAGTTTTCTCCATTCGCCTGTCTGTTCGTCTCTCTCTCTCCCTCTCTTTTTGAACCAAAAATTTTCCTAAGTCACTGGCACTATTGAACCCGTAGGTTCATGTCCGCACGGACAAAAGCTCTCTACACATCCCAATCCTGAGTTAATGTTTTCCAGTCATCCCCCATATAATCTACTTCCATCAAACCATGGTTAATGTTATTCTCCTACCTCATTCTAGGTCTACCAACTGGGAGTTTTCTCTCTGGTTTTCCTACAAGAAGCTTCCATGCCCACTTTCATTTCCCATTAGTTGCATATGCCCTGCCCATAGCAATCTTAACTGTTCTTATTATATCTGGCTTCCTATAAAGATCATGTACTGTAGTTCATTGTTACGTGGACTTCTATATTCACCTGTCTGTTCATCTCTCTTTAATTCAAAACATTTTCCTAAGATCTTCATACATTCTCCTCCCTTAAAATAAGACTCGATGTTTCACATCCATATAATATAACTCAGAGATAAACATTTTATATATTTTTCAGTTTAATGATTTTTTTGAGAAGTTGGGACAACAAGAGTCCCTGTAACACATAATAGCATGCAATTCAAGAATGTCCATGTGTTTAATTTCTTTGTGCATCTCATTCCTGTTTGTAATTATTGTTCCTAGGTATTTGAATTCAGCCACGTCTTCATGTATCGTCAAAGGTAAATTCCTATTTAATTATGTATTTATACGTGTAACCATGTTTTTTTGTTTCATTGTTTTTTAAAACGTTAGCATCTTTTAAAAGAAATCTAAATGTATATTTGCTCTAACCTTGGCTTGATCATTGCTCCGTCTAATTGTAAGATCCATCCATCTATAGTCACTCTGTCCGAGGACAGGTCTTTCACTGCAATCATAGCATTTTCATGCTATGCTTTGCAGCTTTACTAGGGAATTATAGGTGTGGTAGCTTCCCGTTGCTTTCCACACCGGTGAAGGATGGTGATGATAATAAGGATGATGATGATGATGGCAGGACCGTTGGGCCCTAAGCTTCCTGCAGGTGAGGAAAAACCCCGAAAAAACCTCGCCCAGGAGCCTGTCCCGACCGGGAATCGAACCCGTGTCCGCTGCGTGACAAGGCAGCACCCTACCTCGAGACCAGAGCGGTGGACAATTTTAAGATATATATGTATTAATTGGTGTTCCTCGTTTAATTTACAATATTTCTATTATTATTTTTTATCATTATTATTGCCATTATCATTATCATTATTATTATCTTTATTATAATAATAATTATTATTATCATTATTATTATTTTTATTATCATAATCATTATTATTATTATATTTATAGTATAAATTGTTGTTTATGCATGAAATTTACACTGCAACTTTTAATTTATTTTTAACTATTTATAATTAACATTATACATAGATAATCTGTACTGTAAACATGTATTTGTACATTTGTGGTGGTTGAGTGGAAGAGAAGGCCTTAAGGTCTTAACTCTGCCGGAATAAATAAAACATTACTATTATTATTGTTATTATTATTATTATTATTATTATTATTTATTAATTAATTAACGTTTCAAATAGTATCTATCTATATAGACGTTACCGATTGTTGAGCCACAGCCTCTCCTATGTAAGGAATTACTAGACCAAGTTAAATTTTAGTTACCTTATTTGCTCATAGATGTCACGAATGACACGCGGTCAACATACCGACCCAATGAGACATCTAACGAGCAACTAAGGTATTACTAGGACGTTGAAGTCGGTACATTTTGCTTAGAGGCCTTTTTATTCAGGTTGAAATGGTATATTCCCCTCATAAGAATGGAAGAAGATAAAATACCAAAGAAGATCCTTGGTTGAAAGCTAATGGAAGAATTGGAAGAGGCAGACCTAGAGAACGTTGGATAGATGGAGTGAGGAGAAGTATGGAAGCTAGAGATTTGAGGGAAGATGCTTTAGACAGGAACCTCTGGCGACAAATCACTTTGGGTTGAAGGAGAAACACTGTATTGTGGAATATTCCTAATAAAAAAATATTATTATTGTTATTATTACTGTTTATCATGGCCCAAAGTTTATAGGCTTTATAAACTCCTTGTTTATTGGATTCATAATTGATAGTGTGATAGCCAGAAGTTATAGTTATCAAAATGGTGTTATTAAAAATTAATTAGTTCCTATAAATATATGGTTATTATAATTATTAAGCCTTTTAGATAGTTTATTTAATATAAACGCATATCTGGTTGACGTGTACCAATCACGTATCGGCACGAAAAGTTATTCTAAACGCTTCCACGTCAGGTGAAAGCGTCCCACTAAGAGCCAGTTTCACCAAGAGAGGTAACTGTATTACGCCAGTTTTCCCCATGTATAATGCATAGCTTAAACTGGCGTAATACAGTTACCTCTGTTGGTGAAACTGGCCCTTAGAAATATATATAAACTCGGGGTTTCGACCCCTAAATCAGACTCGTCGGGGGTTGGAGAAATGGCTCTGACCCCCATGTGACTGGTTGCAGCGAGCGTCCTCGACTCCGAGGTGACCTATCACAGACGAACGTAAGCCGGCGTACTTATTTATACTTATTCATAGAGTGGTATTTGTCTTAGAGTTAGATAGGCCTAATAAACTCAGCATATAACTTCGTATAATATCAAAGGAAAACTCTTACAAGGGATGTACTTATTTTGGACCAGTTGGAATGTCACAAAAATTGGAGGATATGTTGAATGAAGGAGACTGAACACCGTGACATTAGTCATTTCACTGCAAATTCAATAGATTGCATAATATTTAATATGAAATAAGGAACAAGAAAAAAAGAAATAGAAGCTTAATATCCGTATATGACAGAATAAATGAGTAAAACATTTGGAAAAAAATAAAATGAACAAATAAAAATAGAAAATTATAATGTGGTGTACGAGGGAAGAACAAAAAAAAAGGGGCAGGGAGAGAGATATAATCTAACAAAATAAATATTGCGACGGAGCGGCACGGTTACTTCAACAACAGCGCACCGGAGTGTGAATGTTTTTTCCACTCCTGCAGTGGAGTATTTGTACAGTATTATACGAATTGTTTCTAATTAGACATAAAAATTCAATAAAGTGAAAGTACAATAGAATATTTGTTTTACTATTTATTGAGTTAGCACTTTTATGGCGTAAATTAATACTTCTTTTTAGGATATAACAATATATTTACACGCAAATGTGTACAATTACAGGTGATAGAAGAAAACACAATAATAATACAATAACATTATACATAAATAAGTTATGTAGAATTAATGGTATTGCATTTTGATAACATGTATTTATTCATGAATGAGTGTTGTTCTTATTTTCCGCGTTTTGTCCAGAAATTTACCCACGTTTATCCAATTTCTGGATTACCATTAACTCGTAGCATGCCAATCTTTCACGATTTGAATTTAGAAATCCTTCCGGTAATAACTGACGTCTCCAATATTCTAAATCGTTACATTTTCCTAATATATGTATATCGTCTTCAGAGCTCTCGCACATTGGACATATTCGCATTATATTTAACAGGAAAAAAAGTATACAGTGCTCTACTATCTGTATAAAGTAATCAAAAATTGTTATTAATGTTAACAAGGAGAGAAACTAATATTTACGTTCTTCGCACCGCTATAGCTGGTAGCACTTGTGCTTGAAATCAGCTGCAATGAGCATAAGAATAAGAATAAGAATAAATTGTATTTACAAATAAATGTTATATACAGTATTGACACCCGAATGAGCAAGTGCTCGTGCTCGGGTGCAGTTCAGTTACATGAATAATACAAACAGAATATATACATTTAAAGTTGGGGCCAGTTTCATTTTTACATAAATTATGACACATACAAATAAAAAATAATAATGTATTGGTAATAAGAATTATTCTAACAAGAGAATTAATGGAATGGAGAATGATATACATAAAATAATATAAATCATAAAATGTAATGGATTATAACCAATAATACAGAAGAAAGTAATTAGTTATATATTGATTTATAATAATATAAACAAAAATAGATGCTTTATATTTATTATTTTAAAATATTCAAATGATTAATTTTATTCACTTAATTAATTAAAAATAATTAATGTAATTGTTTTTTTAAAACTAGCTGTGTTATCGTTTCACCTTAGTTTTCTGGATTGGATCTAATTAATTCATTATATAATTTGGGTCCTAGGTATCTACTATGTTTAGATCCAGAAGTTGTGTAAAATTTTGGAACATGTAGCAAAGAAGTAGTATTTTGTCTGGTACTGTAAAAACTTCGATTGTGCTCTTTAAATTCGTTTTTATTTTTATGAAAATAAGTAAGCAATGTATGCTTGAATATTTGTTTAATATTTGGTACGTTGAATTCTAAATAAATTAAATTTGTAGGGGTAATCTAAAGGTTTCTGCAAGCAGATTTTTATGATTCGTTTTTGTAGTAATGTTAAGGGAGAAGATAGAATAGAATTTGCGATTCCACCCCAACCTAATATTCCGTATTGGATTATCGATTGAACCAGAGCTAAGTAAACAGTTCGCAATACATACATTGGTAAATATAATCGAAGGATGATACATTTGTGAATAGTTTTACGTAGTTTGTTACACAGCAAGGAAACGTGTTTGTCGTATCTTAAATATTGGTCTATTATAATACCTGGATATTTCACTTGTGTTGATATTCTCAAGGATGGACATGTGCAATATGCGTTATTACAATTGTGTATTGTAATATCGAGACTGGGGTTTGAATGAAATTCATATATACCGCGTGATGTTGAAGAAAAAGGAATTAATGTAGTTTTTGAGATATTCAAAGAAAGTAACCGTGCCTTTACGAACCGGTCAATGAGTCGCGATTGAAATGTAATGACAAATAACACAAATTGTATTACATTTGCAGCAAAATGACTAACGCCATCATATTTAATGTCAATTAATTAACATACCCTCCAATTTTTGTTACAATCCAACTGTCAACATAAGTACTTCCCTTGTTAGTAGAGATAACTTGGCATCAGCTGACTTTATAAACTGTCTACATTTTACCATGTTTCACTTTTCTCTTATTTTAATTTGTTCAATATATTTTTTCGTTATTAGATTTACTTTATTTATGTGACTGCCTTTAATTCCTTAGTTTTTGCTATCCTTTGCAGGGTTAACTAAATCCTGACCTTGATTTAATGTTGAGCCCGTCTCATTTATTGTACTCGGCCTCTAAAAATATATTGCTACCACTTAAAAGAAGACGGCGTTGCACATTGTTGTTATTGTTAGGGGTAGGATGGGGTGAGTAGTAGGAGAGGAGGAGGAGAGGGAGAGGAGAAGAGAGAAGATGGAGAGAGGAGAGGAGAGGAGAGGAGAGGAGAGGAGAGGAGAGCGAGAGGAGAGGAGAGGAGAGGATAGGAGAGGAAGAGTAGAGGAGAGGAGATTAGAGGAAGGAGATTATAGAGAGTAGATTGAGGGATGAGATGATTATTAGAGAGAAGGAGAGGAGAGAGATGATATTATATGATATTATATTTTATATTATATTATATTATATATTATATAGATTATATTTATTATATTATATTATATTATATTATATTATATTATATTATATTATATTATATTATATTATATTATATTATTTGATATTATATATATTATATTATAGTATATAATATATATTATATTATATTATATTATATTAACATTATCATCATCATTATTATTATCATTATTATATTATCATTATTATTATTATCATTATTATTATTATCATTATTATTATCATTATTACTATCATTATCATTATCATGATTATTATCATTATTATTATTAATAATAATAATAATAATATTATTATTATTATTAATAATAATATTATTATTATTATTAGCTATAAAAACTGAGTAAAACGACAAAAAACTCTGGATCTCGCGGACAAGAGTGTCAGTTAAAGAGTGCTGTCATGTCTAAATATAAAGTTTATTTGCAAACACGCAATCTATAACAATAAATACTTCACATACGAGATTAAGGAAAAATTTGACTTGATAAACTGAGGTGGACCTTATAATCATTTAATCCTGTGAATTCCTTCCTTAATCCATTGTGATAAGATAATGTTTGTACAAGTCATCAGATGGACAGTAGAATCTAGTTTCCTACACCTCAATGTATAGTTGGCCTTGTCATTTAGTTTTACAGGCGGAATCAAAGGCAGCTGTTTCTAGTTTTAAAAAATGTATTGTTATTGCCAGGTAGATCCGTTAGAGGCTTCTAAGACGCCGCTCCAATCACCAAAAACTGAAAACAGTTATCTCCAATAATGTCTTCGCTTTTTAAATGACGTTTCCATGTCTACTCCACGTGGATATAATTATTTTAACGGCGTTGCAATTTTTGTCTTTTGCAGTATCTTCACTTGGTAAAAATGTATTCTAGTGAATATAACGTGACAACGTGATATGCTAAATACTTATGCGTGCAAAATAGATCTACCTAACCACAAAGCAAAGCGCGTGTAAACTAAATGACTGAGCCCACTATATTGCTAACTGATGTGGCTTTTTTTTGGGGGGGGGGCAAACAGAGAACTATAGTTTGTCTCTCCCTTAAAAGACAGTACATGTTAAATGGAGCGCACTGATGCCAGATCTTGCATAAACAAAGATGTGCGAGGCAAGGAACAGATGTGTCAAAACTCTTAAAACTCCTTAAACTTGAGTGAAATGCGTGAAATGTCCGATATATTTGTTATTTTCATATAAGTTCACCTTATGCCCTACTGATCGAATGACAATACAAGTATTTAGGCCTACGAATTAAACGCCAAAAAGCTCAGAGCGAGATTTAAATGCACACATTACAATACAAGGGAAAAACATAAATTATAATTATGAAATAGGCCAGTTAAGTTATAATAAATTTAATTTATAATATAGGTCTATATCAAGGAATATCCTACATAAACAAATATAGAAATTATAATCACTTTTACATATAATTTATTTTAATGTTTTAAGAATATAATATTATAACAAGTTATAGTTAATTAAATGTTTAATATTTTTTATAATATTAACATTTTTAACGAATACAATAATATTAAAGCTTTTATAATACTACAATTGTTCACGAATGTAATAATATTAGGAACGTAACACTTAAAATACATTACATACCATCAAGCCTGTCCACAATCCTCTGGGAATGGTGTTATTCCTTCCATAAATTCCTCCGTGTCTCTGGGTGGTCCAGGTTTAGCCGAATCGGAACCAGTGGGCGATGCATGGAAAGAGGAAGACGAAGAAAAAGAAGAAAAAGAAGAAGAAGAAGAAGAAGAAGAGGAAGATGATGATGATGATGATGATGATGATGATGATGATGATGATGATGATGATGATGATGACAAATGTATCAAAAATGTATTTAATACACAAGTGATCTTCTTGGTGATAAAATATTAAAATATATATACAGTCAATATGCCCATTTCACCAATTAATGTTTTAAAATGGTCAACAAGTTTCCACAGCCAAGCTGTCATTCTCAAGACTCAGTCAATATCTGGTCTTGAGAATGACAGCTTGTCTGTGGAAACTTGTTGACCATTTTAAAACATTAATTGGTGAAATGGGTATATTGACTGTATATATATTTTAGTATCAAAAATGGTTCCTCGTCACCTTGAAGAATCTCGTCTGCTTTCCAGAGATCACTTTCAATTTTCTTTGTATGGTCCAAGTAGTTTGCCCAATTTTGTGCTGTCACGTATTGGTATGCAGCCGAAATTAAATCTATCATTTCTTGTTTTTTGAATGAGACGTTTTTCATTTTTATATTGTTCTTCACTTGTGTCCATACCATTTCGGTAGAATTGGTGGCAAGCGAAGAACATGTTTTCCTGCTGATTTAGCCATCTGATCAATTATGCATTTATCATAAGTGTCTATGTTTTGAGTTACAATAAAAAGAAGCTCCCGTTTTAACATCACTTTCAAAAAGGATTTTCTTTTGATTGAGCCACTCTATAATCTTATCTTTTCTCTAGGAAGTTGTAGACAAACGATCGCTCTTCCGACTATGTTAGCCGGCATTGTCTAATACTACCAGAGATCCTTCAAGGACATTCGGCAACAATTGCTCGGCGAATCACTTTTCAAACACTTCGCCTATCATTTCAACGTGGACGTCTGCCGCGTTCTTTTTGACACAGAAATGTTAACTCCGCACCATAAACGAACCCATTTTCATTCCCTGCATGAACCAACGCAAATCTTGACCCACGATCCCTAGGTGGCCTAAGACCTGTGCTAACACCCTCAATTGCTGCTTGACGAGCACTTTTAATTTTGGTATCTTTCCATTCTTTTGTCACGATGTGACCTATGTTTACCCAACTGTATAAAAAATAGATTTCCCTTCATTCCTAAATGTGTTTAAATCTTTCAGATATTTATGACGCCACCTGATAATATCATCCCTTTCAATAAGGGCGCATTTGTTGGCCCTGCTTACATATTCAAACCCTAAATCATGAAGAAATCTATTTAAAGTAGACCTCGAAAAGTTTGGTAGCGCATCATCACTACTTACCTTGCTTAATATTATATTTAGTGTTGGTGGGATGTTCTCAAACAAGGAATGAGCGATGCAGCGGACTCCGCTTTGTACTATTCATTAATCTGGCATTTTTTTGTTTGCTCGCTAGTTTAGGTTCCTTTTTTGCTGGCGTTCTAAGAGGACCTTTCGTTTGTTCCTTTCTTATTCTATATATTAAACGTTCCGAACACCCGGTAGCTTCTGCTGTCTGTTTAGCTGCCCCCGGGTAACGTTCGTTTTCTTTAAAAAAATAATTAAATGTTCAACACTATATTCCGTTCTTTACTGTGCAGTTCGCCAATACTACGTCGCTTAGCTTCTATATTCATAATTAATATAATACAATAATAATAAATATGAAATTAAACAATTTTATGAAAAACATATGAACCAAAGACAATTGAGAGCCACTCGCAGTTCAACAACTATCACAACACTGAGCTCTGAGCCTGAGGAAGTGCAGAGTCAAACGCGATCGGAAATGAAAAGTGACACCTAAGTAAACAAACTTTAAACTGCGATAAAGTATGAATGCGCAATGATACCGAAGTCTGGTTTGTTTTAAAAACTATTTGAGATTTTTATAAACACGTCTTCTCACTTTGTCACCAACATACAGTCAACAACAAAAAAGTTTCTCGCTACATAACTTTTTTGTGTTACCATCCGATAATTTTTAACAAGTATTTATTAAATAATAAATAGCTCCTTTCTTATGTAAAAATTATTGTCCAGGGAAAGACAGTGTAATCCATAAAGATCAGGCAACCCACAAAAATCGTGTGACAAGTTTTTATCTGCAAAAATATAGATTCGTGCCAAAATAATGTATTTGTCAAAACTATTCATTATATTAATTACTTAAGACTTTAAAATGTATACATTCAGAAAGAGCGAAAAAATCTCTATACAACCATATCATCATTTTATTAAATTCATCACTTTGCATTTTTTTTAAATTGGCAACATCGCGGGAGTAGAAAAGGATGGAGCTAATAGCCGGATATAGGAGTGCGAGTGAGAGAGGTACATACTACATCTAATTCCGTACTGTCTTTTAAGGTTGAGACGATCTATAGAGGTGAATGCAGTATACTACGGGATTATTCGCCAACGTTAAATCTGCACGCGGAAAATATGCTAGGAATGTGTTCTCGATTCTCTTTATTCTCTTGGTATGTTGTCACTTCCTGTCCCCTGTATTGTGTTATTTGACTGGGAGGAGAGCTATGGAAAATACTGTGCTTTTTAAATGATCCGTCACCAAGAGTAGTCGTTGTCCAAATGAATAATCCAGCATCCATGTTACTACTCCTTTGTCTTCCTCATTACATGTTGCCAATTCCCGTCCCCTGTAATGTGTTGTGAGGCTGGTAATAGAGGGATAGCAAACACTGTGATTTTAAATGTTCCGAAACCTTCAGAAGTAGTAGACTTCTTCTTCTTATTATTATTATTATTCTTCTCAGAAGGATTAAACCTTATTGGTTCGTTCCGGCTCTAAGTATCATAGTTTCTGTGTCTATTTCTTTCGTGGGCGTCCCCGATCTCTATTCCCTCCATTTTTGTTGACAGTTCAGACTTTTCCTAGGCAATCTATTGGTATCCAGTGGACTAAATCACTAATTTGACAATCATGTAATAATATTTCACATGTATTTAGGAATTCTCCCTTCCATAGAGAAAGTCTGGCGACACTGGCGCTAACACAGTTTCCGACTAGCCGTGCAGACTTAACTTGGGTAAGTAATACAGAACAGCGCATGCGTTTTCAGACTTGATCTATCGTGTGTGTGTGTGTGTGTGTGTGTGTGTGTGTGTGTGTGTGTGTGTGTGGGTGTGTGTGTGTGTGTGTGCGTGCGTGTGCGTGCGTGCGTGTGTGTGCGTGTGTGCGCGTGTGTGTGTGTAACTCATTCTCATTGTTCCTGGGTGATTATATAGTAGAGTACACACATTCTTAAATAGCGCTAAGGAACTGAGGCTGGAAGTAAACATCAGTAAAACTAAATATATGTTCACACATAGAAATACATTATTTAATGACAAATGAGGGAAATTTTGAAGAAGGTTTGAATTCAAAAACCTAGGAACAATAATTACAAATATGAATGAGATGCACAAAGAAATTAAACATAGGCTTAACTCTGGAAATGCATATTATTATGCATTACAGGGAAAATGTATAAAACTGTTATTCTCCCAGTTATATTATATGGATGTGAAACGTGAACTCTTACTTTAAGGGAGGAAAAAAGATTACGAGTATAAAATATTCGATCAAAGAGAGATGAACATACAGGGGAATGTAGAAGGCTACATAACTGTTAGCTACATGATCTCATAGGAAACCAGATATAATAAGAACAGTTAGGTCTCGTACACTGCAATGTCCCGGACATGTGGCATGAATGGGGAATGAAAGACGTGCATGGAAGTTGGACAAGAATGAGATGACAATAACATCAACCATGATTTGAGGTAAGTAGATTATACAGAGGATGATTGTAAAACATTAGCTCTCGGTAGGGAGACCATGAATGTATAAGTTTGATAGTGTCAGTGAATTAGTTTCCTTGAGGTTACGTCTTGAACTGGTTTAACGAGAGAATGAGCCGAGCGGCAACATGTCCTGCGCTGCGCTGAAATATTCATAAACACCGCAATGCGATACCCGCGCCGCGCCGCGCCGTTAGTCCAGAGTGTGTTCACTTTTAACTTGAAGTCGTCAGGTATTATCAGGCAGCAAGTGGTCAGTCACTTCATGTGGGGTTCTCGTAGGCCAGGGACGTCCAAACTATGACCCGCGGGCCGGATACGTCTCTCCGTCACTTTCTATCGGCCCTAAAGGCCTGTAGCATTCTAATTAATTAATATATACTAAGGGTGGTCCTATAATATTAGTTTATCATAAGTAACGCCACGAGTGATTTCCAAATTATCGATAAACTCACGACTCATGAAGTGAGGAGTGAATTTATCTAGAGAATTTGGAAATCAAGAGTGGCATTTGTTAGGACTATTTAACGAATAAAATTAAGCTGTTTACTCACAAATAATTATTTAAATATAGTTATTTTAAAATATTTATATATTTAATGTAAACGGCGATGTTTGAAAACAAATGAGAAACGATTGATACGCTTCGTTTGCTTCTTTTGTTTGTCACTGCAACCAGATCATATAATTTATTGCCAAAGGAACGCAATATTGTAAGAATGCACTCTAGTGGAAAAAAAATAAACACATCAAACTGTATATTAATTCATTTCTGATGTCCTATGATGTAAATATGACAATTATATTTTTCTAGGAAAAAATACATTAAGAAAGTGCAAACAGTGGTTTCATTTTTTTGTGGTATAATCAATTGGTACTAATGTTTTATATTAACTCCCGCATGCAGTATGTGTTGACATTCATGCACTATATATACAATCTGGTAGCTGTATTTCTTGGTGAGTCAGTCACTGCAAAATAATGTATTGACCTATTCAGAATGTTAAAAAGGAGGTGCTTTCTTTGTTATGATAAACTTTAGTAGGTAAACTTCAGTTGGTAAACTGTGATTGGTTGTAAATCAAAAATCATTGTAACGTGATTGGTCATTGACTCCCATTTGGTACGCTTCATTTGCTTCTTTTGTTTGTCACTGCAACCAGATCATATTATTTATCGCCAAAGGAACGCAATATTGTAAGAATGTTCTCTAGTGGAGAAAAATGAAACACATCAAACTGTATATTAATTCATTTCTGATGTCCTATGTTGTAAATATGACAATTATATTTTTCTGGGAAAAAATACATTTAAGAAAGTGCAAATAATGGTTTCATTTTTTGGTGGTATAATCAATTGCTACTAATGTTTTATATTAACTCCCGCATGCGGTATGTGTTGACATTCATGCACTATATATACAATCTGTTAGCTGTATTTCTTAGTGAGTCAGTTCACTGCAAAATAATGCGTTGACCTATTCAGAATGTTAAAAAGGAAGTGCTTTCTTTATTATGATAAACTTTAGTAGGTAAACTTTAGTTGGTAAACTGTGATTGGTTGTAAATGAAAAATCATTGTAACGTGATTGGTCATTGACTCCCATTTGGAGCATGAGTTAAATAGTCAATAAAAGAACAAGAAGTTGTGAAATTGTCATAATGACATAACAAGAAAAGTAACCAAATCAACACCTGCTTATAATAATATGTACTAATAAAAATAATAATAATAATAATAATAATAATAATAATAATAATAATAATAATAATAATCATCTTCATAAGGCACTACAACTTCAAAATTGAATATTTAGGACTTCTCAATAACCTTCCTCCAGAGTCTTCTATATTCTGCCAATTTCAGGTTTGACACCCTCATCTTCTTCAAATTGTCCCAAACATCGTCCTGTCATCTCATCTTAGGTCTACTAACAGTTCTAGTTCCGGTAGGCTTCCATTTGTATCGTTGATGATCCATTCTTATCGGATGACCAAACCATCCAATCCTAAGAGATCTGATATGATTTATTATATTTTGATTTTTAATTATAATATTTAATTCACAATTTGTTTTCATTTTCCAAATTTGGTCTGGTCCTTTATTTGGACCATAAACTTTTATAAGTATCTTTCTTTCGAAAATTTTTGTTTGATTGTTTCTTTTCACTTGCATAAGTTACTATTGGTCTTATTAGTGTTTTGTATAATCTTAGTTTGGTAGATTTAGATATTGGTTTGCTTTTAAATAATGTTAAATATGCATAATAGGCCTACGCCTTATTTCCATTTACAATTCTTTGCTTAACTTCTTCTTCCAATGAATTGTGTCCATTCACTACTCTACCCAAATATTTAAATGCTGACACTGATTTAATTTGACTATTATCTATTTGTAGATCATGTGTATTTTTTTATTGAAGTCACTCCATTTTAGGTGTTCTATTTGTCTTTAAATAATAATAATAATAATAATAATAATAATAATAATAACAAACAATAAAACTGTATGGTCATGTAAAAAGAATGACATAAAACAGATTCCGAAGAAAAATGCTAGAGTGGGTGCCACTTGGTAGAAGAAGACGAGGATGGTCAAAAATAACGTGTATTGATGGTGCGTTCAGAACCATGATAGAAAAAAGGATTGAACGATGGAGATTAGAATGACAGAGAGATGTGGAGGAGAATGGCAGTAAATTGTTTGGGCGCAGGAACATGTTGTGAGACATTATGAAACCTGCTAAATAAATAAATAAATAATAATAATCCACAACAGCTACAATAGGGCATATGGCCCGCGCCACTTTGATGTTTCTTCCATTTGGCCAGCGATACAAATAAGTTTGGCGGCTCTGTTGTAGGCGTTTTCAGGGCAGGTTTTTCTCGGCTTTTCTCCCATTTTTCCCTGCGAAAAACTTCATTCCGTCACTTCTCAATAATGTCATCCATTTCATTTCCTCTAGTAGTGATTCAACAGGCCTCATTATTCTGTGTCCGTTTACCAGGGCATTTGATAAGTAATGACATCACTGCTATATAACATCATACAAAATGCATTTAGGTTACTGTTGACATTTATAATATCTTATCAAGTCAACTATACGTTACCAATCCTTGGAAGACGGCGCACTCCATCTGCAGCAACATTTCTGGATATCTCTTTCATCTGATCGATGTAGAGCTTTCTAGATATCAACTCTTGATTGAAATCGAATGCCTCGTAGAAGTTTTTTGATCTTTGAGAATAAGTTATAGTCATAAGGGCTCATGTCTGGTGAATTTGGTGGATGTTCGAGAACTTCCCAATTCCACCTTCTAAACAAATTCTACTGAACATCTTTTTAGGGCGGTATTACTTACTAAATGTGAGAAACAGTGAATGTATTTACAAAATATTACTATTTTGAGACTTTCAACATTATAGATTTCTACAACAAAGACTGTTCAATAATATACTACAAGATTACAATGGTCACGACTAGGATCACTGATTTACAACAGTGTTGTCATTATTTATCGAATACGCTAATATATCACATGATCTCATGGTACGACAGGCCTAGAAGACCCTTGACCTACCCTTACATACAGTCTACATGTGTTAATCACAGAGGTAGACGATCATCTAGCCAGTATGTCGGGTCCCCCAGCTGGTTTTCTTAACTTGGGGCCTGTACACGATGCTGAGTGGGCACCTGTCCCATACTGGCCGAAATTCCAGCAGAAAATTTCTTCCCCCATGGGCACTCGAACCAGCGCACAGGTCCAGTAGCTCTGCGCCAAGGCATCTCACCTTAACCACTCGGTTATGGCGCGGGACGGAGTTGAGGTTCTTTTACAAGCCCAAAAATATTCAGATTCAAGATCCACGAGTTGAATTCACTCACGGAAGACTTTGTCCCTTGGCTATTTCCATCCTAGAAATCTGTCGGCCTCCGCCAGGTTTGAACCCGCGACTCTTGGGACTACAGGCAGGAACACAACCACTAGACCACCACGGCCGACAATAACTATCGATTACAAATATTTAAAACAATAAAATTTGTACCTGTTGTGACAGTCTTCCTCGACAGTCGGGCTTCAAGTTTGGTTCCTGGAAGGTCGCGGGGGATCGAGAAAAGATCCCCGGCTGAGGACTGTTCATTTTGAACTCCAGAAGAAGCTGTTAGAAGGACGTTATTAATTTGGAATGAATTAAGACACTAAGTATGATAGTGAAAGTATGTAAGCATTCATTATCTAAACGTTTAAGTTTCATTGACGATTGTTCATTTTTATTTCCTGTTCTTTGTGTTTATATTCAAGAATTATTTAAAAACGACAGCTAATTTTATTGTTTATTTTCGTATAATATTAATTAAAGATATTTTAGTTAAAATATCTTAATGTCTTGTTCTTACGATTTGCTTAGCTGTCTTAACGTATACTTGAACCTGAGTTTTCAATGCTGTAGAGCACGTTCCCCTTCCTTTCATGATCAGTCGTTCACATTAAAAGATAGGAAAGACAGATTAGCTGTATTATAATAACATTTACGAATATAGTTATCCTACGAACAGTATGCTTAAAGAAAGATGAAATTGTCTGTAAAACTAGGGCCCAGCTACAGACTCTGCTTAGAAGCTTGTATGAGACAAGCTAGGTTTGTATATGATAAAAGTCAGGTTTCACGTAATATTAGAGATAGCCCACGTCCGTTCAAATTATATTTGTATAAAATATTCAGCTAGGCCTTTTGGAACTGGTTCCATTTACAAACTGTTATTTAGTTACTCTAGCTAATTTGTTGAGGACGACTGCCACAACAGGTACAAATTGTATTGGTTTGAATATTTAACAATAATCTCAACGGTGCAAAAATATTCCTTAAAAATATTGATTACCAGCTGTTTTTTAATAGCCGACTTGACTTGAATTGAAAGAGCAAGATGTGTTTGAATTGGACCGACTTGTTCTTTATCAGATTCTCTTGATGATATCATAGAGAAGGAAATTATAATGTTTTAATGTTATCATCATTATCTTCAAGTGCAACACTTCACTCTCAGTACCTCTCCATTCATAATTATTATAAAAACAATATTCTACAGAAAACAATTGCTAAAATGATTACTGGAAATGGCATCAGAACACAATTGAATAACACTAACAAATTGGCACTGCAAGTAAATATCAAAGAAACTAAATAGGTCTATACGTTCGCACATAAAAGTGCATTATATAATGGAAATGGATATATGAGGGAAATTTTGAAGAAGTGGCTGAATTCAAATATCCAGGAACAATAATTACAAATAAGAATGAGATGCACAAAGAAATTAAAGATAGGCTTCTTCTTCTTCTTCTTCTTCCTTCCTTCCAAGTATTAGGCCAAGGCCTGTTACGATCCTATAGAAAATTTTCCCTCCAGCGTTTCATAGGACGGTCCAGTGATCTTCGTCCTCTTGGTATATAATTATAAACAGCTTTGGGGATCCGATTTGAACTCATTCTTTCTAGATGGTGTTTCCAATTTCGTTGGTACTGTTTGATATATTCCAAAATTTGATCCTTCCGGGAAATTCTCAAATAAGACTTGAAAGCATAAATAAAAAGGACTATTATTATGCGTTCATACGAGAATTTCCCGGAAGGATCAAAGTAAACATAGGCTCTATTCTGGAAATGCATGCTATTATGCATTACAGAGACTCTTGTTGTCCCAACTCCTTTCAAAAACGATAAACTGAAGATATGTAAAACTGTTATTCTCCCAGTTATATTAAATGGGTGTGAAACATGGGACTCTTACTTTACGGGAAGAAAGAAGATTACGAATATTTGAGAATAAAGTTCTTAGGAAAATCTTTGGACCAAAGAGAGAGATGAACAGATTAGTGAATGGAGAAGACTTCATAACAATAAACTACATGGTCGTTATAGGAAGCCAGATATAATAAAAAGAGTTAGGTCTCATAGACTGTGATAAGCAGGACATGTGACACGAATGGAGAATTAAAGACGTGCATGTAAGCTTCTTGTAGGAAAACAAGAGGAAAAACGCCCAGTTGGTAGACCAAAATGAGGTGGGAGAATAACATTAACCATGATTTGAGGGAAGTTGATTATACAGGGAATGATTGGAAAACATTAGTTCAGGATAGGGATGTATGGAGAGCATATGTCTGAGCGGCCATGAACCTACGGGTTCGATAGAGCCAGTGAGGTAGTTAGTTACATATTAGTGTCCAGGCTTACTCCCTATATTGACGACGTAATAGAAGATCAATATGGATTTAGAAGAAACATGTCTATAACAGATCAGATTCTTTAGTAGTCTGTAAGACAAATTTTAGAAAAGACGTGGGAATATAATGGCACTGTACATCAACTAGGGGCCTATATGTAGACTTCAGAAAGGCACTCGATTCCGTTAAGAAGGGGAAGTTATATATTATCCTGCTGGAATTCGGAATTCTTAAAAAGTTAATTAGACTTATACGAATGCGTCTAAATGGTGCAAAGAATAGGGTGCGTGTAGGCAAGAATTTTTTAGATACTTTTGAAATTCACATTAGATTAAACCAAGTAGATGCACTATCTCCTCTACCATTCAATTGTATACTAAAGCAATATTCTACAGAAAACAACTCTTTAGGGACCTATCAACCATTGCATGCGGAAACCTACCTTGAAATTTCTCCTAGAGAAGTTGCTGTGACGTACCAAGGCCGTGTCCAAAAAATTATCTGCCGTTTTTAACTGATAGGCGCAGGAATTGAAGCCAGAATCCAGTAATGGCAGCCCACTGTGCGGAGCAGATGCACACCCCTGCATGAGTTAAGCACAGAGCGCAGTTAGGCGGAACGTTACGCGCACTGCGGGTAGTGAGGGTTTTTCAATCTGCCAATACAGGAGTTGTATTACTTCCCAATCGTTTAAATGAGAGATTTGCTATTTGATTTTATGTCTTGAAGTTAAAAACGGCAGATGTTTGGAGATTGCCTTTGTATATCACAACGCTTTTCTGGGAGAAATTTCAAAGTAGATTTCGGCATGCAGTTGTCATGACTGCAACTGCTGTTGATGGTAGGAATTGTTTTGTCCACCAGTGTAGTAGTGAATTGTATCTGTTTACTAATGGAGCGATACACCTGGAGTGAGTACACTGATATATGTGGGCCGGTGTTGTTGGGGACTGTTTAATTGGGACATATCTCCTACCTAGGTCATTTAATGGCAGGCACTATTACAATTTCTCGCCAGAGCATTGCCAAAATTGCTAGAAGACGTCCCGCTCCCTACAAGACAACGCATGTGGTTCCAACATGACGGGGCGCCGGCACATTTCACTCGCCGTGTGCGTCGATTCTTGAACCAACGATTTTCAGAAAAGTTGATTGGCAGAGGTGGTCCTGTACTATGGCCTGCTCGATCCCCAGATATGACCCCCTTTGGATTTTTTTGTGTGGGGAGAGATGCGCAACCTTGTTTACACAACTCCTGTTGCATCAGAAAAGGATCTGGTTGCCCGGATAGTAGCAGCAGCAGGAGCAATTAACGATACTTCTGGAGTTTTTGCCTGTGTTAGACAGAACATGATCCGCCGGTGTAACCTTTGTTTACATGTCAATTGAGGCATTTTTGAACCTCTACTGTAATTTGAGTAATTGTGTTGTGTTAATGTGTCTCTTGGTAATAAAAAAATGCAAACGTGTTTCTTGGTTTAATTAATTTGCCGCTAGATAAATCTTCCTCTACCGGTTTAAATAATCCTTATAGGAAAAAATGATATTAGGAAAAAATATTTGTTTTAGTGTCCCCTACAACTTCCCAGAGTTTTGTGGGTTTAAATAATTTTCACTTTGTAGATATAAGAATTGATTCACCTTTTGAAGTGAAAGCATACACAGGTACAGGTGTGATATACATTACAATAACATAATCTGCTGTGTTTACTTCTAACCGTGTTATTTTAATTATATTACAATACTTTTATGAAACATCGGGTATTGTATCCGGACATTCGTTTTAAAAAATTAAATTGTCATCATCTATCTAGAGCCCAATGTTGACCCTTAACCTCTCTTATGTTTGGAGTTACTAAACCAAGTTAGTTTGGTTACGCTTATTTCCCTACAGAAGTTATGAATGCTATTCTGCCAACATACCGACCTGTTGAGACATTTAGTAGTACAATATAAAAGTTAAGCACTGACAAATATATTTTTAATACTTCTGAAATACATTGTTCGGAACATTTGAAGTAAAATATAACAAATGTAAAGTGATTATTCTAAACTGTTGCTGTAACCAGACAGTACAGAAAACTACAGGGTGAGGCAATGAAACGGCACGATTTTGAAAAATCACCAATAATATATTTACAAAAAGAGTATAATTATTTGAACATGAATCTTAAGTACATGAGTGGAAATTAATGTTTTACCTTAAAAAACAATCATTTTTTGAATATGGTGCCAGTAAGGTGACGTCCTTGGTTTTGCACACATTGTTGGAGTCTAAGATGAAATCCACCCATGGCGTTCTGTAGCATCTGCAAAGGAATGTTGTTAATTTCCTGCCGGATTCTCTCCTTCAGATCTTCTTTTGTTCTTGGTGCATTTTCCTCGAAGACTTTGCATTTAAGATAGCCCCAAAGAAAGAAGTCTGGGGCGGTCAAATCTGGCGAACAGGGAGGCCAAGGGATATCACCATTCTTGCTGATTAGCCGTCCTGGAAAAGCGAGTCTCAGCAAACCCATTGAGACATTAGCAGTATGGCTTGTTGCACCATCTTGCTGGAAGAGTGTTTCTTCATCTGGATCATACTGATCGATGCCAGGCAGACCAAAAGTTACTAACATGTCAGCATAACGTTCAGAGTTCACCGTTACTGTGTTACCATGTTCATCTTCAAAAAAATAGGGTCCCACGAGTCCACGAGAAGATACTGCACACCAAACTGTTACTTTTTCAGAATGGAGAGGTTTTTCATGAAGATCACGTGGGTTATTTGCGGACCAATACCGGAAGTTCTGCTTGTTAACGTAACCACTAAGATGAAAGTGGGCTTCATCACTCATCCATAAGTTATGCACTCTTTCTCCATTTGTTCCGATAACATTAAGCATCGCTTGGCAAAAGCGTATGCGATGATTGTAATCGTTAGGTTGTAGGGCTTGCACTATCTGCATTTTGTATGGGTGATAGTGTAGGTCATTCTTCAAAATCCGTCTCACTGATCGATTGCTGAGACCAAGTTGAGCGCTGTGCCGCCTTGCTGATTTTCGCGGACTTCGTGTTAATGCATCGCGCACACGATCAATGTTCTCTGGGGTCCTGATTGTTTTTTCACTACCACCAATTTTCTTCGTCGTGCTTGCAGTGGCTTCAAAGTTTTTCACCCACAGGAGGATAGCTTTCCTCGATGGCACGGGAGCCCGTGGCGGTAGATTAAACTTAAGACGGAAAGCACGTTGGGCACCAACCACACTATCCATGTTTTTATAATATGCTTTTACAGCAAACGCACGTTGCACGCTTGACCAACGCTCCATGGCTACTGAAATTTCCACTTGTCTAGATGCTCAAGGTCGTTTCCCCCACTCCCATAACCCCCCACTGCGCCCGTCAGCCGGAGTCCAAATCGTGCCGTTTCATTGCCTCACCCAGTATTCTAACCTCCTTCCCTCTGACGTCATGAACAATGTTGCAACAACCATACGCTGGTATCGTGTTTACGAAGGAATAGTTGCATCTCTAATAATGAAAGAGGGGCATGGAAACCCCTTGTAGGAAAACCAGAGAGAATGTAAGTCAACAATGAGGTGGGAAAATAGCATTAAACATCATTTGAGGGAGATACATTATACAGAGGGCGATTGGAAAAGTTAGGTCAGGATAGGAATGTATGGAGAGCTTATCTCCGCGCGACCACGAAAGAGTAGGTTCGACAGTGTCAGTTAGGTATTTATTATTAAACTGTAAGATTTTTTATTAAGGATTTTATCAACATTACAGTAGTTAGTTGAATGCAGGCTTTCACGGCCGGTAATCATGATGTTGAGTGATTCCGGGTTCTGTGGCCGTGGTCCATAGTTGGTGTTGATACCAGACGTTTCGCCCTCAACTGCGGAGGGCATCTTCAGTGGCGAGTGCTTCTAGGCGTGTTTCCTGGTCGGAAGCTCTACTTAGAGTGAACGCTGCGGGTGTTGTATTGATACTAGTGGTGGGAGCAGGGTGAGCGGGCGTGGCTCTTGCTGATTGGCTAATGGTCGTCTCCTTGTTGTCCCTAGTGTTGATGCATTTATTTTCTAGTGTACGGTACCAGGCCTTAGACAGTTTAATACCTTCCTCTTTTCTGTTAATATTTTCCTTATGCTTGTGTATTTCTATAGCCTCTCGATATAATCTAGGGAAATAATAGGAAGTTGTGGCTAAAACTTGTGTATCATCGAATAGAATCTGGTGTCCATTCATAATGGCATGTTCTGCTACAGCCGATTTATCCATTTCTCCTTGTCTGCAGTTTCTTTGTGTTCTGATAAACGGGTGGCTATACTTCTTTTTGTGGTCCCTATGTATGGTTTACCACACGAACAAGGAAGTCGATATACGCCGCAAGTGGAGAGAGGTGGCCGAGGATCCTTAGCTGAGCGAAGGCAGTCTTCTATTTTCTCTTTTGTAGGTCTGTAAACTGTTTTTATGTTGTATTTTCGTAGGAGTTTTCCGATACGATCTGTGACTCTTTGTACATATGGTAAGTAGGCTATGCTGGTTGAGGGTGTGTTATCCATTCTGACGTGCTGTCTTCGTGGATGTATGGTTTGTCTTATTTCCTTGGATGTGTAGCCATTTTTCTGGAAACAATTGAACAGATGGTGTTGTTCTTGTTTAAGGTGTTGTGGTTGGCATAACTTAGTCGCTCTGTCGAATAGTGTCTTAATGACACCTCGCTTTTGTCTTGGATGGTGGTTAGAGTCTTTGTGCAGATATCGGTCTGTGTGTGTAGGTTTTCTGTAAACTGTATGTTGAATTTCCCCATTGCCAGTCCTTATTATTTGAACATCCAGGAAAGGAAGTCTTCCATTATCTTCTTTTTCCATAGTGAACTGTATTTTGTTGTGTCTGCTGTTAAGGTGTTGAAGGAAACGTTCCAATTCTTCACTGCCATGTCTCCATACTACGAATGTGTCATCAACATAGCGAAACCAATGTTCTGGAGACTTGGGAGCTGTTTTTAGTGCTTCTGTTTCGAATTTCTCCATGAAAAAATTCGCTACTACTGGGCTTAGAGGACTGCCCATGGCTACTCCGTCGGTCTGTTCATAGCTGTGCATTGATATGTAGTCTTCTCCATTCACCTGTCTGTTCATCTCTCTTTAGTTCAAAAATTTTCCTAAGAACTTTATTATCAAATACTAGTTATCTTCCTTCTCCTTCCCCCCCCCCCCATAAAGTAAGAGCCCATGTTTCGCACCCATATAATATAACTGGTAGAATAATAGTTTTATATATTTTGAGTTTAACGTTTTTTGAAAGGAGTTGGGACAACAAGAGTCTCTGTAATGCATAATAACACGCATTTCCAGAATTGAGCCTATGTTTAATTTCTTTGTGTATCTCATTCCTATTTGTGATTACTGTTCCCAGGTATATGAATTCAGCCATTTCATCAAAATGTTAATTTGTCATTAGCAGTGGATTTCCATCATATAACTTATTTCTATGTTTGACCATATATTTAGTTTTATTGATATTTACTTCCAGTCCCAATTTCTTAGTGTTACTCATTAGTTGTGCGTGTTGGTCCTTAGTATCTCCTCGCTATCGGCCAGTAGTACTACATCATCAGCATAAACTAACAGCTTATTAATACCATGAGTTGTAGGCCTTTTTCATCTTCTAAGAATTTGATGGCATGCTTTAGTACACAAAATTAAATAGTAGAGGAGATAGTGCATATCCTTGCTTCAACCCATTCTGGATTCCAAAGTATCCGAAAACTGCTTGCCTACATGCACCCTACTCTTTGTGCCATTTAGGCACATTCGTATAAGTCTAACTAACTTTTTAGGAATTCCGAACTCTAGCAGGATACTATATAATTTCTCCCTCTTAATAGAAACGTATGCCTTTTTGAAGTCTACATATAGTTGATATACAGTACCATTATATTCCCATTTCTTTCCTAAAATCTGGTTTATATTAAAAATCTGATCTGTTGTAGATCTGTTTCTTCCAAATCCACATTGATGATCTCGTAGAATGTCATCAATATAAGGAGTAAGTCTACTCACTAATATACTTGTTAGAATTTTGTACGAAGTTGAAAATAATGAGATGCCTCTGTAGTTATTGCAATCAGATTTATCATTCTTATAAATAGGTACGATAATCGATTCTTTCCATTCATCTGGAAGAGCTTCTTTTTTTTCAAATCATATTATGCATCCGGCGTATGTTGTCCATCAATTTTTCTCCCCCTGAATTTATCAGTTCTGCTGGGATCTCATCTGAACCTGATGTTTTATACATCTTCAATTTTTCTATCGCCATTTCAACCTCTAATGCACTTGGTTCTGCGATTAGCATTTCCGCTGTCTGTAAATAATCCTCTTCAATATCCTGTTCTGCATGTAAATTTAGTACTGTAGCTGATTAAAGTAACTTTTCCACCTATTTAATATACTCCTGGAATCTGCAATTATATCCCCATTTTCATTCCGAATTATATTCGTTCTGGCCTGAAATCCTTTCTTCTCTATCCTAATTCCCTGATATAAATCTCTGATGTTCCTATTTTTGGCATTCATTTCAATGGCATTAATCTTCTCTCTCAAATATTCCCTCTTTTTACTCCTTAGCAACCTGGTGGTTTCCCGTCTAATACTACCCAATTGCTCTAAATTTACCTCATTTTGGCTTCTTGTAACCTTCATTTTGCTAGCTTTCTTTTCTTTACAATGTCGGCACATTCTTCATCAAACCATTTCTAGTTTTGCCTCTTTTTTAAATAACCAATCTGATGCTATCTAATAGTATCTCTTATAGCCTCCTATTCTTTATTTATATCAGTTTCTTCTTCGTTTGCCACATTTTCATCTGAAGATGCAATTGTATTTGTTATTTCAGTTATTAGGATCAAACAGAAAAAGAAATAGAAGGTATGTGTATTTGATATTGGGAAAAAAAGAACTCCCTTATGTATCGGGACACCCTAATATATATGTTATATAGACCTATACACTACCGAACCCAGCAGACGTTGTCCTGCCCGAACGTTCAATTCTCGTGTCATGGCTGGACGATAAAAATATAAGTTACTTTTTTACCGTAAAATTAACTAATTAAGACGTAATTAGATATTATTAAATAAGTTCTCAAGAAAACTCCTCACTGTCATCTGTTGTGGCTCAAGATGCGTGCATGATGACGTCACATCGTTGTAGCGCGGAATATGTCGATAATGCAGATGAACACATGACAAAAAAAATCCTTTTAACCCGATCGCAGCACCACCTATCGAGTCCAATTGTGTATCTAAACTATCCAGGGACCCACTCAAACACACAGAAAAAAATTAATCAAAATCGGTCCAGTCGTTCACGCAGTTTTTAATTTCGGGTTTCAGGTACACCTCCCCTTCTAATTGTCGGATTTCGCTCATGTTTGGGCATTACCTATCTCGGTTTATTTTAATAGGATATGCCGAGTTTCGTTGTGAAACATCGAAAAATGGTACAGCAAGAGCGATTTTTTAATTTTCACTTCGGGTGAACACCTACACCTAGTGGTCTTAAAGGGTTCAATTATGAATCTAAACCATTGAGGGACCTAATCAGATACACACACAAAAAATCATCAAAATCGGTCCAGTCGTTTACGATGAGTTAGGTGACAAACACACGTACGGAAGATTTGTGTGTATATATATATATATATATATATATATATGGTATGATAAGAAAAATAAATGCCTGGACGGGATTCGAACCCGGATCTCTGAGTCTGTACCTCAGCGTGATATACATTACACTACCAGGCGAATCCAATTCAAACACTTATTTTTCTTATATATATATGTATTATACTCTCCATTATTACTAGATGTCGCGAGAACACTGTCTATATATATATATATATATATATATATAAGTCCACCGCTGAGGTCTCGAGGTAGCGTGCTGCCTTGTCACGCAGCGGGCCCGATCCCCGGGCGGGGCAGTTTTTCTGGGTGAGGTTTTTATAGGGGTTTTTCCTCACCTGTAAGACAAATGTCAGGAAAACTTTAAGGCCCAAATGGTCCCCGAAATCATATGGCCATCCTCATCATTATCATTATCATCTCATCTTCATCATTATCCTTCACCGGTGTGGAAAGCAACGGGAAGCTACCACACCTACAATTCCCTAGTAAAGCATGAAAATGCTATCATTGCAGTGAAAGACCTGCCCTCGGGCAGAATTACTATGGATGGATATATATATATACAGGGTGTTAATGAATTATACCGCACAAATTTAACTACGTATAGAGGGGTATTATATAAGCATTTTGAGATAATGAGCTAATGGTCTACGAATAAAAATATCCAAGTTATGAATCAATTTGTAAAATAGTTGGCACGCCACTGATTATTTCAAATTAAAATGGGGAAAATACGATACAGAGACTGTAACTTGCTACAAGTATGCGCCTTTACCTCAGTTGTTATAGTAGTCTTACCAACGCAAATGTAAGATTGATGCAATACGTTCGAAACTACCTACAGTGTGTGTACACTTCCCCCCCCCTTTCTTCCTTTATTATGTACGTATTGTAAATTAGTTACGTACGTAGATTTACTTCTGGTTTAATTGTTTATTCATTATTTTACAGAATATGGTATTGGAATGTCGGCGCAGTACATGCGTTATAAAACTATATATGTACGTATTGTACAGACAATTATTTGAAAGGTTGTAATAATACACGTAGAGTACAACAGGTTTCGCAAATGAAATGTGTAATTGCACTGTACAGCATTCATGTACTTAGATAATGATAGTGCAGTGATCACAAGAGTAAACATGAAGAGGTATAGTGTATGTTCACATGACATACATAATGTTATTGGGAAATAAAAAGCAATGCATTTGAGTAAACCAGAAAAAAAAAGTAAAGCATCTGCAGACTCATTAGAAAATTGTTCAAATTGGCCACCTCCATTCACACAACACAGACGACATCGGCGACTAAAATATTCTCGTACCCTGTTCAAGATACCGGGTCTCTCGCGGATCACATCACATGCTGAGATTATGCGTGCAACTAACAGTTAATCTTTATCAACAGGGGTCGCATGCACCAATGTTTTCAGGTGTCTCCATAAAAATAATCAAGTGGACAAAAATCAGAAGAGAGCGAGATGATCACACTACAGTTGAACTATCTCTTCCCATATCCAGCGGCCAGGAAACACTTCATCCAAATGATTTGACACATTCCGGCAGAAATGGGGAGGAGCGTGATGTGAAGAGGAACTTCTTCTAGCAATCTAGGTAGGACGTGCTCTAGAAATGTCTTATAAATGACACAATTTAATCCCTGGGGAAGAGGGTAGGGGCCAATGATGTGGTCAGAAACTACACCTATCCATACATTCACCGAAAATCTCTGCTGGTGACCCCTCTTCAAGATGGCATGAGGATTCCATCCGTATTAAATATTACCTCACCAATGAATAACATGGAGGAAAAGAAGTGCGGTGGCTGCAACAAAGTCCAATTACAAAATTGTGCCCGTTGAGCGAAGTCCACTGGCTGTAAGGCTTGTACTTTTTGCAGACAAAGGGGTAGATCTGGTCTTCATGCAGGACTTTCATGGTTCGTGCCCATTACACGTGGAACAGCACGAGTACTATTAGAAGAATCATATTGCACCCTATGAAGGACATTTTCTTCGAACTCTGCAGTGCGGCGCGTATGTCTTTCACCGACTTCTACTCTGTTTATCTTCAACGTCCCATGCTCCCGGAAACGACTATCAACAGACTCTAAGGTTGTTCGGTGAGGATGGCGTCTATTCGGATACCGCTCCGCGTACATGGCAGCAGCTCTTGCATCATTACCTGGTGCTGCGCCATAAATCAGATGCATTTTGGCAAGTTCAGCATAACTGTAAAGATGTTCCACGATGCTTTGATGTAATGCGACTGGTACTGAAGTAACTTTAATGTAATAACCAATACGGAAATAGATATTTTGCTCAGCCTACATTGAACAAATTTCAGTGTCAATATATCACAGTACACACGCAGGAAAAGAAAAAAAAGGAAGAAAAAGTGATTTGAACCATCAGTATTCTAATCTCAAATTCATCGCTTTAACCATAAGCAACGCGTTAACTACACTGATTCTGCGTGTTTCACTCTGAGCTAAGGCTCTCATTGTACCTATTCTACTATCATCATCTACTAAGTTCGACAGTTTAAGAAATTTGATAACCCAATATTTCATAAACGTTGTTGATGAATTATTAGCAATCAGGATCTCGGAATTATTATTAAGATCTTAAGTTATTCTAGTGTAATTCTCCTTTATTCCCCTATTGATTTATCTGTATTGATTGTCGATTAATAGACCAATGGACGGGAGAAGAACAAGAGAAAGACCAGCCAAGAGATGGATAGACAGTGAATGCACATCCAATACGTCTTCCTCCGAGGAGTGATTTTGGAAATAAACAGGATGAAAATCCTACAAATTATGATTAAGAAGAATTGTCGATTATTTTGATTCCCTATAACTAGCCTATTTTCCCTCGTAGACGATTGGTTCCCTATCTCAAATTACTTGTAGAGTTCCCCTCTGTAAGCAGTTAAATTTCTACGGGATAATTAATTTACACCCTGTATGTTAAGATATATATACCGGTATATAATTTTAAAAGTTTTTTTTTAATGTCATTAAAGAATTTTTCACTCTTACAGTATATTAATATAACATTTCAGTTTCAGAAGTTTCGAGTCATGAAACAGCATAAAAAATGAAAAATAAAGATATCACCTTGAAATCTGGAACGTGTTTTATCTTGACCATAAATTAAATATTTATATTCATCCAGAGTTTACATTTATAATTATTTCATGAGATGATCTACACTCCAGGATGGGCTTCCGCTTCCTTCACAATCATCCTCTTCTTCATGACCTTTTTTCCATTCCGTAATTTTAATTTTACCAAGCTCATTCTCTTATTCTTGTAACCGCCTTTTTCTTGGTCTACCTCTTATTTTACTTCCTAGTATTACACTATTTAAGATATTTTAGAGCTTTCTAATTTCATTCATTCTATAAACATGTCCTCCAACCCAACCATGTGTAACAAGGGAATTGTCAACCATTGCATTACGAAACCTACCTTGAAACTTCTCCTAAAAAATCATTGAGATGTACCAAAGCCTAAAATTTAGGGGCAGAGACGACTGAGTGAGTGATTTTAAAAAAATCAAATGAAACAATTATTTAAACAGATGTTTTTAGTTCACCATCAATTTGTAAAGAGGAGCTTCATGCAGTGTCTGAAATAAAACTGGTAATTTTGGTCAAAAACTTTATTTAATACAAATCTCACTCCACCTGGAGTTTGTCACAGAGAATACGTACATACAATCAATTTTGTATAACAAAATAAAAATCATACAAATTTCCATATCTAGTGATTCTTTGCAGTTGCTGATCACAAAACCACCTCAAGATCTTTCTGTTTTAATTATTACAATAAAGACGTCATTCTTGAAGCAAGAAGGAGAGGAATACCAAAACAAGAGTCAAGAGACTGCCATGGGGACAGTCAAACATTGCATGCCGAAACCTACCTTGTCATTTCTCCCAGAGAAGCGTTGTGGGTACCAACAAGGCCATGTTAAAAAAGTATTTGCCGTTTTAACTACAAGACGCAAAAGTCGAAAGACAATGGTAACCCACTGTACGGAGTACAGAGTGAAGTGAAGTGAAGTGAGGCGGGACGCGGCATGGACGACAGGTAGTGAGGGTTATCCAATCTACCAATTCAGGTGATCTATTACTCTCCTATAGTTTAAACGAGATATTTGGCGCTGGATTTTAGTGCCTTACAGTTAAAAGCTGCAGATAATTTTTCGGAAACTATCTTTGTACATCACAACGCTTCTCTGGAAGAAATTCCAAAGTAGGTTTTGGTACGCAATGGTTGTCAGTTCCTTTGTTAGGAACAGGTTTACAAAACGAACCTAAACCTAAATATTTCACGATGAAGTGCGGGTTCTGGTAATGAAATCCCAACCCAGCATTTGCCTTGAGGAAAACCAGGGAAGAAAACCTCAGTCGGGTTGAAAGGCACTGGGATTTAAATCCAGAACCTTGTAGACACAAGACTCAAGTGCTGCCGCTACTTGGTCTCACGCGAGTTGAGTGGAATATATTAAGATTATGATCAGAGTTCAGGATTTTTATGTAATAAGATAAAATACTGCAGTACAGATAGTATGTATTATTCAACTGTTTGCGTGAGAAACCAAAACAGAAGACAGTCAGAAATCGAATTTTTTCGTTACCGGTATACTATTCAACTGTTTATGTTTTAAAAAAAACACAGTCAGAAGTCTAGCTTTTCATTACGTCCGTCACCGTGGCGTAGTCGGTAGAGTCCCTACCTTCCACTCCGTGACCTGGGTTCGATTCCCGGCGGGGTAGGAGATTTTAAATCTCCACCTTGGGTCTGGGTGTGTGTCCTGTCCTTGTGTTTATATGTGAGAATAAAATAAGTTAACAAAAAGGTAAAACGAAAAGGTAAAAGAAAAACAGTGTAAACGAATAGAGGAATTTTTTTAAAATTATGCTATCCAATTGTTTATATGTTAAAACAAAACAAAAGACAGTCAGAAGTCTAACTTTTCATTATACCATTTAACTGTTTATATGGTAAAACAAAACAGAAGATAGTCAGAAGTCTAACTTATCATTATACTGTTCAACTGATCATACTATGTTAAAACAAAGCAGAAGACAGTCATACGTCTAGCTTCTCACTATATAGTATATTTCAGAACATGAGGACCTCGCCTCACACCACTGGCTCATGGCAGCTATCAATGACAAGAACAACCCTCCCGAGTTAACAATGACATTGTGCTGTTTCTAGAAGTGTCTCTCTTTAGTCCACTCGTATTTAAAGGATTGCAAGAAAGGTTGCCTTTTGTTCACTTTAATTTAGAGCTCAATAGAGAGGGAGTGAGGGCCAAGCTATTTCCTGGTATCAAGGTTCTCGTGTTCTAGAGAAAAGTATACCATTCAACTGTTTATATGTTAAAACAAAACAGAAGACAGAAGTATATTTTTCACTATACCATTGAACTATTTATATGTTAAAACAAAACAGAAGATGGTCAGAAGTTTAACTTTTCATTATACCATTCAACCGTTTATATTATGATAAATCAAAACAGAAGAGTCAGAAGTCTGTTCATCATCATCATCATCATCTTCACGGTATAGGCGCAATGGCCTGTTCCGGCTCAATACTCCATCGCTTTCTTGGTCTGCCAGGATCTCTTCTCCCTCGTGGTTTGTACATCCAAGCCTGCTTCGGAAATCTGTTATCCATTCGTTGCAGTGTTCAGTCCATCGCTTCTTGTAATTATAGATTTGATGTATTATTGGCATTACTCCTAATTCTTCTCTTATAGTTTCGTTCCTTATATGATCTCGTCTTGTACATCCCTTAACTGCTCGTAAAAATGTAATTTGTTTCGATAGAATATTCTTAATATCCTTCTGTCTCAGGACCCAGTTCTCACTGCCGTATAATAAAGTAGGGACTGCCATTATCTTGTAAAATTTCAACTGTTTCCTTTCTCGTTTTATTTCCAAGTGTTCGCCTAATTGTGCCACACGTAAGTTGGTATCTGGAAAGTTTTATTTGAAGGTCCTTGTCGTAATCGTAAGATCTATTGTTTTCCAGATAATTAAAGTGTGATACTTATTTAAGTAAAACATTATCTACTACAATTTTTGATGTTACAGGATCCTTCCCTCTGAAAGCCATTATCTCAGTTTTAGATGTAAAAATCTTGCAATTATATGCTTCTGCCACTTTGCTTAGTGTATATATGCTGTATTGTAATTCTTCAGATACTGTTCATTATACAGGGTGGACCGCTCGAATGGACCTAATTTCAATTGCTTGTTACTGGCAAACGGTTGAAGATAGAAACTTAAAACAACGTTCATAGTACAGAAAAACTCACCAAGTTTCGAATCCTGTCGGTAGATGGCACAAAGATACGTTTCTCGTTCTTAGATTTAATTGTTTGTGAAAATGGCGACTCCGCAGATGAAAGCGCAAGCTGTTTTGTGGTATGCGGAGTTTAAATCAATCATTAGAGTTCAAAGGAGTTCCGGCGTGTGTTTAACCGTGATGCTCCAACTGCTAGAAGCATAAAGAAGTGGCGTGATACATTATTAGCTACAGGATCTGTGTTGAAGAAGCATGGTGGTGGTCGCAGAGCATCCGATGAAATGGTAGCAAATGTTCAAGCCGCATTTGAGCGAAGCCCCCGGAAGTCATTAAGAAGAGCTTCGCGGGAACTTCAAATACCAAAATCGACATTACAACGGATTGTCCACAAACGCCTCAAACTGCACGCATATAAAGTGCAGTTAGTGCAACGTCTGGAGCCGAATGACATGCCGAAACGAGTGGAATTCGCCAATACGATGCTGGACCGTCTCGGCGCTGATCCTGACTTCATGACCAAGATTTTCTTCTCGGACGAAGCCACTTTCCATTTGTCAGGCAAGGTAAACCGGCATAATGTGCGGATCTGGGGATCGGAGAATCCTCACGCTATTCAAGAGCATGTTCGTGATAGTCCGAAGATGAATGTTTGGTGCAGTTTGTCACATAATAAGGTCATTGGACCGTTTTTCTTCGCCGAGAAAACTGTTCGTGGTACCACATATCTTGACATGCTGGAGCAGTTCTTCTTTCCACAAATTGAACAACTGCAGCCTAACATCGTTTTCCAGCAAGATGGTGCTCCTCCCCACTGGTCCAATGAAGTTCGTACGACTTTGGACAACATTTTCCCTGGCCGTTGGATTGGTAGGGGAGGACCAATCGCGTGGCCCCCGAGATCTCCCGATTTAACACCACTGGATTTCTTTCTCTGGGGCTATGTCAAAGATAAAGTTTACACCACCCCAGTCAAAGACCTTCGTGATCTTCGTGAGCGCATCATAGAGGCTATTGAGAACATTCCAGAAGACATACTCCAACGTACTTGGCAAGAAATTGTTCATCGCTTTGATATCGTCACAGTGACTGCTGGGGCTCATATAGAGATGTGGTGATCTGGATATCAAAACTTGGTGAGTTTTTCTGTAATATGAACGTTGTTTTAAGTTTCTATCTTCAACCGTTTGCCAGTAACAAGCAATTGAAATTAGGTCCATTCGAGCGGTCCACCCTGTACAATTCAACTGTTTATATGTTAAAACAAAACAGAAGATTGTCAGAAATCTAACTTCTCATTATACTATTCAACTGTTTATATGTTAAAGCAAAACATAGAGAGTCAGAAATCTAACTTTTCATTATACAATTCAACTGTTTATATGTTAAAACAAACCCAGAAGACAGTCATAAGTCTAACTTCTCACTATATCATGTTGCAGTCTTATCTTTTAGCACATAAAAATCCTGAATCTAGTTATGATGAGTTGTTTCTGTTAGCTTTTTAAGTTTTATTCTAGTAAATTGCCAGATTTTGAAAGTGTCTCATGTGCTAAGCTGCATAGCACAATGGATCTAGAAAGTCATTACCTCACCGGCCAAGATTGGCGTTACATGTGTCATTTAGGGAGGTGTACAATCTTCTAGCAATGACTTGTGGTCAGTATGTAGAATCCCAAGCAGTTATAATTGGTTTTCAAACTGTAGCTGCCTCTTATTGTAATTACCAAAATTCCTTACAAAACATTTGCTGCTGGGTCAGAAAATTGCTGTTGTGGGTAGTTATAATTTCGACAATTTTAACAAATTTGTCTCTTGGAACTCTTTTAACCAATAAAAATGATTTAAGATTTGAAATAATTAGAATTGTAAATAAAACTTATTATGCTTCCAGTAATAAACAGCCACTCTGTTCAAAATATATAAAACAATGATTAGACCAATTGCTACTTATGGTTCTGAAACTTGATTCTTACATCTGTAATCATTTAAATATTTTTGAAAGGAAAGTACTGTTTGTGGAGAAGAAAATATAATAGAGAATTAATACTTATTAGGAGATTTCGAATATAATGCTTGGTCGTTTGAGATGGATTGGACATGTTAATAGTAACCTGAAGGAACCAGATAAAGAGGAATACCTAAGTAGAGATGGGATTGTGTACACTAAGACTTTAAAAAATGTAAAATAAACAATTGGTGAAAAGTTTTCTATGAAGAGGGAAGTCTGGAGGAGATGAAGGTCTTTGTGGTGTCATTGAAGAGGAAGTTCCTTGCAATGCTGGGTGAGCACTGGTCCTATATTGCCCGAAATTGCACGAGAAAATGTCTTCCCTCATGGGAACTTGTCCTGTAGCTCTGCACAAGACTACTTGGCTGCAGTGCAATGCTATCTATGATAAAGACCTCAAAAATTTGCAATTGAAAAAAGTTGACCAGTTTTGAAAATTATGGCCAGAATCATCATTTAAATAATAAAATTCAAAGTTATGGTGTCATTGTTCTTAACAAAGAGTCTATTATTTATCTTGTTCAGCATAGTCTGAGAAAAATATGATTGTATTGTGCAGATTTGCCATTCTTAACAGCTAAGAGAATAATAACTTCAGAATTAAAATTATAGGCCTATTGCACAATAATTATTTTAAGTTTTAAGAAACAAAAGTTGGGAGGGTCTCAACACACATTTATTTAAAATCCAAGTAAAAGAGCTATTGCATATTTTGTATTGACCTCACTCATGATAGATAAGTTACAGGATTGGAATTATCTCTTCCCCACTTTGTGCAGTATACAACAAGAAATGATCCAAATCTAGAGTCTCTAGAAGAGCAAGAGATCTGCCAACTGCTCAAGTAAATATTTCAGTTTGGTTTATAAAATTGTTCACAAGGCAACTAACATTATTATGACAAACCCAAGTTTGATTTAAAATTTCAACAAAGTAACACTATGAAGTTAGTTTTAGATATTATGAGTTAGATATGAATTACTCACCTAATATTTCTTTTTTGAAGACTATGAGTTTTGATGCTTTAGGCATCATTATCAATTCTAGCTGAAAGAATATAAAGAAATATTTACTTTGGTTATTTATAATGTTAAGTCAGTAAGCAAAAAGACGCTGCAAGGAGCATGCTTGTCAACATTGGATGCAACAGTGGTACCAATTTAAATCAGAACTCGTTTTTAATAGAGATAATACCGAACGAAAAATCTAGCAGCTAATTTCTTTCTCAGCTCAAACAGTACAGGGACATGTCCACTTGCACATCCCCTACAGATGTTCTATCTACCTACCTATAATGGCATAACAGCCCAAAGTTCGGCCTTAGCCTCTCATTTGTTCCCTTAACATGTCATTAATGGTATGCAGTCAACAACCGACCCAATGAGACATCTAGTACGCAACTAAGTAACTCACTGGCACTATCGAACCCGTAGGTTCATGGCCGCGCGGATATAAGCTCTCCATGCATCCCTATCCTGAGCTAATATTTTCCAATCATCCGCTGTATAATCTACTTCCTCAAATCATAGCTAATGTTATTCTCCCACCTCATTCTTGGTCTACCAACTGGGCGTTTTCCCTCTGGTTTTCCTACAAGAAGCATCCAAGCACATATTTCATTCCCCATTCGTGCCACGTGTCCTGCCCATCGCAATGTACGAGACTTAACTGTTATTATATCTGGCTTCCTATAAAGACTATGTAGTTCATTGTTAATGTAGTCTTCTCCATTCGCCTGTCTGTTCATCTCTCTTTGGTCCAAAAATTTTCCTAAAAACTTTATTCTCAAATACTCGTAATCTCCTTACCTCTTAAAGTAAGAGTCCATGTTTCGCATCCATATATATAACTGGTAGAAGAATAGTTTTATATATTTTCAGTTTAACGTTTTTTGAAAGGAGTTGGGACATCAAAAGTCTCTGCAATGCATAATAGCACACATTTCCAGATAGTTGCATACTCTTTGAGTACGCATCTTACTCTTTGAGTATGCAACTAACATATTCATTTTATATCTCAATGAAAGATAAATTCTATTTGAAGAGAAAAATATATGCTCAGACTGGGGTTTGAATCCAGGATCTTAGACATTATTTAAGCTTTCTTACTTAATAATTAAATTTGATTATGTGGAAAGCAACGGGAAGCTACCACACCTACACAGTTCCCTAGTAAAGCTGCAAGTATAGCATGAAAATGCTATGATTGCAGTGAAGGACCTGTCTTCGGGCAGAATTACTATGGATGGATATTAAAATAAGACAGTATTTATTTCGTCTATGCGAATGCTCGACCAATTGAGCTACCTGACCACTCCAATCTAAATGCAAATTTTTCTCTTATATACACTGTTAATTCCTGAGCGCCAAATGCTACGAACCATTGCTCGATCATGCAAATGGTCAAATAAAGGGTATTCTTAATAAAGAAGCTGCCATTTGCATGATCGAGCAATGGTTCGTAGCATTTGGCACTCAGGAATTAACAGTGTATAAGAGAAAAATTTGTGTTTAGTTTGTAGTGCTCAGGTAGCTCAGTTGATAGAGCATTCGCATAGAAAGCAAAAGTTCCTGGGTCCAAATCCTAGCCTGAGGATATAATGTTTGTCTTCAAATATAACTGAGATATTACTTAGGTGGATAAAGGTCAATTAAATTTTGCACAGAGGCCTTTTTGTTCAAGCTTCTAGTTCTTTTACGAGCCTAAAAATCTTCAGACTCTGGACCGATGGCTTAAGGGGGATGATGAGTGAAATTTCTATTTTCCACATTTTTTTAGCTAAAGGCTTGATTTTTTGTACAAACATTCACTGCATGATACATAATGATGTGTTTAAGTTTCATTCTTGTGAGACATTTATTTTATGAGTTATATATTATATTTTAGAAATTTGCATATATTATAATTAAATAGGTTCCACAATTATTTAGTAAAATGTCTGTTTTTTTTACAAGACCCCTAAAATATTTAGAAAAACATCATGCATTAGAATTCTTATAATGTGAATACAAAGGGAGAAAAAAAATAATGTACCTCATGCGTAGAATTACAAAAAAAAATTAATTGCATACATTGCATGTTTTATTTCTTAAAATACTACTTCAATCATGAAACCCATGCACTACTTTGGTACCCATTGGTTTTAGAACATGCAGTAAAAATTTGAACCTTCCAGGACAAAATTTCTGAATTCCATTCAATTTTGAATGTACAAAAATGCAGTGAAAATAAAAGTGTGGAGAAACAAGTTTAAAGATTTGCATGCAGGTGGTATTTAACAGGCACAGCCTTTTAACTCTGACGTAATTTAGAGCACTTAGAAGCACCATAGGCCTCTGAAGCGTTGCCAACATATACATTAGAGTACAGGCTACTTTTTAGTACAAAAAACAAAAAATGCCAATTTTGATCTCATATCATCAATTTTTCACCCATCACCCCTCTTAAAGTCCCTCTTGGAGGACTTGTCCCTTGGATTTTTCCATCCTAATAATCCATCTACCCCAACCAGGTTTGAACCCATGACCCCTGGGGCAAAGAACATTACCACTAGACCATCACGGCTGAATATATATATATACAGGGCAAGTCAAAATGTTGTGCAGGTTTTCAGAAATTTATTATGTGAAATGTAATGAACATATAATATCGTGAGACATATTGTATGAAAGGTAAACTCTCAAAGTTTAGTTGTCCACTTCTAAAGTTCCGCGTTCACCCGCAAGATGTCAACAGCAGAGCAGTAAAGGAAAATGGCGTTGACTGGGGATCAGAAGTCTTTCTGTGTGCTTGATTACCATGTAAACAACTCTGTGACTAGTGTTCAACGACATTTCCGTACCAGATACGATAAAGACCCGCCGGATGGGAGATCCATTCGTAAGTGGTACAAACACAATTTAGGGATTCAGGCTGTAGCTGTACACGAAAATCGACTGGCCGTCCTTCGACGAGTGAAGATACAGTCGAACAGCGTTCGCACAATTTTGCTTCGTTCGGAGTCCACAGAAATTCCACCTACCGGGGAGCGACAGAACTTCAAGCTAACTACCAAAAAAACTGTATAGCGGATTCTCCGGAAACGTTTACAGATGAAAACCTAACCACTTTGCAACGGGTTCAAGCCTTAAACCCTTAAAACCAACAACACCTCCGATTATGCTTTGCGAGCGTCCTTCTGTGTTGGATTTTCCCCTTAAAACATGGAATAGAATTAGTTCCATGAGAGGGTAGTTTACAGTGATGAGGCGACTTTCCACCTTTCAGTCAGAAAGTGAATAGACACCATGTAAGGATTTGGGGAACTGGTAACCCCCATGCAACTCTGGAACATCGACCGCGATTCTCCGAAAGTTGAATGTCTTTTGTGCCATTTCCCATGGCAAAGGTTTATGGGGGATGGGCCCTTTTCTTTCATGAACATACTGTGAACGGACATGTTTTCCTTGATATGCGACAACATTGGCTCCTTCCGCTGCTTGACGTCGGATAGTCCAGATTTCATTCTGCAGTTGGATGTGGCCCATCTTTGTTCTCCACATTAACATGTCAGTGTTCGAGACCATTTGAATACGGCTTTACCACAACGCTGGATAGGCCGTGCATCTCAGGGTGATCAACAACTCATTCATTGGCCACCTCGTTCACCCGATCTAACCCCGTGTGATTTCTTCATGTGGGGTCTTGTAAAGGATCATGTTTACGTACCACCACTTCCAACAACACTGCATGAACTGCGTGCCCGCATCACAGCAGCCATTGCTGATATCGACCGCGGACTGCTACAGAAAGTTTGGCAGGAGATTGAATATCGGCTTGACATCTGTCGTGTAACAAAAGGCGCTCACATAGAACATCTGTGAATATTTAAAAAAAAACTTTGAGAGTTTACCTTTCATACAATATGTCTCACAATATTATATGTTCATTACATTTCACATAATAAATTTCTGAAAACCTGCACAACATTTTGACTTGCCTTGTATATATATATATATATATATATACTTACTTACTTACTCACTGGCACTATCGAACCCGTAGGTTCATGGCCGCGCGGACATACGCTCTCCATACATCTCTATCCTGAGCTAATACTTTCCAATCATTCCCTGTATAATCTACTTCCCTCAAATCATAGTTAATGTTATTCTCCCACCTCATTCATTGTCTACCAACTGGGCGTTTTCCCTCTGGCTTTCCTACAAGAAGCTTCCATGCAAGTCTTTCATTCCCCATACGTGCAACATGTCCTGCCCATCGCAGTCTACGAGACTTAACTGTTCTTATTATATCTGGCTTCCTATAAAGACCATGTAGTTCATTGTTATGTAGTCTTCTCCATTCACCTGTCTGTTCATCTCTCTTTGGTCCAAAAATGTTCCTAAGTACTTTATTCTCAAATACTTGTAATCTCCTTTCCTCCCTTAAAGTAAGAGTCCATGTTTCGCACCCATATAATATAACTGGTAGAATAATAGTTTTATATATTTTCAGTTTAACGTTTTTTGAAAGGAGTTGGGATATCAAGAGTCTCTGCAATGCATAATAGCATGCATTTCCAGAATTGAGCCTATGTTTAATTTCTTTGTGCATCTCATTCCTATTTGTGATTATTGTTCCTAGGTATTTGAATTCAGCCACTTCCTCAAAATTTCCCTCATTTGTCATTAGCTGTCCATTTCCATTATATAATGAATTCCTACATGTGACCATAGGCTATATTTAGTTTTGTTGATATTTACTTCCAGTCCTAATTTCTTAGTGTTACTCAATAGTGTGTGTGTGTTGTCCTTTAGTATCTCCTCGCTATCGGCCAATAATACTATATATATATAAAAGAATTAAATTAACTTTTCATCAATTTGCCATGAACATCAGTGTTTGAAGGGATTAAATAAAATTTAAGTGCAAGACACCTGGAACAATGGCATAATGTTTCTTTTAATTATTATTAAACCCCTAAATAAACTTGATTAAAAATGTACAAATGCTAACTCACTGGCACCATCAAATCCATAGGTTCATGCCTGCATGGACATAAGCTCTCCATACATCCCTACCCTGAGCTAATGTTTTCCAATCATTCCCTGTATAATCTATTTCACTCAAATCATGGTTGTTATTCCCCTGCACTTTACAAATACTAGAATACTTAAAACATTTTGCCTTTTCATTCTTACCTCTTATAGTTGTTTTTGTCGAACATATGTTTCAAGACTTCTTAGTCCCATCATCAGCAATTACAGACTGAATTTTCTCATGTTGTCGGCCCTGATTCTTAATTCCTGATCTCTCTGTCTCTGGTCCAATGAATTTACCAATGAGGTAGCTTTCTGCGGGAATTTCAAAATTCATAATTCTTTCCTTGTTCTTCTGTATGTAGATTTTTTCCCATATGGTGAGTTAATTTTTGTTTTTTAACTGTTTTAATAATTTTGTGTTTACATCTATTTTGTAATTTTCTGACCAAACATGAGCCGCCACTGCAGATTTTGTTTGGTCAGAAAAACACAAAATAGATGTAAACACAAAATTATTAAAACAGTTAAAAAACAAAAATGAACTCACCATATGGGAAAAAATCTACATACAGAAGAACAAGGAAAGAATTATGAATTTTGAAATTCCTGCAGAAAGGAACCTCAGTAAATTCATTGGACCAGAGGCAGAGAGATCAGGAATAAAGAATCAGGGCCGACAACATGAGAAAATTCAGTCTGTAATCGCTGATGATGGGACTAAGAAGTCTTGAAACATATGTTCAACAAAAACAACTCTAAGAGGTAAGAATGAACAGACAAAATGTTTTAATTATTAAACAAACCTCATAATGTTACTTCCTACTGCATTTTAAAACTAGAATACTTATTTGTACACTTCCAATATTTTTCATAAATAACAGTTATGGCATTTTTATCTCCTATTTTGACTTGTCAGCCAGCAATCAAAACCTTGTTAACTTCATTCAAGAATAAAAACTGGATTTTTGCATTATAGCAAAGGCATTGTCTAGTTGCTGTTAAAGTTTTGTAACTCCAAGAAGATTCTGCTGCCATCTACTAACGATTACAAAAGCCATGAATTTCCTCACCTTTTAATGTCAGACCCAAAAACTCGCATCTGCAGTGGGGAGGAATGGTGAGGTTTTGTTTGCTCTAACCTCAGACCCAACAACTCACAACACTTTTCTAAATATAATAGATGTTGATTTAAAAATCAGCCAGTTATAAGATTTTTTTCTTTCTCTTGATTTTTTTTTCAATTTTGAAGTTATGATATTACACAAAGTCAATAAAAACCCAAATCACCAATTTAAAAAGTTAAAAGAGTCAACACGTTTCAGTAGCGACGCTACCATTATCAAGACTTAATATTGACTAAAGACAAAAAAATTGAAATCTGTAAACTAAAAATCAGATAAAAACAAACTAGTCTATCTGATTTTTAGTTTACAGATTTCAGTTTTTCTGTCTTCAGTAAACAATAAGTTTTGATAACAGTAGTGTCACTACAAAAATGCGTTGACTCTTAACTTTTTAAATTGGCGATTTGGATTCTTATTGACTTTGTGTAATACAATTTTATCACCAAGAAGATCCATTTATTAAGTACAATGAAGTTATGAGGTTTTGATTTCCTGTCGACGTTATGTTATCACTTGTTTTTCCTTCCTTTTCCATGATGAATATTGTCCATAAAAATCATAAGCCTGGATATAAGAATGAGGAGAGCGATTACTTGTTGGAAATAATTAAAATCAAAAGTTCATTACAAAATAAAATATATTGTAACATGATTACAGTGAAAAGACTTGCAGAAAATGTTCCATTCCAATACATGTGACTAGAAAACACAATGGCAATCTAAACAAAAGGTAATATTGTAATACTCTCGCTGCATAAGTTTGTTAATAAAATTAAAAATGAGGAAGACAAATGATCAATACCTATGTGATGTTAAAAATAAAGTAAACCAGGATGTGTTAATATAAAACAGAAATCCTCAAACCTCTACTTTAGTATGTCAATATTTCTGGCATCTCACACCATTTCTTTAATTGTACTTAAAAAAAACTCTTGTTATAATCGGACCAATGGATGTGCCCCTTCAGCACTGCAGTCATTAGAAAAGTTAATGTGCTCCCCTCCTGCCACGTCAAACAGCAGCCACGATAACTTTCCGAGTTGGAATGTTGCCAAACTTCCACCAAACAGTGTCATGGATTTTGAATATTGAATCATGTAAGGTTAATTATCACTTCTTCATACTGAAGAAAGAAAAAAATGGAAAAATAGAAATACCGAAGAAACCAAAAGAAACTACAGGAAACTAAACAACAAACTTAGAAGAAAAACTGACAAGGCAAAGGAAGAATGGATGAAGCAGAAATGTGAAGAACTAGAGAATCTGGAGAGGAAAGGAAAATATGATTTAATGCATCAGGAAGTTAAATGCCTGGACTATGGAAAGAAGAGCAGGAAAACTATGTGGCTGATTGAGGACAAAAACAATGAAGAAATAACAGACAAATATGAATTATGAAAATGTGGGAAAAATATGTACAAGAGCTACATGAGCCAAGAAATTGTCCATCTAACTTAGATATAGAAAACGAAGAAGATAATCAGAAGATGAAAAAGGATTTTCAATTCTGAAGGAAGAAGTTGAACTAGCGATTAAGGAAATGAAAAATGGGAAAGTAACAGGGGTAGATGGAATCCCCATTGAATTGGTTAAATGCTTGGGTGAAGGAAAGAAGGAAATTTTGAATTTATGCAACCAGATATATGAAGAAGGTGAATGGCCCAAAGAATTGACTGAGACAGTGTTAATTCCAATACCGAAGAAAAATGTGAATAAATGTAAGGAGTTCAGGACTATCAGCTTGATATCACACTCTGCAAAGATTCTCCTGCAAATACTAAATCGATGTTTATGTTCTACAATGGAAAGTGAATTGGAAGAAGAACAGTTTGGCTTCAGGAAGGAAAAGGGTATGAAAGATGCAATTGGACTGGTACGAACAATAGGAGAAAGATATATAGAAAAAGATAAAGAAGTTTATGCAGTATTTGTTGACCTGGAAAAGGCCTTGGACAGAGTGAATTGGAATAAACTCCTAAAGATCTTTAATTGTCGTGAACTGGAAAGAGAGGAGGCTCATAAGTAGTCTTGATATGAAACAGCAAATAAAAGTGAAGATTGGAGAAGAAATGTCAGAGGAAGAGAAATTGAAGGGGGGAGGGGTAAGGCACTGATGTCCTCTATCACCTACTCCTTTCAACATCTACCTCAAAGACCTAATGAAGAACTGCTTCAGGGATATGGTAGGCATAAACATGGGAGGAAGAAGAATAAAGTGCATTAGATTAGCTGATGATATGGCTTTGCTAGCAGAAGATGCAATGACACTGAGGAACATGCTGATGGTGCTAAATGATAAGTGCGAGGATTATGGAATGAAGATAAATATAAATAAGACGAAGGCCATGATTATAGGAAGGAAACCAAGGAAGATAAACATGAGGATTAAAGATGAGGCCATTGAGCAAGTGGAGAGCTTCAAATACTTGGATTGTACAATCAGTAGTAACATGAATTGCAGTCAAGAAGTAAAGCAGAGGATAGCAATGGCAAAAGAAGCTTTTAACAAAAAGAGAAGCATTTTCTGCGGACCTTTGGCAAAAGAATTACGGAAGAGGCTAGTGAATTGCTTTGCGTGGAGTGTAGCATTGTATGGTTCAGAGACTTGGACATTACAACGGAATGAGGAAAAGCGACTGGAAGCTTTTGAGATATGGATATGGAGAGGAATGGAACTTATAAAATGGACAGACAAAATAAAGATGTGCTAGACAGAGTGGGTGAAGGAAGAACAATGTTGGAACTCATAAAGAAGAGGAAAAGAAACTGATTGGCCACTGGCTAAGAAGAAATTGCCTGCTGATGGATGCCCTAGAAGGAATGATCAACGGAAAGAAAGTTAGAAGCAGAAAAAGAAAGCAGATGATAGACAATATTAAAATTAATGGTTTTTATGCAGATACAAAAAGGAAAGTTGAGTTAACGAAAGAGTGGAGAATGCTGAGTTTGCAGTGAAGACCTGCTCTTGAGCAGAACACTATGTATATATATTTAAGTAGGTCTAATGACACTGATTGACTTCTATTATTTGCTTGATAATATTTATTTTACCATTCAGTGCTACAGTGTTCATGTTGAGTTAACAACACTGAACTGCAAAAAGGCTCAAAATTGTAACTAGTGGGAGGGGCGAAAGAAAAGAGAGAAAAAAGAGAGGGAAATAATTTATCGAGGCAGAAAAGGAATTAGTGTTTAGTTGGCATATCTTATGGGGACACAGATCCATTGGTCAGACAATAATTATGTTATTCTGTTTGCATGGTTACCTGCAACTGGCGAGTCACAATTATAAGAAATAAGTTATGGTTTTAAGTAACATATAATTACACTAAGAGATTCATTTCATGGTTTCTCATGGAATAACAATTTGTCTCAGCCTCTCTCGGGTGATTTCTGTTCAGTTTAGTCATCTATGTTATGCCATATTGAGTCTAAACCTGTCTAGGATACGGCATTTTCAGCCTAAGCCAGTCTAGAATAGGCTATTTTCAGTCTATTGCAGTCTAGGGTATGTCATTTTGAGTCTAGGTGAGTCTAGGGTATGCCATTTTCAGTCTAAGCTAATCTAGGGTATGACATTTTCAGTTTAGGATATGCCATTTTGAGTCTAGACCTCTCTAGGATATGCAATTTTTAGTCTATGTCTGTCTACAATGTGCCATTTTTAGTCAAGGTCTCTCTAGGACATGCCAATTTGAGTGGATGTCTGTACGGAGTATGTCATTTTCAGTCTAGTCTTCCTAGGTTATGCCATGAGTACAAAAATGTTTTTTGAACACTGCCTTGGTAGGTGAGATCCCAGATATAAGACATGCACAAGTATGAACATTACTCAAGTAGATGTCTGAAATGTCTTAAAACACAAAATCCTTCAGTGTTCACATGAGTTCTATACACCAAAGAATCTGCATTATCAGTCCAGTGGACAGCTTCAACATAACACAGGAGACTGTGTCTGCATTGATCAATTATGAAACTAAATCTAATTATACTGAAGATCTTTGCCTTAAAAAGTGGTTGCCCTGGGATTTTAACTAAGTTTAAGACCTTAAGATTAGTCTTAATTTTCATATTCATAAAAAGGAGGGTAAAAAATTGTCATTTGAAAATGTAAAGATTTGACATAATAGAGAATTAAAGAAAATATAGCCCTTTCTAGGTTGTGTATGTTATCAGAGCCTGTCTAGGTTGTGATGTTTTCTAGGGTGTGCTATGTTGAGTCTAGACTTGTCTAGAGCTTGCCATGTTGAAAATAGGCATGTCTGAGGTGTGCCACGATGAGACTAGGCAAGTGCAGGGTGTCCCATATCAAGTCTTGACATCTGTAGGATGTGCCAGATTGAGTTGCAGCTCATGAGACTGGGTTCATTCCAAGTCTAGGTTTAACAAAGATGCACCATTTTGAGTCTAGGATATTTCTTTATGGTATGCCATGTTGAGTCAAGATGAGTCTAGGATGTGCCATGACAAGTTTAGGTCTGTCTGGTGAATGACATATTGAGTCAAGATTTGTCTAGTATGTGGCGTGTCAAGTTAAGGTTTGTCTGATTTGTCTAGTATATGCCATATCAAGATTATGTTGAGTCTATGTTCGTTTAGGATATACCATGTCAAGTCTAAGTTATGTCACATAGTCTAGGTCTATCTAGGGTACATCAATTATAGTCTGTGAAAAAAACACAATATAATAAAAAATTGAGTTAGCTGCACCAAATCTTATGTATGTATAGGGATATCCTACATAACCAGCAAAAGCAAGAAATAATTAAAAAATACATTATAAAAACCAATTAAGGCTATCATGGCATTATCATTTTCATTTCTTGAATGTTACAAAGTGTCATCGTATCTTGGTGTACCATCGTTTCTAAGATACTTCAATTCAGGAGCCAGAAGCATTGGTACATCAATGTACAACTGCAAAAAACTTTGATTATAAGACTAGAAGTTAGTTGTAAACATTTAACTTAATAAATAAGGATGAAAGGTTCACCTAAATGGGTATTATTTATATATCTTATATACCTTTATATATCTCCTGTATAGAATCATGTACCTGTCTACATATCAAGTATACTGATACTAAACAAATTTAAGTTAACATAAAGAGATAGTGAAATGTTACAATAATAGAAGTCTGCTTGGAATAGAACTATCACCAGATGATCATTCACTGTTAAAATACACTCATGGGACAAAATACCTCAATTTTTATGGAGAATAAATTATATCTTAAAAATATGTCACAATGTATAAAAAAATGTATCGAGTATGCAGAGATATTGACATTTTAAAATCAAATCAGCTAGGCTCATAACCATCTCAAGCTTGTGATTAGAAATAAAGACATGAAGGTTCTACTCTCCAACCAAACCACCTCTAATTCTTATTTGAAAGAAATCTAAGTAACATAAAATCTCAAGAGCAGCTCAGAGCATCCAATCAGAATTGACCCGACCCACAACTTGCAAATAAGCAAAGCTATAGAAATAAATAGTTGACTTTAAATTTGAAAAAGATTAAATTAATTGATTGTCCAGTTTAAGGATTTCCATTGTACAAGATTGAATTATCGACTCCATTATAGTTGTTTCTACCTGATTTTTATTTTCTCATTTTTTAAAACAGTCTCTCAGACTGTGGGTTGAGATTGTGAACAAAACAACAAACTTAACAGTTTCTACAAAAGACATCTCTCAGAAAATATATATTTAACAAAGAAAGGAAAAAAGCATTAGGCTCTTCTATGCGAAATGCCAGTCTATGTATCTAATTACTATCGCAATACTTATCTGATAACATTGACATGATTGCCAACATATTTATTCATGTCTCTACTACAGCCAATAAATTTATTCAGGTTAGGTTAAGTAGTTTAGATTAGGTTGAATAGCTTCAATTATCTACTAGTCAACCTTAAATTTTCTTGTTAGTGCGTTTTTCACAAATTGACTAAGTAAACTGATTTAATTTTTGCCAAGGGTTTCAAGGACATATGAATGGCCCAATATTCTCCACTGGCAACCTCCCACTCCTTATAACATAACTCCTATGTGACAGTCACAGGATAAGCCAGTTCTTTTGCAGACTAAAAGGTAAAGTGATCCCACTACAGGCCTTAGGAGTCCCTTGGGATAGTAGGTTAAGGCTCCCACTTTTCCTAGACTATCGGCACTTGATGTCAGCCAGGTTGTCAGCCTGAGTGACGGCTGCCTTTACCCCCAGAACGAGTGTCTGGTACTCATTTCCATTAGAGGCTGAGTCAACCCCAGGACCATAGAGCCAGAAGGTTTGGGTCAGCTTAAAATCCTGACCCCCACCGAGACTCTAACCTCGACCTTCCGACTTGTAGCATTTTGCCTTAACCACTCTTGCAGAGTTACTTTGATTTAAGAGTTTGTCTGTGCAGCTTCACAGAATTGAGTGTAGTGTTTGTGTTATGTAGTGGGAGATACAGTGGGTTGACCTTGAAACCTCTCACAAAAATGAAATCTGTATAATAGTCCTCTTCAATTGTTAAGTTAAGTGATCCCACTATAGACTCTAGAGAATCTTGGAGTAGTAGGAAGTCAAGTCTCCCACTTTCCTAGACATTCAGCTCCCTTTACCCCCAGAACAAATGTATGGTACTCATTTCTGTTAGAGATTAAGTCAATCCCAGGGTTGACCAAAGGATTTAAGCTAGTTTAAAAATCCTGACCACCTCTCCGGGACACGAACCCTCAACCTTCTAACTTATAGCATATTGCCTTAATCAATTATATCTATGCCTCATCCACTGTTAATATGACATTTTAGGTCACTTCTATCTCAACTGTCATTCAATTTTCAGCCAATTTTTGGATTTTTTTGAGAAAATCACATACATTTATATACATGTATATGTACATAGTGTCCAAATTGAGATTCCAACATTTTGAAAGTCTATACATCTTTTATATTTCATATTACACAGCTGTGGTTCTGGAAGGAACAGAGCAGAAACTTAAAAGTTTATGTGGTGAAATGACCATAGAGGTGCTGCAACAATATACCATACTGCTTCAAAACAAGCATGCACAGGTTGTGTGGTGTTCTATAGAAACAAAATCAATCATTCAAAGTCCTAACAAAATTTTTATTACATCTACAAACAGGAATTTTGTAAGTTACACTGAAAACTTTATGCTGCATTATGATTTCCCCCACAAATATTTTTCTCTCTTATTACACCGGTATTTCTTTAAAATATTTAGAATCTCATTTTGGACACCTGTACTTATATTCGAATCTCATTTTGGACACCCTGTACTTATATTCAACTGATTCATTATTGGTTTCTTTTTCCTTCTTTGTTTCTTGCTTATAACAGTAGCCCTCAATAGAGGACTCTGAAACACCGGACTCCCTCCCGAAGAGATCAAAATCTCTCGTGGGATACAGCAAAGAAAACACACATGTGTATATATTCGTCAGATACTGCACCAGTAATTCTTGGTTTGAATTTATATAGACTGTCATGTCGCATAGAATCCCCAAAAAAAAAGCATTATTTTTCCAGAATAAATTTCCTCTACAAAAACCAGCTGTTACATTACAATAAGTTAGGACTTCTCACTTAATTAAAGCCATAAAAATATGTAAAATAATATTTCAGCTTAGCAGTGTTTGGCAACATTTACATATAAATTCCTAAGACTGTATTAAGTACAGTACATGCAAGAAGTATGTAATAAGGTATGTACAATAAACGCTACCTCCTACCAATGTTGAATATGGAAGTGCGGACTGTACTGGAGGAGTTAAAAACAATTTCATTATTTTTTAAAATTCCCAAGAAATGGAAATGAATTAAAGAAAAAAAGTGCTATACAGTATATATTTCACTTACTCTGTAAACTAAGGCGGGGGTCACACACTAATGTTCACCTCCACAGCACAGTGCTAACTACTGGCTGCCTTCGTAATCGCACACAAGCACGGATTTGTAAAACAATAAACACTGACAGGGAATGCCTGGGACTGCTGACATGCATAATACTGGTATCCCAAGCACTCGCACGCACCGTCCGTCTGTCACGTTCCTCTTCTATCAATGAATGTGAAGGTCGTACTACACGTGGGATGGGAAACAGACAACGACAGTTCAAAACTCGGCAAATTCCTTGGCGCACTTCTCGGTGGACGAGATTCGAAGCGCTTCCTCCTCGTAGTCGTCAAAGTTGCTGGTATCGCCCGGACCCTTGCAGCGCGGGATAAAAGGTGCTTCTATCTTTTTCTGAAACACAGCAATCCAGTCGGTCGATGCGAACCACTTGTGCCCCTTGATGTCGTTGACGCCATTTTTCAGGTTCCCGTAGCGTTTTGTGAGATCGACCTGCAGAAGATTCCTCAATAAATCTTTGAGGTCCGATCCAAAGTGAGATGGGAACCGTACCTTCCCCGAGACGATCTTCTCGTAGATCTGGATGGGTTGGTCGGCGAAGAACGGGGGATAGCCGGCTGCCATCTCGTACACTAAGACGCCCAGGGCCCACCAGTCCACTGCCTTGTTGTAACCCTTGCTGAGAATGATTTCTGGTGCTAGGTATTCTGGAGTTCCACACAAGGTCCAGGTTCGACCCTTCACTCTCTTGGCAAACCCAAAGTCTGTGACCTTGAGATATCCTTGAGAATCGATGAGAAGATTCTCGGGTTTGAGGTCCCGGTAGATCAGATCTAGATAGTGCAGGTACTCAAAAGCCAGTACAATCTGCGCTGCATAGAACCTTGAATGAGGTTCACTGAAACGGCCCACTTTCCTCAGATGTGAAAACATCTCTCCGCCCGGCACGTACTCCAGTACCATGTACAGATTAGAATTGTCTTTAAAATGATACTTGAGACTCACCAGAAAAGGAAAACTGATCGCCTGCAAGATCCTCTTCTCGTTCAATGTGTGCTCCACTTGCTTCAACTTCACGACCTTCTGTTTGTCTAAAATTTTCATGGCAAAGTATTCCTTTGTAGGTTTATGTTGAACTATCATAACCCTGCCAAAGGAACCTGTCCCTAAAGTCTTTATCCGTTCGAAATCATCCAAACTAGCTGTGTTTGTCGGATTCTTCTTCCATTTTTCTTCGAATTCCTCCTTCGCCTGGTCCAGAAATTCCTTGACACTTTCTGCGGAGTCACCCTTCTTGTTGGCCGTAGCGGCATTGCCCATGGTTTTGACTTTTAAACCTTCCAGGGCTCCCGATGGCTTCAATCAACCCCTCTTTTTGCACCAATACTTCAGAACCCTAGGTTCTGCTTTTTTATTGTTATTATTATTATTATAAGCAGAATAGGATCCGCTGGAGGCGGAGTTCAGATCTGGATCTCCTAGTCCACCTACCTCGTCAACACAACCATTGTTGTAACTCCGACATCTTCCTGGCCGTCAAGAAGGTATCTTTATCACGTTCACACACAAACAAAAAGTATTACTCTTGAAGGACACGGCTGCAAGATGCTATTATAAAATGGCTACCCTACCAGTCCCGGACTTCGATCATGTAGCAGGAATAGGTCAATTTACAAGTACCATCAAGTTCCGCGGCAGCACTGTGCAAGAACTTTCCTTGCTGTTCAGTTTAGTGCTGCCATCTCGCAGAAAATGGAAGAAGTAAAACATAATCGAATCGAATACAACAAACGATTGTCCGATATACAAATATAAAAATATAATTTAAGCGGAAACAAATATGTAAAGAGATTACAATTATTATCGGTAATTTATTCAATTATAACATGTGTCTATCACATATATGTTTCTAATTATTCTATAAATATATGTTAGAAACAACATTCCTGAAAAAGGTCGGCGCATGCGTTTCCTGACAATTCCGGTTTTATCTAAATCTGGCAACGTCTTATGGTAATTATTTACTGTAGGATTTTATCAAAATAGCCGCAAACTTTACTTCCTAAAATAACTTCAACTAAAATGTATCAGCAAAATATACACCTGCCTGACAACGCTAAATAAAGCTTCTTATCGTAGTCAAAGCTGTTTATTGTTCATTCCAACTTTTCCACTTATATGCGCCAGCTATAGCAAATATCAATAAAACTAGATATGTGGTCATACCTAGAAATATACAGTTAAGAAAGAGGGGAATATTGAGAAAGTATCAGAATTAAACACCTAGTAGCAATAATTACAAAGAGGTCCAGAAAGAAATAAGACAAAGACTTAATTCTGCAAACAATGGATTGGGCCTCTTGTCACCTCGAAACTCATGGATGCAAGAAATAAGAATTGGAATGAGAACAAGAGGTCTGGAGGGCAATGGAGTGGGTGATTAGGGACGAGTGGAGAAAGACAATAAAACTTTAGGCACAGAAAGATGTGTAAACAATGAAAATCTGTATATAAATAAATATATTATTATTATCATTATCGTTATTATTATTATCACTATTATTATTATTATTATTATCATTATTATTATTATTATCAGTATCGTTAACGTTATCGTTATTATTGTTATTGTTATTATCATTATCGTTATTATTATTATTATTATTATTATTATTATTATTATTATTAATATTATAACAATAACAGCCAACAAGTTCATTTCACATTTTTGGATTTAGAAAAGGCATGTGACACCGTACCTTTACAAAAGTTATGGGAATCATTAGAAGATATGGCCATAAACGATACAATTATTAACGCAGTAAATTTTTTTTATAAAAATGCAGTATCTGAAATTAAAGTTGGAAAATGTGTATCAGAGGAAATTAAAGCAATAAATGGCCTTCGTCAAGATTCTAGCATATCACCCACATTATTTAAGATATTTATACATAAAGCACTGTCAAACTGGAGCAAAAAATGTTTAGGAATGGGAGTACCAATTAGAGATGGATCAACAGATACAATATATACACTGTTATTTGCGGATGACCAGATAATAATTGCTCAAGAATATGAAGACATGAAGTTTATGTTCAGAAAATTATTGGACGGATACGATAACTGGGGTTTGAAAATTAATTTAGAAAAAGCAATTTTATATGGGATGTGGTCCCGAAACCGAAGATTTAATATTAGAGGATGAAAAGGGGTATATTAGAGGATGTGAAGAATTTGAGTATCTGGAGTAAAAGTAGATAAAGAGGACAAACAAGAAAGTGGTATTAAGAACAGAATGAATAAAGTTAGAGAAATAACAGCAATGATAAATGAAAGTCTTATGAAAGACATACAACCAGAAAAAAATAAGTTACAAATATATAATTCAATAGTGAGAAGTACTGTCACATATGGAGCTGAAGTTTGGAAATTCAACAAAAACTTAGAACAAAAATTGATTTTTTAGGAGAGCAGCAAGATGTTCAAAATTAGAAAAAATAAGAAATGCTGTTATATGAGAATAAATGAATATTAGATATTCAATAGTAGATTATATAAGATACGCAATTAAATTGGTATGGACACGTACAACTAATGCAAGAAGAAAGGTTACCAAGGAAAACATTGGAATGGAATCCACCTGGAAAAAGAAGGAAAGGAAGACCTCGAAACTCATGGATGCAAGAAATAGGAACTGGAATAAGAACAAGAGGACTGGAGGACATGGAGTGGATGGATAGAGACGAGTGGAGAAGAAAAATAAAACTTTAAGCACAGAAAAATGTGTGAACATTACAATTCTGTATATATAAATAGAATTATTATTATTATTATTATTATTATTATTATTATTATTATTATTATTATTATTATTATTATTATTATTATTATTATTATTATTATTATTATTATTATTATTATTATTATTATTAAATGTTAAGTAACAACTGGTTGCAAGTAATGTAATGAATCTATAATAAGAATGTAGTTTTGCGCAAGACAGGAAAATGTAATCAGAACAGGAAGTGTGGAACCTCGCACATTCCTAACGCGTTCTCTTTTTTTAAAACATCGCCAACACAACGAAGCTCTGTAGCATTAGCGTCGCAATTCAAAGCTGGGTGTGAAATTGCTCTCACAGGGCTATTATTTCAAGCTTGAGGTTCTTTTACGTGTCCTCGGGGACATATAGCTCCCTTCTCTTACTCAGATTTAACTCGCGGGTTCCTGGATGCGCGAACATAAGCTTTCTATATGCCCTATTTTTTTCATAATATCCTGTATAACAGTCACCGCTGTAGTCTCGAGGTAGCGTGCTGCCTTGTCACGCAGCGGGCCCGGGTTCGATTCACGTTCAGGATAGGCTCCTGAGTGAGGTTTCTTTCGGGGTTTTTCCTCGCCTGTAAGACAAATGTCAGGAAGCTTAGGGCCCAACAGTCCCCGAAAATCATCCGGCCGTCATCATCAACCTTATCATTATAATTATCATCATCATCCTTCACCGGTGTGGAAAGCAACGGGAAGCTACCACACCTATAATTCCCTAGTAAATCTGCAAAGCATAGCATGAAAATGCTATGATTGCAGTGAAATACCTGCCCTTGGACAGAATTACTATGGATGGATGGGCGGATCCAGTATAACTTGGGGCATGCCGTAGCGTGCATTGTTAAGACAATACGCTGAAGGTCGAGGATTCGAGCTCTGGTGGAGTCAGGATTATTAAACTAACTCAAAAATCCTAGTGGCACAATGCCTGGGGTCGATTCAGCCTCTTAGATATGAGTACCATATGCTTGTTCTGGGGGTAAAGGCGGCCGTCACGCAGGGCTGACATCAAGTGCCGATTGTCTAGAAAAAGTGGAATCCTTGACCCTCTACTATCCCAAGGGATCACTTTACCTTACTCCGTATTATTTATCTTCCTCAAGTCATGGTTAATATTATTCTCCCATCTCATTCTTGACCCAGCTACTGGGCGCTTTCCTACAAGATATATCCATGCACCGCTTCCATATCTCATTCGTGCCATATGTCCTGCTCATGTGGTTTAACAAGACCTAGCTGTTCTTATCACATCTGGTTTCCTAATAATACCATGCAGCTCACTGTTATGAAGTCTTCTCCATTCCCTTGTCTAGTCATCTCTCTTTGGTCCAAAACTTGTCCTAAATACTTTATTCTCAAATACTTGTAGTATTTTCTCCTCCCTTAAACTAAGAGTCCATGTTTCAAATACCATATAATACAACTGGGCGAATAGCAGTGTTATATACAGAGTGCGAAATAGGTCAGTTAACCACTGCACATGGTCGCAAGGAGGAAAAAATCAGATTGGTTGAAACTGGGGTTTGAATACGGGGCCTTCAGAATATAACCTCAAACATTAGTGCTTAAACAACAATGGAGGTCACTTTGAACAATTTCGGTAGAATTTTTTTAGTACAGATGTTGTAACTAACTAACGATCTGGCACTATAGAACCCGTAGGTTCATGGCCGCGCTGACATAAGCTCTCCATATATCCCTATCCTGAGCTAATATTTTCCAATCATCCTCTGTATAAACTACTTCCCTCAAATTATAATTAATATTATTCTCCCACCTCATTCTTGGTCTACCAACAGGGCGTTTTCCCTCTGGTTTTTCTTCAAGAATCTTCCATGCACGTCTTTCAGTCCCCATTCGTGCCACATGTCCTGCCCATCGCAGTCTACGAGACTTAACTGTATTCATTATATCTGGCTTTCTATAAAGACCATGTAATTCACTGTTATGCAGTCTTCTCCATTCACCTGTCTGTTCATCTCTCTTTGGTCCAAAAATTTTCCTAAGAACTTTATTCTCAAATACTCTTAATCTCCTTTCCTGCCTTAAAGTAAGAGTCCATGTTTCGCATCCATATAATATAACTGGTAGATATAATAATTTCATATATTTTCAGTTTAACGTTTTTTTGAAAGGAGTTGGGAAGTCAAGAGTCTCTGTAACATGCTCTGTAATGCATAATAGCATGCATTTCCAGAATTGAGCCTATGTTTAATTTCCTTGTGCATCTCATTTCTGTTTGTGATTATTGTTCCTAGGTATTTGAATTCAGCCACTTCCTCAAAATATCCCTCATTTGTCATTAGCTGTCCACTTCCATTATATAATGTATTGTATAGATGTTGTAAAGCTATAGAAAATAATATATTTGCATTTTCGGTTAACTGACTTATGCTGCACCCTGTTTTTTCAGTTTAACGTTTTTTTTAGAGAAGTTGGGACATGGAGCAGTGAAGCGTTTTATTTTAAAATTGTTTCATTAAGATACAAAGATACAACGAATTGCCGAAAACTTGTATTCCAGTGATGTATTCAATCTTAGGTTCCTCTCTTGAACCCCGGGTTCCAAGGCTTGAGTTGGAAAAATGGAAGACATCGACCGCAAGAATAGAACGGAAGGAGGATGACTAAAGCAGGATGGAAATACACAATGAATAGATACAGTAAACTGTAAGCTTAAAACAAAAAAGAAAATAAAGAAGAAAAAGATAAAGAAAATTGTTTATAAAGTAGAAGACAAAGAAGTGACGTACGTTACGGTCGAGTGACCCACTTGTTCCTCATTCATTACGTTACAGTCACTATAAATAACACAATTGCAAATAGACAGAAAATGCCCGCGGCTGGGTTTGAACACGTGACTCCAGTTGGCAAGGCCGCCGAGACAATACAACGCTATGTTTCAAGGTCTGTTTTTTTTTTTTACTTTAGAATTATTCCCGTCAATTGTGGCTCCTCTTTTTAGACGCCACGAATTGAACAAGAACTCAACAACAGTCAGTTAATGTAAGTCTTGCCGCGAGATGGCGTAAAAACCAACTCCTGACCAAAAATTATATTTTATACTAGCTAATACCCGGAGAGCGTTGCTACGCCTAAATAAATGAAATGTGTTTCTATGTTTAGTTGAATAAGTACAGAGAAAAATAATTATAAATTTATATCTTAATCGGGAATCTACTTATCCCGATCTTCTTGGTATAAATGGGCTGAAGGACAAAAATGATTATGAGTTATCCGTAAAAGATTGGCTTTGCCGTCGCGGGTCTTTTTGTAGATTTTTAGAGATATTAAATTCTGTGTATATTAATTTGGTGTATTTGTTATGATTTAGGCAGCATATGTAATTTAAGTGTCCAAAAAGTTTCGAAAAACACTTTTTCCTACAAAGGGTGATTTTTAAGGGTGGAGTGGTTGAGTATTACAACTCTCTTATAAGCCTAAAACCTTCCCGGGAAACTCTTGAACATTTTGCAAAAAGCCCCATCACAATCGGATGAACGGTACGGCAGCGCATGAAGGACAAACAGACAGACATTCATTTATATATATATATATATATATATATATATATATACTAGAAGTCCCGGCCACGCGTTGCTGTGGTTAAGGTATACGTTAAAAATATAAATTACGTTGCTGTCTTTCAGCCAGATTACTTAAAACTAATACACACGAAATTAATAATATTGAAAATAAAATAAACACTCAACACACTTAAATTATGAAAAAATCAATATTTGTAATTCAATTGAAATTCGTGGTTGCAACAAAAAGCACAGCCTTCTGGATCTCTCTTTGTTAAATAATAAACCAATTACCTTACCAAATTACCTTACACCGCCATCTGTTAGAATCGTATGGAACTCACAGATAATTACAACTCTTTGTTAAATAATAAACAAATAATTTGCAATAAAAAAATAATGCGACTATAAATTTAGTTATAAACTACTCTAAGTCTCAAGTTGGATCAAACTGCACACAGTGTGCAAAATTTTATTGAAATCGGTTCAGTAGTTTAGGATTCCATCGCGGACAAACAACGTGTCACGAAATTTTTATATATTAAGATATATGTATAACAATTACGAATTATCTACATGTTTGTAAATAATACATGATATATATAGGCTATTAACAATATAGAGTTGACAAGGGGAAAAAAATAATAACGTATAATTTGGTTAAGTAATTGGCTTGGTAAAGAAAGTTTAAAATATAAAGGAATAATAATAGTATATTACGATGCGAGGTTGGGAAGTGGTTATTACAGAAGTGAGGAAATGTTTAAAACCGAGTGATAGCGAGGTTTTTAATTTCCGATATTCTGTAAAACACTTCACAAACGTGCGTTGTACATTATTTTTTGCGCGATTGTGTTTTCAAAATAATAAATAATAGTAAAATAATAACATCTTTGTTGGAAATATTTTCGTTCATTATAAACAACTGACTAACGTTAACAGAGTGGTAATGTTTATTAGTTGAGACTACAACAGGCTGTGACACCAATCAGAAATAACATGACGGTAAGTACGTATTTATTGTTTTATATTGTTTCATATTTTATTATACAAAAATATAATAAAATGAATGGGGTAATACGAAGACATTTTGGTAAACAGATGAGGACAGAGACAAAACTAAGATTACATAACATCACATCAAAAGCTGCTCTAAAATACGGAAGTGAAATTTGGATTTTAAATAAAAGAAACTCTCATAAACTTCAAGTAAGCCAAATGCGCTTCTTACGATCATTGTTAGGAGTTAATAGACTGGATCACCAAAGGAACACTATTATCAGAGGAAAACTTGGAGTAGCAAGTTTAAATGAAGATATCCAAAGATACCAACAAGAATGGAAAAATCATCTGAGAAGAATGGCAAGAAATAGACTTCCAAAATTGGCATTCCAATATACCCCAACTGGACATAGGGACCAAGGAAGACCAAAACATCGGTGGAAAGATCAAGACCATCTTCGCTAGGTTTACCGTACAGGCCACATGGCCTAAAACGAATTTGTTCATGATGATGATGATGATGATGATGATATTGTTTCAAATAAAGTTCCGTTAATTTAAAATGCAGTGATTTGTTTCATATAATGTATAGTAAAACTACCTTTTGGATATATTTTTGTATATACATTGTACGTAGTATACATAAAGGGCAGTGGCTTTACTTCCCGCACATGGTTTGTAATATGTAATATTACAGTATAGTTATTTAGGTTGGCAACTCCGAAATGTAGGAAGTTGGTTGAACTTTCAATCATGGTCGCCAATGCTGTAAGTACGACAAAACGCACTATCGTGCAAAAAGGTATACATGGAACACGGTTATATATTATATTGTCTAAATTAGAGCTTCTGAGCAAAATTTAATCTGCCTTTTCGAGCCAAGTTATAAGTTAGTTGCCTAGTAGGTGTCTCATTGAGGCGATAAACTAACCACTTGTAAATCGCAGAAATCTGTAGAGAAATAAGCATAAGTAAATTGGGTTGGTTAAGTAATTCCCGCAAGGGAGCACGTGGGAATGTACGGTTATAGACAAATAGATATTACAGTAAATATTTAAAGTTATCAACTTGCTGGGCTGTAGAACTGCAACATGGACTTGACAACAGTTTGTTTCTGCTCGAGAGAGCAAAGCACGAGGTTGAAAACCCGTCACGCTTCTACATGCCTTGTTTCCATATCGTCAAATGTTGTCCCGCGCTGGTGTATGCGCTGGTCTCATCCCCAGGGAGAAATTTTCTTGCGGAATTTCGGTCACTGTGAAACTGGTGCCCATCCAGTTCAGGAGGAGTTGGGTAGCTATAATAAATAATGGAAATGATAAAAGAAGGAAATTTGGAGGAAGTGGCTGAATTAAAATACCTAGGAACAATAATCACAAATAGCAATGAGATGCACAAAGAAATTAAACGTATGATCAATTCTGGACATGCGTGCTATTATGCATTGCAGAGACTCTTGATGTCCTAACTCCTTTAAAAAAAACGTTAAGCTGAAAACATATAAAACTTTTATTCTACCAGTTATATTATATGGATGTGAAACATGGACTCTTACTTTAAGGGAGGAAAGAAGATTACGAGTATTTGAGAATAAAGTTCATAGGAAAATGTTTGGACCAAAGAGAGATGAACAGACAGGTGAATGGAGATGACTACCTACATAACAATGAACTACATGGTATTTATAAGAAGCCAGATATAATAAAAACAGTTAAGTCTCGTAGACTACGATGGGCAGGACATGTGGCACGAATGGGGAATGAAAGATGTGCATGGAAACTTCTTGTAGGGAAAAAAACAGAGGGAAAACGCCCAGTTGGAAGACCAAGATTGAGGTGGGAGAATAATATTAACTATGATTTGAGGGAATTAGATTATACAGGGAATAATTGGAAAATATTAGCTCAGAATAAGGATGTATGGAGAGCTTATGTCCGCGCGGCCATGAACCTACGGGTTCGATAGTGCCACTGAGTAGTTAGTAACAATTTATATTGTGTTGTGAAGCCAGATTTACCTTGCAACATAGCAGCCGAAGTGAGTGTGAAGGGCAATGTCAGGTCAGTTATATTTAGCAGAAATGAGTCAAAATGTAGCCTTGATCTCCAGTTCATTGATTCACGCATTGGACAGTGGCCAGTTGTTGCTAATTACTGTACTACAGGGCTCCCTAACTGTTCTGTGCCTCAAATACATACATGTTGGTTAATGAATTCGCCCTTACTTTTGTTAATTGATTGCTTTATGTCAAATTTGCTTCTTAAAAGCAAAAATTGCGGCCGCTAGAGCGTTAAGACACACACACACATATATGTATTATGGTCACTGTTCTACTATAGTATATTTATTATAATATCTATAAAGGTTCCGGTTGGTTTCAAATTTCTTGAAAAGTTTTATCTTTAAGGGTCAGTATTTTAGTTTACAGGCGCTTTGCTTTGTGGTTAGGTAGGTCTAATTTGCAAGCATAAGTATTTGGCACATCAAATAGCGTTGTCACATTTTATTCACTAGAATACATTTTTACCAACTAAAGATACTGCAAAAGACAAAAGTTGCAACGCTGTTAAGATAATTATATCCACGTGGAGTAGACATGGAAACATAATTTAAAAATTCGAAGATATTATTGGCAGAGAACTAATTGTTTTCAATTTATATGATTGGAGCAGCGTCTTAGAAGCCTCTAACCACCGAAGTTTCTCTATGCCTCTAACAACAACTCCCCGGCTCTACCTGGCAATTTCTTTTAAACCAGAGGGAAACAGTTACCTTTGATGCTGCCTGTAAACTGCAATACTCGAGCCCTCTATAACTACTGTCCACAGACGAGAAGAATGAAAGCAAGCAAAACTCACTCACTGTGGCATCTATTCTTTTGATCTATGTGAAATACCTACTGCTTTCATTCACTCCTTCTGTGGACAATAACTATAGGCCTATCTCTTCCCAGCTAAGTACCACTTATAATGTACACAAACCAGATGTACGTATGACTGTATATTCATTGGTCGAATAATGGTTTTACCTTTAAGCGTGTAATACATTGTAGTTCGCTCTCTAACACTCGTAATAAAGGAAATATATATATATATATATATATATATATATATATATATATATATATATATATTTTATCTAGCACATGTCTATGTAAGTTATATGGGAGAATCTTAATATATATAATCACAATTTTAGTACATTAAATAAGCATTGTTTTAGTCTTATGCACGCACAACGTAGAATACTATGGAATTTTAATTGTTTCAAAATGGCCGCCTGTGTAGAATTATAAGACATTGGAGTGGAAACATTTGAAAAGCTGAGAGAGATTTTTTTGAATGTTTTCAAACAGTTCAGTGGAAAATATCCCACATTAGCCATTGAAAATGTGATGAAAACAACAGCAGAATTTACAGGTGAGTTAGCATTATGCAAAAATTCTGCTCGCAATGATATTGATTAGGTAGGTCCATATTAATTTTGTGTCATAAATAAATAAATAAATAAACAAGAAATAGATGAAGTTCCTAAATTATTGGTACCTTCTTACCTTGTATTCAGCCTTACTTCCAGTAAAATACGATGTGGTCTAAGAACAATGTTTCTATCGTACACAATTCAGTCACATGGCGGGTAAAAGTAACACCACGGTTCCCCCAAAAAACGGTACCCTAGTTTGTTTACAAAAGAATGGAACTTAGCTCGGAATTAGTATAGTAGGATTGATGAAGATTTGTATTTTTTTAAATTATTTTCATAAGAAAACTTCCGAATAGGCTAAAGCAGCGTCTGCATCATACAAAGAAGATGCATTAACTTCCAAACAGTATTTTCTAATTCAAAACTGAAGTCCATTCTAACATAACTAACTCATTGGCACTTTCGAAACCGTAGGTTCATGGCCGCGCGGACATAAGCTCTCCATACATCTCTATCCTGAGCTGTTTTCCAATCATCCCCTGTATAATCTACTTCCCTCAAATCATAGTTAATTTTATTCTCCCACCTCATTCTTGCTCTACCAACTGGATGTTTTCCCTCTGGTTTTCCTACAAGAAGCTTCCATGCACGTCTTTCATTCCCCATTCGTGCCACATGTCCTGCCCATCGCAGTCTACGAGACTTAACTGTTCTTATTATATATGGATTCCTATAAAGACCATGTAAGTTCACTGTTATGTAGTCTTCTCCATTCACCTGTCTGTTCATCTTTCTTTGGTTCAAAAATTTTCCTAAGAACTTTATTCTCAAATACTCGTAATCTCATTTCCTGCCTTAAAGTAAGAGTCCATGTTTCGCATTCATATAATATAACTGGTAGAATAACAGATTTATATATTTTCATTTTTACGTTTTTTGAAAGGAGTTGGGAAGTCAAGAGTCTCTGCAATGCATAATAGCACGCATTTCCAGAATTGAGCCTACGTTTAATTTCTTTGTGCATCTCATTCCTATTTGTGATTATTATTCCAAGGTATTTGAATTCAGTCACTTCCTCAAAACTGTCATAATTCAATAATTTGAGAAAAAAATTGAATTGCTCAGCCAGAAACAAATTGTCTTGCTTATTTGATAATCGGTTTGTTAATTTTCACTTGATCCTAGTTATAGAAAACAATAAGAAATTAATTTAACTTTGATCACAATTTTGAAGTTGTTGTGGTTACCTGAGCTCAGCTGAGGTCTCCAGGTTCGTGCAGGTCGCTGGCCTCTCAAACCCATCACGCGAGACTCCTTCCTGCGTTAATACAAGGTACCAAGTTCTACTTAATAATAATAATAATAATAATAATAATAATAATAATAATTTTTATTATTCCGGCTTTTACAATGAATATACATTTTTCCGGTACCCATATTCACAGTTAACTACACATTTGTTTCAACACATTTTTCCATTCTTGTCTGTTCATCCATATATCTTCTTCTATTTCCCATTCCCTCTTAGTTTCATTGATTCCCTGAATCCACGTAATATTTGGTCTACCCTTCTTTTTCCTTCCCTGTGGTTCCCAATCCATGATTATCTTAGGTAGTCTTCCTTCTTCCATCCTTCTAATGTGTCCGTACCAATTTATAATATTTATATAATAATAATAATAATAATAATAATAATAATAATAATAATAATAATAATAATAAATGTAAATACAGATTTTCAATGTTTACATATCATTCAGTGCCTAAAGTTGTATTTTCCTTTTCCACTCAACCCTATCCATCCACTCTAAGTCCTCCAGTCCTCTTGTTCTCATTCCAGTTTTTATTTCTTATTTAATAATAATAATAATAATAATAATAATAATAATAATAATAATAACTTTAGACTCAGAAATAAAAAGGAAATACAAATATATATACAGACATTTATAGTGATATTAGAAAACGAAGGTTAAAATTGTATGGCCATATTAAACGAATGAACTCAAATAGGCTTACAAAACAGATAATGGAATTCTACGAAAACAGAAGTAAAGATACTATGAAGTGGATCGATGAAGTCAAAAATTACTTAAAATTGGCAGGAATTACTAAAGAAGATATCTCAAACAGAGATATATTTAGAATTATGGTGAATAAGTGGCAAGTTGACCAAGAGGACAAACTGAAGAAAAAAACTGGAACAACTTGGACAGATGATAGAAAACAAGCTCATAGCAAAAGAATGAAAGAAATTTGGGCTCAAAGGAAACGCCTCTAAGTACTTTGCGTAGTCCTACATGGGCTCATCCGCAATCAAAAAAAAATAATAATAACAATAATATGTTTTATTTAGGATTATACCACAATACAGTGTTTCTCCTTCAACCCAAAGTGATTTGTCGCCAGAGGTTCCTGTCTAAAGCATCTTCTTCCCTGAAATCTCTAGCTTCCATACTTTTCATCACTCCATCCATCAATTGTTCTCTATGCCTGCCTTTTCCACTCCTTCCATTAGCTTTCCAATTAAGGATCTTCTTTGGTATTCTCTCTTCTTCCATTCTTATGAGGTGTTCGTACCATTTCAAACGTAATAATAATAATAATAATAATACTAATAATAATAATAACTATCATTATCGATTCCGGAGTTCAGTCCGCGCGGACATAAGCTGCTCATATATCCATATCCTGAGGTAATATTTTCCAGCCATCCTCTGCATGATTCTCCTCCCTCAAGTCATTGTTAATGCTATTCTGTTACATCATTCTTGGCCTACTAACTGGGTGCTTCCCTCTGATTTTCCTAGAAGAAGCTTCCATATCTCTCTTTAATTCCCCATTCTTGCCACATGTCCTGCCCATCGCAGTATAGGGAGACTTAACTGTTCTTATTATATCTACTTTTCTAAAAGATCATATAGTTCGCTGTTATGTACAGTCTTCTCCATCCACCTGTCTGTTCATATCATTTTGGTCCAAAATATTTCCTAAGAACTTTATTCTCAAATGTTTGTTTTCTTCTCTCCTGCCTTAAAGTAAGAGTCCATGTTTTAGCGATTTCTTTTTTTAATTTTCGCTTGAGGTTAACCTCTTCCTAATGATCTGATTCTGCTGACCTCCTGTCCATCGGAGTCTCAACTCTATCAATCACGAATTTAGGGGAAAAACTTGCCAATTCACTTATTTTTTCAAAATTTTTTTTTCTGGATTATCGACCTCTCCTTTAAGTTTTGAAACATTCATTGTTGATATAATGAACAATAATCAAATTCCCTTTTGACTGAGTGTAAAATAAAACATTCAAAACAGACTTATGATACACGTATCGGACTTCAATCTCATGAATAAATCAATAAGCACTATACAGGGCTAATTGCCAAGTTTAAGCTTTTTTTTGTCCAATCCTAACCAAAAAAAATCGAAAAAATACCCCTGTTTACCTGACAGGAGCTCATGTAGGACTTGATTTCGACTTGGGCTAATCTCGGAGTTTTGTCAGCCTTTTCCTGCCAGCCATTAACAAACAACATCGAACCATAATACTCATACCAAAACAAAAACATTTAAAAACTACAAGTTTGAGGGTAGCAAAGGGCTTCAAATAAGACCCTCAACAACTGTATCCGAAAGGAACACAAAATTACTGACAGAGCATGCCATCAAATCTTTCGAGAATGAAGGTCTACAACTCAATGGTATTAATAGGCTGTTGTTTATGCTGATGATGTAGTAATATTGGGCGATAGCGAGGACATACTAAGAGCCAAAAGGAACACACTATTGAGTAACACTAAGAAATTAGGACTGGAAGTAAACATTAATAAAACTAAATATATGGTCACACATAGAAATGCATTATATAATGGAAATGGACAACTGATGACAAATGACGGAGATTTTGAAAAAGTGACTGAATTCAAATATCTAGGAACAATAATTACAAACAGGAATGAGATGAACAAAGAAATCAAACATAGGCTCAATTCTGAAAATACATCCTATTATGCATTACAGGGACTCTTGTCTTCCCAACTTCCCTAAAAAACATTAAACTGAAAATATATAAAACTGTTATTCTACCAGTTATATTACATGGATGTGAAACATGAACTCTTACTTTAAGGGAGGAAAGAAGATTGCGAGTATTTGAGAATAAAGTTCTTAGGAATATTTTTGGACCAAAGAGAGATGAACAGACAGGTGAACGGAGAAGACTATATAACAGTAAGCTACATGATCTTTATAGGAAACCTGATATAATAAGAACAGTTAAGTCTCGTAGACTGCGATGGGCAGGACATCTGGTACGAATTGGGAATGAAATATATGCATGAAAGCTTCTTGTAGGAAAATCAGACGGAAAACGCCCAGTTGGTAGACCAACAATGAGGTGGGAGAATAAAATTAACTTTGATTTGAGGGAAGTAGATTATACACCAATGATTCGAAAACATTAACTCATGAACCTACGGGTTCGATAGAGCCAGTGAGTTAGGAGAAAAATTTGCCAACCCATTTATTTTTTAAAAGAATATATTTTTGTTGATTATCGACCTCTTCTTTAAGTTTTGAAACATTTATTGCTTATATCCATCCATCCATAGTAATTCTGCCCAAGGGCAGGTCTTTCACTGCAATCATAGCATTTTCATGCTGTGCTTGCAGCTTTACTAGGGAATTGTAGGTGTAGTAGCTTCCCATTGCTTACCACACCGGTGAAGGATGATGATGATGATTAGAGGGCGGATTTATATGCACTAAAAACCATAAATATATGCATGCAACTATGCAGCAAAAAAGTTGAAAATATGCTCTTAAAATTTAAAAATATGCACAAAAATTAATTTTCTTCTTATAGTAAAATACAGTATTTTCTCACATCATTTTATTTATTTTTTATGAAGCAAAAATTGTAATATTTTTTACTTTTTCGCGACTAATTGAAGTTAATAATTGTATTTTATAGTGCCATTCTCATTAATCTTGTCTTTTTTATGAAATATAAGTGAACAATCATTTAACTATCACATAAATTTTTGTTGCAATAAATAACCAAATATTTTTCTAAATTTTCTGGTAGAGAGCTCTTCCTTCTGTCACTTAAAATGTGTTTGTACGAAGAGAATTATATCTTCACTTCACATGAGGTCACAGGGCAGTATCGCAAAGAGGCTATGTCACTCACAGAATAATAAGAATTATATTGATTTAATAACGTGATAAACTGACGATAAGTTATTTAATAAAATACTCACATGTTTGTCATAGACTTGGCATATAAAACAGGATTTTAATATCATAATAAATATGAAAGTTAAAGTTAATAATTTTATGCTTTAAAATTCGTTTAATATTTAAATATAAATTAAATAAGAAAAACATCTAAATAATTCATTGTTGTTCATTTTTTAATAAAAATGTCTCAGTAACAATTAAAGAAATTGTATTACATAACAGTCTTTCTAAAGAATGCTTTTAAAATTGTTTTAAGTCGTTGTTGTCAGAATAATAAACCTTTCTGTTATAACTGTAATAAGAACACCTGCTTAACTTAATATTTTTAAATAAAAGTATACTAAACTCTGATTGGATGTTAAAACAATTAACTTTTTGATTTAACAAATCAAATTTAAACCTTGTATTTAATGGGCTATTAACCAATAGAATTTAAAATATAACATCATGTGATGTAATAATGTTCTTTAAAATTATAAATGAATTACACTAGTCATTCTTCATATAACTTTCCACAAAGATAGAAGCAAATAGAACTCTACTGATAAAATGTGATATTTAATACAAGAGAAGAATAGTTGACTTAAAAAAAGAAAATAGTTTAATTTTAATTGACGGTGAAGAATAATACCACCTATATTTACTTGATCTGCTGGGAACCTTAAATAGTGAATAAATTTACAATTATTTCTACAAGAAACAATTTTTTTTTAGTGATTTTAAAGTGTTTTCCTATCCAGTGTACCAACTTCCGACCTTGAGAAGAGAATCCAGCTCTACCGAAAATCAAACCCAACCTGAACCAGTAATTCTTTTTTTTTTTTTTTGACACCAATCCTTCTTCAAAATGTTACTACAACATCGGGCATGAAGAGAGTTACTGCTTCAAGATGTCACCACAACGTGGGTAAAGAATTACTTCTTCACATAGGACAATTTTTCCATTTGTTGTTAATGTAGGATTCCCACCAATCCATTGATGAAGCAAAGATATTTTACTGGATATTTCCTTCGGCATTGAAAACACTTATCTTGGTCCACTAACACTCACAAAATGGTATTTGAGAAATTAATTTAAACTTTGATTCCAGATTTGTTTTGTCGCCGTGGTCAATAATGTACAACAGGCTTCCTTTGTGTGAAATGGAGTATATTTTGCACACATGAAAGTATATTTCAGGAAAGATTTTTAAGTCTTTGTCGTGTATGCCGACAGTCTCAATAAAGTTGATGTTCAAACTTAATATCGCCGGTTGAAAACGAAAACAAGGAAATTATCACCAATAAACTGTCCATTGTTGGCAAGCATGTCATATCTTTCGAAATCTTCCTTTCAGGAAATGGTTTAGGCCAGATTGCTTTATTGAGTTGTTGAGATTTAAAACTGCAGACCCCTGCTCGACATTGTAACTGTTGTGCGAAAATGCGAAATAGGGATTCTGGCTTTCTATGAAAACAAGTTTGTCTTCATTTGCAAAAACATGACAATAAAGCAGAAGCTAGTCGTTTTATGGGGTTACAAACTAACATTGTAATATAAAATAGAGAAAAGAGTATAATATATGCATCAATATGCACATATTAGTGAAATATGCGCTAATCCCGTGAATATGCATTTATATGCACTATAAAATTTTGACAATTGATTCCAAACGACATGAAACGCATTTTCCTCTTCCATGCATATGTTTATCTTTGAGGAATAAAACATGGAAATATGCACAAATCCGCCCTCTAATAATAAGGACGATGATGATAGCCATATGATTTCGGGGACCGTTTGGGCCTTAAAGTTTTCCTGACATTTGTCTTACAGGTGAGGAAAAACCCCGAAACCCGGGCCCGCTGCGTGACAAGGCAGCACGCTACCTCGAGACCACAGCGGTGCACTATTGCTTATATAATAAGCAAAAATCAAATTCCCTTCTGACTGGATGTGAAAGAAAAAATTCAAAACAAATTTATTTTACACAAATCAGACTTAAATCTTAGCAAAGACATTTTGTGACTTGTCAAGCTTTTCTCTGCCCGATCATTTGTTAGAAAAACTGTAAAAGTTATAAAATGAATAAAACATTAAAAAATCGATTAAAAAGAGATTGAAGACGCAAAATAGGAGCGCAGGGACTAGAACTCGGATCTTCTTTGTGATAACCCTCAGCTCTGCCCGTTGCTCCGTCACCGTGTGAGGGTGAAACGTCTCAAATAAAGCAGATATACTACACTACCCGCGTGAACTCAAAACATTCTTCTTTCTAGGATTTAATCGATCCATAAACTACAATCGGTAATAACACATTTAAAACGAAGATATTCTCAACAAATCAATGAAATACGGCCATTACAAGCTTAGTGGTTTTTCTAAAATCCAAAATTAAAAAATCGTTTTAACCCTAACTAACTCACTGGCTGTATCGAACCCGTAGGTTCATGGCCGCGCGGACATAACCTCTCTATACACCCCTATCCTGAACTAATGCTTTCGAATCATCCCCTGTATAATCTACTTTCCTCAAATCATAGTTAACGTTATTCTCCCACCTCATTCTAGGTCTACCACTGGGCGTTTTCCCTCTGGTTTTCCTGTAAGAAACTTCCATGCACCTCTTTCTTCCCCCATACGTGCCACATGTCCTGCCCATCGTAGTCTACGAGACTTAACTGTTCTTATTATATATATCGTTTTAACCCTATGAGATACATTGATTCTACTTATTTTATGCTTTTAATAAAGAAATGGAAAAATGTATCAGAGGAAATTTGTGTCATTATACAACAATATGCAATAGGTAAGTAATAATTTACGGTTATGGATGCTTTGTAATATTTTATGCAAGTTTGTTTGTTCACGCCTGTACCAACAATGGTCTAATTATCATTCTGTTTTAGGGAAGTTCTTATTTACCAGAGAGGCCTTGGTATCCAATGACAACGGCATGTAATAGCTCAACTTACTTCCCTAGGGAAGAAAAGTAATTAACTTAATAACGTAAAAATGTTACCTACTTAAAATTTTATCAAGTAATATAATACAATTTTATTGTATAATATTTACGGTATTTCTCACTTTGATAATTCAAATTTATAGCGATTGAACAGTTTTTACAATTATTAACATTAGTCACATAATTTGGTTTTTCATTAGCGTTTTTCTTATTTATTTCAATATGTTTATCTACTTTATGAACTACAGTTTTTTAAGGGTAGCCATGAGTGAATTTTGAGTGAAAATTGACCAAAACACACATTTTGTGTTTTATCTCATAAAATTCTCCTAAGCTTCCTGTTCAAAAAAATATATAACTTATCGCTATATCGCCATTATTAAAGCCCTGGCGGCCATTTTTAAATTCCCCCAGAACTAGTGGCAAAAATGATACCAATGTATCAAAGATTAACATCAGATGTATTATTGGAGAGAGGCACAAAATGGTAATGAGAATCTCTACCATACAGTTTGGCACAAATATCCAAAATAAATATTTATTTCAACACAGAAATTGGAACTGTGAGTTATTAAAGCAGTCAGAAGGATGAGAAACTTTGTAGCCCTTTTTCTCAAAGTGTATTTTTCAAGCGCCTACCCATTTAAAAAAGTTCCTTGAACTGCAATTTTTGCCTTATTCAACTGAAAAGTTCAGCACATATCTGTAAGAATACAAAGAACCAAAATTGCAGAGATTTTAATCATGCTCAAAATGCTCATGAGTTATGATTTTTATACTGTCATATTTATGTCGATTTCCGCCAACATGAAAAATCAGTTAAAAAACTTTTTTTTCTCAAAAGTATTAACAGAACAAAAAATCCAACGCAAATTTAGAAACATTGAGTATAACGAATATCCTAACAAAATATTGGAAGAAAATATTGAATATTGTACTGCAAGGAACTTTTATAATTAATTAAAATAAAAAGAGAAAAAATAATGTAACTTGCGAACTACTGTAACAAATCACTTGAAATTTATCATAAATGTTATTTATACAGGTAGACATCTGTGGTAACAATTTGAAAGAAATATCTGTATTAGTTTTGGAGTTTCAAAATTCACTCATGGCTACCCTTAAATTACACCAGTCCTTAAATATTTTGAACACTTTTTCATATCTATTTTTCGTACATTACCGGTATATACCGCAGCATTCGTCGCTTCCTCTACATTACAATTAATTATATCTGTAATTAATATTGAGTCTGAAACTGTTATTTAAAATGTCTGCCACTAATTCAGACAACAATAAACAATTGCAGTTGTTTTATCAACATTTCCTTGCTATCAAACAATTGAACGCTTCAAACCGGGATATAAATTCACACGAAATATACAAATTAAACATAATTATCAGTATAGGAGTGAACAAAATTATATACGCAATTCGGGAAGTAAGTATATTACTAGTCTCCAACTTATTTGCTAGCCCCTCGCTATCGGTCTAAAACACGTCATCGGCTAGTAATGTACTACTTACTTCCCTTGTTGCGTACAAAACTAAGTATTATGTTTTTAATAAAGAAATGGAAAAAAAAATGTATCAGTGGAAATTTGCAATATGCAATAGGTAAGTAATAATTTACGGCTACGAATGCTTTGTAATATTTTATGCAAGTTTGTTTACAATACAACTGGAATTAGTATAGAAGTGGTTAATGGTAGGGTTTCTCCAATTTAAGAATTAACAAAAGAAATGGCTTACGTTTACAACCTGTGACGCGACTTTTTCAATTCCTTCTTAGGGTTTCATTTTTTCAAATTATTTCCCATTATTTACAATGATTTTTGCATTTTTTCTAACGATTATTTCAATATGTTTTTCTATGATATTTAACTGCATACATGAATACATGGCAGCCATATTGATGTTAACGAGTATTCTATGCAACAACAAAGACTTGTTCCAATGCAGCCAACATAGAGTATGTAGGCTACTAATTAACTGTACACATATACTTCAGAATTTCAGAACTTATTATTTATTTTTGAGCGTTGAATTCTTTTACAGGTTAGAATACTTAAATTCCGTTAGGGTAGCTTTTAGATTCGTTAAATATCATGTATATGTTGGGAGCATCCCGTGATTCCATAGTGTAAATCGCTTTCCGTTTGTTGGCGCATGCGCATGGTGTATGACTGGAACTTTACGTGACACATGTTCTACAGAATCCGTAAACAAGGAAAATCAGAACACAACTCCTACTTACTTAACAATTCGCAGTATCTGTGTGACGGACTTTATTCACTGTCTCCTGTCTAATCTAAACTGAAGCCCATGGCGATACAGGCCCATATCCACACCTCTCATGTACAGAGTGCAGGAGTGACATGTGGTCCCCAGCAGTTACAACATGGACCTGCCACTTATTATAGCTACCCAAGTTCCTCACTATACTGAGACGCCACCGCATCGTTCACATAACTAACTCACTAGCCCTATTGAACCCGTAGGTTCATGGCCGCGCGGACATAAGCTCTCCATACGTCCCTAACCTGAGCTAATGTTTTCCAATCCCTATAATCCGATTGAGGGTCTTTCCACTTTTCAGCGGTTGCCCTTTTACCAGCCGGCTGCTGGCCCTTCACATCCACATGTGTCAATCACAGAGGTAGATGATCAACAGCCAGTGTAGGGGTGACATGTGGTTAGCATGTCGAGTCCCCCAGCCGTTATAGCTGGTTCCTCAACCTGGAGCCGCTACTTATTGTAGCTACCCAATTGCCTCACGATGCTGGGTGGGCACCGGTTCCATACTGGCCGAAATACCATGAGAAAATTTCTTCCCCCATGGAGACTCGAACCAGCGCAAGTCCCGTAGCTCTGCGCCAAGGCTTCCTACCTTAACCGCTCGGCTACGGTGCGGGACTCTCTATAATCATGCTTAATGTAATTCTCGCACCTCATTCTTGGTCTGCCAACTGGGCGTTTTCCCTCTGGCTTTCTTACAAGAAGCTTCCATGCACCTCTTTCATTTCCCATTCGCCACATGCCCCGGCCATCGCAGTCTACGAGACTTAACTATTCTTATTAGCCTATATCTGGCTTCCTATATAGACCATGTAGCTCACTATTATGTAGTTTTCTCCATTCGCCTGTCTGTTCATCTCTCTTTGGCCCAAAATTTTTCCTAAGAACTTCATTCTCAAATAGGCCTGTTTGTAATCTTCTTTCCTCCCTTAAAGTAATATTTCATGTTTCACATCCATATAACGGGACAAAAATAGTTTTATATATTTTCAGTTTAACTTTTTTTTCTAAATTAAATAAGAGAATTTCTTCCGTCGAGCCACGCTGAATCGTAATAGGGCTTGTTCCATAGCTTAGCGCCAAGGTATGATACCTTAGACTACCCGGCTACGGCGCAAGTCAAAGTTTTAACGTTAGTTCTAGTTTTTTAATTGTGTTTCGCTCTTAGGGACAATTTTCCTAAAATGTCAGGTACCGTAATTGAGAAAGCGAGTTTATTTATTTAATATTCGGAGGTATTGAACAGCTGTGACGTCACCACAGTTCATATGATAATGTGAGAATCAATGAATGCACAATCAAGTCCCTGGCATTGTTCCATTCAGGACAGCGTACGGTACTTCTACAGGGTGGAAGGCTTATCACCCGTATTATTATTTTATTAGGAATACGGTGTTTCTCCTTCAGCCCAAAGTGATTTGTCGCTTGAGGTTCCTGTTTAAAGCATCTTCTTCCCTCAAATCTCTAGCTTCCATACTTCTCATCAATCCATCTATCCAACGTTCCCTAGATCTGCCTCTTCCACTTCTTCCATTAGCTTTCCAATCAAGGATCTTCTTTGGTATTCTTTCTTCTTCCATTCTCATGAGGTGTCCATACCTTCTCAAACGTTTTTATTCTATTTTTTCTAATATAGGCCTATATATATATTTTTCTTTTTTTCCAATTTGCATTATTTCCCTTATTGTGCTGTTTCTGAATTTAACCCTTTTTGAAATTCTTGTCGATCGCATTATTATTATTATTATTATTATTATTATTATTATTATTATTATTTAGGCGACCCGTGGCGCAAGCGGTTAGACACTCGTCTCTCACCGCTGCACAGTGTGCTATTTTAACAATCTAGGGGGATTTAATTCAAAATTTCAAGGTTAATTAATAAAAGTGATATTATTATTATCATTATTAGGCCTATTATTATTGTTATTGTTATTTAGGCGATCCGTGACGCAAGAGGTTAGACACTCGCCTCTCACCGCTGGGGTCCCGAATTCGAGTCTCGGTCACTCCAAGTGGGTTTCGTGGTGGACGAAACGGAGCTTGGGCAAGTTTTTCTCGGGGTTTTCCCGTTTTCCCCTGCCACAATTTCATTCCACCATTTCTCCATACTCATCTCATCCATTTCGTTCATCCGCCCCCGTGACGGTGCATCAGGGACGGTCAACCAGCACCCTTGTCGTTCACAAACCACTATATAAGGGGTTTCATCTCATCTCGACCATGAGTTGAACACGAGTTAAGGATATTTGTTTTATTAGTATTCAATAGTGAGAAGTACTGTCACATATGGAGCTGAAGTTTGGAAATTCAACAAAAACTTAGAACACGAACATTTGTCGATGGATATGGATTTCTTGAGGAGAGCACAAAGATGTTCTTCGAAATTAGAAAAAATAAGAAATATTAAAGCAGAATTTTAATATTATAATGAATATGAAAGTTATAGTTAATAATTTTGTATTTTAAAATTCTTTTAATATTTAAATATCCATCCATAGTAATTCTGCCCGAGGGCAGGTTTTTCACAATTTCATGCTATTCTTTGCAGCTTTACTAGGGAATTGTAGGTGTGATAGCTTCCCGTTGCTTTCCACAATATTTAAATATAACTTAAATAAACAAAAACATTTAAATAATTCATTGTTGATTATTGTAGAATAAAAATGCCTTAGTAACAATTAAATAAATTGTACTACATAACAGTTTTTGTAAAGAATGCTTTTAAAAAATTGTTTAAGTCATTATTGTCAAAATTATAAAGCCTTCTATTATAACTGTAATAAAAACACCTGCATAACTTCATATTCTTAAATGAAAGGAAACTAAACTCTGATTGGATGTTAAAACAATTAACGTTATTATTTAACAAATCAAATTAAATCTTATATTTAAAGGACTATTAACCAATAGAATTTAAAAACAACATAATGTGATGTAATAATGGTCTTAAAATTATAAAAGAATAACACTATTCATTCTGCATACAATTTTCATCAAAGATAGAAGCAATAAGAACTCTCCTGATAAAATGTAATATTTAATACAAGGAGAATAATTGATTCAAGAAAAGAAATGAATTTAATTTTTAATTGAAGGTGAAGAATAATACCACCTACATTTACCTAATCTGCTGGGAAATCAAGAAGTGAATAAATTTGCAATTATTTCTACAAGAAACATTTTTTTTTTTTTGTGATTTTGAAGTGTTTTCCTATCCAGTGTACAAACTTCCGACCCTTAGAAGAGAGTCCGACTCTACCGAAAATTATACCCAACCTAAATCAATAATCCTTTTTTGGGACACAAATACATCTTCAAAATGTTACCATCACATTGAGAACTCACATACTTCTTCAATATTGCCATGCGAGAAAAAAAAGAATATTAGATATTCAATAGTATATTATATGAAATACAAGCAATTAAATTGGTATGGGCATATACGACGAATGGAAGAATAAAGTTTACCCAGAAAAACATTGGAATGGTGTCCACCTGGAAGAAGAAGGAAAGAAAGACCTCGAAACTCGTGGATGCAAGAAATAAGAACTGGAATGAGAACAAGAGGACTGGAGGGCATGAGTGGATGGATAAAGACACGTGGTAAAGGAAAATAAAACTTTAGGCACAGAAATATGTATAAATATTGAAAATTTATATAAATTAATACATTATTATTATTGTTTTTATTATTATTATTAGGCTATTATTATTATTATTATTATCATTATTATTAAGGCAGCTCCGTGGCGCAAGCGGTAAGACGCTCGCCTCTCACCGCTGAGGTCCCGAGATCGAGTCTTGGTCACTCCATGTGGGTTTCATAATGGACGAAACGGAGCTTGGACACGTTTTTCTCGGGGTTTTCCCCTGCCACAATTTTCATTCCACCATTTCTTCATACCCATCTCATCCATTTCGTTCAATTGCGCCTGTGATAGTGCGACAGGGATGGTCAACCGGCACCTCTATAAATATAGGGCTTCATCATATCTCATCCCTCGACCCAACCCTGCACCATATAACACAACACTTTGTATTAATAATTTAAATTTGTGATGTTAACTTGTTTAAAAGTGGGCAGCTAATGACAAATGAGGGAAATTTTGAGGAAGTGGCTAAATTCAAATACCTAGGAACATCATCATCATCATGAACAAATTCGTTTTAGGCCATGTGGCCTGTACGGTAAACCTAGCGAAGATGGTCTTGATCTTTCCACCGATGTTTTGGTCTTCCTTGGTCCCTATGTCCAGTTGGGGTATATTGGAATGCCAATTTTGGAAGTCTATTTCTTGCCATTCTTCTCAGATGATTTTTCCATTCTTGTTGGTATCTTTGGATATCTTCATTTAAACTTGCTACTCCAAGTTTTCCTCCGATAGTGGTGTTCCTTTGGTGATCCAGTCTATTAACTCCTAACAATGATCGTAAGAAGCGCATTTGGCTTACTTGAAGTTTATGAGAGTTTCTTTTATTTAAAATCCAAATTTCACTTCCGTATTTTAGAGCAGCTTTTGATGTGATGTTATGTAATTTTAGTTTTGTCTCTGTCCTCATCTGTTTACCAAAATGTCTTCGTATTACCCCATTCATTTTATTATATTTTTGTAATTTTGAATCAATGTCACTCTTATACTCTGCAAATACACTTCCTAAGTAAGAGAAATATGACACTTGTTCTATAATTTTTCCATCAATCTCAATTTTCACCCTTTGTATGTTTTTTCCACACATTGCCATTGTTTTGGATTTTGAAGTGGAAATTTTCATATTATATTTGCTGGCAATTTTGAATAATTGATATGCTGCTATTTGTAAGCTATCTTCGGAATCTGATAATATTTGATCATCAGCATATAATATTGTTTGAATTATTTTATTCCTAGTTATTGAAATTCCACTGTTTACTGTTTGTTTCCATTCTTGCACTATTCTGTTAATATATATATATATATATATATATATATATATATATTAAATAAGAGTGGAGATAGTCCACATCCTTGTCGAACACCTTTGCCTGTGTTTATGTGTTTATGTGTTTATGTGTTCTGTTATTTCTCCATACCTAGGAACAATAATCACAAATAGGAATGAGATGCACAAAGAAATTAAACATAGACTCAATTCTGGAAATGCGTGCTATTATGTATTATAGGAAGTCTTGACATCCCAACTCCTTTCAAAAAACGTTAAACTGAAAATGTATAAAACTATTATTCTACCAGTTATATTATATGGCGAACATGGACTCTTACTTTAAGGGAGGAAAGGAGATTACGAGTATTTGAGAATAAAGTTCTTAGGAAAATTTTTGGACCAAAGAGAGATGAACAGACAGGTGAATGGAGAAAACTACGTAACAGTGACCTACATGGTATTTATAGGAAGCCAGATATAATAAGAACAGTTAAGTCTCGTAGACTACGATGGGCAGGACATGTTGCACGTATGGGGAATGAAAAACGTGCATGGAATATTCTTGTGGGAAAGCCAGAAGGAAAACCCCCAGTTGGTAGACCATGAATGAGGTAGGAGAATAACATTAACCATGATTTGAGGGCAGTAGATTATAAGGGAATAATTGGAAAACATTAACTCAAGATAGGGATTTATGGAGAGCTTATGTTCGCGCGGCCATGAACCATCGGATTCGATAGTGCCAGTGAGTTAGTTAGTTAACTTTTTAAAAGTGTCGGAGTGCAATAACAACAAATCATCCAAAACCATATGTCATTAGCGATTTGATATTGTTGTATAATTTGACACAAATTTAAATAATATATCCTTGGTGCGACAGGCTGAGAAGGCTCTTGTCCTTAAACCACTCGGCTACAGCGCGGTTCATGGTGGACTGCTTTTTGGTTTCTACCAGCGATGAGTAATGTACACTTAGCAAAAAAATAAGAATGAACGGCTTCTTATGACCCACTGCGCATGCTCGAAGAGCTAAACCTGTGATTCACGAGGTAACGCATTGTTAAATGTTTTAAATACGCTGTATTTGGTTTTAATCGTCATAAATAGTTAAAGAACAGTGAAGGAGGCATGTTTCTAGATATTTACGAGTGTTCAACGTATAGAATATTACCCAAATTGCGACATTTCGAATAAAGTTTAACTTTCGTACATAGTGTAAAAGTAAACAAGACAACCAGGATTTAGACAAGTATCCGACATTCGAGTAACGTAGATCGTTAAACCAGTTACAAAGAAATGAAATATGCATGAGTGCCAGGCTTCAAATCCCTCGACAATGATTTTTTTTTCATTTATTTGTATTTCCGTAAAATACATCCTATAACATTTAATTCCAGTCACGTAATCTACGACCCTTTACACAATTTTAAGTAATATTCCTGCCTGCATAAACTCTATAACACTATTTAGCTATGGGTATAAATTTTCATTATGTATGCAGTACCACGTTTTAATAATAATGTTATAAATTTATGTAATAAATTATAATATAGCTTCATATATTTATGTATTTTTATTTTTTTATTACGTACCGAGGTAAAAATGTCACCCTTCAATTAAATAGGTTTAAATAGGTCGTTTCTAGTCTAATACCCATAGATGATGATGATGATGATAATAATAATAAAATATTAATACTTCCAAATAGTTAGCTCGTTTTTTTCTTTAAGAGACACAATAAAATAGAAAGCATTGTAAAAAATATAAAAAAATAACCAAATCGCACCTGCGACCTCTTCCATACGAAACAAATAAGCCGTAAGGCACTGAGCTAAGCATTTGCTGGCTTATTATGCACAAAAGAATGCTCTTCATTGGAGGAAGGAAAGCGTATTATCGCCTCATTATGAAGGTTGTCCAGCGGCTCGCTTTGTTTCCCCGCAGCTGTTATACATAATTGAATACAAAGATGCCGACCACCGCCTCTATAATAATTCCGCATGTTAAGCATTGTCAAGTATTGTCGCGCGGCACCCGCTTTCATGTAAACGGACAACCATCACCCCCCGTATTGTGGTCTCGAGGTAGCGTGCTTCCTTGTCACGCAGCGGGCCCTGGTTCGATCCCCGGTCGGGGCAGTTTTTCTGGGTGAGGTTTTTATCGGGGTTTTTCCTCACCTGTAAGACAAATGTCAGGAAAACTTTAAGGCCCAAACGATCCCCGAAATCATATGGCCATAATCATCCTTATCATTATCATCATCCCTCACCGGTGTGGAAAGCAACGGGAAGCTACCACACCTACAATTCCCTAGTAAAGCTTCAAGCATAGCATGGAAATGCTATGATTGCAGTGTGAAGGACCTGCCTTCGGGCAGAATTACTATGGATGGATGGTTTGTATCGAAACAATTAGAAATATAATTCGACCAGGAACTTTAACAAAGAAAGCCCAAATCCCTTTCTCTTCATGATTATAATACCAGCAGCGATAGCCGCCCTTATTCCCGTCTCAGCTTTAGTACATTCCTGTAGGCGATAATAGTTCTAATGTGCAATTAGTTTACTCGTGTGAATCGCGCGCTAATACTTGAAATGTTCCGAGATCAAGAGTCCGCTCATTCTTTTTTTTTTTTGCTAAGTGTACTTCTGTCAATATTTATTTCCAGAACGAGCCTCGCTTTGGATAAATTGTAAAGTATAAAAGGACATAAGAACATGGAGTCGCAAGTCATGTCGTATCCTTGACATTATCAACACACATGTTTACGTCAGAACATGGCTTGATGTGTTTACCAAGTAGCCACGGCACAGCGTGTTTTACTGTTCGTGAAATTTCATGTTTTCAACTATTACTCAGTAAGTATTTGAGGTAATGTTTGTATTAACTAACTTACTCACTGGAACTTCGAACCCGTTTAATTCATTGGCGCCGCGACAGACTCGCAGACATAAGCTCTCCGTATATCCCTATCCTGAGCTAATGTTTGTGTTGAAACATTCCCGTATTAATCTACTTTTCCTCAAATCATGGTTAATGTTATTCTCCTACCTCATTATTGGGTCTACCAACTGGTGTTTTTTCCTCTGGTTTCCATACCAAAAGCTTCCTTAGGCCAAGTCTTTCATTTCCCATTCGTGCCACACAGGTCGAGGCAATCGCAAAGCGCAGCTACGAGACGTAACTTATATTTTATCTGGCTTCCTATCAATATATGTAGTTCACTGTGATGTAGTCTTCTCCATTCCACCTGTCCTGTTTCAACGTTCTTTCGTCCCAAAATTTTAATGGAACACTTTATTCTCAATATTAGTCATCTACGTTCCTCCCTTATAGTAAGAGTCCATGTTTCGCATCCATATAATATAAACTGCGGAGAATAACAGTTTTATATATTTTCAGTTTAACGTTTTTTGAAAGGAGTTGGAACGTCAAGGGCCCCTGTAATACATAATAGCATGCATTTCCAGAATTGAGCGTATGTTTAATTTCTTTGTGAATCTCATTCCTATTATTTGTGATTATTGTTCCCAGGTACATGAATTTCAGCCAGTTCTTCAAATTTCCCTCATTTGTCATCAGTTGTCCATTTACATTTTAAAATGCATTTCTATTTGTAACCAAATATTTAGTTTTATTGATGTTTACCTCGAGCCCTAATTTTTTAGTGTTACTCAACAGTGTGTGCATGTTGACCCTTAGTATCGCCTCGCTATTGCCCAATAGTACAGGGTGTCCACAAAGTCCTGCTACCAAAACAATTAAACTCAGCTCGTAAACTATTTGAGTTAGAGACATGCGGTTTTTTGCAACATATTCTACATCTCTCAAAGTTTTGTTTACATTTGTTGCAGATTGTGATTTAAATGTCAAAGGCGACATCTCAGGAAAAGGCCCAATGTGTATGGTTGTATGCAGAGTCTGGTAAATCACCAGTAACTGTTCAGCGAAATTTCCTCCATCCAAAACATCCATAATTAGATGGGCCGAGAAATTCTAGCGACTGGTAGTGTAATGGACTTGCCACGGAGTGAACGACCAGATGTGAGCCAAGAAAATATCGACAGTGGGCAACTCAGACCTCAAAAAACGGTTCGTCAATGCTTCACGGGAATTGCATTTACCAAACTCAACCATTAATAAAGTCCTCCATAAGCGGCTGCAAATTACGCAAACGTCGTTACCAACTGACTTCCCTCGACGTGCGGAATTTGCTGATTCCATGCTGAACGCAATTGACGAAGACAATGAGTACCTGCAGAGGGCGATGTTCTCTGATGAAGCGAATTTATTTGTGTCTGGACATGTTAACCGCCATAACATTCGGATATGGGGGTACTGGTGATTTACCAGACTCAACATACCACCATACACATTGAGCCTTTTCCTGTGGTGTCGTCATTGTCGTTTAAATCACAATCTGCAACCAATGTGAACAAAACTGTGAGAGATGTAGCATATGTTGCAAAAAACCGCATGTCCCTATCTCAAATAGTCTACGAGCTAAGTTACATTGTTTTGTTAGCAGGACTTTGTGGACACACTCTACTACATCATCATAAGTAATGCCACGAGTGATTTCCAAATTATCGATAAATTCACGACTCACGAAGTGAGGAGTGAATTTATCTAGAGAATTTGGAAATCAAGAGTGGCATTTGTTAGGACTATTTAACGAATAAAATAAAGCTGTTTACTCACAAATCATTATTTAACTACAGTTATTTAAAAATATTTTTATATTTAAAGTAAACGGTGATGTTTGAAAACTAATGAGAAACGATAGGTAGCCTACGCTTCTACTGCTTCTTTTGTTTATCACTGCAACCAGATCATACTATTTATTGCCAAAGGAACGCAATATTGTAAGAATGCTCTCTAGTGGAGAAAAAATGAAACACATCAATCTGTATATTAATTCATTTTTGATGTCGTATACATTTAAGAAAGTGCAAACAGTGGTTTCTTTTTTTGGTGGTATAATCAATTGCTACAAATGTTGACATGTAAGCACTATTATATACAATCTGGTAGCCGTATTTGTTATAGGCTCAGTCACTGCAAAATAACGGTCAGACCTGTTCAGAATATTAAAAAGGAGGAGCTTTGCTTAATATATGATAATCCTAACGTTGATAATTATTTCGTGAAACACGTCTCTGATTGGTTGTAATACAGAAATCATTGAAACGTGATTGGTCATTGACTCCCATTTGGGGCATGAGTTAAATAGTCAGCATAAACTAACAGCTTATTAATACTATAGCATTGGGTTGTAGGCCTGATAAGTTTTGTATGTCTTGATATAATTCCTGTACAGTATCCACAAGAGATTATAGGCATCCGGTCATTAACTTATTTTAAAAGAAAAATGTAATACATTTCTCTTATAATAATTGGTTTATTGGTAGATCATTCGTTTCCCTAAATATACTGGCCTAATTATTTTAATTTTGTGTGTATAAATATATTTTTCCCAGTTATATTGTATGGATGCGAAACATGGAATCTTACTTTAAGGGAGGAGAAAATATTACGAGTATTTGAGAATAAAGTTCTTAGGAAATTTTTAGACCAAAAAGAGTTGAACAGACAGGCAAATGGAGAAGACTTCATAACAGTAAACTACATGATCATAATAGAAAACCAGATGTAATAATAACAGTTGCAGACTGCGATGGGCAGGGTATGTGAAACGAAAGAGAGGCATAGAAACTTCTTATAGAAAAACTTGAGGGAAAACGCGAAGTTGATAGACCAAGAATGAGGCGGGAGAATAACATTAACCACGATTTGAAGGAAGTAGATTATAGAGGGAATGATTGGAAAACATTAATTTAGGATACGGATGTATGGAGAGCTTATGCCGGCGCGGTCAAAAACTCACGGGTTCGATAATGCCAGTGAGTTAGTTATGACATTGAACCTTTTGGTTCCGTAGAGTAGTGCTGTAGCTCCACTCTAGAATTTAAAACACGAGCTGTACGGATCACGAAGTCTGGGGTCACACCAGCTAAACATTTTTATTGAATTTACCTGTTATTCCGGTTTCACCAGTCTTATTGTACAGTGCACTTGCTATGTATGTCCCACACCACAATAGGAGATCTGTAACGTTAGTTAACCTAAAAGTCCCGCGTTGTAGCCGAGTGGTTGAGGCAATATGGTTTGGCGCATGAGGGAAGAAATTTTCTCTTGGAATTTCTTCCTTCAATAAAGGATCCTGGTTGATTTAATTCCGCACGAAGTAATATTTTTAGTGACGTCCCCCCTATTCTAAAAGTATGGGACATTCCATACGAAATCGGCAAAAAAAATTTGAAATTTGAACTTACATCTTTAAAAGTTTACAATTATTTTTACAGTGAAACCTTATGATATACTGTATATCTGAACCGAATTCCAAGTCTTCGCTTGGTGTAATTAAAGAGTAATAGAGCTGTCAATTTATCGTATTGTTTTAAATAGTCTCTTTTATGAAATACATTTCTCGAAATATAACTACTCCTCAACTTGAAAAGATATATTATAGATGATTTTATGCTCTATCGCTTGAAAATTAAAAAAGTAAAGTAAAGTGATCCCACAACAGGCCCGGAGGCCCTTGGGGTAGTAGGAGGTTAAGGCTCCCACTTTTTTCTAGACAATCGGCACTTTTTGTCAGCCGGGTTGTCAGCCCTGCGTGACGGCCGTCTTTACCCCCCAGAACAAGCGTCTGTTACTCATTTCCGTTAGAGCTGAGTCGACCCCAGGGCCATAGTGCCGCCAGACACTAATTTGACACCGAAAATAAAAATATCCTAATTATAAAAATAACACCCTTAAACTACATGATATAACTTATATAAATACGTTTGAAACAAATTTTTGCTGTTTACTGTTTCAGAAATATTAGTTAGTAAACGTTCTAGTTTATCATATTTACGATAATTTTAGAACGTCATAACTATGAACCTATAAATGATAAAAATTAAATTTCTATATTAATACGTTTATAAATGTATTCACTATATTTAGGGATACATAAAATTTAAAAAATAAATTGCAAGATTTTTTTTTGCTGTCCGATTTGATATGGATTATCCCGTATACGAATTCATATTTTACAGGCTTACTAACTGTGCTAAGGGAATATTTATAAGTGGCGGCTTAAACCAGATACTGGCAAGATGGTCGTCTACCTCTGTGATTAACACACGTGCAAGTGAAGCCAGCAAGGGCCTTCTAGGTCTGTCGCGCCAGAGAATTTTTTATATGACCCAATATGCGACAAGGGAGAATGGCGTATAAGATATATCTCTGAGCTCTATCAGTTGTATAAGTCTGCTGATGTGGTTACATCATTTAAAGTTTCAAGAATGCGATGGGCAGGACATGTTCAATAAATGGCTTATCATGGAATGTAAATTTGAAGGAAAAAGGAATGTGGGACGACCGAGACTGCCTTGGATGGATGGATGGAATTTTGGAGGATATAAGGAAGCTAAGAGTCGGCCATCGTGGAATTAGTGGTTATGTTCCCGAAGATAGCAAGTTCAAACCCGGCCAAAGTGGATGAATTTTTTAGGATGGAAAAATCCAAGAAAAAGGTCATACGCGAGGATCTTTAAGCCGTGGGTCCCGAGTCTGAAGATTTTCAGGCTCCTAAAAGATTCTTAAGGTTGAATAAAGAGGTCACTAAGCAAAATTTACCGACCTTTTTCATCCTAGTAATACCTTAGTTGCCTGCTAGATGTCTTATTGGGTTGGTATATTGACCGCATACGATTCATGACATTTGTAGGAAAATAACTAACAACTCGCTGGCACTACCGAATCCGTAGGTTCATGGCCGCATGGACATAAGCTCTCCACACATCCCTATCCTGAGCTAATGTTTTCCAATCATCCGCTGTAATCTACTTCTCTCAAATCATGGTTAATGTTATTCTCCCACCTCATTCTTGGTCTACCAACTGGGCGTTTTCCCTCTGGTTTTCCTACAAAAATCTTCCATGATCCTCTTTCATTCCCCATTCGTGCCACATATCCTGTCCACCCAGTCTACGAGACTTAACTGTTCCAATTATACCTGGTTTCCTATAAAGATCATGTAGTCTTGTCCATTCGTCTCTGTAGGAAAATAAGCATATCTAAGGCTGGTATTCAAGAACCAAGCTCTCTAGACCACGCCATCTCTGTCTTCCACAAGTTGAGGCTCTCATCTTTCTATTGTTCCCGCAAACTTTTTAAAATAAATATCTTGTTAGAACATGATGTTGAATAGAGTGAGCCAGTTAGAGTAGGTTCTACATGACCCGCTTAATTAACCACGGAGAGACAGTCTGGGAGTCGCTCTTCACGGAAAGTTTGGTTCTTGAATACCGGCCTAAATTAACTTGGTCTCGTAACTGCTAACAAAGGAGAGGCTAAGGCCCAACAATGCGCTGTTACTTAATTGTAGATGTAGAATAAAGCCGAGAATGGAAGGATGGTGACCAGAGAGAGAGATGCATGGAAAGAGGGAAATTTGAGGCTGTAGCGGTGGTCCTGCTGACAGAAGCGATAAACAATCGGACAAGTCTTGTGAGTTTTTTAAGAGAAATCTAATAGCAGTGAGAAGACTTGATTGCGTGGCCCAGGGCGGGCACAAGCTTCTGATCACAATATTATAGCAGTGAGAAGACTTGATTGCGTGGCCCAGGGCGGGCACAAGCTTCTGATCACAATATTATAGCAGTGAGAAGACTTGATTGCGTGGCCCAGGGCGGGCACAAGCTTCTGATCACAATATTATAGCAGTGAGAAGACTTGATTGCGTGGCCCAGGGCGGGCACAAGCTTCTGATCACAATATTATAGCAGTGAGAAGACTTGATTGCGTGGCCCAGGGCGGGCACAAGCTTCTGATCACAATATTATAGCAGTGAGAAGACTTGATTGCGTGGCCCAGGGCGGGCACAAGCTTCTGATCACAATATTATAGCAGTGAGAAGACTTGATTGCGTGGCCCAGGGCGGGCACAAGCTTCTGATCACAATATTATAGCAGTGAGAAGACTTGATTGCGTGGCCCAGGGCGGGCACAAGCTTCTGATCACAATATTATAGCAGTGAGAAGACTTGATTGCGTGGCCCAGGGCGGGCACAAGCTTCTGATCACAATATTATAGCAGTGAGAAGACTTGATTGCGTGGCCCAGGGCGGGCACAAGCTTCTGATCACAATATTATAGCAGTGAGAAGACTTGATTGCGTGCCCCAGGGCGGGCACAAGCTTCTGATCACAATATTATAGCAGTGAGAAGACTTGATTGCGTGGCCCAGGGCGGGCACAAGCTTCTGATCACAATATTATAGCAGTGAGAAGACTTGATTGCGTGGCCCAGGGCGGGCACAAGCTTCTGATCACAATATTATAGCAGTGAGAAGACTTGATTGCGTGGCCCAGGGCGGGCACAAGCTTCTGATCACAATATTATAGCAGTGAGAAGACTTGATTGCGTGGCCCAGGGCGGGCACAAGCTTCTGATCACAATATTATAGCAGTGAGAAGACTTGATTGCGTGGCCCAGGGCGGGCACAAGCTTCTGATCACAATATATAGCAGTGAGAAGACTTGATTGCGTGGCCCAGGGCGGGCACAAGCTTCTGATCACAATATTATAGCAGTGAGAAGACTTGATTGCGTGGCCCAGGGCGGGCACAAGCTTCTGATCACAATATTATAGCAGTGAGAAGACTTTATTGCGTGGCCCAGGGCGGGCAAAAGCTTCTGATCACAATATTATAGCAGTGAGAAGACTTGATTGCGTGGCCCAGGGCGGGCACAAGCTTCTGATCACAATATTATAGCAGTGAGAAGACTTGATTGCGTGGCCCAGGGCGGGCACAAGCTTCTGATCACAATATTATAGCAGTGAGAAGACTTGATTGCGTGGCCCAGGGGGGCACAAGCTTCTGATCACAATATTATAGCAGTGAGAAGACTTGATTGCGTGGCCCAGGGCGGGCACAAGCTTCTGATCACAATATTATAGCAGTGAGAAGACTTGATTGCGTGGCCCAGGGCGGGCACAAGCTTCTGATCACAATATTATAGCAGTGAGAAGACTTGATTGCGTGGCCCAGGGCGGGCACAAGCTTCTGATCACAATATTATAGCAGTGAGAAGACTTGATTGCGTGGCCCAGGGCGGGCACAAGCTTCTGATCACAATATTATAGCAGTGAGAAGACTTGATTGCGTGGCCCAGGGCGGGCACAAGCTTCTGATCACAATATTATAGCAGTGAGAAGACTTGATTGCGTGGCCCAGGGCGGGCACAAGCTTCTGATCACAATATTATAAGGAACGGAGCGTCACGCCACACTGAGAGTTCAAATTAAACTATTCATGCTGAAAGGGCCTCAGTAGGCCTATATTTTTACAACTTTTAGCGAATCCCAAAAGTAAGAAGATATTCAGGTTGTTCTCATGTAAATATTTTTAAATTTTTTTTTACATATCTTCATCGATACTACCTTGGCCCTATAATGACAATACATATTTACGTAGGCCTATATACGTTTCTTTTAACGCTCTACCGTCAACAATTTTATAGTGACAATTGTAATTACACGGCTCGAAAGTTGAGGCAAAATCTTTTTTTTTTATGTCTGAAGACTAGGTTCAACTTAATAATATACATTTTGGGTCACTGTAGGCCAGAAAATGATGGATTTTATTTGTCCTTTTCGACATATTTTGGTAATTTTTTGGTATTTTTTAGGTCTTAACAGCTTTTTTTTGGCATATTTTGACTACATTTATACCATTTGCATAATTCAAGAATCCGCAGAGTCAAGTCTCAATTCCAACTTCTTTTAAAAACACTAAACTAACTAACTAACTCACTGGCACTATCAAACCCGTAGATTCATGGCCGCGCGGACAGTCCCCGAAAATCATCCGGCCATCATCATCTTCCTTATCATTATCATCATCATCATCCTTCACCGGTGTGGAAAGCTACAGGAAGCTATCACACCTGTAATTCTCTAGTAAAGCTGCAAAGCAGAATTACTATGGATGCATATTTACATATAAACGAGTGTCTGCCTCCTTGCACTTTATAGACATCTAAACCGTTCAACCGATCTTCGTGAAAATTTGTAAATACAGATTTTCAGATGCGGCGAATGTTTAGCAGTTATGATCTATAAAGTTCTAAAATCATTATATGTGGGAGTTCAACTGAAACGAAATTTTTAAAATCGCTCCAGCGATCACAATTTTCGATGTTTCACAACAGTTAAAATAAACCGAGGCAGGCCTATGTATTATCAAAAAAAATCAGCAAAATCCGACCGTTAGAAGTGGGGATTTACTTGAAATTTGAAATTAAAAATTTACTCTAGCAACCGCCATGTTTAGTTCGTCTCAGTTTAAACCATATTATTAATTAACCCTTAATGTTCCATTTATTTAGGCGTAGTAGCGCACGCCGGGTTGTTTTATAAAGCGTTGAACTGAATAGCAACATGGTTTAAGTCGGTGTTTAATTTCTTCATGTGTGTCATTCTGTTTAAATGTTTGTATACAGTTAACCTCGTCATAATCTGCTGTATGTGCATCTCAACTAATTTAAGCAAATGCTCTCTCTGTTATCTCAGTTTTCCACACTTGACATATAAATTATACTCGTAATTCCTTATTGTCCATTGCCATTCAATGTGTTATTGCGGAATAATTTTAGTTTATTTGCTTCCTTATGTACGAGATCGTTACGGTGCATAAATGACTTGTAAGAAAAGCTGTGATAGTTATGAAAGAAATGAATAATTAAAAAACAAATAAAAAAGATTGAAAATAAAAATAAAAACAAGGAGCGCAGGGACTAGAACTCGGATATTCTTTGTGATAACTGGAGTCCGGATGTTAGGCACTTAAAAAATTCAAAATAGGCAGACAAAAAGGCACTAAAAACCATTAATATAGGCACTAAAAATTCAAAATAGGTTCTTACAAAAAATGGACTACGACATAAATGTTACAGCCTTACGTAAAAAATATAAACATAATGTGCTATCAATAGTATACGAAGATATCAGAGATGATTTTGGAACTTGTTTTGCCTTTTACAAAGAGCTGACTTATTACATATATGTATGACATGTTTTGCAGTGTGTATGTGCTGCGAAACATGACTCTTCTTCGCGCAATTCACTGAAATTTTACACACTTTGCAGAACAATATTGAACTGTCACTTGAGAATATTTCCGCACCAAATTCTTTCACGAAATTGGTCAGTTTGTCTTTTACTGTTGTCTGTTCTTTAGGCATCGTAAAACAACTGTTCTAAAGGTAGTAAATAAATAAGCCACATACGCTTGTCGCACCACTTTATGTTTGAAGCACCTATCTGTCAACGATGACTACAGACTGAATTCAGTGTTACCAATATCAAAAATAATATTGCCGGTCACTTAGAGGTTTAAGCGTCACGTGTGAGACAGAGAAAGAAAGCTTGAGCCATTTACCCTCTTTGTCACTCAGCAATGTTTGTATTGAAAAGAAGCAAAGCTGTACTATAGAACTTTCTCCAAGTCTTAGAGCCGGAGCATAATACAATGGGACATTGCCGGTACTTGTTATTTCTCGTAAAGGGAGGGTATTGAAGGGGAAACCATCTACTTGCTAGGTTATTGGCTATTGCCACCATTATCCTAAAATATTATAACAGAATTTATAAAAAGAACACTTGAAAATTTCTATGCAATGATATGGTGTCATGAAGTTTGTCCATTTCAATTAATTTCATTGAACTACTAAGTTAATTTCGAGAAAAAATGGCGATTCGCATTTATAGGCATTGTAAGGTAAAATAGGCATTTATATGCAAAATGAACTTCATGGAAAACAACTCTAGGGTCGTCGATATGAACTTATATGATGTCACTTTTACAATATCTATAATAAATAACTGTAGGCATTTTCCCTGGTCTATTAATTTCATCTATTAGGTAAAGAAGCCGTAGAGAGGGAATTGCAATGAAGATTAAAATAATAGCCGGTCTCTAGTGATAACTCTCAACTCTGCCCATTGCTCCACACTGTGTGTAAGGGTAATGATATACCACATGACACAATACTCTGCAGTGCTCGGGGCACAAGTCAAAGAAAAAAGTCTTAAGTTGTATATCTTATTTCTATCCCTTCATTTTGATCATGAGTGTATTTATATACCACATACATCCCGTGTGGGGACACGGGTGCTTCCTGGCTTGAGTTTCTTAACCGAGCCAATTTAGTTACGCTTATTTACAAACAGAGGTAATTCTATGCCACCAAGATACATTCAAATAAAAAAATGGGAAAATAAACAATTTATTGTTGCACTATGTCACACACACATATATATATATATATATATATATTGCGAAACATGGAATCTTACTTTAAGGGAGGAAAAAAGATTGCGAGTATTTGAGAATAAAGTTCTCAGAAAAATGTTTGGGCAAAAAAAAAAAAGAGATGAACAGACAGGTGAATGGAGAAAACTTCATAATAGTGAGTTATTATGTATAGGGAGTCAGATATAATAACAGTAGAGTCTCGTAGACTGCGATGGGCAGGACATGTGGTACGTATGGGGGATGAAAGAGGTGCATGGAAGCATCTTGTAGGAAAACCAGAAGGAAAACGCATAGTTGGTAGACCAAGAATGAGATGGGAGAATAGCATTATCCATGATTTGAGGGAAGTAGATTATACAGCAGATGATTGGAAAACATTAGCTCAGGGTAGGGATGTATGGAGAGGTTATGTCCGCGCGGCCATGAACCTACGGGTTCGATAGAGCCGTGAGTTAGCTTCAGTTATATATATATATATAAATATATATATCATGAAAAGAAAAATAAATTCCTGCGTCGGGATTTGAAACCGAGTTTCTAAACTCTGTATGTTTAGCGCTCTAACCATCTGAGATACTCAGGAATCCTAACACAAATATTTATTTTTCTTATATATATATATATAGTACAGTAAAAGTTCCTTACTCGCGATTTTATTATTCGCGGGTTAAAAAATTGCGACACAGTTCTTTATTCGCGACTAAAAAATTTTTTATTCGCGGATCCTGTCCGTATATTAGAAGGATGTGTCCTTTATTAATCATCAGCATTTTTTATTCCAGGCAGGTGCCAAGGCGGCTTTTACAAAGAGAGATCAAACCAAACGGACAAATAAATACGTATATCAAAACAAAACAAACCTTATTGTCATTAACCCTAAATTTCATTGTTAAATGTGTTGTATTTCACATGCCGATATGTACTCTGATAAATGCCTCCATTGCCACGATGGGTATATTATTGTTTCAACTTGTCATTCGTAGCAATAATTTTGATTGAATAACACGTGTCTCTTGCCCTTTGTTCCCAGGTTATAATGTCGAGTAAAAGGAAAGAAAAATTAGTACCGAAGAGAAAAAATTATTTTTGCCGCTTAAAGTAAAAATAGAAATGCTTGACTGTTCATACGCGTTGGCGAGTCGTTTGCGTCTATATCACGCTGTTTCAATTCTAATGAATCAAGAAATCCGAAGACAAAATAAGGAATTATATCGCACAATTCACAGCTGAATATCAATCTTAAGTGAAATACCTTTTAAAAGCGGCAAAACAGGAAAAAGTTACTAAGTTCTCTAAGTCCTTGCCTAAACTTGACAGTAATAAGACCTAGAGAATGTTAGATAGGTGGAGTGAGGAGAAGTATGGAAGCCAGAGATTTGAGGGAAGAAGATGCTTTAGACACAAACCTCTGGCGACAAATCACTTTGGGTTGAAGTAGAAACACTCTATTATGGGATATTCATAATAAAGAACACTGGTATATTAAGTTTGACATGATGAAATCATTAACTGCATAATAACTACTCGTATATTCAGCATTTCGTATATACAGTAACACTTGCTCAAAGGAGAATCGCATGGGAACAATTTTTTTTGCACATTGAACAAAATTCTGCATTATAAAAAAGCTAAAACTTATTAATAATCTTAAATTATAGAGTGTCATGTATGTATTTTTACGTACCTTGGATTAATTGTAGTTCCGATGCCGTTGGAAAGTGAAGTATAGTATGTATGAGCGACTTCGACGGTAAAGCGCGAAAATATAGCCCCATTTCGTCAGCGTTAAAAATGTCTCTTAGGCGCGTATCCTGAAATTCAAGTGTGTAATTTCGGTTTTCGCTCACTAACTACATTTTCGTTCACATTCTTTGATTCCCCGCAAATTTCATTCCACACTACATTGTGTCGTCTTCTAAAACTCTTCAGCCAACCTGAAGATTCATTGAAATCGTTATTCCCTTAGGGATTTAACAAGAGCTAGAGCTTGACTTTGGAGCAACGGTCCGGAAATTTTTGGAGATTTATCTTCAGTCTCTTTCACTTTTTCGCTTAATGAGAATGATACATACGTTTCAGCCATCTTTATTCCGTAAATTCAGAACGCTATCTGTGGAAGATCGGTCTTAGAACTTAACTAATTTAAGATTTTCTTCTTCTTCTTCCTTCCAAGTATTAGGCCAAGGCCTGTTACGATCCTATAGAAAATTTTCCCTCCAGCGTTTGCGGGAAATTTTCGTATAAGACTTGAAAGCATAATAATAGTCCCTTCGATTGGTTGCTGGCCAAAGGAAGGCAAGACCAGTTATGGGGCTGCCATCTTATATCCTCTGGTCAGGCTTTTCTGGAGAAGAAAAGAAAATAAAGGAAAGAATAAATGGAAGAAAGGAAAGACTCCCTAGCCCTCGGATGCCCTAATAGCGTCGGAGTCGAAAAAACAAGAGTTAACCAAGAGAGGTTAGATAGTAAAGTTAAAAGAGTGCAAAACACAAGTAAGTGGAAGAAATGTTTTGCTCAGCTTGGGCACCTTGTGGTCGCCATCCACATATCCCCTAGATGAGGACCCCTGAGGGTAATTTAAGATTTTACAGCGCAAATGTTATTTGCAAGACAGATATCTATGTTTCGCATAACAGGTGTACAATGAGGCCGAATCTATACAGTAAAAGCTCCCTATTCGCGGGTATATGTTCCTCAGATATGACGCGAATACAGAAACCGCGAATATGGAATGGTAATTTATATGGATATATAGAGGATACGTTCCAAAGTTACAGAATAAAATAAAAATTATCAAAATAAAATAAATTAATGAGAGATTTTGAACAATTTCTATTAATAATTATTACTGTCAGGTTTAGGCAAGAACTTAAAGGACTTACTACCTTTTCCTGTTTTGCCGCTTTTAAAAGGTATTTCAATTAAGATTGATATTCAGCTGTGAATTGTGCGATGTAATTCCTTAATTTGTCTTCGTATTTCTTGATTCATTAACAATGAAACAGCGTAATATATACACAAACGCGTATAAACGGCCAAGCATTTTTATTTTTACTTTAAGCGGCAACACTATTATTTTTTCTCTTCGGTACTAATTATTTTTCTTTCCTTTTACTCGACATTATAAACTGGGAACAAAGCACAAGAGACACGTGTTATTCAATCAAAATTATTGCAACAAACAAGTTGAAACAATAATATACCGATCTTGGTGAGGGCGGCATTTATCAGAGTACATATCGGCATGTGAAATACAAAAACAGCTTTTAACAATGAACTTTAGGGTCAGTGACAATTAGGTTTGTTTTGATATTTATTTGTCCATTTGGTATATGAATCACTATTTGTAAAAGCCGTCTTGACACCTGCCTTCAGTAAAAAAAAAAACTGCTGATAGTTAATAAATATATATACCTTTCCGCTTTATAAATGTTTTCGTGAATTTGTAGAAATATCCTTCCGTTTCCGCGTTGGGCAGATTCCGTTTTACTCGCCGGGACCAGTAAATTTGTTCACATTGGACAGATTTCCGCATTATTCACGTTGCGGATTAAACAAGTTTCACTGTACCTATAAATATTCATCTAGGTAGCTTTACTTACTTAATTTTATTGTTTTGTTAGTATTAGCTAGTATTAGATCCCACATCCTCATTGTCTTTTGTTTAGTCTATATATTAATAACATTTAAAAATTGTAATAAGCATGTATAATTTTTGTATAATTTTACCAACCTAATGGGCTAGTTAACATACATATTTTCACATGCCATACTGCTACAGTAATGTGTGCGTTTTTCGGTTTTTATTTCAAATTAAAGATGTACTCCTCGCATAGAATCCCCGGTTCAATTGTACATTAGTTCTCACAACGCAATATTCATATCACACTGCCAAGTGAAATTAAAAACATATTGCGAATTTATAACTGTTATGACTGATCACAACTATATATATAAAGTTAGGATGAGTTATTTTATACGTTTGAGGCATGTATAAACAGTTATAACTGTTAGTTTGTTAAGTTATAGCAGTCAGATTTTAACAGTTAAAGCAGTTATAAGAACACCATACAGATTGTCTACATTAAAAATAAAATGGCAAGAATTATGGAAGGCGAATATCGGTAAGAAGACCAAGAAAGCGCTGGGCTGAACAGATGTGAGATCGGAACAGGCAAATACCTAATCCATGAAGGATGATGATGATGAATTATTTTTTGCTGATTTCAATGTCCTCCAGTTATCTTGTTCCTATTCCAATTCTTATTTCTTGCATCCACAAGTTTCCATGTCTTCCTTTCCTGTTCTTCCAGGTGAACACCATTCCAATGTTTTTTCTGGGTAACCTTTCTTCTTGCATTCATCGTACATGCCCATACTAATCTTGCTTGTATCTTCTATAATCTACTATTGAATATCTAATATTTATTTTTTTTCTCGTATGACGTATTTCTTATTTCCTCTAATTTTGGACATCTTGTTGCTCTACTCAAGAAATCCATTTCCATCAACATTAGTTTTTGTTCTAAGTTTTTGTTGAATTTCCAAACATCAGCTCGATATGTGACAGTACTTCTCACTATTGAATTATATATTTGTAACTTATTTTTTTCTGGTTATAAAATAAATGGTAGAAATGTTAATACAACAAATAAAATAACAATTATGGAGGTGCCTCTAATTCGTTAAGTGATTTAAGAGTTTTTAAATTGGAAAATTTATGATGATAAATGACATGTTTGAAAAACTGGGGAAAACATAAAAACTATATAGAAAATTAAAAACAATAAAAAACACATTGACGAGAAGCATAAAGGGAGCGCCGGATTGGAACTTGGATCGCCGATTTGGAAAACCAAAGTACTAACCATTTCTCCGTCAGTGTGCAGAAAAAATAGCAAATAAGTCAAGCAAAAGTACAACAATGATTCATGTATTTTATGTCTTTCGGGCTAAATGGCCGTGATCTGGTTTTATTAACACTCAACGTTTCGTCTACTACTGCAGTAGACATCCGCAGACATTCTGCCTGCTCTTTGACCTCCTAACTCTTCAAATGTTGACTGCAGACTGGCTGTGCGTTGGACGAACGAACGAAATATGTATCGGGTGCCGAGATACCCTAGGCAATATAGGGTCTTACGTATTTTGCCCTCTTTACCGATGGAATCGTGTCCTTATTTATAGTTGAGTATTGTGTGGTGATGTTTTCTACACGGTCCGTTACTTTGGAGCTATTTTTTGATTGGTTGTCACTGGCGTAAGTCATAGATTTTATTCTCCTGTTATATAATGCCGGAATCCAAATTTTATTCATCTTCATAGTTTCTTCGTTTTTGTTAAAGGAATGTTTGTGTTTGTAAATTTCAATAGCCTCTCTGTGAAGTCTGGTGTAGTAATGTTGTGTTTTGGACAAAACTTGTGTTTCTTCAAATTTTATGGCGTGTTCTTTGTTATTCACTAAATGTTCTGCTACAGACTATTTTTCAGTTTGTTTCAACCTACAATTTCTCTTGTGCTCCTGTATTCTTGTACTTATCCGTTTTGTAGTTCCTATGAACACTTCACCACAACTACATGGAATACGATATATGCCAGCAGTACTTAAAGATTTTCGTTTATCTTTTGCTGGATTTAATGCATTGCTAATTTTATGTGTAGGCTTGTAGATAGTCTGGATCCTATGTTTTTTTTTTCAGAATTCGTCCTATTTTATATGTTATAGATTTAACATAAGGTAGAAAAACCTTACCTTTGATTTGTTCCATAGTTCTGTTGGTAGTTCCATGTTTTTTTTATTTACTGCACGGTTGAAATCAATTTTACTATATCCGTTTTCTTGGAAGGCTGTTTTAAGATGAATAATTTCTTCTTGAAGGTATTGTGGTTCAGAAATCCTGCTTGCACGGTCAACCAGCGTTTTTATAATGCCAAATTTTTGCCTAGGATGATGATTTGACTGCTTGTTTAGGTATCTGTCTGTATGAGTAATTTTCCTGTAAACTCGGTGTCCAAATGTCATGTCTTTGTTTCATATTACTAAAACATTCAAAAACGGTAATCTGTTATTTTCTTCTTGTTCCATAGTGAATTGAATAATAGGGCAAATGCCATTTATGTGTTCCATGAAATTTTTTAATTCCTCCTTACCATGTTCCCAAATGACGAAAGTGTTATCCACATATCTTAGTCATACTCTGGGTTTGAATGTTGCGTTGTCTAAAACCTGTTTTTCAAATTTTTCCATGTAAACGTTGGCTATTCCGATTCCAATTGAGGGTCTTTCCACTTTTTCAGCGGTTGCCCTTTTACCAACCGGCTGCTGGCCCTTCACATCCACATGTGTCAATCACAGAGGTAGATGATCAACAGCCAGTGTAGGGGTGACATGTGGTTAGCATCTCGAGTCAACCAGCCGTTATAGCTGGTTCCTCAACCTGGAGCCGCTACTTATTGTAGCTACCCAATTGCCTCACGATGCTGGGTGGGCACCGGTCCCATACTGGCCGAAATTTCTTCCCCCATGGAGACTCAAACCAGCGCAAGTCCCGTAGTTCTGCGCCAAGGCTTCCTACCTTAGCCGTTCGGCTACGGCGCGGGACTAAAGTTGGCTATTACCGGGCTTAATTGACTTCCCATGGCTACGCCATCTATTTGTTCGTAAAATGCTCCTCTCAATTGGAAATAAGATTCTGTAAGACAAATGCCATAAAGTGCTACTATGTCTGTAGGAAAAAGTTCTTGCAAGTATATCATCGTGTCTCCGATAGGTACCTTGGTGAATAATGAAACGATATCAAAGATCAGTATTCTATCGTTCGGCTTTAGTTTTAATGTGTCAATTTTTTCTATGAAGTGCGTTGAGTCTTTTATATAGGTGTCCGTTTTTTCAATGTATGGTTGTAGTAGTGACGCTAGAAACTTGGCGAGTTCGTACGTTGGTGATCCAATGGCCGAAACGATAGGTCTGAGTGGCGTTCCTTCCTTGTTTATCTTAGGCAATCCGTATAGTCTTGGTGGTAAGGCTTCTGATTTGAATAGTCTTTTTTGATAGTTTGTTGCATTTCCGTAGAACTCTAGCTGTGGGATCACTTTTAAGAATCTTATATGTTCCTGGTTCTAGAAGCTGTTTTATTCTCTGTTCATATTCAACTGTTTTCATGACGACTGTGGCATTTCCTTTATCGGCAGGGAGAATGATGATATCCTTGTCTGCATTTAGCTTTCTTATAGCTTCTTTGTCCACCGCTGTGGTCTCGAGGTAGCGTGCTACCTTGTCACGCAACGGGCCCGGGTTCGATCCCCGGTCGGGGCAGTTTTTCTGGGTGAGGTTTTTATCGGGTTTTTTTCCACACCTCTAAGACAAATGTCAGGAAAACTTTAAGGCCCAAACGGTCCTCGAAATCATATGGCCATCATCATCATCATCATCCTTACCATTATCATCATCATCCTTCACCGGTGTGGAAAGCAACGGGAAGCTACCACATCTACAATTCCCTAGTAAAGCTGCAAGCATAGCACGAAAATGCTATGATTGCAGTGAAGGACCTGCCTTCGGGCAAAATTACTATGGAATAGAATGGAATAGCTTATTTTTCTTTATGTGATAAATTGCTTTTAGGTGGTTTCGCTTTTCGGAAAAATGCGTGGTACTTCACCCTTATTTCCTCCCCAAGATGAGCAGGAAGCTCTCTTATTCCTGCTTCTACGTTGGCTATGATATCTTCGACCGGCACAGTTGTAGGTGTTATTGCGAAATTTCCTCCATTGGCAAGTATCGTTGTTTGGTCCGTTCAGCTGCCGGTCCGTCAGGTTCACCACATTTTTTGAGTTGTGTGGTATGTTTATGTTCTCTGATTGATATTTGGCGCATTTTTGTTGTTGACGTATAGTGTTCTTTTCTAACATGCGGCTAAAGCTCTCAAAGGTGATATTATCTTATCCCAGTTTGACTTGGAGAGAATATTGCAAATTTTTATATGTAAATCGAGTAATTTCTGGTCATTCAGTCCCAACGTTCTTCTGGTATCTTGTATTCTTTCTCTTAGTAGAGCATGTTCCATTCGTCTATAAATCCTACTTGCTTTTGTTGTTTTGAAGATTTGCTTGCATCTTATAAATTGAGGGACCGTTTCCGTGTCTCTACACCATAGAAGAAAACTTAAGTTGCACAGAAGTTTTCCTTTTTTCTTTCTTAATTCTTCAAATCTTCCACTAGATATATATACGTCCTTCCCGTAGAGGACACGATTTCCAACGCACAGCCAGTCTGCAGTCGACATTTAAAGAGTTAGGAGGTCAAATAGCACGCCGAATCTCCTGAGGATGTCTACCGCAATAGTAGTAGACGAAACGTTGAGTGTTAATAAAACCAGACCACGTCCATTTAGCCCGAAAGACATAAAATAGATAGACACCTGCCGTACAACAATGCTTTTACGCGATGCAAACACAAAAGTTTTAAAAGATGAAGTACAAAGAAAAGTATATCAATTGCAAGAAATTATGTTACATTATCATCTACATATATCAACAAACAAATCAAAAGTAATGGCATTTGAAGGAAAATATACTATCCGATCAAAATTAGTTCTACAAAACAAAATAATAGATCAAGTAAGATGTTTCAATTATTTAGCATTCTTACCATCATATGAAAAAGAGAAAGATCTGGATAATATTATCAAAATTCCAGAATATGTGTGGAAAAATTCAAAGAACCTTGCGTAATAAAACCAGGAAAGAGACAATGATATTTTATAAGGTCTTGACAGTCCCGCTCCTAACATACGGAAGTGAAAACTGAACATTAAATAGAAAAAGGAAGTTAGAAACGGCATAAATGCATTTCTTAAAAAGGATAGGAGGACACACTTTAAGAGATCATATCTGCAATACCGATATTAGAGAATAGTTACAAATATATGAATTAGCAAATAAATTGAGACAAAATATTAAAATGGATTCAACATAATCATCGAATGGAGACATCTCATCTATCAAAACAGGCTTTACAATATATTTCAAGAGGTAACGTTACGTTGGACGTGTGGTTCCATATGACGACCCTGTCGTTCGTTGCACAAAATGTACCTGCGACGAATGTTTTCATACACACGCCCCACAACACCTATATAGTGTGTGTTCAATAATTTCTACTGTCGTCAGAATTCGAGCAAGAAGATCTTCCTCCGACTCGAGTAGAACAACCCGTAGAAGTCTGTAATACTCATTCTGAAACACAAGACACCCGATATCACCCCATTGTATTTCGATCTTCAAACTTATTACATCGAAATGGTACGTTTCCGGACACGGGTTCCTTATCAAAATATTATCTACTAAGTCCCGTGTACAATTCCTATAAATCTGTAATACTGAAGAAGTATTTTAGTCAGTTCTTCATTATTTTCCACGTTGTGGGCGCAATTTTGAAGAAGTAATTTTTTCCCCATGTTATGACGATATTTTGAAGCAGCTAACTCTCTTCATGCCCGATGTTGTAGTAACATTTTGAAGGAATAGTGTCTCAAAATAATAAATAAGAATTACTGGTTCAGGTTGGGTTTGATTTTCGGTAGAGCTGGATTCTCTTCTCAAGGTCGAAGTTGGTACACAAGATAGGAAAACACTTTAAAAAATCACTAATAACTGATTCTTGTAGAAATATTTGTAAATTTATTTCCTATTTAATTTCCCAGCAGATCAAGTAAATATAGGTGATATTATTCTTCACCGTCAATTAAAATTAAATTATTTTCTTTTCTTGAATCAAATCACATTTTTTCAGGTATTAAAGATCACATTTTATCAGGAGAGCTGTTATTGCATCTATCCTTGATGAAAGTTCTATCCAGACTGACTAGTGTAATTCTGTTATAATTTTAAAGAGCATTATTACATCACATGATTTTATATTTAAATTCTATTGGTTAATGGTCCATTAAATACAGGTTTAAATTTGTTTTGTTAAATCAAAAAGTTAATTGTTTTTAACATCCAATCAGAATTTAGTATACTTTTATTTAAAAATATTAAGTTAAGCAGGTGTTCCTATTACAGTTATAACAGAAAGCTTTATATTTCAGACAACAATGACTTAAGACACAATTTTAAAAGCATTATTTAGAAAGACTGTTATATAATACAATTTCTTTAATTGTTACTGAGACATTTTTATTTAACAATGAACAACAATTAATTATTTAGATGTTTTTCTTTATTTAAGTTATATTTAAATGTTAAAAGAATTTAAAAAAATAAAATTATTAACTTTAACTTTCATATTTATTATGATATTAAAATCCTGCAATAATACTTATTCTGAAACACTCTGTATAATTTTGTGGTTATGTTGAAGATGGTCCGTAATAAAACACTACCTGCCTACGAGGAGGGCGGTGTGAGGTAGATAAGGCAGTGGCGCCCTCTTTCACCTTCAAACGTAGAGTAGTTCCACCAGGCTGCAGTAGTTGTGTAACCAGGGCAACAACCTCCTCATCCAGGTTTATAAATAACGCGCAACAGTAAACCGTTTAATAGTTCCCATTTTTAATAAGGAAACTTCTAGAAAATTCTCATGGAATGAAGCTAATAATTAACTTGGCCTCAAGAGAAATTTCAACTAATTTTAGTTTATATTTAAGAGATTTTCTCGATGTAATATTTCAGTTAAAACATATTACTCTATCATTGCTTCTTTCGACCTATTTAGAACTAGCTACGGTCAAATAAACGAAGTATGTTTTCATTTTTAATTTAACCATAATCATTATTGAAAATTTGAGAAAACATACATGAATTCGTTCATTATATACTAATCTTAAGGTGTTAGTTAATCCATTTCTAAAAATATATATTTATCTTCTGCTTCTTCATCCAGGGATTAAGCCTGTTGGCTCGTTCCGGTTTCATGAAAGCTAAAATTGTTAGAATTGTTCAGACCATCTTCTGTGTGGGCGTCCAACATTTCTTCTTCCGTGAATTTAGCAATAATTTTGGAAATATTTCTTCTGGCATTCTCTCAACATGATCTTTCCAGGCGTTCCTATATTTAATTATTCGATATGTAAATTTGAAAATATTTAGTTTCTTTCTTATATCTTATATTACACACACATATGTTTTATATGTGTGTGTGTGTGTGTGACTAGATAATACCGGGCGTTGCTATAGAATGAAACATTAACGCGGCAATATATAATGATATGGGATATAAGTATTTACCTACTTACTTACTTACTTACTCACTGGCACTATGGACCCGTAGGTTCATGGTCGCGCGAACATAAGCTCTCCATACATCCCTATCCTGAGCTAATGCTTTCCAATCATTCCCTGCATATTCTACTTCCCTCAAATCATAGTTAATGTTGTTCTCCCACCTCATTCTTGGTCTACCAACTGCGCGTTTTCCTTCTGGCTTTCCTACAAGAAGCTTCCATGCACGTCTTTCATTCCCCATACGTGTAACATGTCCTGCCCATCGCAGTCTACGAGACTTAACTGTTCTTATTATATCTGGCTTCCTATAAAGACCATGTAATTCATTGTTATGTAGTATGGGATATAAGTAGCAGAAATACTCTTGACCATGTATACAATCAGTTAATTAAATCGTAGCAGAAAATGTGGTCAAAATACAGAGTGATGTGATAATACGAGTAGAAAGAATGAAAATTGAGAGACGCGCTGTATACTTCATGAAAATATGTAGAAACCAGAACGATGATTGGAATATTAAGTTATCATGCATAAATCTACAAAAAGTGGGGGGGGGGGGAAATACATACTTAGGAATAGTAATAAATGCCAATGGGAAAATACAGACTAAATTTAGTTAATGAATAGAGAAATGTTTAAAAATCTATAATTTAACTAAACAGTTAATCTGGAATAAAGATACACCCACCAAGAGTAAAATGGCAATGTATAAAACTTATTTCAAACCAGTTCTAACATATGTAGCTCAGACTTGGACATATACAAAGATGGAATTGAGCAAAATCCAAGCAACAGAAATGAACTTCTTACGTGGAATGGTACATAAAACAAGGAGAGATAGAATAAAGAACGACAAAATCAGGGAGACATTGGAAAAATTAACAACAGACGTAGAAAAAGAATAAACTAAATTGGTTTGGACATTTAAAAAGAATGGAAAAGGAAAGACTACCACAAATACTGTTAAATCTCAAGATACAAGGAAATCGACCACGAGGTAGACCACGAGAAAGATAGATTAACCAAGTGAAGAAAAGTTTACAAGAAAGAGGATACGACAGGGAAGAACTAAAAAGGAGGAAAGCATGTGAAGATTGAGATGGTTGGAGGCATATTTGGAATCGACCCTCCAAAAGGAGGACACGATAAGAGGATGATGACGATGATGTTGAGAAGAGACCGTGTTCATGTCAGTAGAATGAAGGAAAGAAAACTCTCTAACAAGTGGATATCATCTCAAAGAAGATACACAAATACAGGGACGACTTTGACGAGATAAGAAAGCTACAAATTGAAGAATATCTTAAAAATACATCATCAACTTATTTAGGTTTAGGTCCTTTAAGCGTGTTCCTATCAGATCTCAATATGTGGTTGGTTTGACCATTTCTCTCAAAAAATATATAAACTGTTATTCTTTTACCAGGTGGCTTCTTCTTCGTATTCCTTTGGCTCTACGGTCTTGCAAGAACCTTGGCCCCCTTCATAACAACTGCCCATTCTTCTCTATTACTAGCTTTCTGTCTCCATCTTTTCACCTTCTGTTGTCTTAACCCATTCGCCCCAGAAGACGAGGTACAGTCGCCTAACTCTGCCTGTTATATATTTCGCAATATTTTGTACATCCCTTGGCAGGGCAATCTTTTGTTAACATTTATGAATTATAGAAGAATATGTTTTGGCCTTCACCCTCATTGAGATCTCAAGTACCGTTATCTTTTGTTCGTTTTGAATGTCTGAAAACAGACTATATAATTTATGGTGATTTAAATTCGGTTTCTGGGGAAATCCGTTGAGCATTTAAACCTGAAGTGAATGGGTTAAGTCTTCATCAACCCTATCCAACTCCAAGCGCAACTGGCCTAGAAGGTCCTTGCCCTACCAACCGGCTGCTGGCCTCACATCCACATGTTAATCACAGATGTGGACGATCTTCTAGCCTGTGTAGGGGAAACATGTGGTCAGCATGTCGGGTCCCACAGCCGTTATAGCTGGTCTTCTCAACCTGGATTCGCTACTGATTGTAGCTATCCAAATATCTCACTATGCTGAGTGGGCACCGGTCCCATACTGACCGGAATTCCATGAGAAAATTTCTTCCCTCATGGAGACTCGAACCAGCGCAAGTCCAATAGCTCTGCGCCAAGACTTACCAGGCGGCACCCATTCTATACATTTTTTTTTTTCTTGGAGGAGGGGATCTACCTTCTGTATTTTTATTTCGCATGGCCACGCCATTTTAATTGCTTTTTTTTATCAAATCCACAATTGAAGTTTAAACATTCATGTTTTGTTTAATTACACTGTTTCTTATTTTATTTCTTCAAAAGATTCCAGCTGAACGCCTCCAAAAATACATTTCTGCAGAATTTAATTTACTTATTTTTCCCACGTTTCTAAACCGTATGCCATTTTATTATTATTATTATTATTATTATTATTATTATTATTATTATTATTATTATTATTATTATTATTATTATTATTATTATTGTTATTATTATTATTAAGTTTGAGGATGTATGCGGGAGGAAGGTGAACCCGTCAAGGGGAGGTGAACGACCTGACCACATGCAGGACGTTCACACAGTTCTCGCTTTCTTTTCCTGCTTAGTTTTGATCGTTTTGATGTAGAATCCGAGATGCAATATTTTTAACAACCTACTGTTACATGGAGATTCATGGCCACCGCTCTCCTTCTTCAATCCCCATATTCTGACCATCGCAGTCTACGAGATTTAAAAATTCAAAGGATAAGTCATCGGGGAGGTACTTAAGCCGTGGGTTCTCTAGTTTTCTTACAAGAAGCTTCCATGCCCCTTTTTCAGTTTCCATTCATGCCACATGTCTTGCTCATCGCAGTCTATGAGACTTAACTGTTCTTATTACATCAGGTTTCCTATAAAGATCATATAGCTCACTGTTATTTAGTCTTCTACATTCACCTGTCTGTTCATCTCTCTTTTTGGTCCAAAAATGTTCATAAGAACTTAGGCTCGTATCTATGAACGCATTAGACCGTAAAAGTCGTTCTCTGTCTGTACTCTGTTGAGAAAGTTGCATCCAAAGACGTTTTTGCGTACTCAAAAATCTGTTCAGCCGATAATAATTGTCGAAATTTCTAAGCTACCTGGCTAGGTGACTTAGCAGAGAAACGAATCGTGAGTAACCCGATGGAAACCGATGGTAACCGATGTACTTTGAAACTTGCTGCTGTATCCAAGATGTCGGACCTTGAAGACTTCGATCATGTTTTCGGTTTACGCGGAGAAGAGGAATTTAATAGAGTCTATCAAAGAATTCAACTGTAAGAACAGGAGAATCGACGTAATATCGTGCGATAATATCGTGCGACGCAGACGTCGTCGTATATGGTTTTATTTGCTGGACGCAAGCGAAAATGCATTCCTCTAGCAAACGAAAATAACGGAAGTGGTATTATAGCTGAGAATTCTGGGTAATTTCTTGCCAATATTACGAAAACGACGACTTTCATGCATGACCAGTTAGTGGGTCGCTAATTCGATCTTTGCACTTGCTCACGGAAAGCCAGCTCACCGGTGATTGGAAGTAATTTGAGTAGAGACTAATGTATTTGCATGCGACCCTTAATCTCAAATACTGGTAATATTATCTCTTCCTTTAAAGTATGAGTCCATGTTTCGCATCCATATAATACAACTGGAAGGATAACAGTTTTATATATTTTCAGTTTAATGTTATTTTAGAGAAGTTGGGACAATAGTTCTTGTAATACATAATAGCATCCATCCATCCATAGTAATTCTGCCCGAAGGCAGGTCCTTCACTGCAATCATAGCATTTTCATGCTATGCTTGCAGCTTTACTAGGGAAATTGTGCAGGTGTGGTAGCTTCCCGTTGCTTTCCACACCGGTGAAAGATGATGGTGATGATGATGATGATGATAAGGATGATGATGATGATGGCCATATGATTTCGGGGACCGTTTGGGCCTTAAAGTTTTTCTGACATTTGTCTTACAGGTGAGGAAAAACCCCGATAAAAACCTCACCCAGAAAAACTGCCCCGACCGGGGATCGAACCCGGGCCCGCTGCGTGACAAGGCTGCACGCTACCTCGAGACCACAGCGGTGGACACATAATAGCATGTATTTGCAAAATAGAGCATATGTTTAAATTCTTTGTGCATCTCATTGTTGTTTGAAATTATTATTCCTAGGTATTTGAAATCAGTCACTTCTCAAAATTTTCCCTCGTTTGTCATTAATGATAATTTATTTATATTATAAGTATTACTATAGCTAATACCTGGCGTGCGTTGCTGCGCCTAAATAAATGAAATATTAAAGGTTAATTAAATTGTATGGTATACGCTGAGACGAACCAAACATGGCGGTTGCTTAATTTCGGATTTCAGGTAAACCTCCACTTCTAATCGTCGGATTTCGCTCATTTTTCGATAATACCTACCTCGGTTTATTTTAATAGGATATCGTGAGTTTCGTTGTGAAACATCGAAAATTGTGATAGCTAAAGCGATTTTTAAATTTTCACTTCAGGTGAACTCCTACATCTAATGTTTTTTAAGAGTCCAATTGTGAATCTAAATCATCCAAGGACCCACTCAAACGCATACAAAAAATTGTCATCAAAATCGATCCAGTCGTTTAGGAGTAGTTCAGTGACATACACACGTACAGAAGAATTATGTACATAATGACTATTTAACTCAAGCCCCAAATGGGGGTCAATGACCAATCACATTTCAATGATTTTTTATTTACAACCAATCACAGTTTTTTCACCTCGATTTTATCAGTTTAATTTTATCACTTTAAAATCAAGCTCCTCCTTTTTAACATTCTGAATAGGTCATAGCATTATTTTGCAGTGACTGCATGTGGCTAGTAGATTGTACATATAGTGCACGAATGTTAACATATAGTGCTTGCGGAATATAATATAAAACATTTGAAGCAATTGATTATACCACAAAAAACCAGTGTTTGCACTTTCTTAAACGAATTATTTCCCAAAAAATAACGTTGTAGAAAAATTGTAATTGACATATTTACATCATAGGACATCAGAAATTAATTAATACCTATAATGTTGGTTATAAATTTCTCCACTAGGGTGCATTCTTACAATATTGCGTTCCTTTGGCAATAAATAAATGATCTGGTTGCAGTGATGAACAAATGAAGCGTAACAATCGTTTCTCATTGCTTTTTTCAAACATCACCGTCTACATTAAATATATAAATATTTTAAAATAACTATAGCTAAATAATGATTTGTGAGTAAACAGCTTAATTTTATTCGTTAAATAGTCCTAACAAATGCCACTCTTGATTTCCAAATTCTCTAGATAAATTCACTTCTCACTTCGTGGGTCGTGGATTTATCGATAATTTGGTCACTCGTGGCATTACTTATGATAAAAATATAGAATAGTAACATGTTTAATTATAATTCATTAATTAGCTTTCATAAATCAACACAATGTACAAAGAATGTAAAATAATCGTTTATTAAAACAGATATTTTATTACAGGCCTGAAGGCCGAAGAAATGTAGGAAGACCGAAACGACATTGTAGCATATTGTGCAGGAGGGAGCGTAGAATATGAAGATGAAATTTAATCACTAATCATTCACGTGGAAATTAATTAAATGTAAGGATACAGACTCACTCTGTTGTACATAACTAGCTAACTAACTCACTTGCACTATATAACAAAAATAGCTGTACATTATTTTATTAGCTTCTTCCGGTTCGCCGTTTTCTATTTATAAACTTGTTGGAAAGTCCAGAAAAACAAAAACATTCAGTTGTAAGTAACTGGGGTCACATCTTGGTGCCAGAATCTGCACACGCCACGGTTCCTGACTAACGAGGACATCCTTCAGGATCGCTGGATGAGTTGCTGGGAAACCCGAGGAATCAATTAAAAGTGAACGGATCAGTTCTGGCAACTTTTGGCAAAGAAGAATGGATGATTGCCAGAGACAGAGGAAGCTGCAATAGGCACGAGTGGTGATCGCAGAATGCTTAAATACCAAACTATTGTGAAATATGATTTGTTTTAATGTTTATTTATTTTACCTGATGGTGTTAAGGCAATAAGGTCTTCTCTTCCACTTCATCAGGTTAAATTACACAGATATCAACAATTATGAATTATCTACAACTTGATTAATAAATGTACTCTTAGCGACAAAAAGAATGAGCTGCTTCAAAAAGCAGAGTTCCTGTTATGACCCACTGCGCATGCTCGAAGAGCCATAGATGAGGTTCACGAGTTAACGCACTGTTCTTCTTCTTCTTCTTCTTCTTCTTCTTCCTTCCAAGTATTAGGCCAAGGCCTGTTACGATCCTATAGAAAATTTTCCCTCCAGCATTTCATAGGACGGCCCAGAGATCTTCGTCCTTTCCAGGAAATTCTCGTATAAGGCTTCAAAGCATAATAATAGTCCTTTCGATTGGTTGCTGGCCAAAGGAAGGCAAGACCAGTGATGGGGCTGGCATCTTATAGCCTCTGGTCAGGCTTTCTGGAGAAGAAAAGAAAATAAAGAAAAGAAGAAATGGAAGAAAGGAAAGACTCCCTAGCCCTCGGATGCCCTAATAGCGTCGGGGTCGAAAAAACAAGAGTTAACCAAGAGAGGTTAGATAGTAAAGTTAAAAGAGTCTACTATAAGTAAGTGGAAGAAAGGAAGAAATACCATATCGGTTAAAGATAAAAGGAGCAAAACGCAAGTAAGTGGAAGCAATGTTTTGCTCAGCTTGGGCACCTTGTGGTCGTCATCCACATATCCCCTAGATGGGGACCCCTGAGGGATAACGCATTGTTAAATGTTTTAAATACGCTGTATTTGGTTTTAATCGTCTTAAATAGTTAAATAACAGTGAAGGAGACATGTTTCTAGAGTATTGGATAAATACAATATTATTCAAATTGCGACATTTTAAATAAAGTTCAACTCTCGTTCATAGTGTAAAAGTAACTAACATAAGATATTCGGGCAGTGTAGATCATTAAACTTCTTACAACAAGATAAATATATGTGAAAGCCAGGGTTCGAATCCTACGATAATTTTTTTATCCATTTGTATTTTCGCAAAATACATCCTATAACATTTAATTCCTGCCACATAATCTACGTCCACTTTACACTATCTTAGGTAATATTCCTGCCTCTATAACACTATTTAGCTACCGGTATAAATTTAATTGTGCGTGCAGTACCACGTTTTAATAATAATGCATTAAAATGTGTAATAAAATATAATGTAGCTTCATATATTTATGGTTCATTTATTTATTATGTATTAGTGAGGAAAAAGATTCAACCTTCAATTAAAATATTTAGTTTATATATGTCAAGTCCATCATAATAATAGCTCATAGATGATAGACAATAAAAATAATAATAATAATAATAATAATAATAATAATAATAATAATAATAATAATAATAATAATAATAATATTAATAATAATGGGATGTATCAATTAATGTGAAGAATGTAATTACCTGGGGATCAAAATTAACTCAAAATGTCCCCAAGAAAATGACATTAAATATAGAATTCAAAAAGGCAGATCAGTAATAACAATGTTAAACGGCGTTTTGTGGGATAAGAACATAAGAATAGATACCAAATTAGAAATGTATACATCCATAATTCGAAGCACGCTTACATACGGTGCAGAAACTTGGTATCTGAATAAAAATTTGAGTTTAAAGTTTATGTCTACTGAAATGGATTGTTTCAGACGCTCAACTAGACATTCTAAATTGGAAAAAAAAAAAAAAAAAAAAAAAAAAAAATCAGAAATGCAATCATCACACAACAAATGAAAGTCCAAAATTCAATACCGGTATTAGATTTTGTGAGATACAGACAATTAGAATGGTATGGCCATATACGTAGGATGCCAGAGAAAAGATTACCCAGACAAGCTTCGGAATGGATTCCACCTGGAAAAGGAAAGAGAGGTCGACCTAGATATAAATATATGGATGATGTAAGAAGAGGTATGAGAGAGCTAGGTCTGGAAGAATTGGAATGAGAAGATAGAGAAGAATGGAGAAAGAAGATACAAATTTAAAAAAGCTTAGGGCGTAGGAAGGTGTTTTATTACACTGTAAACCTGTTTATTAATAAATAAATAAATAATATTAATAATAAAATTATAATATTAATAATAAAAATAGTAATGCTTCCAAATAGTTTTTTCTTTAAGAATGGCTATACAGAATACATAGAAAGCACTTTAACAATTAAAAAAAATTAACCCAACCGGGAATCGAACCTGCGACCTCTTGCATGCGAATCAAGCACTAAGTACTGAGTCAAGCTCTCGCTGCCCTTAACACAATTACAAAAGACTGGTGAAATTTCAAAATTGTACACATTGTGTTTAATACAATAAGAACAGTTAAGACTCATAGACTGCAATGGGCAAGACACGCGGCACGAATGGGCAACGGAACAGGGACATTAAACTCTTCGTAGGAAAACCAAGGGAAAATCTACCAGTAGGTAGGCCAAGAATGAGGTGGGAGAATAATATTAATTTTAATTTGTAGGAGGTGAATTTTACAAGGAGTGACTGGAAAAACATTACATCAAGATAAAAGGATGTATGGACAACTTGCGTTCGTACGGCCATGAAGCTTGGGTTCGATTGTAGCACTGACCTAGTTGTTTAGTAGTTGTAGTGCCTTTGTGCATAGCTGGTTCGAGTCCCCGAAGGGGAAGAAATTTTCTCATGGAATTTTGGCCAATATATAATTGTTTTGGGGCGTGGCTCCGTGGCGCAAGCGGTTAGACGTTCGCCTCTCACCGCTGGGGTTCCGAGATCGAATCTCGGTGGACGAAATGGAGCTTCGGCAGGTTTTTCTCGGGGTTTTTCCCGTTTTCCCTGCTACAAATTTCATTCCACCATTTCTCCATACTCATCTCATCCATTTCATTTCATTCATCCACCGCTGTGACGATGCGTCAGTATTGGTCACTGGTTCCTTGTAATTCAGACCTCTATAAATATAGGGGTTCATCTCATCTCATTCCTCGACCCGATCCTAAGTTGTACACCAGTTGGGAATATTTATTTTATGTAATTGTTTAGGAAGATGTAACAGAAATTGTATCTAGTATCAAGGACGATACTAGTAAAATTCATGATAAAAATCCATTGAGGTATTAAGTTACAATAATAAAATGTTTAAATTAAAACATAAGTTGAGGAGACGGACCTGTAAGGTGGACATTTTATGATTTTATTTAAAAATGTTATTATTGTGAAGTATCAAGAAATGAAAAAGAAAACTGAAAGAAGGTTTCAGTGACAACACATGGTAGTGGTGATGAAAAAGTTGAACTGAAAGAATAATCTGATGCGAGTGCCATCTAGCGTTTTCTAAATAAACTAGTGTTGTTAGTTATTTCTGGAAGACGGTGCAGATCTATGTTTACGACGCAGGAAATTTCCACTGGACGCTGAGCGCCAAGAAAAAGAAACTAAACAGCTGTTAGCGGAGGCGTCCAACATTCTGCTGGAACAGACGTGTTCTTCGCGGAAAATAATAAACTATCTTTCACAGGAGCCACAATCACGAAACCAAATAAAACTGTTGTTTGTTCACTGCTATACTAACAATGGCCTAATTACCATGCTGTTTTAAGGAAGTAATTTGAATTCTAACGTTAATAGTATTCGTTTTTAAACATCTTAATGATGGACAAATTATATTTGAAAAGAAAAATATACGCCTATACCGGGGTTTGAACCCAGGACCTTTGACTCTCTATGTCAATGCTCTTCCATCTGAGCTACCTCGGCCTCCAATCTAAACGCGTATTTTTCTCTTACACATAGTTAATTCCCTAACTCCAAATGCCACCAGCCGTTGCTACGATTTTTGCAAATGGCAGCTTCTTTGTTAAGAAGACTTTTTATTGGGAATTTAAACATTACTTATAAAGCCAGTAGTGTTTCTTTCTATGTTAATATTATTCGTTTTTAAACACCTTAATGATGGACAAATTATATTTGAAAAGAAAAATATACGCCTATACCGGGGTTTGAACCCAGGACCTTTGACTCTCTATGTCAATGCTCTTCCATCTGAGCTACTTCGGCCTCCAATCTAAACGCGTATTTTTCTCTTACACATAGTTAATTCCCTAACCCCAAATGCCACGAGCCGTTGCTACGATTTTTGCAAATGGCGGCTTCTTTATTAAGAAGACTTTTTATTGGGAATTTAAACATTATTTATAAAGCCTGTAGTGCTTCTTTCAATGTTAATATTATTCGTTTTTAAACATCTTAATGATGGACAAATTATATTTGAAAAAAAATATATACGCCTAGACTGGGGTTTGAACCCAGGACCTTTGACTTTCTATGGAAGAGCATTGACATAGAGAGTCAAAGGTCCTGGGTTCAAACCCCGGTCTAGACGTATATTTTTCTTTTCAAATATAATTTGAATTTACCAGAGAGGCCTTGGTATCCAATGACAACTTCCCTAGGGAAGAAAATTAATTGACAATAATGTGAAAATATTTCCTACTTAAAATTTTATTGAGTAGGCCTAATACTCGTACAATACAATTTTATTGTATCACACTTATTTCTCACTTTGATAATTCAAATTTATAGCGATTGAACAGTTGTTACAATTATTAACATTAGCCACAAAATTTGGTTAGTTTTCATTAGTATTTTTCTTATTTATTTCAATATGTTTCTCTAATGTTGAGTAGTGCATTTCTTAAATATTCTGTATACTTTTCATATATATTTTTCGACTTTGCTGGTAATAGGAAAATAAACCGCAGTATTCGCCGCTTCCTCTACATCACAATTTATTAATAATATCTGTAATTAATATGTGGTATGAAACTGTTATTTAAAATGGCTGCCACTAATTCAGGCAACAATAAACAATTGCAGTTGTTTTATCAACATCACCTTGCTATCAAACAATTGAACTCTTCAAACCAATATATAAATTTACACGAAATATAAAAATTAAACACAATAATCAGTATAGGAGTAAACAAAATTACATACGCAATTCGGGAAGTAAGTACATTACTAGTCTCCAACTTATTTGCTAGCTCTTATTAAAGTTCGGACTCAAACACGTCATCGGCTAGTAATGTACTACTTACTTCCCTTGTTGCGTACATTACTATTACCTTACAGGAATGTAGTAAGCCTCATTTTTTATATTTCACACTTTGTCCAGTTTGTTATATTCATCTTTTTAAAATGGGTGTGGAAAGCGAACTATTGCTGTTCTCAGATCCTTTATCACATGGAACTAAAATTTCCCGAGTGATGACCCATTTTAACGTTTGAAGCAACTTTAAGAAACTCGATGGCGCGACAGGCTGGCTTCACATCCACATGTTTTAATCCAACCAGTTTAGTCAGCATGTCGGGTCCCTAGCCGTTAGTTTCCTTGGAGCCGCGACTTCCTGTTGCTACCCAAATTCTTCAGGATATACCGGTCCTAACATTCCATGTTCCTAAGAACATGTCCCTGTGTTTAAGCCTTTGGCATGGGTTCCCTGAAGTAGTCCCCGCCCGGAGAACCGAATGGGGGACTATTTTACCTCCGAAGAATTTTACTCCAGTGGAACCCATGTCCGCATTTCTTGATGTTTGTATTTTTACGGTGAAAGATAGTCACTCTTCCGACCAAGGCTTATCGCCTTTGACCTGTCCGGCATGGGTAACCTTTTCGGCGCAATGCTACCGCCGACATAGTTCTCGGGGTCATTTAAGCACGCAAGCCACTCCACCACGACAAGGTAAAGAACATTTTTGGGCAAAAAGAGATGAACAAACAGGTGAATGGAGAAAACTACACAATAGTGAGCTACTTGATATGTATAGGGCCAGCGCAAGTCCCGTAGGTCTGCACCAAGGCATCTTGTCTTATCTACGCGGCTAAGACGCGGAACGCAAGAATACACCATCGACGTAAATTGATCTGCCAAAGTGGTGCATAAACTTAAAATATATCACATTAACTCCATCAATCCGCCGAGCGCCAAAGTGCAGTGGGTGGCATTAGAAGTCATTAAAATGCGATTCACTGGTGTCAATCTATGTGACGTCATGTTAAGTAAAGATATGAATAAGGTAAGAACAGAATAAAGGCAGCGCTTCTGCACGTCCTTTGTTTGTTTTATTTAAAACGTCACATTGTGCCACGGTTATATTTAGCACGAAGTTATTTATTTTCATATTCCTGATGTGACACACTCCAAACTCCCTCGAATAAGGATGTATGCAACAATTTAGTGTGACGTTCGTTTTGGTAATACCAAGAAACTGGAGTTGGATATGAATAAAATTAAATACATTAGTCACACACAGAAATACATATCTTTATAGCCTATATATAATACTTCTGTACGTGTGTTTGTCACTGAATTCTTCCTAAACGACCGGACCGATTTTGATGAATTTTTTTGTATGTGTCTGATTGGGTCCCTGGATGGTTTAGATTCACAATTCATCCCTCTAAACCATTATACGTAGCAGTTCACCTTAAGTGAAAATTGAAAAATCGCTCTACCAGTCACATTTTTCGATGTTTCACAACGAAACTCAGTAGGCTATATCCTATTAAAATAAACCGAGGTACGTATTCTCCAAAAATGAGCGATAGCCGCCCATTACAAGTGGAGGCTTACTTGAAATCCGAAATTTAAAAAAATAACTAGAAACCGCCATGTTTGTTTCATCTCAGCGTATACCATACAATTTAATTAACCTTTAATACTTCATTTATTTGGGCGTAGTAACACACGCCGGATATTAGCTAGTATAATTATATAATGGAAAGTTGTCCCTTTATATCGTATGGATCTGAAACATGGACTCTTACTTTAAGGGACGAGGTTGTCCTTATGAAAATATTATTTTCTAATCACAAATATTGATTGATGTCCACCGCTGTGGTCTCGAGGTAGCGTGCTGCCTTGTCACGCAGCGGGCCCGGGTTCGATCCCGGTCGGGGCAGTTTTTCTGGGTGAGGTTTTTATCGGGGTTTTTCCTCGCCTGTAAGACAAATGTCAGGAAAACTTTAAGGCCCAAACGGTCCCCGAAATCATATGGTCATCATCATCAACATCAGCCTTATCATTATCATCATCATCCTTCACCGGTGTGGAAAGCAACAGGAAGGTACCACACGTACAATTCCATAGTAAAGCTGCAAGCATAGCATGAGAATGCTATGATTGCAGTGAAGGACTTGCCTTCGGGCAGAATTACTATGGATGGATGGATATTGATTGATATAACTGGGATAACAAGTTTTATATATTTTCAGTTAAACATTTTTTGAAGGATTGGGATAAGAGTCCCTCTAATGCACAATAACATGCATTTTCAGAGTTTAGCCTATGTTTAATATATTTGTGCATCTCATTCCTATTTGTAATTATTATTTCTTTCAGCCACTTCTTCAAAATTTCCCTCATTTGTCATTAACCGTCCATTTTCATTATATAATGTATTTCTAGCAGCGTATCAGTTATTCAAAATTTCAAGCAAATATAATATGAAAATTTCCACTTCAAAATCTAAAGCAATCGAGATGTGTGGAAAAAACATACAATGGGTGAAAATTGAGATTGATGGAAAAATTATAAAACAAGTGTCTGATTTCTCATACTTAGGAAGTATATTTGCAGAACATAAGAGTGGCATTAATTCAAAATTGCAAAAATATAATAAAATGAATGGGGTAATAAGAAGACATTTTGGTAAACAGATGAAGACAGATACAAAACTAAGATTACATAACACCACATCAAAAGCTGCTCTAAAATACGGAAGTGAAATTTGTATTCTAAATAAAACAAATTCTCATAAACTTAGAATAAGCCAAATGCACTTTTTATGATAATTGTTAGGAATTAATAGACTGGATCACCAAACGAACACTATTACCAGTGTCACTTTAGATGAGGATATAGAAAGATGCCAATAAGAATGGAAAAATCATCTGAGAAGAATGAAAAGAAATAGATTCCCAAAACTGGCATTCCAATACACTCCAACTGGACATAAGGGCCAAGGAAGACCAAAACATCGGTGGAAAGATCAAGATCGTCTTCATTAGGTTTACCGTCACAGGTCGCATGTCCTAGAACGAATTTGTTCATGATGATGATGAATGTATTTCTATGTGTGACCATGTATTTAGTTTTATTTATGTTTACTTCCAGCCCAAACTTCTTAGTGTTAGGGAGAATACTCAAGTTATTAGTCTTAAACTTAGAAACTTAAGAAAAATACCTTAACCTAACCCCAATCTACAATTCTCTATTTTGTGTAGGAAATCTTGTTATTCCATGACTGGTAGACTGTCACTTGTCTAGTGAATACAACCAACTCGTTCAGTTGTTACATTTTTTCCTGCAAAACAGTTGGCTGTGATAAGAAATGTAATTGTTAGCTCGTTGATAAGAGATAAGAACACAATAACTATGTCACTGCTAACATTGATACACAGTGCTATGCAGTTTATTGCCACTATATACATTATAACATCTTAAAATTACTGATAACACTTATTCACGCAGAAACTAATTTCCTGACCAAATCGATTTTTCTGATTTAAGAAATATATCTTTCTTTTGTTAATTAAATCATATGCATCTAGATGACGAGTCGTATTTGAGAATAAAGTTCTTAGGAAACGTTTTATGCAAATTGAGGTGAACAGACAGCGAATGGAGAAGACTGCATAACAGTGAGCTACATGATATTTATGGGTAACCAGATATAATAATAGTTAAATCTCGTAGACTGCGATGGGCGGGACATGTGGCTCGAATGGGGAATGAGAGAGAGGCAAGGAAATTTATTTTAGGGAAACCAGAGGGAAAACACCTAGTTGGTAGACCAAGAATGAGGTACGAGAATAACGTTAACCATGATTTGAGGGAAGTATATTATATAGGGGATGATTAGCTCAGGATTAGAATGTATGGAGAGCTTATGTCCGCGCGTCCATGAACCTACAAGTACGATAGTGTCTGTCAGTTAGTTAAGACAAAATAACTTAATCGACCGATATTAGTTGAGGAGACAACGGTTCATTTATATAGGATAAAAAAATCTATGAATGAACGAATAATCCATTATTACTTTCAGTGATTCTCTCAAATTGAATGGAATATACGATACTTATAATTAGGGCTCGAAAATGGAGGAAAAATCCTCTTCTTTTTAAATCTAAATATAAGGCTCAACATAATATATCCATCCATCCATAGTAATCCTGCCCGAGGGCAAGTCTTTCACTGCAATCATAGCATTTGCATGCTATACTTTGCAGCTTTTACTATAGGGAATAACATAATTTATAACATGATATACATTTGAGTGTTTGTAGGGCAGAAAATTTGTGTTTTATTTATCTTTTATTATCCCTTTTCAACTTTTTTTTGCTAATTGGGATTTTTAGCATTTTCAAAGTATTAACAGATTTTTTTCCAACTTTATCTTCTTTTGACTACCATGCAAACTTCTTTTAAAAACACTATCTGGTTTTACTTCCTAAAGACTTTTCACTTTCCAAACACTTCTGTTCCGCGAGAAAATATTGAACCCTCACTAAATATCCCGTTATTTTTAACCAGTCTACTGACCGTCTTATTTCCACTTCAAATTTTTTGAAAATTACCTCGAGCAGAGGGTAAAGACAGCGAGGTTGTCTTTATCACTAGTTAGCAACTGCGACAATTTTAATGTCTTTTTTTTTCGGTTTTTTAGGTCTTTTCTAGAACAACTTTAGGTCTTTTTGGAAGGTTTTTTTATAGGCATTTTATAGTTTCTAAACTTCCGAGCCTTACTTATAATATTATATAGAGTATAATGCCTATAAAAGACGTTTAAAAAGTCCTAACGATGTCCTAAAAAAGACCTAAAACTGAAAAAAAAAAAAAAAAAAGGACGTAAACGACAATTCAAGTTAAACAATTTTAGTTTCAACTGCATTTTTAAGGAATATGTTTAAAAAATGTTTAAAAGTTCATTCTAGTCACGTGCATCATATATTGTGAAAGGAAAAAGACTGACAATGCTTCTTACAACACAGTTGGAAAAAGGAATTCTGTGTTTATTAGAAAGAATGTTCTTGGAGAATTTAGAATGAACGATTTTTCCCGCATAGAATGAGTTCAGCGAACCCGGAATGGATATCCTGCAGAAATAAATTTAAATTCTTAGAAAATTTGAAGTCGAAATGCAATAGTTGAGGCGGTCAGTACGTTGGTGGTTAAAAATAATGGAATATTTTGCGAGGGTTCAATAGTTTCTCGCGGAACGAAAGTGTTTGGAATATCAAAAGTCTTTAGAAAGTAAAACTGGTAGGCCGAAATTCCTTCCATATTGTTTTATTTTCAAATACAAACTAAATATTTCATTAAATCTAAATTATTTAAATATAGGCCCATAATTCGAGATAAATATGTAAAATGTATATAAACATATCGAGTTTGGACTTAAATTACTCAGAAATTTATTTGCAATCCAATGATCATATTAATTAATCAATTTTATTAATTATATAAAAGCTGACTTCCTTTTTTTATAAATGACTAAGACAAGTCCTTTTATTAAATTTCGGTTATTCCAATACAGACGACGCCAATAAGTCTATAAGACGTATGGTATAACAAAGGCGTATTTGAATTGCAGGTACCTGAATGCAATAGGGTACCTATAGGTACCAAACTTTTTGTTAATAGAAATGCATCAGAATGTCAAGTCAAAATAATGTTTATGAATGACAAGTATGACAAAATGTTGACAACTGAAGTTTCAAATTAAAATGTTGACACATATATTAGTTAAAAGATCAATAGGAATAATGTTGAGTGATTCCGGGTTATGTGGCCGTGGTCCATAGTTGGTGTTGATACCAGACGTTTCGCCCTCAACTGCGGAGGGCATCTTCAGTGGCGAGTGCTTCTATGCGTGTTTCCTGGTCGGAAGATCTACTTAGAATGAGCGCTGTGGACGTAGAGGACGTTGTATTAGTGGGGGGTGCAGGGTGAGTGGGCGTGGCTCTTGCTGATTGGCTAATAGTCGTCTCCTTGTTGTCACTGGTGTTAATGCATTTATTTTCTAGTGTATGAAACCAGGCCTTAGACAGTTTGATACCTTCTTCTTTTCTGTTAATATTTCCCTTATGCTTGTGTATTTCTATAGCCTCTCGGTATAATCTAGGGAAATAGTAGGAAGTTGTGGCTAAAACTTGTGTATCGTCGAATAGAATCTGGTGTCCATTCGTAATGGCATGTTCTGCTACAGCTGATTTATCCATTTCTCCTTGTCTGCAGTTTCTTTTATGTTCTGATAAACGGGTGGCTATACTTCTTTTCGTGGTCCCTATATATGATTTACCACACGAACAAGGAAGTCGATATACGCCGCAAGTGGAGAGAGGTGGCCGAGGATCCTTAGCTGAGCGAAGGCAGTCTTCTATTTTTCTTGTAGGTCTGTAAACTGTTTTTATGTTGTATTTTCGTAGGAGTTTTCCGATACGATCTGTGACTCTTTGTACATATGGTAAGTAGGCTATGCTGGTTGAGGGTGTGTTATCCATTCTGACGTGCTGTCTTCGTGGATGTATGGTTTGTCTTAAATAATACATCCACGAAGACAGCACGTCAGAATGGATAACACACCCTCAACCAGCATAGCCTACTTACCATATGTACAAAGAGTCACAGATCGTATCGGAAAACTACGAAAATACAACATAAAAACAGTTTACAGACCTACAAGAAAAATAGAAGACTGCCTTCGCTCAGCTAAGGATCCTCGGCCACCTCTCTCCACTTGCGGCGTATATCGACTTCCTTGTTCGTGTGGTAAATCATATATAGGGACCACGAAAAAAGTATAGCCACCCGTTTATCAGAACATAAAAGAAACTGCAGACAGGAGAAATGGATAAATCAGCTGTAGCAGAACATGCCATTACGAATGGACACCAGATTCTATTCGACGATACACAAGTTTTAGCCACAACTTCCTACTATTTCCCTAGATTATACCGAGAGGCTATAGAAATACACAAGCATAAGGGAAATATTAACAGAAAAGAAGAAGGTATCAAACTGTCTAAGGCCTGGTTTCATACACTAGAAAATAAATGCATTAACACCAGTGACAACAAGGAGACGACTATTAGCCAATCAGCAAGAGCCACGCCCACTCACCCTGCACCCCCCACTAATACAACGTCCTCTACGTCCACAGCGCTCATTCTAAGTAGATCTTCCGACCAGGAAACACGCATAGAAGCACTCGCCACTGAAGATGCCCTCCGCAGTTGAGGGCGAAACGTCTGGTATCAGCACCAACTATGGACCACGGCCACATAACCCGGAATCACTCAACATTACGATTACCGGCCGTGAAAGCCTGCATTCAACTATCAATAGGAATAACACATTAAAATTACAAGAAACTTACCTTTTTAGTAAACTGTTAGGCCCTTAATAGAAAACCCAAAGGCCTAACTATAAACAAACTTGGCAACATTGTCAGTAAGTAGCGCGAGATGGACACGCCTATTATTAGCTACATCACAAACAGAAACAAAGAAAATTAACACCCTTTCTATATATGCAATATATATCCACATATGTATAAACCAATAGGAATAAATTGCTACCCGTTATGCTATAGCGATCTGAACGATTCAAGGAATATTGAAGTTTTCAATATATAAAGCGGAGACGCGTACAGAACACAAGCCTCCAGCTAGCGAAGGGAGAACGTCGATCAAGTTTTATTTTTAAACTGCGGGAAAATAACGACCGCTACTAGTTCAAATAGAAATGTATAACTTCTAATCGAGAAGGACGAACTTAGGGCAAGTTCAAATAGCTCTACAAATTAAGTTAAGTTCTCTAATAAGTAAAATATTTGAACACAATATCGTAATAAATCGATACTTGAGGATACTGATCCGTAATTTTTATATTACTGTATTAATGGTAATAATTCTTCATTATTCCGTCGAGAAGTCAGATCGGAACAAACATCACAATCAATAAGTGTTTTCAGTATATTAAATGTACGTATAAGGAGGGCCTTCTAGGCTTGTTGCGCCAGGAGTATACAAAATAAATCGAGTGACTTGTGAACTTCAATTGTTGATAAAACTATCGCTGCCCGTACAAATCTCCTCGTTGTTCTCTGTGATAAAGTGATCCTCATCGCTCACTGAAACACCCTGACTAGACCGCGAGCCCGAATTCCTCATATCAAGAGAAAAATCCTACGTTAAATCCCTCACCACCACCATTTATCATCCACCCCCTAATTAATTCCCTATCAAACTACAATAAAACTTGTTTAATCCGGAACGTGAATAATGCGGAAATATGTTCAATGTGAACAAATCTATTGGTCCCGGCAAAATATTAATAATTTTACGTGTATTTGTTTTGTATAAAACGGAAATTGTCCAACGCGGAGACGGAAGGATATTTCTACACAATTCATGAAAAGATGTCTATAAGGCGGAAAGACTGGGAGAGAAATAAATTAGTTTCCACTTCATTGAATTCGCGTTAGGCGAATTAACAATAAATGATGATTCCTGCCGCCGAGTGAAGTACAGTTTCTACATGTATCTGAAATTTTCTTTCGGCCTCACTGCATACCCGTTTTGAGAAATAGAGGTTCGTTTAATAAATATTTGGAGCGTGACATCTGTCTTACTAATAACCAGTGCACTGTAAAATCTTAAATTAAGATCTAAGACCGATTGTGTGCGTATTTTTCACAGGTAACGTTCTGAATTTCGGGAATAAAGATGGCTAAATCGTATGTATAATTGTCATTAAACGAAAAACTGAAAGTGGTTGTAGATAAAGAAAAACAAACTCTGAGTACGCGAAATAATGACTAATTTAAATTGTAGAAAAACCCAAGTTTGTGAGATTTTAAAACACAAAGAAACAATTACGAATGATTGGATTCAAGGAAATGGTCAAATGAAGAGAGGGGGGGGGGGAAAGTGAAGAAATCAACGAAGTGTGTTTTATTAGTCCACGATCAAAAAATCTCCAAATTTCCGGACCCATGCTCCAAAGTCAACCTCTTGCTGTTACTATATCCTATATCCTTAAAAGCATCTTCAGGTTGGTTATGGACAGTTTAAAAAGACGACACAATGTAGTGTGGATTAAAATTTGTGGGGAATCAAGAATCTGGACGAAAGTATAGTTAGTGAGTGGAAACCGAAACTGCATAATTTAATTTCAGGACACGCGCCTAAGAGACAATTTTAACCCTGACGAAAGGGGACTGCTTTTTCGCGCGTTACCGCCGAAGTCGCTCGTACATACTGTAGGGCCTATTTCACTTTTCAAAGGCAGCGGAACTACAATATAATCCAAGGTACATAAAAATATATATACGATGTTCTATAATCTAAGATTGGTTAATTTTTTGTGTTTTTATAATGCGGAATGTTGTCTAATGTGGAAGAAAATATTGGTCCCATGCGATTCCGCTTTGAACAATTTTTACTGTTTTATATAGATAGTGTTTTTAAAAGAAGTTGGAATTGAGACTGGACTCTGTAGAATCTTGAATTATACTAATGGTATAAATGTAGTGACAAATTTAGTCAAAATAAGGTAAATACAGAAAAAAAGCGGTAAAGATCTTAAAAAATGACCAATAAGCCAAAAAACGCCCAAAAAGGTCAAATAAAACCCACCATTTTCTGTCGTACAATGACCCAAAATGAGTATATAATATGTTGGGCCTCGTTTTTAGATATAAAATAAAAAACGATTTTTCCTCAATTTCCTTAAAAATATCCCGTTATTTTTAACCAGCCCACTCACTGCCTGTTATCCATTGCGGGTTCGCTGAATTCATTCTAGGTGGGAAAAATAGTTCGTTCAAAATTCTCCAAGAACTTTCTTTTTGATGAACAAAGAATTCCTTTTTCAAACTATGTTGAATTAAAAAAAATAAAGTATGAAAGAAATAGTATTTTCAGTCATTCATATTTTTTTTTCCCCAATGTATGTTGTATTTCACTAGACTTTTGTACTTTTGAAACATTGTGTTATATTCGTTAAAAACGCAGTTGAATCTTAGCATATAATTTGATTTTAATTGCCTTTTTATGTTCTTTTTTTCAATTCTTAGGTATTTTTTAGTATATATTTGGGCGTTTTTAAAGGTATTTTATATGCATTTTATAGGTGCTCAACTTCCGAGCCCTAGTTACAATGTTTAGAAGAGACCGTCTACTCACGATTGTGTACAGCGCAGCGCAGCGATTTCTCTTGTCAGTGAAAGTAGGTAAACATGCCTTATAAAGTAAACTATCTGCTGGTTGTATTTCACACAATTTACAAATATCAGCGGATTCAATACCCGCTGTTGTACACGAGAATTGTTCTCTGTTCAGTATTTATTTTATTTAATTGGCAGGTTCCACAACTCAGTGGTATTAATAAGGTGTTAGTTTATGTTGACTATTTAACTCATGCCCCAAATGGGAGTCAATGACCAATCACATTTCAATGATTTTCGATTTACAACCAATCACAGTCGTGTTTCGCCTAGAATTTACCAACTAAAGTTTATCATAATAAAGAAAGCACCTCCTTTTTAACCTTCTCAATAGGTCATTGCATTATTTTGCAGTGACTGACTCCTTAAGAGATACGGCTACCAAATTGTATATATAGTGCATGAATGTCAACACATATCGCATGCAGGAGTTAATATAAAAACATTTGTAGCAATTGATTATACCACCAAAAAAAGAAACCACTGTTTGCACTTTCTTAAATGTATTGTAATATTTACATCATACGACATCAGAAATGAATTAATATACGGTTTGATGTGCTTCATTTTTTCTCCACTAGAGCGCATTCTTACAATATTGCGTTCCTTTGGCAATAAATACGAGTAATATGATCTGGTTGCAGTATGAACAAAAGAAGCAAATGAAGCGTACCAATCGTTTCACATTTGTTTTCAAACATCGCCGTTTACATTAAATATATACATATTTTAAAATAACTACAGTTAAATAATGATTTGTCAGTAAACTGCTTAATTTTATTCGTTAAATAGTCCTAACAAATGCCACTGTTGATTTCCAAATTATCGATAAATTCACGACTCACGAAGTGAGGAGTGAATTTGGGCATTACTTATGATGATGTAGTACTATTGGCCGATAGCGAGGATATACTAAGAGTCAACACGCACACTCTACTGATTAACGCTAAGAAATTGGGACTGGAAGTAAACATGAATAAAACCAAATATAAGTTTACACGTAGAAATGCTTTATGTAATGGAAATGGACTAGTAATGGCAAATGAGGGAAATTTTAAAGAAGTGGCTGAATTCAAATATCAACAATAATTACAAACAGAAACGAGTTGCACATGGGCTCAATTCTAGAAATGCATGCTATTATACATTACAAGGACTCCTGTCGTCCCAACTCCTTAAAAAAATAAAAGTTAAACTAAAAATATATAAAACTGTTATTCTACCAGTTATAATATATGGATGCGAAACATGGACTCTTACTTTGAGGGAGGAGAGAAGATTACGAGTATTTTAAAATAAAGTTCTTAGGACTTTTTTTTGGGCCAAAAAAAAGATGAACAGATAGATGAATCGAGAAAACTACATGATATGTAGCCTATAGGAAGCCAGGTATAATAACAACTGTTAAGTCTCATAGACTGCGAAGGGCAGGACATCTGGCAAGTAAATAAAAATAAAACAAAAATAAAAATAGGGGATGAAAGTGGTGCATGGAAGCTTCTTGTAGGAAAATCAGAGGGTAAACGCCCAGTTGGTAGACCAAGAATGAGATGGTAGAATAACATTATCCATGATTTGAGGGAAGTAGATTATACAAGGGATGATTGGAAAATAGCGATAGCGATGTATGGAGAGCTTATGTCCGCGCGGCCATGAATCTACGGGTTCGATAGAGCCAGTGAGTTAGTTAGCATGATTCAAAATGTTTGACATCTTCCTGCGGCCAATTAATTTATTGTCATTCTCCCCCACATTTCTCTGTCATTCCAATCTCTATCGTCCAATTCTTTTTACCTCATGCTGCTCAAAACACCATCAATCCACGTAATTTTTGGCCGGCCTCTTCTTCTACCAAGTGGCACCCATTCTAGAATTCTTCTTGGTTATCTGTCTTCTGTCATTCTTTTTCACGACGACACCATTTTAATCATCATCATCATAGTACATTCACGAATTTAGGCCATTTGTTGACCTGTTTCGGCCTCAAGAGAAACACCATCCAGAAGTCTTTTGAGTGGACGTCCTGGTCTTCTTCTTCCTGCAGGTTGATATCTTAACATTAGTTTGGGTATTCTGTGATCTTCCATTCGATGAACATGTTGTATCCATCTTGACTTATAATCAGAAATTTTGTTTTCTAAAGATTTCATGTGTAATTCTTCTAAGATGTCTTCATTTTTTTTGTGATCTAGTAGTGTGTATCCTGCAGTCCTCCGAAGATATCTCATTTCAGCAGATCTGAGTCTCTGTATATCCTTCTGTTTCAACGTCCATACTTCGCTACCATACAAAAGAGTTGGAAGAGCCAGTGTTTTATACACTTTCAGTCTTGAATGCTTTTGGACTAACTGTGGCTTGAAGATAGAATTTATTAACCCTAAAATTCTTAAAAATTTAGATATTTTTGCATTTACATCCTTTTCTTCTTCATATGAGATATTGCATCCTAGATATGTAAAATTTTTTTAATTCACAATTGAAGTTTGAACATTCATCTTTTGTTTAATTACACTGTTTCTTATTTTATCTCTTCTAGAAATTCAAACTGAACGCCTCCAAAAATCCATTTGTGCACAATTTAATTTAGTTATTATTCTAGATTTTAATCCCCGTGTTTCTACAACGTACGTCATTGTACTCATTATTATTGTATCAAAAACGTTTGTTTTTGTTTTAGGACTTATATTATGATCCTACAAAACACCATTTAATTTTGATATTGCGGATTTGTCCTTATTTATCCTCTCTTTAATTTCAGCATCACGACTTCCATCTGCACTACTTTCTATCGTCAAATATACATATTCGTCACATGCTTTTATTTTTCCATGCCCGTCTTCTGTACTCTAAGGCCGGTATTTAAGAACCAAACTTTTCGCGCAGAGCGACTCTCAGCCCGTCTCTCCGTGCTTAATTATGTGGGTCATGCAGAACCTACTCTAACTGGCTCACTTTATTCAACATCATGTGCTAACAAGATATTTATTTTAAATAGTTTTCGGGAACAATTGAAAGATGAGAGCTTCAACTTATGGAAGACAGAGACGGCGCATAGTGGGGTATTTTGCCGATTTAGGCGGCTAAAATTATTTTTACAATTCAGTTCAGTATAAATGTGCCCTGTTACTAAATTATCTTTATTTTAAGAGAAATGTAGTGTATTTTAGAGAAAAAAATATTTTACCGTTTTTAAACTATATTATCCAAATATTAAGTACTATTAACAGACATAAGAAACTACACATAAAAAAGAGCACTGTTACAATCTATTATACCTAAATAAGGCACGACTACAAGCATTGAACTTTAAGTCTATGTCCATAATCTGTAGTATTATGTGCAAAATTTGTCCTTCTGTAAGATCCACTTGCATATTTTCCTCTTCGACTTTCCCATTTGTGTTGCAGTTAAGGCCAATCATCCTAACTGTCTTATCATACAAGTTCCCTCAAACTATTGATGATGATGATTGTGATTATTAGAGTCACAGTTCTTCATCAGAATACTACTTCCGTTTCATCCAAGGCAGAGTATTCGTCTGTATCTGGTTCCAGATTTGTCACAGTTTATGTTGCGTTTTCTATGTTGTGGCCTCATACAAGTGGAGAACTGAATCTTAACTTAGCAGTAGCAGTTAACGCACGTCTAGAGGATTCACGATACCCTAGAAACGGCTTTCCTTGATGACGCGTACAGACGAAAATATTTATTTTGCTGATTCTTCTGCCGTAGCCCGGCAAGTCAGGATATCTGGTTGAAATCGGGAAAAGAATTAAATTTAAACTCTTTATCTTTTAAAACCTACCAGTTTTTCCATTCGTACAAATATTGAATTTTATTAATAAATTTATTTACGGCTTTAATACTCCCCTCTTCGGACAACTGACCTACAGGTATCAGGCACTTTGTCTATTTAACATGGGACCGTGAATTAGTAGAGCTTGTGCATCGTATACTGTCATCGGATTCCATGGATATAACTGGACGATACAACGCAACAGTTTCTAATTGTATATGAGGTCTGAAAATGTTTGGCCATTCACTTATATGTGCAACTTGGATATGAATCTCTAGTATTACTTTGAAATGGGTTAGTGGTTTTTGAACTCAATTCCATGTTATTTCTCTTCGGGCTGCTAACTTCTGGGCTCGATGAACAAATCTCTTACTACCCTAATAACCATCATTGGTATTGTCAAATCCGATGCAATTGATAGATTCAACCAATCATACTCCATTTTATTTCTGATGGACACCTTTGCAATATCTGACTTTCCTCCTTCTTGCCAATGTCTTTTGTCTCTTATCGAATGCGTACTCATTTCTTAACACGGTACATTTATTCCTGACGTATGGCCTAATTTTTCATATGTACGAATTCTGGAAGGAAGAATAGATAAACCGAATCGAAGTGTTTCTGGTTTGACTTCTTTTGAATTTGTTAAATTATTAAAATCTTTACATATTACACCACATGAAAGTTGTTTGAGTGGCAGCATAGCGTTAACCATGGTGAGCATCACTGTGTGCTTGACAGAAAAAATATCATTCCTAATGTCACTTTGGTGTTTTGTAGAATATTTGTTGAGTTTTTTTACATATTCTATTTCTTCATTGGTTATGTCAGTAGATTCTTTAACAAATCTTATTCTAAAGGGGCGACAATAATGTGGCGAAGAAGGAGTTGGATTCTGCCAGATCAAGTTATCATTATTTGTACTACAAATTAGATGAAGTGGTACAAAAGAATTGAAAAATATTTACATCTGAGTCAGCATCATTCTGAAATTTCTGCTTGTATGGAGTATGTTGCGATCCATCACAGCCCCACTTGCATTGAGCTACTTTCTTCTTGACTTAAAGTCTGTACAACTTCCTCTAAATGTGTCAGCAATCGTATAACAGTAGGATCCAATAATTTCTGTAAATTCATTTCAGCACAAGTTTCAGTAACAAATGAGATTATTTATCCGGATAGCAATCCATTTTTGCCTATTGTAGTACACTGTAACAAGGATATATATTTTTATTGACGTCCCTTATTATTTCATATTGTCTTCTCGAAAGTCCAGCTTCGACAAACATGGCCAATGCTCTTAATGCCGCTAAGTGTGCTTTGTCTTCCTGAAGAATAAGAGGGTATGCTTTTTTATATTTTTCTGCACGCTTTGGAGAAATTGTTATTTCCTTGAGTACTTTAGAAGCAACCCTTCTTCCCATAGTTCCTAATTTCACTTGTGCAGAATAAGTCAGGACACGCGTGTCTATACTGCTACGTAAATCCTCATTTTTCTTCTTTTGCTTCTTTCGCTCAATTCTTGAAATGTCTTGGTTGGTCGTCCTGTTCGACTCACTACCTTAGGAAATGTGAATATCCCTTCAAGACAATCACTATTTTTCTTAAGAAATACATCCTCTTTCTTATGTGCTGCTGATCATTCTCTTTTCAATTCAGACTTAAAATGTGAAAATTTGTGTTTTATTTCCTTTGTATGTTCGTCTGAGTAACTGTTATACTATAAAAGGTAATTTTCCAATAAGTCAAATTTTTCATTAATATCCAGCAAATTTTGCTGTTACATAATATTAAACAGCTTTCTTCGAGTCAATATATTGACGTCTGATGGCCCTAATACAAAGATCGAGAAATTTAAAATAGAAATAATCATTTAGTAAAAAAATTACATTTTTACAAATGCCTTAATAAACCTATATATAATGGAAAACCCCGCGAATCCGCGACCAATTTTCACGAAATCGCTAAGCCAACACTTCAACCGTTCTGTGACACTAAAAGAAAGTGCCCGGAAATACCCAGAAGTATAACTAAAATACTAAAGTTTTGTTAAAATTGGCTTCAGATAATAACGAAAAACATACCCTATTCCAAGAAGCTTTATCTGAATCAAAATAGATATCAAGAAGATAAAAAAATTAAAATATGTAAATACTTACTGTTTTATCACAATCCATAACTATTCACATAAAATATAATCCATAATTAGCAATAATCTATGTGGAACATAAGCTTGTACAAAGAGCGCTGAGAAAAATACTTGCAGTATGAGAGACAGTCAATTTTCGGTTGATCGTACAGACTCAAGGTAACACTGACTGATGAAAATTGCGTACCGTATTATCGCCTGATTATGCAGCTCAGCTATGTGCTATTTTTTTTCTTTCCTGTCTAGAATAAATTTCAGAAAATCGACTTTTGGCCGCCTAAATCGGTCAAATACCCCACTGTGCGGCGTGGCCTAGAGAGCTTGGTTCTTGAATACCGGCCTGAATATTCGTAATGTTCTGTCATCATCAGCAAATAGCAACGAATATAAAATATGTAAATACTTACTGTTTTATCACAATCCATAACTATTCACATAAAATATAATCCATAATTAGCAATAATCTATGTGGAACATAAGCTTGTACAAAGAGCGCTGAGAAAAATACTTGCAGTATGAGAGACAGTCAATTTTCGGTTGATCGTACAGACTCAAGGTAACACTGACTGATGAAAATTGCGTACCGTATTATCGCCTGATTATGCAGCTCAGCTATGTGCTATTTTTTTTCTTTCCTGTCTAGAATAAATTTCAGAAAATCGACTTTTGGCCGCCTAAATCGGTCAAATACCCCACTGTGCGGCGTGGCCTAGAGAGCTTGGTTCTTGAATACCGGCCTGAATATTCGTAATGTTCTGTCATCATCAGCAAATAGCAACGAATATATCCTTTCTTGCCAGATTATATGTCATATAGGTATATGAACATGGAGTATATCTGCAGTCCTTTGTTTAATAAACACAAGAAGTGGTGATTCGTGTGGATAATGTATATAAGAAGAACATAGGTTTAAGTCCCGAGCCGAGTGGTTAAGGCATTCTGCCTTGGCGCAGAGCTGGTTCGAGTCCCCATGGGGGAAGTAATCTTCTTCTCATGGAATTTTGGGCAGTATGTGACTGGTGCCAACCCAACATTGTGAGGCTCGAAATTATAAAGGAAACAAACTACACCTCACTTATCAATGAGAACGCACCCCAGTTAACTCATTATACGAGACCGTCAAAAGAAGTCAGTTGCTGCTACAAACAGTTGGAGTATACATCACCGTACACAACAACAACGAGTAGCGGAAGCTCAACCTGCCGAAGATGGAAGATAACTTCCGAAAGCGCTCCAGTTAATTTTATATACAATATTTTAACAAAGTTTAGGACGACGGCACCTACGAACAGGTACATTTTAATTTTTAACTTTCATCATATAGTTACAATAAGTAGCGGCTCCAGGCTTAGAAAACCAGATATAATGGCTGAGGGATCCGATGTGTTGACCACATATCACACCCCTACAATATCTAGATGATAATGTACTTCTGTGATAACGCTTGTGGATGTGAGGCCAGCAGCCGGCTGGTAGACCCGTCACACCATGGAGTTTTATATAGTGCGCTCAGTCATTTAGTTTACAGGCGCTTTGCTTTGCGGTTAGATAGGTCTATTTTGCACGCATAAGTATTTAGCATATCAAGCGGCGTTGTCACGTTTTGTTCACTAGAATACATTTTTACCAACTAAAGATACTGCAAGAGACAAAAGTCGCAACGCTGTTAAGATAATTGTATCCACGTGGAGTAGACATGGAAACGTCATTTAAAAATGCGAAGACATTATTGGCAGAGAACTGTTTTCAGTTTTAGGTGATTGGAGCGGCGTCTTAGAAGCCTCTAACAACTCCCCGGCTGTGCCTGGCAGTAATAGTCTAAGATCCGAAGAGAGGTCGATCTTCACCCATCTGCTTACCGGTTGAAACATAATTTTTTATTAAACCTCGAATATAGACGAATACATCCAGAAACAATTGCCTATTAAAATATGTTCATGGCTACCTTTATTTAAAATTATTTTAATTGCTTTTTTCGGATGCTTCACTCACTTGTTTACTGAACAAATATTATTTGAACCCAGAGTTTGAAACATAAAGCATATGCCTGGGTAGTACTGCCTACTCGTTTCTGGTCGTGACTACCTGGCGATGGTATAGTATTGCCTTCAATAAACTGATCATGAAATAGTATAAAAGTTAATAATTTTAATTAAAGACAGCCATTAACATGTTTTAATAGGCAAGTGTTTCTGGATGTATTCGTCTGTATTCGAGGTATAATAAAAAATATGCTTCATCCGGTAAGCAGATGGGTGAAAGTAGATATCTCTTTGGATCTTGCACTATAACAATATATTTTCTAAACCAGAGGGAAACAGTTGCCTTTGATGCCGCCTGTAAAGTAAATGATTGAACCGACTATACGTTTAAGTTCTGGGGAAGAACTTGCAACATCATGAAAATCCGATTCCAACCCGTGCTTAGAGCTCGGATTTCTCTGCACTAAAAGCTAAGATTGCAACATAGATTAGCATATTTGTATAAACACAAACTCCATTCATAAATAAATAAATATATAACATATATATAATTTATATATATACAGGTTGTAAATGAATTATACCGCACAAATTTAACTACGTATAGAGGGGTATTGTATAAGCATTTTGAGTTAATGAACTAATGGTCTAGGAATAAAAAATGTCCCAGTTATTTTTAAATTGGTAAAATGGTTGGCACGCCACTGATTATTTGAAATTAAAATGGAAATTATATTATAGAGAGACTGTAACTTTCAACGTGCATGCGCCTTTAGCTCAGTGGTTACAGCAGTCGTACTACCGACGCAAATGTAATATTAAAGCGTTCGAAACTACTTGCAGTAAGTGCACATTGTTTCCCCCCCCCTTCCTTCTTTTATCATGTGCGTACTTTAAATTATTTACGTACGTATATTTACTTCTGGTTTAATTTTTATTCATTATTTTACAGGAAACGGTATTGAAATGTTGGTGCAATACACGAGTTACAAAACTATTTACGTACGTATTGTACAGACAATTGTTTGAAAGGTTGTAATAATAATACACATACTGTACAGTAAATGGGTTTTGCAAATAAAATGTGTAATTGTACTGTACAGAACTTTTATACTTAGATAAATGATAGCGCAGTAATTAATAACATGAAGAGGTATAGTGTATGTCCACACGACATACATAATGTTATTGGGAAATAAAAAGCAATACATTTGAGTAAACCAGAAAAAAAAAGTAAAGCACCTGCAGACTCATTAGAGAAATTGTTCAAATTGGCCACCTCCTTTCTCACAACACAGACGACATCGACGGCTAAAGTATTCTCGTGCCCCGTTCAAGATACCAGATGTCTCGCGGATCACATCACATGCTACGATTATGCGTGCAACTAACAGTTCATCTGTATGAACAGGGATCGCATACATCAATGTTTTCAGGTGTCCTCACAAAAATAATCAGGTGGACAGAGTTCTGGAGAGCGAGCTGGCCACACTACAGTTGAACTACCTCTTCCTATATCCAGCGGCCAGGATACACTTCATCCAAATGATTTCGCACATTCCGGCAGAAATGGGGAGGAGCTCCATCGTGCTGAAACCACATGTTAATCCTGATGTGGAAAGGAACTTATTCTAGTAATGTAGGTAGGACGTGCTCTAAAAATGTCATATAAATGACACCATTTAATCACTGGGAAGAAGATAAGGGTCAATTATGTGGTCAGAAATTACGCCTACCCATAAGTTTACCGAAAATCTCTGCTGGTGACCCCTCTGGAAGTTGGCATGAGGAATTTCATAATCTCACACATGACTGTTCTTTCAATACAGAACCAGTCCATCCGTATTAAATATTGCTTCATCAATGAATAACACCGAGGAGAAGAAGTGCGGTGGCTGCAACAAAGCCCAATTACAAAATGGTACCAATTGAGCGAAGTCCACTGGCTGTAAGGCTTGTACTTTTGGAGATGAAAAGGATAGAGCTGGTCTTCCCATACACTTTGATGGTTCGTGCCCATTACACGTAGAACAGCACGAGCACTATTAGAAGGATCATATTCCACCCTATGAAGAACATTTTCTTCTACGTCTGCAGTGCGGCGCGTACGACTTTCACCGGCGTCTACTCTGTTTACCTTCAACGTCCAATGCTCCTGCAAACGACTATTAACAGACTCTAAGGTGAGAATGGCGTCTGTTCGGATACATCTCGGCATTCATGGCAGCAGCTCTTGCCCATTACCCTGTGCTGCACCATAAATCAGATGCATTTCGGCAAGTTCAGCGTAAGATATTAAATATATAATTGGTACCTGTTAGGTCAGGCCTCCTCAACTAAATTATTAAACTTCATCAAGTAGTTGCAATATGGAGGCCTTTCAAAAACAATGTTTCATCTTCAGCATTTTAACTGAAGTTTAATAATTTAGTTGATGGCGACTGACCTACCAGGTACCAATTTTATATCTAATATATTATTACATAATCTGAAGGGTGCTTTAATATGAGTTTTAAAAGTGTTGACAGTTCAACATAAATGTAAAGATGTTCCATGATGCTTTCATGTAATGCGACTGATATTGAAGTAACTTTTAATCAGATGTTAATGTAATAAACAATATGAGAATAGATATTTTGCGCATGCCTATACTGAACAAATTTCAGTGTCAATATATCACAGTACACACGCAGAAAAAAAAAAGAAAGTGGCCTGCCGTGATGTGAATCATCAGTGTTCGAACACAAATCCATGACTTTAACCACTAAGCCACACTTTAACAACGCAGAATTTGCGTGTTTCACTCTGAGCTTAAGACTGTCATTGTATCGATGCTATTTTAACTAGTGCAGTGGCGTGCTATCATCTACTAAGTTCGAAATTTAAAGGAATTTGATAACCCAATATTTCATAAACGTTGTTGATGAATTATTAGCAATAAGGATCTCGGAATTATTACCAAAATCTGAAGTTATTCTAGTATAATTTTCTCTCCTACTTTGCTTTCCTATTGATTTATCAGTATAATTGTCGATTACTTTGATTCCCTATAACTAACCTATTTTCCCTCGTAGACCATTGGTTCCTATTTCAAATTACTTGTATAATACCCTCTGTAAGCAGTTAAATTTGTGCGGTATAATTCATTTACACCCTGTATATCCATACTCCATAGTAATTCTGCCCGAGGGCAGGTCTTTGACTGCAATCATAGCATTTTCATGCTAAGCTTTGCAGCTTTACTAGGGAATTATAGGTGTGGTAGTTCCCCGTTGCTTTCCACACCGGTGAATGATGATGATGATAATGATAAGGATGATGATGGCCGGATTATTTTCGGGGACCGTTGGGCCCTAAGCTTCCTGACATTTGTCTTACATGTGAGGAAAAAACCCGGAAAAAAAACATCACCCAGGAGCCTGTCCCGACCGGGAATCGAACCCGGGCCCGCTGCGTGACAAGGCAGTACGCTACCTCGAGACCACAGCGATGGACTATATAGTTGATTGAAGAAGAAAGTGTTATTATGTTGAATGTAAACATAAAATTCCGGACTGTACATGGAAGACTCGCCAAGAAAGGGATGAGGAGCAACAACCTTAGAGAACAAGTTTAGCGCAGTGAAAGCTGAAGTTACTATTATTATAACTAGAGCGAGGAATTATACGAAGGAAATTATACAAAAATATGAAATCGTAAATACAAAATATGAAAAATATGACACAAAAGTATTATGAAGCTATTATTTTCTAAACTTTTGACATATATTTATATATTACCCATCCAAGTGTTTTGTGCAGGCGGAAAATATGTTAACTAACAAACTCTCTTTCTCTTTCTAATCCTTACTATGTTGCCACTTCCTGTCCTCTGTATCATGTTGTTTAATTGGCAGGTAGAGAGCCGACAAATACTATGTATTTTAATGATCCATCGTTCTGCGCGGTCAGTGGCAGAATGACTAACTTGACAACCCTGTTACTTTTGGGGTTACGTCTAGGAATGAGCTGTCCCTTCCTTGCCCTTCTCATTACATGTTGCCACTTGTGATTTATTGTGAGGCTGGTAACAGAGAGATGACATATACTGTGATTTTAAATTATCCGACCGCTTGAGCGTTCTGTGCTTAAATGACTAATTTGGCAACCATGTTAAGATCTTTCACACGTGTTTAGAGATTCTCCCCCCATATTTGATGTTGTAAAATTTCAATACGTGATGGGATGTACAGTCTTCTCCTACATCCCTTCCACAGATTCAATAGATCGGCGACACTAGCGCTAAAACCCTTCCCCTCCGCCCGTGAACAGTTAACTTGGATGTGTAATACATAGGCCCACTATACCTCATAAGTGTACATACCAGCACATAAATGAGACAAACAGAACTTATTTATAGCTCAAGAAATCAAGATGTTCACTGTATTTCAATTTTAATTAGCTTTTGCATTAATTATGGGGAGCACGCCGTAGCGTAGTGGTCAAGGCACTGAGCTACAAGCCGGAGGGTCGCAGGTTGAAGTCCCGTTGGGGTCAGGATTTTTAAACTGACCCAAACCCTCTGACGGCACAATGGCCCTGGGGTCGACTCAACCTCTAACTGAAATGAGTACCAGACGCTTGTTCTGGGGGTAAAGGCGGCCGTCACGCAGGGCTGACAACCCGGCTGACATAAAGTGCCGATTGTCTAGAAAAAGTGGGAGCCTTAACCTCCCATTAGCCCAAGGGCCTCCGGGTCTGTTGTGGGATCACTTTACTTTTTTTTTATTAATTATAACCCAATATAAAATATTATATTCATGATCTGAAACAATTTTAATGGATCACGCCATAGCGTAGTTGTATAAGGAAACGTGGTACAAACAGGAAAGTCGTGGGTTCGAGGCTCGATATGATCAAGATTTTTTTAGCTGGACCAGATCTCCTGGTATCATTGTGGACCGAGGGTCGACTCAGATCCTAATGGAAGTGAGTACTAGATGCATGTTCTGGGCACAAATGCGGCCATCAGGTAGATCCGACAACCCGGCAGACATCTCATGCCTATTGTCTAGAAAGATGGGAGCTTCAACATGCCACTCCCTAAGGCCTCCCAAGACTGTAGTGGAATCACTTTACCTTCATAAATCAAAACTGAGAGGTTGTATACAAAGCAATTAATTAATGTATTGAATGATATTCAATTATAATCCAAACATATACAAGAAACAAAAACATTGCAACCAAAACAAACAGGTTTCCATGAAATATAGCACTAACATAGTTAAGAGCAGGTACAGTTTGGATTATTGCTACTTTTACATTGCATGTAGATATTAAATTCCTGTAGATGCAAATGTAACAATAACATTAAATTGGACGATTTAGAATACAAGTAAACCATTCCGGTATGTCATATTTGGAGAAACAAGACATTAAAAGTCATTAGTCCATAATTTATTCAAGGGATTGTTTTTCGAATTCAATTTGCAATTACTTACTTACTCACTGGCACTATCGAACCCGTAGGTTCATGGCCGCACGGACATAAGCTCTACATACATCCCTATCCTGAGCTAATGCTTTCCAATCATTCCCTGTATAAACCACTTCCCTCAAATCATAGTTAATGTTATTCTCCCACCTCATTCTTGGTCTACCAACTGGACGTTTTCCCTCTGGCTTTCCTACAAGAAGCTTCCATGCAAGTCTTTCATTCCCCATACGTGCAACATGCCCTGCCCATCGCAGTCTACGAGACTTAACTGTTCTTATTATATCTGGCTTCCTATAAAGACCATGTAGTTCGTTGTTATGTAGTCTTCTCCATTCACCTGTCTGTTCATCTCTCTTTGGTCCAAAAAATTTTCCTAAGTACTTTATTCTCAAATACTTGTAATCTCCTTTCCTCCCTTAAAGTAAGAGTCCATGTTTCGCACCCATATAATATAACTGGTAGAATAATAGTTTTATATATTTACAGTTTAAAGTTTTTTGAAAGGAGTTGAGACATCAAGAGTCTCTGCAATGCATAATAGCACGCATTTCCAGAATTGAGCCTATGTTTAATTTCTTTATGCATCTCATTCCTATTTGTGATTATTGTTCCTAGGTATCTGAATTCGGCCACTTCCTCAAAATTTCCCTCATTTGACATTAGCTGTCCATTTCCATTATATAATGAATTTCTACGTGTGACCATATATTTAGTTTTACTGATATTTACTTCCAGTCCTAATTCCTTAGTGTTACTCAATAGTGTGTGCGTGTTGTCTTAAGTATCTCCTCGCTATCGGCCAATAGTACCACATCATCAGCATAAACTAATAGCTTATTAATACCATTGAGTTGTAAGCTTTCCTTATTCTCTAAAGATTTAATGGCATGCTCTAGTGCAAAATTAAATAGTAGAGGAGATAGTGCATCTCCTTGCTTCAACCCATTCTGGATTTCAAAAGTGTCCGAAAACTCTTTGCCTACACGCACCCTACTCTTTGTGTCATTTAGACACATTCGTATAAGTCTAACTAACTTTTTAGGAATTCCGAACTCCAGCAGGATACTATATAACTTCTCCCTCTTAATTGAATCATATGCTTTTTGGAAGTCTACATATAGTTGATGTACAGTACCATTATATTCCCATTTCTTTTCTAAAATCTGTCTTATACTAAAAATCTGATCTGTTGTAGACCTGTTTCTTCTAAATGCACATTGATGATCTCCTAGAATGTCATCAATATAGGGAGTAAGTCTACTTACTAATATATTTGTAAGAATTTTGTACGAAGTTGAAAGTAATGAGATGCCCCTGTAGTCGTTGCAATCAGTTTTATCTCCTTTCTTATAAATTGGTACGATAATTGATTCCTTCCATTCATCTGGAAGAGCTTCTTTTTCCCAAATCATACTAAGCAACCAGCGTATCTTGTCCATCAATTTTCCTCCCCCTGATTTTATCAGTTCTGCTGGGATCTCATCTGAACCTGATGCTTTATACATCTTCAATTTTTCAATTGCCATTTCAACCTCTAATGCATTTGGTTCTGCGACTAGCATTTCTGCTGTCTGTAAATTATCCTCCTCAATGTCCTGTTCTGTATGTACATTTAATAGCTGATTAAAGTAACATTTCCATCTATTTAATATACTCCTGGAATCTGCAATCATATCCCCATTTTCATTCCGAATTATGTTTGTTCTAGCCTGAAACCCTTTCTTCTCTATACTAATTCCCTGATATAATTCTCTAATGTTCCTATTTTTGGCGTTCATTTCAAGATCATTCATTAATCTTCTCTCTCAAATATTCTCTCTTTTTACTCTTTAGTAACTTGGTAGTTTCCCGTCTAATACTACCCAATTGCTCCAAATTTACCTCATTTGGCTCGTGTAACCATTTCATTTTTGCTAGCTTTCTTTTCTTTACAATGTCGGCACATTCCTCATCAAACCATTTCTTGTTTTGCCTCTTTTTTAGACAACCAATGCTTTCTGTTGCTGACAATTTAATAGTATCTCTTATAGCCTCCCATTCTTTATTTATATCAGTTTCTTCTTCGTTTGCCAGATTGTCATCTGAAGTTTCCAGTACTTCAAATCTATTAGCAATTTTGATTTGGTATTCCTGCCGCATTTCATCATTCTTCAAGTTTTTTAATTCATATTTTACAGAATCATCTTTAGCATTTGTTCCTCTCATAAGCGATAGGCGTTGTCTGATTTTCACTCTGACCAGATGATGATCCGAATTGCAGTCTGTCCCTCTAACTGATTTAACATCGATGATGCTACTGTGCCAGCGTTTATCCACTAATACATGATCTATCTGGTTCCGAGTTTCTCCATCTGGGGACGTCCAGGTGTATTTATGAATATCCTTATGCTGAAATGTTGTGCTCTTAACAATGAGATTCTTCGATGTGGCAAATGTGACTAATCTAACCCCGTTGTCGTTACTATCTTCATGAAGACTGAATTTGCCTATTGTTGGTTTGAATATATCCTCCCGCCCCACTTTTGCATTAAAATCTCCTAAAACAATTTTCATATGAATTCGTGAAAGGCTATCAAATAAGCATTCTAACTATTTGCAATTAGAGTTACATTTAATATTGAACTACAAACATGGTGAAATGTAGTTAGAATTATTTTAACATTTTTTTTTTCATGAACTGTGTCTAAACATAGTGTGTAAAGTATTGGTCTAATTGTGCTTTGAACAATCCAATTGTTAATTCTGTTCGTAACACACAGAAGTTTTATTTTCTATATTTTCTGATAGTAAACTATAAGGCCTGTCTGACAGAATTGTTTTGCACGATGAAAAATTATGCTCAACATCGCACGATGTTATGGCAGCATACTTGTATCATACTATGTTTGATAGTTTGATGTAGGTGAGAAAAATATTGTCCTTACCTTGCATGAGTCCCGTGCCGTAGCCGAGTGGTTAAGGCAGGAAACCTTGGCGCAGAGCTACGGGACTTGCGCTGGTTCGAGTCTCCTTGGGGGAAGAAATTTTTATCATGGAATTTCGGCCAGTATGGAACCGGTGCCCATCCAGTATCGTGAGGAATTTGGGTAGCTACAATAAGTAGCAACTCCAGGTTGAGAATACCTACTATAACGGCTGGGAACCTGACATGCTAACCACATGTCACCCCTACACTGGCTAGATGATCGCCTACCTCTGTGATTAGCACATGTGGATGTGAGGCCAGCAGCCAGTTGGTCAGCCAAGGGATTTCTAGGCCTGTCGCGCTTGGAGTTTTTTTTACCTACATGAACTTTACATAAAGCACTGCTTCAAGTTTAGCAGCAGCAGTCTAAATTCTTTAATCTGTTCACAAAGTGAGGACTGCCCTCAGGTAACAAGAACGAGCTATTATACCTGATTACAGAAATTCCAACATTGTTCATCTACGTATTCATCTAGGCTCATGTTCTTGTGTTGGTGATCGAGTTTAGGACAAAAACATCCATCTAACACTGTCACTCTGTGACTCCTCATCCAATTATTTCATCATCATCATCATAGTACATTCAAGAATTTAGGCCATTTGTTGACCTGTTTCGGCCTCAAGAGAAACACCATCCAGAAGTCTTTTGAGTGGACGTCCTGGTCTTCTTCTTCCTGCAGGTTGATATCTTAACATTTGTTTGGGTATTCTGTGATCTTCCATTCGATGAACATGTTGCATCCATCTTGACTTATAATCAGAAATTTTGTTTTCTAAAGATTCCATGTGTAATTCTTCTAAGATGTCTTCATTTTTTTGTGATCTAGTAGTGTGTATCCTGCAGTCCTCCGAATTATTTGCTTTTATAAAATCTAACTACTCGTATCTTGTTCAGAAGGGACTTACTTACTTACTTACTCACTGGCACTATCGAACCCGTAGGTTCATGGCCGCACGGACATAAGCTCTCCATACATCTCTATCCTGAGCTAATGCTTTCCAATCATTCCCTGTATAATCTACTTCCCTCAAATCATAGTTAATGTTGTTCTCCCACCTCATTTTTGGTCTACCAACTGGGCGTTTTCCTTCTGGCTTTCCTACAAGAAGTTTCCATGCACGTCTTTCATTCCCCATACGCGCAACATGTCCTGCCCATCGCAGTCTACGGGACTTAACTGTTCTTATTATATCTGGCTTCCTATAAAGACCATGTAGTTCATTGTTATGTAGTCTTCTCCATTCACCTGTCTGTTCATCTCTCTTTGGTCCAAAAATTTTCCTAAGAACTTTATTCTCAAATACTCGTAATCTCCTTTCCTCCCTTAAAGTAAGAGTCCATGTTTCGCACCCATATAATATAACTGGTAGAACAATAGTTTTATATATTTTCAGCTTAACGTTTTTTGAAAGGAATTGGGACATCAAAAGTCTCTGCAATGCATAATAGCATGCATTTCCAGAATTGAGCCTATGTTTAATTTCTTTGTGCATCTCATTCCTATTTGTGATTATTGTTCCTAGGTATTTGAATTCAGCAACTTCCTCAAAATTTCCCTCATTTGTCATTAGCTGTCCATTTCCATTATATACTGAATTTCTACTTGTGACCATATATTTAGTTTTACTGATATTTACTTCCAGTCCTAATTTCTTAGTGTTACTCAATAGTGTGTGCGTGTTGGCCTTTAGTATCTCCTCGCTATCGGCCAGTAGATATCTACATCATCAGCATAAACTAACAGCTTATTAATATCATTGAGTTGTAAGCCTTCCTCATTCTCCAAAGATTTAATGGCATGCTCTAGTACAAAATTAAATAGTAGAGGAGATAGTGCATCTCCTTGCTTTAACCCATTCTGGATTTCAAAAGTGTCTGAAAACTGTTTGCCTACACGCACCCTACTCGTTGAGCCATTTAGACACATTCGTATAAGTCTAACTAACTTTTTAGGAATTCCAAACTCCAGCAGGATACTATATAACTTCTCCCTCTTAATTGAATCATATGCTTTTTTGAAGTCTACATATAGTTGATGTACAGTACCATTATATTCCCATTTCTTTTCTAAAATCTGTCTTATACTAAAAATCTGATCTGTTGTAGACCTGTTTCTTCTAAATGCACATTGATGATCTCCTAGAATGTCATCAATATAGGGAGCAAGTCTGCTTACTAATATATTTGTTAGAATTTTGTTACGAAGTTGAAAGTAATGAGATGCCCCTATAGTTGTTGCAATCAGTTTTATCTCCTTTCTTATAAATTGGTACGATAATTGATTCCTTCCATTCATCTGGAAGAGCTTCTTTTTCCCAAATCATACTAAGCAACCAGCGTATCTTGTCCATCAATTTTTCTCCCCCTGATTTTATCAGTTCTGCTGGGATCTCATCTGAACCTGATGCTTTATACATCTTCAATTTTTCAATTGCCATTTCAACCTCTAATGCACTTGGCTCTGCGACTAGCATTTCTGCTGTCTGTAACTTATCCTCCTCAATGTCCTGTTCTGTATGTACATTTATATAGCTGATTAAAATAACTTTTCCATCTATTTAATATACTCTTGGAATCTGCAATCATATCCCCATTTTCATTCCGAATTATGTTTGTTCTAGCCTGAAACCCTTTCTTCTCTATACTAATTCCCTGACATAATTCTCTAATGTTCCTATTTTTTGCATTCATTTCAAGATCATTAATCTTCTCTCTCAAATATTCCCTCTTTTTACTCTTTAGTAACTTGGTGGTTTCCCGTCTAACACTACCCAATTGCTCTAAATTTACCTCATTTGGCTCGTGTAACCATTTCATTTTTGCTAGCTTTCTTTTCTTTACAATGTCGGCACATTCCTCATCAAACCATTTCTTGTTTTGCCTCTTTTTTAAACAACCAATGCTTTCTGATGCTGACAATTTAATAGTATCTCTTATAGCCTCCCATTCTTTATTTATATCAGTTTCTTCTTCGTTTGCCACATTGTCATCTGAAGATTCCAGTACTTCAAATCTATTAGCAATTTTGATTTGGTATTCTTGCCGCATTTCATCATTTTTCAAGTTTTTTAATTCATATTTTACAGAATCATCTTTAGCGTTTGTTCCTCTCATAAGCGATAGCCGTTGTCTGATTTTCACCCTGACCAGATGATGATCTGAAGGGACACTGAAGAATTTTCACTTGTCTATCACATTGCACTGTCAAAAACTACATAAATGCATCCATTTGAAAAATATTTAAATGAATTCCTATAACCTTTATCATCATCATCATCATCATCATCTTCAAGGTATGGGCCTGTTGGCCCGTTCCGCTCCCCGTGGCACTATATGCTGCAGGTGCAGGTCGTCTTTCCAACGACGTTTTGGTCTTCCTACATTTCTTTGGCCTAGAGGCCTATAATTAAGCAGCAGTTTTGATAAATGATTATTTGGCATTCTTTGTATATGATCAAACCAATTACGTTTATTTGTGTGCATTCTCTCGTTTATATTATATATTTGTAATTCATCTCTAATATATTTACTTCTCTTTTGATCTCTTAGAGATACACCTGCAACTGATCTCAGAAATCTGATTTCTATTGTCTCAATTTTTTTATCAGAGATCGTTAAAGGCCAAGTCTCAGACCCATATGTTAACCTTTATTGAAAAAAAAAATCCGGAATTTGAAAGTTGAAAAATATGAAGGAGTATGAAATTTTCACTAAAATATGAACATTTTTTATAATGGGAGGTAAAGGTACGTACACAAATGCGCGCCGCGAACACGAACGGCGCGCGCGGCGCGTGTTATGTTCGTCGAAATTATTAATTTCAACGAACCTCCTGCGATCCATAGGAAACCCACAAACCTTCAGTAGACATTTTGCAGAGCAGGTGTAACCAACGATGTCTATTCCCTTTCCTCCCGCTTGTCCTGCATTCTTTCCCAAAAATAGGGACATTTTTTTTACATACCGCGGGACGCGGGACAAATTGTTAAAAATCGGGACTGTCCCGCCAAAATCGGGACGCCTGGTCACGCTTATTACTTATTACATCTTACGTATAACTTTATTTATACTTTTTCAAATATTATAGCATTAAAGGAATTTAAAAAAATATATGATTTGTATATCCATCCATAGTAATTCTGCCCGAAGGCAGGTCCTTCACTGAAATCATAGCATTTCCATGCTATGCTTGCAGCTTTACTAGGGAATTGTGTAGGTGTGGTAGCTTCCCGTTGCTTTCCACACCGGTGAAGGATGATGAGATGATGATGATATGATAATGATAAGGATGATGATGATGGTCATATGATTTCGGGGACCGTTTGGGCCTTAAAGTTTTCCTGACATTTGTCTTACAGGTGAGGAAAAACCCCGATAAAAACCTCACCCAGAAAAACTGCCCCGACCGGGGATTGAACCCGGGCCCCCGCTGCGTGACAAGGCAGCACGCTACCTCGAGACTACAGCGGTGGACATGATTTGTATATATATGTTAAAATTATTAAGAATCTATCTCACCATAACATGGCCTTAATTTTTAATAAAAATGTACATGATTATTATACTAGAGGTTGTACTTTATTGCACAAAGATACTAGTTTCTAAAAAAAGGTATAAAAGGGATTCGTTATGCATTAATCAACCATTAAAATAACTACTTATCTATTGAATATCAACATTTCACGAATGTTAAACATTTTTCTAATTGTATTAAAAAATATTTTTTCTCATTGCTTTCTTAGTTAATTTTGTTAATTTTATTATTATTAATATTATCCTGTTTAAATATTGTATTTATGTGTGTATATATATTGTGCATCTATAGTAGTTTGTATTACTTAAACTTATGCCTGAATTTGTTTTCTTGTTTTTATTGTTAATTGTTTTATGGCCATTATTTTTTGTATATTGCCCCTTAACATGAACAGTCTTGCTCTTTGGAGTCTTTGAAGAGATAAATAAATAATTAGCAATAAATGTGTTTATGTATTGTATTGTTTTGTGATACTTCATACATAATATTATGAAATGAAAGTCTTAAATAAATAATGTTTTCTAAATAATTCTAATTTATTTATACAATTACAGTACACACGAAAAAAAAACCACATATCATTGGAAAAAAAAAACAGGCATCTCCTTTCAATGATTTTTTAAAATGATCCTTATGTTGTGGATCCCACAATAATTGCTTGCTTCTATAAATGTCAACAAGTTTTAACACGTTTTCCTCTGACCACTCCATACTCAAATAATAGGTGCGCACCGAAAGCAACGAACCTCGTACCCGTCCAAATCTAAACAGCGAACCATCAAAGTGTTTGTGGAAAAACCGACAATGAGTGGATTGTGGTGAGAGACGCGCGCGCGGCGCGCGCGTTGTTCGCGCGCACCTTAAAACCCCGTCCAAATCTGACGAACCTGGTGCGGCGCGCATATGTGTACGTACCTTTATGACGATGAACCTTAAGAATGCAGCCCCTTCAATCATCTCACCCTGCGAGGTGCCAGGGGACAATCTACATTACTAAATGTTTACATGAGTCGCGACACAGAAGATGGTCTGAACAATTTTAACAATTCTAGCTTTCATGAAACCGGAACGAGCCAACAGGCTTAATCCCTGGAAGAAGAAGACGATGATGATATAAACATTTTGCCAAAATATGAAATATGAACTTTTGTAGGTTTTATTTGATTGCACATATCATAAAATGTAAAGATACTTAGTCTCAGCGCTCTCTGACAATTAGTTCAAAACATGAAATTTCATAAAATTCCTCGCTCTAATTATAACTGTCTCATTTATAAACAGTTCTACCTTTCTTCCAAAAGAAGCTATGCTCAATTTTTCATCAACATAGGCTTCATGGTTGGACCATTTGTTCCGCTCCACATCAGCTGTTTTTGGTCCTGTCCTGTGTGATTCTAATCGAATTTTTGTTATAAAATTTATTTATGTAGCAAGGTAGTATTATGATTATTATTATATATAAAATGTGGAAAAAAAATATAAACATTTGGAAAAAATAAACAAACATTTTGAAAAAAAAAAGAATTTTGAAAAATAATTTTAAAAACTTTGAAGAAAAAATATATAAGAATTGAAAAATAATTGAAATCTCTAAAAAAAAAATTAAAACATAAACATTTTAAAAAATATAAACCTTTTGAAAAAAAAATATATAAATTTAAAAAATGAAAAATTCAAAAAAATAAAAATGTAAATATATATGTATATGTGTGTGTGTGTGTGTGTGTGCGTGCGTTTTTGAAAACCTAAAATTACAATTTTCTCATCTATTACTTCTTGTTCTTTAGTGTTCAAGCCTTGAACATTCCATGTGCCAATAGCAAAGATCCGTTTTCGTAGCTTAAGTCTGTCATATTTAAATCCATCCGGCTGACATATTTTACTGAAGTACGTAGCGATATACTTCTTTCCAGGGCCAGGTTGCCAGCCTGACGCCTAACCCCCAGACATGGAGGACCTGGGTTTTTTTAGGGTTTGCTCCCTTAGCCGACAGGTCTCAGTTTTAAGGCGCTGAGAACTCGCCTTTCGTCCCATCCTGTTAGCTACAGTCTATTACGACTGCAGTCAGGGAGCACGACGAGAACGTAGGATTAGGACTTGCTGGCAGAGCTGCTAAAAAGTCTCAGTGGCATTACTCGAGATTTATTAAGGTATACATAGTCGACATCTGTACCCTTCTCGAGGCCGTACTAACCATTTGCTCCCCAAATTACAATTTTAAAATCCTAAAAATCCGGTCCCTAGTTATTATACCCTGACAGCGACAAGTTACCAAGCCGAGGTCTCTCGATTTTTACGCTCTTAAATTTGTTTGGACTTGCAACCAGAAGCGAGTACTGTAAAGGAGACAAGAAGACACATGGAAATCGGTTAAATTGAAACCGAAAGATGTGCTTTCTTAAAGTCAGAGCAGCTGTGAAGAGCAGATGTTCATCCACCTGCCGCAGAGCGCGTGCGCGTATTATTAGAACACGCAACCAGTTGCTAACTCAAGAGGCACTATCGAACCAGTAGGTTCATGGCCGTGCGAACGTAAGTTATCCATATGTCCACATCCTGAGCTAATCTTTATTATCAAATCATTTTAGTTTTATTCTCCTACCTCATTATTGATTTACCAACTGTGAGCTTCATCTGTTTTTCTTACAAGAGTTACCATGTTCAAGTCCACCGCTGTGGTCTCGAGGTAGCGTGCTGCCTTGTCACGCAGCGGGCCCGGGTTCGATCCCCGGTCGGGGCAGTTTTTCTGGGTGAGGTTTTTATCGGGGGTTTTCCTCACTTGTAAGACAAATGTCAGGAAAACTTTAAGGCCCAAACGGTCCCCGAAATCATATGGCCATCATCATCATCATCATTCTTATCATCATCATCCTCCACCGGTGTGGAAAGCAACGGGAAGCTACCACACCTACAATTCCCTAGTAAAGCTGCAAGCATAGCATGGAAATGCTATGATTGCAGTGAAGGACCTGCCTTCGGGCAGAATTAGTATGGATGGATGGACCATGTTCATCTTTTACTCCTCATTCGTGCCATATGTTTTACCCATCGCAGTCTACGAGACTTAACTCTTCTTTTTATATCTGGTTTCCCATAAAGATGATGTAGCATTATGTAGTCTTCTCCATTCACCTGCCTATTTGTCTCTGTTCCTCGAAAATTTTTTTCTAAGAACTTTATTCTCAAATAGTCATAATATTTTCTCCTCCCCCTCCTTAAAGTAAAAGTCCATGTTTCACTTCCATACAATATAACTGGGAGAATAACAGTTTTATATATTTTGAGTTTAATTTTTTAGAGAAGTTGGGACGATGAAAGTCCCTGTAATACATAATAACAAGCATTCCCAGAATTGAACCTATGTTTAATTTCTTTGTGCATCTCATTCCTGTTTGTAATTATTGTTCCTACTATTTGAATTCAGCCACTTCTTCAAAATTGCCCTAATTTGTAATTCATCCCTGGATGATGATGATGATGATTGTAATTAACTGTTCATTTCCATTATATATGTATTTCTATATGTGACAAGACACGGCGCCCTTGGTCTACCAGATATAATAAGAACAGTTAAGTCTCGTAGACTACGATGGCTAGAACATGTGACATGACTGGGGAATAAAAGCAGGGGTAACTACATATAGAAATAATTGGTTACAACACCTTCAGCATATGGATCGATCACACATCCCTCGTCAGATTTAGAATTATCATCCCCGAGAAAGGAGATCTTTGGGAAGACCACTCAAAAGACGGCAAGATACCGTAATGGGCCACCCATGGGAGGAAGATGATGATGATAAAAGCAGGGGCATGGGAAATATTCTTGCAGGAAAGTCAAAGCATAAGCTCCCAGTAGGCAGGCCAAGAATGTGATGAGAGAATAATATTTACCATCATTTTAGGGAAGTAAATTGTGCAGGAAATGTCTGAAAAACATTAGGTCAGGATAAAGATTTAAAACAATAAAATTTGTACCTGTTGTGGCAGTCATTCTCAACAAATTAAATGTTTGTTTGTTTGTTTGTTCGTACTTTATGCGCGGCCATACCGTTCATCTGATTATGATGTTTTTTTTAAATGTTCAAGAGATTCCCGGGATGAACCTAGGCTATAAGAGAGTTGTGATACTCAAATCCTACACCCTTAAAAATCATCCTTTGTAATGAAAAACGTGAAACAAAATCCTTTTTTTGACGCTTAAATGGTTTACGCTGGCTAAACCATAATAAATACACAAAATTAATTTACACAGAATTGAATATCTCAAAAACTCTACAAAAAAGTCCGCGACGGCATATGTTTATCTTTTACGGATAACTCACAATAACCATTTTGTTTTTAATTGATGCCAAGAAGATCGGGATAAGTAGATTCCAGGATAAGCGTGCACATACGATTGTGATGGGACTTTTTGCAAAATGTTCAGGATTTTCCCGGGAAGGTTATAGGCTCTAAGAGAGTTTTAATGCTCACGCCCTTCACCCTTAAAAATCATCCTTTGTAGCGAAAAAGTAAAATAAAAATGACTTACGCTGCCTAAATCGTAACAAATACACCAAATGAATGTACACAGAATTGAATATCTCAAAAAACTCTACAAAAAAAGCCCTCGACAGCATATGTTTATCTTTTATGGATAATTCTCAATAACCTTTTTTGTCTTTCATTGATGCCAAGACGATCGGGATAAGTAGATTCCCTGGCAAGCAGAGCAGCAGCACGGATAACTCGAATTAACGAATTTTGTTTTTCAGCTCATTTATGCCAAATACATCGGGATACATAGATTCCCGGGCAATGCCGGTTAATCAGTATGGGGTATCTAAAATAATTATATAAATTTATAATTATTTTTCCTTTTACTTACTCAACTAAACGTAAAAACACATCATTTATTTAAGCGTAGCAAGCGCACGCCGGGTATTAGCTAGTATTTGTATAAAATATCTAGCTACGTCTTTCGGAACCGGTTCCATTTTCATAGCTGTTCGTTGGGTACTCTAGCTAATTTTTTGAGGAAGACTGCCACAACAGGTATACATTTTATTGTTTTAAACATTTAACACTAACCTCAACGGCTTCAAATTTTAGGTTGTACTATCAGTAGTAACATGAACTGTGGTCAAGAAGTAAAGCAGAGGAGAGCAATGGCAAAAGAAGCGTTTAACGAGAAGAGAAGCATTTTCTGCGGACCTTTGGCAAAAGAGTTACGGAAGAAGCTAGTTAAGTGCTTTATGTGGAGTGTAGCATTGTATGGTGCAGAGACTTGGACATTACGACGGAATGAGGAAAAGCGACTGGAAGCTTTTGAGATTTGGATATGGAGAACGATGGAACATATAAAATGGACAGACAAAATAAAAAATGAAGATGTGCTAGACAGAGTGGGCGAAGGAAGAACAATTATGGAACTCATAAAGAAGAGGAAAAAGAAATTGGATTGGCCACTGGCTTAGAAGAAACTGCCTGCTGACGGTTGCCCTAGAAGGAATGGTCAACGGAAAGAAAGTTAGAGGCACAAAAAGACATCAGATGATAGATAATATTGAAATAAATTGTTTGTATACGGATACAAAAAGAAGTCTGAGTTAAGAAAAGAGTGGAGAATGCTGAGTTTGCAATGGAAGACCTGCTCTTGTATGTTACCTCAATGATGCAACATGTTTCTTAAGAGTAGTAGGTCAGGATACCAATGAAGCCCCGTGTCAGTGAGTTAATGATTCTAACACACGGTGATGTCACGTGGTGGGGAATTCCAATGTGTGACGTAGTCGTGTGTTGGAGGATCTTTATTGCAAACGGTAACTATAAATCTATTTGAAGCAGTCAGCAAAATGCGCTTCTCTCGGTACTTTCACGATTAAATTTCAAACTGTAGGAGTAAAATATTGTTCTTCACAATTAAATTTTGGTGCAGGTGAATAATTTTACATATCTAGGATGCAATATCTCATATGAAGAAGAAAGGATGTAAATGCAAAAATATAAACATTTTTAAGATTTTTTTTAATTCCATGGCGCGACAGGCCTAGAAGGCCCTTAGCCTACCATCCGGCTGCTGGTCTCACATCCGCATGTGTCAATCACAGAGGTAGATTATCATCTAGCCAGTGTAGGGATGACATGTGGTCAGCATGTCGAGTCCCCCAGCCGTTATAGCTGGTTTTCTCAACCTGGAACTGCTATTTATTGTAGCTACCCAAATGCCTCACGATGCTGGGTGGGCACCGGTCCCATATTGGCCGAAATGCCATGAGAAAATTTCTTCCCCATGGAGACTCGAACCAGCGCAAGTCCCGGAGCTCTGCACCAAGGCTTCCTGCCTTAACCACTCGGCTACGGCGCGGGTCTTTAAGGATTTTAGGGTTACTAAATTCTATCTTCAAGCCACAGTTAGTGCAAAACACTCAAGACTAAAAGTATATAAAACACTGGCTCATCCAACTCTTTTGTATGGTAGCGAAATATGAATATTGAAAGAGAAGAATATACAGAGACTTAGACCTGCTGAAATGAGATCATAAAATAATGAAGACATCTTAGAAGAATAACACATGGAACCTTTAGAAAACAAAATTTCTGATTATAAGTCAAGATGGATGCAACACATTCATCGAATGGAGGATCACAGGATATCTAAGCAGATGTGAAGCTATCAACCTGCAGGAAGAACACCAGGACGTCCACTGAAAATACTTTTGAATGGTGTTTCTATTGAGGCCAAAACAGGTAAACAAAGGCCTAAATTCGTGAAAGGACTATGATGACAATGGTGATGATGCTTTTGCTTTCCTGCGCAGCAGTTGGCTTTTTTTTAATCGTTCAGTATCTTGTACAGAGGATCTTACCACATCACTCCATACGTCACAAGGAGCGGATTTTTATGCGCTAAGATTGCAACACAGTATAGCGAGTTGAAAATAACCTGTTTACAGTTTTATAGCGATAAAATGTTCCTCATTCTTTTTATGGGATCTTTTATCTTCACATTTTAGTTTTTTTTTTTTTCACTAGACAGTAAATCACGCTCTACATACATGATCACTTCAGCCTGGAGTTAGGCAAAATTGCATGTTTTAACTGAGTGCCCATGTAACTAACTCACTGGAATTATCGAAGGTTCATGGACGCGCGGACATAAACTCTTCAGGCGTCTCAATCCTGAGCTAATGTTTTGCAAACGTCCTGTTTATAATCTAGTACTGTTATATCATGATTAATGTTATTCTCCCACCTCATTATCGGTCTGACTACTTGGCACTTTCACTCTGGTTTTGCTACAAGGAGTTTCCATAACCCTTTTTCATTTTCCATTCGTGCCGCTTGTCCTGCTCATCGCAGTCAACGAGACTTAACTGTTCTTATTATATTTGGTTTCCTATAAAGATCGTGCAGTTCGCTGTTGGTAGTCCTCTCCATTCACCTGTCTGTTCATCTCTCTTTGGTCCAAATATTTTCTTAAGAACTTTATTCTCAAATACAAACCTTTTATCCTCCCTTAAAGTAAGAGTCCATGTTTCGCATCCATATAATATAACTGGGGGAATAAAAGTTTTATATAGGCTACTTTCAGTTTAGCGTTTTTTAGAGAAGTTGGGACAAGAGTCCTGTAATGCATAATAGTAAACATTGCCAGAATTGAGCCTATGTTTAATTTCTTTTTCACCTCATTCCTGTCTGTAATTATTGCTCCTAGGTATTTGAATTCAGTCACTTCTTCAAAATTTACTAATTTATACTCAATTGCCCTTTTCCATTATGCAATGTACTTCTATGTGTGACCATATATTATTTGGTGTTATTGATGTTTACTTCCAGTCCCAATTGCTTAGTGTTACTCAATAGAGTGTGTGTGTTGGCCCTTAGTGTCTCCTCGTTACCGCTCAATAATATTACATCATCAGCATAAACTAACATCATCATCATCACTCCAGGAATTAGGCAATTGCCCGTTCCGACTTCATAATGCATCAGCCCAACGTCTTCTAGGTCTTCCAACATCACGTCTTCCTCTTGCTTGATAATTTCTTGCTAACAATGGATATCTCTCCTTACTCATTCCATCCATATGAACAATCCATTTCTGTCTGTAATTCGTGACCTTATCCAATAAAGGCTGTACTTTCATTTCTTCTCTTATATCCTCATTTCTTATTCTATCAAGTCTTGTACATCCCATAAACTAACATATTATTAATACCATTGAGTTGTAGACCTTCTTCATCCTCTAAAGATAAGGAAAATTAATGGTAGAGGAGATAATGGCTTTAACTCATTGTGAATTTCAAAGAAAAAACTTCATGGCACGCCAGGCCTACCAGCTGGCTGCTGACCTCACATCTACATATGCCAATCACTGATATAGCCGATCATCCTGTCAGTGTAGGGGTAATATGTGGTCAGCTGTTGGGTCCCTCAGTAGTTATAGCTGGTTTTCTCAACCTGGAGCCGCTACTTATTGTAACCTCCCAAATTCTTCATGATGTTGGGTGGGCACCGGTCCCATACTCGCAGAAATTCCATGAGAAAATTTCTTCCCTTATGGAGACTTGCACCAGCGCCAAATCCCGTAGCTCTGCGCTATAACCTCTCGGCTACGGCGCGGGAGTATGAATTTCAAAATTTTCTGAAAACTATTTGCTAACCCGCACCCTACTCTTTTTTAGACAAATTCGAATATAGAAGAACAAACTAGATATAAACACGTTTGCCTACATTTGGGAACGGTAGAGCCAGTTTTATTTTCCCCCATTTTATCTTTTATTGCCTAACTAACTAACTAACTAACCCGCTGGCTCTTTCGAACCGTCGGTTAATGGCAGCGCAGACATAAGCTCTCCATACATCCCTATCCTGAGCTAATGTTTTCCAATCATCCGCTGTATAATTTACTTCCCTCAAATTATGGATAATTTTATTCTCCCACCTCATTCTTGTTATACCAACTGGGCGTTTTCCCTCTGGTTTTCCTACAAGAAGCTTCTATGCACCTCTTTCATCCCCCATACGTGCCAAATGTCTTGCCCATCGCAGCCTATGAGACTTAAGTGTTCTTCAGGTAGGGGGCAAAAAGTGGACATCCTAATTTTGATATAATCTTGGTTTTAAAATGAAGCTTAGGAACGTCAAAGATGAAAACATGAAGAAAAAAAACATTCAGAAAGAAAGCTGTAAAATAATTTATAAAGCACTATTCCCTGTGTTACCTGAAGTGGCTGCCATTGTGATCGTGACGTCAGATTCGATATTCAGACGTTAGTCCATGATGAAAACATGTTTTCTTTAATAGAGATGCGAAAATAGAATACATATTTTATTATAATAAAAGTGCACTGGTGTATTTCATAATGCTATATTTCCAAAATTACATAGCAAAGAGTTTGAAATTTAATAAAAACCACATCCTCACATTGAGTTTCTCAAGAAAAAAATGGTTTAACTGAATCGATTGTCGATAATAATCGATACGTCATCTAGGTATTTCTCGAAAATGACCAACGGCAAATTAGCCCTTATAAAATATTCAATAAATAGATGCCAGTTATTTATAACATAATCTTCAAAATTTGTAATATAATTCATTAGAATATATGTATAATAGCCTGAAAGCTAACCTAACTTATTTAAATTACTCTAACCTGTTAAAGAAATAAATAGAATAGGATTTAGACAATATTAAATTACAGGCATGTAAATAAATTATACTATATGTGTACGAAACTAAAAGCTAACCTAACCAAATTATGTATTAGAAAGTATTACTCTAATCTAGTTTCTTTAGTGATGGTCCGCAGATTTTCTTCATGTTTTCATCTTTGGTGGTCCTAAGCTTCATTTTAATACCAAATTTATATCGGAAAGGGGATGTCTCGTACAGTAAACTAGTGACATGTGTATATTGTAGTGCTTATAAAATGTTATTTTACTGCTTTCTTTCTGGATGGTCTGCATTTTTTTTTTTATGTATTCATGTTTAGTGGTCCTAAGCTTCATTTTAAAACCAAAATTATCTCGAAATTCGGATGTCCACTTTTTGCGCCGTAACCTCTGGCTTCCTACACATATCATGTAGCTTTCTCCATTCACCTGTTTGTTCATCTCTTTTTTTGGCCCAAACATTTTTCTAAGAACTTTACTCGCAAATACTCGTAATCTTTTTTCCTCCCTTAAAGTAAGAGTCCATGTTTCGCATCCATATAACTGGGAGAATAACAGTTTTGTATATTTTGAGTTTAACGTGTTTTGAAATGAGCTGGAAAGACAAGAGTCCCTGTAATACATAATAATATGCATCTATGTTTAATTTGTTTATGCATCTCATTCCTATTTGTAGTTGTTTTTCCTAGATACCGTACTTGAAATCAGTCACTTATTCAAAATTTCCCTCATTTGTCATTAGTCATCCATTTCCATTGTATAATGCATTTCTATGTGTGAACATATCTTTAGGCTCTTTATGGGCTTCAAAATCTCGAACCCGTAGGTTCATCGCCGCGCGGACATAAGCTCTCCATACATCTCTATCCTGAGCTAATGGTTTCCAATCATTCCCTGTATAATCTACTTCCCTCAAATCATAGTTAATGTTATATGTGAACAATGTTATATGTGTGAACATATACGTAGTTTTATTGATGTTTACTTCCAGTCCCCATTTTTTTATTTTTCTACCTATTTGGAGGTTTAATGCTTCCTTAGTTGTTCTGGTCATTTTCTACAATTATTCGGATGTTAAAAATAAGTCAGTGGAAAGAAGAAAAATGCACGCGAATCGTGATATTGTGAAAGTGAAAGTTATGCGGCTATTGTATGGAACAATGGAAGTTGTATTCCCATTGTGAGAAATGTTTTGGCAGCAGGCTGAGTATCTAATTCACTATCACTATCGAACCCGTAGGTCATAAGCTCTCCATACATCCCTTTCCTGAGCTACTGTTTTCCAATCTTTTCCTGTATAATCTACTTCCCTCAAATCCTGGTTAATGTTATTGTTCCACCTCATTCTTGGTCTATCAACTGGGCGTTTTCCCACAAGGAGCTTCCATAACCTCTTTCATTCCCCATTCGTGCCACATGTCCTGCCCATCGCAGTCTACGAGACTTCACTGTTATTATATCTGCTTTCCTACAAAAACCATGTAGTTCACTGTTGTCTTCTCCATTCAACTGTCTTGTCTGTTCATCTCTCTTTGGTCCAAACATTTCCCTAAGGACTTTATTCTCAAATACTCATAATTCTTTTTTCCTCCTTAAAGTAAGAGTCCTTGTTTTACATCCACATAACTGGGAGAATAACAGTTTTATATACTCTCAGTTCATTGTTTTTTTTTTGACAAGTTGAACCAAAAACAGATGTTGATATAAAAATGAATCTCCTCCCCTCCCAAGAGGGCCAAAAAACTATATATTTAGATTTCGATCGGCTTAAGGCATCATGCCTTGGCGCAGAGCTACGGGACATTGATTTGAGTCCCCCTGCGAAAGAAACTTACTCGTGGAATTTCGGCCAGTATGAGATCGGCGCCCATCCATCATAGTGAGGAATTTGGGTAACTACAAAATATCCTTCTAAAGCGGCTGAGGATCTCGACATGCTGACCACATGCTACCCTAATACTTTTTTGATTATCCACCTCGGTAAATGATGCATGCGGATGTGAGGACAGCAGCCGACTATTAGGTTGTGGGTCTTGACCTCGAAGCGCCTATAAATAAGAAAATGTATCTGATAATGATAATACATTTTCATATAAAAAAATGATTGTCAATACTGATGGATTTTAAAATCTTCAGATATCGTATAATAAGGTTAATAAATGGGAAAGCAATATAATAACGGTATGGAAAAGAAATTAGAGCACGGATATTGATCTTTCCCATCCGGTACTTTACTAGGTTTACTAGCGGCACTGTTGGATTGGTGGGAAAGAAAGTGTATACAGCCAATGGAAATAACATACTGTGTGTATGGGAAGCCTTGAAAAATTGCGAGGGAAATTTCCATTACGTCCCCGCTTCAATCCACATTGCTTGCTTTGTCCGTTGCCGGCCGGCAATCAACGACAGGAAACCATAAGCCATCTGCCATACTATTCTATGACTGGTGGTAAAACAGCAATACATTTTACCAGTTGCAAACTCTATTTTATGTATTTCTCCCAATGAATTTCATATAATTACCTTTCACAAGCATCCCCCCATTTTTTAGTTTAATTTTGTTCAATGTCTGTTGTACAAATGAAAAAAAGAAGTCTATATACATATATTTTTTTATTATGTGTACCCTGTTACTTTTGCAAACCCTATTTGGGTAAGCATGTTAAATAAAAATAAGAAATAAAATAAATTATGTAGCTGCAGTAATTGCTTTATAAAATATTAATATAATGCTTTTATAAAATAATACATTCTATTTGTTGACCAAATAATGGTTTTATTAAAGTTTTTACACTTTGATAAAAGCTTTGCAGATAAAATGTTTTGTTATATCCATTACTTTCTATTGTTTTGCATTATCACATTGACCAATGAAATTCAATGGTTTTTAAAATACTATTAACATATAATTTAGTAATTATTAATTGTATTTAAGCTTATAATTTATTATTAGTCAACAAATGTTTCTTTAAATGATGTCGTTTTCCTTAATTATTCGAAATTGTATTACTTTTTGGCAAAATTGATTGGAATGATTGCGGATACAGAGCCATCTGGTAAAGCGGGAAGGAATTCATTCGAAGGTCAGAACATGCGCGAGTTGGTCCTCTTTCACTTGTGTGCTTGAAGAGAACAGTTGTGTTAAGTGAGCTCTCCGTGTAAAAATTAGTAAAAGTGTGGTTTTGTGGAATAATAATCCAATTACATTATAAATAATGGCAGACACAGTAGCTGAAACAAAGTAAGTAATGGAGATATGTAAAATCAGATATAATTTCGTGCAAATATATATCCTTTGTTTTGGCGGGTTGTTTCCTGTGCTATAAGATGGCGTTTTCTGCAGTTTTACAAGGAAGCCAATCGCATAAAGGTGTTATCAGTGGAAAGTACGCAGTTAACGAAATATATTTTATCAATGTAATAACATTTATGGTTTACAAATGTTTAATTTTACTTGTTTTTCTTTTTAATTTGTGAAATATCAATGAATTCATGCTGCCGGCATTTTGACATTTTTCACGAGTTTTGTATTAGCGTCTTGCAATTGCAATTGTCGAAATATATTGGGTGTTAATTTATTGTAGATGATTTTAAGGGATTTACGCAGATCCTGCTTTATTGTAAACCAAATAGATCGTAATAATTCTTTAATCGATTCCTTAAATATGCTGACCGGTTTGATTAGTTTGCAATTGAAAATATAATGAAAACTAAAAACCTGATAGTTCGATCTGAACTTATTATTTCAAAGTTATTCCCATGTGAAAATAGTAGTTACGTTGTTAGTAAGCTATATAGTATAATTAATAGGAACTGTTGAAAATTATTAAAAAGGCGGATTACTGTTCTTCAGAAAAGTGATAAAAATTTTCCATCGTTTGTGGGGAGGTAAGATTTAAGAATGCAAAATTGTGAAATATAAATGATCCAAAACTGGAACCACCGAATGACCTGAGATGGTAATGTAATTACTTATTCGAAAGGTTCCGAGTTCAAATCCCGGGGCCGACAAACCCTAATGATCTGGATTTCCTGTTTTCAAGGCAAATGCTGGGTTGGTAGTTCCTTTACCACGGTCCGTTTGACCCATAATCGCCCCAAAAATAAATAGGGCCTATTCAATAAATTTGCAGCAAACAAATAGACACAATAAGATTTCCCATACAATGTGTTGGGCTTCTAATTACAATTCGAGAGTTCGATTCCAGTCATGCCACAGGAATTTGCCCTTAAATAATTTGTAAACTATTTTTGTGGTATAATCTGGAATTTTAGGTGCTTCTTGATCATTTTTCACCCATCATATCATGGTAAGTCCACCGCTGTGGTCTCGAGGTAGCATGCTGCCTTGTCACGCAGCAGGCTTGGGTTCGATCCCCAGTTGGAGCAGTTTTTCTGGGTGAGGTTTTTATCGGGGTCTTTCCTCACCTGTAAAACATGTCAGGAAAACTTTAAGGCCCAAACAGTTCCCGAAATCATATGGCCATCATCATCATCCTTACCATTATCATCATCATCACTATCATCCTTCACCGGTGTGGAAAGCAATGGGAAGCTACCACACCTACAATTCCCTAGTAAAGCTGCAAGAATAGCATGAAAATGCTATGATTCCAGTGAAGGACCTGCCCTTGGGCAGAATTACTATGGATGGATATCATGGTAATGTAACTGGCTTCCAGGAGCTCCAACCCAAGAAGCCGGTTAACAATGGTATAGTTTATGGCTCATTGAATTTTTGTAAGCTCTACAGTACTTTATCTTTCCCAATACATTTTCTAGGGATATAGCAACAGCTACAGCTTGACTTTGGAGCATTGTCCAGAAATTTTGGAGATTTTTTTGATCGTGGACTTTTAAATCACTCCCACATCTCGTTGATTTTTCCTTGCATCCATTCGTTTTTTTCTTTTTTGTTTTAAAATCACATAAACTTGGGTTTTTCCACTTTTAAATTTAGTCATTATTTTGCGTACTGAGAGTTTTTTATCATCAATCACTTTCACTTTTTTGTTTAATGACTATGATACATACGATTTAGCCATCTTTATTCTGTAAATTCAGAACACTACCTGTGAAAGATACATAAACACATGCTAATTTAAGATTTTACGTGCACTGGTTATTTGTAAGATGTCACCAAATATTTGTTAAACGAACCTGTATTTAGCAAAACGGGTGTGCAGTGAGATTGAAAGTTAATTCCAGATACAGGTAGAACTCTATTCTTAAAATAGAATTCAAGGTTTGTCAAAAATAAATAAAAATAAACAATGACCCGGTGCAGAAATAATCACTTATTGTTAATTTGCCTAACGGGAATTCAATGAATGGAAACTAATTTAGATCTCTCCATCTTTCTGCATTATCATTTTTTTTCATTAATTGTATAGAAATATTGGCTGTGGTGCATTACATGGTGCACACAATTTTACACTTACATTCTTATGTCACTGTTGCACTACTTTTCAACCATTTATAATGTTTTGAACTATTTCAAACATTTTGGAACCACTTTATAAACATTTCTTATGATTTTTAAATATTTATAACTTTATGCAAAATTTGTACATCGGGTTCTAGAGATGCGGAAATGCTTCATGTAACATCTGCTAGGTGGTTCTCAAATCGGAGTTACCAACATTTGAAAATAATTTCAAACCATATTTAGTGTTAGTGTACGTAAAATTACTTAATAGCTTATTAAATAATACACATGAAAATTGTTTTGTTAGGTTAGGAAATGGGAAGTTGGTTTATGTCCATTATTTTTAGCATTTGGGAATAAATAAATATGTTTTCGGCTCAACTGCACTTCTACTAGCATTTGATTTTTCAATTATATCGTTATAAACTATAGCACTTCTTCTGTATTTACTAACATTAATTAATATTTTAAACTTTTTCAAACAATTTTTATAACATTATTAGACAATTTTGAAGTATTGGCTGTTGTAGGGTTCAGGTTGCAAAAAATTTTCAATTTGATATCTTATTCCACTGATGCACTAAACACTTTTAAACATGTTTAAAACATTTTGCAACACTTTTAAACACATTTTAAACATCTTCCAATGTTGCAACAATCTTTTTTTTTATATTTATATATCTATGTAAAACATGGTCGTGCTACATTGCTTACTTGCTACTCTGCTATTTTCCCTCCTCTTCCTATGTTGTTCCAGCGTTGCTACCATCAACAACCCAAAATACTCCAGATGTTGCCAACCATTTCCACGTTCCCTGGATTTCACCTATGTTAGAGTAATTGATTTGTGTTCCAGTAATTGATTCAGGTTTGGTTAGCTTTTAGGTTCCTTGCTTTTTAAATGTAATTCCACGTTCCCTGGATTTCACCTACGTTAAGAGTAATTGATTTGTGTTACAGTAATTGATTTAGGGGATATGCTACACTTCGGGTCGCACGAAAATGTTTCTAAGTTCTATAGAATTGCAGTGCGCATGCGCTAGCCTCCAATTATCCCAGGTAGATAAATGCAACCTCCAGCAGTTGGTATATGTATGAGAAATCAGTATGACCAACATTGACACAAAATTCCCAGAACTTGTCTAAAAATGTATAATTAACACGAAATGAACTAGTGGAAATATGATTTTACGTGGTAACCGTCCGATATTTTTAATTTTTCATAGAATAACAGATATGAAGAGGTAATTTATTTTATGTATCAAATCCCATTTAAAAAGCAAGGAACCTAAAAGCTAACCAAACCTAAATCAATTACTCTAACGTAGATGAAATCCAGGGAACGTGGAAATGGTTGGCAACATCTGGAGTATTTTGGGTTGTTGATGGTGGCAATGCTGAAACAACATAGGAAGAGGAGGGAAAATAGCAGTAAGCAATGTAGCACGACCATGTTTTACATAAATATATAAATATAAAAAAAGATCGTTGCAACATTGGAAGATGTTTAAAATGTGTTGCAAAATGTTTTAAACGTGTTTAAAAGTGTTTAATGCATCAGTGGAATAAGATATTAAATTGAAAAATTTTTGTGACCTGAAGTGTACAACAGCCGATTTAGGTTTGGTTAGCTTTTAGGTTCCTTGCTTTTTAAATGTGATTTGATACGTAAAATAAATTCTCTTCATATCTTTTATTCTATGAAAAATTAAAAATATCGGACGGTTTACACCCATTTTTAATAAACATTTGGTAATTTTAATATTATTATATTTTTTAACAGTTTAACATTTAAATTTCATAGCGGCGGATGATAATCGATATTTGGTTTGATTGTGGGTTATCGCTAACTCTAAAAACTCTGGTGCATGCGCACTGTTGTTCTATAGGACTTTAAAAAAATATTTCACGCCAGTTTAACTGCTGTTTTTCCTCATTTTCTTTGGTTAGGAAATGGCAAGTTAGTTTATGTCCATTTTTTAGCATTTGGGAATTTATTCCCAAAGTTGGTAATGCTGACTGCAGAGCCATCTACCTTAACCTACATTAACCATTACAGCAACTCCTGCATGCACACTGTGATTCTGTGGAACTTAAAGAATTCGTGTGCACCAACTTTTTCCAAAATATCCTTCCATTTCCGTATTGGACAGATTCCTTTTTATACAAAATAAGTACACATAGTATTTGCTGGGGCCAATAAATTTGTTCACATTGGACAGATTTTCACATAATTCACATTCCGGATTAAACAAGTTTTATTGTACTAAGTTCTGAAATTCTGAAGTACTATATGTTGGCTGCACTGGAACATATGTTGTATAGAATATTCGTTAAAATCAATGTGGCTGCAATGTCTTCATATTATGTGGTTTGATGATTGGGGCAAGAAGGTACTAAAATAGGGAAAAAAAAAATTCTTAGCTAAATTTCGTCAATTCCATTTCCTTAATTGGACAGGGTGTATCTTTCTAAAATTGCCATTGCTGCCATTAGAGGATCAATTTCAATTTTAAGAAACCATATTTACAAAAGTTCTACTTTATAGTATGTATACTTCAATTACAATTTGAATTTTTTTAATGTATTTACAAAATGTATTTCATCAATTTCAGAAATTAGTTGTCTATCACTTTGTCCTTGAGGCAATCCTCTAATGAGGAAAGTTATATATAATAAAATCGTAGAAAAGTAATGTTAATAATTCTTAGAAAAAATGTAAAATTAATTGTAAATGGTGGAAAATAATTTGAAAATAAAACCCCCTGGGGTTTTTTTGACACATGTGGCATGGTGTCTGCCTGGGACTGTTGAAATTTTGGCTGAAGGTTTCATTATGCACAGTGACTTAGAAAAATTTTTCACTGTGCATAATAGAAACTTTATCCGAAAATTTTCTCATTGCGCTTTATAGAAATGGCTTATTTACTGAAGTGTACACTAACCTATCAAAAATATGTGTAATTGAGTTGTTGATGTGGCAACATTGACAGAGGAAGGGGAAAATAGGTAGTGGCAACATTGACAGAGGAAGGGGAAAATAGATAGTGTGTTTTAAAAATGTCATACCAATGTTCTCTACTCTAACTGCGTTCTTCTCATAAATACCTAAAATTTATAAAATAATGTTATGAGTGTCGTTGAAAACTTTTAACATGTTGGTAAAGACAAGTTACTAGAGTAACAGTATTACAAGAATATACTATGAAAAATGAAAGGAAAGGTATACTGTTTAGCCCAAAAGGTTAGTAAAAATTGAAAAAAGTACATAGAGCAATAGTATCGACAAGAATGTAGTATGAAAAATCAAAGGTAAAGGTATTCTAATATTGTTTATTTTTTATTATTTCACTCACCTCATACTTCATAATTCATAGCAGACCCAGGGTTTCTTCACATCTTTTGTGACATTCTCAATGCTGTGTCACGTTCACAACTGAAGTCCAACGGCTTTCTATCCTGCAGACTGACCTCTGCGCCATCTGGTGGCCGACCGAAGAATTTCCAAATCAGTCCTCTCTCCTTATAACCGGGTATTTCAAAATTCATAGTTGTATTTTCATTCTTGCATATGTAAATTTTTTCCCAAATTGTGAGTTCCTTCGGTTTTTCCAATTGTTTAAGTAATTTTGTTTTGGTTTCTATTCTATGTTTTTCTGACCAGGCATGTGCAGCTATTGCAGATTTTTCAGTTTCTCCATTTTTAACATTTCTGAGGTGTTCTTTTAATCTTGTATTTAGATTCCTTTTTGTTTTTCCTATGTATATCTTTTCACAATCTTTACAATTAATTTGATAAATTCCCGATTTTTTGCAGTCTTCAATCTTTTCATTTTTGTTGGTTTTTATTAAATTACCTAAGCTGTAATCATTTTTCGGTGCTAATTTAATGTTGAATTTGTTGAAAATTTTTTGAAACTTGTCAAATACTAAAGGATGGTATTGTGAACTTCTTGAATTTTTTTGCCTATATTTTTATCTGTCTGAAGAGTACTTTCATTAATGATTTTTTGTTTTTTGAATTTATTTATTTTCTTGTGTATCATCTTCTCTTGAAAATCATTATCCTTCGCAATTTTTATGATGTGTCCTTTCTCTTTATTGTAATTTTCTTTGCTCATGGGGACATTAACAAGTCTGTGTGTTAAACTATTAAATACTGCCTGTTTGTGTGAAAAATGGTTAAATCCAGTAGCTTTATATAATTGTCGATGTGAGTTTCTTTTCTGTAGATTCCAAATTCTATTTTCTTTTTTTCTTCATTCCTAATCAATTTAAGGTCTAAAAATGGTATTTCATGATTATTTTCTATTTCCATTGTAAATTTGATTGTTTTATTTTGAATATTTAACAGTTTAATGGCATCTTCTAATTGTTTCTGTTTTACTATATATACTAGTGAAATAATAAAAAATAAACAATATTAAAAAACCTCATAGTGTTATTTCCTATCTACATAACTTAATAAAGGTATTCTAAACTTGAGCCAAAACAATATAGTCCTTAATTTGTTGGTAGAGTTAAGTTATTTATGAAAGCAATGATTGTAGGGATACCACTGTTGGTACTCCAGAGAAGAAAGAGGTAGAGAAGAAGGTGGTGGAAGTAGTTGATGAAGATTCAAAGGCATCAGAGAATGGTGATTTGGAGATAAAGCCAAAAGAAAATGGTACAGGAGATGAAAAAGATGATGACTCCAACGAAAAGGTTGAATCTGCAGAAAATGGAGATTCAATAGGTATGTTGACCCAGAATAATAAACTTATGTTTAAAATTAACCTGTACTACATGTTTATTACACCACTAGCAGGTTGTTAGTATTCTATATTACAGGAAGAGTGTTTGCAAAATGTTGATAATGAGAGACTAAACAATGTTCTAGAACGTAAAACTGTTTAGATTATCAGCCGTTCACTAAACACTGCAGAGTAAATATAGAATTCACTGACATTCTTTACCGCAGTTTGTCTGGGACTGAAATTTCAAATAAAAAATTACATAGTTATATCTTAACCATAGATAAATATGGGAAATAACATAGAGGTTCTTAATTCAATGAATGAATGTGTCGTGCCTTATCTTCATTTAGTGTTTTTAACATGGAAACTGCAGTTTTCATAATATCGGTTGAAAGTGAGAGGGATGTCCTTTTGAAAACTACAGTTCCCGTGTTTAAAAAATTAAATATAAGGTATGATAAGAATATGACTCCATTCGTTCATTGAGTTGTATCTTTGTTTATATTACAAGGGAGTGGATTTTTCGGCGTTAAAATTTAAAATTGTAACATAGTATAGTGATAAAAAGTCTATATTAAAGTCTTAAATCAACTGAATTCTTTATAAAATAATTTAACAAAAAATGTTTCTCAATAATTTTTGTGTGGGATCTAGCAATATTACATTTATATCACACATTTTACTCTTAAACTTAAAAAGAAATGTGTTCTATTTACATTATTTCTTTTTAATTTAAAATTAAGATGTGTAATATTGCTAGATCCCACACAAAGTATCGAGAAACTATTTTTGCAAGTTATATTATTAAAAAAAATTTGAATATAAATACTTATTACATTAATTTTATCACTATACTGTGTTGCAATACTAACTTTTAGAACCAAAAATCCGCTCTCTATTAATGTGTAAGAAAACTTGAAAATAGACAATTTTGGTAATTCCTTGCTTTAGCATTTCTAACCTATGATTTTTGTAATGTAGTAGAAGCTAATCTAAGGACCTAACACTTTGTTAATATGACTTAGGCAAGTTTAGATGCTTAAGGTTAGCTTCTGTTATGGTACCTTATGCAGTTAATTAAGATCGCTAAAGTATATGATTACAAACATCTTTAGGCACTTTTTGCATTTTATTCTTTTAAATAGATGATTCTAGACTTTGTTTTCAATATAAAACTTCTTTCTTCATCGAATTATGATCTAACTTAACTGTAAACTCCAAATTACTAAGACAAGCATTTATCCAAGTTAGAATTGAAATTAGCAGTTCTAAAACATAAATAACATTTTTGAAAATGAAGCATAAAACAGTATTTTTTTAAAGAAAAACAATTTTGCAATTTTATCGATACGAGATTTCCATGTCAAGAATCTAATTGAATTTACTAAACAAGTTTGTAAATTGGTGTAATAAACAAGTGGTTTTTCTTCTCTATTTCAGCTTGTAAAGGTCAGGTATAAAGTTTATTTTCTTAGTCCAGTAAAGAGAGTTGGATGAAAATAGTTTGTGTGGAAACATTCTTGTAAATAGCAAAATGCCACATCTCATGTCTCGTCGGTTTTCTCTGCTCGTGATTTGTGTGGCATTGGTCTTTGGAAAGCCATTTAGTGAAAGTTAAGAGGTTGGCTTTTATGGTTTGGTTTTAAAACGGCTAAACTCGAGAATACCGTGTATTCCTTATGTCTGGTTTGCTGGGGAATTAGAGGAGTAAGGAAACTACTTGTAGGACAGAGAGAAAGCACCCATCCCAGGTTATTACTTCAAAATAGATTTTTATACACTAAAGTTAATTTGTAACATACTATGAAATAGTACCAGCTGAAAAACTTGTTCGGAGTTTCATAAATAACTTCAAAAAATAATTTTGAAAAAAAATAATGCCTGAAAAATCATTTGGCTTTCATCCTTATTATCTTTCACTGATGTGGAAAACAATGGGAAGCTACCACACCTATAATTCCCTAGTAAAGCTGCAAAGCATAGCATGAAAATGCTCGCTGACTGCAGTGAAAGACCTGCCCTCAGGCAGGATTACTATAGAGTAAGATTTAATCTCGTAAGTTTATCAAATATGCACCAGATATCACTTGAAAAAATGGTGGCAATAGCAGGTGTTTGACAATTTTGGTTGAGGATGGAAGTGATAGCTTCAAAAATGGTGGCAATAGCAGGTGTTTGACAATTTTGGTTGAGGATGGAAGTGATAGCTTCTGAAACCGGTGAAAATCATGGTGTATTATGAGGTGAGATGAAAATAATATGAAACTTGTATAAAATATTATTCATATTACTTTAGTATCAATAAACATTGAACTGATCTGTGTTGCAATCTTAACCTTTAGTGCATAAAATAACCTTTCCCAGATTTTTTTCTTGGCTTACTTACTGGGTGCTTTCTTCCTGGCTGTCCTACAAGTAGTTTCCTACTCTTATAATTCCTCAGCCAAGAATGAGTTGGGAAAATAATTTGAGGGATGCAAATTATGTAGGAAATGATTGGAAAACATTACTCAGGATAGGGAAGCATGGAGAGTTTATGTTCATGCACCTAAGAACATCTGAGCTTGTTAGTTCCAGTTAGTGACTATTAGCTGGGCATTAGAAAAAACGAAATAAGTATTATGAGGTAATCAGAATGTTTAAAAAAATTGGATAATGGAATAAATTAAATTGATAATGGAATAAATTGTGTAATGCAGACCTTTCATGACAAGTTAGGAAATATGCAAGAAGATACCATCATGTCAAGATCTTCAACAGTAACCTGTGTAGTGTAATGTAGATCATTAGATGTAAAAGAAAGAATTGTGATTATTGGAGATTTTTATCAAGAACTTGCATGAAACAGGTCACGAACTTCAGAAATTTATCATAAGTAATGATTTCCAAATTTATCTAGAGGATTTGGGAAATCAAGAGTGTCATTTGTTTGGATATTTAACAAATAAAATTAAGCTATTTACTCACATCCTTGTTTAAATGTAGTTACCAGTATTTTAAAATATGTATAATATTTAATGTAAACTGCGATGTTCGAATACTTGAGAAATGTTTAGTTATGTTTCATTTGTTCAGCCACTGAAATTTGATCATATTTATTGCCAAATAAGATCGCAAAATTGTAGGAATACACCCAAAGTGGAGAAAAAATGAAATGCCAAACTGTATATTATAACCAACATTATAGGTTACTATTTTTTTTAGGAAACAACTCTGTAAAATCATTTTTTTAAAAACACAATTATCAAATGTGTAGTTTGAAGGAATCTGTTCATTATTTGCTATATTCAACGCATTTGTTGAAGAGTTGGTCACTGCAAAATAATGCTCTGACCTGTTTAGAATATTAAAAAGGAGCTTGCTTTATTTTGATAAATAGTGAGGTGAAACCAGACTGTCATTGATTGTAAAACAAAATTCATTGAAACATGATTGGTCATCGACTCTCGTTTGGGGCATGATATTGTTCCATGTGTTTGGTCAGAATGACATTATTGAAGGATCTGTTGCCATACGTGTGATGACAGACATTCTGTTCTGCCAATTTCTCTGGTGATCGTGTAGTTTCACATTTAGATAAGGGCTTGCCACAAGGTGGAAGGTCGTGGATTCAATTACTAATGGGGCCATGATATTTACACTGATGTAAACTTTTTATGGCCTGGCCATATACCATTTGGTTGACGTATCATGTCAAAAAGTGAGAGCCTTAACCTACTACTGCAAGGGGCTGCTAAGGCCTATAGTGGGATCATCTGTGTTTCCTTTGTGTATCTAGGGCTCAACACCAAATAACACTGACAAAGTGGACAAAACCCTAAACTGATGATAATTTGGGAATTTGGTTGCCAACGAGCGTCAGTTCCAGCAAGCAGACACCGGACGATGCTTAGTTATTACCATCACTCAGCAGCATAGAATCACAATAACTATTACACATCCAAGTTAACTGTTCACGGGCGGAGGGGAAGAGTTTTAGCGCTAGTGTCGCCGATCTACTGAATCTGTGGAAGGGATGTAGGAGAAAACTGTACATCCGATCACGTATTGAAAATTTTCAACTTCAAATGTGGAGGGAGAATCTCTAAACACGTGTGAAAGTTCTTAACATGGTTGTCAAATTAGTCATTTAAGCACGGAACGCTCAAGCGGTCGGATTATTTAAAATCACAGTATTTGTCGTCTCTGTGTTACCAGTCTCACAATAAATCACAAGTGGCAACATGTAATGAGAAGGGCAAGGAAGGGACAGCTCATTCCTAGACGTAGCCCCAAAAGTAACAGAGTTGTCAAGTTCGTCATTCTGCCTCTGACCATGCAGAATGACGGATCATTAAACTACACAGTATTTGTCAGCTACAAAGGACAGGAAGTGGCAACATAGTAAGGAATAGAAAGAGAAAGACAGTTTGTTAGTTAACATTTTCCGCCTGCACAAAACACTTGGATGGGTAATTGTAAACTATTACTCGATCACGTTTAGCCAGTGAGGGGAAGCAATGTCACTAGTGGTGAAGATGGGGAAAGTGTCTCTTTCCACCGTTGGTACAAGCAATTGATTGGGCAAGTGGTATAATCAGTGGTAAACTTACTTGAAATAAGAGATGGAGTTAATGAAAGATCATCAAGAGTTTGTTGTATGCCTACGGGTTTCTGGATAATGTGATGTACAGAGAAATTAAATTAGCACTGATTCCCAGCTACTGTTTGTGAGACTTAAATGTTTATATACTGTGAATATATGGTCTAATTTTTGCACTTGACATTGTCACTGACTGACTATACACAACATGCAACCTAAGACAAGGATCTACTACTTCCAACCCCTACCCACCCATATCACATTATTCTAGTTTGCAGTTTTTCTGTGTTGAAAGTTAACATCGAGTAATACATATAATGCTTTGGTTTGAAAAAATTAACAATTGCATCATTGACTTTCATCCAAGTTTCAATTTCAATCATTTGTGAATGCTGTCATCCTAAGCGATTGTAAGGCAGCCATATCTGCAATAGCAAATTACCTAGCATCTCAACTAACAAAGACATTGCAGAGTAGACAGATCATCAGAAATCTCAATGTAACAGGTAAAAAATATTCTCTGCAGTGGATACTATGTGACATTACAAGGAATAAAATGGCAGATTTGCTGGCAAAGAAAGGAACTCGCATCCCTCAGACATCACCCAACATTATCTTTTACACTAGAGCAGTTGTGAACATCCACTTCAGAGTGAGAGAAGCCTTCAGAACCTTCCTAGAGATCCAAATGAACGATAAACCAGATTGGCTGTTGCATCATTCCATACTGCAACAGGACATGACTGCCTGGTGAACACCTTCATCGCCTCAAATGAACAGTGTATCCTATGCAACCGGACGCTGATCACATTCCTATCAACCAGCAATTTTGTGGACTGATACTGGGAGGCAAGGGAAAAAATAATAAAAAAATCTCCAAGCACGATAGGCCTAGAAGCCCTTGGCCTACCTCTGGCTGCTGACTTCACATCCACGTGTTGATAGCAGAGGTAGATGATCATAAGACAGTGTAGGGGTGACATGTGGTCAGCATGTTGGGTTCCCCAGCCGTTATAGCTGGTTTTCTCAACCTGGAGCTGCTATTGTAGCTACCCAAATGCCTCATGATGCTGGGTGGACACCTGTCCCATACTTGCCTAAATTCCCATGATAAATTTCTTCTTTTCCCCATGTGGACTTGGAACTATCTCTGTGCCACGGCATCTGCCCTTAAACCACTCGGCTACGGCACAAAACAAGGAAAAAAAACTATTGTTTCATGTAATTGTTTATTTTATTATTTATTTATTTATTCTCTCCAGTCATTGTAGGCATAATGACAATTGTCAAATGCTACTGCATTAAAAGCTAAATTCTGGTTGGAGTCAATGGATTTTTTTCAGGCATAAAAATTCTAAGTTTGGTCTCTTCTTGAAAGAGGAGTAAAAGGTGTGTAGATCCACAAATTTGAAATGAGACTTAAAATTTTGTGTCTTTTGATGTTGAGTTTTGAATTGCAACGCTAGTGATTTGAGATGTTAAATAACAAAAAGGAAGGTAATTTGAAGTTATATATTCTTAGGTGGCAACTTTACATTTTAAAAAATGTGTTAGTTTAGTTACAATAAAGTGTGAATGAAGAAGTTCTGAAATATAAATGACACTTTTGAAAATGAAGTGTAGAAAATTATTTTTTTTAAGAAATAAAATATCCATAAATGCTCAGGTGCTCATTGTGTAATTGTGGATAGTTGTATGCTGGGAGTTATGAGCGTTTAACAAGTTTGTGTTCATATTTTGAAGCTGGTATTCACATTTGTCTAAGAACTCGTTCTTTCAGACAATGGCTTTCCAAAGACTTGATACATTGTAGATTTTTACGCCACTTGTGACTGTTTTATAGCTCAAAACAATCTGTTGACTGTGCATTGAAGATGACTGTCATTTTAATAAGAAAGAATGCTGATAAATTTGAATTGGAGAAACATATGTAAGGATTCATAAAAAAAGCAGCTTATTTATTTAAAAATATATTTAGATAAGTAAGTATAGTATATTGTTATTTTTCAAAATGTAATAAATAATGCTTGGCTATGTTAATAGTGTACAAAGTGTACCAAGTAACACAATATTTGTGTTGTGCTCTATAAAGCTAGGATAAAGTAACTTACTATTTTAAATAATAGGCCAAATATACATATCTGTGAAGTCTTAAAATTTTAATAGGCCCTTTTTGATGCATTAAATATAACTATTTTTGAGATACTTTTAGTTTTTGGCAACAGAAAGTGTTGGTTTCTCTTGCACCCGCCATCAGTCGATCTCAATGTTTATATACTTTTTATAATATGCATTGATTGCCTTATAGACATTTAACTTTTCAGCATCTATTTGCATGTAGAGTTCACTGCTGTGGTCTTGGTAGCATGCTGTCTTTCAAGCAGTGGGCCTGGGTTTGATTCCGGTCGGGACAGGCTCCTGGGTGAGGTTTTTTGCAGTTTTTCCTCACCTGTAAGACAAATGTCGGGTAGCTTAGGGTCCAATTGTTCCCGAAAATCATCCAGCCATTATCATCATTCACCATTATGGAAAGTAACGGGAAGCTACCACACCTATAATTCCCTAGTAAAGCTGCAAGGCATAGCATGAAAATGTTATGATTGCAGTGAAAGATCAGTCCTCGGGCAGACTTACAACAGAATTTGCATGAATCTGATAGATCAAGAATGTAGACAAAGTTGTTTTCTGATGGTCTGACAGTTTCTTCATTGGGCCTCATTCAGTGCCTCTCATACATGGATTGTAATGTATAGGTAAAGTGATCACACTATAGGCCTTAGAGGCCTTTTTTTGGTGGAGATTAAGGTTCTTACCTTACTAGACCTGTGTGAGTTGGCAGCTACATTTACCCCAGAAAAAAAAAACTATCGGGTATGCATTTCCTTTCGGAGATAGTTATCTTCAGGTCACAGTTCTGCTAAGAAACGTTCAGTCCAGTTTAAAAATGTTGACCCCTACTGGGATTCTGAGCTCCTCAACCATCCACCTTGTAGAGTCAATTATGCTGCAATGTGTACCAGATGACATTGCATATCAGAAACTGAGGAGATTTTGATCTCATGAGACATCTAAATGGAGTTATCCAATCTAAACTATTTCAACATATTTGTTTTGATGTCAGCATGGAGCGGGGGGTGAGAAATTCAGCCAGTGTGAAGCTAGTGCCTTGACATTGCAACAAATTTGGGTAGCTGCAATAAGTAGTGACTGCAGGTTGAGAAAACCAGCTGTAATGGCTGAGGTACTCAACATTCTGACCACATCACTCCTATAAATTAGCTTTATGGTCGTCCACATCTCTAAATGACATGTGGATATGAGGCCAGCAGCTGTCTGGTAAGCAAACGGTCTTCTAGACCTGTCGTGCCATATTCAGTTCTTGTTTTGTCAGTCGCTTCATTTTAAATCATTTTCTGTCTCTTATTTATCACTTAAGCTTTTTCAATTCTTATGCTTCAGATATTTTGTGTGTATTCTTATGGTTGTTTTTGTTGAACATGTTAGAAGGCTTGTCAGCCCCATCGTCAGGGATTTTTCAATTTTATTTGCTTGTAATAATAGCTTTCATAGTTTTGTATTCAAGTAGTATTTTACTTAGAAGTGTCTTTAATTCTCTCAAGATAATGCAACTTCTTGCATTGGTCTCAAATCTGATGTGTCGAGGAGTAAAGGAACCACTTCTTTTGTTGTGATGAGATATTACCACTAAATTATTAATTTGTAAATTTGAATTTCCATTTACTATTAGGGTATGGAACCCATAGGCTCAATGTCAATTGAGTAAGGCTGCCATCCCAGTCAACTGAATCCAGTTCATATCTGATATCTGGTTCCATTGCACATTAATATATAAATTGAATTTGTAGAAGTTTTTGGAAATTTCAAGATTCAATTGCAGCAGAGCCTGTCGACTAGGTGTAGTCCCAGCTAGGATGTTTTTACTGTTTTGTTTACTCGGTAAATCTGGTTTGGAATTTCATTTGCAGACCCGTTTCATAAAATATGTATATTGAACTTTTATAGGAAAATTAAATTAATATTTTATACCTCACCTAATATCCAGTCTTCTAATTATACTGGTTTCGAAGCCTGGATATGTAGTAAGGTATGAAATATTTTAATTTAAATCTTATATAAATTAATTTCTGTAACACTCAATCTCTTAGATGACACGATATGATTTTTTTACATAAGAATAATATTTAATAAAAATTGAGCGTTGACATGGGAAAGGTAGTAAGTCATAAAAAGCAAGTTTTACAGGGGAAGCAAAAAAAATTAACTTTTAAATTTAAATATAGTTTGTGAAGCTGATATGGATTTTTGTAACTATTATTTCTTGTTTAGAGTGTCAAAATTACATTAACCTTTACACTGCTATGAACGGGTATATCCGTTGGCAAAGAAAATGCTTGCCAGTGTATATCCATTCTCAACTCCAAACGCCTGCTAGTTATATAATACGTATTGCATTGCTTTCAAACTAAGCAGGCTTATACTGCCATCTCTTAGGAACCTAAATAAACTTTTTCCATATTTCTCCCTGCATTGAGCAAGGAGGGTTTTAAAGGCTGGAAATATCTCAGCAGTGAAAAGGTTAATTAATGTTGGGAAAATAGTTTTTTGCTCCCCCGTAAAATTTGCTTTTTATGACTTACTGCCTTTCCCATGTTAATGCCTCAATTGTATTGGGAAGTAACATCTTGAGGCAAATTATCAACCTGATAGAAGTGAAATTAGACAGCTGAGACATTTTTATCAAGTGAGGTGTAACAAATTTTTTTAATTCAATTATGTAATTAGAATAACTTCACCGTAGGTGTGTTCAATTTATAAGATTGTTAAATATGAAAGATTAATTTAAATTACTAAATTTATTGTTTATTTTTTATTATTTCACTCACTTCATAATTCATAGCAGACACAGGGTTTCTTCACATCATTTGTGACATTCTCAATGCTGTGTCACGTTCACAGCATTGAGAATGTCACAAATGATGTGAAGAAACACCTGGGTCTGCTATGAATTATGAAGTATGAGGTGAGTGAAATAATAAAAAATAAACAATATTAAAAAACCTCATAGTGTTATTTCCTATCTACATAACTTAATTACTAAATTTAGTTTATGATTACATTTATTTGCTAATGATTTTTATTATAATTGTTAAAAACATAAGATTGCAACTTCAATATTCATGCATTAGATTGGGCAAAGTTTTATAAAAAAAAGGAAAGAACTCCATTATTGAGTTATATATTTTGACTCACCTCATATGTCTTGATTTTTATGCAGACCAGTTTCATCGCTTCTGTTACCCTAATGCACCAAGAATGTTGCACAGAAGCGACGAAACCGGTCTGCATAAAAATTGATAAATATGAGGTGAGTCAAAATATACAACTCATTAATAATTAAAAGAAACCTCACTGTTATTTCCTACATATTTAATTAATCCATAATTCATATCGTAATATTGTCAGAGCTATGGGTCTGGAAGATTATGTAGCTTGAATAGGTGAGAAGGTAGGTGATAATGGGGTTGGATGTGAGGTAAGAACTGGAATTTAGTTGGCTGAGGAGAATGAGTAGTGCAACCCAAATATTCCATGAAGATGTAGTTAACGAATTGTCTGTCATCAATGGTAACACAGTTAACAAAACAAGAGGCACCACTGACAAGACATGAGATGTGGGTTTTATGGTCTGTAAAACACAAGGAAACATTTGTTGTAGTTGTTAATGATATGTAAGGCAAAGAAAAGATGGATATTAATAAAAAAAATTGGTGTTTGAAATGTGGTACTACTGGTATATTGGTAAGGTGCTTCTACCATCTGCACACAAATGGATCAGCAAGTTGGGCTGTTAGCTCTGCATTAACAATTTTATACGCGTAACTTGCATGTGTTGTGCTGGATAGCTGATATTGGTACAGTAAGAAAATTTGTATTTTATCTCGTGGCTATTTGTATTGTCAAGTTTATTGTGATTCTTCAGTTTGCATTATACATTAGCTGGGTTTATTTATCCCAATCAGGTTACTTTCTCCAAAAAACTAATGGATTTAATCCCAATTTGTCATTTTTACTCCGCCCCAGGATGCTAGAAGTGAAACTTATGCTTAAATGTTGGAAAGACATGCTGCAGTGTTACCTGCATCGCGATTGCAATATATTGATATTGTGTTACATATTATCATAGATTGTAAATTTTATATGAATTTGTTTAAAATTAATTTTTTAAAACAATGAAACTTACATTATTTTAAGATTTTTTTATTATAAATAATTATTTTCAATAATATAATCATTATATATTAAAATTAAAAATTTAAGACATTCTATTGTATATATATTTGATCATTAAATCAAATTTCTCTTTTGTAATATACAAAGATTTTGTTAATGGGTTTTGAAAGCAGACAATTTATGAAATGCAGAATTAATGGTTAAAAAATTACTAAAACAAAATTTATATTAGCTTATTCGTTTTTTGGTAATGTATTGCCTTGTCAATAAACTGCTTGTTTGTTGGAGGAGAGGTGAAAGAAATAATGTTTCAGTTAACGGTTTATTTTAGGAAGTTAAATTTAGGTAAGATGATTCCAGATTTAAAAAAAAAACTTTATTGAAGTATTTCAGATGTGAACAAAAATTTTGAGAACGTTAGTATGATGATGTTCCACATTGTTTTGAAAACCTGGATAAAGGAGGAAAGTTTGAGTCAGCATACAAATTCATCTATTTCTGTCTTCTAACTTTAAAAGTGAGTCAGGAAAATTCACTTACCTGCTGCAAATAAAAGCAAGGATATGTATTTGGGGAGCTAATATGAAGGTGCATTTTCTATTAATTTACTTATTGTAGGCTTAATGCCTATTTTTAAAAGTGTAAATTTCACTTTTTAAGTAGGAAGTATTACATTTTTCAAATGTATGTAGGAATGGATAAGAGTGGGATGTCCAATGTACTGTCAGTATTAAATATATCCAGATGACTATATTATTGAAACATATGTTTTGCTGGGAAATGGTTTGCAGATGTATTTCCTCTTTCGGTTTCAATGATATGCCATGGTATCATGCAGCATGTTTATCTCAAAATAATATTTAAGGCTGGTATATATTTAATAGCATGTTTATAGTTTGAGAAATTTAAAAATAGTTTTGTTAGATCATTTGTTAACTTAAATATGATGTTTACAGTTGTAAGAAATTTCAAACTTAAAATGCTGAAAAGTTGTTTTTGAATTAGTACAGGAACACACCTACTTGTAGTTCATGAATATACCACATAATATGAAATATAAAATCTCCAATTACTTGGGAAATAAACATAACCAACTTTAACAAAGATTTTAGAGAATTTTAAAATAGTGTGAAAAAATTGATAAAAACTGTATTGAAACTAATTGAAATTCAGACTGATGGGACACAACTGCCTGGTTCACCATCTCCACAGGATACAAGTTTTCCAATCCGACTGATGCGTCATATGCAAAGACCAGGACCTAATCATGGACAAACACCACCTTCTAGTCTGTCCAGCTTTAAATCTAAGGACCTTGTTCGCTTGTACTGGGAAGCCAGGGAGAAAATGACTTGAGCATCAATTCTCGCTATTAGAAAACAAACTAATTGAATTTGATGTCTATTGAGAATTTGCATTGCTAGTTGCAAGAAGATAAACAAATTGTTTGTACACAGAGAATGTAAACATTGTTGATGTTTGCCAAACAAAGATAAAGAAAGAAATATCTTAACATATTGTTTACTAGAGAAGAAAGAGCTTTACCAACTGTAATTGCACCACAAAACCATTACTTGTTGTCAACAGTCAACACTCATCAATAGTGTTGGGCTTGAAGGACCTATAAATTTTGTTCAGAGGTATTTTATTTCAAGCTTGAGTTCAATACAGGAAGTATGTCTCTACAATAGAGCTGGTTAAAAGCCATTAGCGAATCACACAACGGCTTAAGATCAGCTGACTAGTTGCACTAAGAGTGGTTGCAAGACAACAGACATCAGATGTTATGGTATTACCAAGTCTACCGTTGCTCTCATGCTCTTTTTCAAAATAATCTCTAACTTTAACCCATTCGCTTCAGGTTTAATTGCTTTAATGCATTTCCCCAGGAACTGAATTTAAATCACCATAAATTATATTGTCTGTTTTCAGACATTCAAAATGAAAAGAAAATGGTACTTGAGATCCCAGTAAGCGTTAAGGCAAAACACATTCCTCTATTATTCATATATGTTAACAAAGGTTGTACAAAATATTGCAAAATATATAACAGCAGACTTAAGCGAGTATCTCGTCTTCTGAGGCGAATGGGTTAAGAATTGTTTCTCTGGTTTAGAATTGATAGCCTTCAGACTCCTCCACTTATAGATGCTTAAATTCACAGATATCATCAGTCATGCAAGTATTAAGCCATGTGGCCTGTTATGGTCTCAAAAAAAAGAGGAATTTTCCATCCAGTGCTTTTTGGAGTCACAGTGATCTTTTGCCTTGGGGCAGTAACGACGCATGGTTTTTGGAATTCTGTGGCAGATACCACACTGTAATAATACTTCAACTGGTTCGTCCACCATACAAGATCTTACTGACTTGACAACACCACTTTGTTTTGTAAACCAAGTGCAGCGGTCCTGCTAAAAATTGGGTAGGTGTGGCCATGGCGGATATTAGGATGGCTTGATAGTAGTTCCTTTTCAAGTGAAGAAGTATTCTGGATTTTTATGCTCTGATCCAGATTTGAAGCTCGAAGTCAGAGTTGAATATGGTAACAACTATAGCACTAAGTTATGAATGACCGAAGACTTTTGTAGTGTTTTGAAGAAGATAATACATTTTATTGTGAAGTGTTTTATGACTATTACTAAGTTTTGGTGTGTTTTTTTTTTATCTCTGAGTTGGTTATTTTTGTTTCAAGTGGAAGTTTTTAGAGAAGCCTACAATTCTCTACCTTTGAGATGGAATGCATCATTCCATGCAGCTTACGTTCATGTGTAAAGTGTGGAATCAGCACTTGATGAGGTTCAAGTAAGATTTATCTGCAGACAAGAAAGCAAGCACAAGTTGCTGAATGGACGTGCTAGTTCAGAGTCTGGACAATCCTCAGCAGAATATGCATGAAATAAACTACGTAAAAATCTTATTATTTTTCTTACAAGGGAACTGTCAACTATTACATGCTGAATTCTAGCTTGAAATTTCTCCCAGAGAAGAGTTATGATGTACCAAGGCCATGTCCAAAAAAATGATCTGCCCTATTCTTCCGAGAGGAGAGATTATATGCATAACATAATTTTTCACAACCATTTGTATGTTGTCTTAAAGAGTTGCCTGCTGTTCCCTCCGTTGGTAAATTCATAGCTGTGGAACAGCACTATAACAAAGTGAACAAGGAAAACTTCACTTTATAGGAATTAAAATGCTATGAGTTTAACAGGAGGCAGTTCTTCAAGAGAAAATATGGTTGTGAAAATACTGAGGATGGAACCAAAGATCCCAAGAAGAAAAAGAATATGAGATGAGGTGATAACATTTTACTTGCATAAGGAAAAAGTTGGAATGAAGCAGGAATCTGGCATGGTTTCACAAAGGCCCTTTGCTTCCGATAGGAGTGACAGGAACTACTGTTAGAGTAAGATGGTATGGTTACGTTAAAACAATAAATACTGGAACAGTACTAAGATATAATAAATTACAAATATTTTAATATTTATGTGGCACCCTTAAAGGAACACTGGGAAAGAAAGTAACAAAAGAAACACTTTAAAATTTTACAAAGTATTGGCTGTACCTGCAATATTGTATGGCTCAGAAATATGGACTCTGAATAAACAGACAATTAAAAGAATAGAAGCTGCAGAAATGAAATATTTACGATTTGTGGTAGGATATACTTTAATGGATAAAAACGAAGTGCAGATATCCGTAAAGAACAACCAATATTCAGTCTGATAGATAAAATAGAAAAGTATAGGAGAAAATGGTATGAACATGTCTACAGAATTGATACCAACAGATTGCCCATAGGAAAAGTCTGAACTATCAACCAATAAGAGGAAAAGGAGATTGGTGTTGTCCACGAAAGAGATGGACACAGCAATTATGGTACTTGGAGCCAGAATATCCTTATAAGAAGAAGTACTAAGACTTGAACTTGAATTTAGATTAGCTGGAACAGGCCAGGAGATGTAGATGGGGAAAAAAAAGAAAGTTATGAAGAATGCTGAAAAGGAGTTGCGTGGAAGAAAAGACATGAAATGGCGGAGACAGATCGAGCCCACAGTCCCCGGAACAGGAACCATGACACTAGAAGAAGTACATTAGATTTCTAACTCTGAAAATGAGAATTATAACAAAATCCTTCAGAATACATTGCTATTGTTGCCATATGCGACATAGAAAACATCACAATTGTCACTTGCTACAGCCATGGAATTTTTTGAGGCCATCTTAAAGTATGGAAGACAAATCATGTGAACTGATGTCATCTACGGATACCTAACACCTTTGAAAAGTGAAATCAAGATTCCTAAAAGCCGCAATGGGGATCTCGAAATTTGTTCCATCTAGATTTGCATGTGATTTAGCATGGGAAACTTTCCTTGTGGATGATCTACGCACAAAGTTCCTGATACCAGCTACTAAACAGGAAGCTACATTGAAGAAGACAAAAGAGAAAAGAAATACCAGATGATTTTTAGGCTACAGATGCAGTGATCAATCAAAACTGGACTGGACAAAACAAGATACGCAGTGCAGTAACAAGTCATGGATATCACCATAAACTGTGCAAATTTCAAACTATCATGATCCGTCAATGGACTGTGTATGTAAGCTCTGTGTCATTACTATTTCAATGTCTGTATAAGGAGAAGTTGGCATACAGCAGAGATCAAATCTAATGCAGATTTGCATTGTATTATTATTAAATCAGGAGGGAAGATCCCAAGATATGCAGATGGGAAAAACAAGTTGTGAAGAATGCCGAAAAGAAGAGTTGTATGGAAGAAAAGGCAATGGAGCACCTGGAACGGGAACATGACTACATGAAGTACATTAGATTTGTAACTCTCAAAGTGAGAGTTTTTCTAGATATTGCTCTAAAATAGTTCATTTTCATCGGTCTTGAATAGTTTTTACATTTAAAAACTTTTTTATCCAGCACCAATCCTTTCATTTTTCTCTTTTCTTAGCATTTCAAGTGATGTTTTCCCTTTATCTTCATGTATCCAAATCAATGTAGCCATTTTTTTCTCCTGTATTCTGCTTCTTGTGGCATTATTCTATGCTTACCTAAGAGTGGCCCAATTCCTATTCCTGAACACATGTTGTCTTACAATGTGTGCTGTTACAAATAATAAAATAGTTTCATTTTTAAAATAATGGACATTTTTGTTCTTAAGCTAAGTTCCATTTTTATTATGCAAGTTTTCCATCAACACACAAACTGTTTATGGGAACATTTCTGTAGTAATTCTTTAGACTTTTCATTTACAGTTCATAAAGGTTGAGTCATTACTTAAACATTTGTTTAATGTTGTACAACCTTTATGAATGTGAAGTTTTTAAAACTTGTAAATTACTTAACATTTCTATGAAACATGTACCAATATTAGATGAGATGCACAACACATGGGTTTACAAGACATAAAATTGTTAACTCCTATCGTCACATTGTCTACCACTTGGGAGAGTTACTTGTAAATGCGAACACTGCGACTAAGTATACATACTGTCAGAACTGTGGCACTGCATGTCGATGTGCGACCCATCTTTAATGCAATCTACAAGGATGAATAAAGGTATTAATAAAAATAGTAAATTTTCCATATCTTACATCAAACCCACAATATTAAAAATAGGTCCTGGACAGATCAATCTTACAGACACCTTAAACATCTTGTGCCCAAAGTTTTCTGTTAAATATTGAATTTAATTTTTTTCTCCAGTCTTCCCTGTTACTCCATTCTCCTTTACTCCATTCTCCTTTGTCTCATTGTTATACCCTTTTCTTCTTTTGGCTCTACGGTCCTCTAATAACCTTGGCCTCCTTCATAACATCTGCTCATTCATCCCTATTCCTGGCTTTCTGTCTCCATATTTTAACCTTCAGTTGTCTCAACTCCTATCTAACCATCTTAGTTTTTGTCTGCCAACCTTTTTTTCCTCCTTCTGGTTTCCCTTCTAAAATATTTCTTGCACCTCTTTGTTGCTCCATCTGCAACACACATCATATGCATTCCAGTATCTTTGTTTTAATATCTTCTACCAGATCTAAATCTGTATATAATTCTTTCAATTCCTGGTTCATTCTAATTCTCCACATATCTTATATCTTATATTTAATTAATGTTGGGAAGTAAACATTATGAGGTATAATCATTAAAATTCATCGGAGAACATATTGTTTAAACAACTCACCTCATAGGATTCATGCTTCCATGAAATCGCGATATCATGGAAGCATGAATCCTATGAGGTGAGTTGTTTAAACAATATGTTCTCCGATGAATTTTAAATCTTATATCTTCCTTAATATTTTTCTTTCCCATATATTTAACATGTACTTACTTTTCTAATAATGTTGTTTCGCATCCAAGTATAACTACTGGTTTCAATATTGTTGTACCCAGAATACAACCTGTTGCTTGACAGTACTCCAACATTTTCTTTTTAAATTCATGTTAACATGGGTGATGTTATTGTTGGTGTTTAAATACACCTAAAGCCATGGGTTCATATTTGGTTCCAGTTGAAAAATCCAATTCCTTGTTGGTTAGAAGTCATGAATTAGAAGTTGTAGTGGTTTTAAGTTTCTAAAAAGTCTTCAAAATGACAAAGATTTATTATACTCATAAACTGTTTTATCATTTTAATTTTGTCACGTATAACCAGGAAAAAAATATCTTGCAAGTTACCTGTTCTGAATTTCGAGATGTTTGCAGGTGATTCACTCTTACACCTAACTTTTGAAAAACTTGTTGGTTGAATATCATCTTCTGTATAAGGCCTATTGCAGTCTCAAGGCTGGATTTTCAATCCACTTCTTCTTTGGAGGCCCACAGATGTCTTTCCATGTGGACAGAGTGAAGCATTGCTTTTAGAATTCTGTTTATGTTTATATTTTGCACATGAGTTTTTCCAATTATACTTGTTTACACAAAAAATGGATAACTGATCTTAACAGATCTTGTAGGTCTTCCCATTGGAAATAACTTGTCCTGATTTCATGATCATTTCACTGGCTATGATTCAATGATCTTATTTCTCATTGTCCATGCCTAACTTTCATACATCATTCTGGTCTTGATAACATGGTAAATACTGAAACAGTCACGTAATTTTCTGTGAATTTGGTTCTCTAGAAATTCATCATTCTTGCTGTGCTGCATTTTCATTACAGAAAATAAACTGTACAAAATTAAAAAATTAACTCGTTCCAATTTTTAAGAAATTTTTTGGATGTTATATAATCTGGAATATGGATCCTCCTCGATGAACTGATCATTTTTATTGCCACACTAGTGAATTGTGATTTCTGGTTCACTTGCCATGGTATCCCTAACATAGAATCTGCATATTTATCAGAAAACTTGAATTTGGAGAGCTGTATTCTTCAATCTTAGCCCAATTCATTACAGATATATTGTTTTCTAATGGCTTCTCTGGATTTTTTCTCTTGCAGCAAAATCTTTGTCCTGTATTAAGTGCAGGATCCAGGTCTTCATGGTGTCATGGCTATGAGTTGAGTATTAATTTGTTCAGGTGTTTATTTAGCTCATGACAAATATACGTTGTTGCAGACTTTGCAATTATGTCTATAGAAGTCATTTCCTTCAGATGAATAAAGGAATTTCACATCGTTCTCAAATTATCTCTGAATAAGTACCTGAGAATTATTACATCTCATAAAACAATATTTTGTTGCCCCAATGTTTACGACAATCGCTGAAACCAGAGGTTCTTTAGTCTGCTTTATTACACCAAGTATGAATAAAATAACGTTAAATGAAATCTTTACACATTTTCTTGATGCAGGGTGTTGAGATAATTTCTCTGGACGGAGAATTTGAAACATGACACTGCCAGGTGTTTTCTATTCAATTCTTTGCCACATTGTGTGTAAATTTTGTATTTATTTTATATTTTGTGATGATAGTATTTCTTGAAATGTACTTTCTCTTACTCTACTGGGTGTTGTCACTGTTGTTTTACATACAAGAAGATTACAGCTCTTTTCTATACCACTTGTAATATCCTGCTCATCGAGACTCAACTGTTCCTATTACATCCGGTTTCACATCAAGATTATTCTTTTTAATCATGTGTTCTAAGCACTTTATTTTCATAGTTGCAATCTTTTCTTCTCTCTTCCTTAATTGAAAGAATATTTTTGCTTCTATTTTTTAGAGAATTTGGGATGAAAGGAGTCCTTGCAATGTATTAACTCACACTGTCGAGTTCATGGCTGCATGGACGTATCTCTAACCTGAGTTAATATTTACCAATCATTTCCTTATACTTTCCCATTCTCAAATCATTGTTAATGTTATTCTCCCTCTTAGCGTATCTGCTAGGTTCTCCTACAGGATGTCATTCATTCCCATTAGTCACATGTCCTGCCCTTTGATAGTATGAGATGTAGCTATGCTCAATCAAATATTTGACACCTTTTTAAATAACAATAACAAAGTGGTGTGTCTGAAGCCTGTAGTGTTGTATTATTGTGGGACGCATGACGTGCCGAGCCACGAGAGACTTGTATTAAAGATATTGTATTTCAAACACTAAAAATCCTGTGTCATTGTATGTGGATGTCTGTTATAGTGCACATTTTTTCATGTCATTTTAAATTTTGTTTTTTTAAATAAGAGTGAAAAAAAAGCTTTTAAATTTTTTGACACATAATTAAATTAACGCATTTTCCAAATTTGGACGAGGAGAATTGCAATGTTTGTTTGAAAATACCTCCACCTATGTGCTTTTCCTTAACAGGGAATTACAAAGTTCAAAGCTAGCAGTCAGTACTGCTTATAAAGTAATGGATGCAACATGACAGCAGGCATCACTTTTGCATGGTAACTGCAATTCGTTTGGAATTTTAATTTGGAGATTTTGAACAATTATTACCAACCAATTGTTACATATGGTAAGACAGGTTTCATTTTATCAATTGATATTTGTTTATCAACAGTGAGTGGCCACTTCTTGCTTGGTTTTACTTGTGTGATTGCTAATGTGGTATAGCTGGACAGTCAGCAAGTCCAATTTGTTTCTGTTGTGAGCCACTAAAGTGATGAAGGCTTTCAGGTAAACTCCCCCCCCTCCTAATGATCATATGCAGATTTTTTGTAAACACACTCGTTTTATTTCAGTAGGATATACAGAGTTTCATTTGTAAAAAACAGCTGTTAGAGAATTTTTTAATATTTGCTTATTTGCTCATCCGATGAACTGTGCTCCTAATAATCTGATTTTGTTTATTAAATAAAACATTTTCTTAATTATTAATTATTATGGGTTGGGTTTTTTCTGACTCATAATTATCTTGTAAAAAAATTGTTCACAACTCAGTATTACACAAAACATTTCATTTCATTGAGATTTTCTTGAAGCAGTGCATATTTTCATTTATTCTCTATGGTTTGTGATGGTAGCTTTACTTCTGGTTTCGATGCCAGGGAGATTTCTATACTGTTTGCAGATTTACTTACCTTTTAAAAGAAAACACTTCAAATTCAGTTTTTTAGTAAAGAACATCCCTGATTTAGTTTCAGTAAAATGCTTAGTCTGGTCTTCCTACAATGATGAATTATTTCATCTGTTTATCAACAGTGAGTTGCAACATCTAACTTGTCACATTCTTTTTCAAGACATTTTTACTATAGTCCAGGTTTTTATAATGAGAAGCAATTCCTTAGTAACAATCCAAAGACATCAGTTTTTCTCTTTTAAAATATTTTGGAATTTTGAATTGATTCTTGTCAGTATTTAATTTGTGAGTGCTATTTCAACCTAAGTGTCTTCTGTTAACTATTGGCACACAAAATCTCAATTAAAAAGAATTGAACATTTACTGATGTTTTGGTCATCTGAACTGGGCTTTTCAGGTTAAGATGTCATTAGTAATATTTCATCCTTCCAATGGAAGTATAAAGCGATTTGACCTCTTACGGTCTCATGAGGTTTTCTTTTAGACAACCCAAGGAAAGATTTCTTCCCCTGAGGAAGTACTGAAACATGGATTTTGAGATTTTGTTTACGGTCATTTGGATGTACTTTTTCTAGTTGGTATTTATTTACGAAGTCTATAGCTGAAGATACTCCATTAATTCTTCCCAGCAAGTGTATTCTGTTCTCATTTCACTGATTGTTCTGGAGATTTCTGCATTCTTAATTGATGTATATTCCTGAAAAGACTAAGATCTTATATGAATTTGGTTGTTCTTGATTTTTGCAAGACTAATCCTATGTGCAAATTGAATTAAAACTAGATTATTGTCTTAAGCTGTAATAAAATCCTGTAATAAAATCTCTCAGTTTAAGATGAAGCTGTACTTTCTCAACAGGTATGTTGGAAATTGCACCTGAGTGTGCTCATTGTATATTGTTTTGGGATATTCTCTCACTGCTATGATATATATATGGTCTGAATGAAATGGTCTCATGTTTAGATATCGCTGCCAATTTCTCATGCGTAGTTTGTCATTTACAGGATCATTAGTTTCTTGATCTCATTTGGTGAAGCTGCAGTTAACTTGATTACACAAAATTCATGCTTCTGCTGTAAGGATAGTTTTTGGGTTGTCTTCTAATAAATTTGGTTAATTGTGTTTAAACAACTGTTCAATATATTATGAAGATAAGACTTCTTGCCACTGTTTTCGTCTGCTGCGGTTCATTTTAACCCTTTAGGTGCCGTGAGCTGATTAGATCGGCTCTGATGCTCCTGTCCATTACCTGCCAGACAATATACTTCAAAGCCGATCACATCGGCAGATGCGATTTAAATCTGACACCCGAGATTTTACCATTGGCATGCAGAGGGTTAAAAAGAAGCAACGTAACATCAACATACTCACCTGACATTTTTGTTTTGCTATGTGTTACAAATTTGTTTCATAAACTCAATCTTGTTGTGTTGCCTGTTCTACATGCTCATGTTTTAGTATTCCTTTTTTGTAATGACCAGCATGGATATTGTTTCCATTAGTCACATACATTTCCCTACAGATGAGCGAGTGAAAAATGGTTAGCTCAAAGCCCCAGCAACTATGGTATTGTTTGGATGTGAAAAGTGGATTAATTTTTTGCTCACAAATCTTCCATAACCTGAATATCTTCATACTGAGGACTTGTTTCTTGGATTTTTCCTCCCTACAAAAGTCTGTTAGTTTTGAACATGCTTCCGTCAAGAATTTCAACTCTAAACCAGAAGCCAATAGTCAGCTAGAGTTGAATACAATACAATTATGTTTTCTGTATTTTTAGAACAATGTAGTTCATTGTGAATTCTTCAAATACATGCTTATGGAGAATGTTTGTAATCTTTAACTGCTGAAATGTGTTGTTCTTCACTGTTCATTATAAAGTCTTCATTGCTTAAGCATGGCTTGTGAATTGTAGAGAAACTTCCTCACAATAACACACAATCTATGTAATTTAATATTCTATTTTATTATATGGAATTTGGATTCTTGATTAGTTGTCATCTGTATGTTAAATTAATTCTACAGACATTTGTTTCAGTGACTGACAGAAGTGTCACAGCGCATCAGGAACTTCACTATACTGAAATATGTCTCAACCCAGTAATTTTCTATTCTTCTGAAGAGGGAAATACTAGAAATCATTGTGCTTTTCTTAATTGTGTGTCTTTCAACACACACTATATCAGTTTCTTTAATTATTAGGGTTTTATATTCTCTTTTGTGAAATTCAGATTCAGTTCCAAACATCGATCATTATAAATTATCCACTAGATGTGTCTTTCAACTCCATCTCTTGTCTTGTGAAGAGTTGAAATATTATTCATCTCTATTCTACATCACAAAGCTTGTTTTCAAGTGCAGCGAGAGCACAGAATGGTGAGGATTGTCATGAAATGTTGCAGATGTCTACATTTTTTTTGTGATTGTAGACATGCTGTACCGAAGTTAAGCATTGTGCTGTAGGTGAAAGAGTAGCAGGTTTGATTCCTTATAAACTGATCTAAATCTTTTGGAGACACTGTGTCCTCTTGTCCACTTCTATGTGGAACTGTTCCATGAACACCTGTCATGTATGATGACTAGGGATTCTTGTTCTGTTAATTTCTCTGGCAATCATGAAATACTGCTGTCACTTTTTCTCCATAGCACAACAGGTCTAGAAGGTCATTGCCCTACAACTAAACTTCTGGTCTTATATCCACATATGCAAATTTACATAGTGGAAGATCAACCAGTCAGCATATTGAGTTCCCAGCTAGAGCCATTACTTACTGCAGTTATCACAATTCTATGTGGACGACAGTCCCATCCTGGCTGAAATTCATGTCCCATTGCTCTAAGAGGCATATATGATACAACATTTTTGATAAAACATTTATTTTATTTAATCTAATGATGTTATACATTGACCAAAGCTTCATTGGCCCATTTGCTTTCTTGCTTCCGAATGAGCTGTGCTGAGCTTTACATGTTTGGAGATGATGTATGTCCATGTTTACATAGTGTATGCTGGTTGGTGATGGCATCTTGAAATGATGTTTCCCGCGAGTCGTGAGCAGTGCTGATGCAGAATTCTGCTACTGATGTTCTTTTTTGTCTATTTCCAATGTTGGCATTCTCATTTTCCAGTTTTTGAGCTGTGTCTTTTTGGGTGATTTGAGGATGTGCTCGGCTATTGTCTTTTGAGTCTGGTATGATATTGGTTTTGTTGTGAAAATCAGCAGTCTTGGCCACTTGGTTAGCCTCATCACTCCCAGTTATCTCTCAATGTCTTATGATCCATTGCAGTTTCATTGTTTTGTCTTGCAATGACAATCTCTTGGCAGTTTTTTAAGTTTCTTCAGATGCAGTAAGAGTTGACTGACAGCCTGTGAATCTGGCAATATTACTGATTATCCATGCAAGTATTAGGCCATAGGCCATGTGGCCTACTACAGTCTCACAGATGAATTTTCCATCCATTTTCTGGACATCCCAGTGATCCGAGGCTTTGTTTGAGACTTATATTTTCTTCCAATGGGTTGATGACCCAGACGGGTATTGTTGGGTTCCGAGTAATGTAGCATTTCGTCTCGTCATGTTTGGTACTACAGCCCACTGCAGGCTTTCACTGCCCCAACTATGCGCCTCTACCCATATCTATCTTCTGCCTTCATCCCTGGACTCTCATAACTTTCAGATCCTGTTCCATGCTGTATAGCCATCTGGTAAGAGGTCTTCCATCTTTTTTTCCCTCTATTTTAGAGAATGTGACCTTATGGGCAATCTGTTTCCTCCAGCCTGTGTAAATGACCCAGCCAGCCATCTCAACCTTGGAAGATTTTATTATTTTGACTACATCAGAATCATCCTGTGTCATATAATTCATGATTTACTTGCCATTTGCAGATTTTCTGTAGAATTATTCTTTCAAATCCCTGGACTCTCATAACTTTCAGATCCTGTTCCATGCTGTATAGCCATCTGGTAAGAGGTCTTCCATCTTTTTTTCCCTCTATTTTGAGAATGTGACCTTATGGGCAATCTGTTTCCTCCAGCCTGTGTAAATGACCCAGCCAGCCATCTCAACCTTGGAAGATTTTATTATTTTGACTACATCAGAATCATCCTGTGTCATATAATTCATGATTTACTTGCCATTTGCAGATTTTCTGTAGAATTATTCTTTCAAATTTATTTTCATTTTAGTTAATGACCAAGTTTCACTTGTACAGGATAACACCTCAGGAAATTTTTGTATATTTTGGATTTAGTTTGAAGGCTAAGATATCAACTACTTATAGCATTTTGTCTACATTGAGGTAATGTGGTTATACTGCCAGTACTCAGTCCATGGAGCCTCATTTGATGCACCACAAGCAGGTTGAGGATAGAAGTGATTAAATGCATGTCACTATCCCTTGCAATTGTGCATATATTTGCCTGTAGCTTGATGCATGCACCATATTGTCTTCTGATTCTGGAAGCTACTGTCCAAGCTCTACACATTGTAATTGTTAAAAGTGAAACATTGCTACAGAGAATCTAGGAGGTGCAGTAGAACTCCGACGTTAGTGTTGTCAGTTACAGTTACTTAAGAAGGTTGTTGTGTCGGGGTTCTACTGTCTACACATTTATACAGAATAAATTATTTTTTTTAAATGAGTTGAAATGCTTTCCCAAGGACACATCCACGGAGGATTAAGTTTGCAGCCAATAAGATGTTAATGGAAGCAACCAGTTTTACTACATTTCTGCCATCTTGTGTGTGCTAACTTTTGCATTTAGCAAGCAAAGGTATTCTTAGGGCTCAAGAGTTAATACAGTGTTAGCTATAAGATTGTTACCCAAAACTTGTTGAATATGTTTGCAAACCTAAGCCACTCTTCCTCCTTAAACTATCCAACAAGGGGTGTCCATGTGTCTCTCAGAGTTCTGATTGCCCCTTATCACAGATTACTTATAGTTGAATCAAAATCTGCAAAGGAAAAAAGTCAGAACTTGGAGTGACAAATACATTGTCTAAAAACTGTATGTGATTTTTAAACAATGATGGGCTGTAATGATATTGGACACCCTGGATGGATTTCTCAACCGAAGTCTAAAATGACCTCTGTTTTCCAGTTTTTTATTGTTTGTATAACACCTATAAAAATGATAAATATTCCCAGAAATTGTTATAAAACCATAGACATGGTTCAGACATTTTGTTTTGTAATTAACAGCCATAGATTTTCAGTTTTTACAGTTATGGAAACAATAAAAAAACTGGAAAACCGCAATTGTGGTTTAGAGTTTGGTTGAAAAATCCACCCCCTGTTTTCTCTTAATGAACATTAGATAATTTTATGTTAAAAGTTTGAAAATTGAGAGGGTTTCAGTGAAAAAGAGGCACATGTCAGTTCCTATTGTGGAGCTCTTTTCCACTGGGCTGCTCATTTAACAGGGGTGACCAGAATGTACAACAATTGGTAAGACAACACTACAACTAACTCAGTGACACTATCGAACTCATAAGTTCATGGCCACGTGGACATAAGCTCTCCATACATCCCCTATCCCGAACTAATGTTTTCCAATTATCCCCTGTGTAATCTACTTCCCTCAAATCATGAATAATATTACTATGCCACCTCATTCTTGGTATATCAACTGAGCGTTTTCCTACAAAAAGGTTCTTTCATTCCCCATTTGTGTCACATGTCCTACCTATCGCAGTTTACAAGACTTATAACTTATTATATCTGGCTTCCTATACATACCATGTAGCTCACTATAGCTAGTTCAAATAAATATTCAGTCATGAATAAAACTGCCATCTAGTGTTGATTTTATGCACTTTGTAATTAGATTTTGTTTGTCAGGAAACTTAAAATTCATGGATCTTACATGGTTTTTGTGAATGTGTAGCTTTTCCCAAACTGTTAATTCTAAAGGCTTAGATGTTTAAAAAGTTTGCAATGTCTCCCGAAACCGTGTTTCTGTGTTATATGAGGTAAGAATGTTCATGACTCAATATTGATTTTATTAATTGAAAAGCTCATGATGTAAAATTCTCAACATTAATATATGAACACCAATTCACTTTAAATCAACATACTTGATAGTAAGCGATGAATATTTTTCAGAAAACTCTTTAATGGTTCGCTGTTTTATTTAGATTGCTTAATACACTTTTTTACGCGATACATTTCACTCAGCCCACCGAAGGAACATTTTTCATAATGGAAAAAGATTGTTCTACTTTCAGTGATCTTCTATCTGTTGATTTAATTTAAATATGTAAGTCATCATCCATCCAAGTATTAGGCCATATGCCCTGTTACGGTCTCAAAGAGTAATTTTCCATTGGGTGCTTTTTTTGACGTCCCAGTGATCTTTTGCCTTGGGGGCGGCAGTAACAAACTTTTTTAAAGATGGGCTTTCTAGTTCATTGAAGATGGGCTTCTCAGTTCTATTAGTTTTGTAAAGGGTGGAGAATGGATTCTACATTCTCCTCTTCCACAATTTCCTCATTTATTTTATGATCCCACTTTGTATAGGCTTCTGTATGACACATAAATCACATCTCATTTGCTGTTATTCGGCTTTCATCTCTTTATATTGTCCATGCTTCACTACCATATCTTAATACTGGTCTTGCGAGAACCTTATAGAGCTGCAATCTTGTGTTATTTTTTGTAAAGATGGTTTCATTATGCTGTTAATTATCCTGTTTTTGTGAAATTTGATTTTCTTTGATATATCAGCTTCATCTTGAAATGTTGTAAATAATTAAATTCATTTACTTGTTCTAAAATGTCATGCTCCAAAACAATTTTGATAGGTAATCACTTCAGTTTTCTTTGTATTGATTTCCATATTATTCCTTTTTGCAATTATATTAAAATTGTGTCTAGAATAGTTTCTGTTCGGGGTTATTAATACCAAATTATCTGGCAAGGAACAGAATAGCTTGTGCAGCAATTTCAGTAACAAAGAAATTAAAAGGTTCGAAAGAAACAAAAAATGTATAGTTTTATAACTGAGTAAGTGTGCAAGTAATAGAAAATATACATAATGCAGTGAAAAAGGCATTTGACTTCTAAATAGGCAACATAAGTGAAAATAGGCAGTAAATAAAGACTGGCCATAAATTAAAATATACTGTGATGATTCACCTTGATGCCATATAAAGGAGGAAATTGGTTGTTCTTTGTAGGTTCTCGTAGGAAGTCCTGGGTTTGACTTCAATCTTTGTCACAGCTTTATAGACTCCAGTGAGGGGAACACAGGGGATATGAAAAATAGGTTTTTTTTTTTCACTTTAAATCAAGTCACTTATTAACTGTGAATAAAACCTGTGAATTTTATTCATAAATATTAGTTCATTCGACAATAAATGAAACTTGTAGAATTATACTAGAATGACCATTATTGGTACTTATTAAAATGCCATTTTGAAGACTAACAGTCACATATAAAATGACCCAAAATTATTTATATTTCAATAACAGCATAAAGTTTAACTGCACTCGGAGTCATACAATGCACTATTTATGTTATTTAAAATGAAATTAAAGGTAATTTCCACAAAATGATGGATGGCCGTTTCTTGGTAGGTCTTGCCTCCATGAATGTTACCAGTAGACTCTCTAGATTGGGAAATATCTCCCACAATTCTTTCTTTCAAATGATGACATTTAAATCTGATTGGGCAACATAACCAGGATTATGAGTACTATTGGTTGACTCATCCGAGTTAGCCAATATCTTTTAAAAATAAAAAAAAAGTTGGTTATCAGTAAAAAAAATTGGGAACAGTTCTGCCATTTTTAACTGCAAAGTAGTGTTCATGAAGAATCTCCATGGTACAAGAATTAAATTTCTTACACAGAAGCATGTGATATACCAAGGCCATGTCCAAAAAATGTGTTTTTAACTCAAAGGGACTAAACTCCCATTTAAACTATAGGGAAGTAATACATATATACATGTTTTAATCACATAGGTAGACGATCATCCTGCCAGTGTATGTGTGATATGTGGTCAGCATGTCGGGTCCTCCAGCCGTTAAAACTGGTTTTCTCAACATGGTGCCGCTACTTATTGTAGCTACCGAAATTCCTCACGGTGCTGAGTGCCAATTTCGAATGCTATCATCAGTTTCACTCCATAAATGTACACTGTATTTTATGATCACAAAGATCACATACTCAATTCTGGAAATGCATGCTATTATCCATTACAGGGACTCTCATGGTTCCAAATGCTTTAAAAAAATGTTTAACTGAAAATACATAGAACTGTTATTCTACCAGTTATATGAATGTGTGAAACATGGACTCGTACTTTAAGGGAGGAAAGAAGATTGGTATTTGAGAATAAAGTTCGTAGGAAATTTTTTTGGGCTAAAAAGAGATGAACAGACAGGTGAATGGAGAAAATTACATAATAGTGAGTTATGTATACAAAGCCACATATAACATTTAAGTCTCATATACTGCGATGAGCAGGACACGTGGCACGAATGGGAAAGAAACAGTTACATGGAAGCTTCTAGTAGGGAAGACACCCAGTTGGTAGACCTAGAATGAGGTGGGAGGATAACATGCACGATTTGAGGGAAGTAGATTCTACAGGAGATGATTGGAAAACATTAGCTCAGGATAGAGAGGTATGGAGAGCTTATGTCTGCATGGCCATGAACCTATGGGTTCAATAGAGCCAGTGAGTTAGTGTTTTTATGAATGTGGTCTAATTCAATTTAAACAATTTCTAATATAATGTGATGTTTTATCTATGATCTAATTTTGACCATTTGGCAAACCCTAATATATTTTAGCTTGTGACTATTTACCTCAATGGGATGTTAATATGTATTTTACTGATAAAGTAAACCTAATGTTATGACAGCAATTACATCTGATTACACAGTACCGCTGTTATGTAAATACCAGTTGGGTTGGTGGGTGATATGCTGTATTACTTGGCACAGAAAATAACAATTTTTCTTAAAACCGTTAGTACTACTTCTGCGACACAAGAATTTGTGTTGTTTAGTCATCAATTTGAAAAACATGCTGTTATTTATAGATGAAGAGCCAAGTTGATGTTCTCTCATAACATAATTATCATAAGTAATGTCACGAGTACTTTCCAAATCATGAATTTATCTAGTTGATTTTGAAATCAAGAGTGGCATTTGTTATGACTATAACAAATTCAAAAATCATTGTTTAAATATAGTTATTTTAAAATATTTATATATTTAATGTAAATGGTGATGCTTGAAAACAAATCAGAAATGTATGGTTATGTTCCATTTGTTTATCCACTGCAACTTGATCATATTATTTATTGCCAAACAGGTTCACAATATTATAAGCATGCACCCTAGTGGAGAAAGGTAAAATCCTTGTTTAAAAACACAATTATTAATGTGTAATTTGAAGGAATCTGTTCATTATTTGTTATATTCAATGTATTTGTTGGAGAGTCAGTCACTGCAAAATAATGCTCTAACCTTTTTATAATATTAAAAAGGAGGAGCTTTCCTTATCATAAAGCGAAGAGAATTTGATAAAGAGCGAGGAGAAACACGACTGTCCATTGGTTGTAAAACAAAATTCATTGAAATGTGACAACTCCCATTTGTGGAATGAGTTAAATAGTCTGTTGCAATTTGCCTGCAGAAAGGTTGAACAACTATACATATTATACTTCAGTTCATTCTGTTTAAGAAGATACTGATCCCATTTCAGACTTTTGAAGGCTCCTGGAGGTTAAGGTCCCACCTTCCTAGTTAATTGGCACAAGATGGGAGCCACATTTTTCTCCAGAACAAGCATCTGATACTCATTTCTTTTGAAAGCTGAATTAACTCTTGGGGGGACCATGGTGCTGCCAGAAGGCTTATAGACCACTAGAAATCCTGACCCCCATCAGGACTCAAACTCTGGCTCCCTTAACCACTTTTAAAGAAAATAAATTTATTCATTTTGATTTGAAAATATTTCCTGCAACAAGCAACTTTTGTGCTTATTAATACATGTTTTTCGTGGGTTTCTCAGTTGTCGGCAAATGCTGGGTTTCATAAACACCACTTCATATTACAAGAATGCTCTTCAGGGTGTCCAGCAGTTAGGAAAATCTTGAAAACCGGAAATAAGTAGGGAATTTGAAAGCAACCGTGAAATAGACTGGAATTTGTAAAGCGACGCACAATCATCGTGTATTCAAATCAAAATAAGCTAAATTAAATTGAAAAAATATATTGTCTGAAGAAGAGAAAGCTAAAGTTGAAAAAAGAAAAGCTGAGATTTTTATAAGAGAACTGGAAGAAAAGAAAAAGCTTTACAAAATGATGTAGGCAAAGAAATTGCCGAGATTGACTTAAAAATCAAACGGTTAAAAAAAATTAATTTTAATGTGAAATAGTTTGCAATGTTCATGTTGAAATAATAAACATATTTTAATACATTATTTTGCTATTATAAGACTTACCAAAGAAGATTATATAATTTTATTACTTCACATAATTTTTACAAAATCAGCTTTACTATAATTAATTCAATTTAGCACTAAAAAACATGGGAGTTATTCTTTGATGCCATAGAAAACCAAGAATAGTCAGGAATTTCATATTTGTAATTTACTGGACATCCCGACTCTTGGATACAACTAAAACATTCCACACATGATATGACACAAAAATCAGATTGTATAAAACAGCAATTAAACAAGTGCTAACTTACAGGAGTTAAACCTGCGTTTTGACTGAAAATGACAAGTCTCGATTGACTTTTTGAAAGAAAAATACTCAGGATATATGGACCTATTAAGAAAAATGGAGAGTAGCGAATGAGATATAATAGGGAATTATGAGTTGTATACATTATCAGATATTGTTACAGATATTAAAGTAAATAGACTGAGATGGGCAGGACATGAAGAGGATGACCAAAAATTAAATAATTAGAATTATAAATGGCAAGCCAAATGGAAGATGGAGAACTGGAATACCAAATTTCTGATAGATGGATGGAGTAATACAGGATGTCAAATGTTTAAAACTCTAGAATTGGTGGGTTACTAGGGAATTATAGATGTGGTAGCTTTCCATACTGGTGAATATGATGATTATGATGGCAGATAATGTTTGGGGACTGTTTGGGCCTTAAAAAAACTACCTGACATTTGTCTTACAGGTGAGGAAAATCTCACCCAGGTAACTTGTCCCGACTAGGACGACGGCTTCCAGCTGATATTAATGCCTTCAGTGTTTAAAATTTTGTATTAATAAGAATTAAGCACATGAATTCTCATGCAGCTATAATATAAAAAATGGTGTAATCAAATGGTAAAGAGAAAAAATTTTGCCTGAACCGGGAATCGAACCCCGAACCTTCAGCTTTCTGTGCTGATGCTCTTAACCATTGAGCTAATTCAGCCTGAATTAGCTCAATGGTTAAGAGCATCAGCACAGAAAGCTGAAGGTTCGGGTTTCGATTCCCGGTTCAGGCAAAAAAATTTTCTATTTACCATTTGATTACAATAATTTAGTAATGTACTTTAAATATACTTATTTCAATCATAGTAACAGCTTTAGCTTCTTAATATTAATAAAAAATGGTAGTTTTATACTTTGGGGAAGGTGCATTTTCTGATATAGTTTTGTCTCTGAAATGAGTATTTTATGGTTATGGTTAGCAATAAGTTACTATTCGAAAGGTCGAAGGTTTAATTCCCAAGGTCAGGATTAGCGGTGGACTAATGGTTATGCTCCTTGTCTCTCATCCCGAGGGTTGCAGGTTAAAACCCGGCTGTGGTCAATGGATTTTTAGGATGCAATGAGCAATCCTCCAGGAGGGACTTTACGCCATGGGTACCTAGTCCGAAGATTTTCAGGCCTGTAAAAGATCCTTAAACCTGAACAAAGAGGCCTCTAAGCAAATTTTACCGATGTCAAACATCCTAGGGCCTGCTTGATGTCTCATTGAGTTGGTGTGTTGACAGCATGTCACTCATGACATCTTCAGACAAATAAGAACTAAAATGAACTTGGTCTATACACTCTTGACAAAGGAGAGGCTATATGACTCAACAATTGCCTATTTCATTAATCACTTATCATTCACTAAGTCTTCCAATGGTCCTGGAGTCCATTCAGCCTCTAAAGGAAATGAGTATAAGATGAATATTATTGGCGTCTTGTATTGGTTCTCTAGAAAAAAATGGTAGCCTTAATCTCTCAACCAAGGCCTGCAGTGGGATCATCTTCAGCTGTTTTGTTGCATTGTGGTCACCTTAATTGAAAGGAAATGAAATTTTATTTGAATGAATTAAGGTAGAAGCAATGTGTTACTTCATTTTATTTTGATATTTAAGGAATTTTTCTGACTGGACATAAAATATAAAATGTTTCACGAAGAATTATTTTCAGATCCTTCTGATTGGAAAGTGAATATTTTACTGAAGGCAGTAATTGAGTGAATGTTGAATGCACAGACATCAGTACATATTTTAAATAGTAAAATATTTATGATCTTTAAGATGATTTCCGAGCTCTTGGCCATGGTTTTGAGGCTTGAAGTTCCCTGACGTTTCACCAGACTGCATCCGGCATCTTCAAGGGTTATCTCAAGAGGATGAGGTCTTGAGACAAGCCTTGAGGATGCTAGACGCAGACTCCGGCAAAACGTCAGGGAACTTCAAGATCATGGCCAACAGCTTGGAAATCTTCATCAAGGTCATCATACTAACTCTGGATGTGAAAGCCTAAGTCAAAAAATATTTGTTTAAAAAATTATTGAATGCTATGCTGTGCAGCTTTACTAGGGAGTTATAGGTGTGGTAGCTTCCCGTTGCTTTCTACACCGGTGAAGGATGATGATGGCCAGATGATTTTTGGAGACTGTTGGGCCTTAAGCTTCCTGACATTTGTCGTACAGGTGAGGTAGAACCTCACCCAGGAGCCTGTCCCAACAGGGAATCGAACCCGGGCCCGATAGACAATGCCAGATGGTAGTAACCCCATCGGCATTAAAAAAACTCTACGTATAGAACATCTCAACTAAATTATTACTTGTACATATGAGGGTCGAAAATTTTCCACAGAGAACTATTTATTCAGAATTGGACTAAACTTTTTGCATAATTATGTCTCTACCCAAATATAATCCGAAGCATTCTACAATTTCACTGAGATTTTGAGTTTTATTCTGGAGTTGGAGGAACGCTACAAAAAATTGATATAATTATCCTTATTTACCCATATAAAGTTTGTATCCTGTTCATCCGATTAGTAATATCGGTCAATGCCACTTGAATATCTAGATTTATTCCCCTCAATTTCAGATTCATTAAGTCACTACATTCATATAAAATCATATTTCATCTAAATCCTCCAGCTGCCATGGTAAACTCAAACCAAGCACATTTTATGACTGAAGGTAAGCGATGTCAGATAAAATATAAATATATGGGAAGATAAAAAAAATCACATATACTATTCGAGAAATTGAATTGTTTTTAGTAATATTACACACAATACATGATCCAGCTTCAAGGTAGTGAGTGCAGGGTGGTTGTCATGATTAATAAAATAACTTTAAAAATTTGTATTCATCATCTTGTCATTCACAACACATTAGTGAAGGTATGTTAATACTTACAAATATTTATTTTGTATTTTTTCCACATTTATCAGAGAAAAATGATGAAGACTGCTTCAACTATACAAGTCAAAATTTAGTTTTCATCATTAGAAAATATAAGTAATCTAATAATACTAAAAATTAGCAGATGCAAACATTAATATATATATATATATATATATATATTCTGGGAGCTACATTTCCTGTCTGTATTGACATTTTAGTTAAATTGAGATATCTTAAAAAAAGCTGGCCACAAAAGCAGTATAAAGAACTTGTTGTTCGACTCAGTAACACGTACTGAGGCCAGTGGCATATGACAAGTTTTGGGTCAGTACAGTGTACTGAGGCCGTCATTCAAAATACCTCTGCAGGCGGAAGAAATACGCAGCTCTGTTTGTTGCTACACGTGATGTCACATAAGGCAGTGTATACTGTCAGCGTCCCACGTCCCATTCCCCTCTGCACTCATAGATAGCAGTGTCATGTGTTCTATTCCTGCATAAACACAACAGTGCCCTCCGTCAACAACTGCACTTACTCCTTAAACGGGTAATACAAAGGTTAATACAATTATTTGCTTTGTGATTTATGTTCAACTATCCAGACGAGAAAAAATATTCTAGTTTTACCACTCACATCCACTTGTATAATTTATGGAGAGGGGTGACATGGTCAGCATGTTGAGCCCACAACTGTACAGCTTACTTTCTTAACCTGGAACCACTGCTTACTATAGATACGCAAATTCCTCACAATTCTCTGGGGCACCACTCCCATACTGGCTGAAATTCCAGGAAAATGTTTTCCACCATGAGTATTTTGAACCAACAGATGTCCCACAGCTCTGTACCAAGATATTCGTTACACCACCAGGTTTCAATTAAGGTTTAGAAATTATAACGAGTTTTAAAAAATGTTTAGTGATTTGATATTATTAAGTAACATGATGGCTGCACACAATTGGTGTAAACTTGGTATCACTTGTAATGTATTTTTATTTTTAAATTGTGAACAAGTTTCCTTATCACATGTTCTGCCTATTATTAGGGACTGCTACCTCATCCATTTGCACAAGTGGATGATCCATCCAGCCAGTATAGGGGTGGGGTGGGATTAGCTGTATACTTAATGTGGACACTACTGATTGTAGCTACACAAATTCCTCACAATGCTGGATGGACACTGGTTCTATACTGAGCAAAATTCCATGAGAAACTTCTCCCATACAGACTTGAACTAACGCATATTCTGTAGCTGTATGCCAAAGTGGCCGCTATTTGCATTTGGTCAAGTTTTATTTCTATCTCCCATACAGACTTGAACTAACGCATATTCTGTAGCTGTATGCAAAAGTGGCAGCTATTTGCATTTGGTCAAGTTTTATTTCTAACTGTGGAAACCTGCCCCCACATTTGGCCTGCTATTAACAATATTATAAGCATGTATTTTTATTTTGACAAAATTAAAATTTTATAAAACAATGGCAGTGCCTGTCCTTTTGTTTGGGAGTTAATCTTGGATTATCACTATCAAAGAAGAAAGTAAAATCCAAGCAGCCAAGATGGAATTTTTAAGAAGAGTAATAGGATGCACTAGGAACGATAAGATGAGGATATCCGTGAAGAACTGCAGATCTCGATAAAGGAAATGATATTTAACAAGATTCGGTGGAAAGAACATGTTAAAAGAATGGAAGAAAGTAGATTACTCATGTGTATGTATATTAATCTAAAAAGTGTAGTATTTATTAACATCAAATAAAATCGTCCATTATTTTCTGGAAGGATGTCGGACGCCCTCAGAACAGATGGTCTTAGATCTATTAGTGAAGATGGAACCAACTAATGCCTAAACCAGGAAGTGAAGAAGAGGAAGAAGAAAAAAACATGTTGCACCACTTTTTTTTTCATATATGGATATTCTTAGACCCAGGGTTGAGGCCAAGAATGTAATTTTTTTAAAATATGAAACTACAATTCATCTATTGGGTTTCATTCCATCTCTCATCCTGGCATTAAGCTGCACACACAGAGGTTTACAAGTAGATGTTCATTCCATTTCTCTTCAGATTTAACATCTGGCTATTTGTAGAATGACACTCTTCTATTTACAGCTGACATAGAATGCATTTTCTTTATAAATTTATGATTTTAATTTTTTAAGCATATATTAAAAATTATTTATAGAATTTTTTAATTAAATGATGGAGTAAGTCTTCTGCAATAGCAGATCAAACTTTTTTTTTTTGTTTTCATTTCATCTGGCTACTTCTAGAATAACTCCTATATAAAGCTGACTTTTAGAATGCATTTACCTAAGTTTTGTGATTTTAATTTAATTTTTATGCAAACTTATATTACAGTTATTTGTAGAGCTTTTTCTAAATTCAATTGATTTTTAATGAAACAAGTGGAGTAACAGGACTTCTAGTGCTAGTGAGTTTTACTTCTACGGGCCTTAACCCCTCCCATTGTACCTTTCCTGTATTGTGGCTTAGGTACAATATTGAAAGTGATGACATTTTGGGTAACAATTGCAAAGTGTGTTGATAAAGATATGAGCTTAATAATGTATTTATAGTGTGTGTGCATATGGGAGAGTTGTTTGGATTTCAGGCAAAGCACCAAGAAGTTGCATACAACCGATTTGCTGAAACTCTGGTTGGTTAATTGGATGAACAAGGTAGTTATCTTGTGCCTTGATTGCACTTAGATAGGCCTGCCAGCTTTCACTTTCACAGCAGGCATCAACATAACATTGTGTGTAAGATGGCTCTGTTACCCACTTTCATAGTCACCATATGTTTGTGTACCTTTATACTTTCATGTGTTGCACTTGACCAGTCTTATCTCAACCAGTCTTAAATATATTAACAATATAGAAGCATTTTGTAATTAGTAATTCTGTACCATTTATACATTTGAAATTTTATTTTATAACATTTTGAAGAAAAACAAGCTATTTAGGGTTTATTTTGAGGATCTTTAAAAATTCATTGTGAAATTAAAATTGTGTTTATAAAGGATTGATAGTAATGTAAAAATGTGCATTTATTTTAAATCAATACAGGTTCAACCAACACACACAAATGTTATTTATTGGTGACTTAAAGCTTAATACTGAAGAAAATTATAATTTTTGCATTTCTTGCATACATTGAAAGAAATTTTCCCAGCACATTGCGGGTCATGAAAGACTAAAATACACTAAGCACTCTGACATTTGTAAAAAATCGCCAGTTTTAGTAAATGTATATTAAGCTGAAATTAAAATGAACTAAAATAGTGTCAGAAATGCTTTACAACATGCGGCACAAACATTTTTTCAAAGTTCCAATCATACACCATGCACAGGCCAACTGATGAGAAGCAGTTTATCCTATGGAATCACAGGATGCAGCCAACATATACACAATATTTAACTAATCTAAAAGCTAACTTGACACAATTTAAGCACTCTAACCTGTGAAAGAGTGCAGCGCCCAAAAATAAATAGTAGTAAGTTCTGAAGTATATGTGTATAGTTAATTAGTACACACTGCAATGGAACAGATTTTGTTTTTTTCTTAGAGTATTCATTAAAATCAATGTGGCTGCCACGTCTTCATGCTACATATTGTAGAAGAAACTTACATAATCGTTAGAAAAATTAAATATAAAATTATGAAATATTTACAAGTAAGGTCCGTCTCATCAAATTTATTAGTTATATATCTATAGCACTTTGGGACTAGTCCCAGGATTCAAAACTGGTGTTTCACTGAAAATCTGGTAGAGGGGGTTACACGTACTGGGTGCATTTTCATTTATCAGATGGACATTGTTGTTAACTGCCTTCAAAATTTCCATCTCCTTGTACGTTTATCTTAGCTGGATTATTTTCTCTGTGCATTATTGTTAGGGTGTTTTCAATATCTAACATACAATGTCCTTCATGGATAACATGTTTTGCATAGCTTGATTTTCCTTCTGCGTGAATAAAGCCTCAAAAATGTTGTTTAAATCTGATACTAAAACTTGTTATATAAATTAACTTCCTATATAAATTTTGTTGCAATCTCTACATGTCAATTTATATACTTTACTATCGAAATTATTTTTTTCGATGTTATTGCTTATTATGTTAATTTTTAAGAATTTAATTTGGCAGGAGTTTATGAAGGATTTAAAAAGTTGTGTCACAGGTTGTAAAGTTTAACAACCACTTTTGCATTTCTTGTATGTGTTGCAAGGAATGCTGCCAACCCATTACGGGCTGTGAAAGGCATATATACACTATAGCGCGCTCTCGGTTTTTGTAAAAATCACCAGTCTTAGTTAATATAAATTAAATTTAAAGTAATGCAAGAGAAAAAAATTAATCTGCTGAGAGACTAATTGCTAGAGATTCATTTTTAGGGCATAAAATGCTATTTCTTGATTTAAAAGGGTTGGAAAGTTGTCCCATATCATAGATTTACAACTTGAAAATTTGTTGGCCCTTTTTGCCACAAATAACTTACGACATTAAAGGCTGAGGACCTGCTTCCTGACTAGCTGGTCCGGGTTCATTACTCAGCAGGATTAAAGATTTTAATTGTTAAACTGTAAAATTTTCAATTTCAGGACTAGGTGGGGTGTGGTGTACAATTTGAAAGGCTTAGGGCAATAACATGATAAGCCATATGTTGTTCTTTCTGAGATATAAGGATTTTAATGTTTCAAAAAATTATACATACTAATTGGGCAGTGTTGTTAATACATTGTGTGTCCATATGTTTTAACTCATCACTGGCTTCTTATTATTCATAATTTGTAGGATTTGCATCCTGTTTATTTCCAAAATCACTCCTCGGAGGAAGATATTGGGTTTGCATTCACTATCATGTTTTTCTTTTTCCAAATCATGGTCCTTTCCCTAGTGTTTTTCGTATTTTGTTTCCGTCTTTGATTCGAGGCTTGATCCTTGGGACTGCAAGCAATGTATAAGATACACCTCATCTGGGGTTTCCTGCCTAGGCCGATTACCTTTACCCAGCTCCAGAACTCAGCCTGCCCCATTTTATTTTGGAATTCTCTCCTAGATGGGTTGTCTTGTAGGACTAACGAACCCCATCAATCTGCAAGGCTGTAGATGTATAGTTGCCTCTTCCGCCAGGTACACCGTACCGAAGGACTACTCTGTTGTATGTGCCATTGAGGTCCTTACCGTAACCCTGGCAAGGGACCCTCACAAGATACTATCAGCTGGGCAAACTGAACCAAGCTTTTATTGCCCTGGCTTGGGACAGGCTATGGCAGGTTTTCTTTACTGGTACACTTACAAATGGTTTTATGGATATTTTAATACAATTTATTTGCTATAATTGTAATAAATAATATTTCTTAACAGAATGTGACTAATCATGTTACTGCCCTAAGTCCATGAATTTTTTTATTGAGTGCGTTTTTTTGAAAACAGGTGTCTACACATTTATTGTTTGTCCGTTTTCTACATAAACATAAAGATCAGATGGTTTACCTAGTCTGGAGCATGACGTATAATTGTTCATGAGAGAAGCAATAATTTAAAACATTGAAATCTCACACTTGCAAAGATTGCCCTTGCACTTTATTGATAGTCATAGCGAACACAAGGCTAATTGGAAATTGAACTCGAACATGAACATATTCAAATGCAATGTTGTGTCAAAATTTCAAGTCAATCGATTGTCTATGTTCAGAGTTTTGCACACAGAAACATATGTAGGTTGAATTTTTATATATAAAGATGTAAAATACATTAATAATAATAATGCTTTATTTTACCTGACAGAGTTAAGGCCCTCTTCCACTCAACCAGTGAATAATAAAATTATATTTATTACAGTTAAAATATTATCTAATACTAACAAAACATGGAATAAAATAAAATTAAAATACTATAAAATAAATATATAGTTGTTTTTATACACCAATCTTTAATAATAATAATATATGAACCATTTATTGATATATGCACTTTATGTATAGATAGAACTTAAGATATATTTGAAGCTATAATAAGAAAGGTTTGTTCTAAATGGTTAACATCCCGAGGCAAATGATGTCTGATTCTCATACTAAAGTAAAATAATACTGCAGTTTGAAGCCAAATTATTTAGCCTCCATTGCACAATTTATTGTCTGAATAAATTATTGATGACTGGTTGTTTGAAGCATGGTAAAAGTGTTGTATTGCATACTTGATTTGTTATTTATACATTGAAAGCTTCACATTTATTTATCAATATTTACATTATCAAATAATTAAAGTCATTAAATTAGTTAATGATCACAGTTTTAATGAAGTTAAACAACGATGTCTGGAAACGAATATTGCAGTTTGACAGCAACAAAGTTAATATCAGTTATTTTAACTGGAATATTGAATACAAACTGATGTAAGACAAGATTCTGTAAATATCAGTCCAGAAAATATTTGCTGACAAAATTATGATTCTGTCTCGAGGAATTTTTAAGTACTAATTTTAACAGAACTAGACTAATAAACAAGCTTGGAGTCAAACCCAAAACCTAATATTTGTGATACTAGATTAACTTCTAAGGTGTTGCATGTCATAATAATTTCTGGACCAATGTTTACTAGATCTATTTTGATTTTCATCTATATTTTAAAGCATCACTCTGTATTTTCAATTCCACCTTCAGAGGCTCACTCTGTTTTTATTTCAAACTTCTTGCATTTGACATCTCATGTTTTATTCTTGAAGTTGCTGTTGAACCGTGGAAATCGTGTGAATAAATTAGTCATATTTATTAAAATAACATTCTATACCATATTAAAAAGGTGAATCTGGTACATCTCGCCTCGTAAATATTTTTGTTTCACGTTACATCTTTCAATATGTTCATATCATCAGCAGGTCAGAGTGTTCAAGCTGATCATATGGACAGCATACCAAATGAAACAAATATTTATGAGGTAAGTTGTACCAGATAAAATTTTTTATTAAGAATTTATTAATTCTATACCATACTGATAATAATGAAGTTGTTGCTGAAGGCAGTGGCGGCTTGTAATAAAATAGATGATATCTGAATCTAATTTGTTTAACATGAACATTGATCGCTTTATAAAGAAATGTTTAAATTCCCAATAAAATGTCTTCTTAAAGTAGAAGCCGACATGCATAATCGAAGCAACAACTCGTAGCATTCAGCAATCTTGAATTAATCTATAAGAGAGATGTTTGCATTTACATTGGTGTGCTGAGGTAGCTCAGTGATAGAATATTGGCCTAGAACGTCGAAGGTCCTGGGTTCAACCCGTCACAGCATATAATTTTTGTCTCCTAATATAATTTATCCTTCGGTGAGAAGTGTTGAATTAATAATAAAAAACATTTTAATGTAACATTAGATAAAATTACTTGGTTTTTAGTAACACTGCTATAGTAAAGTAACCTCTCTATTGTGTTGCATGTTATGCCATGACATGGACCAAACTTATCTCGCCATCATGGGGCCAGATGAAATGAAATAAAATGGGTGAACATGGAGTAGAATGTATATAATAATTTACCTAAGTTTGTCTACCAACTTTATAATCAGATTCCCATATATGAGAATCGGCTGCGGTGGACTAGTGGTTATGCTCCTTGCCTATAGTTGCAATGGTTGCTACTCCAAACTCTGCTGGGCCAATATATTTTTAGGATGGAAAAATCCAAGGAGGAAGTCTTCCAGGAGGGACTTTAAGCCATGGGTCTTGTCTGAAGATTTTCAGGCTCATAAAAGATCCTTAAATAAAGAGGCCTCTAAGCAAAATTTACCGACATCAACGTCCTAATAATACCTTAGTTGCCTGTTAGATGTCTCATTGGGTCGGTGTGCTGACTGCATGACATCTATGAGCAAATAAAGTAACTAAAAATTAACTTGGTATAGTAACTCTTAGAAACGAGAGGCTATGGCTCAACAAAGAGCTATGCCATTGATCTAAAGGCATTCCTTATTTTTAAATTATTTATATATTTCAGAGAATAAAAATTTGTGTATGGATTTTAATAAATGGACCCTTTAGTGAAGTGAAGTGATCCCACTACAGACCTCAGGAGGCCCTTGGGGTAGTTGGAGGTTAAGGCCCCCCCCTTTTTTTCTGGACTATCGGCACTTATCAGCTGAGTTGTCAGTCCTGTGTGATGGCTGCCTTTATCCCCAGAACAAGAGTTTGATACTATTTTCATGAGAGCCTGAGTCGACCCCTGGGTCAGTTTAAAATTCTGACCCCACCGGGACTCAAACCATCGAGCTTGTAGCGCTATGCTACAACATGCCCCTTTATGTTTGTATTATATATGTATATGAAATATCTTGATCAGCCTCGGTGGTCTAGATGTTAAATACTTTATCTCGTCCCAGGTTTAAACCCAGCAAAATCCAATGGATTTTTAAATTGGAGAAAAAACATTTTTTAAAAACTTTTTTGCAGCTTCTTATTTTATAACTTTGACATGGATTGACCCCTGAATTGTCCATGTAAATACCACTGGGTTTAGATTGGAAACCTAGTAGCTCAATTGGTAGAGCATTCGCATAGAAAGCCAAAGGTCCTGTGTTCAAACCCCAGTGTAGGCATATATTTTTCTCTTCAAATATGTGTTTAAATTGGAGGCCTAGGTACCTGAATGGCTAGATCATTGGCTTAGAAAGGCAAAGGTCCTAGGTTCAAACCCTGGTCTAGCTTATATTTTTCTCTTGAAATACCACCAGGTTGTTTAAAGTTATACCTGTTATTCTCTCCTGGCATCAGCAGAATAGTAACCTGCTTCTGAAATTGGGGGCTGTTACATTATCTGATATCATCCTCTTATCACCTCCTTTCGGAAGGTCAATTGCTAATATGCCTCCAACTATCTATCTTCCCATGTTTCTCTTCCATTTAGTTCTTCCCAGTCGTATCCTCTTTCTTGTAAACTTTTCTTCGCTCTATTAATCCATCTTTGTATCTTGGGATTTGTCTTTGTGGTAGTCTTTCCTTTTAATTCTTTTTAAATGTCCAAACCATTTTAGTATATATTTTTTCTATCAGTTAATTTATCTACATTTAATGTCTCCCTGATTTTGTCATTTCTTATTCTGTCTCGTACCATTTCATGTAAGAATTTCATTTCTGTAGCTTGGATTCTGCTCAATTCATTCTTTGTATATGTCCAAATCTCAAGTGCATATGTTAAAACTGGTTTGAAATATGTTTTATACATTGCCATTATATTCGTAGTGGATATATCTTTATTCCAGATCAATTATTCTATCTTGCCTTGATATGATGGGTAATGTATAACAAAACACCGGAAGAATCCTTAAACCTAAACTTAACCAAACTACCAGATAATCAACGATAAGAATAATTTACTTAAAAACTTTGTGGTCCGAGGTAGATTAAATGCAGGACCTCATGAGGATTAAAATCAGTGTGGTATAGTCGAGGTTTGAAGTAGCATAAGATGCATATGGTGACTCGAAGAACGGGTAACTGACCCGGCGAGTGAGTGAGTGAGTCAGTCAGCATGGTGCTTAGCATGTGATGAGTGGCTGGAACATGTGGCGATGTAGGCGATTCTCATTTGATTGGTGTTTGTGTACACAGATTCAGTGGAGGTCACCGCCACCAAGAGGAAAAGCGAGGGCGGAGACGCACCTGAAGGTACACCTGCAGAAGGAGCGAGTCCAGAGAAGAAAGCCAAGCTGGACGAAGCAGAGGCTAATGGCGAGGCCGAGGCAGTCGCCTAAATTAAAAGAAATGTGTAAAGAGAATAAAGAACTTGATTTTTTTTGGTTATTAATTTAAGATATCCACCTGTTGTATTGCAAGTGTGTGGTGGGACCACTTAACAGCTACAGAACAGTTTGCATTTATTGTGTTTTTTAGTTAACATTCCTGCACTTTATCTCTGGTGCAAAGAAATTTCAACTTGGATACAAGTAAAAATGTAGATGTTAGGCAACTATCAACAATATTTTTAAGGGGGTGGTAGGTGAAATTTCTATTTTCACAGTAAATAACATTTCTTGTAGTTTTGAATTATTTTTATTTTAAAAAAATCTTAATACAAATTATTTTCTTGAATTGTTAATAAAAAGTTATGAATCTTTTTATAATGTAGAAGTATTTACAGATTTATCTACACTAAACACATTTATTGCAAAGAGCATTATTATTATTATATAAGAATAGCTATAAGGCTGTGGTCCATAACTTATTTTTTTCCAGACGTTTCTCCCTCGGCTACATGAGACCGAGTTCTTCTAGGTGATGTTTCCTGAGCGAAAGTTTTCCAACATCACCTACCCATAGAAGAAGCTACCACTGAAGATAGCCTTCGTAGCCGAGAGACAAACGTCTGGAAAAACACCAGTTATGGACCACGGTATTATAGCCCAAAAATCTTCTAAAATCATGTTTCCTGGCCGCATAATCTAAAAGTATTATTATTCCATAGTGTTTAGAACATGTGATAGAAATGTCTGTTGCCTAAATTGTTAAAACTTTATAAACATATTTCAGGGAACATACTGATTTATTAACATTGATTATTAGAAAGTGGCTAATTTCACCCATCTCTCTCTTAAATAGAGAAAAGTTAGGATTTAAAATCCCTTCTCTTCCCGCTCCATGCCCCTCAACAAGTCTCTTTGATGTGGTGCACAAGTGTTTTCTAAGTGTTAGGTATATATATATAATTGTTTATTGGTGCAAAGTTTTTTTTTTTTAATTTATGAAATAACAGGTTTTGTTTTGCACTAGAGGAGGTTACGTTTCATTTTAAAATACTTAAACGCTTTCTGTATATGTCGAGAAATTGTACATTTTACTTTTTAATATTGGTAAATTGATATGTGTATATGAGCTAGGAGACTTATTTTCAACAGTTGCCTACACTGATGTTAGATAAATGTCTCTTTTTGAAAAAAAAAGGTCTCAAGTGCATCGCCTGTTTGTTAGCTATTTTAACACCAAACTGTGTTCCAACAAAATGGAAAATGTTTTCTACCGGCTTTTTTTTTATACGACAGGCTAGTTTACTTTACCAGCGACAAATGAAAAGTGATCTGTATTTTGTGAGTTGTTAATTTGTGATGAGTAACAAATAGTGGTGCATTTAGAGATCGTTAAAATGTACAGATCATTCAACTGTCAATCTGTGTTCAACTTAGTGCAGTATGGCAATAAAAGAGTTAGTTTCCAGTACATTTGTCTGTTTTTATGTTCCTTTCATACAAGCATGTCTTCCCAATGATCTTTACCATTTGGTTGGTACCTTAAAATTACTTTAGGAACTCTAGATCTAGACACATGGTATATAGTAATTATTATGAGTTATTTTGACTTGTCATCCATGCAAGTATTAGGCCTCTTACAGTATCAGAGAGGAATTTTATATCCTGTGCTTTTTGGACGTCCCAGTGTGACTTACTAAAAAATTTTATATTCTGCAAACTATAGTTTTGTTGCATCTATGCTACATGGTCTGCATTCTTTTTTTTCTTTCAGTTATTCTATAGGTTGATTTCTACTGAACTTCCGTATCATTTTTATCTGTTTTCAGTCATTTGGTATTTACCTCTTACTTTAAGGGAGGAAAGGAGATTACAAGTATTTGAGAATAAAGTACTTAGGAAAATTTTTGGACCAAAGAGAGATGAACAGACAGGTGAATGGAGAAGACTACATAACAATGAACTACATGGTCTTTATAGGAAGCCAGATATAATAACAGTTAAGTCTCGTAGACTGCGATGGGCAGGACATGTTGCACGTATTCTGTTGAGGTGAATAGTCCTAACATAAAAGTTAAATTAAAATGAACCTGTTGGCAGGTGCCTTCGTCTTCAACTTTGTTAAAGTAGTGTATATAAAATTTACTGGAGCACTTAACTTCCATCATCAGCAAGTTGAGCTTCTGCTACTTGCTTACGATGATGTATACTCCAAGTGTTTGTAGCAGCAACTGACTTGTTTTTGACGATTTCACATAATGGTTGTTTGATTGGAGTGCGTTCTCATTGTTAAAAATTCCCATATTTATTATATTAAAGTAAGGTGTTGTTTATTTCCTTTAATTTAGAGGTCTTCAAATATTTAACTTTTATAGGAATTAATCACTATGAGGTTTAATTTCACCATCTTCAAATATATCTATCTTTGCTGGAATGTTTTCTCTGTGAATTATTGTGTTCATTTGGTGACCTGCGTTAATGTTTTTGCATAGCTTGATTTATCAGCCGTGTGCATGAAATCTTTTAGGTGTTCTTTATAACTTGTATTGAAACTTCTGCTTGTCTTGCAAATATAAAATTTATTACAATCTTTACATGTTAGTTTGTAGACTCCCTTGTTGAATTTGCTATGTTCTTCTATGCCATTGTATATTTGTTTTCTGTTTTATAAGCTGTGTTAATGTTTTTTTTTTTCAAAGTTCTGGCTAGTTTTGTGGTTTCATTTCCTGTGTATGTTATCCATGTTTTATTATCAGATTCTCTTACAAGTTTTGTTATAGAGCAATTCCATATGTGACTGACTGACATTTACAATACACTTTTGCTGCAAAATTTTTGCATAAATATTACAATTGGTTGAAATTAGAGGTGTTATATATGTGATATGATAGAGGAAAAGTGTCTGATTAAGATTGTACATATATATACAACTTCTGAAGAAAAACAATATTACATATTCTCTATCAAAGTATGTGTGACTGACTGACATAAATGTCAACTCATCATGCAGCTTAACGTGTTCACCTACATTATTCTCTGAAATGTGATCCTTAATTCAATTTTCCAAAATACCGTTTGAAGGGCACATTTCAAGTTACAGTTTAAATGAAAAAATAAACCTAAATCACAATTAATACCGAAGTTATGACCTAATATGTGATGTGTGACTGGCTGACATTATTTTGTGACTGACTGACATCTGAATTTTATTTAGAATTTCAAAATGCAAATATTACACAAATGTAACAAAATACTATGAAACTAGATAAACAGCTTCAGTAACAGAGATTAATAAAAAGCTGCAAATACTTTACCAATTCTATGAAAATTGTTAAATTTAATTTTGCTGTAAAATAAATATTACTTTAAATCAATAATGTTATTAAATTAACTCGCTTACCACGTACCATTTTAAATTATAAATATAACGAAAGTATTAAATACTTAATAACAAAGCGCCTTCTCTATTGTTAAATATACCTACTAAAATTGTATGCATGTGTGTGTGTATATATATAATAACTGATTACAATTTAGTCCGGTGCCATAGCAGAGTGGTTAAGGCAAGAAGCCTTGGCGCAGAGCTATGGGACTTGCGCTGTGATTAACACAGTGGATGTGAGACCAGCAGCTAGTTTTTAAACCAAGAGCCTTCTAGGACTGGAGTTTATTATAGTTTACCTGATGTAAGATTTAATATTTTTGATTTCTAGATTGAACCACTGAAATAAAAATTTTAAGCCCCCCAGAATGTATGCACATTCTTAATAAGTTAGTGCATGTACTTTCAAAACAAATTATCGTAAATCGCATTAGTGAGCGGTAGTTAGTAAACAATTGCTGACTAATGAATTCTACTTTTAACCCTTTAGGTGTCATGAGCTGATTAGATCGGCTCCTGTCCATTACCTGCCAGACAATATACTTAAACTACTTGCAAAGCTGATCACATTGGCATATGCAATTTAAATCTCAGACACGAGAGATTTTACCAGTGGCATGCAGAGGGTTAAACAACAATAAAAACATAACTCTAATTAGCCCGAATTCTGATGATTCACATCATAACATCGATATGTGAGATAGCATTTCTCTCCCTAGTCTTCGCCGCTAACTTGATCCATTAATAAAAATAATGTTTCCTGTCACACATGAAGTACCACGATGTAACTGAATGGTTTGAGTCAAGATATCTCAATAGAGAGCACTGATTCGAGCCCCATGAGAGAAGAAATTTTCTCATGGAATTTTGGCCACAATGGGATTGGTGCCCGCCCAGAATCATCAAGAATTTGGACAGCTACAATATTTAGCGGTTGCAGTCGAGAAAAGCAGCCATAACGGCTGGAGTATCCGACATGCTGATCACATGTCACCCTATATGTTGGTTAGATGATTGTTCACCTCTGTGATTGATATACTTGGTTATGAGATTAGCAGCCAATGGCTTTCTATGCCTGTCACGCCATTCAGTTGTTTTTAACACACAAACTTATGAATTTGATGCGCTTATTGTTTGACAGTTGTGCATACTCTATAACATACGGGTCCAACGCTTTCACGTTGTATATGCAATGAGTATGTGATAGATGCAAGATATTCAAATTGTTTTTCTAAAAAATTCTTTCCTTCTTCTATATCATTTTGTGACTCCAGTTATTTGGTTGGTTTTACAGCTCACATTACATAATTCTGCACCGTTTTGTATCTTCTTTCCCGATATTTCATACATCAGTGCCATCCTTTTTACTTGGCCGCCAATCGCCTTTCCATTGTACGATTCAAATATGCAAGTAAGCAGTGTCACATTGCTAAATGTATAGGCCTATTTAATTACCTGCTGCTCCAACTGAAAATTTTTATCACCTCAAGTTTTTGAAGAAATCACTATAGTTACGAAAAACACTTTTCTATAGCAAACATTTGTAGCACACTTGCTATGTATCACAACCTGACACCAGAACGAAGTATTTCTTCTGAACTTCTCGTCACCTTCCATATAAACTAGGCAACAGCAGTTAATATTGAGATAGGTCCTATGCTAATTTTTCCAATGAACTGCCTGGATCTCATTTTGTGTAATTTTCTGAGAAATCAACAAGTATGGCTGCTTCGTTTATGCAACCTTTTTCCTGAATATATTTAAATGCTTCTGCTAACTGTCTTTTAGGTCAAATTGACATAGAAAAATGGTCAGTAATTATTTTATGGAACAGCCGAGCCGAACAGTGTACCAGATTTCCTAAACCATGTTTACATTAATCCTCAGCGGAGTGCAGCAAGCAACTGACTGTATCATGCGTATTAGCTTACATACGATAGGACAAATGTCAGTCAGTCACGGGATACTAGTGGAAAAAATAATGACTTTACAAGAAAATGTCTTCAATACTTTTTTGTTAGTTGTGTACCGATAACATAGAATCCAAGAGGAAATTTTATTCCATCAATTATTATGTTTGTATAAGTTTTCTGTGACTGACTGACCATAACTTGCAGTTAACAATTATAGGACACATTTGAGGTATATAGAACATTAGAAGGCCATTAATATTATTACATTTACGACTAGGGAGGACCAACGTATAGTTTAACAAAAGAGTTTGTAAAATAAAACGAATTAATATGACCAAATCATTAAACAACAAATTGGTAAAATTTTGCGTTTTTCACAGGTTTGGAATATGACAAGTTCCACCACTAATATTAGATTAAAATAATACACTTATGGAACATTATCTTATAGAATCAGAAAATTGTATCCTTAAACATATATATTACGCCAAAGAAATTATTCCTGCATCAATTTAAAAATTTTGATCTCTGTATGACATTTTCATGGAATCGCTCTATATTGTTACGTAATTTATATGTATTCACGATTCATTTGATTATTATTGAGAAACTTGTCTTACAATGGATTCCAGCCCATTGTGGAATAAAAGAAAATGAAAGAGCTGTTATACTCACAAAAAAAATATGTAAAATTTAGCAGAAAGTAACAAATTCATTTTCTTATGATTCAATTAAAAATAATTATAAAGAGAAAAATTAATGATAATTGCAATTCTAATTTAATTGAAAAAGTTGGAAATAGAAATAAAAAATACTGTTGGAAAATCCATTTACAATTCTGGAACTACCACGGAAATCTGCAGTTCCTATACTGAGGCTTACTAGAGGACATGAAAACATCATCATAGAATTGGTGTATTGTGTGGAAATGGACAGAGAACATTTAACAAACTGTGTAGCTCTTCAAAATTATCAAGATGTGACATCCAAGTATTGGGAAGCAAGAAGGAGAATAACTTTGTTAACGCCAGAACATTATGAACATACATATAATTATAATTACACACAACAAATTTTAACTTTTTGTCGCTTGCAGAAATGAAAACAGGTGATTTCAGTTAATTGGCAAGCACTGATTTCGAATTTCGTTTTTCTCTGTCACCTAACAGTCTTTTACGAGGATGTGTTACATTTTTTTCGTTATATTTCACATATTATTGCTTATCTGAGCTTACTTTCAATTTTTTTGCAATGTTGCTAAAGCATTTGATCTATACTGACTCGCTGGCACTATCGAACCCATAGGTTCGTGGCTGCATGGACATAAGCTCTCCATACATCCCTATCCTGAGCTAATGCTTTCCAATCATTCCCTGTATAATCAACTTTCCTCAAATCATAGTTCTCCCACCTCATTCTTGGTCTACCAAAAGGGCGTTTTCCCCTCTGGCTTTCCTACAAGAAGCTTCCATGCACATCTTTCATTCCCCATATGCGCAACATGTCCTGCCCATTGCATTCTACGAGACTTAACTGTTCTTATTTATCTGGCTTCCTATAAAGACCATGTAGTTCATTATGTAGTTTTCTCCATTCACCTGTCTTCATCTCTCTTTGCAAAAATTTTCCTCCCTTAAAGTAAGAGTCCATGTTTTGCACCCATATAATATAACTGGTAGAATAATAGTTTTATATATTTTTAGTTTAACGTTTTTTGAAAGGAGTTGGGACATCAAGAGTCTCTGCAATACATAATAGCACGCAATTTCCAGAGTTGAGCCTATGTTTAATTTCTTTGTGCATCTCATTCCTATTTGTGATTATTATTCCTAGGTATTTGAATTCAGCCACTCCCTCATTCGTCATTAGCTGTGCATTTCCATTATATAATTAATTTCTATGTGTGACCATATATTCAGTTTTATTGATATTTACTTCGTCCCAATTTCGTAGTGTTACTCAATAGTGTGTGCATGTTGTCCTTTAGCATCTCCTCGCTATCGGCGAATAGTACTGCATCATCAGCATAAACTAACTTATTAATACCAGCAATTGATCTATGTAAAACCAAATAATATAAGACCCAAAAAGTTATTTTTTTTCTAAGATAGATAAATATATTTACATGCTTTAAATTGTAGCAAAAATCTTGCCTTTCAAAACTCCTTCCTGGATGATCTACACCGATAAGATGGCTTCAAAATGTCTGTAATAAGCTGCCAGTAATCAGAAAGCATGTTGGTCACTGATTTCCCTTTGTAATGCTTTTCCACTTCTAAAATGTCTTGGTGGAACCTTTCGCCATGTTCATCACTGACGTCACCCAAGTTCGGTGGGAAAAAATCAAAGTGTGAGTGCAGAAAGTGTATCTTACGGGACATATAATCCCATTAATTTGTAAGCCCTCAACAAGTCTCTGTAGTTTTCTGCTCTATAGTTTCCCAGAAAATTCACACATACTGACTTGAAGGCAAGCCAGGCATTTTTCTCAACTGGAGTGAGAGTCCTCTCATCATCAAGGAGAGGACTGATAAAAATGCCTTCTTTTAGTTTAGCCTCGCACAATCTTTGAAATTTCGTCCTTAAATATTAGAAAGTCCTGCCTGATTTGTCTATTGCCCTCACAAAGTTCTTGATCAACCCCAGTTTTATATGTAATGGTGGGAAAAATATTTTAGTTGCATCAACAAGCGGCGGGTTTCACACTTTTGTCCTACTTCTGAAGTTTCTCCTGATGGTCACTCCCCAATTACATGATTATGCTTATCACGACTGTCCCACTCACACAAAAAACAGCAAAATTTTGTGAATCCTGGCTGCAATCCCTCTTACCATGCCAATTACTTTTAGATCTGCCAACTATGTTGTGGATAATTCAAAGCCTTAAGAATTGTTCTCATAGTGTCGTATGATTCCTTCATAGTAATGGAGAAGGCAACTGGCACAGATGGATATATTTTCCCGTAATGCAAAAGAATAGCCTTTAAACTCAATTTCAACGAGTCTATGAAGAGATGCCATTCTTGAGGATTATGTTCATTTTGCAATTCAACCGTTAGCCCATTAATATCTTAGCAGTAAACCAACTATATTTGAAGAGAAAAATTTTTGCCTAGACCGAGACTCGAACCCGGGACCCTTGGCTTTCCGGGCCAAGTGCTCTACCAACTGAGCTACTGAGGCGAGTTGCGATCTAGATGCAAATTTTTCTCTTATATACGTTGTAATTCCCTCGTGCCAAATGCTTGAAACCATAGCTTCTATGTATAACTGTAGGCTTGAGTCTGCAGCCGACTGTTGAGGAGTTCACAGAGAGCACGCAGTATCTCCTGAAGATGTCTACCGCAGCAGTAGACGAAACGTCGAGTAGAACGACTGGACCACGGCCTATATGCCCGGAAGACGAACCTAATAGGGATCATAGCTTCTATCTTTGCAAATGGCAGCTTCTTAGTTAAGAAGACATTTATTGGGAATTTAAACACTACTTTATAGCCAGTAGGGCTTCTATTGACGATTTTATTATTAATTTAACACATCTCATGGAAGTATAAATATTTGAAGAGAAAAAGAAAAATTTGCATCTAGATCGCAACTCGCCTCGGTAGCTCAGTTGGTAGAGCACTTGGCCCGGAAAGCCAAGGGTCCCGGGTTCAAGTCTCGGTCTAGGTGAAAAATTTTCTCTTCAAATATAATTTATCCTTCAATGAGAAGTGTTAAATTAATAATAAAATCGTCAGTAAACCAACTTCATTTTCAGCTATAACTTGATCCCCAGTGCCGTGTTTGAGAACAGCGCGCCTCACATGAAGGTGAGGTAGCATTTTTCAGTTCGATACCACTTTTCATAATTTGAAATTTTGTTAATGCAATGAGTAGCAAAGTCATGTTATAGATTTGAAAGGAATTAATGATAATGGTCTACAAAAAATGTTCCAACCTATTTAGCAAAACATTAAAACTAAATAAGGGATTTATATTGTCCTATCTGCAATGTAGAAGTATTACTTCTGGATCCATTGGAGAAAATTCCTGGGTGTGCACAAGAGTTAGTGTAATAATTTGATAATCTAATACTTAACACAATATAGGGATGCATGCATCAACTTGGTTTTCCAAGGAAACTGATTAATGTATGTAGAATTGTATCTGTACCAAAGGCAATGGTGATATCAGGAAGAATCACAAGTGAAAATTTTGAAGTAGAGAAAGGAACTAGACAAGGTGACCAGCTGGCGCCTCTACTATTTAATATAGCTTTTCACACTGCAATAATAAAATCAGAAGTGCAAATTAATAGAACCATTTTTAATAAAACAGATTTAAAGTTGTGGTCATTACTGGAAGAAGGATACCCTCAGTAGTGTTGGATATTGAAACTCAGAAGTTGGGATTTAAATACAAAGGAATCAAAATTTATATCAATTAGCAAAAGACAAAATGACCAAGGAAAGGAAGTCAAAATTGGTGCATATAAGTTTGAAAAGGTAAATGAATTTATATATCTTGGGTCAATGTTGACAGCAAATAATGATATAAAGAGTCAGGTACAACGAAGAACGTATCTGGATAACAGGGTATATTCACTTTTAACATTTGTTAAAAACAATATCTAAAGAAATTAAGATTTATAAAACTTTAAGACCCATTATAACATATGGTACTGAAACATGGGTCTTAAATAAAAATACATGCAAACAACAGGAAAATCTAAGGGTTTTTTAGAGCAACTGAAACAGGGCGGGTGGAGAGCCAGATACGAGATATATGAATTGTATAGGGAATTGGATTTAGAGACATATATAAGATGTCAAAGATTGAGATGGTTAGGACATATCACAAATATGGAAACTATAAAGAAAGTGAAGATTGTCTTCAATAACAATACAGATTAAGAGGAAGACCAAGAAAGTGGAATTGTGTACAAGTAAATGTGAAAAAAATATGGAATAAGTGGAGTGAGCTGGCGATGGATGGAAGGCCATAGAGGAGGTTAAGGCCCACTCGGGTTGTAAAACCAAATAAGACGAATGTGATAATTGTAATGATGCAATGGAACAGTTTCAAGACAGTTTAGCAATTAATAAACGAATGGTTTTATTGTTTGTCCTCTAGTTTATTTTTTTTATATGCTTTCATCTAATGATGAAATAGTCAATTACATCCCACTGGAGTTTTGATTTTCTTCAGGTGAATCAAAGCCTCTAATGAGATTAATCTAGGGAACAATAAAAATAATGAAATGTAGATAAAACCCTCGTTCTGGTTTGTGACTCTTTGGTACAAATTATTTAATTTGCACTAAAATGGACCAGATAAGAAATGAGAATATCCATGAAGAACTACAGATTTACTCCATAAAAGAAAATATATTTAACAAGATTCAGTGGAAAGAATGGAAGAAAGATTACCAAATAAAATCTTATATTATTTTCCGAGAGGAAGAAGAGATGTCGGACATCCTCGGAAGAGATGGTCTTAGATCTATTAGTGAAGATGAAACAGGCAACTAATACCTAATCCAGGAAGTGCAGATTTTTTTTTTACATATTAATTTACAGACTACTTTTTGAAAGCTTATATTTTTAACTTATACTGATAGCTAGGGCTCAGAGGACCTATAAAAGACCTAAAGATAGCCTAAAAAAGGACAAAAACTGGAAAAATTATGTAAAAAGTGTTGCAGTTGCGGAGTGGATAAAGAAAACCTCGCTGTCTTCGCCCTCTGCTCGAGTTATTTTCCCAAAGTGGCAACTTCTTACAAAATTGAAAATGAAAACAATAGTTCAGGCGGTCAGTAGGCTTGTGGTTAAAAATAATGGGATGTTTTGTGAAGGTTCAATAGTTTCTTGCAAAACAAAATTGTTTGGAATGTGAAAAGTCTTTTGTCCCGCGCCGTGGCCGAGTGGTTAAGGCAGGAAGCCTTGGCGTAGAGCTACGGGACTTGCGCTGGTTCGAGTCTCCATGGGGGAAGAAATTTTCTCATGGTATTTCGACCAGTATGGGACCGGTGCCCACCCAACATCGTGAGGCAATTGGGTAGCTACAATAAGTAGCGGCTCCAGGTTGAGAAAACCAGCTATAACGGCTGGGGGACTTGACATGCTGACCACATGTCACCCCTACACTGGCTGATTATCATCTACCTCTGTGATTGACACATGTGGATGTGAGGGCAGCAGCCATATGGTAGGCTAAGGGCCTTGTAGGCCTGTCGTGCCAGGAGAGAGTGAAAAGTCTTTAGAAAGTAAAACTAGATAGTGTTTTTAAAAGAATTCATAGTTAAATGTGGGAAATAACATTATGAGGTTCTTAATTCTTGAAAGAATGAGTCATTTTTAACATCAACCTCATAGTAATTAGTTGTAGGGACTGCAATAAAGTATACACAGGAAAAGCAAAACAATTTGGACACAGAAATAATAAAAATAATGAAATTGAAAAATAGCTATTGTAGCACATAGTTTGTTGGAGTGTCATAAAATTGAAAAAGAGGCCAAACTTTTTAAAAATATTTGGAAAAACCTTTAGAATTGACAGTTTGGGAGAAGATTTATATTCACAAGAATAAATTTAGATCCATGAATTTCAAAATTCCTGATAAAAGGGACCTGATCTCGATGTTCATCAAATCAACACCAGATGACATTATAGATGGAGATTCCAACAAAAATCCGGTAGTCATAATGTCGGTTAAAAATGGGAGATGTTTCCTCTTGAAAACTGCAGTTCCTGTTCTTAAAAAATCATACACTACGAGGTAAGATGTTAAAAATGATTCATTTTTAAAAGAAGTTGGAATTTAGGCTATGGACTTTGCAGATCCTTGAATTACACGAATGGTATAAATGTGGTCAAAAGAAGGTAAAGTTGCAAAAAAAGCCATTAAGACCTAAAAAAAGGACAAACCCACAATTTTCTGGCCTACAATATATGTATGCATATAGCAAATGCTGTGGTTTTAACAACAAAGTTATTCTTGCTTCCCAATACTTGGATGACACATCTTGATAATTTTGAAGAGCTGCACAGTTTGTTAAATGTTGTTGTTGTCTTCTAATGGCGAGATGTGACGCTTAAGTCATTTTATCTCTGGCTTCCCAGTACAAGCGAAGAAGGTCCTTAGAGTGTTGTGCAGATGGATTTAAAGCTGGACAGACCAGAAGGTGGTGTTTGTCCATGATCAGGTCCAGGTCTTTGTATATGACACATCTGTCGGATTGGAAAACGTTTATTCTGTGGAGATGGTGAGCCAGGCAGTCATGTCCTGACATCAGTCTGAATTTTGCTACTGCTTCCTTGAGGCCTTTATATTTTATTTCTGTGTATAGCTCATCAATTTTTCCCCATGATTTCCCTCTGGCTGTTGCTATGTTTTCTTTCATGTTTTCCATTTGGAATGCTTTCTTAATTTCTTCGATCTTTCTGTGGAGGTTCGATTTCGGGTGGGTTATCTGTATTTTGGTACCCTTTTTGGCAAGTCCATCAGCTATTTCATTGCCAACTATTCCGATGTGTGAGGGTATCCACTGGAAGGATATAATTTATTTTGGTTGTTGAGGTATTTTAGAAGTTTACGGCATTCCAAGATGGTTTCATTTTCTGGTGTTTGGTTGGAGGTTATTGCTTGTATAGCGGCCTTAGAGTCTGCCAGAATAACAGCTTTTGTAAACATTTTTGTTCGGAATAGGAGGTTCTTGAGTGCTACTTCTATGGCTTTTACTTCACCATCAAAGGCTGTATTGTTTGTGCCTACTGCAACATGACTAAACAGATGAGATTAGATTCCTGCACCAGCATTTTCACTCTTGGTTTTGGAGCCATCTGTGAAGACTCTTAGCCACTCTGGTTCTGGGAACTTTGTACTAATAGTTTCTAAGGTCATTTGTTTGGCTATTGATGGGTTTGTATAATTTTTCTTTATTATTTCATCTATTGAGAGGGTTGCATTTTACAGTTGGTAATCTAATGGGCTTGGTATTTGAGGTGTTGGTTCAGTTTTGGCATCTAATTTATGTTTTTGGAAAAGATTACTAGTTTTGTGGAGAAAGGAAGGTTGTGTGATTAAGATCTGGGGTGTTGTGCTTTGAGGTTGGATTGCTTTTGGTAGCGCTGCTAATTTTGTGTGCATGATGCAGGATTTCTTTTCTATCTCATTTTGAATTGAGGGATTGCCTGTGAACATTCTCATAGTTGCAGTGTTAGTTGATTTTACTGCTCCAGTGACTAATTTTAGCATTCGATTCTGGATTATTTCTAGTTTATTCATTGTGGTGTCTTTAGCTGTTACTATTGTTTCTGCTCCATAGGTTATAATTGGTTTCATGTAGATTTATATGTTTTGTTTAGGGTGTCCAATGAGCTCCCCCATTTCTTCCCAGCTAATCTCTTCAGTATGTATGAGTTTTTGTTCGCTTTTTCTTCGATCTTGTTGACATGATGCTCCCAGTTTAGTTTATTATCTAGATGGACTCCTAAGTATTTTGTGCAATTGGATTTGGTTATCGGGGTATTGTTGATTGGTATGTTGAAGGATTCACTTGTGTGTCTTAGTGAGAAGTACTGGTAAAATGTTTTTGACATGCTGATTTCCATGTTGTTAATTGTGCACCAGTGTTGTAGCCTTTTTATGGCATTGTCCATAGACTTCTGCAGCTGTTTTTTGTGGTTTCTGGCTGAATTGTTGGCCTTCGTCCATATGACTAAATCATCTGCAAATAGTGCACATTTGATGTGCTGATTAGTTTTGATTTCCTTAGGGAGGTAGTTTGTTAAATGTTCTCTGTCCATTTCCACACCTTGAGATCACAATATACACTCAATACACCAACCCTCTTACTAATAATCCATATATAACTTTTATACAAGGTTTATACACATCTCAGTTGAAAATTCTTACTAATAAACACTATTAGGTGTTCAGTGTATAAGAGGTGTACAACTTTACATGGGAATCATTATACATGCCTCCAGCCTTGTTTAAGGATTGTATAACTAGACAAAATGTCGTACTTCAAATAAATAATATTAATAAAGCTCTGGATGGGAAAATGAAAGCGTCATAAAATGCCTTTTGTTACATTCATTCTCGATCAGACTTAATAATATTTTTAAATTTAAAAATCCAAACCACGAATTTGTATGTAACATAAAATCATATTTAGTGATCTTAAATATAAAATTATGCCACAATATGACAAATTTAAAATATCCGGCGTGTCCTGGTGCACTCATCATATCATGTGTTTTCCGTTTATTTGATTAAGTAAATGAAAAAGTAATTATAAATTTATAACATATTTAAACATTGATTCACAAAAGAATATGTTTTATGATAATTGCTGTAGACAAGATTTAACCTGAATGTAGTTTAAATGCTTCATAATATTATTTTAACAAAAATTTCTTGCATCATTAATACATAATACGCATACCGATATAAAAATGTATTTAATTATAGAGGTATTATTACTGCAGCAAATTGCTGCAAGCTACATATTAGCTTGATAGTCTTGTGGTTAGAGCTTCTGACTATGGTCCATGAGGTCCTAGGTTCGATTCCTGATCAAACTGCAATGATTTTTTTTTTCACTTAAAGCTCTGTTGTCGGTAACATTTCCTACTATTTTGAACGTTTTCTAACACATCTTAAAACACTGCATATAATTCATAAGTAATAGGAAAAACTTATTAGTTTCCAAGAATTGTTCGAAGTTCTTGACATTAGATGGCAGCACATTATCTGTGAAACTAATTCTACGATATATTTGACATAGCGTAAAGGAAAATGTAAATAAATTAAAACACTTATTTTTTCCGTACCTCCCCAATTAGAGAATCTCTATTCTTATCCATGTTCCTTTCTTACACAATCACTAGTTGATGTTTTATTTCTGTTACAAACTGTGCATACTATTTTCTGACATCATAATGATGACGTATTGTGTATAACAGTTCTTTTGTTATATAGCTCCGGCACAAAGTTTATTAGTAAGGAAATTATACATGATCTACATAAGGCGTATACATTGTATAACTAAACGACTGATGAAAGCCTGTATAAGAGATTTTTATTAGTAAGACTGCAATTCCATGATGTTTTCATGTCCTGTAGTAAGCAAACTGCAGGCTTTTGTGGTAGTTCCAGATTTATGGATGGCCTACAACGAACAAAAGTGTACGTATATTATGTTGGGCCTCGTCTTCAGACATAATATAAAAAAAAATGACATTTCCTCAACTTCCAAGCCTTACTGATATTCAATTGGGTCTTGGCCTTAAGACTTTCTGTCATACTGCTACTGAAAAGTGAATACAGTATAGCAGGAAGATGTGAAAATACTGTACAGTGAAGGTGGTCTCAGTGTGCAAGTTGCAGAAAATGCATTGTGTGCTGATGGTGATACTCTAGCTCCATTGTAAGAGCCTTCCGAACATTTTCACCTCATTCTAGAACCTTTCTGCCATAATGTTCCAAGAGCCATACAATTGGACAATGTTATGCATCAACCGGCCAAGCTCCATTTTTAAGAAAATTATATTTTCATGCTATCTGTTGTACTGGCTCATGAAGTAAGTGTACACTCACTTTTAGTGCCAAATCTTTAAATATAGACTTATTATTAAAGTAAATTTAAATGCTTAGCAAAATTTATATAGATTGAAAAATACTGGAAAGAGTAAATTAATTTACATATACATCAACATATTGGATGAAGTAAATATAGTTATTAATTTTAATAAAACCATGGGAATAATAAATTCAGTAATAAACTTTTGCTAGTCCAGAGAGATACCAGAATATGGGTATTCAAAACTTTAGCAAGACCTGCACTTTGCTTCGGCAGTGAGGCATGGACTTTGAGGAAAGGAGAGGAGAGCAGGATAACTTGTAATGAAATGAGATATGTAGCAGGATATACCAAATGGGATCACAAACGCAATGATATCTTGAGGAACTATGTTTAAAACAGGTAATTGAACACATACATAGATACCAGAACAAGTGGATGAATCATTTGCGACAAATGAGTTCAGATAGTTCCCAAGGCCATGCTTTCTTTATTGTCCAACAGGGAAGAGATCTCTGGGCCGTCTAAGGAAACGCTGGATACAAAATTCATCAGTGTGATCGTAACAGGCCTATAGGTGTACGACTTGGTTGGATGAAGAATAAGATTTAAATGCCATCAGTCCTATCAGAGATTCTGTGCTTTGGAACAAACAGTTATGAAATCAGATCTTTATAAATACTTACTTACTTACTCACTGGCACTATCAAACCTGTAGGTTCATGACCATGCGGACATAAGCTCTCCATACATCCCTATCCTGAGCTAATCTAAATTTTGCATCATGCAGCTAAACACCAAATGTTCCTGCTCTTAGACTGTTGGTGCATAACTGTCAAACAAGGAAAATAACTTGCAATATCCAGTATTGTTAGTTTGTCACTATAATAAAGAGTGGAGATTACTTAATTTTTCTGGAAACTTACATAATAGTGCATAGCAGGTTGATGTATAACACTGTCCAATTGTCCTATATTTCTATTACCTTGAAGAGGCTTGTTAATGTAGCTAGGTGTGCTGTACAGATTTTTCTTTCTAAAGTTGTAATGTAGATTTGTCCATAGCATCCAGATGTTAGCAAATTCTGAGGAATGTATTTGTTCAGGTTCTAAATATTTTTAGACATCTTCATCAATACCACTTACAAGGGAAACATCAACCATTGCCCAAACCTACCTTGAAATTTCTCCCAGAGAAATGTACCAAAGGCATATCCAAAACAAAAAAAAATCTGTATTTTAATTGTATGGCACCAGTCTGTCCTGTAATTAACATTACCTTCTTACAAAATTACTTTTATTTTGAGGAATTTAATGGCTTTAATATTTTTTCACTGAATCTAAATTCTATGACTGGCATTAATATGTGTAATATAAAGAAATTCAGAGCAAATTGACACCAACAATGAAATAGTGCATGATCTCATCAGATTTTTTTTTTTTTTTTTTGCTATTGTGGCAGAGTCTATCAAGTCCTTTACTTCCACTCAGGCGACCCAGCGTGTTAATTGAAAATCCACCATGGGTGTTGAGTTGTGTGCTTACAAGAAAAAAGAGGACTAAAAGTAAATGTAAGAAATGAAAAGAATAAAACAGAAAAGATATATATTTATAGTATTCAATGTACTCTTATAGCTGAGCTGAACAACCTTGTGTACGGGTGAGAACGAACGAAAACATACCAGGTAGGGTAGGTAGTCCAACTGCAGGGAAGAATCATATATGTAAAGCCTTTGAAAAAAATGATGGCGCAACTCTTGATAATGGAAAAATTTTGGAGTTTTGAAGAGCGATTCACACCAGTACAGTTCTGACTCGTTTGAGTATAAAGCGGATGGCGTAAGTCTCTCTTCATGCATCATTCGTATCATTTGCTTCAGTGGAGCAGTTGGTAAGATGCTCTTTTTCCAACGATGCGAGCCCACGTTCGATTCTGGTCAGGTAGATTTTTTAAATTTGTTTATTTATTATTATTTAATAATGTCATTGATTTTCATAATGTCTCCATGTTACCAGGCTTCGTTATATAAATCAATTTGTATATATATGGAAATATTCCCGGTCGGGACAGGCTCCTGGGTGAGATTTTTTCGGGGTTTTTCCTCACCTGGAAGATAAATGTCAGAAAGTTTAGGGCTCAACGGTCGACAAAAATCATCATTATCATCATCATTCTTCACCGGTGTGGAAAGAAACAGAAAGCTACCACACTTACAGTTCACTAGTAAATCTGCAAAGCACAGCATGAAAATGCTATGATTGCAGTGAAAGACCTGCCCTCAGGCAGAATTACTATGGAATGGAAATAAAGAAATTAAAAGAAACAGCTCATATATATATATATATATATATATATATATAGAAAATGAAAAACGATTGTAATGTCTCATTACTTTGTTTACAAAACACATGGCAAAATAAAATTATTTATTTCCATTACTAATACAAAATGCGTCTGATTAATTTAAATTAAGTTAATATCTAATTTCATTATACAAGTAAATCCTGAAGTACTGCATCGCTTCATGCAGACAATTTGTAGGAGAAATAGTTGTGGTCTAGTGGAGGGAGCTCCTGTTTCCCGTGCATGAGGTTGTGTGTTTGATCGTGCTGTCATGCTTTCTTTTTTCTCTCGTCCTTATTTCAATTAATTTTCTTTGTTTTGTTTCATTTATTTTGCTTTGTTTTATTTTCAGTATTTACTGCGTTACTTATTTACACAAAATTGTTTTCTATTGCACGACACGATGAAATAGAATGGATTTAGTTTCTCAAATAGTTTTATACTTGTGAACTAAATCTCTGATCATGCACAGTGGCTTCATTCTGAGACTCCAAAATTATCTGTGCGCCATCAATTATTTCAAAGGCTGTACATTAATCCAGAACTGTTTATCTTCAAGCTGCCACCTCATGTCTTACTGTTTTGAATAATGTAGTAGTATGTTTTGAAAATGTATACTACTTCCGTCTGAACACGCCCCCCGACCACACTGCGACATTACCCGATAATGCCAGGTGAGCCTAATAAAGATTTTTTTATTTCTATCAAAGGGATCCAGGGTTCGACTCTTGGTTCAGACATAATTTCTAAAATAAAATTATACCCAATTCTGGAAAGTGTTAATTCAAAATATAATTGGTCGCAGGAAGCTGTGAAACGTGCTGTTATGAGTTCTAGTGAAGGTATAAAAGAGCATACCCTAAAAATAGTTATATATATGGCAATCCTGTGTCCTTTTTCCGGTACAGTCGATATATATCGCCACGCGCTATATAAATTATTAATCTGAGGAAAAATGTAGTAACGAGAATCTATGTTAAGCAAATGTAGGTCACTGTTTATAATGTGAAAATTAAAAATAAAACTTACGAATGCAGCTGAAAGCAATGGATCAGGTATAGTTTTATTGCAAGGAAATATTTATAAGCACATCATTATAATTTATAATAAATCCACGTCTGTGGGCTCGAGTTCGATACTATTTTGGGACAAGATTCCTGGGTGAGGTTTTTTTGGGGATTTTCCTCACATTTAATGTAAAATTATAGAATATTCACCTGAAAGGTCCGTCTCCTCAACTTAATTATCATTTAACTGTAGCGCTTTCGGGACTTGTCCCATCATCGGCAGGATTCAAAACTGGTGTTTCACTGAAGATCTGGTAGAGGGGGTTGCATGTATTTGGTTCGTTTTCGTTTATCAGGCTGTCGTTGTGAGCTGCTTTCATGATTTCGTACTCGAAGAGATGGAAATCATGAAAGCAGCTCACAACGACAGCCTGATAAACGAAAACGAACCAAATACATGCAACCCCCTCTACCAGATCTTCAGTGAAACACCAGTTTTGAATCCTGCCGATGATGGGAGAAGTCCCGAAAGCGCTACAGTTAAATGATAATTAAGTTGAGGAGACGGACCTTTCAGGTGAATATTCTATAATTTTACATTAATTTTGAATAAACCTCAACGGAACACATCATGAATCTTATAAAAGTTGATTTTCCTCACATGTAAGACAAATGTTAGAGAAACTTTAACACCCAGTCATCAAACAGCATGTGGCCATCATTACTAGGTACTATATTCGCCTCATCATTGGGGCAGCGTAACCCCGCTTTCCAGGCACCTCGACCTTACAAGTGGATTCAAAGTACACCAGGAGATAATACCAGAAATATAATAAGAAGGATATAGGGTATATTTCATATTGATCCTAAAAAAAGATTGCATTTATATAATGTAAAGATTTAATTTCATTACCAACCCATAACGTAGATAATGTGACATTGATTAAAGAAATCACAGATCATTTAAATAAAATGGTTTGGTGGGGGGGATTTGAAAATACTAACGGAAAACCTCAGAGAAGGAAAATAGTTGTCCATTATATTATGTAGGCGAGTGTAGAATTAAAGGTTTTTAATCAGAGCATTACTGAGCGAGTTGACAGCGTAAGAATCGGTTCTCTATGATATGAATTTCCTATTCGAGTTTAAGTCCTAGTTTCATTTTAGATTTGTCAGTCGTCAATGTAAATGCTGTAATTTCACAATCGGTTTAATCCACAATTTCATAATAATGTTAAATATAGATAAAATAAATATCCTATCATATAATAATAATAATAATAATACTTTATTTATTCTGGCAGAGTTAAGGCCATAAGGCCCTCTCTTCCACTCAACCAGCACAAATACAAATAAATATCCGACAAATATAGATATACACTGTACTAATTATAAACAGTTAAAGATACAATAAATGTAGCAATGTAAATGTCATGTACAAACAACATTTCATAGGGTAATAACAATAATGATACGATAATAATAGTAATAATAATAATATAAATATGATACATTATACGGGAAACACCAATTAATATATATATCTTACACTGGATAATAATGAAGTCGAGTTTAGAGCAAATATAAATTTAGATTTCTTTTAAAAGATGCCAATGTCCGGCAGTGTTCTGCTCTAGAGCAGGTCCTTCACTGCAATCATAACACTTTATTGCAGCTTTACTAGGGAATTATAGGCATGGTAGCTTCTCGATGATTTCCTTTCATAATATCGTTAAATATAAATAAAATAAATATCCTATCCTGTAATGTTCTGCCCTAGGACAGGTCCTTCACTGCAATCGTAGCATTTTCATGCTATGCTTTGCAGATTTTCTAGGGAATTATAGATGTTGTAGCTTCCCGTTTCTTTCCACACCGGGATGATGATAATGGTGGCCATATGATGTTCGGGAACCGTTTGGGCCTCAAAACTTAGTGACATTTGTCTTACGGGTGAGGAAAAACCTCACCCAGGAAGCTTTTTCTCCGCCGGGTATCGAACCCCGGGCCCGCTACGTGACAAGGCAGCACACTACCTTGAGACCACATCGGTGAACAAAATGAGGCTACGTTATATGACCTATACGTTAAAGGCGTCTTTTGAATACGAGAATAAAAATATACAGCAATATTATATCTAATGTCTACTTTTTTGAAAGCGTGGCAAGGGAAATGTGTGGAGGAAGGAAGTTGTGTTCAGCTGATTTCCCCCACTCCCGACAAAATATTCAGACGTTTTCATTTCAAGGTCGCGGGATGTTTGGTGTGAACAATTATCATGTTATATTCCAGAAGGTTGTTTTCATGAACAAACATGATATCGGCAATTTAATAAAATAACTACTTACATACCATTAAATCCATGTCACGTGGTACAGGGATCCCCCGAAATTTGTATTACTCATAATCACGCCTACTCGACACTAGATTATAGTTCAATGAGACGTGAAGTTGCTATTCATTTTCACGTGATTGTTGATATGTTCGTTTAGCGGCGAAGGTGTGGTATTTTATCAGTTCTCATATCGATTACAACGAGATTGGACCTGCATCTGAAATGCTGGCGATGTTTTACTACAATTTTATTATTTACATAATTTTGCTTACAGTAGCTGCAGAATGTCAAATAATAAGGTAAGTTGATCTTATCTGAAATATAATTGTGCTTAAAAGTACATTATCTTTCCCTTTAATTTCCATAGTATATTCTTGTAATACGTACTACTTCTGTCTTTACTACAATTTTGTAATATTTTATATTCTTTTCAAAGATGTTGATAACATTATTTTATAATTTTTAGACATTTATTTACGTGATACACGGTAACATTACGATATTTTTAGACAATATTGTGAAATTCACTAGCTATTTTTCCCTCATCTTTCAATGTTTCCACCATCAACAACTCAATTACACATATTTTTGTTAGGTTAGTGTACTACTACTACTCACTGGCACTATCGAACCCATAGATTCATGGCCGCGCGGACATAAGCTCTCCAAACATCCCTATCCTGAGCTAATGCTTTCCAATCATTCCCTGTATAATCTACTTCCCTCAAATCATAGTTAATGTTATTCTCCCACTTCATTCTTGGTCTACCAACTGGGCGTTTTCCCTCTGGCTTTCCTACAAGAAGCTTCCATGCAAGTCTTTCATTCCCCATATGTGCAACATGTCCTGTCCATCGCAGTCTACGAGACTTAACTGTTCTTATTATATCTGGCTTCCTATAAAGACCATGTAGTTCTTTGTTATGTAGTCTTCTCCATTCACCTGTCTGTTCATCTCTCTTTGGTCCAAAAATTTTCCTAAGTACTTTATTCTCAAATACTTGTAATCTCCTTTCCTCCCTTAAAGTAAGAGTCCATGTTTCGCACCCATATAATGTAACTGGTAGAATAATAGTTTTATATATTTTCAGTTTAACGTTTTTTGAAAGGAGTTAGTGTACACTTTGGTAAATAATATGCATGCAATTTTTTTTGTAAGGTTGGAAAGGGAGAAGGTAGTGTACATCAATTTCTAATAAACGTTTGGGAATTTATATCAAAGGTTGGTCTTACCATACATGCTGCCACTTTGCGACTGCTCTAATAAATTAATGCGCATGCACACTGTTATTCTGTAGGGTGTAGAAAAATATATTTGGAAAGGTAAACTTGTTTCTCCAAATCAGTTAATATCCAAAATTATTTTTATATAATTAACCTAGAGGCTTATAGCCGCCCGAACATCCGTATCCAGAGCTAATGTTTTCCAACCATTCCCTGAACAATTGACTTTCCTCAAATCATGGTTAATATTTTACTCCCATATCATTCTTGGCCTACCTACTAGGTGCTTTCCCCTCTGGTTTCCTACTAGAAGTTTTGGCTCAACTATCGTAACAGCTGGCACATCTATATGGTGAATGGTTGGGACTTAGAAAAATGTTGGCTGAATTTTGGAGAGTGACATTCTATGATTTTCTATACTATATTCTTATCCCACTCTTGCACTACATACTTTTAGCATCTGTAATAACATTTCATGCTATTTTAAACAATTTGAAAGATTTTTAAACATATTTTACATCATCATCATCATCATAGTACATTCACGAATTTAGGCCATTTGTTGACCTGTTTCGGCCTCAAGAGAAACACCATCCAGAAGTCTTTTGAGTGGACGTCCTGGTCTTCTTCTTCCTGCAGGTTGATATCTTAACATTAGTTTGGGTATTCTGTGATCTTCCATTCGATGAACATGTTGTATCCATCTTGACTTATAATCAGAAATTTTGTTTTCTAAAGATTCCATGTGTAATTCTTCTAAGATGTCTTCATTTTTTTTGTGATCTAGTAGTGTGTATCCTGCAGTCCTCCGAAGATATCTCATTTCAGCAGATCTAAGTCTCTGTATATCCTTCTGTTTCAACGTCCATACTTCGCTACCATACAAAAGAGTTGGAAGAGCCAGTGTTTTATACACTTTCAGTCTTGAATGCTTTTGGACTAACTGTGGCTTGAAGATAGAATTTATTAACCCTAAAATTCTTAAAAATTTAGATATTTTTGCATTTACATCCTTTTCTTCTTCATATGAGATATTGCATCCTAGATATGTAAAATTATTCACCTGCTCCAAAATTTTATTGTCCAGTACAATTTTACTTCTGACAGGATCTACACCTTGAAATGCCATAATTTTTGTTTTTTCTGTAGATATCTTTAATCCATATTCTTCTGTAATTTTGTTAAGTTCATACAGACCTTTCTGTAGATTATCTTCGGAATTTGCTATTATTATTTGGTCATCTGCAAACAATAGGGTGTTTAATTTTCTATTTTCTGATATTCTTATTCCAAATTTATATGTTTTGTTCCAGCAACATATTACTTCATTGATATAAATTGCAAAGAGTGTTGGGGATAGGGGGCAGCCTTGTCTCACACCACGATTTATAATTCCTTCTTCAGAAAATCTGTTATTTAATTTAATCTTTATGGTGTTGTCTTTGTAAATATTTTGTATGTTCTGCCGAAGTAAATTTGGTATATTTCTGTCTTCCAATATATTTAAGAGTTTTGATCTCTTGACTGTGTCGAATGCTTTTTCAAAATCTATGAAAGCAAAATGTGTTTCTAAGTTGAATTCTCTTCTTTTTTCAAGCAATAGTTTAACAGAAAATGCTGAATCAATACAAGATCGTCCTTTCCTAAATCCATTTTGACATTCCATAAGGAATTTTTCACTGAAACTTTTCAATTTTCCATTTAAAATGTCTGCATAAATTTTGTAGCATGTGTTTAACAAACTGATTCCCCTATAGTTGTCCATTTTTCTCTTGTCTCCTTTCTTGAACAGGGGTATAACAATGCTTGTCTTCCATTCTTGTGGTATATCTGCATTTTTGAATATATTATTAAAGAAGGACAACAGTCTTTCATGGAACTGTTTGCCTGCATATTTGTACAATTCAGAATTCAAGCCATCTGTGCCAGTTGCCTTCCCATTTTTTAATTTCTTTAAACTATTGTTCAATTCTTCCAATGATATTATGGAATCTGTCTCATTATTATTTCGGAAAATTGTATCTTCATAGCTATTGTCAGTCCAAAGACTTTTATAATAATTGAAAAAATCTTCTTTTGTTACTCCGCAATTAATTTTGGTAGATTCTTTAATATCTTTATTCAAATGTTTTAATATTTTGAAGGCATTAGGTTGGAGCTTATGCAAATCTGATTCTAAATGTGTAACAAAATTTAACCATGTTTTCCTATGTCTCTTTCTTATTTCCCTCTTAACAATAGCTCTACAGCGTTTGAATTCTATTTCATTTTCTACTTTCTTTGTGTTCAAATATTTTTTATAAGCTGCATTTTTTTCTTCAATCAATTGTTTTATTTGATCATCCCAGATTTTTAGAGTTCTATTTCTTCTTTGTTGTATATTTACTTTTCCTAAAGTTTCATTAGCTGCATTTTGAATTATCATAAGTAATGCCACGAGTGATTTCCAAATTATCGATAAATTCACGACTCACGAAGTGAGGAGTGAATTTATCTAGAGAATTTGGAAATCAAGAGTGGCATTTGTTAGGACTATTTAACGAATAAAATAAAGCTGTTTACTCACAAATCATTATTTAACTACAGTTATTTAAAAATATTTTTATATTTAAAGTAAACGGTGATGTTTGAAAACTAATGAGAAACGATAGGTAGCCTACGCTTCTACTGCTTCTTTTGTTTATCACTGCAACCAGATCATACTATTTATTGCCAAAGGAACGCAATATTGTAAGAATGCTCTCTAGTGGAGAAAAAATGAAACACATCAATCTGTATATTAATTCATTTTTGATGTCGTATACATTTAAGAAAGTGCAAACAGTGGTTTCTTTTTTTGGTGGTATAATCAATTGCTACAAATGTTGACATGTAAGCACTATTATATACAATCTGGTAGCCGTATTTGTTATAGGCTCAGTCACTGCAAAATAACGGTCAGACCTGTTCAGAATATTAAAAAGGAGGAGCTTTGCTTAATATATGATAATCCTAACGTTGATAATTATTTCGTGAAACACGTCTCTGATTGGTTGTAATACAGAAATCATTGAAACGTGATTGGTCATTGACTCCCATTTGGGGCATGAGTTAAATAGTCATTTTAATGTTTTTCCATTCTTCTTCGACATCATTACTTTCTGGAGTTGTAGCCATATATTGCTGAATTCTTCTCGAATATAACCATTTAATGCTGTCATCATAAAATAATTTTACCTTGTACTTTTGTTCTAAGCTCTGTTGTTGTTTCTTCTTTTTTAACCATCTTGGTGGAAATCTTATTCTTGCTTCTACTAGGTAGTGATCTGAACCAATATCATATCCTCTGTAGGCTCTGACATCGAGAAACAATTTAAAAATCTTATTATTTGCAATGAAATAATCAATGATTGATTTTGAGTCCTGACGATGCCAGGTATATTTATGTATGTTTCTATGATTGTAAAAGGTATTCATTATTTTCAGTTCATTGTAGATAGCAAAATCTGTTAATCTTGTCCCATTCTTATTGCTGGTTGGTTCGCCAAATGTTCCAATATTATTGTTGACTTGAGCATTGCCCACTCTGGCATTTAAATCTCCTATTATGAGAATGTAATCATTTCTATTAATTTTGCTATAAATTTCTTGTAATATTTTATAAAATTCTTCATTGTCTTCTTCACGGCCTTCCTCTGGTGCATATACACCAAGAACTGTCAAATTACCTCTATTTATTTTCAGTCGAAGCTCTAATATTCTTTCATTCCAGTAAGTGTAGTGTTGAATTTTATTTCTTATGGTTTTATTAATCCAAATCATTACTCCAGCTTGTCCATGGGTTTTCCTGTCGACACCGCTATATATTTGTACATAATTTTGTGTTTCTTTCGTTCCTTTAAGTTTCTTCTTAGTCTCTGTAGTTACTGCAATATCAATGTTTCTATTTTTAAATATACTGTCTAGTTCCTCTTCTTTTTCATGGATGCTTCGGACATTCCAGGTTGCATATCTTACAATATCATTGTGCCGTTTTCTTTTAACCATATTTCTTTGCTGTGGGTCGTCATATTTCAATTCCTTCTGGCTTTTTTTGTGTTGAGACTTGAAAGTAGTTTTGAAGTTCCTTAGGACAGGTTACTGGCCCGACGCTAAGTAGTCCAGTGGTAGGGCTGCTACCTTTTAGTCTCTGGACAGACATTAGGATACCGCGTTTACTCAGTACCTGATGGAACGGTTATACCGCCGTGACTCGGTCCTCAGAGCCTCGTTTGTGAAAACAGGTTGTACCACGAGAGGAGGTGAGGATGAGAATTGGGTAGGAGAGGTTATACACACGTCACTACCCCTTACAACCCACATATTTTACAATTATTAAATATTTATTTATGTATGCAAATTGTGCTATTTATCTCCCAATGAATCACAGTGCACATGTGCGAATGCTTAATATAACTTTCACTAGATGGCAGGATATATCTGTGAAATCGGTGTGACCAATACTCACAATTAATTCCAAGCCATATTTCAAGAAATTAACCTAATTATGTTAGGTTCTGATGGGACAATATTGGTTTACAATTTATTAAATAATATGCATGTAATTTATTTTGTTAGGTTAGGAAGAGGGAAGTTGGTGTACATCCATTTCTTATAAATATTGTTTGAGATTTTATTGCGATGGGTGGTCATATCGATTTCATATATATATATGATGCCTACAAAGATCTGCTGTGGGAACTCAACGAGAAGAGAGAACAGATATGGCCTGAGTTCTACGCAACGGATGCGATGATCTACAGGGAATGGACAGCAGCCAGATATGACCTCAGACACACCGCGACGAGAGTCGCGGTCCATGGTTTCCACCACAGGATATGCACAACAGTGAAGCGCCATAACCCAAAGTGCAGGTGCAAACTATGTGGGTCGCACTGCGACCGATATCACCTATTACAGTGTAAAAACATAGGAACATCGATAACAGACTTTTGTAAGACTTGAAAACAGTTATTTCTACATAGCCATTGGCTGCAATGATACCTATTATATATATATCCTGCCATGTAGTGGAGGTTAGTTACATTAAGCATTCTTAAGCCCTTGACGAACCAATGCCTGAATGGAAGAGTGGCATGGAAACTCCTTGTAGGAAAACCAGAGAGTAAGCATCCAGTACGTTGGATAAGAATGAGATGGGAGAATAACATTAATCATGATTGATGGAAAATGTTATCTTTATTTCAATTTACCTTTATAAATGTTATCTTTATGATTAGTTGAAAATAATCATTGTTTCAAATAGTAAAGTAGAATGGGATGTATAGAGAGCTTATGTCTGCACAGCCATGAACTTTGGTTTTGATAGTACCAGTGAGTTGGTTATATTTTTGATGGTCTGGATTTCAAGTCCCAGTTCATGCGGAAATTTTTATTTTTCTGTTAATTTAGTGTGTACATTAATTTAGTTACTAGGGCATTAGATAAGTAATGGGAAACACTGTTGTAAATCAGCGATCCTAGTGGTGACCATTTGTAATCTTGTAGTATGTTGTTGAGTAGTCTTTGTTGTATAAATCTGTAATATTGAAAGTCTGGAAATATCAATATTTTGTGAATACATTCACTGTTACTCACATTTATAGCAGGATTTGAATATAATAAATATGAAAGTTAAAGTTAATAATTTTGTACTTTAAAATTCTTTTAATATTCTTTTAATGAACTGGCACGGGAACCATTTCTAATAGAAGAGCTAAGGATATCGCTACAGCTACCGGCAACAATTCATTATGACGAGCTTCTAGCGGAAAGAGTGAGGAAAAGAAGCGAGATTGATTCGGACTTCTACGCCACAGAAGCAATGATAAATCGAACGTGGGCGAACCCTGACCAACCACAGCGGCATGTACTTACTCGATTCTCTATACATGGCTTTCATCACGAGATATGCAAAAAACCAGGATTTCACCAAGCAGACGAATATTGTGTGTGTTCTCTGTGTGGATGTAAATGCAGCCAATACCATTTAGAACTGTGTACGAAAAGGACAAAAAGCTTAAACGCTTACAGCAAGAGAGTATTTTAATGCACATTTGTGCGCAATTCTACTTATTAAATTCTTTTAATATTTAAATATAACGTAAATAAAGAAAAACATCTAAATAATTCATTGTTGAAAAAATGTCTCAGTAACAATTAAATAAATAATTGTATTACATAACAGTCTTTCTTAATAATGCTTTTAAAATTGTTTTAAGTCATTGTTGTCTGAAATATAAAGCTTTCTGTTATAACTGTAATAAGAACACCTGCTTAACTTAATATTTTTAAATGAAAGTATACTAAATTCTGATTGGATGTTAAAACAATTAACTTTTTGATTTAACAAATCAAATTTAAACATTATATTAACCAATAGAATTTAAATATAAAATCATGTGATGTAATAATGTTCTTTAAAATTATAACAGAATTACACTGGTCATTCAGCATATAACTTTCATCAAGGATAGAAGCAATAACAGCTCTCCTGATAAAATGTGATATTTAATACCAGAAGAATAGTTGATTCAAGAAAAGAAAATAATTTAATTTTAATTGACGGTGAAGAATAATACCACCTATATTTACTTGATCTGCTGGGAAATTAAATAGTAAATAAATTTACAACTATTTCTACAAGAATCAGTTATTAGTGATTTTTAAAGTGTTTTCCTATCCTGTGTACCAACTTCTGACCTGAGAAGAGAATCCAGCTCTACCGAAAATTAAACCCAACCTGAACCAGTAATTCTTTTTGGGACACCAATCCTTCAAAATGTAACTACAACATCGGGCATGAAGAGAGTTAGCTGCTTCAAGATGTCACCACAACATGGGAAAAGAATTACTTCTTCAAAATGTCATCACAATGTGGGGCATAATGAAGATCTTACTATCTTACTTCTTCACATTTAGTAAGTAATACCATCCTAAAAAGATGTTCAGTAGAATTTGTTTAGAAGGTGGAATTGGGAAGTACTCGAACATCCATCAAATTCACCAGACAGGAGCCCTTGTGACTATAACTTATTCTCAAAGATTAAAGAACTTCCGTGAAACATTCAATTTCAATCAAGAGTTGATATCCAGAAAGCTCTAGATTGATCAGATAAAAGAGATATCCAGAAATAGTGCTGCAGATGGAGTGGCAATGTATAGTTGACTTGACAAGAGATTATAAATGAAGTTTATAATGTCAAAAGTATTATTCAGTAACACTAAGAAATTGGGGCTAATATATGGTCACACATAGAAATACATTATGTAACGGAAATGAACAGCTAATAACAAATGAGGAAAATTTTGAAGAAGTGGCTGAATTCAAATACCTAGGAACAATAATTACAAATAGGAATGAGATGCACAACAAAATTAAATATAGACTCAATTCTGGAAGTGTGTGTTATTATGTATTACAGGGACTCTTGATGTCCCAACTTCTCTAAAAAAACGTTAAACTGAAAATATATAAAACTGTTATTCTACCAGTTATATTATATGGATGTGAAACATGGGCTCTTACTATAAGGAAGGAAAGGAGATTACGAGTATTTGAAAATAAAGTTCTTAGGAAAATGTTTGGACCAAAGAGAAATGAACAGACAGGTGAATGAAGAAGACTACATAACAGTGAGCTACATGGTCTTTATAGGAAGCCAGATATAATAACAGTTAAATCTCGTATACTGCATTTGGCAGGACATGTGGCACGAATGGGAATGAGAGATGTGCATGGAAACTTCTTGTAGGAAAACCAGAGGGAAAACGCGCAGTTGGTATACCAAGAATGAGGTGGGAGAATAACATTATTCATGATTTGAGAAGTAGATTAGACAGGGAATGATTGGAAAACTGTAGCTCAGTAAGGGATGTATGGAGTGCTTATGTCCGTGTGGCAATGAAGCTATGGGTTTGATAGTGCAGTGAGTGAGTTAGTTAGCTAAATGTGAAAAGTAAGCTAGATACATTTTTTGTGATGTTATAACAGTGTGGTCCATTACTTATCAAATGCCCTAGTATTTCTATGTATTTAAGTGCTGCAATCTTGAAACCGTGGGACTATATGTTGTATCAAAGAAAGTTTTTTCTGTCTCAAAGTATATTGTGTTACAGTATTCCCTTGGTGCGACACAAGTCTGTGCGACAGGAAATGGCTGAGGTGGACACCGACCTCGATGAGATCATGAAATTGGTAAAACCACCTAAACCAAGGACCAATGATTCCATAGCACTGTTCAAATATCTAGATGTAAGTAAAGGAAACCCTATACTCATGTACAGGTCGAGGGATGAGATGAGATGAGGCCTCAATTGTTGAAGGTCTTTGATATACAGCATGTCTCTAAAGTCACTCTCCATTTCCATGAAAAAACTACTATTTCTTTTTTATTTTATTTTTATTTTTTGCATATACTGTTAGCTTAGTGCAACATATTATATTTGAAGAGAAAAATATATGCACAGACTGGAGTTTGAACTCAGAACCGTTTTATTTCTATGCGAATGCTCTACCAACTGAGCTACCTGAGCACTCCAATCTAAATGCAAATTTTTCTCTTATACACTGTTAATTCCCGAGTGACAAATGCTGTGAACCGTTGCTCGATCTTGCAAATGGTGGCTTCTTTATTAAGAAAACCTTTTATTGGGAATTTTATATTACATTATAAAGCCAGTATGGCCTCTTTTGATGTTTTTATTGTTCATTTAATACACCTCAATGAAGGATAAATTATATTTGAAGGGAAAAATATATGCTCAGACTATGACAATGATTCATAGCATTTGACGCTTGGGAATTAATAGTGTATAAGAGAAAAATTTGTATAGGCCTCTAGAAAACGCTATAATGGCCTGGGGGAACCGACAGGCTGACCACATGTCACCCCTACATTGGCTGGATGATTATGATGGCCATATGATGTTCGAGGACCGTTTGTGCCTTAAAGTTTTTTGACATTTGTCTTACAGGTGAGGAAAAACCCTCACCCAGGGATCGAACCTGGGTCCACTGTGTGATAAGGCACATGCTACCTGGAGTTTTTTAAATTTGAGAACAATTATAGCATTTTTGGCAAAGAGCCAATGTTTTCTGTTCATTTATGGCTTCATAGTCATTGTTTGAAACTATTTAAGGACGACTAAATATCAGATTTTGAGATATTCATACATACATACATACATAGTGTTCTGCCCAAGAGCAGGCCTTTCACTGCAAACTCAGCATTCTCAACTCTTTCCTTAATTTAGCCTACCTTTTTGTATCTGCATACAAACAATTTTTTATAATATTGCTTATCATCTGTCTGATTCATCCGAGGCTTGGTTTGAGATTTGAAAGCAAATGTAAATTTGCCAGAATGATTGGAAACCCCATCTTCAACGAATGCGGTTTCATAGAATTCCAAAAGCCATGTTTTGTTACTGCCCCCAAGGCAAAAGATCGCTGGGACGTCAAAAAAGTGCTGGATGGAAAATTCCTCTATAAAACCATAACAGGTCACACAGCCTAATATTTGCATGGATGATGATGATTGTCTTTTTCTGCCCCTAACTTTTTTTCCGTTTTGTACTACCAAAACCGTCAGCAGGCAGTTTCTTCTTAGCCAGTGGCCAATCCAATTTCTTTTCCTCTTCTTTATGAGTTCAGCATTGTTCTTCTGTATAGCACATCTTTATTTTTTTATTTTGTCTGTCCAATTATCCATTTTATATGCTCCGTCCTTCTCCATATCCACATCTCAAAAACTTCCACAGAGCACTGAATAAATAATTTGTGTTATTTTTACAGAGTGAATTTTATGGTGAATTGAGCATAGGTCACCCAGCTCAAACATTTAAAGTTCTGTTTGACACGGCCTGGGCGGACACCTGGATACCTTCCAAGAAGTGCCCTTTCACAAATGTTGCTTGTTGTAAGTACTGTTTGCATTATTAGTGGGATATGCTATGAGCTAGAAGGTCAGGGTTTGAGTCCGGATGGGTTTTTAAACTGTCCTAAATGTTCTGGTGGCAACGTGGCTCTTGGATCAACTGAGTCAATGTTTAAAATGAATATAGAGAAATAAGGTCCCACACCGTAGCTGAGTGGTTAGGCAAGAAGCCTTGGCACAGAGTTACAGGGCTTAGCTGGTTCGAGTCTCCATGGGGAAAGACATTTTTTAATGGAATTTTGGCCAGTATGGGACCGGTGTCCACCTACCTTCATGAGGCATTTGGGTAGCTACAATAAGTAGCGGCTCCAGGTTGAGAAGACCAGCTATAATGGTTGGGGGACCCAATATGCTGACCACATATCACCCTTACACTGGCTCTGTGATTAACACATGTGGATGTGAGGCCATTAGCCGGCTGGTAGGCCAAGGGCCTCCTAGGCCTGTCATGCTTGGAGAAATAGAAATAGAGAAGTGTAAATAAATATAATTTATCCATCATTGAGATTATGAAATGGATAATAAGAACATTGAAAGAGGCCGTACTGGCTTTATAATGTAATGTAAAATTCCCAATAAAAAGGTCTTCTTAACAAAGGAGCTGCCATTTGCAAGATTGAAGCAACGGTTTCGTAGCATTTGGCACTCGGGAATTAACAATGTATATAAGAGAAAAATTTGTGTTTGGATTTTAGTTTCTCAGATAGCTAGTTGGTAGAGTATTGGCCTAGAAAGCCAAAGATCCTGGGTTCAAACCCCAGTCTCTTCAAATATAAGTTTGGTCTTCCTTCATAATACTTCATAAATTGTTATTTTTTGTAAGATGTGTTTCAAGCTTCTGTGCTTCATTGTCAGTTGGTACAGACTGATCTTTAAGTTGTTGGCCCTGGATCTCAACTGCTGCTCCCTCTTTCTGTGGTCCAAATAACTTGCTTATTAGGTTCCTCTCCCCGGGAATTTCAAAATTCATAATTGAGGTTAAAATTATTTCAATTTTAAATTTGTACCTTAAAAAACAGTCGTTCTCAACTATAATAACTTTTGTTATAAAGTCATCACACTATTAAAATTCTAGACATTCTTCATTCTCAGGAAATCTTATGGTACTGAAATTATTTGTATATTTCCTACAGAGGGCTTTGGTTGTTGGGTGTGCTCTCATTTAGCATATTTTTATTTTCTGCTTCCTTGATAATTTCAATCTCTTCCAAGATATTGATTTTTTTGTCTGTTGTTCTCTTTGTGGATTGTTGACATTGTTTTATCTATATTGTTAAATCGATGGCTGGTTTCTGAAATGTGTTTAGCAAAATTTGATTTTCGTTCCCCTTTAATAAAATCTGAGAAATGTTCAACATTCAACCCAACAACCAAAGCCCTCTGTATGAAATATACAAATAATTTCAGTACCATAAGAATTCCTGAGGATGAAGCATGTCTTTGAAACGCCTAGAATTTTAATAGTGTGACGACATTTATAACAGAAGTTATTATAGTTGAGGTACAAATTTTAAAATTGAAATTCCCTACAGATGTCTGCAAGTGATAAGTGGTTAGGATCAGAGAGACATCTTGTAAGCAACTAAGGTATTACATAGATGAGAAAATAGTAGTGTCCTGGTCACTCCACTGGGGAGCATAGGGCCTTGATAAAAGCTCACCAATGTACTCTGTTGTTTGCCAGTGCCTTAATTTCATTCTAACTCTCCCTGCCTGTTCAGCTTCATCCCTGATGGTATTACTCCATGTTACCCTAGGTCTTCTTCTTGGGGGTTCCAATCAAATGCCATTTTTGTGATGTTTATCATTCTCTCTCCTTAACATATGACCAACTCATTTCTATTTTCTAAATTTAATTTCTTTACAAATTTCTTTTTGATTTGTTCTTCTCCAAAGTTCTTTATTTGTTACAATCTCTGACCACCATATACCCAAGATATTTCTCAGGCAACAATCTAAAGATTTGCAATTTTTTTGCAATTTGTTTTGTAGCCTTCAAAGTTTCAAAGTATAATAAAATTTATTTCACATTTGAATTAAATAATCTTAGTTTAATTCTTAAGGAGATTTGTTTAAACCTCCAAATTGTGGATGGGGAAAAGCCAATTAAATGTTGCTCAAGGGCTCTACTTCAGGCTTAAGGTTCTTTTATGAGTCCAAAAATCTTCGGACTCGGTACTGTGGCTTTATGTCCTTCCCAGAAGACTTGTCCTTTGATTTAACCATCCTAAAAAGCTCCACTGGGTTTTAACTTATGACCTTGGTGCCAGAGACAAGAAACTTAACCCCTAGGCCATGACTACAATATTATTACTAGGGCTCAGAAGTTGAGGAAAATCCTTTTTCTTTAATTAAATATATGTAGGAAATAACACTGTGAGGTTTATTTTAATTATATAAATTTAACATTAAATTAGCACCGAAAAATGATTACAGTTTGAATAAATTAATAAAAACCAACAAAAATGAAGAGATTGAAGATGGCAACAAATCAGGGATTTATCAAATTGATTGTAAAGACTGTGAAAAAATATACGTAGGAAAAACAAAAAGGAATTTAAATACAAGATTGAAAGAACATCTTAGAAGTGTTAAAAATGGAGAAATAGAAAAACCTGCAATAGCTGCAAATGTAACAGTTAGAAAAATCTAAGGAACTCACAATTTGGGAGAAAATTTACATCTGCAAGAATAAAAAAAAAACAGGAATTTTGAAATTCCCGGTGGAAAAGAAAAAAAAATTGATTTGGAAGTTGATCGGTCAGCCAACAGAGGGAGTAGAAATCAACTTGCAGGATGAACAACCACAAGGCAACAGTTGTAAAGCATTGAGAATGTCACACAGAAGCGACAAAACTAGTCTGCATAAAAATCAAGAAATATGAGTCAAAATATACAACTCAAACATTATCCTTTTTTTATTTTATGTCTGAAGACAAGGCCCAACATAATATATATACATTTTGAGTCATTGTAGGCCAATAAATGGTGGGTTTTATGTCATTTTTGTCCTTTTTCAACTTTTTTGGCTTATTGGTCCTTTTTTTAGGTCTTAATGGCTTTTTTTTTGCAACTTTACATTCTTTTGACTACATTTATACCATTTGTATAATTCAAGAATCTACAAAGTCTAGTCTCAATTCCAAAGTCTTTTAAAAACACTATCTATAGTTGTTCCACGATGTGTACGGAGCACATGTAAACAGTCGCCTAGCTTGATGTCATTGCATTCGGGCCTTTCATTGGTTAAACGTACCAGCGCCTGCTTCATGCTTACAGTGAGTCCGGTGAGTTACGAGAATCTTCCCAGTAACTTTCAAGTATTGTGAAGCGAAGTGCTGTCGTCTTTACGCTAAATGTGATTTAATAGTTGCTGTAATAGAGTGTGAATATCTTTTGTTTCTATTGCCTGGGCATGTGCATTGATTCAGAGAACATTGTGAAATAGGTTACACAAATAAGAGATGTAATATTTATAATTAATAATTTGTCGTTATTACGTTTAATTGTATAATTGTAACTAAACGTAGCCATGTGTTATGAGTGAAAGTGATAGGCACATACTTCAATATTTAATAATTCTGCACCATGGAAGGAAATTGTGAACCAGGACCTTCAAATCTTACGTCACCAGTCAAGAAACACGTGCGAGGGAAAGGTTTGACCAGCGGTGAGAAGATACAAATTGTAAATGTGTACAAAACATTATTAAACGACAATCCTGCAATAACTGTACGAGATATAGGATGTAAAGTGGCTTTATCCATGGAAGTAGCAATAAGTACTGTCTTCAAAGTAGTGAAAGAATATAAATCTACAGCGAGGTTACATCACCGGTCAAACATAAACCCAAAACGAAGACAATATAATTAATCATACAGAAGAGTGGGTTAACTGTGCTATCAGGAGGAAGGTGCATAGATTCTATTTTGATAATGAAATTCGTACTGTGAAGAAAATTCTGGATAGTGTCAATGAAGACCCCGATCTCCCCGGCTACAAGAAATCAACATTTTACAAATTAATGAGACATATTGGATTTAACTATGACAAGCAGCAAAAAAATAGTCATTTACTGGACAGACGAGATATTGTTCTATGGCGGCGAAAATGCTTATGAGAAATTAAGAAACAAAAACACTATGCAGAGGGGAAATCAATATACTTTTTGGACGAAACATGGGTCAATGCTGGCCATACAAAAGAAAAAGTGTGGCACAACAAAACTACTTTCATCGAAGTACGCTTTTCTAAATGGTCTGTCGACAGATCTTAGAAATCCAACAGGTAAAGGGAAACGTCTAATTATTGTACACATCGACAGCGAGAAGGGCTTCGTCGATAACGGTCTTTGGGTATTCAAATCCCATTCAGCAAAAGAATACCATGAAGAGATGACAGGTGACATTTTTCATGAGTGGTTTCAAAAAGTCCTACCTCATCTTGATCCTAACTGTGTGATTGTGTTAGATAATGCATATTATAACACAGTTAAGAAAGAAAGACTACCTACAACGTCATGGAACAAACCTCAAATTGCAGACTGGCTAGCATCGAAGGACATTCTCCTAGAACATGGTATGTTAAAACAAGAGATGCTCAGCCTAGTAAATCAATTTAAGTATATGTACAATAAGAATGTTGTAGATGAAGTGGCTAAAGAGCAAGGAAAAGTAGTACTTCGTCTCCCTCCGTACCATTGCGATTAACCCGATTGAGTTAATATGGGCACAAGTGAAGGACTATGTGGCACATAATAACACAACATTTAACATTAAGGATGTAAAGCACCTTCTCGTTGAAGCAGTGCAAAGTATAACCAGCAAACAATGGCAGAATTGTATAAAACATGTTATTGAAAAAGAAGAGCTGCGATTCTGGGATGTTGACAACAGGATGGAAGAGGTAGCTGGCATTGTTATTAATCTTGGATCCGACGATTCGTCAGACAGTAATTAAAGGTATGTTGTCTTATAATATTGTATCTATGTTCAGAGTATGTTTTCCAGCCTGTTAAAAGTGCATCTTGTGAACAGCGCTGTTGGCTTTCACATGTGACTGTTTACATGTGCTCCATACACATCGTGGAAGAACTATAATTTTTACTTTTTAGAGACTTTTACATTCCAAACACTTTTGTTCCACGAGAAAATATCCCTTTATTTTAACCACCAGCCTACTGACTGCCTGAATTATTGTATTTTGACTTTAAATTTTCTAAGAAGTTGCCACTTTGTGAAAATTACCTCGAGCAGTGGGTGAAGGCAGAGAGATTGTCTTTCATTTTGATCGGAGAAAATTTTTTTGAAATATCACCTCATAAATTTTGTGCTTTTCATGATACCAATGTTTCAGACAACATCTCGTACATCCTCAAGTCACAGCTTCGACTGATGAAATTCTTCGGCCATCAACTATTCTGTTGTCAACATCTTCTGTGCTGCCATCTATGGTTGAATTTATAAACTTTGAAATTAAATTTTGTTTGTTAGGGATATCAAAGTTCTTCTGAATGTATATCATCATCATTATTATCCATGCAAGTATTAGGCCATGTGGCCTGTTACGGTCTCAATGAGGATTTTTTCATCCAGTACTTTTTTCAACAGAGATCTTTTGCCTTGGGGGCAGTAATGAAGTATGGCTTTTGGAATTCTATAAGATGTCATTCATTGAAGATGGGCTTTCCAGTTGTTCTGGTAGTTTTGTATATGATGGAGAATGGATTCTACATCCAACTCTTTCATAATTTCCTCATTTATTTTATGGTCCCACTTTGTATAGCCTGCTGTACGGCGCATAAATCACATCTCATTTGCTGTTATTTGGCTTTCATCTCTTCTTTGTATTGTCCATGCGTCAGTACCATATCTTAATACGGTCTTGCGAGAACCTTATAAAGCCATACTCTTGTGCTTTTTTTTTGTACTAAAGATGGTTTTTGTTATACTGTGTTATTATCCCCCTGTTTGTTTTGGTGAAATTTTTGTGATTTTCTTTGATATATCAGCTTTATCTTGAAATGTTTTAATTTTTTTTTTGTTCATTGCCACCTGTTTTGTCATTCGACATTTCAGGTATTCTCTCCTGGCATTGGCATATTGTAACCCACTTCTGTGGTTGGGGGTGCCTGGAAGGCCGGGGGTATGCTGCCCCCATGATATGAAGGGTGATGAAGATGAGTAATGATGCACCAGATGAGATCTTAAACTTAATCTATATTGGGTGAATATGATCTTGGATGATAATGATGGCAAGATGATGTTCGGGGACCATTTGGGCCTTAAAGTATCCTGACATTTGTCTTACCGGGTGAGTAAAAACCCCAAAAAAAAAAAAATCTCACCCGGAGATTTTTATACCAAGCAGGGATCGACCCCAGGCCCACTGCAATACACGGCAGCACGCTACCTCGAGACCACAGCGGTGGACTTGAAATGTTAAATTATAACCCAAATAATTAAATTCATTTACTCGTTCTAAAATTTCATCGTCCAAAACAATTTTGCTAAGTATAAGGATATTTCCCACAAAAGGCCACCACTTTAGTTTTCTTTGTATTGATTTCCATGTTGTACCTGAATGTACATCTTCTTCCAAACTGTCAATTTCAAATGTTTATCCACTTGTTTTAAAAGTTTTGCTTCTCTTCCAATTTTATGATGTTCTAATAAACTATGTGCAGCTATTGCAGATTTTTAAATTTCACAATTTTTAATATTTCTAAAATGTTCTTTAGTATGAGTTTCCAAATTCCTTTTAGTTTTTCCTATATAAACTTTATTGCAATCTTTACAATTTATTTGATAAATTCCAGATTTTTTACTGTCTGGGACATTGACTTTTTTATTAGTACTTAGAAGATTACCCAGACTAAATTTATTTATTGATGCCAATGTAATTTTGAGGTTGTCTTTATCCACTCACTAGCAACAGTAACATTTTTTACATCCTTTTTTCCAGTTTTTAGCTCTTTTGTAGGATATCTTTAGATGTTTTTAAATGTCTTTTATAGGCATGTTATAGGTCCTCAACTTCCGAGCCATAGTTATTACTGTATTTAAAGAATGTGGGATGTTCCAGGGCGCAAGAATAAGTATAATTCAAAGAAATCTTCAACATACAAAAAGAATGGAACAGCTTTCGTCGTGAACTTTGGAAGTGATGAATTGACAGGTTTCCTGTCTTCCGACATTGTTCATGTAAGTATATCACATGACTTGATTTCTCATTCATTAATGGAGGACTGTTGCTTGCTACCTAAGATAAATCTATTTTAAAATACAATAGGGAGTAACATTGAGAGGTTTATTTAATAATTAAGACATTTAGTCTGTACGTTCATACCTCTTATGGTTGTTTTTGTCGAACAGCCTAGTACATAGATTGGTTAATATACCCATGGACAAGAAAAAGTATGAGTTAGAGGGAAAACACATAATTAAGGTTGCAAAAGAGGATATATACCCATCAATAGGAACCTCAAACTCGATGCTATTCTTTTTGCAGACGATTTAGCTCTTCTGGCACTTTCCAAAAATGATTTGCAACGATCAATTTATAATTTACAAAAAATAGGTGCCAAATTCATCATCATCATCATCATCAACAAAGATTAGGCCCAATGGCCTGTTAAAGGTGGGTTGCTGGGTATGTGTCCCAAGTTTTAGATTTGTGATATAATTTGAATCACTTTAATTCTGCCACGGCACTAATAACTCTCGTCAGGGGAATGAGGAAAAGTTTCTTACACAAATAACGACACTTTATTGACAGTTGAACTTAAAAGTTATTTTATTAAAAACTCTCACTTCAGTTTAGATGAATCTTGTAGATTAAAAAGACTCCGGTTTAGGTTAATAATTTTCTCTTATAAAAAATTACCATTTTATGTATATAATGGATGACGAATTCTAACGGTCAATCCTTTAAGTATTATATTTTTTATTTCCACTTATGGACTATTTGTGTTCAAGATGGATGAATTTTAGATCACTATATGATCTTCATAACTTTAACACTATTCTTTTAACTAATATCAATAAAATAATCCACTATTTTATTATTCCTTGAGGAGCAGTTGCTTAACATGACTGACCATCTTCAAGTATTGTAGCCATCTTCTTATTATGTAATAACCTATAGGTTTTGATTGGTCCAACAGAAAAGGAAGGAGTACTTTCAAGCTGACTTCTATCCTATTCGTCCAATCCCATTTATTTCTTTATAAAAATTATCAATTTGAATATTTGAAGTATTTTACATACTGCATCAGTTATAAAAACATCTAACTGTATTAACAGTTTATATTGACCAGTTTGAATTTTTTTATATACTTATAAAAAAATTTGAATTCTTTAAATCAATCTTATGTCATTCTTAATATAAATAAATATAATTATATTTAAATATTAAATAAAACAAAACAAAAACCCTTATTATTATTATTATTATTATTATTATTATATGGGGATAAATATCCGGTTTTACTGTTCCGATCTCATTATAGGTCGAATTGGTCCTTCCATCTCTTCAATGGTCTTCCCAACGTTCTTCTCCCTTTTGGTTTATAATTATACATTCTTCTAGGTATGCGCTGTTCATTCATTCTTAATACGTGCTGAAGATAAGCATTTTGGTAATATTAAAATTCATCGGAGAACATATTGTTTAAACAACTCACCTCATAGGATTCATGCTTCCATGATATCGCGATTTCAAACATAATCGTGTTCATCGTCAGCCATAACTCCGACTGATGAAATTCTTCGGCCGTCAACTATTCTATTGTCGCCATCTTCAGTGCTGCCATCTATGGTTGAATTTATGAACTTCGAAATCAATGTAATTTCGTTAGGGATATCAAAATTCATTGATCTATTTTTGTTTTTCTGAATGTATATTTTTTCCCAAACTGTCAATTCCAAAGGTTTCTCTACTTGTTTTAAAAGTTTAGCTTCTCTTCCAATTTTATGATGTTCTAATAAACTATGTGCAGCAATTATTAGAACATCATAAAATTGGAAGAGAAGCTAAACTTTTAAAACAAGTAGAGAAACCTTTGGAATTGACAGTTTGGGAAAAAATATACATTCAGAAAAACAAAAATAGATCAATGAATTTTGATATCCCTAACGAAATTACATTGATTTCGAAGTTCATAAATTCAACCATAGATGGCAGCACTGAAGATGGCGACAATAGAATAGTTGACGGCCGAAGAATTTCATCAGTCGGAGTTATGGCTGACGATGAACACGATTATGTTTGAAATCGCGATATCATGGAAGCATGAATCCTATGAGGTGAGTTGTTTAAACAATATGTTCTCCGATGAATTTTAATGATTATACCTCATAATGTTTACTTCCCAACATTAATTAAATATATTTTGGTAATATGTTATTCTTTCACAGAGATTAAATATATTAAGTTCTATTCTCATATCGTTTTTCTTTTTATCGGTCCTTTGGTATCCTGCTATTGCTCTCAACATCTTCATTTCAGCAGCCTCTATTTGTTTACTAATCTGCCTTTGTTAATGTCCAGGTTTCACATCCATATATAAGAGATGGAACTGCCAATACTTTGTAAAACTTCAAAATAGTTTCTTCTCTAGTCTTATTCAATAAAGTGCGTTTAATTGTGCACATAGATAATTGAATCATTGTATTTTAGTGTGTTTATCTAAATTTCTGTCATTGCCTAAATGACAACCCAAATAATTAAAATTCTGAACTTGGTCTATAATTACATTGTTTATCACTATTTTTGTTCTTATTGCATATTTTCCTTTCAGAGCTAATATTTTTGTTTTAGATATAGATATTCTTAAATTGTATTTTAGAGAGATATTATTTAATGTATAAAGGAATTGTTGCAGAGCATTTTCTGATGCTGTCATTATTACTTGGTTGTCTGCAAGAAGCAGAGTTGTCAATACACTATTTATATTAATTTGTTCTTGCCATTCATTTATGACATGGTCCAAGTATAAATTAAATAATACTGGTGACAATGGACACCCTTGTCTTACTCCCTGGTTTATTTCTGTGTTTTGTCTACTAATTTTATCTCCGCAGTCTATTTTAAAATTTGTTTCTATATATAAACTCTGAATGGCTCTTATAAGGTGTTGAGGAATTCCTTTCATTTCTAGTATGTTCCATAATTTATTTCTACTTACACTATCAAATGCTTTAGTATAATCAACAAAAGCTATATACGTGGGTAAATTAAATTCTTTTCTTTTTTCTATCAATTGGGCCATTGTAAAAACGCAATCTATAGTTGACCTACCCTTTCTAAATCCATTTTGTTCCTCACGTAATATTGTTTCAGCTATTTAATTTATTTTATATGATAAAATTTTTGCATATATCTTATAAGCTGAATTTAATAAATTTATTCCTGTATAATTTGTACATTCTCTTCTGTTTCCTTTTTTAAATATCGGAACAGTTATTGCGTCCTTCCATTCATCCGGAACAGAACCCGTTTTCCAGCAAAGGTTTATAAATTCAAGAAACTTAACAATAAATGTAATCGATGCACATTTGAATAATTCTATGTTTAGATTATCTGCTCCAGGCGATTTCTTGTTTTTAAAATTTTGCATTGTTAACATTAGCTCTTCAAACCTAATACTATCCACATTTGGGTCATTTTCTCTTAAGGCTATTGTTTGTTCTTCTAAGTTTGTCCACAATGATGTATAATGTTGTTCCCATTGTGTAAGAGGTATAGGATTTAACCGTATTGTGTCCTTTTCGTTTTTATTTAAATGTTTAATAACTTTATATGCTCTAGCTTGGTGTCCGTGTACATCATGTTCTAAATTCGACACATATCTGTCCCAATGCTCTATCTTGATTCTTCTAATTTCTCTTTTAACAATTGCTGATTTTCGTTTATATTCAATATTATCGTCTGTAGATCTGCTCTGTAGAAATTTAAGATATGCTTGTTTCTTGTCCTTTATTTTTTCCGCTATGTTTTCATTCCAAATATCTATTCCCCTTTTCATATATTTCTTCCTTCTTTTCCCTAGAGTTTCTGATGCTACTTTATGTAAAATATTTTTCAATATTTCCCACATTAAATTTATATTGTTTCCATATGTTTGATCATTTATTTCCTCTACATATTTATTCATTCTTGTTTGATATAGGTATTTAACACTATTATATTATTTTTAGTCTGAACATCTTACCTCAATATTAATATTGATTTGTTCTTGAACATGTTTCAAAACAATTCTGTTTTATCGTCAGCTTTTCCAGACTGGTTTTATTTATGTTGCACAACCTGGATGTTGATGTCAGGTCCATCCTGTGGTTGGCCAAAGAACCTCCAAACAAGGTCATGCTCCATCAGTATATCAAAATTCATAACTCTGTTTCTGTTCTTCTGAATATAAATTTTTTCCCAAATGGTCAGCTCTTTTGTATTTTGTAACTGTTTTAATAATTTAGTGTCTGAATTTATATTATGTTTTTCAGACCAAACATGAGCAGCAACTGCAGATTTTTCTATTTCCCCATTTTTAATATTTCTTATGTGTTCTTTGGTTCTAATTTTTAGGTTTCTTTTTGTTTTTCCTATCTATATATTTTCACAACCCATGCATTCAATTTGATATATTCCTGACTTTTTATTTTTATCAGTTTTTTTTTTTTCATTTTTGTTGGTTTTTATTAGTTTATTTAAACTGTAGTTATTTTTGGTGCTAATTTAATATTAAACTTCTCAAATATCTTTTGAAATTTATTATGTACCCAAGGGTGATATGTGAATTTCCTATATTTTTTCATAGGTGGTTCTTCTTTTTCAAGAGTACTTCTGTTTATCTTTTTTGTTTTTTATACTTTTCTATCCTTTTATGAACCATTTTTTCATCAAACCTGTTTTCTCTTGTTACTTTGATTGTGTGTTTTTTCTCATGTTTGAAATCTTCTTCGTTTAAGGGTAAGATTACCAATCTATGAGTTAAACTATTAAAGGCTGCTAATTTATGTCCAATTGGATTGAACCCTGTTGATTTCCATATGAGTTTCTTTCCTATGAATCCCAAATTCAGTTTTTCTTTTTTCTTCGTTTCTGACCAATTTAAGATCCAAAAAAGGTATTTGTTTATTTTCTTCTATTTCTTTGGTAAATTTGATGTTTGTATTGTTTATTTTTTATTATTTCACTCACCTCATACTTCATAATTCATAGTAGACCCAGGGTTTCTTCACATCTTTTGTGACATTCTCAATGCTGCGTCACGCTCACAACTGACGTCCAATGGCCTTCTATCCTGCAGACTGACATCCGCGCCATCTGGTGGCCGACCGAAGAATTTACAAATCAGTCCTCTCTCCTTATAACCGGGTATTTCAAAATTCATAGTTGTATTTTCATTCTTGCATATGTAAATTTTTTACCAAATTGTGAGTTCCTTCGGTTTTTCCAATTGTTTAAGTAATTTTGTTTTGGTTTCTATTCTATGTTTTTCTGACCAGGCATGTGCAGCTATTGCAGATTTTTCGGTTTCTCCATTTTTAACATTTCTGAGGTGTTCTTTTAATCTTGTATTTAGATTCCTTTTTGTTTTTCCTATGTATATCTTTTCACAATCTTTACAATTAATTTGATAAATTCCCGATTTTTTGCAGTCTTCAATCTTTTCATTTTTGTTGGTTTTTATTAAATTACCTAAGCTGTAATCATTTTTCGGTGCTAATTTAATGTTGAATTTGTTGAAAAATTTTTGAAACTTGTCAAATACCAAAGGATGGTATGTGAACTTCTTGAATTTTTTGCCTATATTTTTATCTGTCTGAAGAGTACTTTCATTGATGACTTTTTGTTCTTTGAATTTATTTATTTTCTTTGTATCATCTTCTTTTGAAAACCATTATCCTTCGCAATTTTTATGATGTGTTCTTTCTCTTTATTGTAATTTTCTTTGCTCATGGGGACATTAACAAGTCTGTGTGTTAAACTATTAAATACTGCCTGTTTGTGTGAAAAATGGTTAAATCCAGTAGCTTTTATATAATTGTCCATGTGAGTTTCTTTTCTGTAGATTCCAAATTCTATTTTCTTTTTTTCTTCATTCCTAATCAATTTAAGGTCTAAAAATGGTATTTCATGATTATTTTCTATTTCCATTGTAAATTTGATTGTTTTATTTTGAATATTTAACAGTTTAATGGCATCTTCTAATTGTTTCTCTTTTACTATTGCTATGATATCATCTACATATCTTCTCCAAAATTTAAACATCAAAGGATGTGCTTTGGTTACATGACATTCAAAGTTCCCCATAAACATGTTTGCTAAGAATGGTGATAATGGATTTCCCATTGCGAGTCCTGATTTTTGTCTAAAGTATTTTCCTCTAAAGGTGAAGAACATTTGATTTAAGCATAATTTTGTTAGTTTTATGTATTCTTTAACGCTATCATCATCTAATTTGTTTTCTTTCAACCATTTTTCTAAAATTTTCAAAGTTGTGTCAGTTGGGATGTTTGTGAATAATGAAGTAACATCAAATGAGACCAATTTTTCTGAAGGTTCTATTTCTACATTTTCTAATTTCTCAACTAATTGGTAAGAATTTTCTACTGCTAAATTTTCAAATTTTTCCATACCTTTAAATTTATTGCTAAGCCATTTGGATATGTTATATGTCGGTGAGTTGATATTGTTGATGATAGGTCTCATTTTCTTTCCGTCTTTGTGGATTTTAGGAAGACCATGAATGTTGGTGTTTCTGGGATTTGGTATTTTTAATTTAAACTTTTCCTTTTGTGTCATAATTTTTTTAATTGATGTTTGTACTCTGTAAATTTAACAGTTTTAGAGAATCTTCTACATGTTTTTCTTTAACAATACAAATTATATCATCTACATATCTGCTCCAAAATTTAAACATTGTGGGATGTGCTTTAGTGATTTTACATTCAAAAATCGCTCATAAATAAATTTGCCAGGAAAGATGATAATGGGTTTCCCATTGAGAACCCTGTTTTTTGTCTATAGAAACTCCCATTGAAAGTAAAAAAATTTGGTCAATGCATAACTCAGTTAATTTCAAATAATCTTCTTTGATCTCTCTGTCTATGTTGTTTTTACTTAACCAGTTGTTCTATTTCGGTACATTTGTGAACAATGAAACGACATCAAAGGAAACCAACCTATCTGGTTTCCTTTGATGTCGTTTCATTGTTCACAAATGTACCGAAACAAAAAACTTTGGAGATATTGAACAACTGGTTAAGTAAAAACAACATAGACAGAGAGATCAAAGAAGATTATTTGAAATTAACTGAGTTATGCATTGACCAAATGTTTTTTACTTTCAATGGGAGTTTCTATAGACAAAAATCAGGGCTCTCAATGGGAAACCCATTATCATCTTTCCTGGCAAATTTATTTATGAGCGATTTTGAATGTAAAATCACTAAAGCACATCCCACAATGTTTAAATTTTGGAGCAGATATGTAGATGATATAATTTGTATTGTTAAAGAAAAACATGTAGAAGATTTTCTAAAACTGTTAAATTTACAGAGTACAAACATCAAATTTACCAAAGAAATAGAAGAAAATAAACAAATACCTTTTTTGGATCTTAAATTGGTCAGAAACGAAGAAAAAAGAAAAACTGAATTCGGGATTCATAGGAAAGAAACTCATACGGAAATCAACAGGGTTCAATCCAATTGGACATAAATTAGCAGCCTTTAATAGTTTAACTCATAGATTGGTAAACTTACCCTTAAACGAAGAAGATTTGAAACATGAGAAAAAACACATAATCAGAGTAGCAAGAGAAAACAGGTTTGATGAAAAAATGGTACATAAAAGGATAGAAAAGTATAAAAAACAAAAAGTGATAAACAGAAGTACTCTTGAAAAAGAAGAACCACCTATGAAAAAATATAGGAAATTCACATATCACCCTTGGGTACATAATAAATTTCAAAAGATATTTGAGAAGTTTAATATTAAATTAGCACCAAAAAATAACTGCAGTTTAAATAAACTAATAAAAACCAACAAAAATGAAAAAAAACTGATAAAAATAAAAAGTCAGGAATATATCAAATTGAATGCATGGGTTGTGAAAATATATAGATAGGAAAAATAAAAAGAAACCTAAAAATTAGAACCAAAGAACACATACGAAATATTAAAAATGGGGAAATAGAAAAATCTGCAGTTGCTCATGTTTGGTCTGAAAAACATAATATAAATTCAGACACTAAATTATTAAAACAGTTACAAAATACAAAAGAGCTGACTATTTGGGAAAAAATTTATATTCAGAAGAACAGAAACAGAGTTATGAATTTTGATATACTAATGGAGCATGACCTTGTTTGGAGGTTCTTTGGCCAATCACAGGATGGACCTGACATCGACATCCAGGTTGTGCAACATAAATAAAACCAGTCTGGAAAAGCTGACGATAAAACAGAATTGTTTTGAAACATGTTCAAGAACAAATCAACATTAATATTGAGTAAGATGTTCAGACTAAAAATAATATAATTAAAATAACCTCAAAATATAACTTCCTAAAACTAAATATTATTTAACACTATTGTCTCTTAACAGATGTACCTTGTATGTTTCTTTAGAAATTAACTCTCTAGGTTTTAACTTCTTCCATCTTTTTAATAAGTTAAATTGAGACATAAGTAAGTAATGGTCTGATCCTACATCGCTACCTCTATACACTCTTGTGTCTTGTTTACATGAAGAAAGTTTTTTATTTATAAGAATATAGTCATTTATCCTTTTTTTCATTTCTCCATGTCCACGTATATTTGTGGATGTCAAGATGTCTGAAGAATGTGTTTGTAATTTTAAGTTCATTAAACGCTGAAAATTGTAATAAGGATTTTCCATTTTCATTTAATACTTGTTCTCCATTTGATCCTAGTACATCTTTTATTGGGTTGTTTTTCTACTCTTTCATTGAGATCGCCTGCTACAACAATATGGTCGTTTTTATTTATGGTATTTAGATGTTCTTGTAATGTATCATAGAACTGTTTTTGTTTCACATAAGGAGAGCATTAAAACTAAATTCCCAATAAATATCTTCTTAAACAATAAGCCGCGATTTGCGTTATTAAGCAAAGGCTCGTAGCATTTGGCTATCGGGAATTAACAATGTATAAGAGAACAATTTGCATTTAGATTGGAGTGCTCATTTAGCTTAGTTGGTAGAACATTGGCATAGAAAGCCAAAGGTCCAAACCCTAGTCTGAGCATATAATTTTTCTCTTCAAATATAAAAAAAATTAAATTTAAAATAATTACGTGTTGATTTCAGGTGGCACATCTGACTGTGAACCAGACATTTGCTGAGATTGTGCACTTGCCAATGTCATATTTTTTCCAAAAGGCAGATGGCACTGCGGGGCTTGCATATAGCACATTCTCTGTTGACAAAGTTACTCCTCTCTTCTACAACATCTTCAAGAAGAAGCTTGTCGCACAGCCTATCTACTCCTTTTACATGAACAGGTAACACAGGGCTGCTGCTTCTTCTTATTTCCTGTAATTTCTAAATGGAACACAGGGCAGCAGTAAAGTTCCTCCAGCGTACTCTCTGCTTTCAGCCAGTCATTTCACTTGTTTCCAGCTTTTCCCTCTTTCCTTTGCTTCCTCCTCTATTGATCACTTCCATGTTTTCCTAAGTCTTTCTTACTCCTTGCGGATTCCAATCTAGTGCAGTCTATTCAATGGCTCTGTCTGATTTTCTCAATGTGTGGCCTATCCAATTCCACTTTCTTTGTTTTATTTGGTGACATATTGGAGATTGGTTGGTTTTTCTCCACAGTTCTTCATTTGATATTATTTCTGGCCATATTTTATTTAAAATACACCTCAGACATCTGTTTTATTTGTTGCTTCCCTAACTTTCCGTGTTTTGCAACAATGGAAGAGGACTGATTTTATGTTGGCGTTGAACAGTCTAAGTTTTGTCTTCAAAGAGATGTACATAGTTTTTCATATGGGTTAAAACTGCGCAAATGATTCATTTGCTAGTTGAATCCGTCTTTTTATATATTCTTCTGCTCCTCCTGTTTTTGTAACCATTATGAAGGCATCAACTTCTTCAATTTAAACTTAATTTACTTTTAATTTATTTTGATTGTTACAATTTATCCTCATCTGTTTTGTTTTAGAGGAGTTTGTCTTCAATCCAACATTCTTTGCTTCATCTATTATATTTGTCCACTCTAAGAAAGACACTTTGACATATAACTTCCGAATGTATTACTCCACACAGCATGTGTAAATATTCATGCGGCCTCAGTCAGCTGTATGTTCCTGATGAATGAATTTTGTAACAAGGGCATAGATGTGAGTCTTGAATTCACCAGATGAGTGCCTGGCTTGTAGCACATCATTGTTATAATACGTCTCTAGTGAAAGTACGGTCACTGATAAACATTTTAAAAATCTGAGAATAATTATTAAATAATGTAACACACATGTTTATCCATCAACAAGGTACATTCACTATATATATAAACGAAAATGCGCACAAGTTGTGCATTAGAGTTTTATTAGTTCACTTTGCTTTTGCAATCATTATGAATCTGTGCAGGTCTCAATGAATGATTTGGGTAGTTTTTTACATGCTGTGACGTGATAACGATCGCAAGATAGTTCACAAAACTCGCACATGCATGCTGCGCCTGGGTCGTGGTAGGTCTTCATTTTACACACTTTGTGGTGGTATCCATGTATTGCTAGGGAATTTACAAAATGGCGAAGATCTTGGTTTGTAGCCATCCACGTTCGATTTACCATTGCTTCTGTTGCGTAAAATTCTATCCAAATTTCTTTTTTCTTAGCTTGGAGCTCTGCTAGGAGATCTTGGTAGGCTGTGGTGGATGGTAAGAGTATAAGCATTCGCAATTGTTCTATGAAGAAGGTGTCTCCTGAGAGTTCATATGCCAGTCGGGAGCGTGTAAATTTGGATATACATAGTATTCTCTTTAGATAGACTGACTTAATTTTCTCTATGTTCTTAAGGTCGTTCTTTGTGAGGTAAGGCCATATGAGTTCCAAACCATAGCTCACGATCGGGATTATCTTCGTGTCAAAGATCTGCATTGCCGTAGTCATAGATAATTTTCTTAGGAATTGGATATCATTCATAGCAATTATTGCCGCTGTCACTCTGTCTTCTACATGCTTTTTGAAAGTAGTTCCCTTAGTCTGTAATGTTACGCCAAGATAGTTGAAAGAGCTTACAATTTTCAGTGGATCTTGATCATGAAAGACTCGGTCTCTGGCTGCTATCCTTCCACCCCTTCTAAAGATCATGTGTACTGTTTTTTCTCTGTTGAGTTGCAGCTTATTGTTACTGGCCCATATTGTTAGACGGTTCCAGCATTCTTGCAGATCTTGTAGATTCGTGGATCCCATCGCCATATCATCAGCATATGCGTAGAGAGATACACTCTCTTCCATACCTTCAAGTATTCTCTCTACATCTGCTGTTGCTAAGTTGAATAGCAACGGACTAGCAGGGTCTCCTTGTAAGACACCATTTTTCTGTGTGATCGGTGCTGAGGACTGTAGATTATCTGCAATTACTACATAGTTGTACTGCATGATGTTGGCTATGATGTCTACTAAATAACTGTCTTCATCGAGCATTTTCTGAAGCTTATCCATGAGAGTCTGACGGTCGAGAAAATCGAAAGCTTTCCTGTAGTCTATGAAGACAATGTGAAATTTCTTTCCCTGGTGACTGATCGCGTCATGGATGTTTTGCAGTAGATTTCCTATGGCGAGTGAAGTTGACATCCCTTTCCTGAAGCCAACCTGTTGCTCAGGTATGTTGCTACCAGCTTCTTCGGTTAGTCTATCCGTCAGAATTTTCGTGAAGATCTTGAGAATTGTGTTCTCAAGAGCAATTCCTCTGTAGGAGTCGGGTGAATTCGGATTGCCTTTTCCTTTGTACATAATCCTGAGAGTGGAAATTCTCCAGTTTTCTGGAATTTTTCCTGTTTCTAGACATTTGTTGAACAGAGCGGTCCACATTTTTCCTATATACGGCCAGGCCTCTCTTAAGTGTTCATTTGATATTCCATCCGGTCCAGGAGCTTTGTGACTTTTTAGATGTTCCACAATGTTCTCCACTTCCTTTTCTGAGATGGGCTGAAAAACCTTTGTTTCCTGATATTCTGGCGCTCTGAGAGTGGTTCCATCATTTAGTATCTGGTGGAAGTGTCTTTCCCATGTTTCTAGCGCTATTGCCTGCGAGCATTTTGGTGTTTTTTTCTTTAAAGCCTCAAAGTGATTCGCCGTGGCTTTCTCTATTAACTTCCTACCTTCTTCTTCTAACCAGATTGCTCTTTTCTCTTTCAGCAGGGTTTTGTAATTTCTCCTCTGAGTATTATACGTTATTAGGTCTTCCTCTGTCTTGGTACCTCTAGCTCTCTGAAGGCATTTTAGAACTTCTCTCCTTTTGTTGTAACATGTGGCATCAAACCAAGGTTGTGATCTCTTTTTTCTTTTTGTAATTTTTATCTGTGCTTTTTGGATATAGCCTTCTAGTTCTAGTGCCGCCGTTTCGATTTCCCCTCGTTCTATCTTGCTTATTATGTGATCTGTGGATGATGCGAAAGCCTCTAATGCTTGAATGTTCAATGTCCTTTTTGTTATTTCTTTTCCAATGTTTATTTCTTGTGGTTTCGTGTTGATTGTTTCGATCCTGGCAAACACAGGCAGATGCTTCCTTAAGGGGGACAATTCACAATTGGTGAGTGTTCTGATTTCTATCTCTTTTATTGGTGGGCTAGTAAACATCAAGTCTATTGTGCTTGTGCCATTGTGACATATATAGGTTGGGACGTGTGTGCTGTTTAGTAGGTTTAGGCCCTCTCCTTCTAAATATTGTATAACTGTATGGCTTTTCGAGTTTTCTTTATCAATGCAACAGTTGAAGTCGCCTGCTATTAATGTTCCCATATGACTTTCAATGTGATTCATCATGTCAGATAGATTTTCGATGATGTCTTGTGCTGTTTTCTCTGGTTGAAAGTACGTGCCTATAATGTTCAGTTTTCCAGTTTTAATGACTAGTATGTTAGGTGAACTGTAGGATATGACATGTGGAGATAGCCATGGTTTTATCAGACAAGATATACCGCTGCTTGGACGTCCGCGTTCTCCTTGTGCTGCCAAGGAGTGGTTGTTGTAGTATCCTTTAATGTTGATGTTCTGTGTTAAGAAAGTCTCTGTTAGTATAATAATATCTTGACGATTTTATTATTAATTTAACACTTCTCATAGAAGGATAAATTATATTTGAAGAAAAAAATTTTCGCCTAGACCGGCAAAGCCAAGGGTCCCGGGTTCGAGTCCCGGTCTAGGCGAAAATTTTTCTCTTCAAATATAATAATATCTGCTTTAAAAATGTCTTCTGTGCAAAGTGTTAGGATACTGTTTAGTCCCTCCACATTCCATAACATTACAGTTATATTATTCCAGGTCAATCCCTCGATATTGGGTATCTGGGTTTCGTCGTGAGAGGCAAAAGGGCCGCACAAGAATTCCTCTCGGCCAAAATTCTGGCTTCTCAATATCACTAAGGTGATGGCAAGGTATCCCAACTTTGTAGGCCTTGTTTGTACCTAGTGTCCGGAGTTCCTCGCATACCGTTTGATCTTGGGGTATGCCTTTCTTATTCAAAAAGGTCCGTATTTTATCTCCTGTTGTTCACTATATATACACTGTATTTTTTATCGATAGCATTTTATTAAATAAGCAATAAATGTCACATTTAATTTAAATCTTTAAAGTATTTCATTTTAACACCCAACATGTCATCTTCATATTCCATTTGGTAAATTTCATGACACTCTCTTCATCGCTACTTTTCATACCATTTTCTTCAATTATAATCTAAATTATTTTTCTTATGATTCCATCTCTCTCGCAGTACTCAAGTTTGCTGTTTTTATTGAATATGTTTTCCCATTTCTTTAACCAATTTGTTCAAATGTTTATCGACACAGCCTTTCAACATATTAATTTTTCTGCCAATGCCACCCAGGTTGTCTTTGTGAAATTTCTGGTATTCTCTCCTGCCATGACAAAATTGTAACCTACTTCTTAATTAATGACACCTGGAAGGTGGAGCTACATTACCCCGATGATATGATTTGTGACAGAATATAGTGAAACACCAGGAGAGTCCTTAAACCTGGACTGAACCTAAATCCAGATCCTGGGCGGCCATAGAAATAATTTCCCAAGAAAAAAATCCTATGATCTGACCGAGAAACAAACCTGTGACCGTATGAACTTTAGTCAGAAGATCTGAACATTAGCCCATAAAGCTGGTTCATATTTAATTTTAAAAGTGACGTTTTACTATCATTCCCACTGTATTACATCTCCCCAAATGTCCACTGCTGAGGTCTCGAGGTAGCATGCTGCCTTGTCACACAGCGGGCCCGGGTTTGATTCCCGCTTGGGACAAGTTTCCTGGGTGAGGTTTTTTTCGGGGTTTTTCCTCACCTGTAAGACAAATATCAGGATAATTAAATTAATGTTTTTATTACCTCACCTCATATCCTTTTTCTTCTATACTGCAGTTTCGGAGCTTATCTCCATCGTCAGTAGCCTCTGGTCGACCGGTGTTATGTCGTTTCTTGGCGGTTTGCTTCTTACTTCTGTCGGTGGACCGATGAACCTCTGGATTAGGTCAAAATTTGCGGGAGTTTCAAAATTCATGAGTTTTTCTTTTGTTTTTTTGGATGTGGATTTTTTCCCAGACTGTGAGTTCCTTTAGTTTATCTGTTTGTTTGATTAGGCTAGCTTCTGTATCTATTAAATGTTTTTCAGTAGCAGCCCATGCTTGGTCTGAAAAACATTTAATAGATACAGAAGCTAGCCTAATCAAACAAACAGATAAACTAAAGGAACTCACAGTCTGGGAAAAAATCCACATCCAAAAAAACAAAAAAGAAAAACTCATGAATTTTGAAACTCCCGCAAATTTTGACCTAATCCAGAGGTTCATCGGTCCACCGACAGAAGTAAGAAGCAAACCGCCAAGAAACGACATAACACCGGTCGACCAGAGGCTACTGACGATGGAGATAAGCTCCGAAACTGCAGTATAGAAGAAAAAGGATATGAGGTGAGGTAATAAAAACATTAATTTAATTATTAAATTAAACCTCATAGTGTTCTTTCCCTGTGAAAGTTAAATAAATATCAGGATACTTTAAGGCCCAAACGGTCGCCGAACATCATCTGGCCATCATTATCATATTCACCTCATTAGATTAAGTTTAGGTTTAAGGCCTCTCCTGACTCATTATTACCATCATCATCACCCATCATATCATCATAACCCTGCCTTCCAGGCGCCCCAACCTCAGAAGTGGGTTACAGTTTGCCAATGCCAGGAGAGAATACCTGAAATGTCGAATGACATTGAATAAAAAAAAATACATTCACCAAATTAATTTAATGATTAATAAATTAATGAGTCATTTTAACATCTTACCTCATATTTCATGTAGCTAAACTTCTAAAACATTTGGAAAAACCTTTGGATTTGACAGTTTGGGAGAAAATATTTATACAGAAGAACAAATTTAAATCTATGAATTTCGACATTCCGGATGAACGTGACCTCATCTCGAAGTTCATCGAATCAACACCAGATGGCAACGATATCTCGAAGTTCGTCAAATCAACACCAGATGGCAACGTTATAGAGGGAGATTCCAACAAATATCCGGTAGTCATAATGGCGGTTGAAAATGAATGACAAGATCATTTGAAAACTATAGTTAACCGTGTTTGAAAAACATGAAATATGAGGTAAGATGTTAAAATGACTCATTAATTTATTAATTAAGAACCTCATAATGTGTTTCCCAATTTTAACTTTGAATAATTTAATGATATTTAAATCGGGATTGTAATGTCCAAGTCTCAAAAGTGCATGATTATTTTCGGCTAATATTGTGTCTATTATGTAAGGTTTTGTGTGTTGATTCATTGATGAATCTCACAAATGCATTTTAGTGATATCTTCATCGAAATGTGTATTATGTTTAAATAACCTGGCTTGGATTTATTTTTTAAGGAATTTCATGTTGGGGCTTTATTTGTTTGTATGAAACATTGTCAACAACTAAGACAAAGTTTTCTTTTGCTTCCCCTTTAACCTTTAAGCGCCCAAGTTTAAATGGCCAGGTAGCGGCAGGCTGCCCGGGTTTAAATGTCCACCTAGCTTTTAAACTCCTTGGCTTTTGACAATAACTTTGCTGATTTTATTAACTCATATTTTTAAATCTGTGGGGGTCACAAACATCAAACAACATTTAAAGTGTTAAATATTATTGTAAAATCAGTGGTAATCACGGCAAAAATCCATAGTGATATTTTTTACCATACAGATAATTTTTAAATTCACGATAGTTACCAAATAACTTTAGGGACTTTAGAGTGTTGTGAATCAGGTTAGAAGTGAAAAACTGTATATAGATTTAGGTATATTCTAACCCTCGTTCATTCTTTTGTTTATTATGTTGCATCCGGTCAGTTTTCCCCCTAAGCAGGAAAGTTTTGAAAAAAAAAAACAGGTCACATTCCACGCACAGCCCTTATTCATTCACAGTTTTGTGACTCAGAGTATATGTCTTGTACAAAATCACTACGTTCCGCTGAAATACAAGGCATTCTCGGATTGTGACAATGACGAAAACGATATCAATGAAAATCACAAGCTACAATCAACTGACACTTATAGCTGTGAGACACCTGGCTTTTGTCAGGGCTTGGGTTCGTGAAACTAGAATTGACAGCGAAGAAAACTGTACTCTTCCCCCTGACATGACACAATCAAAAATGTACCTTTTTCTTGGTGCCAGTGCATGGGTGACATGTGGTCAGCATGTCGAGTCCCCCAGCCGTTATAGCTTGTTTATTCAACCAAAAAATTATTTTTTCATTTGTTAGACTTGACCATTCTATACAGTTTTCTTCTTCTGACTTCATTGGTGCCAAAACAACACATAGAGACTTCCGACTTAGACTTGTCAGAGACGTTTTGCAACAGGCTGATAGAACAGCCTGTAGATGACTCCCTGATTGGTAGACATAGTATATTGAGTACAGACATTTCGTGACTTGAAGTTAACTTTAGTAAACATTGGCTGGTAGCTTTACAAAGCCTAATTTGTCGTGTGTGTTTGGCGCAGGGAATCAGAAAACGTGTGCAAGTGAAGTGTAAAAAGTATGATGTCGGTTTGTGAATTAGTGCTTGTTTCGAGGCTTATCACACAAAAACAAACATTTAATAAACAAATGCTATCTTCACATCACGTTGCCAAGCATCTGATAACCCTGAAAAAAGGTATGTTACAAAAGTAGTATTTTCCAGTATAATTTCAAGCAACCAAACAGGTCCGCCTGCTCAGAACCCATATGCTGGGTCTGCGGGCAGATTGGACGTACAATTTAAAACCCAGCATATGGGCTCCTGGGCATTTAAAGGTTAATGTAATTATGAAAATTAACAATAATTTCTCCTCTTTAACTGTGATCAGATTTTCTTTTTAACTTCGCAACTGTAGGAGACATTAAGTTATTTAAAACAATATAATTAAAAATTATTAAATAATTCACATCCACACCACCTGCAATTTTAAAACTACAGGATGCAAAATGACAAAATATTAAAATTAAGAACTCCGGATTGATGTAGTAGCAACACGTCTGCTTCAGATTAAAATTTGCTACTGACTGTACTCAAACGTAGTACAAGTGAAATTGTGTTATCACGTGTCCGGCCGGGAAGTACACTCAGCAGTCTCGGTAGGCTCTCCCACTGGAATTTTTTCAAATTCCCTTGTTATATCTGTACTTAAGAGTAACAAAATAACTATACTTACATTAATCACTGCTTTAAGATAATGGAGAGATACCATCATCAGAAATTGAACTCGAGTCTGAAGTCTCTCCTACATTGATCACCATTTGATCAACCATAACATCGGAGATGTCATCCAGTTGCCACATTCTTTCTTTCTCCTTAGTCACATGTCCAAAATCCAACTGCCAAATCTCTGCCGTGACCTCGGACAATGCTGTGTCTATGAGATCGCATGCCTCTTTTAGTTTGAAAGTCTTATTATTTTTAGCAATTTTTTTTCTGAGGTTGGGGCGCCTGGAACGCAGGGTTATGCTGCCCCAATGATATGATGGGTGATGACGATGAGTAATGATGCACCAGGAGAGATCTTAAATCTAAACTTAATCTAATGAGGTGAATATGATATTGAAAGTCAGATGATGTTTCGGGACCGTTTAGGCCTTAAAGTATCCTGACATTTGTCTTACAGGTGAGGAAAAACCTCACCCAGGAAACTTGTCACAAGTGGGATCGAACCCGGGCCCGCTGCGTGACAAGGCAGCACGCTACCTCGAGACCACAGCGGTGGACTTATTTCTAGCAATGTAACCCTTAACACTACTCCACACAAGTTCAATTGGATTTAACATATTGTGATATGGGGATAACCTTTCTACAGTAAAGTCCACTTTTTTTTCCAATGTCATCAATCACATATTTATTCTCACTCCTGTCAATTAAATTTTGAGCTGTTTTGAAAAGTTCAGCTTTAACATCAGAGCTTTGAAAGAAACATTATGTGATGATAACCAATCTATAATTTCTTTCTTTCATCATCCCAAGTGAGGGCGACGAGACAACCTGATACTATGATAGGAAGTGTTATCCATAACAATAACACTCCCCAGTTCGAGTCTTGGCAGTATGTTTCGAAACCATGATTCGAAAACTTCGCCGGTCATTTCTTCATGGTAGTCACCGGTTTTCTTAGACTCAAAAATAAGGACCCCACCATGTAAAAAACCAATGTCACTACCTATATGAAGAATTATTAGTCTTTTTATTTTTATTTATATATCAAATTTGGGAATTTTTAACATTATGAGGTTCAATTCATAAGAATGAAATGAATCGTGACTTCTTCTTACCTCATACTTCTATGTTTTTTTTTAAACACAAGCATATATAAACACATATATATATATATATTCAAAAAAACCATACTAGAACCATGGACTTTGAGATTCCAGACGAACCGAGCTTGATTACAAAGTTCTTCACAAATACAACATGATGGCAGTTTAGAAAATGATTCATTCAAAAGAACACCAGATGGCAGTTTAGAAAATAATTCCTTCAAAAGAACACCAAATGGCAGTTTGGATAATTACCGGCAAAAAAAGAAAAAATTGACAGTTGTGAAACAGCTGATGATGGTGACAATGGGTCGCCGATACTGCAGTGCTGTGTTAAAAAAAAACATAGAAATATGAGGTAAGAAGAAGTCACGATTCATTTAATTCTTATTATTATTAGTCTCCTTCCCTTTCCATTTGGATTCTTCAACCCTTTACACTTGCCAAAAAGGAAAGCTTTTTTCCTATTTTCTACAGTGGTATCAAGTCACACACTACTGGTACTATGACCCACGTCTCATCCAGATAATAAATCTTTCTGTTTTTTGTCCTATAATGACGAATGTTTCTCAGATAATTACGTCTCCAAATTACATTATCGTCCCTGACTAGCAAGACATTAACAGTATTTTGTTTCACAAAGGAGAATCCTACATCTAACAAGAGTGTGTGAAAACCCAATCTCTTAAAAGTGGGTAAATCAGGGTCTTCATTAACAACAGTCAGAACTTTATTTAAGGTAGGTGGTTCATTGTTAAGAAAAAACCTATGCACTTTATAACGAACTGCGCACTTCACAAAATCATCCACCACTCCTAAAACAGGTTTAGGCCTTTTCCTCTTCTTGTTCGGCATTTTGATATTACCCGTTTCTTTTAATTCCCTGCGAATATGTACAACACTACTCTCCAACACACCAGTATATTCTGCAGTTAATTTCACTATATCATTCACTACAGTGCCAGGATTATGCTCCATAAACTTACTACATACATTTAACACCATCTCTTTAACAATTTCCCTTTAGGGTGCTTTTTATAATTTTGATACATTTTATCACCGAGTTAAGTTGATATAAACTATACAACAGCCACCATATTTGTAACTGAAAATTCAACTTCCTCTCCAGAATCGATCATTTTCAAACAAATGTGAATTTTTAGTTACCCTCCAACCTTTGAAGAAACATGTAGGTGTATATTGTATTCTGGTCAACTATAGTTAACAAAAATAGCTTCAAACACGTAATTATATTAATCAATTACAGGATCTATTTTCTCGCTTCCACTGAACTGTGCTTTGGCCATGAACAAATCTCAGTAACTGCAACTCACATGCTTTGGGGAATTCCTGTCCATTTGTTTTCCTCAAGTGTGCTCCTTAGGCTGGACACAGAATAGTAGCAACTTAACCTTACTTTCCATATCCCAATATCTCTGAACAAGCAAAGATATATCATCTGCAAAGTCAAGATCTTCAAGACGATTATTAATCCCCCATTGAATTCCTCTTTTCCTTTTTCCTATAACCTTTCTCATAGTTCAGGCATTCACAATCCGCGGTGGACTAGTGGTTATGCTCTTTGCCTCTGGTCCCGAGGGTCGTGGGTTCAAACCTGGCCAGGGTCGATGGATTTTTTGGGACGGAAAAATCCAAGGAGCAAGTCCTCCGGGAGGGACTTTAAGCTGTGGGTCCCGAGTCTGAAGATTTTCAGGCTCGTAAAAAATCCTTAAGCCTGAATGAAAAGGCCTCTAAGCAAAATTTACTCAATTTTCCCGTCCTAGTACTACCTTGGTTTCTTAGATGTCAGTATGAGGCAGTACGCTGACCACGGACCACTCAAATGACATCTATACGAAAACAAGTGTAACTAAATTAGTATGGCTACAAATTCTTCCCTGTAGGGGGAGAGCGCCTAAATCTCTGTAAAGGGAAAACATGGGCTTACAAAAAAAAAATAACTTTGTTTTTCCAACCCCTAACTTCTTTCTCTTCTTTTACTTGCTAGTATCATACTTCTTCGTATATTAATGTTGGGAATTTTACGTTATGAGGTTTTCAGTTAATAAAAATCAATTTGAATTGTGTATAATTTTTTCTCATATATATATATCTTATGTTATTTAACACAGAACCGTGGTATCAAGAGCCATTGCTCCCATCATGAGCTTCTGTCACAACTATCAATTCATCATGCCAGTCATCCTCTAAACTGCCATCTAGTGTTGATTTTAAGAATTTTGTAATCAAATTTTGTTTGTCCAGAAACTCAAAATTTATGGATCTAATACAGGGTTATTCTAAATGATGGACCCATTTTTAAAGATTAGTATTTATTAAAGTACAAATCCAAAATGAACAATATTTAACCAATGGAAAGTGGAAGTTTCAAAGTTTTTTTGCAATACATTATAAATGTTCAATGTGTCCACCGTCTGCTGCACGGCAAACATCTATGTGATAGCCGAACTCGTCCCACACACGAGAAAGTGTATCTACTGTTACTGAGTGCACGGCAGCAGTGATACGGTTCCGCAGATCGTCCAGAGTTATTGGTAGAGGTGGGACGTAAACAGTTTCCTTAACATAACCCCATAAGAAATAGTCACATGGGGAGAGATCAGGAGATCTCGGTGGCCAGAAGTGTAGAGCCAGGTCTTCATTTCCCCTGCGACCTATCCAGCGCTGAGGAAGGGATGCATTCAAAAAGCCTCGTACATCAAGGTGCCAATGGGGCGGAGCTCCGTCCTGTTGGAAAATGAAGTCCTGTGAATCTTCCATAACTTGAGGGAACAGCCATTGTTCCAACATGTCCAGGTACGTTGTTCCAGTTACAGTTCTTTCCGCAAAGAAAAATGGTCCATAAACCTTTGTACGGGATACGGCACAGAACACGTTTATCTTCGGTGAGTCTCTTTCGTGTTGCAATGTTGAACGTGGATTTTGCAAACCCCATATGCGAACATTATGTCTGTTCACTTTTCCACTAAGGTGGAAAGTCGCTTCATCGCTAAAAATGATACGCTGTAGAAACGCGTCATCCTCCATCATTCCTAGCACATAACCACAAAATTCGAGACGCATCTCTTTGTCATTAGGGTTGAGAGCCTGCACAAGTTGTAATCGGTAGCGCTTGTACAGCAAACGCCGTCTCAGAACTTTCCAGACAGTTGATTGGGGTATTCCAAGTTCTCTACTAGCTCTATTGGTAGACTTACGTGGACTGCGAACAAAACTTTCTTCAATACGTCTGACATCATCCTCTGACACACGCGGTCGGCCTGTGCTTTTCCCTTTACACACACTTCCAGTCTGTTGAAAATGCGTAAACCAACGGCTAATGCCTTTTCTAGTTGGTGGTTCAATACCGAATTTGCTACGAAATGCCCGCTGCACTACAATTTGTGACTCACTTTTTGCGAACTGAAGAACGCAGAAAACCTTGTGCTCCACGGTAGTCATCTCACCCACAACAACTGAGAGGGAGAGGGAAACAAATGGCGGCCTATTGCCGCGCGAACTCTATCGGCCGCTTCTGGAACCATCATTGCCCGCCGAAACTTTGAAACTTCCTCTTTCCATTGGTATAAAGATTGTTCTTTTTGGATTTGTACTTTAATAAATACTAATCTTTAAAAATGGGTCCATCATTTAGAATAACCCTGTAGTTTATGTTTTCTTAAACACAGGAACTGCAATTTTCAAGAGGACATCGCTCCCATTTTCAACCGATATTATGACTACCAGATTTTTGTTGGAATTTCCATCTATAACATGCCATCTGGTGTGGATTTGATGAACTTTGAGATCAGATCTTTTTCATTCCATGTTTAAGAAAATATAAACTATGAGGTTAAGATAAGAAATGACTCATTCATTCATTGAATTAAGAACCTCATAATGTTATTTCCCATATTTAACTATGAATTCATGGATCTTACATGGTTTTTCACAATGTATATCTTCTCCCAAACTGTTAATTTTAAAGGCTTAGATAGAAGTTATCCATGATAATAACAAATCTGGAATTTATCAAATTAATTGCAAAGATTGCAATATAGTATACATAGGAAAAACAAAAAAAAAAAGGAATTTGGACACTTGCACAAAAGAACATTTTAGAAATATAAAAAATGGTAAAATTGAAAAATTGGCAATAGTAGCACATAGTTTGTTAGAGAAACATAGAATTGAAAAAAGAAGCAAAACTTTTGAAACATCTATCTGAGTGAGGGTGTCAGCATAACACTTGTCTTAGTTGCCTTCGTTGAAAGACAAGGACAGAAAATGCTTGCGTAATGATGTGTATGAGAGCAGTGTTTGTTCGTACAGTAGTTGATTGGGTTTGTGTGTACAGAGACCTGACAACGGACAGAGGTGGCAACCTGTTCCTGGGAGGTTCTGATCCCAAGCACTACAACGGAACCTTCACATACCTACCCGTCACTGACAAAGCCTACTGGCAGTTCAAAATGGACAGGTAACAAAACTGATATTTAATTTTAGGAAGTTATATTTTGAGGTTATTTTAATTATATTATTTTTAGTCTGAACATCTTACCTCAATATTAATGTTGATTTCTTCTTAAACGTGTTTCAAAACAATTCTGTTTTATCGTCAGCTTTTCCAGACTCAGAAAAGATTGGAAAAAGCTGACGATAAAACAGAATTGTTTTGAAACATGTTCAAGAACAAATCAACATTAATATTGAGTAAGATGTTCAGACTAAAAATAATATAACAAAACTGATACCAACTAACATACTTTATGATAAGTAATGTCAGAAATGATTTTCAATTTATCTAGAGGATTTGGAAATCAAGAGTGGCATTTGTTAGGACTATTTAATGAATAAAATTAAGCTGTTTACTCTAAACTCATTATTTAAATATAGTTACCGGTATTTAAAAATATTTATATATTTAATGTAAATGGCAATGTTTGAAAACAAACCAGAAATGTGAGGTTATGTATATTCACTGCTACTTGATCATGTTATCTATTGTCAAATGGGATCGCAATATTGTAAGAATGCACCCTAGTGGAGAAATAATGAAACACATCAAACTGTATATCATAATCAACATTATAGGTTATTCATTTATTTTTTAGTAAATAACTCAGTAAAATCAAGGAATCTGTTCATTATTTGCTATATTCAATGTATTTGTCGGAGAAAAATAATGCTCTGACCTGTTCAGAATATTAAAAAGGAGGAGCTTTCTTTATCACAAAAGCAGGAGCTGATAAAAAGCAAAGTGAAACACGACTGTCATTGGTTGTAAAACAAAACTCATTGAACCATGATTGGTCATTGACTACCATTTGGGGCATGAGTTAAATAGTCATAAATGATGTCACGAGTGATTTTCAAATCATCAATAAATTCTTGAGTCATGAAATAAGCAGTGAATTTATCTAGTGGATTTGGAAATCAAGAGTGGCATTTATTAGGACTGTTTAATGAATAAAATTAAGCTGTTTACTCAAAAATCATTATTTAATTATAGTTACTGGTATTTTAAAATATTTATATAAAAAATTTCTTCCACTTACTTGTGTTTTGCACTCTTTTAACTTTACTATCTAACCTCCCTTGGTTAACTCTTGTTTTTTCGACCCCGACGCTATTAGGGCATCCGAGGGCTAGGGAGTCTTTTCTTTCTTCCATTTCTTCTTTCCTTTATTTTCTTTTCTTCTCCAGAAAAGCCTGACCAGAGGCTATAAGATGGCAGCCCCATCACTGGTCTTGCCTTCCTTTGGCCAGCAACCAATCGAAGGGACTATTATTATGCTTTCAAATCTTATATGAGAATTTTCCGGAAGGATCAAACTATTTACGCTGGAGGGAAAATTATCTATAGGATCGTAACAGGCCTTGGCCTAATACTTGGAAGGAAGAAGAAGAAGAAGAAGATATATTTAATGTAAACGGCGATGTTTGAAAACAAATGATAAATGCTTGGTTATGTTTCATTTGTTCATCACTACAACTTGATCACATTATTTATTGTTAAATAGGATTGCAATATTGTAAGAATGCGCCCTAGTGGAGAAAAAATGAACCATATCAAACCGTATATTGTAACCAACATTATAGGTTGTTAATTAATTTTTTTAGTAAACAACTCAGTAAAATCATTATTTAAAAACACAATTATCAAATGTGTAGTTCATGATTTCCGAACCTGTGGTTCGCGAACCCCCAGGGAGTTTTCCAAATATTTCAAGGGGTTCTCCAAAACTTTTCCGTAATGGCAGGTTTCGAGGTTAGGTGTATTATGTTTCCTTCATTTCTGCAGCATTGTAATAATAATAATATAATAATAATTATTATTACTCGTATTTTAAAATTAAATTAACCCTATAATTCCTTGTTGCATATGTGTAACATCGGGAATTCTTCTTTTCTTCTTCCTTCCAAGTATTAGGCCAAGGCCTGTTACGATCCTATACAAAATTTTCCCTCCAGCGTTTCATAGGACGGCCCAGTGATCTTCGTCCTCTTGGTATATAATTATAAACAGCTTTAGGGATCCAATTTGAACTCATTCTTTCAAGATGGTGTTTCCAATTTAGTTGGTACTGTTTAATATATTCCAAAATTGGCGTAGTCTTCAATTCTTTTAAGATATCGGTGTTCCTTTTCCGATCCCATCTGGTGTAACCCGCTGTTCTGCGCATGAATCTCATTTCACAAGCTGTTATTCTGCTTTCATGTTGTTTTTTTAGTGTCCATGCTTCACTACCATAGGTCAACACTGGTCTAGCCAAAGTGTTATATAAACGTAATCTGGTGTTTTTTTTGTACAAGGGATGGTTTCATAACTTGATTAATAATTCCTAAACTTTTATTATAACTAGTAACTTTTTCAGGGATATAAGATGGTCTTGCCTTCCTTTGGCTGGCAACCAATCGAAGGGACTATTATCATGCTTTCAAGTCTTATACGAGAATTTCCCGGAAGGATCAAACTAATGACGACCATCGGGAATTTATCACATTATTTCCACAATAAATTAATATTTACCATGAATGCCTGATTTACAGTTATGTAACGTCATGAATGCATTTCATTTCACTACAACTAGGCCTACATGTTGTGTAACTTTTAAGTCATAACTACAGTAACTTTAGGTTTTAACTGTTAAGGGTTCAGTTAATTAAGGCTATTAAATCTTTAGGTTGGAATTAAATTTTATGCACATCTACTGTATGTATATTTAAAAGTCAGTGGTTCACCCAACTCACATCGTTGTAGAAAGGGTTTGCGAATCGAAAAAGGTTGGCAACCGCTGGTGTAGTTCGAAGGAATCTGTTGATTATTCACTATATTCAACGTATTTGTTGGAGAGTCAGTCACTGCAAAATAATGTCCTGACCTGTTCAGAATACTAAAAAAGGAGGAGCTTTCTTTATTTTGGTAAACAGAATTTGATAAGTAGCGAGGTGAAACACAACTGTGATTGGTTGTAAAACAAAATTCATTGAAACATGATTGGTCATTGACTCCGATTTGGGGCATGAGTTAAATAGTCTAAATAAGTTGAATTACACTAATAAGATAAACAAGCTAACAAGATCACAAATTAAAGAAAAATGGATTACTGACAGCATGAACAAATCATGTTGAACTATGATTAAAACTAAGTTTTATGATGATTTTATTATTGATTTAATACTTCTCACCGAAGTACAAATATTTGAAGAGAAAAATATACGCTCAGACTGGGGTTTGAACCCAGCACCTTTGGCTTTCTATGCCAATGCTTTACTAACTGAGCTACCTGAGCACTCCAATCTAAATGCAAATTTTTCTCTTATACATTGTTAATTCCTGAGCATAGAAAGCCGAAGGTCATCATCATCCATCATGAATTAGGCCCTTGTAAACCTCTTTCGGCCCCATCTAGCAGTTCTTTAAGAGGTCTTCCTGGTTGATGATGTCCTTTCGGCCTATATTTCATCGTTATTTTTGGGATTCTTGAATTATCCATTTTTTTAAATGGTCTAGCCGGTTTAATTTATATCTGTTGAGTTCTTCTTCTATTGATTCTACTTCTAATTATTGTTCTAAAATTTCTTCATTCTTTTTTCTATCTAAAAGAGTGTATTCTGCTGTCCTTCTGAGAAATTTCATTTCTGTTGCTTTGATTCTGCTCCTATCTCTTTTTCTTAACCTTTAAGTGCCTGGGTATTTAAATTCCCTGCTGTGCCACTGGCCAGAATTTAAATGTCCCAAGTGATTAAATCCACACTAGAGCGCATATACGAACAAAAACATTTTTTACGAAAAACTGTTAGAGATAGAAATATAAAACAACTTTTATTCTATTCAGAAGAGAGTACATTATTCAATGGCATGATTTATTTTTACATATAATAGACAATTTTGTTATAAATTAATTTTTTGCCACACGAGGTTTATTTTTTTTGGCTTGATAATACAAAGGTCTCAGTTTGCCATTTGAAGGTGACTGTACTACTTCATATATCCTAAAACAGAATACAACACGTGTGTAAGTGGTTGATAAATTTATCACGCTTAGAAAGCAAAATTCGAGACTGTATGCTTGCTGCCTGTTTGAACTGTGAATGTCAGCACACCACTGTTTTGAAGCACGTCTCATATCAGTCCTCAAATATACAAACACACAGTTTAGTGAAGTGTGTTGAAATGAAGAGTTATTTTTCTCCACGTGGAGTTCTGTTTTTATTGTAAAATGAGATTGCATTATTTACTTACATGAGGAAACATGTGACTCGACACCTCTTACAATTTTTATGTAGTGTTTCAGAGAAATTGTTATTGAATCATTTAAACTGATACTCTCACCACTGGGGTTCTAAGATCGAGTCTCAGTCACTCCATGTGGGTTTTGTGGTAGCCAAAACTGAGCTTGGGCAGGTTTTTCTCGGGGTTTTCTCCCGTTTTCCCCTGCCACAATTTCATTCTACCATTTCTCCATATTCATCTCATCCCTTTTGTTCATCGGCCCCCGTGATGGTACTTCAGGTTTGGTCGGTCAGCACCCTTGTATATAGGGGTTCATCTCATCCCGCGACCCGACCCTGAGTTGGACACGAGTTGAGGATAATTATTTATTTTATAAAATATATATGAACAATTTATTTTCTTCTCCACATTTATTCAATGACCTATCTACATTTTAGGACTGTTAGGTTTCCTACACTTCTATTGTAAGAGTTCAAAATTGGAAAATAGTGACAGGATAACAACAAAACGTGACATGGCCACAATTGTATGAAAAAAACACAAGATACGTACATATGCTATCAAACATACATAATGCAGAGGGATATTTTTGAGACGCTCGTGGAAATAATCTGAAGGCAAAAAATAATAGAAAACTTTTTCTGGGCTGTCTTGACAGGTCTAAGAAAAATGGCTTACAGTTATTCTATCAGTAGATGAACAATGAAATTGGACTCAACGGCAGATTCGGCGCAGAAGGAGTCCTTCATCACGGCGGATCTGGCGGAAGTGGCAACCCTCTAGATGGGGTTAGTACATCCAGAAGCTGGACCTAAAGCTTTGAGGTGGCAGCCCCACCAATGGTCCACTCTGCATAGCGTTGGTACCGCGATCAGAGGAAAACATATTACTCGTATTCTTCACAATGGAAAGTAAAAGGCTGCACTAGAATGGACCAGATAAGAAACGAGGATATCCGTGAAGAACTGCAGATCTACTCCATAAAAGAAAAGATATTTAACAACAAGATACAGTGGAAAGAACATGTAGAAAGAATGGAAGATTACCAAATAAAATCTTCTATTATTTTCCAAGAGGAAGAAGAGATGTCGGACGTCCTCGTCTTAGATCTAGTAGTGAAGACGGAACAGGCAACTCTTGCCTAAACCAGGAAGTGAAGAAGAAGAAGAATTTTTTTCACCTTACTGTCTTGACTAATCTGATCAGTTACATTTTATTGACATCATGTGGTGCATGCAAGAGTGGCACATCAAAACTTGACTTGCCCACAGACCCACCCCTAACGACGCGTAGAATGACCTTGACATATCTTCTAGGGTTTCTTGTCTAGAAGAAAGGGATAAACAACATTGTCCTACAATTTATACAATCAGATTTAATTATGGATAGAAAGCTGGACAATAAATGAAAGGATGCAGAAAAGAATCTTGGCGACAGAAATGGATGGATTACGAAGTATGAGAATATCCAGGCTACAACATATTTGAAATACATATATCAGACAAGAAATGGATGCACAAGAAACTGTTATCGATAGGATAACAGCTCTACAGTGGTATGGACATGTACAACGGATGTCGGAAGACCAGTGGCCTAAACAGGTGTTGAATTGGATGGTACCAGGCAGAAGGAAGAGGGGGAGAAGTAGAAGAGCATAGTATGAGGGAATATATAATGCCATAATGAAGATGGATAATGGGAAGATAGGAATCTCTGGAAAGCAGGAATCAAAGGCAAACTGCTGTAAAGTGGAAAGCCTGTATTAAGTAAGTATTTAATTATACAGTGTGTTACGACCGAGATAATATGCGGTGCCGTTTACAAAGTGTTAAAAATGCAGTGTGGGGTTGTGTATATCGAGGTTTTCAAGGGCTTACCATATTAAAGGACAGTACTAAATGATTGATGAAGACGTCCTACATTATGAATCCACCAAAATAACGTAAGTAGCTTTATTAAATATTTTTTTAAAATAATGTGTAGTGAGGAATTTACCATGTTACTGCATTACACTTCAAAAATAAAATTAAGGGTGAAAAAAGGTGCCATCTGTCTGTGTTTTTTTTTCTGTGGATAACTGAACTATAACACAATAAGTTTGAGCGACTGATGACATCCTTGAAATTTATTTTTTGGATTTTTTAATATTTAAAAAAATTATATGATGGAACAAATATGTCCGACAAGTCTTCTAAGGGTTAATGTCCAAGGACGACAAGGAAACCCGTGTGGAAGCCGCTCTAAGAAGAATTGAGAATATCGCTGAAATAGGTGGTTATCTCAAGAAAGAAGCAAAAGACGACATCCGCAAAGCGGTGAGTACCATTAGAGACTATTTAAATGAAATGAAAATTGAACCAAATGAGAAAAGGAACCAGTTAAAGGAATCCTCTTTGAATGGTGTTAATCAAATACAAATACACGCTACACAGCATGAGGTAGACAGCATGTTGTTGGGACTAGTGGCGCCATCTACCGGCGAGGAAGTGCAACATCTTGTACAGACGCCTACTTCATCCATGGATCAGCCGACTGAAACAGTCAAGTATAGTGATGGAGGAGACCAGCTACTAGAGCCACCTAACGAGCAATCGGCCAACACAGAACCATCATCAGAAGATCAACCGATCGAAGTAGAAGAAGACAGACAACTAGATGCCCAACGACCTGAACCCCATCCTACCCAAATTAGAGAGAAATTTTCTGAAGAAAAAATAGAGGAGAGAATTATGGGAAAAATCAGCCTACAGATACAATCCGTGCTGGAAAGTATCCATAGGTTGGTTAGAGAAGAGATAAAAGAGGCAACCCAGCAGACTACTTTAGCAGGTAACAAGCACTCCGCCAGAAATGAACTCAATAAACAACCATGAAGAATAAATTAAATTTAAAGAGAAAAATTTTTTCGCTTAGACCGGGACTCGAACCCGGGACCCTTGGCTTTCCGGGCCAAGTGCTCTACCAACTGAGCTACCGAGGCGAGTTACGATCTAGACGCAAATTTTTCTCTTATATACGTTGTAATTCCCTATCGCCAAATGCTTTTGAAACCATTGTTTCTATCTTTGCAAATGGCGGCTTCTTAGTTAAGAAGACATTTATTGGGAATTTAACATTACTTTATAAAGCTAGTAAGGCTTCTAATGAAGTTTTTATTATTGATTTAACATTTCTCAATGAAAGATAAATTAAATTTAAAGAGAAAAATTTTCGCCTAGACCGGGACTCGAACCCGGGACCCTTGGCTTTCCGGGCCAAGTGCTCTACCAACTGAGCTACCGAGGCGAGTTACGATCTAGACCATGAAGAAAATACCAGCAATGAGGGATACATCACAGTAACTAGACAAAGAGCCCGACAGGAACATCAGAAGTGAAAACAGAAATCAAAATAATAGACATCAGCTACGAACTGCCCAATTAGCACCGCTTTCAATCCCACCCAAAAGATGAAAGGGAAACAATACGGGAGGAAGGCTCAAACCGGCAACTAGACTATTCTGGGTGTACATTGGACATCTGGATGGGGACACTACGGAAGAAGACATTGTAGCCTATATGGCAGAAAAGGGAATCAACGGAGTAAAAGAATGTTTCACCATCCGATCAAGAGGAAGAAATAAAGCATTTAAAATAGCAATTCCATACGAAGATAAAGAAAGAGTGGACAATGAAAATTTCTGGCCTGAAGGGGTTACTTTTCGCCCCTTTGAGTTTTAATATGAAAGGTAAAAAATCATCAACTTCTGCCGCCACACCAAACAACCAAGACCGCATAATACACAACAGCAACAACAGTAATAACATTAAACATATAAAAAAAAATGATTTGGAACGTAGAAGGAATTAAGTCAATAATCGACATGACCCCCGTACTCACTTTCCAAGAGAATGACGTACTACTCTTCACAGAAACATTCAGCTTAGAAGAAATATGCATAAGTGGCTTCTACGGTATTCACTCCCCAGCAAAGAAAGGAGACAGAGGCCGCTCCTCAGGGGGACTGAGCTGCTTCATAAAGCCACACCTCCAATCCATCACTTCAATAGCTCATACAGTCAATACCCTAGTAGTAGTCACTGGGAAAATGAATATAGTAGGAGCATACTTCACGCCCAAGTCCAAACCGGAAGACATTGTCGACGAACTAGGAAAGGCATTGGAAAACATAGAAAATGACAGGCCCACCTTGTTAGCAGGAGATTTAAACTGTCGCATAGACAAATGGGACGCAAGAACTCAAGCGGTCATGGATTTTCTCCTCGACCACGAGCTAAGACTGCTGAATAGAGGGGACTATACACACATAGCACCAAATGGAAGAAGCACAATCGATTTGGTATTCACAAATACACAAGACCAAACACGGGTGAAAGTGGGAAATGTAGCAACTAGAAAGCACCTTCCAGTCTTAACTGAGTTCCAAATAAGAACTGAAACACAGGAACAAGAAAATAAAAGCCTCCCACAAAAAGCTTCAAGGTACATAGACGAGGTAACCTGGCAAACAAATAAAGTGAAGCTACCGTCAATAATGCATATGGCGAGGCAGGGGAACCTGGACGGGGCAACAGAAACCTTGAATGACATAATAATACACGCCACCACTCAACTTACTAGACAAAAACGTACTGCAAAGCCATGGTTCGATGAAGAGTGTTACAACACGAGACAAAGAAACTACTCCTCCATACCGCCAGGGAATATGGAGGCTACACTCTAATGGAATGTGCTGAATAACGTAGGAAATATAAAAGACTACTGAAGGAAAAGAAGTTAGAGTATGACACCTCCAAAGAACAGGAACTAATAGCCGAGGTAGAAATGAAATCTCACAAAATCTTAAAGTCTTCAAAGAAACAGAAATCAAGCCCTCTCGTAGACATGAAACAATGGGAAGATCACTTCAGTAACTTCCTGGAAGCAAAGGACAAAACGCCAAACTGCTTCACACCGCATGTGGCCCAATTACAACAGAAGAAGTCAGCCAATTCATAAGAAACGAGGAAAATAACAAAGCAGCCGGTCCGGACGGGATATTTCCTGAACATCTTAAGGAAACACTTCAAGACTTGTTAGAACCGCTAACCTGTCTGTTCAATGAATGCCTGAAAGATAATTCAATCCCACAACAATGAAGAAATTTGATTATAACTATCATCTACAAAGGGAAAGGAAGGAAAGATAACCTGAACTCCTACAGGGGAATTGCCCTGGAAAATGTTATGTTCAAACTCTTCTCGAAGATCCTGCTAAGACGTGTGGAACACAAACTATGTGCCAGTATACCACAGAATCAATATGGCTTCACCCCGGGTAGATCTACACTGCATGCTGTCCAAGAACTCATACAACAAGTAATAATGACCTTAGCTCAACCTGCTACACCATTGTATGTGATATACATAGATTATTCCAAGACATTCGACAGTATTGTCAGGAAAATCCTCATCCAGAAGCTAGAGAACATACTAGGCAGCTCAAACAACGAATTAGGAACAATTAAATCAATCCTAACCACAAACTATGTGACAATCAGTGATGGTATATCAATTTCGAGAAGTGTTACTCAAACAAGGGGGGTCCTACTAGGAGACCCGATGAGTCCCGTACTCTTTAATGTAATGATGTCAGACATCGGAGAGACTATAGACACAAGAAATGTTAAGCTACTCATGTACGCAGACGACATGATCATCCTCTCTAGGAATCAAGGAGACCTCCAAACAGCCATGGAGAACATTAGGATATTGGCACTTGAAAACTCGATGGAAATAAACAGTGCCAAGACAAAGGCAATGAAATTCAGGAAAGGAGGAAGGCTGGCTAATAAGGACCATCTTATATGTGAAGGAGAAACGCTAGAATTCGTATCAAGCTACAAATACTTGGGGGTCACCTTACAAACAACTGGAACCGCTTTCTCACTTCATATACAGGATCGAGCAACAGCTGCAATGAAAGCCATATACAATATCCCTAAACTCCAAAGACTATCCCTCTCAACTGCAATGAAACTCGTCAATCTTAAAGTAATGCCGGCCGCAACATATGGAATCCAGCTAATATGGAATTACTTGACGGTGAAAAATCTTAAGAAACTGGAGAACGTTAAATCAAGGTTTCTCAAAAGAGCACTATCAATTTCAAAATATACAAGAAATAGTTATGCCTATACAATAGCCCAGGAATCCTTCTTCATCGAAGATATCAGACACTGCTTCAGACTACCGGAAACGCAAGCATACAGAATCGTCATCGAGGAGAGACAGAACAAAGCCGCCGAGATACCAACAGAAATTATGGAAACAGATGCAATGAAAACAGAAACCTGGAGGAAGCAACCGAACTTCGACACCTGTACACACGTTTCGCAGCCCATGGATTTCATGGGAATATATGCCTGAACAACATGTACCATGAACCCAAGGAGGACTGCATCTGTAAATTATGCAACAATCCATGTCCCAAATATCATCTAGCGAAGTGTAAAAACAGGACTCAACCACTAAACACTGTAATTAAAGACTGGTAAAAAGCTAAATTAAATTTAATGTACACATTGTGTTTAATAAAGTCAAAAAAAAAAATCCAAATCTCACTTCTATATAAAAGGGAGGGTAATGCAAAGTGTCCCGCGCCGTAGCCGAGTGGTTGAGGCAAGATGCTTTGGCGCAAAGCTATGGGACTTGCACTGGTTTGAGTCCCCATGGGGGAAGAAATTTTCTCATGGAATTTTGACCAGTATGGGACTGGTACCCACCCAGCATCCTGAGGCATTTGGGTAGCTACAATAAGTAGTGACTCCAGGTTGAGGAGACCACCTATAACGGCTGGGAGACCTGATATGCTGACCACATGTCACCCCTACACTGGCTAGATGATCATCTACCTTTGTGATTAACACATGTGGATGTGAGGTCAGCAGCCGGCTGGTAGGCCAAGTGCCTTCTAGGCCTATCACGCTTGGAGTTTGAAATGCTAAAGTGTTATATATTTTTTATTCTTGTGGATTTTTGTACTAATATAGCTTCTAATGTATTATTAATTATTCCTAAGATTTGTGTAAATTTGGTAATTTTCTTGTTCACATCTTTAAAGTCAAAGGTCCTGGGTTCAAACCCCAGTCTGAGTATATAATGTTTCTCTTCAAATATAATTTGCCCTTCAGTGAGAAGTATTAAATGAATAATAAGCAGAGACTGGAACTTTGGCAGAATGCCTTTTTTAAATGTGTTAAATATATCTTTAATTCGAAAGTCAATCTGTATGAATTATACCTTGGTGATTAAAATGCCACAGTTTTATGTTGCCTTTTTAAATATAAATGCCTAATTTACAAAATAAATGCTTTTTGTTGCCTTTATTTTATTATTTATGTAAAGTAAAGTAAAGTGATCCCACAACAGACCCGGAGGCCCTTGGGGTAGTAGGAGGTTAGGGCTCCCACTTTTTCTAGACAATCGGCACTTTATGTCAGCCAGGTTGTCAGCCCTGCGTGACGGCCGCCTTTACCCCCAGAACAAGCGTCTGGTACTCATTTTCGTTAGAGGCTGAGTCGACCCCAGGGCCATAGTGCCGCCAGAGGGTTTGGGTCAGTTTAAAAATCCTGACCCCAACGGGACTTGAACCCTCGACCCTCCGGCTTGTAGCTCAGTGCCTTAACCACTACGCTACGGCGGTACTGTTTATTAATTTACTATTAAACATTGCCTACAGGTATTTTAATTTATTTCTATAACCAATACAATGAAAGTGACTTCACCGAATGTATATTATTGTCTTTCATTCAGTTCATAATTATTCTCTTTGCAACAATGAGTGCTGCCGTGCAAAAAAAATATATATATATATAAATAGCAGAAAGCATTTTAATTACTGCATGTGTTTATTTGAAAAGGCAAGAATCTAACTTAATTTTTCTTTCAGTTTTCATTGCAATGTTATTGTAGCTAGCAACAAGATGCTGAAATTGAGTGTTCCTTACGCAGTAAAATACAAAGTTACATTAGTACTTTTGGATCCGACGTATGGTAACGTACTCACATGCAAAATATGCGAGCAGTCAGTGAACTACGAAAAGAAACATTTTATATTGTAACATATTAGTACAATTAAACACAAAAATGCTCTTTCCAAGGCTACTGGGAAGAAGATTTCTTTGCTCCCAACAGTAATTGCAACATTGAGTCAAAATTCTCAATTGTTTTCTAATTGCCTTTTATTGCCCTTTTTAGCTATTTATAATGCCTTTTTGCCTGCCTATTTTAAGGATTTATTATGCCTAAACTTCCAGTCTCTGATAATAAGAACGTCGAAAGAAGCCCTACTGGCTTTATAAAGTAATGTTTAAATTCCTAATAAATGTATCCTTAAAATAAGAAGACACTCTTTGTGTGATAGAGCAAATGTTCGTAGCATTTGGCACTTGGGACTTAACAATGTATAAGAGAAAAATTTGAATTTAGATTGGAGTTTATAGAGCATTGGCATAGAAAGCCAAAGGTGCTGGGTTCAAACCCTAGTCTGAGTGTATATTTTTTCTTCATATATAAGTTTTATGAATTGGAAAATTATCACCTCACCTCATAGTTTAAAATTCTGGAGAACATGTTTCAAAATATAACCATAACAACCATAATAGTTAAGTTATGTAGTAGGAAATAACACTAAGGTTTATTTTAATATTGTTTAGTTGTTTCTTGACTCACCTCATACTTCTTAACTCCCAAGCAGACTCGAGTTTCTTCACTTCATTTGTGACATTCTCAATGCTGTATTATGTTCACAATTGATGTCCAACGGCCTCCTCTCCTGCAGACTGACCTCCGCGTCATCTGATGACTGACCGACAAAAATGAAAAGATTGAAGACTGCAAAAAATCGGGAATTTATCAAATTAATTGTAAAGATTGTGAAAGATATACATAGGAAAAACAAAAAGGAATCTAAATACAAGATTAAAGGAACACTTCAGAAATGTTAAAAATGGAGAAACAGAAAATTCTGCAATAGCTGCACATGCCTGGTCAGAAAAACATAGAATAGAAACCAAAACAAAATTACTTAAACAATTGGGAAAAACCGAAGGAACTCACAATTTGGAAAAAAAATTACATATGCAAGAATAAAAACACAACTATGAATTTTGAAATACCCGGTGATAAGGAGAGGAGATTGATTTGGAAGTTCATCGATCAGCCATCAGATGGTGCGGAGGTCAATCTGCAGGAGAGGAGGCTGTTGGACATCAGTTGTGAACGTAATACAGCATTGAGAATGTCACAAATGAAGTGAAGAAACTCGAGTCTGCTTGGGAGTTAAGAAGTATGAGGCGAGTCAAGAAACAACTAAACAATATTAAACCATAATAGTATTGTAAAAAAATTCTCATTGATATGTCTTCTTTATTTAGAAACTGTCTAGATGGCACCGGTAGCAATGGTTATTTGCCTTAGACAAAAAAGAGAATAGTATATGAATAAGAAAAATTAGCATTAGCATCGGGATGTCTGAATAGTGCAGTCGGTAGCACACTAAAATATAAAGTTATAGATGTCGGGTTCAAATCCTAATTCAGGCATTAATTTTTCTATGCATGAATGAATCACTTCTTATCTTACCTCATACTTTATATTTCTTATATTTAACTATGAATAATTTTTTCTATTCATAAATTACAATAGGAAGTAACATTATGAATCCAGAATCATCTTATCTCATAAATTTAAGTTATGATGTTAAAATAAACCGAGGTAGATATTGGCCAAAAATATTTGAAATCCGGCCGTTAGAAGTGTGGGTTTACCTGAAATTCAAAACTAAAAATTGACTCTGAACTGCCATGTTAGGTTTGTTGCAGTATATACCATATAACATAATTAATATTTAATTTTAACAATTAAAACATTTTGTCAGTTCATTCTTACCTCTTATAGTTGTTTTTATTGAACATATGTTTCAAGACTTCTTAGTCCCATTGTCAGTGATTACAGACTGAATTTTCTCATGTTGTTGGCCCTGATTCTTGATTCCTCTTCTCTCTGCCTCTGGTCCAATGAATTTACTAATGAGGTTCCTTTCTGCGGGAATTTCAAAGTTCATAATTTTTTCCTTGTTCTTCTGTATATAGATTTTTTTTCCCATATGGTGAGTTCATTTTTGTTTTCTAACTGTTTTAATAATTTTGTGTTTACATTTATTTTGTGTTTTTCTGACCAAACGTGAGCAGCCACTGCAGATTTTTCTACTTCCCTTTTTTTACATTTCTTATGTGTTCTTTAGTTCTAATGGTTAAATTTCTTTTTGTTTTCCCTATATATATATATATATATATCTTATCACAGTCTGCACATTTTATTTGATATATTCCTAATTTTTTACCATCATCAATCTTTTCATTTTTATTAGTTTATTTAAACTATGATCATTCTTTGGTACTAAATTAATATTAAATTTTCTAAAATCTTTTGAAATTTGTTGTGTGCCGAAGGGCCGACAACATGAGAAAATTCAGTCTGTAATCACTGACAATGGGACTAAGAAGCCCTGAAACATATGTTCGACAAAAACAATTATAAGAGTTAAGAATGAGCCGACAAAATGTTTTAATTATTAACCAAACATCTTAATGTTACTTCCTATTGTATTTTAAAATATTTAATTTATTTAGACGTACCAGCGGGTATTAGCTAGTCTTTTATATAAAGTTAACAGGGTAAGAATTTGCATAAACTGGTTGATGCCAACAGAATGTTTGTTTCAGGGTGGATGTTATTACATCAGTGCACACAGCTGTCAGTTTCTGTTCAGGAGGCTGCGAGGCCATCGTCGACAGTGGAACAACACAAATCAGTGGTCCTCCTGAAGAAATTAAAAAACTTAATGAACTGCTTGAGGCGTCTGGTCCACATTTTGGTCGTTACAAGGTGTAATGTACTTCCTAATTGCACTTCTCTTGTCACTATCCCATACTTTATACACCTATTTCAAAAAAGTTTGATTATAGTTTAAAGGATAAATTATATTTGAAGAGAAAAATATTCACTCAGATCGGGGTTTGAACCAAGACCTCTCACTTTCTATGCAAATGCTCTACCAACTAAGTTACCTGAGCACTCCAATCTAAATGCAAATTTTTCTCTTATACACCCCGGTCTGAGCGTATATTTTTCTCTTCAAATATAATTGATCCTTCATTGAGATGTATTAAACGAAAAATAAAAACATCATTGTCATCTTACCTTATATTAGTTGATTTTTTAGGACACGTTTCAAAATACCTCTATTGATGATTATTATGTTGTTGGCCCTGACTCCTACTCCCTCTTTTTGTGGACTAAAGAACTTGCCTATCAAATGTCCTGAGAATTTAAAAATTCATATGATTTGATATGCAAAAAAGTGGGAGTAGGAATCGATATCCAGGGCAGACAACTTAAAAATCAATATTCCGGACAAGCTGATGATAAAACATAATTGTTTTGAAACATGTCCTAGAAGAACTCAACTTTTATGAGGTAAGAGGCAACACACTCACCTTATTTATTGATTAATTGGTTTTGTTTCAGGTGCCGTGCAACTTGGTGAACAAGCTACCGGAGATCAACTTTGTTCTCGGTGGCAAGAACTTCACTCTCAAGGGAAGAGACTATGTGCAACAGGTACCCTCCTCACCACAAATTAAAAATTAAAATAAAGCAAATAAAACACTATTGCAGAGTTTTCTATTTCTCCATTTTTAACATTTCTAAGGTGTTCTTTTAATCTTCTATTCAAGTTCCTTTTCATTTTTCCTATGTATATTTTTTCACAATCTTTACAATCAATTTGATAAATCCCTGATTTGTTGCCGTCTTCAATCTTTTAATTTTTGTTGGTTTTCATTAATTTATTCAAACTGTAATCATTTTTTGATGCTAATTTAATGTTAAATTTGCTGAAAATTGTTTAATACATTTTAGATATTAGATAATACATATTTATATTATTTTAATTTGATTTATTTTGAGTGTTAGAAAGCAAACTCTACATTTTCTTGCACGTTTAAAGGTAAAAAGTTATTGAACCAATGAAAATGCAGTCTTACATTGTGGTTTGTTTACATTACAACTGGAGTTTGGCTCAGAAGTATTTTTATGGACACAAAGTCAGTAGTGACATCTGTTTAATGTGTTGCAGATGACTTTTCTTGACGTGACCATGTGCCTGTCGGTGTTCACCGAGTCAACCATAAGTCCTATCTGGGGCCTTGGTGCGTCCTTCATGGCATCTTACTACACTGAACTGGATTTGGGGAAAAACAGAGTCGGCTTTGTTCTTGCAAGAGATTAACTACTTACAAATGTTGTTTACAGAAGCATCTCTCTATGCTTAATTTTTTACTTAACTGTACAATTTTATTTTTGTATTCAATAGAAATTAATGGGAAGTGATGCTATGAGCACGAACTTCACAGTTCACCTAGTAAAATATCATCATGTATGGCATAACAGCCTTCCTCAGAATGTCCTTCTAGACTTCTCTATTTGCTGCTAAATTCTTCCAATGTTTCAACTCACTGACTCTATTGAACCCCTAGGTTTATGGCTGCATGGACATAAGTTCTCCATACATCCCTATCCTGAGATAGTGTCTTCCAAATCATCCCCTGCATAATCCACTTCTCTAAAATCATGGATAATGTTATTCTTCTACCTCATTCTTGGTCTATCAACTGCTGGTTTTCCTACAAGAAGCTTCCATGCACCTCTTTCATTCCCCATTTAAGCCACATGTCCTGCCCATCACAGTCTATGAGACTTAACTGTTTTTATTATATGTAGCTTCCTATACATACAATATAGCTCACTATTATGTAGTTTTCTCCATTCATCTGTCTGTTCATCTCTCTTTGGCCCAAAAATGTTTTCTCAAATACTCATAATCTCCTTTTCTCCCTTAAAGTAAGAGTCCCTGTTTCGTATCCATATAATATAACTGGGAGAATAACAGTTTTATATATTTTAAGTTTAACATTTTTTGAAAGGAGTTGGAACGACAAGAGTCCCTGTAATACATAATAACATGCATTTCCAGAATTGAGCCTATGTTTAATTTCTTTGTGCATCTCATTCCTATTTGTGATTATTGTTCCTAGTTATTTGAATTCAAGCACTTCTTCAAAATTTCCCTCATTTGTTATTAGCTGTTAATTTTCAATATGTAATGTATTTCTATGTGTGGAGGGAAATAAGTATAAATATTAAGTAAAACCTCATAATGTTACTTGCTATTGCATTTTCAAAGTGTAATTAAATTAACTTGGTCTAGTAACTCCTAACAAAGGAGAGGCTAAGGCCCAACATTGTAAATTGTAGAGATTGATTTTTTAAAATATTTTAATAGTTTAGTTATGTGTGATCCTGTATCACTTAAGTAAAATGTTATTACATAATCAGTTGAGTGGTGTTTACTTGATGAAAATCCATATTTATTAATTAAATAAAAATAAAACGTAGTTTTATTTGATTTCATATTTATAATAACTACGACCCTAAAATTATAGAACATTTAATTAAGAAAGTTCATTACAAAAAAGCAATTAACAAAGTTTTTCCTTTACCCAAAGAAAACATAAAGAAATATGTCGTAATGTCATACATAGGCCCACTTTCAAATAAAATATCTAAACACTTTAAAAAGTCGAACATTAATGTGGCATTTAAAACTAATAAAACTCTACAAAATATAATAAAAAACAATAAAACCAAAACAAAAAAAGAAAAATTATCAGGTGTATATAAATTGAAGTGTGGCACATGTGACAGTGTCTATATAGGACAAACTGGTAGATCTTTTATCTCTCGGATAAAGGAACACATGAGAGCATATAACAGAAATTTAGAATATTCAAAATATGCTAACCACCTATTCCAATTTAATCATTGTTTCGATCCAAATTTTGAAATTTTACATGTTTGTGATAAGGGTAACAAGTTAGATCTTTTGGAGGCTGTAGAAATTAATAAATTTAAAAGTAGTAACAAACTGTTAAATTCTCAACTTGATTTGAATTAATCCCCTTTGTTAAATTTAAAAATTTAAATAAATATTGTATTATATTTATTGTATAAAAAGTTGTATAATTTATCCTTCAATGAGAAATGTTAAAATTAATAATAAAATCATTAAATATTGTATTATATTTGAAGAGAAAAATTTTCGCCTAGCCCGGGACTCGAACCTGGGACCCTTGGCTTTTCGGGCCAAGTGCTCTACCAACTGAGCTACCGAGGCGAGTTACAATCTAGACGCAAATTTTTCTCTTATATACGTTGTAATTCCCTATATTGTATTGTTGTATTGTTGCTTAGATCAGTTGGAACACAATTCATAATTTGTTAACATGTCTGAAGAAGGTTCAGTATACCGAAACAGCTGTCACTGAATTATATAATAAATATGAAAATCAAATAAAACTATGTTTTATTTTTATTTAATTAATAAAATTTTATTACCTCATAATCTTCTTCTTATTATTAGACTAGTTTTGGGACCTTCTTCGGTTCCATCATCAGTATTTTCATGACAAAAACAAAAAAAACTTTGGAGATATTGAACAATTGGTTAAGAAAAAACAACATAGACAGAGAGATCAAAGAAGATTATTTGAAATTAACTGAGTTATGCATTGACCAAATGTTTTTTACATTCAATGGGAGTTTCTATAGACAAAAATCAGGGCTCTCAATGGGAAACGCATTATCACCTTTCCTGGCAAATTTTATTTATGAGCGATTTTGAATGTAAAATCACTAAAGCACATCCCACAATGTTTAAATTTTGGAGTAGATATGTTGATGATATAATTTGTATTGTTAAAGAAAAACATGTAGAAGATTCCCTAAAACTATTAAATTTACAGAGTACAAACATTAAATTCACCAAAGAAATAGAAGACAATAAACAAATACCTTTTTTGGATCTTAAATTGGTCAGAAACGAAGAAAAAAGAAAAATTGAATTCAGGATTCATAGGAAAGAAACTCATACGGAAAATTTTATAAAATCAACAGGGTTCAATCCAATTGGACATAAATTAGCAGCATTTAATAGTTTAACTCACAGATTGGTAAACTTACCCTTAAACGAAGAAGATTTCAAACATGAGAAAAAACACATAATCAAAGTAGCAAGTGAAAATGGGTTTGATGAAAAAATGGTACATAAAAGGATAGAAAAGTATAAAAAACAAAAAATGATAAACAGAAGTAATCTTGAAAAAGAAGAACCACCTATGAAAAAATATAGGAAATTCACGTATCACCCCTGGGTACATAATAAATTTCAAAATATATTTGAGAAGTTTAATATTAAATTAGCACCAAAAAATAACTACAGTTTAAATAAACTAATAAAAACCAACAAAAATGAAAAAACTGATAAAAAACTGATAAAAATAAAAAGTCAGGAATATATCCAATTGAATGCATGGGTTGTGAAAAGATATATATAGGGAAAACAAAAAGAAACCTAAAAAATTAGAACCAAAGAACACATAAGAAATATTAAAAATGGAGAAATTGAAAAATCTGCAGTTGCTGCTCATGTTTGGTCTGAAAAACATAATATAAATTCAGACACTAAATTATTAAAACAGTTAGAAAATACAAAAGAGCTGACTATTTGGGAAAAAATTTATATTCAGAAGAACAGAAACAGAGTTATGAATTTTGATATTCCGATGGAGGGTGACCTTGTTTGGAGGTTCTTTGGCCAACCACAGGATGGAGCTGACATCGACATCCAGGTGGTGCAACATAAATAAAACCAGTCTGGGAAAGCTGACGATAAAACAGAATTGTTTTGAAACATGTCCAAGAACAAATCAACATTAATATTGAGGTAAGATGTCCAGACCAAAAGTAATATAATTATCATGACTGTTTTGTTGTCCTGAAGAGCCACCTCTTGCTCATTTTCCCCAGGAATTTTAAACTTCATTAATTTCTCCTTTCCATTTTTTGAATGTAGATTTTTTTTCAAACAGTGAGTTCTTTAGGTTTTCTTGTTTTAATAATTAAGCCTTTTTGACCAGCCTCATTGGCTAGTGGTCAGCTTTTCTGACTGCATTTCATGAGGTCTCGGGTTCGATTCCCAGTCAAACCAAAGGAATTTTTCCTTTTATACCTGTGGTTGCCCATGGTCTGGAATTTAGGTTAAGAACTCTCCTGGCACTTCATTGTCATTTATTACCCGTCATATCATCAGGGTCCACCGCTGTGGTCTCGAGGTAGCGTGCTGCCTTGTCACGCAGCAGGCCCGGGTTCGATCCTGGGTTGCAGCCATTTTTCTGGGTGAGGTTTTTATCGGGGTTTTTCCTCACCTGTAAGACAAATGTCAGGAGAACTTTAAGGCCCAAACGGTCCCCGAAATCATATGGCCATCATCATCATCCTTCACCGGTGTGGAAAGCAATGGGAAGCTACCACACCTACAATTCCCTAGTAAAGCTGCAAGCGTAGCATGAAAATGCTATGACCTGCCTTCGGGCAGAATTACTATGGATGATGGATATCATCAGGGTAATGTAACTCCACCTTCCATGTGTCCCAACTTCAGAAGTGGGTTACAATTATGCCAATGCCAGGAGAGAAGACGAGAAATGTTGAAATGACAACCTGGGGCATTGAATAATAAAACAAAATAATAATTTAGCCTTTCTTTTGATAAGATGATTTTTTGACCATGCATGAGCAGCTACTGCAGATTTTTTTTTTACTTTCCCATTCTTGACATTCCTAAGATGTTCTTTCACTCTGGTTTTTATGTTTGTCTTTGTTTTTTCTATGAAGACTTTCGCACATTCCCTGCATTTAATCTGACTATTTAACTCATGCCACAAATCCTAGTCAATGACCAATCACGTTTCAATGAATGTTGGTTTACAACCAATGACAGTCGTGTTTCACATCGCTCTTTATCAATTTCTCTTTCTCAACTCCTGCTTTTGTGATAAAGAAAGCTCCTCCTTTTTAATGTTCTGAAAAGGTCAAAGCATTATTTTTCTCCAACAAATACATTGAATATAGCAAATAATGAAAAGATTCTTTGATTTTACTGAGTTGTTTACTAAAAAAATAAATGAATAACCCGTAATGTTGATTATGATATATAGTTTGATGTGTTTCATTTCTCCACTTGGGTGCACTCTTACAATATTGTAATCTTATTTGGCAATAAATAATATGATCAAGCAGCAGTGAATGAACATAACCTCACATTTCTGATTTGTTTTCAAACATCACCGTTTACATTAAATATATAAATATTATAAAATAACTATAGTTAAACAATGATTTGTGAGTAAACAGCTTAATTTTATTCGTTAAATTGTCCTAACAAATGCCACTCTTGATATTCAAATTCTCTAGATAAATTCATTCCTCACTTCGTGAGTCGTGAATTTATCGATAATTTGGAAATCACTCGTGGCATTACTTATGATAAATCCCTGATTTGTTTTCAGTTTGGGAAAAAAATTACATAAAAAAAAAAAGGAAAAGGAAAGGAGAAATCAGTGAACTTTGAAATTCCCAAATAAAATGATTTGATTTGAAGCTTGGAATGAAACCAGATCTTCATAAATGCTAATCTGAATTTTGCATCATGCAGCTAAGTACCAAATATTCTAAGTCTTAGATTGTTCGTGCATAACTGCAAACAAAAAAAAAAAACTTGCAATATCCAATATTGTTAGTTTGGCACTACAGTAAATAGTGAAAATTGACTTAAACTTTAAACGTATTTTTCTCGAAACTTACATCATGGCACATAACTGGTTGATGCATAATGCAGTCCAATTTATAATTGAGTTGGATAAAATGTTTTACATCTCACCTCGTAAAGTTCTGTGTTTTCACGATACTGATTTCAAAGGCCTTTGCCTTCATCATCAGTCTAACTCTGAGGGTCGAATTTATAAACACATTAGACAGTAAAAGGCGTTCTCTGCTGAGAAAGTTTTATCCTAATACATTTTGCTTACTCAGAAATCTATTCATGCGATAATAATTGTAAGCTACCTGACGAGGTAACTTAAGATCATAGCTCAAGAGAGAAACTTATCGTGAAAATCCCAATGGGAACCGATGTAGTTTGAAACCTTTGCAGCTTTATCCAAGATGTCGGACCTTGAAGACTTCGATCATGTTTTCGGTATACGCGGAGAGGAGGAATTTGATAGAGTCTACCAAAGAATTCAACTGGAAGAACAGGAGAAACGGCATAATATTGCGCGGCGCAGACGTCGTATACGGTATTATTTGCGGGATACAAGCATAAATGCATTCCTCTATAGCAGACGAAAATAACGGAAGTGGTTTTATCGCTGAGAATTCTGGGTAATTTGTTGCCAATATTACGAAAACGTCAACTTTCATGCATGACCGGTAAGTCGGCCATTAATTCGATCTCAGCAATTGTTCACGGTGAGTCAGCTCGCCAGTGATTGGAAGTAATTTGAGTAGAGACTAATGTATTTGCATGCGGCCCTGAGTTTGACTGATGATGAAAGCAAAGGCATTTGAAACCGGTATCATGAAAGCACAGAACTTTATGAGATGAAATGTAAAAAATGTTATCAAACTCAATTTATAAATAATTTGTTATGTTTAACTCACATCTCGAACCCATAGGTTTATAGTCATGTGAACATAGGCTCTCCATACATCTGTATCTTGAGCCAACATTTTCCAGTCACCCTTATATAATTTAGCTCACTCAAATCATGAATAATGTTATTCTCCTACTTCATTAACTTGTTATATTTATTACTGTAATTTATAAACAATTATTTTTATGAACTGGAAAACCTGTGAAATTTAATGTTGTGCTTAAACTAGTTGGGGTTCACATGGATCACATTGCACAGTTTCTTCTTCAACTACTGGAGAAGATGTGTACAGCGGGTCGTCACCTTTAAATTCATCTGCCATCTTGGTCTCTGTAACAATCATTTTAGTGAGAAATGTTTATATTGATTTGCTGTTACAAGATCCTTCGTTCGATTTGTAGATTTGGGGATTCTTTACAACATGACACGAAAAATTGTTCTACGTTCCAAACATGTACCATATGCAAGCTCCAACAAATGCGAAGTGGTTTACATTATGGAATCACAGAATACAGCCAACATATACACGTTATTTAACAAATCTAAAAGCTAAGCCTAATGTAATTTAAGTACTCTAACTTGTGAAAGACCAACCTAAGAGCTAACTAAGCACTCTAACCTGTGAAAGCATGCAACGTCCAAAAATAAATAGTAAGTTCTGAAATTCTGAAGTATATATGTACAGTTAATTAGTACATACTCTTTGTTGGCTGCACTGAAACATGCCTTTGTTGTTGTATAGAATATTTGTTAAAATCAATATGGCTGCCACGTCTTCATGCTATGTATGTAGTTAAATAATATAGAAGAATATATTGAAATAATCGTAAAAATCATTGTAAATGGTGGGAAATAATTTGAAAAATAAAACTCAAAGAATAAAATTTGACAGGAATTTATGAAGTCATGTCACATGTTGTAAAGAATAGCCGTAGATTTAATTTCAGATGTCTGGTATTTGCTTCCATAACTTAATAACTAAGGAATACCCCAGAATAAGGTATGCAACATTCAACTGTTACAGGTATAATGAGGTATAATTTAAAATAAATTCTGTTCCTGGATGACAGAACGTTGGTCATGAAATTACTGATCATGAAACTGGTCTAATTAGAAAATGGGATACGAGGTGAGGTGAACAGAATTTATTTTAAATTTGAATGTAAGCAACAATTTTGCTCAAAGTGACTTTTTATGGAATAACGTTATCATTACATTATTTTTGGGATGGCTAGAAAGAACTGGTTAACTAACTAATTCACTGGCACATTGAACCTGTAGGTTCATGACCACACATATGTAAGCTCTCCACACATCCCTATTCTGAGCTAATGATTTTCCAATCATCCCCTGTATAATTTGCTTCCCTTAAATCCTGGTTAATGTTATTTTCCTACCTCATTCTTGGTCTTGTTATTGTAGTACCTTTGTTCCCTGCAGTGGGCAGGGATCCACTGTACAATTATATGATAAAATTTATGAATGTAATTTTTATTATGTGATGGAATATTCAGATGAGAATGGCAGAAGCTTCTCATCAAGGAACTGCATAATGTGCCATAATATCGTCTAGGAGATGGACAGGCCACGTAGGTCAAATGGGAGACAGTAGAAATGCTTACAATAGTTTTATTTAGAAACCTTTGGGGAAAAGTTCATTACAAAGTTCTAGGCATGGGTGGGAAGATAATATAAGACTTAAATTAAAAATGGCAATGCACGAAATAAGTAACATTAGATCCCTCACCCTAGAGACAGCAATACTGTTATTTAGAGTAAAAATTCTACCAATACTAACAATGAAGAATCTTTCCTCTCTAGAAAGGGTGAAAGTGAGATATATAAAGGCAGTATTAAGAGTGTCAAAAGTAATGCATTCAAGACTCGTATACCTACTGGCGAAGGAAACTTTCCTCATCGACGACCTCAGAACAAGCATACTCTTATCCAGCACCAGCGCATTTGAGAAGCTGCTAGCAACACTGAATAGAAAAAGAGAAGAAATACACCCAGAATTCTACAGCACCGGGGCCATGGTGGACCGTGTGTGGACAAAAGAAAATTTCGAAATGAGACACGTCATCACTAGGCTGGCAATCCACGGATTCCACCATCTGATATGCAAGAACAAAAACTTCTATGAACCAAATATAGACTGTAAATGTATGCTATGCGAAAAAACATGTGACCAATATCACATTGAGCTATACACAAAAGGAACGAAGACAATTTGTGAATATGCAAATATGTAAATTAAAAATGTATTCTTACTTATCCTGGCTATTTGGCTGCAATAAAATTATTATTAAATTAAAATTCTTTATACCTCACCTGATATCCAGTCTTCTAATTAAACTGGTTTCAAAACCTAGGTGGTTTCATCTTCAGTAACATCTCAACTCATGATTTTTCATTTCAGGAGAACTGTTTCTTACTCCCTTTCTTGGTGGACTGTGTGGCAAGAAGTAATAGACTCGTGAGTATTAAAACGTACCATTAATAGTAATAACTGGAAGGTGCACAAAACGTGCACACGAGTCTATTACCAACATAGAAACCTAAACGAATGGTACCTACCCTTCTAAGCTATAATGAATAACATATACGCTCGGAGAGGGGTTGGCAACTTATGGGAGGAGTCATCGCCCTTATAAGGCGAGGACACGTGTGAAAACACTCTCACTCTCACGCTCCTACGTTCTACAGTTCTACAAGTTCTTCAGTTACCGTTCGCGAAAGTGATATTAAAACACGTGGGCGGAAGTAATTCATCAACTCCACTCCAAGTTATTAAAATATATACAAATGTACATATAAATGTATCCAATGAAATAAATTAATAAGTGTATAATTTAAAACATCCCTGAGTAATCATATTCTACCCTGAGCGAACCGGCACAACTGATGAACCTCTGAATGAAATAAAATTTCTGGGTAATTTCAAAATATGTAATTTTTTTCCTTATTGTTTTTTTGAAAGTGGATTTGTTCCCAAACCATGAGCTCTTTTGCTTTTTCTATTTATTTAATTAAACTGGATTTTCTTTCAATTAAATGTTTTTCAAGCATGAGCACCTACTGATTTTTCCACTTCACTGTTATTGACATCACTGAGATGTTCCTAATTGAAATAGAGGCTTGTTTAATAAAACAAATAGAAAAACCAAAAGAGTTCACGGTTTGGGAAAAATCCACATTAAAAAAACAAGAAAGAAAAGCTTACAAATTTTGAAATTCCCGGGAAATTTGATTTTATTTGGAGGTTCAACCAACAGGGGGAGTAAGAAGCATTTTTCCTGAATGACATAACATCAATTAAGATACTAACGAAGATGAAACTGCATAGGTTTCGAAACCGGTTTAATTATAAGACTAGGTATGAGGTGAAATATAAAGAATTTTAATTTATCATCAGCATCTAGGATTAGACCTTAAGGTCTGTTCCGATCTTATGGTAGAATTGGTCTGTCCATCTTTTACTGGGTCTTCCAACATTTCTTCATCCTAATGGTTTATAATGAAGAATCTGGTTTGGAATTCTATTGTTGTCCATTCTATTGATGTGGTCCATCCATTCACCTCTGTATTGTGCAATTCTATCCAATAGTTTGAATATATTTAGTTCACTTTGTATATTTTCATTTCGTTTTCGATCTGTTAGTGTATAGCCAGCCACACTCCTCAGAAACCTTTCTGACATTTCTATTTTTCGTTCCTGGTTCTTGGTTAAGACCCAGTGTTCCAATCCATATAGTAGTATTTCATATTTGAAGATATAGTAGTGTTGGAACTGCCATTGTTTTATAAAATTTTAAAAGTGTCTCCTTTCTAGTTCCTTTTTAATTTTAATTTTAATTAAATGTGTAATCAGTTGTCAACATCATATCAGAAATGGGGTTTGAAAATCAACAAGAACAAAATAGAGTATTTAACAAATGACCCAGATGAATTATATATTGACGGGGTAAAGATAAAGAAGAGTGGTAGTTTCTGTTATTTGGGATCAATTATAGAGAAAGACGGAACATCAAATAAAGAAATAGTAAAAAGGATTAGTAATGGAAGAAAAACCATAGGAATGTTAAACTCTATACTATGGAGTAAAAAACGTCATTAACAGAACAAAACCACTAATTTATAAGTCCATACTAGAAAGTATAATGTTATATGGATCAGAAGTTTGGACAATGACACACAACATGTCAACAGAATAACTGCAGTTGAAATGGATTTTTGGAGAAGAGCTGCCAGAAAATCTCGACTCGAAAAAATTAGAAATACAGAAATTAGAAAATGGATGAATGCAGAAAAAGGTATAATGGATGAGATTGAACACAGAAGGTTAAAATGGTATGGACATATTATGAGATGAAGGCTTTCTTAGGGCTTAAAGGACCTTTGGGACATGGATTAATTGGATGTTTTTGGGAGTATGAGTTTCTTTACGGTTTAGGACTTTACTTACCATGAAACTAGCCGAGCGTTAGTATGTGGATGTATTAATTATAAAGGTATACGTGTCATCGAACTTGAATAAATCGATTCTTAATTATTTTCTATTTCTAGCATAAAATGATTACAATAACCTTAAGTAATTCTAACCCTTAATAACTAATCTAAGCTTATTATTAAGAAAACCTACATTCTAACTTTCCTGAATTTCAAGAGGGAGAGAGATGGGGTTATGAATCTACCCTAATTTACATACTAATAATTATCTAATACAGCTTACATGTTGAACTATATCTGTTCACTCTGAAATTAATATTACAATCAGAATACTTGATGCCATTTCTAAATATCATGAAAAATTTAAGAAAAATGGTATGTAGACTTACCCATCAGCTCACTGCTTCAACAGACATGAGTCCCCTATTTTGCAAGGTTTATATACTAAGCTACTGCACCTACAGGCTATAACTAACTGTACTAACATTCCTACAGTCTAAAAGCAGAGATTTTACAGTTAGCCTTGTCCTACTTTGTTCCTGCCATAAGTCAAAATTCTATCATGAAATATAATATGTCTAAATGCTTTATATTTCACCAGCTGTTTTTATATGAAATAATTAAAATAATCTATGTATTCGTAACAGGACACATAGGAAGAATGCAGGATGGAAGACTACCATAGGCTGTATAAGCATGGAAAATTGAAAGAAGGAGCAGAAAGGGACGACCAAGAACAACCTGGAAGAATAATATTCAAAATTCAATGAGGAAATTTGGTATAACAGAAGAAAGCACAGGACAGAGAATGATGGAGAACTTTAATTAAGGGAAATCTTTGAATTGTAAATCAATGGTAAAAAGAAAAATTTTTGCCTGAACCGGGAATTGAACCCCGAACCTTAAGCTTTCTGTGCTAATGATCTTCCACTGAGCTAATCCAGGCTTCATTCCCATCCAAGCAGAAATCCTTCCTTTACCTTACTCTACTGGTCCCACATTCAATTGCAATGAATCATCATTCACAAAAACACAATGAATGGCTTGTACCTGAAGCCTCAATATTAATTTAATTTAATAAATCTTTGAATGTTTGTTGCAAACTGAAAATCTATAAATACATAGTCATTATGTTTTTTTTTAAATTCATGTTAATTACTAAGATTGGTTGGAGGAAAATTCTCAAATAATAAATAAATTTTAATTAAATCTTAAATTAAACCTCATAGTGATTTTTCCTATTAAAATTCAATGGGAAGATGATATTTGGATAGAATATTGGAGATGTGAACTGCATGATAGGGACCAGTGAATGTAACACTGGTCTATAAGCTTGGAGTTAGTTAAAACAAATTTTATTATAGTATAACATTGTTACCTGATGTTTGCAGAGTTTTGTCATTTTTCAAAAAGTTTGGTTTGAAGTTCATAATAACGTGTTTGTTTTTAATTTGAAAATGTCCGATGTTTGAGAAAGGAATTTCAACATCTTCATTGTGACTCAAAAGTCTTAAGAAAGCCTGTAAATAAAAGCAACATCACTCATCACTTAACAGGACAGGATATGAGGTGAGGTGCAAAGAGTTTTATTTTAATTTTTTAAAATTTCTACTAGAGTCTCTGTAATGCATAATAGCATGCATTTCCAGAATTGAGTCTATTTTTATTTCTTTGTGCATCTCATTCCTGTTTGTGATTAAGTAAGATATATGGTTTATCTCTCCTCAGAAGGTCACTCAGTAATTGAATCTGATTTCTCTGCGAGACTAGTTCAAAAGAATTTTCATCTCCTTGAAACTATGAGCTAAATGTGAAATGATTGTTTAAATAAATCATCTTAGAGTTATTTGCTAACAAACAGCTAATTTGATGTTTTTTATTATTAATTTAACATTTCTCACTGAAGGATAAATTATATTTGAAGAGCAAAATTACATGCTCAGACTGGGGTTTGAACCCAAGACCTTTGGCTTTCTAGGCCAATGCTCTACCACTGAGCTCCCTGCGAGAAAGCCAAAAGGTCCTGGGTTCAAACCCCAGTCTCAGCGTATAATTTCTCTCTTGAAATATAATTTATTCTTCAGTGAGAACTGTTAAACTAAAATAAAATCATCAAATGAAGCCCTATTAGCTTTATAAATTAGTGTTTAAATTCCCAATAAATATCTTCTTAAAGAAGCCACCATTTACATGATCAAGCAAATGCTCGTTCAAATGTGATCGGGAATTAACAGTGTATAAGAGAAAAATTTGCATTTTGATTGGAGTTTCTCAGCTAGCTCAGATGTAGAGCATTGGCCAAGAAAGCCAAATGTCTTGGGTATAATTTTTCTCTTCAAAGCTAATTTGAATGTCGTACCTCTGTTATTTCTGTAACACAGTCTTCAACCATCTGCCTGCAAGTCACCATACTTGCAGCTATTGTTGCGAAGTTAAGAGCGACAACAGGAGTCTGCAAAACAAATGCAACAATTATTAAGAGTTACGGATTTAGACTCATCTCATATTTTTTTAAATTTTCTTGCAGACCATGATTTCTTCACATCTGTGTGACATCATCAATGCTTATTGTAAATCAATGGTAAAGAGAAAAATTTTTGCCTGAACCGGGAAACGAACCCCGAACCTTTAGCTTTCCATGCTAATGCTCTATCCATTGAGCTAGTCCAGGCTTCATTCCCATCCAAGCAGAAATCCTTCCTTTACCTGACTCTACTGGTCCCACATTCAATTGCAATGAATCATCATTCACAAATACACAATGAATGGCTTCTACCTGAAGAAGACATGAAGGGACTCCACAAAAATTTTCTCTTTACCATTGATTTACAATAATTTAATTGTGTTCATTAATTTACTCATTTCTATCATAGTAATAGCTTTAGCTTCTCAATATTAATTTAATAAATCATCAATGCTTCCTAAGTGTTGTATTTGTGGTTGTCAATCCTGTAGGTTGATTTCTGCTCCCTTTGTTGGCTGACCGATGAACTTCCAAATCTTTTATTTTTACCCAGGAATTTCTAAATTCACATTCCTTATTCTTGTGGATGTAAATTTTCTCCCAAATTGTGAGTTCCTTAGATTTATCTAACTGTTTCAGTAATTCGGCCTTAGTTTCTACTGTAAACATTGTGAAAAAAATATACCTAGGGGGAAAAAAAAAGGAACTTAAATACAAGTTAATTAAATTTGAGTTGATTTTGACTACCTACATATATTTATATATCATCATCATCTGGTATCATGGCAGCTGCCGCCGTCTTCCGGAAACCAAATGCCATTCTCTCTGTCCATCCTTTGATCTTCCTCCATTCCTCTGATATTCATAGCTGCTTGTACCCCTTCTATCCAAGTTTTCTTCGGTCTTCCTTTCTTCCTCCTTTCCATTGGGATCCATTCCATAAGAATTTTTGGCAATCTTTGCTCTGGCATTCTTTTGACACGACCATACCACTGTAATCTTTTCTTTTCTTTAATGTTTATGATGTCCGGCTCCTCTTGTACACCCATAATTTCCCTTATTTCTTTATTTCGTATTCTATCCATTTTAGATTTTCCAGCTGATATTCTTAAAACTTCCATTTCTGTACTTAAAATTCTTTTCATTTCCCTGGTAGGAATTTGCCAGACTTCAGCACCATATGTTAAAATGCTCTGAATTATGGTTTGATATATTTGTAATTTTCTATTTTTTTAAATATTTTTGCTCCACCAAACAGAGTTTAAAGCTTGTTTTGTTTGTGCGATTCTATTTTTAATTTCCACTGTGTTATCGCCTGAATGGTCTAATTTTGTTCCTAAATAAGTGCATTCAATACTAGGTTTTAGTTCTTCTCCATTGTTGAAATTTATATTTTCCATTTCTTCTCCTATACACAGGTATTTAGTTTTCTCAATGTTTATATAAATTCCCCATTTTTCATATTCTTCTTTTAGTTTTTTAGCCATATATTCTATGTCATCATGGTCTTGTGCTATTAATACCTGGTCATCTGCAAAATTTAGTGAATATACATGTGTATTTTGGATAGGTATGCCCATTTTTTGACATTTTTCCTCCAGTCTCTTAGTACTCTTTCAAGGTAAATTTTAAATAGAGTTGGAGATAAACTGCAACCTTGCCTTAAACCTTTTGTAATAGTAAATCCCTTTGTTATATGATTTCCAATTTTTATTTTCGAAATAGATCCTTTGAATAATGCTTTTATAGCTTATACTAATTTTTTGGTAATGTTAGAATCGTCTAAAGTTTCCCAACACATTTTTTGGGTAATACTAACATATGCTTTTGTTAAATTGACAAAAAGCAAATGAAAATCTCTATTAGTAGCTCTTTTTATTTTATCATTTGTGTTTTGCAAAATATATTATCTGTACATGACCTACCACTTCTAAAACCAGATTTCTTCCATTTCTTTATCCTGGTATTCTAAATTAACCATTTTACTTAGTATACGTCCATATATTCTACTTAATGTACTTGTTACTGATATGCCTCTATAATTTTCACACTTTCTCTTGTCTCCCTTCTTATGTATCGATGTTATAATAGCGACTTTCCACTCTGGCACTTCTTCGCCATTTATTATTTTATTAAACAGTACAGTGATCATTTCCAATAACTTCTGACTGCCACTTTTAATCAATTCTATAGCAATATTTCCTGGGCCGGCATTACTACCATTTTTCATTCTCATAATTTCCTTTTTTACAATATTTATATCAATTTTGATTATGTTTCCTGTTTCCATCTCTGATAAATCGTCATTTTCTCCCAAAAATTCTTTTCGGATATTTATATATATTTATATATCTACATATATTTAATTAAATACAAGATTGAAAGAACACCTTCAAAATGTTAAAAATGGAGAAATAGACAAATCTGCAATAGGTGCACATGCATGGTCAGAAACACACAGAATCGAAACAAAGACCAAATTACTGAAACAGTTAGATAGCATTAGTGGCACCTTCAAAGGACAAATTACAATATTCAGTATATAATTGTAACAAAATAGCCATCATATATAATATGAAAATCAATACAGAGAAAACATCAGTAATGTCACGAGTGATTTCCAAATCGTTAATAAATTCACGAGTCGCTTTGCGACACGTGAATTTATCTAGAGGATTTGGAAATCAAGAGTGGCATTTGTTAGGACTATTTAACAAAAAAAATTAAGCTGTTTACTCAAAAATCATTACTTAAATATAGTTTCTGGTATTTTTAAAAAAAATTATATTTAATGTAAATGGTGATGTTTGAAAACAAATCAGAAATGCGAGGTTATGTTCATTCACTACAACTTGAGCATATTATTTATTGCCAAATAGGATCACAATATTGTAAGAATGCAACCTAGTGGAGAAATAATTAAACACATCAAACTGTATATTATAATTAGAGCGAATATGTAGAAAATTATACCAAAATATAAATCATAATAACAGAATATGAAAATTATGACACAAAAATATTATGAAGCTATATTTTTGGGTATACATACCAGCACACAAATGAGACAAGAAGACCTTTTTGTAGCACAAGAAATCAAGAATTTCACTGTATTTCCATTTTAATTAATTTTTCGTTAACTCTGACCCAATATAAAATATGTTCATGATTTGAAGTAATTTTAATGGCTCACATTGTAATGTAGTTGCTTGAGGAATCACGCTGCAAGCCGGAAGTTAGTGGGTTTGAGTCTCAATGAGGTGAGGGTTTTTAGCTTTACCAAACCTTCTGGCGGCATCATAGCCCTAGGGTCTACTCGGCTCTTCATTTAATGAGTACCAGACTCATGTTCTGGGACAAAAGTGGCTGTCACGCAGGACTGAGAACCCAGTGGATATCCCTTGGCGATTGTCTAGAAATGTGGAAGTCTCAACATCTTATCTACCCTAAAGGCCTCCCAAGCCTGTAGTGTGACTTTACTTTAATAATTTAATACTGGGAGTTTATATACATATGAATCACACTTTTTAGAAAGGAACAAAGTTAAAATGTGCCATTTTTGTTTTTCCTTGCTAAATTATTACTACTGCCAAGATGCATTGATTAGCAAAGAAAGGAACTTGGTTAGACCTTTCCATGTGTCTCTAACAGCACTGTCATGTTTATAGTAGGTAAAGAATAGAACTAAATCGGGAAGTTAGTGCATTTCTTCACCGTATGGGTATCACAAATTGACATGTGCATAATTGCGAGGAGCTAAATGCTAAACTGAAAAGTCCACACTTATGTGAGTCAGCAAAAACGAACTGCTGAACGTGATTTAAGTATACATAAGAGACAAGTGTTTCGTTTTACAGAAACCTGAATGAAATCAAACACCTTTGTCTTAGCAAAAAAACATCGCTGGAATCGCGTTTGACTTCATACAAAACTTACCTCTCCCCCAATTACCAGTTCAAGAAGACTACTATATGAGGCAATTATGGGTTAATATATTTTGCATTCATGACCTTAAAGCCAACCAATGTATGCTGTACATGTACCATGAAGGACAGGCTCGAAAGGGAGCAAATGATGTTTGTTGATTTTTTAAAGATTATTTTAATGAATTTGTGCCCTGGAATATAGAAAACATACACATGCTCTCAGATGGCTGCCCACGCCAAAACAAAAATCATACAACGATTAGATTTTGTCTTGGTCTGGCAGCTTCAGGAAGATTCAAAACTATAAAACATTATTTTCCTGAGCGAGGTCACTCTTCCCATCCTTGTAATAGGGATTTTGGGGTTTTTAAGAAAGCACTGAGAAATAATCATACAAAGCAAGAACAGTACATTAGTTAAACTAGTAGACTTGTATAATTTGCTATATTTGTCAATGGAACTACCTAAGGCATATTCCGAAGGACAAATTCTCATCAAACTCGAAAAGATTGAAGATCTTAAGAAATTAATGAAGTACATGAGTAATGCAAATGCTAAAGCATTTTAAGAAGTAACACTTTGAAACTCTACTAAAGATCCTGGTGCACCATGAATGAGAAACGCCTGCCATTTTACATGTGTTAGTTTTTTTAAAGAAATATGTCTATTTTGATTTTTTTAATCAAAATGTTATCTTAATGTTCCTAACATGTCACTTTAAGCAAAATACATGTAGATCTATATTGAATACATTTTGTTCACTCTGTATGTCCATTTTATTCTTTCAAAAAAAATTCCAGTTAAGAAAGGAACTAAATCTCAAATTTTAAATAACATAGTAGCACAAAATTTCCATTACTAGTCTGTTACCATTACATTCACTCCCATATTATAGTTATATAATATATAACATAAATATTTTATTCTGCTATTTGTTCATGAAAATTTAATTTTGTACTAGAGCATGCCATTAAATCTTTAGAGAATGAGGAAGACTTACATCTGAATGGTATTAATAAGCTGTTAGTTTATGCTGATGATGTAGTACTACTGGCCGATAGCGAGGAGATACTAAAGGCCAACACGCACACACTATTGAGTAACACTAAGAAATTAGGACTGGAAGTAAATATCAGTAAAACTAAATATATGGTCACACATAGAAATTCAGTATATAATGGAAATGGACAGCTAATGACAAATGAGGGAAATTTTGAGGAAGTGGCTGAATTCAAATACCTAGGAACAATAATCACAAATAGGAATGAGATGCACAAAGAAATTAAACATAGGCTCAATTATGGAAATGCATGCTATTATGCATTGCAGAGACTTTTGATGTCCCAAATCCTTTCAAAAACGTTAAGCTGAAAATATATAAAACTATTATTCTACCAGTTATATTATATGGGTGCGAAACATGGACTCTTACTTTAAGGGAGGAAAGGAGATTACGAGTATTTGAGAATAAAGTACTTAGGAAAATTTTTGGACCAAAGAGAGATGAACAGACAGGTGAATGGAGAAGACTACATAACAATGAACTACATGTCTTTATAGAGAGCCAGAACAGTTAAGTCTCGTAGACTGCGATGGGCAGGACATGTTGCGCGTATGGGTAATGAAAGACGTGCATGGAAACTTCTTGTAGGAAAGCCAGAAGGAAAACGCCCAGTTGGTAGACCAAGAATGAGGTGGGAGAACAACATTAAGTATGATTTGAGGGAAGTAGATTATACAGGGAATGATTGGAAAGCATTAGCTCAGGATAGGGATGTATGGAGAGCTTATGTCCGCGCGGTCATGAACCTTCGGGTTCGATAGTGCCAGTGAGTAAGTAAGTAAGTATTTGTTCATGAAAATAAGTTTTTATGCTCTCCTGAAAAGTAGCAAATTTTGACTTAGTTCCTTTCTAAAAAGTGTGATTCATATATAAAACACAATAAATTAATTTAACCGATGATATTTAATTACGAAATCCAAACATAAACAAAAAACAAAACATAGTAACTGAAACAAACATGCTTCCATTGAATATACCAGTAACAAAATTTAGAGTGGGTACAGTTTGGATGACTGCTATTTATCTTGCATATAGATATTGAACTCCAGTACATGTAAATGTCACATTAATATTAAATTGAATGAATCGGAACACAAGTAGACCAAGTCCAGTATGTCATATTTGGAAAAACAAGATGTTAAAATGAATTAATCCACAGATAATTCTAGGGAGTGTTTCAAAACTCTCTTTGCAAATACAATAATTTTTAATCCCATAAACTACACGTATTAACATGGTGAAATGTAGTTAGAATTATTTTAACATTAGTTTTTTCATGAAATTGGCTGAGCAGAGTATCTAGTCTTGGTCTACTTGTGTTTTGAACAATCCAATTATCAATTATTTTCATAATACACAGTTAAGAGCTTTGGCTACATTTTATACATTTTTTAATGCCCGTCTGTCAGAATTGTTTTATATGATCAGAAAGTACACTCCACACCATATGATGTTATGAGAGCAAACATGTACAGCGCTATATTTCATATTTTGATATGTGGAAATAATATTGGCCTTACCTACAAGAATTTTACTAATTTTATAAACTGTGGAGTAAGAACTTATTTTTTCCTACATTTAAATACTGTAATCCATTCACAAAATAAGGACTGTCCTTAGGTAGTAAAAAGGAAGTGGTAGAAAGAGTAGGTGGTTATTATTCTAACATTGTTCTACTTTTTTTTGTCTGTAATCACTGATGATGAAGCCTTGAAACATATGTTCGACAAAAACAACTATAAGAGGTAGGAATGAACAGGCAAAATGTTTTAATTATTGTTCTACTTATTCGTGTTTTGTCACAGATTAGGAAATGCCTGTTCTTGTTCTGTAGTTTTGAACAAAAGCCTCCACTTGGTCATTCCATGTCTCCTTATTCAATTATTTTCTTTTATCAAAACCATTTATCTTGTTCTGGATGGGATACTGAGGAATTTTCGCCTGTCTACTATATTACATTGTCAAATAATATCAAAACTACAATCACTTCAAAAATGTTTTTAACAAATTATTTAGGAATTCTATTTAAAAAAATTGAAAGTTGAAAAATATGAAGGAATATTAAATTTTTACTAATATATGAACCTTTTGCCAAAATATTATGAAATATGAAAAAAATATATTGGTCTTATTTGATTCTACAGATCATAAAATGTAAAGATACTTTGTCTCAGTGCTCTCTGACTAATAGTTTAAAACATGAAATTTCATAAAAATCGTCGCTCTAATTATAATCAACATTATAGGTTATTAATTTATTTTTTTAGTAAACAACTCAGTAAATTCAAGGAATATGTTCATTATTTGCTACATTTAATGTACATGTTGGAGAGAAATAATGCTCTTGAGCTGTTCAGAATATTAAAAAGGAGGAGCTTTCTTTTTTCGCAAAAGCAGGAGCTAATAAAGAGAAATTGATAAAGAGCAAGATGAAACACGGCTGTCATTGGTTGTAAGACAAAATTAATTGAAACATGATTGGTCATTGACTCCCATTTGGAGCATGAGTTAAATAGTCATGGAAAATTCCATGTACGTAACAAAATTTGTATAAATTCAAAAATACTGAAAAGAGTAAATTCATTTACCTATCTTGGATATACATTAACATATTTGGATGAAGTAGACATAGCAAATAAAATTATTAATTTTAATAAAACCATAGGAATAATAAATTCAGTAATGAAACCTTCACTAGTCCAGAGAGATGCCAGAGTACAGTTATACAAAACCTTAGCAAGACCTGCACTTTGAGGAGAGCAGGATAACTTCTAGTGAAATTAGATATACAGCAGGGATGATGTCCTGAAGGAACTATGTGTAGAACCAGTCATTAAGTATATACAGGTATACCACAACAACTGGATGAATGAGTTCAGATAAGAGTTCCCAAAGCCATGCTTTGTTATTGTCCAACAGTGAAGAGATCTGTGGATCATTGAAGGAAAAGCTGGATATAAAATTTGTTAGTGAGATCGTAACGCCTGTAAGCCTAACAAGGGAACTACTATCAACTATTGCTTGTCAAAACCTACCTTGAAATTTCTTCCAGAGAAGCATTGTAATATACCAAGGCTATAGTTAAAAAAATTGTCTGCCGTTTTTAACTGCAAGGCACTAAAATCCAGTGTCAAATCTCTCATTTAAACCATAGGGAAGTAATAAAAGGTAAAGCGATCCCACTACAGGCCATAGGAGACTCTTGGGGTAGTAGGCGGTTAAGGCTCCCACTTTTTCTACACAATCGGCACTTGTTGTCAGCCCTGTGTGACGGCCGCCTTTTTCCCCAGAACAAGCGTCAGGTACTCATTTATGTTAGAAGTTGAGTCAACCCCGGACCATGGTGCCACCAGAAGGTTTGGGTCAGTTTAAAAATCCTGATCCCACAGGGACTTGAATTCTCAACCTTCCGGTTTATAGCGCATTGCCTTAACCACTATGCTATGGTGTGCCCCACAAGGAAGTAATACAAGTTCCAAATTGGCAGATTGGAATACCCTCACTCTCTGCCGTTCACACCACATCCCAACTCTCTCTGCTCTGCTCTTCCTGAAGCAGGGAGTCCATCTGCTCTCTACAGTGGGTTCCCATCCCTGAATTCTCGTTTTGATTTCTGTGCCTTGCATTTAAAAATTGCAGATAATTTTTTTGAACACAAAGACCATGATTATAGGAAGGAAACCAAGGAAGATAAACATGAGGGTTAATGATGAGGCCATTGAGCAAGTGGAGAGTTTCAAATACTTGGGTTGTACTATCAGTAGTAACATGAACAGCTGTCAAGAAGTAAAGCAGGGGATAGCAATTGCAAAAGAAGCTTTTAACAAGAAGAGAGGCATTTTCTGCAGACCTTTGGCAAAAGAATTACAGAAGAGGCTAGTGAAGTGCTTTGTGTGGAGTATAGCATTGTATGGCATTACGATGGAATGAGGAAAAGCGACTGGAAGCTTTTGAGATGTGGATATGGAGAAGAATGAAACATATAAAATGGACAGACAAAATAAAAAATAAAGATGTGCTAGACAGAGTGGGTGAAGGAAGAACAATACTCGAACTGATAAAGAAGAGGAAAAGAAATTGGATTGGCCATTGGCTACGAAGAAACTGCCTGCTGATGGATGCCCTAGAAGGAATGGACAATGGAAAGAAAGTTAGAGGCAGAAAAATACATCAGATGATAGACAATATTAAAATAAATGGTTTGTATGCAGATACAAAAAAGGAAGGCTGAGTTAAGGAAAGAGTGGAGAATGCTGAGTTTGCAGTGAAAGACATGTTCTTGAGCAGAACACTATGTATGTAGCCTTGGTTACATCACAACGCTTCTCTGGGAGAAATTTCAAGGTAGGTTTCGGCATGCAATGATTGACAGTTGTCTTATTACATTAGATTTGTATGAATGAAGAAGAAGATATGTGTCTAGTGTTTACCTTGCCAGTCGTGTAGAGGACTCTAGTCTTGAGGTTGTAGAACTTTACAAGTTTCTCCGACATCAGGAAGGTTGGCTGTTTATTTTCAATTGTCTTGCTTCCAATATTTGTCGTCCATTCTGAGAATGTGAAAGTCCCCAAGTCCTTTATCTTCACTCCCTTTAAAAATGGAACACATCACAGCATACAAAAAGGTTGGTTGGGTAAATGTTACATCACAATTTGCCCATAGAGAAGTTGACAGTAATTATTTTCGATGTTTAGCGTTATTGGCCAATCAGTTGTTTATAATGAATGCAAATATTTCCAACAAAGATGTTATTATTTTAGTATTATTTAATATTTTGAAAACACCATCATGCAAAAAATAATGTTCAAAACATGTTTGTGAAGTGTTTTACAGAATCTCAGTAAATTAAAAACCTCGCTATTGCTCAGTTTTTAATCATTTCCTCACTTCTGTAAAAACCACTTCCCAACCTTGCATTGTAGTATACTATTATAATGTCAAAAATAATGTTTGTAATGTTATAGCAGTATTGAATTATTTATTGAATGTGCTAGTATTTATTAAGTTAATTTTTCATTCACCTGTTTTAGAACATTTTAACATACCCGTCCATGTTGCAGATTTTTTCTAATAAACTGCGATGCACCATCCCAGACATTTGTTAATGCTGGAAAACAAAATAAAGATCATAAGATATCAGAGTTTAAAGAACTTGATGCATATTGTCAATATATGTGTGTTCTAATGTCACCCACTGCACTTTTTGTGCTTTGGTTTCTGTGCTGGGTGGATTGATGGCATTAATGTGGCTATTTTCAAGTTACACAATTTAATGTAGATGTTATATTCTGCACGGAGAGTAGTGTAGGATGAGTGTATGTTTATGTTATTTAATATCTGTAAACGTGTCCACTGCTGTGGTCTCTACCTTGTCACGCAGTGGGCCCGGGTTCGATCCTTGGTTAGGACAGGCTCCTGGGTGAGGTTTTTTCGAGGTTTTTCCTCGCCTGTAAGACAAATGTCAGGAAGCTTAATCCCAACGGTCACTGAAAATCATCCGGCCATCATCATCATCCTTATCATTATCATCATCATCATCTTTCACTGGTGTGGAAAGCAACGAGAAGCTATCACACCTATAATTCTCTAGTAAAGCTGCAAAACATAGCATGGAAATGCTATGATTGCAGTGAAAGACCTGCCCTTGGGCAGAATTACTGTAGAATAGAATCTGTAAATGTTCCTTCCCATGAGCAGAGAAAATTTTAATACAGAGAAAAAAATACATATTAAAAATAGCAAAAATGAATGGTTTTTCAGGAAAAGATGATTCATAAGAAAATAAACAAGCTCAAAAAACAAAATGTGATAAATTAAAGTACTCTTCAGACGTATAAAGAAATTGGTAAAAAATTCAGAAAATTTACATACTACCCATTAGTATTTCATCATCATCATCATCATCATCCATGCAAGTATTAGGCATGTGGCCTGTTATGGTCTCAAAGAGGAATTTTCCATCCAGCGCTTTTTTGGACGTCCCAGCGATCTTTTGCCTTGGGGGCAGTAACGAAGCATGGCTTCAGATGAATCAGACAGTCAACCCTTTAGTATTTAATAAGTTTAAAAAAAAATCAGCAAATCTAACATTAAATTAGCACCAAAAAATGATTCCAGTCTGAATAAATTAATTGAAACCAACAAAAATGTAAAGATTGATGAAGCAACAAATCAGTGATTTATCATATTGATTGTAAAGAGTGTGAAAAAAATACATAAAAAACTCCAAGTGCAACAGGTCTAGAAGGGCCTTGGCCTACTAGCCGCCTGCTGGCCTCACATCCACATGTGTTATTTACAGAGGTAGACGATCATCTAGCCAATTTCCGGGTGGCATGTGGTCAGCATATCAGGTCCCCTAGTCGTTATAGCTGGTCTTCTCAACCTGGAGTCACTACTATTTGTAGCTACCCAAATGCCTCACAATGCTGGGTCCCATACTGGCCGAAATTTCTTCACACATGATGACTCGAACCAGTACAAATCCCCAAGTCTCGTTGCTCTGCACCAAGGCATTTTGCCCTAACCACCAGAGGCAGAGCATCCATGTTAGCACTGTTAGCCCGGCTAACACTTTCAAAAGTTAGAATTAAACTCTTTGATATTTATTTAAAGAAACATAATACCGGAACGAGATACAACAATGCATTGCTTGTTGTCTAAATGTTGTAAACAATAGTAACTTAATAATATATGTTGTATGTGTTGTGTATATACTGTAGCAATGTTTTTAAAATACATTATGAACTCCGTTGAGGTTACTGTGTTAAAGTTTTAATAATTGTAAAACAGTACCTGATATCTCAGTCGTCCTCAATAATTTGCAGTGTTGTTTTATAGGAGGCCTTTCGATAACTTATGTATCATCTTCTGCTTTCATTTTGGTACTGACTGTTGTAGGTAATTATTTTGTACAGAGGGTTTATGCTGGGTATGTTCTTGTTCAACAGGTGTTTATTTGTGGTTTCCTTGATGATTTCTAATTCTTCGAGAACGTTGATTTTCGATATATCGTTTTCCCTATGCAGGATCAATAATATGTTGTCTATTGTGTTGAATTGATGTCCTGCTTCTACTATTTGTTTTGAAAAACTGGATTTACCTTAATTCTTTATGAAATGTTCATTAAATCTTGTCGTGAAGTGGTTCTTCCTATGTAAAATTTGTTACAGCTATTGCAATTTAATTTGTAAACTTCTTCTTCTTCTTCCTTTCATGTGATGGACCTAGTGGTCTGTTACGGTCTCAATCCAACGTTTGAAGGGTCTGCCCAAAGATCTCTTGCCTGGTGGCTGGTAATTTAAGATCTGACATGGTATTCTTGTTCTGCTCATTCTTCTTACGTGAGATTTCCAGTTGTTTCTGTATTTTTGTACATATTCCATATAAACTCCTTTATTTTGATATGTTTGTTTCTTCTATTTTATTTGAGATTATATTATTTAGTTTGTTATTTGTTCTGTAGGCAATTTTTATGTTTTTTGAGGATTTTTGCTATCTTTTGTGTTTCTATGCCTGTGTATGTTAAGGATACCCACTTATTATCTCTTTTATCAATTTCCCTACTTAGTTGTGTGATGTTTGTTAGTTCTCCTTTTCTCTTTTGTTTCATAATTAATTTGTTAATAATTTCCTCATTATATCCATTTTTGTGGACCAGGAATTTTATATAATTTAATTTTTTGTTATAATTTTCTTGTGTAAGTGGTAATTTCATCATTCTGTTGATTAAGCTGATCAAAGTGCTAACTTTTTGTTGTGGAGGATGTCTGGATGTTTTATGGATGGCAATTGTGTTGCTTGTAGGTTTTCTGTATATGCCAATGTCCAAACTATTATTATTATTTAAATTTTTTGTTAGGGTAAGGTCTAGGTAATTTATTGAATTGTTATTTTTTGTTTCTGATGTGAATTTTATTTTTTCATGCATACTGTTTAGTTCTATTAAAATATTTTTTTCTATTGAATTTTCGTTGTCATAAATTATCAGAACATCATCTACATATCTTTTTATTAGTTTTATGTTGAATTTTTCCTTCAGTTTTTCTAAATGTTTTTCTTCTAAGTTTTGTAAGAAAATTTCAGATAAAATTCCAGAAGTGGGACTGCCCATAGTTATACCGTCGTTTTGTGTAAAATATTCATTATTGAATTTGAAGTAATTTTGTTTTAGAGATGTGATGATCATATTACTTAGTTGCATAATATAAGTCCTATCTAAATTTTCTTCTTCTAAATGTTGTTTTATTATTTCTATAGTTTCTTCAATTGGCATGTTCGTGTAAAGATTTGTGATATTGAAGGATGCCATTTTTGTATTGACGTTTGTGTCTATGTTTTTAATTAAGTTTGCTAGTTCATATGAATTTATGATAGTGTATTTGTTTTTTAGCATTATATTCTCTTTAAGTTTTTTAACAATTAGTTTGGATACTTTATAATTTGGAGCATTCTTACAATTGATAACAGGTCTAATAGGTATGTTTCATTTATGGATCTTTGGCAATGCTTTCATTGTATGTGCACTAGGGTTATTATTGGTCCATTTGTAGTTTATGAGTTTATTTTTGGTTATAGGATTGTTTGTTGTGTTAGTTTTATCTTCATCTTGAATTATTTTGTTACTATTTTTTAAAAGTTCCTTTATTTCTCTTTGGTATTTGTTTGTTGGGCCTTTGTTTATTTTCTGAATTTTGTTTTCTTCTATGAATTGTTTGGTTTTGTTTATGTATTCTTCTTTGTTTAGTAAAACTATTGCATTACCTTCATCAGCTTTCATATGAATTATGTTGTTAGTTTTCAGTTTTGTATTTAGTTGTTTCAGGCTTTCTATATTCTGTTTTTCATCTGTGTTTAGTGATAGTAAATTACTATTATTTATGACTTGGGCTGTTTCGTATTTTACGTGTATTTTGTCGTCTACATTAAGTTTGTTAATGGCTACTTCAATTTTGACAACCATAAACAAAACAAAATTACTTCAAATTCAATAATGAATATTTTACACAAAACGACAATATACCTATGGGCAGTCCCACTTCTGGAATTTTATCTGAAATGTTCTTACAAAACTTAGAAGAAAAACGTTTAGAAAAACTGACGGAAAAATTCAACATAAAACTAATAAAAAGATATGTAAATGATGTTCTGATAATTTACAACAACGAAAATTCAAGAGAAAGATATTTTAATAGAACTAAACAGGATGCATGAAAAAATAAAATTCACGTCAGAAACAGAAAATAACATATTTAATAAATTACCTAGATCTTACCCTAATGAAAAATTTAAATAATAATAATAGTTTGGACATTGGCATATACAAAAAACTTACAAGCAACATAATTGCCATCCATAAAACATCCAGACATCCTCCACAACAAAAAGTTAGCACTTTGATCAGCTTAATCAACAGAATGATGAAATTACCACTTACACAAGAAAATTATAACAAAAAATTAAATTATATAAAATTCCTGGCCAGCAAAAATGGATATAATGAGGAAATTATTAACAAATTAATTATGAAACAAAAGAGAAAAGAAGAACTAACAAACATCACACAACTAAGTAGGGAAATTGATAAAAGATATAATAAGTGGGTATCCTTAACATACACAGGCATAGAAACACAAAAGATAACAAAAATCCTAAAAAAAAAAATGACAAAAACATAAAAAAATTGCTTACAGAACAAATAACAAACTAAATAATATAATTTCAAATAAAATAGAAGAAACAAACATATATCAAAATAAAGGAGTTTACAAATTAAATTGCAATAGCTGTAACAAATTTTACATAGGAAGAACCACTAGAAACTTCACAACAAGATTTAATGAACATTTCATAAAGAATTAAGGTAAATCCAGTTTTTCAAAACATATAGTAGAAGCAGGACATCAATTCAACAGAATAGACAACATATTATCGATCCTGCATAGGGAAAACGATATATCGAAAATCAACGTTCTCAAAGAATTAGAATTCATCAAGGAAACCACAAATAAACACCTGTTGAACAAGAACATACCCAGCATAAACCCTCTGTACAAAATAATTAACAACAACAGTCAGTACCAAAATGAAAGCAGAAGATGATACATAAGTTATCGAAAGGCCTCCTATAAAACAACATTGCAAATTATTGAGGACGACTGAGATATCAGGTACTGTTATACAATTATTAAAACTTTATACTATAGCATTCCAATGCAATACCATGTGATTCAACGTTTTAAATGCCCACACCGTTAGCCGATTTCCTGAGGCTAACATGGAAGATGTCTATGAGAGTATGTTTTGCAGGCGCATTCAAGATCATCGGTAGTACATCCTGCTACATTTAAAACTGAACACAATGCTACCCTATATTAAAAAAAATACAAACGTCTGTAGTAGCCCTGTCAGCACTCTAGAAACGACTAACAGCGAGGTTTCAGTTGCTCAGACTAGGTCATATGTAAACGTAGTGCTTCTGGGCGTATCAAATACAATAATTAAACCACTAAATAAATATCATGGGAGAAGAATGTGCTCGAGTTACTGAAGACTTGTTAAGTCATCACTTTTCCTACCGAAGCTTTGTCATGCAGCGGGCCTGGGTTTGATCCCCAGTCAGGACAGTTTTTCTGGGTGAGGTTTTTATCGGAGTTTTTCCTCACCTGTAAGACAAATGTCAGGATAACTTTAAGGCCCAAACGGTCCCCGAAATCATATGGCCATCGCAATCATCATCATTCATATTCATCTTGGATTAAGCTTACGATTAGGGACTCCTGGTGCACCATTATCATCATCGTCACCTGTTATATAATCGGGGTAACGTAACCCTGCCTTCCAGGCGCCCCAACCTCAGAAGTGGGTTACAAATATGCCATGCCAGGAGAGAACATTAGGAATGTTGAAAGACAACCTGGGGCATTTGCAAAAAAAAAATCATTATAAGTCAAACAAAAACAAATGTGCATCGTTTAATGAAGAACATGACATTATGGCTGCAGGTAGTCATGATCCATTTTAGTCCTGCCTTCTATTTTCAACGGAGAAAAATGTTTGGACAACAAAGGGGGTTTCTGATGTAAATAGTTTTCATGTGCTGAAAAACGTCATGAACTAGTTGAAACCCATGTTAACTGTGAAATAGCGCTACATAATTTTGGAAACACTACAATTGAAGAGTCCCAAAGCCGGCCTATCAAAATTAAGTTAATACGGATAAGCATAACGAAAACGTTAAAGCAAACAAGTACATTTTTAGCTGCCTAATAGATGCTGTGTGTTTCTTAGCCGGCAAGAGCTGCCATTTAGCAAACTCTGAATCTAACAAATGAGGTAGGGCCTAATTATATTGTATTATTGTTTTTTTTTACTTTATTAAACACAATGTGTAGATTAAATTTAATTTTGCTTTTTACCAGTCTTTAGTTACAGTGTTTAGTATTAGAGTCCTGTTTTCACACTTCGCTAGATGATATTTTGGGCATGGATTGTTACATAATTTACAGATGCAGTCCTCCTTGGGTTCATGGTACATGTTGTTGAGGCATATATTCCCATGAAATCCATGGGCTGTGAAACATGTGTACAGGTGTCGAAGTTCAGTTGCTCCAGGTTTCTGTGTTCATTGCGTCTATTCCCATAATTTCTGTCGGTATCTCAGCAGCTTTGTTCTGTCTCTCCTCAATGACGATTGCCAGTGCTCTTTTGAGAAACCTTGATTTAACATTCTCCAGTTTCTTAAGGTTTTTCACCGTCAAGTGATTCCATATTAGCTGGATTCCGTATGTTGTGGCTAGCATTACTTTAAGCTTGAAGAGTTTCATTGCAGTTGAGAGGGATAGTCTTTGGAGTTTAGGGATATCGTAGCCTACATGGCTTTCATTGCAGCTGTTGCTTGATCCTGTATATGGAGTGAGAAGGCGGTTCCAGTTGTTTGTAAGGTGACCCTCAAGTATTTGTAGCTTGATACGAATTCTAGGGTTTCTCCTCCGCATATAAGATGGTCCTTCTTAGCCAGCCTTCCTCCTTTCCTGAATTTTATTGCCTTTGTTTTGGAACTGTTTTTTTTTTTATCGAGTTTTCAAGTGCCCATTTCCTAATGTTCTCCATGGCTGTTTGGAGGTCTCCTTGAATCCTGGAGAGGATGATCATGTTGTCTGCGTACATGAGTAGCTTAACATTTCTTGTGTATATAGTCTGTCCGATGTCTGACGTCATTACATTAAAGAGTATGGGACTCATCGGTTCTCCTTGTAGGACCCCCCTTGTTTGAGTAACACTCCTCGACATCGATACACCATCACTGATTGTCACATAGTTTGTGGTTAGGATTGATTTGATTGTTCCTAATTCATTGTTTGAGCTGCCTAGTATGTTCTCTAGCTTCTGGATGAGGTTTTTCCTGTCAATACTGTCGAATGTCTTGGAATAATCTATGTATATCACATACAATGGTGTAGCAGGTTGTGCTAAGATCGTTATTACTTCTTATATGAGTTCTTGGTCAGCAAGAAGCCATATTGATTCTGTGCTATACTGGCACATAGTTTGTGTTCCACACGTCTTAGCAGGATCTTCGAGAAGAGTCTGAACATAACATTTTCCAGGGCAATTCCCTGTAAGAGTTCGGGTTTTCTCTTCTTCTTTTTCCTTTGTAGATCACAGTTATAATCGACTTTCTCTATTGTTGTGGGATTGAATTATCTTTTATAAGGCATTCATTGAACAGACAGGTTAGCGGTTCTAACAGTCTTGAAGTGTTTCCTTAAGATGTTCAGGAAATATCCCGTCCGGACCGCCTGCTTTGTTATTTTCCTCGTTTCTTATGAATTGGCTGACTTCTTCTGTTGTAATTGGGCTCATGTCATGCATGTTTGCCACATGCGGTGTGAAGCAGTTTGGCGTTTTGTCCTTTGCTTCCAGGAAGTTACTGAAGTGATCTTCCCATTGTTTCATGTCTACGAGAGGGCTTGATTTCTATTTCTTTGAAGACTTTAAGATTTTGTGAGATTTCATTTCTACCTCGGCTATTAGTTCCTGTTCTTTGGAGGTGTCATACTCTAATTCTTTTCCTTCAGTAGTCTTTTATATTTCCTACGTTATTCAGCACATTCCATTAGAGCGTAGCCTCCATATTCCCTGGTGGTATGGAGGAGTAGTGTTATTTGTCTCGTGTTGTAACACTCATCATCGAACTATGGCTTTGCAGTACGTTTTTGTCTAGTAAGTTGAGTGGTGGCGTGTATAATTATGTCATTCAAGGTTTCTGTTGCCCCGTCCAGGTTCCCCTGCCTCACCATATGCATTATTGACGGTAGCTTCACTTTATTTGTTTTCCACTTTTCCTCGTCTATGTATCTTGAAGCTTTTTGTGGGAGGCTTTTATTTTCTTGTTCCTGTGTTTCAGTTCTTATTTGGAACTCAGTTAAGACTGGAAGGTGCTTTCTAGTTGCTACTTTTCCCACTTTCACCCGTGCTTGGTCTTGTATATTTGTGAATACCAAATCGATTGTACTTCTTCCATTTGGTGCTATGTATGTATAGTCCTTCTCTCTATTTAGCAGTCTTAGCTGTGGTCGAGGAGAAAATCCGTGACTGCTTGAGTTCTTGCGTCCCATTTGTCTATGCGACAGTTTAAATCTCCTGCTAACAAGGTGGGCCTGTCATTTTCTATGTTTTCCAATGCCTTTCCTAGTTCGTCGACGATGTCTTCCGGTTCGGTCTTGGGCGTGAAGTATGCTGCTACTATATTAATTTTCCCAGTGACTACTACTAGGGTATTGACTGTACGAACTATTGAACTGATGGGTTGGAGGTGTGGCTTTATGAATCAGCTCAATCCTCCTGAAGGGCGGCCTCTGTCTCCTTTCTTTGCTGGGGAGTGAATACCGTAGAAGCCATTTATGCATATTTCTTCTAAGCTGAATGTTTCTGTGAAGAGTAGTACGTCATTCTCTTGGAAAGTGAATCCGGGGGTCATGTCGATTACTGACTTAAGCCTTTCTACGTTCCAAATCATTGTTTTTATATGTTTAATGTTATTACTGCTGTTGCTGTTGTGTATTATTCGGTCTTGGTCGTTTGTTGCGGCGGCAGAAGTTGTTGATTTTTTACCTTTCATATTAAAACTCAAAGGGGCGAAAAGTAACCCCTTCAGGCCAAAACTTTTCATTGTCCACTGTTCTTTGTCTTCATATGGAATTGCTATTTTAAATGCTTTATTTCTTCCTCTTGATCGGATGGTGAAACATTCTTTTACTCCGTTGATTCCCTTTTCTGCCATATAGGCTACAATGTCTTCTTCCATGGTGTCCCCATCCAGATGTCCAATGTACATCCAGAATAGTCTTGTTGCCGGTTTGAGCCTTCCTCCCGTATTGTTTCCCTTTCCTGTTTTGGGTGGGATTGAAAGCGGTGCTAATTGGGCGGTTCGTAGCTGGTGTCTATTATTTTGATTTCTGTTTTCACTTCTGATGTTCCTGTCGGGCTCTTTGTCTAGTTACTGTGATGTATCCCTCATTGCTGGTATTTTCTTCATGGTTGTTTATTGAGTTCCCTTCCGGGGGAGTGCTTGTTACCTGTGGTAAAGTAGTCTACTGGGTTGCATCTTTTTATCTCCTCTCTAACCATTCTATGGATACTTTCCATCATGGATTGTATCTGTAGGCTGATTTTTTCCATAATTCTCTCCTCTATTTTTAGTTTAAAGAATTTCTCTCTAATTTGGGTGGGGTCTAGTTGGACGTCTATAGTCCGTGAGGGCTAAAGTGTCTAGAATATTTTAGAAAGAGAAAGAGAGTACTCACCATCTTCTTTCTCACTCACATACATATCTCTTCACGGTGACAACAGTAGGGCAGACACTCCCTGCAGTGAACATAGATCAGTGGTGGCATTCCCTTCAATCCCTTCTTCTAAAGATTAATTTTACACTAATATAATATCTCACAAACTCCAAACGAACTCTGAAACAGTCGCCACTGACAAAAATTACGTGAACAAAAGTGGGGGTGGAGTTTTTCTAGCATTCCTAAGTAATTTTACAAGGGTAGCCCATTATAGTACACATGTCACTCAGACGTCTAGCGAAGGGTGGAAGAACAGTTATCTAGACAAGGATAGCAGAAATCATGCCAACTTACAACTTTTACACTATAGTTGTCTCTCTTGTTCTACTTCGGTCGTTGATCTTCTGGTGACGGTTCTGTGTTGGCCGTTTGTCGTTAGGTGTCTCTAGTAGTTGGTCTCCTCCTTCTCTATGCTGGATTACGTAGGCTTCAGTACTAGTTGTTGCACTACCTGGCCGGTAGATGGCGCCACTTGTGCCAACAACATGCTGTCTATAACCCACAGACGAAGTGAATGGAAGCAGTAAGTATTTCATACGTCATGACTGTTCCTTTATTCTCAGGTAGTATGCCATTGTATCGCTTGCTATTCCCCGTGTCCCCCTTCGTCCTTTGCTTTCATTCTTTTCGTCTGTGGACTATACCTCCTCCTGTGTAGTGTATGTTTGTATTTCATTAACACAATTCAAAGAAGATTCCTTTAACTGGTTCCTTTTCTCATTTGGTCCAATTTTCATTTCCTTTAAATAGTCCCTAATGGTACTCACCGTATCGCGGATGTCATTCTTTGCTTCTTTCTTGAGATAACCTCCTATTTCAGCGATATTCTCAATTCTGCTTAGAGCGGCTTCCACACGGGTTTCCTTGCCGTCCGCCATTTTAATCAAAATTGGATTATATCACCATAGATGAGAAATTAAGAAACAATTTGGAAATTTCTACTGTGTTCATTGTCACATCACACGATGTTAAAATCGACTTAACATGTTCTATATCCACTACTTTATTCAATAAAATTAAACAAGAGATCTCACCCTTAGCATCTCTCTGAGGCTACCGACGATAGATCTCACTTATTACAAGCTCTAGAAACTAGCTAGTCGTGGAGACGAATATCTGAGTTTTAAAATCATGCATTTATATATTTAATTAACTATTAATATGTCCAATTACCTACTTAGATTTCCTAAGCCCTATACATATAGTAGTTTATTATATTTGATACTACTAACATTGCATGTAGTACTTTTTAGAAGTTTATTTACTTATTAGAAATAATATAATATACACAATATTATATCCATAAAACGGGGGCTAACACTTGTCGAAATTCCACGCTCCGCCACTGCTAACAACATGGCTACGGAGTGAAATATATATATATATACACACACACACACACACAGGGAAAACAAAAATGAACTTGAAACAAGATTGAAAGAACACCTTAGAAAAGTTAAAAATCGGAAAATAGAAAAGTCTGCAATAGCTGCACATGCATGGTCAGAAAGACACAGAATAAAACTAAGGCCAAATTACTGAAACAGTTAGATAAATCTAAGGAACTCACAATTTGGGAGAAAATTTACATACTTAAGAATAAGCAGAAAACTACGAATTTTGAAATTCCCGGGAAAAGGAAAAACTGATTTGGAAGTTCATCGGTCAGTCAACAGAGGGATCAGAAATCAATCTACAGGATTGACAACCGCAAATACAACAATTAGGATGCATCGACAATGTTGCATAAATGTGACGAAACTATAGTCTGCAAGAAAATAAAAACAAAAATATACGAGGTTAGTCAAAATACCTAACTCATTATAATTAAGTATGTTTATGTGTTTGTGTAGTGTAAAGTGTGTTGTGTATGAGGAATGAAGAGAAGGCAGAAGTTGAAACCCTACTTCTGTCGAAAAGTATTGAGGGGGCCACCAGGCTTAACATCCTCATCTGACAGATAAATTATCAAGAAGATCATACACCTTGTCAACATATGTACTGCAGAGGGTTTTGCAGTTATGCTGGATTCTGGTGCACAATCATCTTCCTTTTAATCTGACCAGCTTATCTCTATTAAGCAGTACCTTTTGGCAACGGAAATGGATTTTATACGAAGGGCAGCAAGAATTTCAAGAAGACAAAAAATTAGTAACTCAGTTATAAGGGAGAAAATGAAGATAGAAGACACTATTTTAGATTATATTAAAACTCAGCAATTAAGATGGTACGGACATGTCCAGCGAATGGAAGAGGATCACCTACCAAAATGTGTTTTGGAATGGAAACCTGAGGGAAGACGAGGCAGATGATCCTCAACTCGTGTCCAACTCAGGGTCGGGTCGAGGGATAAGATGAGATGAAACTCCCTATGTGGAGGTCTGTGGATGACAATGGTGCCGGCCGACCACACCTGACAGACCGTCACGGGGCAGATGAACTAAATGAAACTAAATGGATGAGATGAGTATGGAGAAATGGTGGAATGAAATTATGGCAGGGGAAAATGGGAGAAAATCGCGAGAGAGACCTGCCCAAGCTCCGTTTCGTCCACCACGAAACCCACATGGAGTGACCGAGACTCGATTTCTGGGCCCCAGGGTGAGAAGCGGGCGACTAACCACATGCGCGTCATTTTTAATATTATCTAACAGTATTTAGGTCCACATATTTTCCTAAAAATGTTTGTTCTCCCCTCCATAGATGTTCTTTATTATGTTAGGCATTTCCTTATAAAATGCTTGGAAGCGTTCATACAATTAAACATATGTTTTTATTTTAATTAAAAATGTTGTAAGACCTAAAACTTCCTGGAGTCAGGGAATATATTTATACATGAAGGAGAAACATCTACAACCAGGAGATTGGATGGACCGACAAAATTGGCTATTAGGAATCGGACGATGTCAAAGAAATTAATGAAACAATGATCTAACTATTGTTTATTTTTTATTATTTCACTCACCTCATACTTCATAATTCATAGCAGACCCTGGGTTTCTTCACATAATTTGTGACATTGTCAATGCTGCGTCACGTTCACAACTGACGTCCAACGGCCTTCTATCCTGCAGACTGACCTCCGCGCCATCTGGTGGACGACCGAAGAATTTCCAAATCAGTCCTCTTTCTTTATAACCGGGTATTTCAAAATTCATAGTTGTATTTTCATTCTTGCATATGTAAATTTTTTCCCAAATTGTGAGTTCCTTCAGTTTTTCCAATTGTTTAAGTAATTTTGTTTTGGTTTCTATTCTATGTTTTTCTGACCAGGCATGTGCAGCTATTGCAGATTTTTCGGTTTCTCCATTTTTAACATTTCTGAGGTGTTCTTTTAATCTTGTATTTAGATTCCTTTTTGTTTTTCCTATGTATATCTTTTCACAATCTTTACAATTAATTTGATAAATTCCCGATTTTTTGCAGTCTTCAATCTTTTCATTTTTGTTGGTTTTTATTAAATTACCTAAGCTGTAATCATTTTTCGGTGCTAATTTAATGTTGAATTTGTTGAAAATTTTTGAAACTTGTCAAATACGAAATGATGGTATGTGAACTTCTTGAATTTTTTGCCTATATTTTTATCTGTCTGAAGAGTACTTTCATTGATGACTTTTTGTTCTTTGAATTTATTTATTTTCTTGTGTATCATTTTCTTTTGAAAACCATTATATAAAAATATAGGCAAAAAATTCAAGAAGTTCACATACCATCCTTTCGTATTTGACAAGTTTCAAAAAATTTTCAACAAATTCAACATTAAATTAGCACCGAAAAATGATTACAGCTTAGGTAATTTAATAAAAACCAACAAAAATGAAAAGATTGAAGACTGCAAAAAATCGGGAATTTATCAAATTAATTGTAAAGATTGTGAAAAGATATACATAGGAAAAACAAAAAGGAATCTAAATACAAGATTAAAAGAACACCTCAGAAATGTTAAAAATGGAGAAACCGAAAAATCTGCAATAGCTGCACATGCCTGGTCAGAAAAACATAGAATAGAAACCAAAACAAAATTACTTAAACAATTGGAAAAACTGAAGGAACTCACAATTTGGGAAAAAATTTACATATGCAAGAATGAAAATACAACTATGAATTTTGAAATACCCGGTTATAAAGAAAGAGGACTGATTTGGAAATTCTTCGGTCGTCCACCAGATGGCGCGGAGGTCAGTCTGCAGGATAGAAGGCCGTTGGACGTCAGTTGTGAACGTGACGCAGCATTGACAATGTCACAAATTATGTGAAGAAACCCAGGGTCTGCTATGAATTATGAAGTATGAGGTGAGTGAAATAATAAAAAATAAACAATATTAAAGAACCTCATAGTGTTATTTCCTATCTACATAACTTAATGATGTAACTATCTATTCTGGTGAACAATATAACAATTAAAATGTATAACAGTACGGCCCTATTGGGCCTGAGATTGAACATTTTAAAATTCAATCAACTAACTCACTGGCACTATCAAACCCATAGGTCTATGGCCGCGCGAACGTAAGCTCTCCACACACCACTATCGTGAGCTAATGTTTTAAATAATTCCCTGTATAACCCACTACCCGCAAATCATAGGTCTACCTACTCAATATTTCTCCCTGGTTTTCCTATAAGGAGTTAAGAAGCCCCTCTTTTATTCCCCATTTGTATCACATGTAATGTGTATATTAACTTCACCTTCCAAACTAACCTAGCTTTACAAACTAAACTAAGCTCCCAAACTGAGCTATAATTAATGAATCAATTCTCATCTTACCTCATACCTCATGTTTTTCACACGAACCGAACCAACTCGAAACGAATCATCTTGAACCGAACCACCTCGAACCGAAACAACTCGAACCGAATCAACTCGAACCGAACCAAACTGAACCTAAGCTAACCCAATCCAACTCATAACTTTCAACTCTAGTAATGTAATTAACTCACCAGTTTTAGAATATTTCTTTCCAATTAATGTTTTATAATTATTTGGAACTTCATCAAATATATTTTTTCCAACCATCGCTGTTAAATTTTAAACCAGGCAATCTGCTGGACTCCTAAAATAATAAAAAAGAACAAATTAATGTTTTTACTTAACAAAGTGACCCTAGTACAGCCCAGGGGAATGCTCAGTAATGTTTTCATTTAAGGGGAGACAGTTGCACTAATTACTTGAAATTATTAATAGTATATTATGGTGCGAGGTTGGGAAGTGGTTTTTACAGAAGCGAGGAAGATGTTTAAAACCGAGCGACAGTGAGGTTTTTAATTTCCGAGATTCTGTAAAACACTTCACAAACGTGCGTTGTACATTATTTTTTGCGGATGGTGTTTTCAAAGTAATAAATAATAGAGCGATTCCATGAAAATGTCATACCGAGATGAAAATTTTGAAATTGATGCAGGAATATTCTTTTTTGGCGTAATATATATCTTTAAGGACCAAATTTTCTGATTCTACAAGATAATGTTCCATAAGTGTATTATTTTAATCTAATATTAGTGGTGGAACTTGTCATATTCCAAACCTATAAAAACACGAAATAATTTACCAATTTGTTGTTTAATGATTTGGTCATATTAATTCGTTTTATTTTACAAACTCTTTTGTTAAACCATACTTTGGTCCACCCTAGTCGTAAATGAAATAATATTAATTAACTTCTAATGTTCTACATACCTTAAATGTGTCCTATAATTGTTAAGTGCAAGCTATGGTCAGTCAGTCACAGAAAAAGTATAAAAATTACTGTACACAACATAATAATTGATGGAATAAAATTTCCTCTTTGATCCTACGTTATCGGTACACAACTAATAAAAAAAGTATTGAAGACATTTTCTTGTAAAGTCATTATTTTTTCCGCTAGTGTCCCGTGACTGACTGACATTTGTCCTATCGTATATATGCTAATACGCATGGTGCAGTCAGTTGCTTGCTGCACTCCGCTGAGGATTAACATAAACATGGTTTAGGAAATCTGGTAGACTGTTCGGCTCAACTGTTCCATAAAATAATTACTGACCCTTTTTCTATGTAAATTTGAGCTAAAAGACAGTTAGCGGAAGCATTTAAATATATTCAGGAAAAAGGTTGCAGTAAACGAAGCAGCCATACTTGTTGATTTCTCAGAAAATTATACCTACAAAGAACAAAATGAGATCCACGCAGTTCATTGGAAAAATTAGCATAGGGCCTATCTCAATGTTAACTGCTGTTGCCTAGTTTATATGGAAGGTGACGAGAAGTTCAGAAGAAATACTTTGTTCTAGTGTCAGGTTATGTGACACATAGCAAGTGTGCTACAGATGTTTGCTATAGAAAAGTGTTTTTTTTTTAACTATAGTGATTTCTTCAAAAACTTGAGGTAATAAAAATTTTCAGTTGGAGCAGCAGGTAATAGAATAGGCCTATACATTTAGCAACGTGATACTGCTTACTTGCATATTTGGATTTGACATAAAATGGAACTACTTTGAATCGTACAATGGAAAGGGAGCTATAAATGCGATTGGCGGCCAAGTAAAAAGGATGGCACGGATGTATGAAAAATCGGGAAAGAAGATACAAAATTGTGCAGAATTTTGTAATGTGAGCTGTAAAACCAACCAAATAACTGGAGTCACAAAATGATGTAGAAGAAGGAAAGATTTTTTTTTAGAAAAGCAATTTGAATATCTTGCAACTATCAGAGACTCATTGCGTATACAACGTGAAAGCGTTGGACCCGTATGTTTATAGAGTAGGCTATGCACAACTGTCAAACAATCAGTGCAACAAATTCATAAGTTCGTGTGTTTAAAAACAACTGAATGGCGTGACAGGCATAGAAAAGCCATTGGCTGCTAATCTCACATCTAAGTATATCAATCACAGAGGTAAACAATCATCTAACCAACATATAGGATGGCATGTGGTCAGCATATCGGATACTCCAGCCGTTATGGCTGGTTCTCTAGACCGCAACCGCTAAATATTGTAGCTGCCCAAATTCTTCATGATTCTGGGCGGGCACCAATCCCATTGTGGCCGAAATTCCATGAGAAGATTTTTTCTCTCATGGGGCTCGAATCAGTGTTCTCTATTGAGACATCTTGACTCAAACCATTCAGTTACAGCGTGGGACTTCATGCGTGACAGGAAACATTATTTTTATTAACGGGTCAAGTCAGGTTAAGTTAGCGGCGAAGACTAGGGAGAGAAATTCGATCTCATACATCGATGTTATGATGTGAGTTATCAGAATTCGGGCTAATTATTTAGGCCTATGTTTTTGTTGTTGTTTAAAAGTAGAATTCAACACGTCAGCAATTGTTTACTAACTGCAGCTTACTAATGCGATTTACGATAATTGTTTTGAAAGTACATGCACTCTGATAGGCCTAAATAACTAACTTATTAAGAATGTGTAGGCCTATACATTCTGGGGGGCTTAAATATTTTATTTCAGTGGTTCAATTTAGAAATAAAAAATATTAAATCTTACATCAGGTAAACTGTAATAAACTCCACTCCAAGCGCGACAGGCCTAGAAGGCTCTTGGTTTACAAACTGGCTGCTGGCCTCACGTCCACACGTGTTAATCACAGAGGTAGGCGATCATAAGCCAGTGTAGAGGTGACATGTAGTCAGCATGTCGGATCACCCAGCCGTTATAGTTGGTCATGTCAACCTGGAGTCGTTACTTATTGTAGCTACCTAAATGCCTCACGATGCTGGGTGGGCACCTGTCCCATACTGGCCGAAATTCCATGAGAAAATGTCTTCCTCCATGGGGACTCGAACCAGCGCAAGTCCCATAGCTCTGCGCCAAGGTTTCTTGCCTTAACCACTCGGCTATGGCGCCGGACTAAACTGTAATCAGTTACTATATATATATATATATATATATCAATAGTAATTCTGCCCGAGGGCAGGTCCTTCACTGCATTTTCATGCTATGCTTGCAGCTTTACTAGGGAATTGTAGGTGTGGTAGCTTCCCGTTGCTTTCCACACCGGTGAAGGATGATGATGATGATAAGGATGATGACCATATGATTTCGGGGACCGTTTGGGCCTTAAAGTTATCCTGACATTTGTCTTACAGGTGAGGAAAAACCCCGATAAAAACCTCACCTAGAAAAACTGCCCCGACCGGGGATCGAACCCGGGCCCGCTGCGTGACTAGGCAGCACGCTACCTCGAGACCACAGCGGTGGGTACATATACATATACATACATACACACACACACACACACATATGCATACAATTTTAGTTAGTATATTTAACAATAGAGAAGGCACTTTGTTATTAAGTATTTAATAGTTTCGTTATTATTGTAATTTAAAATGGTACATGGTAAGCCCTGGGGTCGACTCAGCCTCTAACGGAAATGAGTACCAGACGCCTGTTCTGGGGGTAAAAGGCGGCCGTCACGCAGGGCTGACAACCCGGCTGACATAAAGTGCCGATTGTCTAGAAAAAGTGGGAGCCTTAACCTCCTACTACCCCAAGGGGCCTCCTGAGGCCTGTTGTGGGATCACTTTACTTTACTTTACTTTTACATGGTAAGCGAGTTAATTTAATTACATTATTGACTTAAAGTAATATGTATTTTACAGCAAAATTAAATGTAACAATTTTCGTAGAATTGATAAAGTATTTACAGCTTTTTATTAATCTCTGTTACTGAAGCTGTTTATCTAGTTTCATAGCATTTTGTTACATTTGTGTAATATTTGCATTTTGAAATTCTAAATAAAATTCAGATATGTCAGTCAGCCAGTCACAAAATAATGTCAGTCAGTCACACATCACATATTAGGTCATAACCTCGGTATTAATTGTGATTTAGGTTTATTTTTCATTTAAAATGTAACTTGAAATGTGCCCTACAAACGGTATTTTGGAAAATTTAATTAAGGATCACATTTCAGAATGATGTAGGCCTAGATGAACATGTTAAGCTGCATGATGAGTTGACATTTATGTCAGTCAGTCACACATAGTTCGATAGATAATAAATAACACTGTTTTTCTTCTGATGTTGTATATTTATTTACAATCTTAATCATACACTTTTCCTCTATCATATCACATATATAACACCTCTAATTTCAACCAATTGTAATATTTATGCAAGCATTGTGCAGCAAAAGTGTATAGTAAATGTCAGTCAGTCACATATGGAATTGCTCAATAGTAAAATAATAACTTTTTTGTTGGAAATATTTGCGTGCATTATAAACAACTGACTAACGTTAAGAGTGTGACCAATGCTTATTAGATAAGAATACAGCAAGCCGTGATACCAATCTAGTCATAAATGGCGGGCAAGTACGTATTTATTGTTATACATTGTTTAAAATAAAATTCAGTCACATTTGAAATGCAGTGATTTGTTTCGTATAATGTACCTTTTGGATAACACTACCTTTTGGACATTTTTTGTAAATACATTGTACGTAGTATACATAAAGGTAAGTGGTTTTACTTTCTACACGTGGTTTGTAATATGTAATATTACAGTATAGTTATTTAGGTTGGCAGCCCCGAAATATAGGAAGATGGACTTTCAATCATGGTCGCCATTGCTGTAAGTACGACAAAAGGCACTATCGCGCAAAAACATTTATTTTAATTTCTGCATCTACAAATGCGTAACAGCCCAATGCTGCGCCTTTGTTAGGAGTTACTAGACCAAGTTAATTTGGTAATTCGTTATTTCCCAAAATATGTCATGAATGGCATGCACTCAACACACCAACACAAGAGACATCTAGTAGGCAACTAAGGTATTACTAGGATGAAGAAGGTTAACATTTTGCTTAGAGGTAGGCCTATATTTTTCAGACTAGTGAACCACGACTTAAAGTCCCTCTCTGAGGAGTTTTACATTCTTAAAAAATCCATCGACAGTTGCCGGGTTTGATCTCGGGACCAGAGGCAAGGAAAATAACCATTAGTCCACCGCGGCCGACTTCATTTACATTTAGACCATCCAGTCACAATTAATTTTAATTAAATCAAGTTTAGCCTCATACACCTGTATTAAGGCAGGCCTATACACCGTGTTCCAAAATGATGGATGGGGTTTTAAGTATAGCTTTACAAACGCAATTAGATGCGTGATTATTTGCTATAATGAAAGAAAAACTGATTACAGTACCTCTTGTCATTATTACGCCACAGCGTTAAATTTGTGAAAATGGCTACTCCTGTACAGAAGTCATTCTGTGTGTTGCAATTTGCGAGGTCTGGTTCCATTGTTGCAGTTCATCGTGTTTCTGAGCAATTTGGAATTTATCCTCCGACAGATAAGAGTATCCGTCGATGGTATTAGACACTTAGAAACAACTAGATGTAGCCTAACTGTGCTATGTCCAAACAACACATCTAAGGCCCGTTCTTTTCCAATGAGAAAACAGTGTCAGGCATCTCGAATCTCGATATGCCACAGATTTATCTTTTTCATCAGCTCAGGCTAAATAAATAAATAAAAAAAAATAAAAAAAAATGATTCCGCACATCAAGACTTCGTTTGGCAACAAGACGGCGCTACCTCATTTTCTTAATGATGTGCGACAGTGGTTGAACGATAATATTCCCCAACGATGGATAGGACGCTCTGGTCCGGATGACACCGTTTATTCCCGATGGTCTCCACGGTCTCCCGATCTCACACCTTGCGATTTCTTTGTGTGGGGGTACGTGAAGGACCATGTGTACGTACCATCACTTCCCGTCGATCTTCCAGACTAGAGAAGAAGGATTGTTGCTGCTGTTGAATCCATTACTCCAAATATGTTGACCTGTGAAATTGTGGTAAAGAAGTCCTTCAATGGCTACCCTCCCAGTGTGGGATTGCCGGTAATGAAACAGCCGATTTCCTCGCCAAAAGAAAAAAGATCTCGCATTGAACAATTGCCTGGATCTAAACCAACACATTTTTACTCCTCAGTGAAACGCCACTTAAAGTTAAAATCCAAAATTGTGAATGGCAATAGATTTCAAACAGTAGCCAGAAACAAAAAATGGGAATGCCTAATAAAAATATTGATATATTAGACATACCAAGAAAAAACAGAAGTAGCACATTTTAGAATGGCAACGAGCCACGACTGTCTGGCAAAACACCTTCACAAAATCAATGTTCTGTCCTCATCAAAATGAATTATATGCAATCACTCAGATGAAGAAATAGACTAAGGTCATCTGAACAACTGAATTGCTGTCAATACCTCAAAGTATTGGAGAGCAAGATTGCTAATGATTCAGTGTTAGATGCAGCACATTAGAAAATAACAACAAATATGCTGACCAAGGATGGGAGGAATTCGACTATCGGCTAGATGTGTTCCGTGTAACCAAAGGTGTTCACATCGAACACTTATAAAGTATGTTATGAAAACTCGAAGAGTTTCTTTAATCCCATGTAAGTTTTGTTCTTATATATATATATATATATATATATATATATATATATATATATATATCATGAATGGGAAATTAAACAACTTTGAAACCCCGTCCATCATTTTGGAACACGGTGTATTTTCCTCATCTTCTGTGATAAAAAGTCCGTCATTCAGAAACTGTTTAAACTAAACGAATTCCTCAATGAGTTCAATTTATTATCTGATTTTTCCGGTTTATTATTTATATGTTTGATAACTTCCTGTGCCTGTTTTAAGATTATGTAGTCAATCCCCATTCATATTTTTCCGTGCCCCTTCCACCAAAGTTCTTTCTTCCATTGTTCTAACTACTCCTTGTGTCCATGTTAGTTTTCATATCCTAATGCCGACCAATCTGACTACGGGTTTTTTCCTTGTTTTCCTCATTGGTCAAACCAGCATTGGAATTTCATTACCACAACCATATTCTATGACCAGAACCCGAAACGAATCCGATTATTTTTCGTTCTAGTTCATTGAACTGCATACCAAATGAACTTCAAAATCGATAAACAGTTCAGTAAAGAATCTTCTTAATTACATTTCATCATATCCACAGTTCATAGGACATTAAATGTAATAGTGATTTCCAGTTCAGAAGATGATTACAAAGAGCTATTTTTAATTTGAAAAAAAAGTGTCAATTGTAATTTAAAAATTTCAAAGAATAAAACTAAAATTTTAGCATTTGAAGGACATGATACCTTAAGAGCAAAAGCAGTAATCGATGATAACATTTTAGAGCCAGTGAATAGTTTTAAACATCTAGGTTTCAATTTATCATATGTGAAAATTGAAGATATTGATGATAAAATAAATACATTTAATATAATGTGTGGCACTATTAAAAAGCCCTTAAAAATACAAGAAAAGAAACAAAAATGAAATTTTATAAAGTAATGGCTCAGCTTCTTGTAGGAAAACAAGAGCGAAAACGCCCTTGTTGGTAGACCAAAAATGAGGTGGGAGAATAAAATTAACTATGATTTAAGGAAAGTAGATTATACAGGGAAAACTTATGTCCGCGCGGCCATGGACCTACGGGTTCGATAGTGCCAGTTAGTTAGTTAATGATTGTTCCTGTATTGATGTATGGATCAGAATGTTGGACGATCATTAAAAGACAAGAACAAAGACTGGGACCAATTGAAATGAGATTTTTAAGAAATAGGATATACTCAGCTGGATAAGAAACGAAATGAAGATATAAGAATATATTTTATATATTAAAATTAATGTTTGTTTGTTTGTTTGTTCATACTTTATGCGCGGCCATACCGTTGATCCGATTGTGATGTTTTTTTTTGCAAAATGTTCAGGAGATTCCCGGGACGAACATAGGCTATAAGAGAGTTGTGATATTCAATTCCTACACCTTTAAAAATCGTCCTTTGTAGTGGAAAACGTGAAAAAAGTAGCTCTTTGGACGCTTAAATGGCTTACGATGCCTAAACTATAAGAAATACACAAAATTAATGTACGCAGAATTGAATGTCTCAAAAAGCTCTACAAAAAAAGTCCGCGACAGCATATGTTTATCTCTTACGGAAAACTATATACCAATAACCATTTTTGTCTTTCATTGAAACCAAGAGTCCCGCCCCGTAGCCGAGTGGTTAAGGCAAGAAGTCTTGGCGCAGAACGAGACTTATGCTAGTTCTAGTCTCCGTGGAGAAGAAACGTTTCTCATTGAATTTCGGCTAATATGGGACCGGTGCACAGTGGGCCAGAAATGAAATCTAGCTGAATAAAAAAAAACTATTTTCACTCACCCTCATCAATTTATCTTTTTTTCTTTCACTCTAATATAATTGTTATATGATGGTTAACTTATCTGCAAAGGAGGGTACAATTCTAATGTTTATGAAGACTATAAACATCGGAAGTTGCCGATGGTTAAGAACTCGTCTGGTCTATATCCCAGTTGTGTTATTAGCGTTGCGTGTTCAAGTTCAGTGAGTTTTTCTTCTTATTCTATATGGATACTTCACCTCAAGGTTTGTGATTTTATTGATATATTTAATGTTTTTCTATATAACCAGATACTATGTTAAATACATGTGGAATCATACCTTCCAAGCACTAAAAAAATTACACAATCATCTTATTTTAAATTGAGATACAAAGAAAACAGTTCTGAACAGTAGTACAAATTTTAGTTATAATATAGAGTGATTTATGGACTTTAATTTCCGCACAATAACATGCGTGCAAATTATTGCGTTTTTTTAAATTAGCTTTCTCATCACAGGAGGTAGCCAGCAACTGAGGCCTACCGTTGCGCGCAGAGAATAATTGTTTGATTTAATATGGAAAAAAATGTTAGATAGAGGCAATAAGTTATCATTTAGTAAACAAATTAGGGGTAGGGGGATGTTAGCAGAATGTTTTAAATTATATTAAAAATCAAATATTTTTTTGAAAAGCGATTTTCTCAAACGTACGAAGTTGTGCGCGAGAAAAAAAAAAATTTCTAATGAAATATTCTGATTGGCTAGGAGTGGATGTTAACTTTCCCGTTATTAAGAATTAATTTAGAACAATGACAGTCGTTGGAAAATTCTGTTCCATCTGCTTATGGAATTGGAAGACCCAAAATAACTTTCGAAGAGGCTGGAATAAAAGAAATGTTCACTTAAGCAGGAATTCTCTCGCGATGAACTTGCTCTTGCAACAGAAATATCACTTTGGTCATATGGTAAACGGGATACTGCTGATGTTTTAAAGACATTACTCAAAAAACCACAAAAATAGCTTCAAAATAATAATAAACATTACAAATCACCCCGCTCAACTCCCCTATCTTCTATGTCGGACGAAGCATTGTCTTTTTTGACAATAAAATATCAATATGTCGATATATTAACATGAGACTAGGTGCCAAAAAGAGAGGTTGTGATATTTTATCCACCCTATAATGCTTCTAGGGAAGTCAAATTTGTTCTGCTACCTTTCCCAAGACAGACATTTCAGCAGAAATAAGACTTTTTTTTTTTTTTTTTTTTTATTCCAGCCTCTTCGAAAGATATTTTGGGTCTTACAATTCCATAAGCAGATGGAACAGGATTTTCCAACGACTATCAGTGTTCTAAATTCTTAATAATGGGAAAGTTTACATTTACTTTTAGCCAATCAGAATATTTCAGTAGAAATCTAACTTTTTTTCTCTCGCACAACTTCCTATGTTTTAGAAAATCGCTTTTAAAAATGTTTTTTAAAAATATTTTTTTAGAACATTCTCCGAACATCCCCTAACTCTAATTTATTAATAGAGGATCACTTATGCCTCTATCGATCACTTTTCTTCATATATTAAATCAAACAATTCTCTGCGCGCGAAGATAGGCCTCAGCTGCCGGCCGCCTCCTCTAATAAAAAAGCTAATTATAAAAAACGCAATAATTTGCACACATGTTATTGTGCGGGAATTGAAGTCCATAAATCACTCTATATTCTAACTAAAATTTGTACTACTGTTCAGAACTGTTTTTTTTCATAGCTCAATTTAAAGTAAAACGATTGTGTAAATTTTTTAGTGTTTCGAAGGTATGATTCCACGTGTATTTAACACAATATCTGGTTGTATAGAAACATGTTAAATATATCAATGAAAAGTACAAACCTTGAGGTAAAGTATCCATATAGAATAAGAAGAATAACTCACTGAACTTTAATGCAAAACGTATTTATTTCTACAGCTCGGTACACAACTGGGATGCGGACCAGATGAGTTCTTAACTATCGGCAACTTCCGATGTTTATATTGTCTACATAAATTTTAGAATTCTACCCTCCTTTGCAGATAAGTGAAGAACAGTCATCTGGCAATAATTTTAGAGTGAAGAAAGATGAATTGGCAAGAGTTAGTAAAAATATTTTTTTCCAGCTAGATTTCGTATCTGGCCCACTGTGCGGTGCCCACCCAGCATCGTGAAGCATTTGGGTACCTACAATAAGTAAGCGACTCCAGGTTGTCGGATGATCCGACATGCTGACCACATGTCACCCTACACTGGCTAGATGATCGTCTACCTCTGTGATTAACACATGTGGATGTGAGGCCAACAGCCGGCTGGTCAGCCAAAAGCCTTCTAGGCCTGTCGCGCTTTGAGTTTTTTTTTGATACCAAGAAGATCGGGATAAGTAGATTCCCGGGCAAGCGTGCTCTGCCATACCGTTCATCCGATTGAGATGGGGCTTTTTGAAAAATGTTCAGGAGATTCCGGGAATGAACATAGGCTATAAGAGAGTTGTAATACTCAACCACTTCACCCCTAAAAATCACCTTTTGTAGTGAAAAACGATAAATAAAGTCCCTATTTTGACGCTTAAATGGCTTACGCTGCCTAAACCATAACAAATACACAAATTGATGTACACAGAATTGAAAATATATATAAAAAACTATACAAAAAAGTAGAGTTTAACAGCGCACGGCTGATGGTAAAAACACATTAACATTTATTTAGGAGTAGCAGCGCACGCCGGGTATTAGCTAGTTGTTATATACAGGCTGAAAATTATTTAAACTGACAAACTATTGGAGGTTGTTGGGGACATCAAAACAAATATTTTTCCCTAATGTCATTTTTTCCTATGATGATTATCTAAACCGGTAGAGGTAGATTTCTCTGGCGGCAAATTAATTAAACCAACAAACACTTTTGCATTTTTTATTACCAAGAGACAACACATTAATACAACGCAATTACTTAAATTACAGTAGAGGTTCAAAAATGCCTCCAATGACATGTAAACAAAGGTAAACCGGCGGATCATGTTCTGTCTAACACGGGCAAAAACTCCAGGAGTATCGTTAATTGCTCCTGCTGCTGCTACTATCCGGGCAACCAGATCCTTTTCTGTAGCAATAGGAGTTGTGTAAATAAGGTTGCGCATCTCTCCCCACACTAAAAAACCCAAATGGGTCATATCTGGGGATCGAGCAGGCCATGGTACAGGACCACCACTGCCAATAAACTTTTCTGAAAACCGTTGGTTCAAGAATCGACGCACACGACGACTGAAATGTGCCGGCGCCCCGTCATGTTGGAACCACATGCGTTATATTGTAGGGAGCGGGACGTCTTCCAGCAGTTCTGGCAATCCGCTGGCGAGAAAATTGTAATAGTGTCTGCCATTTAATGGCCTAGGTAGGAGATATATCCCAATTAAACAGTACCCAACAACAACACCGGCCCACACATATCAGTGTACTCACTCCAGGTGTATCGCTCCATTAGTAAACAGATACAATTCACTACTACACTGGTTGACATAACAATTCCTACCATCAACAGCAGATGCAGTCATGACAACTGAATATAGTAATACGCCCTCTACCGGTTTAAATAATCCTCATAGGAATAAATAGCATTAGGGAAAAATATTTGTTTTGGTGTCCCCTACAACCTCCCAGAGTTTGTCGGTTTAAATAATTTTCACTCTGTATAATAACAAAATTCATTTGTAATCATGGTATTCGTCTGAAGAAGGTACAAAGTACTGAAACAGCTGTAACGAATTTGTATTTAAATACATATGAAAATCGTATAAAACTTTAACAGTTTTATTTTTATTTAATGAATAGGAAATATGGTTTCATCAAGTAAACGCCAAATCAATTGATTACATAAGAAAGGAACTAGATATTTTCAAACTTACAATCGAATAATTAAATATAGGAACGCCTGTAAAGAACATGTTCATTAGAATGCCAGAAGAAAGATTTTCAAAATTATTGTTGAATTATCAAGCGAATTATGACAAATTAAGAGCTTCAGAACATTTGAATACTACGTACTACAACTACTTTTGAATTATAAACCACATGGAAGGAGAAATTTTGGATGCCCACACAGAAGATGGTCTGAATAATTCGGACAATTCTAGCTTTCATGAAACTGGAACGAGTCAACGGCATAATCCTTGGATGATGAAGAACTAAATATAAATTAAAGTAGAAAGAAATTAAACAAACATTGCAGACGTTATGTCTGTAAATAAGAAAAATGCGGTACAATTCAACACTATTACCCAACTATCTTTCAACGTTATGTACTGCTAATATCCTGCCTTTTTACACGCTTTATATTAGCTTGACCTGTATCTATCTATGTAACGGAATCTTTCAACACGATTTTCACCCACTTAAAACATTGAATCGACTTGAAACTTTATATACTTGTAAAGAACAAATGACAATACAATAATTTCATAAATAATATATAAGTTAATAGGTTGCGGACTTATCGACATTTTAGTCCATCATTAATAATATATCCTCTGGTAGCTCAGTCGGTAGAGTGGTAGACTGTAGTGATATATAATTTCAGTAATCCATAGGTCGCTGGTTCAAATCCGGCCCGGACGTTTTTTCTTTTAGAAGAGTACTACTTTTAGCTCATACTACATAATAGTTTAAAAAACTAAAACAACACGCTTTATTAGAAAACCAAACTAAACAATAAAACATAAATAATAGTTTAAAAAAACTAAAACAACACGCTTTATTAGAAAACCGAACTAAAAAATGAAAAATAATTTTAATTTCCAACACGCCTGGGATAAAATTTAAGTGGTCAACAAAAAAGTCATCTCCAACACATCTAGAATAAAACTAGAGTTATCTATAAAAAAAATTACCATAAAAAACGTGGGGTGCTTTTTATGGTTCTTACGTTTTCTTCTTAGAGACTTTGCTTTTACCAATATCTGTTTATTTTCAAATATATTAATTAATAAAGAGCACCCCACGCTTTTGATGGTAAAATTATTTTTTGTAAATAACTCTAGTTTTATTCTAGATGTGTTGGAGGTGATTTTTTGTTGTTGACCACTTTAATTTTATCCCAAGCGTGTTGGAAATTAAAATTATTTTTCATTTTTAGTTCGGTTTTATAATATAGCGTGTTGTTTTATTTTTTTAAAACTATTATTTATTTAATATCAACTTAGATTCAATTTTCTAGCACTTTTCGCACTTTGATCGGAAAATACATACCTTCATCAGGTCATTATTACATACTACTCCCTCCATGGTATCTTTACCTTGTCGTGGTGGAGTGGCTTGCGTGCTTAAATGATCCTGAGAGCTATGCCGGCGGTAGCATTGCTGCCGATAGGGTTACCCATGCCGGACTGGTCGAAGGTGACGAAAAAAGTACCTTGGGCGAAAGAGTGACGATCTTTCACCGTAAAAATACAACCGTCAAGAAATGCGGACATGGGTTCATCTGGGGTAAAATTTTCCGGAGGTCAAATAGTCCCCCATTCGGTTCTCCGGGCGGGGACTACTTCAGGGAACCCATGCCAAAGGCTCAAACACAGGGACATGTTCCTAGGAACATGGAATGTTAGGACTTTATACAATAGCGGGGCACTAGAGATATTAACGCGGGAATTAGATAAATCGCCCTTGGATATAGTCGCTTTACAGGAAGTTAGGTGGCCAGGAGAAGGTAGTCAGGAATCAGGAAGCTTTGCATTATACTACGGGGGTGCAGAAAGACCTGCATTTGGAACGGGTTTTTTAGTCAGAAGGAGGATCCTATCCGCTATCCGAGATATTAAGTTTGTTAGTGATAGGATATCATACATAATTCTAAAGGGTAAACGACATGATTTTATAATTGTAAATGTACATGCCCCCACAGAAGATAAAGATGACAAGATCAAGGATGAGTTCTATGAAGAATTAGAATGCTTATTTGATAGCCTTTCACGATATCATATGAAAATTGTCTTAGGAGATTTTAATGCAAAAGTGGGGCGGGAAGATATATTCAAACCAACAATAGGCAAATTCAGTCTTCATGAAGATAGTAACGACAACGGGGTTAGATTAGTCACATTTGCCACATCAAAGAATCTCATTGTTAAGAGCACAACATTTCAGCATAAGGATATTCATAAATACACCTGGACGTCCCCAGATGGAGAAACTCGGAACCAGATAGATCATGTATTAGTGGATAAACGCTGGCACAGTAGCATCATTGATGTTAGATCAGTTAGAGGGACAGACTGCAATTCGGATCATCATCTGGTCAGAGTGAAAATCAGACAACGGCTATCGCTTATGAGAGGAACAAACGCTAAAGATGATTCTGTAAAATATGAATTAAAAAACTTGAAAAATGATGAAATGCGGCAAGAATACCAAATCAAAATTGCTAATAGATTTGAAGTACTGGAATCTTCAGATGACAATGTGGCAAACGAAGAAGAAACTGATATAAATAAAGAATGGGAGGCTATAAGAGATACTATTAAATTGTCAGCATCAGAAAGCATTGGTTGTTTAAAAAAGAGGCAAAACAAGAAATGGTTTGATGAGGAATGTGCCGACATTGTAAAGAAAAGAAAGCTAGCAAAAATGAAATGGTTACACGAGCCAAATGAGGTAAATTTAGAGCAATTGGGTAGTGTTAGACGGGAAACCACCAAGTTACTAAAGAGTAAAAAGAGGGAATATTTGAGAGAGAAGATTAATGATCTTGAAATGAATGCAAAAAATAGGAACATTAGAGAATTATATCAGGGAATTAGTATAGAGAAGAAAGGGTTTCAGGCTAGAACAAACATAATTCGGAATGAAAATGGGGATATGATTGCAGATTCTAGGAGTATATTAAATAGATGGAAAAGTTACTTTAATCAGCTATTAAATGTACATACAGAACAGGACATTGAGGAGGATAAGTTACAGACAGCAGAAATGCTAGTCGCAGAGCCAAGTGCATTAGAGGTTGAAATGGCGATTGAAAAATTGAAGATGTATAAAGCATCAGGTTCAGATGAGATCCCAGCAGAACTGATAAAATCAGGGGGAGAAAAATTGATGGACAAGATACGCTGGTTGCTTAGTATGATTTGGGAAAAAGAAGCTCTTCCAGATGAATGGAAGGAATCAATTATCGTACCAATTTATAAGAAAGGAGATAAAACTGATTGCAACAACTACAGGGGCATCTCATTACTTTCAACTTCGTACAAAATTCTAACAAATATATTAGTAAGCAGACTTACTCCCTATATTGATGACATTCTAGGAGATCATCAATGTGCATTTAGAAGAAACAGGTCTACAACAGATCAGATTTTTAGTATAAGACAGATTTTAGAAAAGAAATGGGAATATAATGGTACTGTACATCAACTATATGTAGACTTCAAAAAAGCATATGATTCAATTAAGAGGGAGAAGTTATATAGTATCCTGCTGGAGTTCGGAATTCCTAAAAAGTTAGTTAGACTTATACGAATGTGTCTAAATGGCTCAAAGAGTAGGGTGCGTGTAGGCAAACAGTTTTCAGACACTTTTGAAATCCAGAATGGGTTGAAGCAAGGAGATGCACTATCTCCTCTACTATTTAATTTTGTACTAGAGCATGCCATTAAATCTTTAGAGAATGAGGAAGGCTTACAACTCAATGGTATTAATAAGCTGTTAGTTTATGCTGATGATGTAGTACTACTGGCCGATAGCGAGGAGATACTAAAGGCCAACACGCACACACTATTGAGTAACACTAAGAAATTAGGACTGGAAGTAAATATCAGTAAAACTAAATATATGGTCACACGTAGAAATTCAGTATATAATGGAAATGGACAGCTAATGACAAATGAGGGAAATTTTGAGGAAGTGGCTGAATTCAAATACCTAGGAACAATAATCACAAATAGGAATGAGATGCACAAAGAAATTAAACATAGGCTCAATTCTGGAAATGCATGCTATTATGCATTGCAGAGACTCTTGATGTCCCAACTCCTTTCAAAAAACGTTAAGCTGAAAATATATAAAACTATTATTCTACCAGTTATATTATATGGGTGCGAAACATGGACTCTTACTTTAAGGGAGGAAAGGAGATTACGAGTATTTGAGAATAAAGTTCTTAGGAAAATTTTTGGACCAAAGAGAGATGAACAGACAGGTGAATGGAGAAGACTACATAACAATGAACTACATGGTCTTTATAGGAAGCCAGATATAATAAGAACAGTTAAGTCTCGTAGACTGCGATGGGCAGGACATGTTGCACGTATGGGGAATGAAAGACGTGCATGGAAGCTTCTTGTAGGAAAGCCAGAGGGAAAACGCCCAGTTGGTAGACCAAGAATGAGGTGGGAGAACAACATTAACTATGATTTGAGGGAAGTAGATTATACAGGGAATGATTGGAAAGCATTAGCTCAGGATAGGGATGTATGGAGAGCTTATGTCCGCGCGGCCATGAACCTACGGGTTCGATAGTGCCAGTGAGTAAGTAAGTAAGTAGGATTTTTAAACTGACCCAAACCCTCTGGCGGCACTATGACCCTGGGGTCGACTCAGCCTCTAACGGAAATGAGTACCAGACGCTTGTTCTGGGGTAAAGGCGGCCGTCACGCAGGGCTGACAACCCGGCTGACATAAAAGTGCCGATTGTCTAGAAAAAGTGGGAGCCTTAACCTCCTACTACCCCAAGGGCCTCCGGGTCTGTTGTGGGATCACTTTACTTTACATGTATTTATACTATTTAAATTTGTATTTGGACTATTGTTATGTGTACGGGAATATGTATCCCTTCTTTTTTTGTCTCTCACTCCGACCCATCTATGTTCTATGTCGAGGCATAATGGAAGTAAGTGCGAATATGTAAATATTAAAAAATGTAATGAAATTATTGAAAACAAGATTAGACAGGGTTTAATTTAAATTTAAATACTAGAGTGTACTTACTTTTTTAAACCACTAATAAAAAATACGCGAGAGTGAGTAAGTCAATTCACATTGCTGCTGCACAATTTTCTTCTTACAACAATGCACTTTCAGTATCAACGTAAACAAATGAATGAGTAGACGAATGAGTAATACACATAAATTCCTTAGAGACAATTTATTTTATTTTGTTTATTCCCTCTTTAATAAGTTACCGATTTTTGTAGTACAGCTCTCGCACATAGATGGCAGTGAGATCACAAAAAATTACAAATATAGTTACTGATAGATTATAATAAACAATAAGTACATATATATTAATTTACCAACAATTTCTCTTCCTGAATATCTTGTTTGAATAGTTTGAGTAAAACACTTGTATTTTTTTATCACATGATTTATTGCATGAATATTTTTCCATCAACATTCCAGCCATTCTTATTAGTTGCCATATTGAATACGATACATAACCTTGATCCTCGCTTCTGTCTGTTTATCTTACGAGGAAATCTTACCTCAATATAAATTTTTGAAATCGGTTTTTGTTTAAAACCGACATTAATCCACTAGTATACAAAACTCACTATTAAAAACTTAATAGTATTGTTGTATCGCCTCCCTATGATGGTTATCCATAAAAGCGGGTGCCGTGCGGAATTATTATGGTGGCGGTGATCGGTATCTTTGTATTTAATTATATATATATCTCTGAGAAAACAAAGCGAGCCGCTGAATAACCATCATAGCGAGGCGATAATACACGTAGGGTCATGGCCGCGCGGACATCTCTCCGCACATCCGTATCCTGTGCTAATGCTTTCCAATCATCCTGGGCGCGTTTTCCCTCTGGTTTTCCTACAAGCTTCCTTGAACGTCCTTCATTCCCCATTTGTGCCACATGTCCTATCTATCGCAGTCTACGAGACCTATTCAATACCTGAATTATTCAGAATATAGGATTTATAGTATCAACGTGGAATTCAGCACCTAATTTGAGGGTCTTGCGGATTATCTTTAGTAAATTATGTGCAATTAAGTTGAGGGAAAATAATGGCGGTGCGACAATTTTTGCTAGGTAACACCACACGGAAAATCGGTAACTTATTAAAGAGGGAATATTTGAGGGAGGTACCACAAAAATCTGCAGTTGCTATAATGCGATTTTCTACAGGGCATGGCTGCTTAGGAAAACATCTTCATAGAATTGGTGTATTAATGTCTGCTGAGTGTATAGTGTGTTCTCAAGGTGTCGAAATGGACAGAGAACATTTAACAAAGTGTTTGGCTCTTCAAAATTTTCAAGATGTGACATCCAAGTATTGGGAAGCAAGAAGGAGAATAACTTTGTTGTTAACTCCAGAGCATAATCTACATAAATACTTGAGGAGGTTTATTGACCTCAAAATTAATGCAAAAATAGCATCAGAGAATTAGGATAGAAAGGAAAGGTTTCAGGCTATAACAAACACAATTAAGAATGAGAATGAGGATATAATTGCATATTCTAGGAGTGTATTACATTTCCACCGTAATTTAAATACACAATAGAGAAAATTTAACTCTAGCTGTTCTCACTATTCTTCATCCCTCATTGTTTCAGCCACCCAACTCTTGAAATTACCTCCACTTGTATATATATATATATATATATATATCGGTTGATTAATGTCTTTGACATCGCCCGATTCCTAATCGCCAATTTTGTCGGTCCATCCAATCTCCTGGTTGTAGATGTTTCTCCTTCATGTATAAACATATTCCCTGACTCCAATACTACATAATAGTTTAAAAAACAACACGCTTTATTAGAAAACCAAACTAAACAATACAAAATAAATAATAGTTTAAAAAACTAAAACAACACGCTTTATTAGAAAACCGAACTAAAAAATGAAAACTAATTTTAATTTCCAACACGCCTGGGATAAAATGTAAGTGGTCAACAAAAAAGTCATCTCCAACACATCTAGAATAAAACTAGAGTTATCTACAAAAAAAAATACCATAAAAAACGTGGGGTTTTTACGTTTTCTTCTTAGATACTTTGCTTTTGCCAATATATGTTTATTTTCAAATATATTAATTGATAAAGAGCACCCCACGCCTTTGATGGTAAAATTATTTTTTGTAGATAACTCTAGTTTTATTCTAGATGTGTTGGAGATGATTTTTTTTTGTTGACCACTTTAAATTTATCCCAAGCGTGTTGGAAATTAAAATTATTTTTAATTTTTAGTTCGGTTTTATAATATAGCGTGTTGTTTTAATTTTTTAAAACTATTATTTATTTAATATCAACTTAGATTTAATTTTCTAGCACTTTTCGCACTTCGATCGGAAAATACATACCTTCATCAAGTCATTATGGTCATTATTACATACTACTAATTTTTGTGTTTTTTTATGCACGGTAGAAAATATGTCGTATAGCTTGGCTAAGCCATATTCAAAAAAAATAACGCGTCATTTGAAATTTGTATACCACATGTATTTATACTATTTAAATTTGTATTTGGACTATTGTTATGTGTACGGGAATATGTATCCCTTCTTTTTTTGTCTCTGACTCCGACCCATCTATGTTCTATGTCGAGGCATAATGGAAGTAAGTGCGAATATGTAAATATTAAAAAATGTAATGAAATTATTGAAAACAAGATTAGACAGGGTTTAATTTAAATTTAAATACTAGAGTGTACTTACTTTTTTAAACCACTAATAAAAAATACGCGAGAGTGAGTAAGTCAATTCACATTGCTGCTGCACAATTTTCTTCTTGCAACAATGCACTTTCAGTATCAACGTAAACAAATGAATGAGTACACGAGTGAGTAATACACATAAATTCCTTAGAGATAATTTATTTTATTTTGTTTAATTTAATTTATTTGTAACACATATATACATATAATTTAATTTCTGCACTCCTTCTCTATATGAACTCCATCGATCCATAGTAATTCTGCCCGAGGGCAGGTCCTTCACTGCAATCATTGCATTTTCATACTATGCCTGCAGCTTTATTAGGGAGTTGTAGGTGTGGTAGCTTCCCGTTGCTTTCCACACCGGTGAATGATGATGATGATGGCCATATGATTTCGAGGACCGTTTGGGCCTTAGAGTTTTCCTGACTTTGTCTTACAGGTGAGGAAAAACCCCGATAAAAACCTCGCCCAGAAAAACTGCCCCGACCGGGGATCGAACCCGGGCCCGCTGCGTGACAACGACAGCGGTGGACTTTTATATGAACTAATTATGCCAAATATCACACTTCTCCGTGCGCGCAATCTGTTTAAAAAGGAGTACAAAGTTTTTCCTTCACGTATTAATATATAGATTAAAAGTAGATGATCATCTGCACTTGAATCCCAACAACATTTTATTCCCCAATGATTAAAATTAGATTTTAATAATATGATTTGCTGTTTTTAAATTTACCTGGTAATTGATGTGTTCTCCGAGCGCTCTGTCTGGCACAGTTCTCACTGTTTTGCGTCTCTTGAAGCTAAATGCCTGCAAGACATGAAAACTAACTCAATAACTACATTCTATTTAAAGAAAGAAAAAAAATGACGTAACAGTCGGCATTGCAATCTTCGTTATTTGATATCACGGTTATCCATCATTAATCAAGTCTCTGATGATTGTTACACAGATTTACAACACCTTTCTCTTTCACTTAATAGATTTCTGTTAGCTTTAGAGATTCGTATTCGGGAAGTACCAGGTTCAAACCTGGCATGTCATAGCTAAATTGTTTAAGGCAATACACGAGGATTGTGCGGCAGGAGTGTGTCTACATAAAAAAATTGAAATAAACCATCGAAAAATACGCATATTATTCTAGCAGTATGTGAATAATTATGTAAGGGGAAAAATATACACATCAAAATTTTCCCCAAAATATGGAAGAAGTGCCTTAAAATTAATGAGAAATTGAGTTCAAATGACCTAAAATCGTCATATTTACAATGACTATTTTACTCATGCCCCAAATGATAATCAATGGCCAATCACATTTCAATGAATTTTGTTTTACAACAGATCACAGTAATATTTCACCTCGTTCTTTATCAGTTTAACTTAATCAACTCCTGCTTTTGTGATAAAGAATGCTCCTCCTTTTTAATATTCTAAACAGGTCAGAACATTATTTTGCAGTGGCTGACTCTCCAACAAATACATTGAATATAGCAAATAATAAACAGATTCCTTGATTTTACTGAGTTGTTTAATAAAAACATTAATTAATAACCTATAATGTTGGTTATAATACACAGTTTTATGTGTTTCATTTTTTTCTCCACTAGGGTGCATTCTTACAATATTGCGATCCTATTTGGCAATAATTAATATGATTAAGTTGCAGTGAACAAACATAACCTCACATTTCTGAATTGTTTTCAAACATCGCCGTTTACATTAAATATTTAAATATATTAAAATACCGGTAACTATATTCAAATAATGATTTTTGAGTAAACAGCTTAATTTAATTCGTCAAATAGTCCTAACAATCGCCACTCTTGATTTACAAATTCTCTAGATAAATCCACTCGTCTCTTCGTGACTCGTGAATTTATCGATGATTTGGAAATCACTCGTGACATTACTTATGACTATTTAACTCATGGCCCAAATGGGAGTCAATGACCAATCACGTTTCAATGAATTTTAACAACCAACGAATCGTATTTCACCTCGCTCTTTATCGAATTCTCTTTACCAACTCCTAGTTTTGTGATAAAGAAAGCTCCTCCTTTTTAATATTCTGAACAGGTCAGAGCACTATTTTGCAGTGACTGATTCTCCAACAAATAGGCCTAGATATAATAAAGCAAATAATGAACAGATTACTTCGAACTACACAATTGATAATTGTGTATCCAATAATCGTGTTTTTAAATAACAATTTTACTGATTTTTTACTAAAAAATCAATTAATAACCTATGATATACAGTTTCATGTATTTCTTTTTTTCTTACAGAGCAATTCCATATGTGACTGACTGACATTTACAATACACTTTTGCAGCAAAATGGTTGCATAAATATTACAATTGATTGAAATTAGGGGTGTTATCTACGTGATATGATAGAGGAAAAGTGCGTGATTAAGATTTTACATAAATATACAACTTCTGAAGAAAAACAATGCTATTTATTATCTATCAAAGTATGTGTGACTGACTACATAAATGTCAACTCATCATGCAGCTTAACATGTTCATCTGTATCATTCTCTGAAGTGTGGTTCCTAATTCAATTTTCCAAAATACCGTTTGGAGGACACATTTTAAGTTACATTCTCAACAAAAAAGAAAACAAAAATCACAATTAAGACCGGAGTTACAACCTAATATGTGAAGTGTGACTGATTGACTACATTCTGTGACTGACTGACATAGCTGAATTTTATTAAGAATTTAATATTTTGGAGCTGCAAATATTATACACATATTACAAAATAATATAAAATTATAATAGATAAAAAGTGATAATACGGAGGTAAATAAAGTACTACACATATTTTATCATGTATAGGAATTGTACAATTTGATATGCTGAAAAAAGATTAAATAAATAGTGTAATTTATTTAACTTGGTTACCACGTAACATTTTAAATTTCACAAAATAAAGAAAATATTAACTTCTTAATAACCACGCTTTTGATGGTAAAATTATTTTCTTTTTGTTGATAACTCTAGTTTTATTCTATGTATTGAAGATGATTTTTTTGTTGACCACTTTAATTTTATCCCAAGCATGTTGAAAATTAAAATTATTTTTCTTTTTTTAGTTCGGTTTTCTAATAAAGCGTGTTGTTTTAATTTTTTAAAACTATTATTTATTTTTATTTTTTAGTTTAAATATTTTACAGAATAAGATACTTAACTTAATACAGGCTTTCCACTTTACAGCAGTTTGCATTTGATTCCTGCTTTCCAGAGATTCCTATCTTCCCATTGTCCATCTTCCATACCCCTCTTCATCATGGCATCATATATTCCCTCATACCATGCTCTTCTACTTCTCCCCCTCCTCCTTCTGCCTGGTACCAACAACCTGTTTAGGCCACTGGTCTTCCGGCATCCGTTGTACATGTCCATACCATTGTAGAGCTCTCTTTGTTATCCTATCGATAACAGTTTCTTGTGCATCCATTTCTTGTCTGATATATGTATTTCGTATATGTTGTAGCCTGGATATTCTCATACTTCTCCGTAATCAATCAATTTCTGTCGCCAAGATTCTTTTCTGCATCCTTTCATTTATTGTCCAGCTTTCTGATCCATATGTAAGTATACTTTCTATTATTGTCTGTATAATCTCTTTTTTTGTTTTTCTGGTCAAATTTCTATTCCATAAAAGCCCATTCAGGGATCTAATCAGCCTTCCTTGCACAATTTACTCTGTTAATAATATCTTTTTCACAAGTACCAGATTTATCTATTATAGAACCAAGATATTTAAATTCTTCAACATGTTTAATTATCATATTATTTATTTGTAGGTCTTCTGAATTTCCTACGATTACCATATATTCTGTTTTGATATAATTTATCTTCAGTCCACCTATGTCAAATGCATGTACCAACTTTCTAATCATATATTCTATATCTTCTTTATCTTATCCTATTATAATCTGGTCATCAGCGAATAATAAATTGTGCAGTAAATGGCCATTAATGTTGATTCCCATTCCCCTACATGACTTATTCCATTTCATTAATACATCTTCTAAATATATCTTGAACAATGTTGGTGACATCCCACATCCTTGTCTTAATCCTTTTGTTATATCAAATTCTGAGGATACTCTGTTTCCAACCTTAATACTTGCTTTACAATCATACATTCTTTTTATAAAATGTATAAAAGATTTAGGTATTCCAAACTCCTCCATTGCCACCCGAAGCTTGTTGATGGGTACAGAGTCATATGCCTTTTCCAGGTCTATAAATGCCATATGAACTTCTTTTCCTTTAGCTAACATCTTTTCCGTAATCTGCCTGATCATAAATATATTATCAAGGCACGATTTTCCTGCTGTGAAACCTGTTTGTTCTTCTAATATTCTATTTTGTATTAGTTCCTCCAATCTGATTTTAATAATTGTACTTAACATTCTAATAATTGCTGCCATAACACTGATGCCTCTATAGTTTGATGGATCTCTTTTATTCCCTTTATTTTTGTATATTGCACTAATATACAATAACTTCCGCTCATCTGGAATAGGATCTCCTTCTATCACTTGGTTAAAAACAGAATAAAATAAAAATGTAAATATCTTTAAATTCGATACTATTGTAGTATGAGGTAAAAGTAATACTCTTCTAAAAAAAGATCCTCCCTGCCGGATTTGAACCAGGGACCTATGGATTACTGAAATTATATACTACTAGAGTTCACAGCTCTACCAATTGAGTTCTTACAACGATTGGCTAGAAAGTCGACAAGTCCGCAACCTATTATACCAGTTTTCATTTTTTTGATTTTCTGATTATTCAGGCCAGGATTTTAGAAACAAAATATGAAATTATTGTACTGTCATGGGTCCTTTACAAGTATGCAATGTTTCAAGTCGATCCAATGTTTCTAAGTGGGTGAAAATCGTGTTTAAAGATTCCGTTACATAGATACAAAGACACTTTTTTTATTTTCTGACGATTCTGGCCAGGATTTTAGTAAAAAATATGAAAATATTGTATTGTCACGGGTACTTTACAAGTATACAAAGTTTCAAGTCGATCCAATGTTTTTAAGTGGGTGAAAATAGTGTTCATAGATTCCGTTACATAGATACAAAGACACTTTTTTTTTTATTTTCTGATGATTCTGGCCAGGATTTTAGAAAATAAATATGAAATTATTGTATTGCCACGGGTCCTTTACAAGTATACAAAGTTTCAAGTCGATCCAATGATTTTAAGTGGGTGAAAATCGCGTTGAAAGATTCCGTTACATAGATAGATACAGGTCAAGCTAAATATAAAGCGTGTAAAAAGTCAGTCAGTCACGGGACTCCAGCGGGAAAAGTAATGACTTTACAAGAAAATGTCATCAATGCTTTTTTGTTAGTTGTGTACCAATAACGTAGAATCCAAAAGGAAATTTTAATCCATTAATTATTATGTTGTGTACAGTAATTTTTATCTGTTTTCTGTGACTGACTGGCCATAACTTACAATTAATTATAGGACACATTTAAGGTATATAGAATATTAGAATGCAATTAATATTGTTTCATTTACGAACAAGGAGGACCAAAGCACGGTTTAAAAAAATATTTTGTGAAATAAAACGAGTTCATACGACCAAATCATTAAACAAGAAATTGGTAAAATGTTGCGCATTTTTTTCAGGTTTGGAATATGACAAGTTCTACCGCTGTTATTAGATTAAAATAATGCACATTTGAAATATTTTCTTATAGAATTATAAAATTTGATGTTTACATATACATATTAGGCCTACATCAACAAAATTATTCATGCGTCAGTTTCAAAATCTTCACCTCGGTATGACATTTGAGATCCAGTGGGTTATCGCTGATTGCGATCCTATTTGGCAATAAATAATATGATCAAGTTGAAGTGAATAAACAAATGAAACATAACCACACATTTCTGTTTTATTTTCAAACATAGCCGTTTACATTAAATATATGCATATTTTAAAATACCGGTAACTATATTTAAATAATGCTTTTTGAGTAAACAACTTAATTTTATTCATTAAATAGTCCTAAGATGGTATGACATATAATGAAAAGAAGGAACACAGAAACAAACAAAGAAGTATTGAAATGGATACCTCCTGGAAAAGGGAAACGTGGTAGACCAAAGTCAACGTGAATAAAGTGAAATCAAGGCCCAACACGAAAGAAGGAGAATTATGACAGAAAGCACACACTCAAGACTGGGAGTGTGTGGAACAAAAATTGTGTATTTTTGGTTGAAGATACTCGGTGTAATATCCTGAAAATAAAAAAAAAAATTCATGAATAAAAAAAAAATAGTCCTAATAGTCCTAAACAAATGCCACTTTTTGATTTGCAAATCCTCTAAATAAATTCACTCGTCACTTCGTGAGTCGTGAATTTATCGATGATTTTGGAAAATCACTCGTGGCAATTACGGTAACGAAAAAATATGCATTCTACTAAGTAATTTTGTTTCGAAGGAAAAAGGCAATTTATCCTTCCTGAGGCACCAAATTAACCTAATAATACCCTGTACATTAATCTGGTGTACACTAACCGGTCCATTGTTGTAATCCTAATGAAATAACTTGAGGGCCTTGAGAAATTATGTGTTTACAAAAAATTTAGTAATGGCGAATTTCTATATTAAAAACCGCAATATGATAGCGGAATCGTATATTATCACCTTGGATAACATGACGCTAGCAGTTTGCCTACTTGTTCTCCATTGCAACATTCATAGACTTGCTTCTGGCATACAATAACCTAATACAAGCCGAAAGGTCCGGGATTCGAGTCCCGATGGGATGGAGATTTTAAACTGCCCCAAACCTTCTGCCCATGCTTTTGAGATCGACAGACATTCTAACAAAAATGAGTACCCGATGCTTGTTCTGGGGTAAAGGCGGCCATCATGCATGGCTGACAACCCGTGGATTTATGGTGTATAGAACATAGAGAACGAACAGCATGGGGGAGGGGGGATTGGACGATGGATATTGAAATGGCAGAGAGATGTGGCGGAGTGTGGCAGTAGATGAATTGGGCGCAGGATGATGACGTGAAACCTGCTAAATAATAATAACAGAAAATAATAATATAGTTGTTGGATACTTACTATAATCAGCACTGTTGCTATTATTTACACGAATTTTTTATTTTATTTTATTAAGCTATTTCCAATTTTGCCGTGTGCACAAAATTTACCGCCCCGAATAAAACTGCCAGATATAATAAGAACAGTTAAGTCTCGTAGACTGCGATGGGCAGGACATGTTGCGCGTATGGGGAATGAAATACGTGCATGGAAACTTCTTGTAGGAAAGCCAGCGGAAAAACGCCCAGTTGGTAGACCAAGAATGAGGTGGGAGAACAACATTAACTATGATTTGAGGGAAGTAGATTATACAGGGAATGATTGGAAAGCATTAGCTCAGGATAGGGATGTATGGAGAGTTTATGTCCGCGCGGCCATGAACCTACGGGTTCGATAGTGCCAGTGAGTAAGTAAGTAAGTAATAAAAGAACCACGATACTAGTTTTATTTCACGACATTTCTGACATCAGCGGGCTTTCAGCTTCGGACAAGAAGTATAAAAAATATATATTACACAATTTATCTTGATTAAAAAGTAGCGGCATCGATCTTGTAAGGTTGAACATTTCGAAGGTCGATGACAGGTATGTGTTATCGGAGGACGGTGTTATCGACAGGTCACTTGCGATTTGACAATAGTCGAAATTCTATCTATCGAAAATAGCTGTCTGCATAGCCATCTATTATGTATTTGTTAAACTATGTCTAGAAATTAATTTGAGTGCAGAAATTACGGTCAAAGTAGGGTGTGACAAGTGTTTTGATTGGATGAACTTTTCCCACGTGATAGTACAGATTCCAAAATGGCTGCCTGTAAAGGCATCGATTGTATAATAGATCTTCATATTCGTTTTAAGTTTCTTGTATTTTAATCCACGTGTTAGATTAAAATGCACTTTAAAATGAAAACACTACAGTATGGGGTCACAAACGCTTGAAATTTTACGTCAAGGCGTCTGGGCTTCGCTCACAGGAGGCTGGTTTTATGACCCTCATCAGGATATTTTCTGCAACACATTTCACCTTTACATTTGGCTATTTCTTTTATGCCTGCCATTCACAATATATTTGGTAAGTAAATTTTAAGATCAGTATTTTATATTTGTGTGATATAGGAGGATAATTTTCCTTGAATCTATGCTAAAGGAAAATGTATCGCGGAAGGAGGTCAAAGTCCTTATTCTATGTTTCATAACAAAGTATTTTACTTCATTTATTTTGTGTTAAGTAATTTTTAGGTTATATTTTTGCCTTGCAGTATGTATAATTATAGAATTTGCTTTATATTGGTAAAAGATGATGTGAAAGAAGTTGTATTTTGTTTTACTTTGACGTTTTAGTATTTTCCACCAACGTTTCTCGTTTGGGGTGTGTATTGTGCCATCATAACATTAGTCTTTGCAACTCTAAAATTGGCAAATTTTGGTCTCCATCACATGTATGATACTTCAGAGTGTATACAAGAAATAAGTGAGGATGACCGTCCAGAAAGTGAGAGGAGACGACAGCAGCAACAGGGTCGTAAACAGAGAAGGTATGTATGATTCTTATTTACATCAGAGATTGCATGTACACTTTATGGGTTGGATAAAAAAAGTAAAGTATTCCCACTACAGGCCTCAGGAGGCCCTTGGGGTAGTAGTAGGTTAAGGCTCCCACTTTTTCTAGACAATCGGCACTTGGTGACAGCCGCCTTTACCCCTGTAACATAAAAATATATTGTATGAGTGAATGCAGAGTTAAAATAATATATTAGTTATTAAGAAAAATAAGTGACGTCACATAAATAATAAGAACAATATGAGGAAGGCCGCATATGCAAATGGTACCCATTCCCTTTCCTTTTTATTTAAATGTAACAAATTGAAATAATTTTTGGATATGCTACACTTAGTGTTGCAAGAAAATTCTTCTAAGTTCTATAGAATCGCAGTGCGCATGCGCTAGTGCTCCATGTAATCCCAGAAAGATAAATGCAACCTCCAGCAGTTGGCAGTATATGTATGTGAAATCAGTATGACCAACATTGACACAAAATTCCCAGAACTTGTCTAAAAATATATAATTAACACGAAATGAACTAGTGGAAATATGATTTTACGTGGTAACCGTCCAACATTTTGAATTTTCCATAGAATAACAGATATGAAAGGTAATTTATTTTACGTATCAAATCACATTTAAAAAGCAAGGAACCTAAAAGCTAACCAAACCTAAATCAATTACTGTAACACAAATCAATTACTCTAACGTAGGTGAAATCCAGGGAACGTGGAAGTGATGTTGGCAACATCTGGAGTATTTTGGGTTGTTGATGGTGGCAATGTTGGAACAACATAGGAAGAGGAGGGAAAATAGCAGAAAGTAGCAAGGAAAAATGTAGGACGATCATGTGTTACGCAAATATATAAATATAAAAAAAGATCGTTGCAACATTTGGAGATGTTTAAAACGTGTTTAAAAGTGTTCAGTGCATCAGTGGCATAAGAAATTAAATTGAAAATTTTTTGCGACGTTAACCATACAACACCCTCATTTTTATGTAAAAATAATGTGTAATATAAAAACTTATAATTTATATTAATGAATGTTGAAATAACTTATGTACTATTAGCCAACGTTAAACTAAATCAGTGCACACAGATTTATTAGTGATAAGAGTAGATGACTGTGAAAAAGTAAATAGTATTAGTAAAGTTTGAAATGTTGCATGAATTGGACTTTAAACTCCTCTGAATGATATCTATGTAGCGTATGTTCTGGAATATTCAATGATTCAGAATGAATTATGTAATTTTATGTATAAATACAGGGTAGTCTTTTAACCAAATTACACAGACCTAAACATCTTCAACGACCCCCGTATCTGTCTCATTAAAGTTTTCTTTAAAATAGATCAGTCGTCGACTACGTTATTTAGTTAGCTGTTTCCTGAGTTCAGACTTAGATTTGAACCACAAACCTATTCAATCCAGTAAATCAGTCCTTTGAATATTTTCATAAAACCTAACTTCAAGACGCAATTTCTAAACCTTAGACTTTTTCCAATACTTTAGAAATTCCTACCTAATCACCTTCCAGAAATTACTTCCTTCACATCTACCCAGATGACCCTCTCATTACACCCCAGAACAAGCGTCTGGTACTCATTTCCGTTAGAAGCTGAGTCGACCCCAGGGCCATAGTGCCGCCAGAAGGTACTTGTGATAATTATATAGAAAGTGCCTTTCTGAAATGGATTTTGCATGCATGTTACAAAGAATCCCTGGATAGCTAACTTACGATAAACACACTAACAAAAAATGGTACCTATTTAATAAATCTAGTTCAAGTGGACACTTTCTATACAGTTATAACATTTTTTCGCATGTTAGAAGTAGATGGCATACATATTTTAATGTTTTGATGTAGCCAACTTAGAGATAATTTGTAATGCTTATGGCCAACCATTGGAGAAAAACCTGAAATATCACAGAACTAATATCTATGGGACAATAATTCAGATCTGGACTAATCTATGCCACCTGTGTATATTCGATCGGAGATCAAGTGGCTGCTAGTGTCATTTTGGCCAATGTAATAACACATGCTCCTACTAGAGCCAATTGCCAACATGTTTACTCACTTATAAGGAGATTCTACCCAGGAGTAGTGACCAAGTTAGGGTGAGAAAATGGGTGAGTTAGTCCACCAGATTAGTTTAGCGTTCACTTGTTTGTTAGCATGTCATTGTGATAAGATGGCTGCATTGTCTGAATAATGACATACATATTTTACGTTGTAAATATGGTGATTTTAGGTTACTTTTAACTCAACTTCTCACTTCATTTTAATGCATTTCTCACATATTTTTGGGAACAAATCAACATATATTTCTCTCAGGTAATTATTAACATACTACCACTATTCCATGGTGTGACTGGCCTGATATCCACATGTGTTAATCACAGATGATCATCCAGACAGTGTAGGTGTGACATGTGGTCAGCATGTTGGATCTCCCAGCCATTATAGCTGGTTTTCTCAACTTGGAGTTGCTACTTGTTGTAGCTACCTAAATGCTTCTTGATGCTGGGTGGGCACCGGTTCCATACTAGCTGAAATTCCACTAGGAAATTTCTTCCCCCATGGGGACCTGAACCAGCGCAAGTCCCGTAACTCTCCGCCAAGATATCTTGCATTAACCACTCGGCTACGGCATGGGACAGTTATTCACATACTGCAACAATAAATTGTGTTGCTTTTCCATTTTTTATTTGAAAATAATTAAGTAACATAGAATCCCCCAGATATGGAAGAGTGACAAATTTTGGTCAGAAGCATCTTTTTTTTTTTAAGCTTGGGCTATTCTGCAAATGGCTTGATACGAATGTTACAACAGGCCACAGGTTACAAACTATTGATTATCTTTAATTACGTCTTATGCTTCCATAAATTGTGACATCTACCAGATATTTGAGTGGAGCACCCTACATCACTTTGTCATGTTAACACATTGGTGACGACAGCTGTGCATTCCACCCACCCCTGCTAGACTGGACATTTCTGTCAGTGGGTGGACTTTTAAATTTTAAACCGCACTAGCATAGTGTGATTTTCACATCAATATGTACATTCAATAACAATAATATTTGAGCAATTCTTTATTAGTGTTCTCACCAGACCTTCTAGTAGAAATTGAGGATGTGATAACGTTGGAAACATTCCCCTTTATGTAAAGGCACAGTGCAAAAGGAGCATATGTAACGAGTTTCTTTTCTTTTCTTGTGTTCACTGTAATCGCAGCAAAGTTTAGAGAAGTATTTTTTCTTTCCAGTCACAATTGGTGTTAATTTATGTTTCTTCATGTCTCCTGACAGCCTCCTTGGTGGGTATTGATGTGGTGTCCTAGAAGTGGTTTCTTTTTCTATCTGTCTTTCTTCCTCTTCCCTGTCATCTGTTCCTAATTTCACGACTACCCAAAAAAGAGGCTGTTTCAAGCAAAAAAACTTCTGTTTGACATTTTGTTGTTTAGGGTTTTGAAATTTATAGACCCTGAAAGCGTTAAAGAATGCACAATTCAGAAACCACAATGCAACGTTCTTGCTCCATTTCACTGTTTTTCTAAGGATGGAGTAATATGATAGGTACTGGTCAGCCCTCTCTACACCCTTCACATACTTGTTATATTGAAGTATTCAATAGGGCATTTTTACAACTTTACCCCTCCCACTCTCGTATTGCCTGATGTAATGTGCTACGTCTTTTTTATCTTTCCATGTTTGTAGCAAAACTTCCCCCTTACTGCAAAATACCCTTTCTCTTGGTTTGAGTTTATTTCCTGCTTCCACAAATTATTTTGGAAGCCCCTTGTTAATCCTTATTGTTCTACAAACTCTCGTCTTTCTTTCGAGCAAATTTTCAGCTGTAGCCACACTATTATAATAATTATCCTGGTGGACATGATGCCACTTCAGAACGCAAAATAGTGTTTCTTCTAATTTTTCCCTCTCTGCAACATATATTTCCAGGTTACATATGTATCCTGTAATCACCTAACTACCCGCACTAAAATTCCATATTTCACCAGCCGTCTGTCCTGAAACTGTAAACTACTCTTTCTGTAAAGATGGAAATTTCATAAAAAAAGAGAGGGGACAAAAACAACTAAACTTTATTTCACAATGAGAAAAAATAAAATTCCATGCCTCCTTCAAAAGTGAAGACACAGGGAAACCATACAAAACGTAAAACCGAAAATCTCCATGGCCGGTCGTCTAGCGCTGGACATTTAAACATGGAGATCTCCGTGGCCCGTCACCAATGTGTTAACATATCATATTGTTAGAGGAGCTAGAATACAAAAACATTAATGTAGTAGGCAGATAAAATGGAAGGCAGTAGAATAAGGTGGTATGGCCACATTAAAATAATGAGTACTGGAAGGATACCAAGACAAGCACTGAAATTTAAATTAGGGGGGAAGAGACCATTATGAGATTGGCTGGGATAGAGTCAAACAACAAAACTTTTGACACAATCACAGACAAATTTTAATAATGATCAACAGTTAATAATAGGCACAAACACTTTTGAAGTAGTAAATGGTTTTTCATATTTACCCAAAATGATTACTAATAACAGTTGGGAACCTATAAAAGACCTTTAAAAAGACTTAAAGATATCCTATAAAAGACCTAAAAACTGAAAAAAAAAAAAAAAGAAAGAAAAAGGATGTAAAAAGTGTTGCAGTTGCTAACGAGTGGATAAAGACAAACCTCTCTGCCTTCACCTTCTGCTCGAGATAATTGTCACAAAGTGGCAACTTTTTAGAAAATTTGAAGTTGAAATACAATAGTTCAGGTGGTCAGTAGGTTAGTGGTTAAAAATAATGGGATATTTTGTGAGATTTCAATAGTTTCTCGTGGAACAAAAGTTTTTGGAATGTGAAAAGTATTTAGAAAGTAAAACTATATAGTATTTTTTAAAAGAAGTTGGAATTGAGACTAGACTCTGCAGATTCTTGAATTATACAAATGGTATAAACGTAGTCAAAAGAAAGAAAAGTTTCAAAAAAGCCATTAAGATAAAAAAAAAGAAGGTAAAAGGACCAATAAGCCAAAAAATGCCCGAAAAGGACAAATAAAATCCACCATTTTCTGGCCTACGATGACCCAAAGTGTGTATATATTATGTTGGACCTCGTCTTCAGACATGAAATAAAAAAAGGATTTTTCCTGAACTTCCAAATCCTAATAATAACAATGATGAATTACAAGAAATACAAAATAGAATATATACAGCAAATAAGGCATATTATGGACTTCCATTCCTAAAATCAAAAAATTATCTTTAGGAAAGTTAAAATAAGACTATATAAATTAAGTTATGTAGGTAGGAAATAACACTATGAGGTTTATTTTAATTTTGTTGAGTTGTTTCTAGACTCACCTCATACTTCTTAACTCCCTCACAGATCTAGATTTCGTCACTGTATTTTGTGACATTCTCAATGCTGTTCATGTTCACAATTGACATCCAATGGTCTCCTCTCCTGCAGACTGACCTCTGCACCATCTGATGGCTGACCGACGAACTTCAAAATCAATCCCCTCTCCTTATCACCGGGTATTTCAAAATTCATAGTTATAAGGAGAGGGGGTTGATTTGAAAGTTTGTCGGTCAGCCATTAGATGGCGCGGAGGTCAGTCTGCAGGAGAGGAGATCATTGGACGTCAGTTGTGAACGTGAACAGCATTGAGAATGTCACAAATACAGTGACGAAATCTAGATCTGCGAGGGAGTTAAGAAGTATGAGGTGAGTCAAGAAACAACTCAACAAAATTAAAAAAGACTATATAAAACCTGCATATGTCCAATAGTGATATATATATATGGAAGTGAAACCTGGACAAAAAGCTCTGAGAATTTAATGAACACTTTTGAATGAAAGATTTTGAGAAGGATATATGGATCAGTAAAAGAGAATGGAAGACATAGAATGAGGTATAATAAGGAAACCTATACCCTAGCTGCCATATCTCCGGCTCTGAAGTTTAGGTTATAGAGGAGTAAAGGGAGAATTCGCCCTCTACTGCCAATAAGGAGATGGTTGTACTGGGAGTAGATGTCTGCCACAATCAATCACTGCTCTTGATGCAGCTATAGCGTGCTAGTAAGGTTTGAAATTGCTGAGATGTTGTCAGCTGTATGTCTGCTAACAGGATGCTTTCCAGATGAATGGTCCACATCAATACTGCATCCTATTTACAAAGGTAAGGGTGGAGTTAACAATCCAGACAATTACTGCGGTGTCTCTCTTGTGCCGGTGTTTGGAAAAATTGATTGTACAGTGCTCTATAACAGGCTAAAAAAGTGGGTAAATGAAAATAATAAAATTTCACAATACCAAGCCGGGTTCAGGGAAGACTTCAGGATGGTGGACAATCTCTTTGTCCTGAGAACTGCAATTAGCAGATGTTTGAGTGTTAAACGAGGCAGGTTACACTGTACTTTTATAGATTTTAAGAAAGCCTTTGATTCTGTTGAACGCAATGCTCTATGGCAGAAATTATGGCAACTATGGGTTTTGGGAACTATGATTAGGGCGCTAATGGGAATTTATAAAAAGGTGGAATTCTGTGTTAAATATGGGAGGGACTAAGTTTCAGAAAATATAAAGGCAGTTAAGGATGTAACACAGGGATGCGTCTTGTCACCATTGTTATTTAACTTATTTATAGACGATGTAGCTTTGATGCTGGGAGTAGAGGGGGATAGATGCTCCAATGGTGGGTGGAGGAAGTATTCCTGTTCTAATGTACGCAGACGACATATGCCTCTTTTCCACGAAAGTAGATGGTATGCAGAAGAGTTTAGATTTACTGTCAACATACTGTACAACTTGGGGCCTTATTGTTAACGTTAATAAAACCAAAGCCATGACTTTTAAAAATGGGTCGGTATACAGCGGGAGGAAAAGGTGGACATACCGTGATAATTTAGAAAATGTTAAAAACTTTGTCTACTGGGGGACGACTTTGACAATGAATGGAAAATGGACGAGACACATCGATAATGCAACTAAGAGGGCTAGGAGCCGGACAAGCAAAATGCTTACTAATATGTCAAAATTGCGAAACATACCAATGCGTACACTAGAACAGGTTTATTCTTAGACTGTAAAAGCGACCATGTTGTATGACTCAGAATTATGGGGCTGGAAATGAACGGGAACACTAGATAAAATCAAGCTATGTTTCTTAAGAGACCATTGAGTTTAGCAATGGGGACTGCAAATGTGGCATACTGAAAAAATTCGGTACATTTTCGGACACAATAAGAGGCAAAATTATGGCTATTAAGTATTGGTTGGACATAATAAACAGGAATCCGAGCTCACTCGGAGCAGAGTGTTACAAGGAACAGAGAAGGCAGTGTGTTTCGGGAGATTGGATAATTGGTGTAGAAAGGGGATTGAATGGCATATGGAGTATGGGAGATAAATACGGGGAATAATAAAAATACTTCCCAATATTAATTTAAAAATAATAGAAATATCTGGAGGAAAGTTAAGAAGAGACTAATTGATATAGACAGGCAGTATATAGAAGTCGAGTGTAACCAGAAAATATCGCTCACCCTGCAGTCGGAACTTAAACTTTCGTGGGGAAGGGAGAAGTATATTGACTCTTTGGATGGGGCTGATAGAAGTGCTATTGCATGGTTTCATTTGGGGGGATGGATGGCCCATAACTTAACAAGTGAAGAAGGCATTAAACTGTGCCCTCTATGCGATGACCGGGAAAACTGACAACATATTATAGCATTCTATAAAGAGACAGAGCAACTTAGATTACAGTTGCTGCCAGAGAGGTTTCTCAGGTCAGATTGTGGGAGAGTGGTGTGCTGGGATCTTTTAGGAAGAATCGAGAGTGAAGTGAAAACATGCAAATTTTTGGGTACAGTAAGGAAATTGAGGGATAGCAAAATTGGAGATCAATGGATATATGTTTATATAATAAATTTGGGAATTTTTAACATTATGAGGTTCAATTCATAAGAATTAAATGAATCGTGATTTCTTCTTACCTCATACTTCTATGTTTTTTTTTAAAACAAAGCACTGCAGCATCAGCGACCATTGTCCATCTTGAGTCGTGAAAACAACTGAAGATGGTGACAATGGTCGCTGATACTGCAGTGCTGTGTTTTAAAAAAACATAGAAATATGAGGTAAGAAGAAATCACGATTAATTTAATTCTTAAGGATATATGTATATAAGAATATCAATGTGGCCTTTGTTTTCGATCTTCAATTATATTATATAATAAGTAGTCTTCATAAGTTGAATAGCCTGGAGGTGCATTTGATGTCTGCAGGGACGGGGGACATGAGTGCCTGCGTGGGAGTGTGTGTATGGATATGTATTTTTTTTCTTTCTCTCTTTTTTTAATTTGTTTTATATCATTTTTTAAGATTATTAATATACAGAATGAGGCTTTTTTATATCTATACACATGGTCTTTTAATGGATGAATGTAGATGTGCATTAATGTGTATGTAGTTGTAGACATAGATTTTATTTATATGTATTCATTGTTTTGCTACACGTGTGTAGCTATGTAGGGATTTGTTTATATTATGATTATTTTGTTTTGTTTTTTCTTTTATTCATGGAAAAATAATGCACGTATGGCCAAGCACGCCTGTGCGCAATGTAAATACATATGTATCTCCTTTATTTTGAAAAAAAAAGGCAATAAATTCATTCATTTACATTTAGGAGTTGCAGCACACGCCGGGTATTAGCTAGTGATTAATAATAATTAAATTAGGTTGGTTAAGAAACTTCGGCTATGTAATATCTACATTTGTGCTGCACCTAAAATTGGGAGAGGCTAAAAAGAGAAATTTGTGCTTTCATGGGATGGAAGCCTGAATTCATACAGTGATACAGCATCAACATTGAAACCTGAAGAAGGTTTGGAGTTCGATTTCCAGTTTAGGCAGAAATTTACCTCTTTTGGTTACAATTTGGCTTAGCTGTGTGTAATAATTTACCTATTTCTATCATATCCACACACACTCTATTGAGTAACACTAAGAAATTGGGACTGGAAGTAAACATCAATAAAACTAAATATATGTTCACCCATAGAAATACATTCCATCCATCCATCCAAAGTAATTCTGCCTCAAGGCAGGTCCTTCACTGCAATCATAGCATTTTCATGCTATGCTTGCAGCTTTACTAGGGAATTGTAGGTGTGGTAGCTTCCCGTTGCTTTCCACACCGGTAAAGGATGATGATGATAATGATAAGGATGATGATGATGGCCATATGATTTCGGGGACTGTTTGGGCCGTAAAGTTTTCCTGACATTTGTCTTACAGGTGAGGAAAAACCCCGATAAAAACCTCACCCAGAAAAACTGCCCCGACTGTGGATCGAACCCGGGCCCCCTGCTTGACAAGGCATCACACTACCTCGAGACCACAGCGATGGACAGAAATACATTATATAATGGAAATGGACAGTTAATGACAAATGAGGGAAATTTTGAAGAAGTGGCTGAATTCAAATATCTAGGAACAATAATTACAAATAGGAATGAGATGCACAAAGAAATTAAACATTGGCTCAATTCTGGAAATGCATGCTATTATGTATTACAGGGACTCTTGTCGTCCCAACTTCTCTCAAATGCAGATATATAAAACTGCTTTTCTCCTAGTTATATGATGTGAAACATGGGCTCTTACTTTAAAGGAGGAGAAAAAAATTCTGAGTATTTATAAAGTTCTTAGGAAAATGTTTGGATCAAAGAGAGATGAACAGACAGGTGAATGGAGGGCTACAGAACATTGAGCTACTTGATCTTTATAGGAAAACGGATTTAATAAAAACAGTTAAGTCTCATAGAGTGTGATGGACAGGACATTTGACACAAATGAGAATGAAAGATTTGACATGAATGGGGAATGAAAGAGGGGCATGGAAAGTTCTTGTAGGAAAACCAGAGGGAAAACATCTATAGGTACGCCAAGAATGAGGAGGGAGAATAACATTAACCATGATTAGAGAAGCAGTTGATTAGAGGAGATGATTGGAAAACTTTAGCTCAGTATAGGGATGTATGGAGAGCTTATTACTGTGCTGGTATGAACCGATGGGTTCGATAGTGTCAGTGAATTAGCTGGTTTATAAAACTTCCAATATGGAGCCCTAGATTTGTGTACCTAAAATCAGGAGAGGTTAAAGAGAGGAATTTGATGATGTGCACATTTGTGCAAAGATTGGTTTAGATCTCTCTGCTATATCAGCAAGCAATCTCACTCTTTTTATGCATTTGATTAAATGGTACCTTTCACATTCTTTGTCACAAATACACTTATCGTTTGGTGCATGAAATTACTTTGTTACACATATTTTGTGGTGTAATCCATTTATGTCTTAAGGTTGTCCCATTCAGGAAAGAGGAGAATGGCGAATGCGATATAATGAAGCATTATATAATTTGTATAAATCACCAGACATTAAAATAGCTAGATTGAGGTGGGCAGGACATATCCAGAGAATGGATAATAGTGAAACTGTTAAAAAAATAACGATGGACCATCCAGATGGAAGAAGAAATGTTGGAAGACCTAAAGCTTAGTGGATGGATAGAGTTTTGGAAGATGTCCAAAGACTTAAAATTCGAAATTGGTAGACAGTTGCCAGGAACAGAGAGGTCTGGAGGAGAATGCTTAGGAGGCCATGACTTGATCCACGTTGTTATGCCAAATATGATGATGATGTCTAAAGTTGTAGTTTGCTTTCGTCCATTCTCTGTTCCTCATGGCTTCGGTGCAGTAGAAGTCTTCCCAGATGCTTTGTCTCTTTTCATTCCTTTCCTTGATGTGTTTCTCAGTAGATGGGAGTCCCAGACTGATTCTGATATCCTCTATGTAGAATGTTTCCTTTGCTAGCCCATATATAAGTCTTGTATTTTTATACACAAAGAATGCGTTTCAGGTAACTTGCCTTTAGTCTCTAAGTCAGTGGTCGTCAGGTTTTACCAGTTAAGATGTATACCATATGTGATTATAGGCATTATTTTAACATTGAACAGGAAGAGAGCTGTTCTAAGATCTAGCAGTTCTGGTCTAGAAATGTTCTAGAAAGCTCTTATTGCTGCTATACTTAATCCCCATAAACAATTTAACAACTCTTCCTTTACATGGATTCTGAATGATGTCCTTGTTGTCTGTAGTTGTATTCCTACATAGTTGTAATGATTCACTAATTTTAGTTCTTCTTTTCCAAAAAATAAGACATCCATTTTGGCTATCTAGCCCCCCTTTCTAAATATCATTATACCGTTTTTTCTTCGTTAATAGGAAAGTGATGTTTAGCTCAATTCTGTAATTTATTAAATGCTAGTTGCAGTTGTTCTTTGTCGTTTGATCCAATAACCAATAAGAGAGGAATTTGTGGTTATATTGGAAGGAAGTCTGAATTCATTCAGTGGTAGAATAAAAAATAAAGGATACAATAACCAAAACTTTCTTTAATACAGCTCAAACCACAGCAATAGATAAGAAATGGTGTAATGTAGAAGACATTTACAATTCAATAGCTAACAGCAAAGGAAAGGAAGCAGTTGCCAGGTTCAGATTAGCCACTGGACATGATTGTCTGCCTCATCACTTGGAATAATCCACTGTGATACATGCACACTTATTACACCAGTAAGAGCTTCCCACAGGACACAATTCAAGTTAGCATTCCAACTCGCTCTCTCTGCGTCATATTCTTTAATCATCTTTTATTAAGGTGAATGGTGATTGGCCCATCGCACCCGAGTACCCTGAGTATTCCCCCTCCATTTGGATATGGTTATACTGCCAGTGCTCAGTTGCCACATCCTCCTTAGGGCTCATCACAAGAAGGTGAGCTTGCATTTGGGTGGGAGAGGCTATACATGCTTTACCAGCCCTTGGGCCCCCTGAATTCAAATATTTAGGAACAATAACTGAATAGTTGCCCCAAAAACAGATCTAAGCCATACACTACAAATTATTGGGAAAACGAAAAAATGTATAATGTTCATTTTGAGGCTATTACCTTTATTATATCATATACATTTTAATCTCTCATGCTATTGGAAACATGTTCAGCCAATTTGAATGCAAAATAACATGCTACTAGCTAAATATTAACAATTTAATACAGAATTGAATAGAAAAACAATCTATCTTTATAGAGTGGAAGAATGATCTAACTCATATTTAACTAAAAATGCTACAGTAAGAAATAGAAAATACAAATTGAACACTGATTCAGTTAAAAAAAAATCTAACTGGATTAGTGTTCAATATTTATTTTCCATTTAATTTTATTTCATTATATTCTTTGCGTCTTTCTTAGTTTCACTCAATTTCTCTAAGATTCTGATAGAATTCATGGAACTGTGGTGGAATGTGCAATAATTGTTTTTCATCACTGCTACTCATTACTTGACTAACTGCTTCTGCTATTTTGTTACATATAGATCACTAATCGTGCTTGAAAGCCAACTTTTAAAAATAAATAAAAGAGGTCTGGAAGAGAGTAGGGATAGTTTTACATCCATCATGCCAGATATTCTCAAGATAGATCACTAATCCACTGAAAACTCAATTTTCAAATTTTTGTTAGTTAAATCTCTTTTCGGGGCAACTATTCAATTACAAACAGGAATGAAATGCACAAAGGAATTAAACATAGGCTCAATTCAGGAAATGCATGCTATTATGTATTATAGGGACTCTTGTCGTACTAACTTCTCTCAAAAATATCTCCATGGCATGAGAGGTGAGGCATGCTGTATACTGTAGTTGGCTAAGGCAATATGCTTCAAACCAGAAGGACGAGGGTTTGAGTCCTAGTGGGGGTCAGGATTTTAAATTGACCCTTGAACTTTCTGGTGGCACCATGACCTGGGGGATCTACTCTGGAAATGAGTACCAGACATATGTTCTGAGGGTAAAGACGGCCGTCGTTCAGGGCTAACATCTCATGCCGATTGTCTAGAAACATGGGAGCTTTAACCTCCTACTACCCCAAGGACTTCTGCAGGCCTATAGTGGAATCACTTTACCTTTTACCATGGCCCAACAGGCCTAGAGGGTGTTGACCTACCAGCTGACTGCTGATCTCACATCCACATGTGTTAATCACAGAAGTATAGAGGTGACATATCGTCACCATCTTTCTGGTAGTTTTCCTTGTATCTTGAGATTTAACAGTCTTTGTAGTAGTATTTGCTTTTCCATTCTTTTTAAATGTCCATACCATTTTAGTCTATTTTTTCTATATCTGTTGTTAATTTTTCTACATTTAATGTCTCCCTGATTTTGTTGTTCTTTATTCTATCTCTCCTTATCATCATCATCTGCATTCATGGATTAGGTCTGTTGACCCGTTCCGACTTCAGCCCATCTCTTTCTAGGTCTGCCCACATCTCGGGTGCCTTTAGGTTTGTATTTTGTTATCTGTTTTGGATATCTATCTTTGTTCATTCTGTCTATGCGTTGCTTCCATTTTTGTCTACATGTATCTATTTTATCAGTTATTGCAAATATTTCAAGTTCCTGTCTTATTTCCGTGTTCTTGATTCTGTCTTCCTTAGTGCACCCTTTAACAGATCTCAAAAATTTCATTTCTGCTGCCATTATCTTACTTAGATCTTGTTTTTTATGTATCCAGGCTTCTGAACCATAGAACAGTACCGGTACTGCCAACGTTTTGTAAAATTTCAATTGGGTCTCTCTTGTTGTTTTGTTATTTAGTGATTGTTTTATCGTACCACATATTCCCTGGAATTTTGCTATTTTATTAATTATATCATTATCATAATTAAATGATATGTCACATCCTAGATAATTGAGATGGTTTACTTGTTCTATGATTTTGTTTCCTATTACTATTTTGGATCTGATTTGATTTTTCCCTTGGAATGCCATTACCTTAGTTTTTTCTATGGATATCTCTCCTTGTTTTATATACAATTCCACATAGGAATTTCATTTCTGTAGCTTGGATTCTGCTCAATTCCTTCTTTGTATATGTCCAAGTCTCAGCTGCATGTGTTAGAACTGGTTTGAAATAAGTTTTATACATTGCCATTTTACTCTTGATGGGTATATCTTTATTCCAGATTAATTGTTTAGTTAAATTATAGACTTTTAAACTTATTTCAATGAATGAATGAGTCACTTATTTTACCTCATATTTAATGTTTTTTTAAAAATGAAAAGTGCAATTTTCAAGAGAAATCCCTCTCATCTTCAGCCGCCATTCTGACTACAGGATTTTCATTGGAATCTTCATCTATAATGTTGCCATCTGGTGCTGATTTGATGAATTTTGAGATCAAATCCTGTTCATCGGGAATTTTAAAATTCATGGATCTAAATTTGTTCTTCTGAATGTATATATTTTCCCAGACTGTCAATTCCAAATGTTTTTCCCGTGTTAAAAAAAAATAAAAAAATATGAGGTAAGATAAGAAGTGACTTATTCATTCACTGAATTAGGAACCTCATAATGTCATTTCCCATATTTAACTGTGAATATTAAACTTATCTCTATTCTTTTACTGATTTTACTTTTACAGTCTGTATTTTACTATTTGCATTTATTGTTGTTCCTAAATATCAATTAAAGGTAAAAAGTATATTTAATTAATTTAGGTATAGTAGCACATTGTGTATTAGCTAGTATTAATATTTTTTTAAAATAAAAATTGTCAGTGCAATGTAAAGTAAATAGTAAATGGGATGATGTTGTAGGGAGGAGGAAGGTATTGAGCTTCAAGTTTTGAACAGCAAAAGATCGAGTGAAACACCTCCTGTCGGCTGCAGTTCACGCAACTCGTACATTGAACCACAGCAGGGCGCTGCTACTGATGCTGATAGTATCAACTCGTCAGAATATCCTAACCGCGGCTCTGTCGAAGATATCACATTTCAGAATGGTAGCAGCACTATAGGTGAGTTTATAATCTATATATGAATAGAACAAATTTAATGGACCAGGGAGATGAACAGACAGGTGAGTGGAAAAATGACATGAAATTGAGCTACATGATCTTTATGGGAAACCAGATGTAATAAGAGCAGTTAAGTCTTATGGACTGCAATTAGCAGGACATGTGGAACAATTGGGGAATGAAAGAGGGGCATGGAAACTATTGTACGAAAACCAGAGGGAGTGTGACCAATATAAGGTGAGAGAATAACATTAACCATCATTTGAGGGAAGTGGCTTATACAGGGAATGATTAGAAAACATTAACTGAGGATAGGGATGCATGGACAACTTATGTCTGTGTATACAAGAACCTTCAGGTCCGATAGTGTTAGTTGTGAATACATAAAATTGGTCAAGTGAAACATTTTAAAAATATTACATTTTTTCTGTACTTCTATAATTCCAATACAAAGAAAACATTTAAAACATTAATCGGCTATAAAAATATTAATAAAGGAAGAACATTTATTTTCATTTCACTATTTTCAATCATTATATTTAATAACTTTCTAGGATTATTCCCATATATTGATAATATAAATTAATAAATATACAACAATAGAAGAACAATTTATTAATTAGAAATTTTACAAACAGCCTGGTCAATTTGAATAGTTTTTTACCGATTCTAGTATTTCTTCCTTTCTCATACTAGATTCACTCTTTATACTATCCTATTCAGTCTCTCTTGGGGCTGAACTCTTGATTTATTCGACCCTGACAATATTAGAGTATTTGAGACCTGGGGTTCATTTCACCTTTTCTTCTCTACATTTTTCTAAAGAGCCCATCCAGAGGCTTCAAGATGGCAGCCCTATCACCTTCTTCTTCAATGTTTTTATTATTCATTTCATACATCTCGATGATGGATAAATGATATTTGAAGAGAAAAATATATACTCAGACTGGGGTTTGAACCCAGGACCTTTCGGTCTTCATAATAAAGAAGCCGTCATTTACAAGATCGAAGCAACCGTTTCATAGCATTTGGCACTTGGGAATTAACAGTGTATATAAGAGAAAAATTTGTGTTTAGATTGGAGTTTCTCAGGTAGCCTAGTTGGTAGAGCATTTGCATAAAAAGCAAAAGATCCCGGGTTCAAACCCCGGTCTGAGCATATATTTTCCTCTTGAAATATAATTTATCCATCATTGAGATGCATGAAATGAATAATAAAAACATCAAAAGAGGCCAAACTGGCTTTATAATATAATGTAAAATTCCCAATAAAAAGTCTTCTTAATACAGAAGCCATCATTTCCAAAACTGAAGCATTTGGTGCACAGGAATTAACAGCATATATAAGAGAAAATTTTGCATTTAAATTGGAGTTTCTCAGGTAGCTCAGTTGGTAGAGAATTCATATAGAAAGTGAAACCCCAGTCTGAGAGTATATTTTTCTCTTCAAATATAATTTACCTTCTAGCTAGCAAATAGTCAGAGAGAAAGTAAATTGCTTTTAATTCTACAAATAATACAACCCGTACATAAAATTGATAGGAAATTTTATTTTGAATAAAACGGGAAGAAAAAAATGTGTAATGTGTGTTGTTTGATAGATTTGAAAGTGGATGTTCATCGGAAGAACAGTTCAGAAAGCAGTGAAGACGTTGCAACGTTGCGGCCTGTTGTTGAGAAAGTGAGTGTTCACAGAGCGGAGCAATGCACCCAGGCAGATCATGAGCGCTACAGATTCAAAATGCAAGGTATGTACACATCTCTTAACATATTCCAATCTTGGATACATTTTCTTTTTTTTAAAGAAAAATTATGCACGGGTAATATATTTTGCCAGTTGTTATGAAGGAGGCCAAGGTTCTTAGAGGACTGAGAGCCAAAGGAAGAAGAAGAAGAAGAATTTTTGCATAATACAAATGATTGAGAAAGAAAGAGCTACTAACAGAGATTTACATTTACTTTTTGTCGATTTAACTAAAGCATATGATAATATTCCTCAGAAAATGTTATTCAAACATTGCTAAAAGACTAATAGAAGCTATAAAATCGTTATACAAAGGATCAATTTCGAAAATAAAAGTTAGAAATCATATCACAGAGGGATTTACTGTTACAAAAGGTTTAAGGCAGGGTTGCAGTTCATCTCCAACTCTTCAAAATTTATCATGAGTACTAAGAGACCGGAGAAAAAAAATGGGCATACCAATCCAAAATACGCATGTATATTCACTCAATTTTACAGACGACCGGATATTAATAACACAAGATCATGATGACATAGAATATGTGGCAAGAAAACTAAAAGAGGAATATGAAAAATGGGGACGTCATATGAATATAGAGAATACTAAATATCTGTGTATAGGAGAAGAAAGGGAAAATATAAATTTCAACAATGGAGAAGAACTAAAACCTAGTATTGAATGCACTTATTTAGGAACAAAATTAGACCATTCAGGCTATAACACAGTGGAAATTAAAAATAAAATTGCACAAACAAAACAAGAAATAAATGCTTTAAACTCTGTTTGATGGAGCAAAAATATTACAAAAAATAGAAAATTAAAAATATATCAAACCATAGTTCAGAGCATTTTACATATGTTGCTGAAGTTTGGTAAATTCCTATCAGGGAAATGAAAACAATATTAAGTACAGAAATGGATGTTTTAAGATGATCAGCTGGAAAATCTAGAATCAATATAATATGAAATAAAGAAATAAGGTAAATTATGGGTGTACATGAGGAGCTGGACATCATAGACATTTATTTAACTTTCACAGGGAAAGAACACTATGAGGTTTAATTTAATAATTAAATTAATGTTTTTATTGCCTCACCTCATATCTTTTTTCTTCTATACTGCAGTTTCGGAGCTTATCTCCATCGTCAGTAGCCTCTGGTCGACCGGTGTTATGTCGTTTCTTGGCGGTTTCCTTCTTACTTCTGTCGGTGGACCGATGAACCTCTGGATTAGGTCAAAATTTGCGGGAGTTTCAAAATTCATGAGTTTTTCTTTTTTGTTTTTTTGGATGTGGATTTTTTCCCAGACTGTGAGTTCCTTTAGTTTATCTGTGTGTTTGATTAGGCTAGCTTCTGTATCTATTAAATGTTTTTCAGACCAAGCATGGGCTGCTACTGCTGACTTGTCCACTTCACCCTTTTTTACATTTCTAAGGTGTTCCTTCAATCTAGTTTTTAAATTTCTTTTTGTTTTTCTTATATAGATTCTGTCGCAATCTTGACATTTGATCTGATATATTCCTAATTTATATTCTTGTCCAATTTTTTCATTTTTGTTGGTTTTAATTATCTTGTTTAGGCTGTATTCATTCTTTGGGGCCAATCGAATGTTAAACTTATTGAAAATTTTCTGGAACTTGTGGTGTTTCACAGGATGGTAAGTGAATTTTTTGAATCTTATGTTCTCTTCTGTTTGTTTTTTAAGTGTGCTTTCATTAATTAGTTTTTTGCCTTTTGAACTTATTTATTTTCTTGTGTACCATGTTCTTTTCATAACCATTTTCTATTGCTACTTTAATTATGTATTCTTTTTCTTTTTCATATTTTTCACGGTTCAGGGGTACATTCAACAATCTGTGTGTTAGGCTATTGAATACAGCTTCTTTGTGAGCGAAATGGTTGAATCCTGATGCCTTAATGTAGTTATCTTTATGTGTGTTCTTTCTGTATATTCCAAATTCTATTTTGTTTTTTTTCGTTTCTAGTTAGGGTTAGATCCAAAAATGAAATTTGTCTTTCAGTTTCAGTTTCCATTGTGAATTTTACAGTTTTGCTCTGAAGGTTCAGGAGTTTTAAGGCATCTTCTATTTGTTTATGGTTTATAATGGCTATTATATCGTCAACATATCTGCGCCAAAATTTGAAAGTTAATGGGTGTCCCCTTGTGATTTTCTGTTCGAAACTACCCATGAATAAATTGGCCAGAAAGGGAGATAGTGGGTTTCCCATGGAAAGTCCAAAATTTTGTTTGTAGTATTTCCCATTGTATGTAAAGAACATTGTTCGATGCACAATTTTGTCAAAATGATGTATTCTTCTATCTTTTTCTTTTCCAAATTATTGTTCGTTAACCATTTTTCCAGAATATCAATGGTGGTTTCTCTTGGGACACTGGGAAACAATGAAACTACATCAAAAGAAACTAACCTGTCAGTTGGTTCTAATTCTCTGTGCTTGAAATCCTCTATCAATTCCAATGAATTGTCGATTGAAAGGTTCTCAAACCCTCCCATATTCTTGTATTCGCTACATAACCATCTAGCTATTTGGTATGTAGGGGACCCTATACAGTTGATAATGGGTCTCATTTTGTTTCCTGCCTTATGTGTTTTCGGGAGGCCGTGCATATTAGGGTTTTTAGGGTTGGGAACCTTTAGGTAAAACTTCTTTTGTTTGGTTAGGATATTGTTTACTTTTCTTTAGGGTGTTGTCCACCTCTTTGATGCATTTCGGAAGTGGGTTAGATTTAATTTCAGTGTATTCAGTTGATTCCAAAAGGTTGTACATTCTATTTTTATAATCAACAATGTCCATGATTACTATTTGATTTGCTTTGTCAGCTTTTGTGACTATTACATTTTTCTTGTTTATTTCTTTGATGATTTTCATGTTTCCCTTTCCCGTTTTGTTTATAGGATTTTCTTTGATCTCCTCAATAATTTTTGCGCATTCATTTCTAATCAAGACCTTCTCTTCTGTGTTCATTCCTTCTATGGCAATTTCTATGTCTGCTACGTAATCATCTATATTGTTAGAGAAGTTCACACATGTTTTTAGGCCTAGTTCCAATATTTCCATTTCTTGTGTGCTAAAATTTTGGGAAGACAAATTTACTACATTATTTTTGCATTCTTTTTCTATTTTCCGCTTGTTTGGGTTTCCCATGAAACATTTCTTTGATTTTAAATTTTCAATTTTATTGTTTTGTTTGACTGATTTTTCTCTTATAATTTGGTTTATTTTGTTGAAAGAATTTTCCTCCAGATTGTCCCAATAAAAATTCCCTACAATTTTTGTGATTCCATAATGTAAAAAGTATAATTTAGCGTCTAAATTGCTGAACCGTGAAAAATATGAAAAAGAAAAAGAATACATAATTAAAGTAGCAATAGAAAATGGTTATGAAGAGAACATGGAAGACAAGAAAATAAATAAGTTCAAAAGGCAAAAACTAATTAATGAAAGCACACTTAAAAAACAAACAGAAGAGAACATAAGATTCAAAAAATTCAATTACCATCCTGTAAAACACCACAAGTTCCAGAAAATTTTCAATAAGTTTAACATTCGATTGGCCCCAAAGAATGAATACAGCCTAAACAAGATAATTAAAACCAACAAAAATGAAAAAAATTGGACAAGAATATAAATCAGGAATATATCAGATCAAATGTCAAGATTGCGACAAAATCTATATAGGAAAAACAAAAAGAAATTTAAAAACTAGATTGAAGGAACACCTTAGAAATGTAAAAAAGGGGGAAGTGGACAAGTCAGCAGTAGCAGCCCATGCTTGGTCTGAAAAACATTTAATAGATACAGAAGCTAGCCTAATCAAACAAACAGATAACACTAAAGGAACTCACAGTCTGGGAAAAAATCCACATCCAAAAAAACAAAAAAGAAAAACTCATGAATTTTGAAACTCCCGCAAATTTTGACCTAATCCAGAGGTTCATCGGTCCACCGACAGAAGTAAGAAGGAAACCGCCAAGAAACGACATAACACCGGTCGACCAGAGGCTACTGACAATGGAGATAAGCTCCGAAACTGCAGTATAGAAGAAAAAAGATATGAGGTGAGGTAATAAAAACATTAATTTAATTATCATAGACATTATAGAAAATAAAAGATTAAAGTGGTATGGCCATTTCAAAAGAATGTCAGAGCAAAGATTGCTTAAAATTATTATGGAATGCATCCCAATGGAAACGAGGAAGAAAGGAAGACCAAAGGAAAGCTGGATGGAATGTATGCAAGCGGCTATGATTATCAGAGGATTGGAGGAAGATCAATGGATGGACAGAAAGGAATGGCATTTGGTTTCCGGAAGATGGCGGCATCTGTCATGATACCGGATGATGATGATAAGAAAAATTAATGGTTGGAGCGGGAATTGAGCCCTGGACTCCTGACTCTGTATGTCAACTTGCAATCCATTACACCATTCAACACCCAGTACAACCAATAAATTTCTTTCCACTTATACATTTCTCTTGCGTCGGAATTCAGATAGATCTTGCTATCAACAATGCCATCAGACGACTTCTAACTAACTAACTCACTGGCACTATCTAACCCATAGATTCATGGCCGCATGACATAAGCTCTCCATACACCCCCATCCTGAGCCAATGTTTTCCAATCATCCCCTGTATAATCTACTTCCCTCAAATCATAGTTAATGTTATTCTCCCACCTCATTCTTGGTCTACCAACTGGCCGTTTTCCCTCTAGTTTTCCTACAAGAAGCTTCCATGCACATCTTTCATTCCCATTTGTCCTGCCCATCGCAGTCTATGAGACTTATCAGACAACTTCTATTCAGAATAATTTTAATGAGAATTTTACTTTTAGGCATTCACTTTTATTGGGCTACAGTTTGCTCCCTCTGCTGGTAGACTGAAAAACCTCGAAATCAATTAATTTTCTGCAGGAATTTTAAAGTTCATTCATTTTTGCTTTTATTTTTTTTTAATGTAGAGTTTTTCTCAAACAGTCAGTTTTTTGGGTTTTTCTATTTGTTTTATTAATTAGCCTTACTTTCAATAAGATGTTTTTCTGACCATTGGTTGCCATTGCAGACTTTTCCACTTCCCCATATTGATTTTTTTAAGTTGGAAAAATGCAAGGAGCAGGGAGCAAGTCCTTTGGGTACTTTAAGCCATGGATCTCGAGTCTGAAAATTTTCAGGTTCATAAAAGATCCTTAAGCCTGAATAAAGAGGCCTCTAAGCAAAATTTACCGATCACCGTCATCCTAGTAATACCTTAGTTAAGGTAGAATTTTTTATCACTCACCTCATATTGTTGTTCTTATTTGACTATAAACTAGTTTCGGAACATAGTTTCTGTTCCATCCTCAGTATCGTCACGACCGTTGTTCAGTTGTCTTGAAGAGCTGTCCTTCTCTCCTTCCATTGGCTGACTGAAAAACCTCAAAACCAGGTCATTCTCACCAGGAATTTCAAAGTTCATCAATTTCTTCTTTTCGCTCTTTTCCCAAACAGTAAGTTCTTTTGGTTTTTCTATTTGTTTTAATAATTTAGCTTCTTTCTCGATAAGGTGTTTTTCAGACCATGCATGGGCAGCCACTGCAGATTTTTCTACTTCCCCTTTTTTGACATTCCTGAGATGTTCTTTCACTCTAGTTTTCAAATTTCTCTTAGTTTTTCCTATGTAGAATTTCTCACATTCTTCACATTTAATTTGATAAATCCCTGATTTGTTTTCTTCTTTAATTTTCTCATTCTTATTAGGTCTAATCAGTCTACTGATGCTGTAGTCATTTTTGGTTGCTAACCTTATGTTGAAATCTTAAAAAATGTTTTGAAACTTGTGGTGTTTTAATGGATGATATGTGAATTTTCTAAATTTTACATTTTCTTCTTTTACTTTTAGAAGAGTGCTTTGATTAATAAATTTTTGTCTTTTGAACTTGTTTATTTTCTTGAGTATCATTTTTATTGCAAAACCATTTTTCGTGGCTACGTTGATTATGTGTTCTTTTTCTTTTTCATAACTTTCTTTGTTCATTTGTATGTTCACTAATCTATGCGTCAAACTATTGAAAACTGCTTCTTTGTGAGCTATGTGATTGAAACCTGAAGCTTTAATGTTTTTAAAAATTATGAAAAAGAAAAAGAACACATAATCAACATAGGCACGAAAAATGATTTTGCAATAAAAATGATACTCAAGAAAATAAACAAGTTCAAAAGACAAAAATTTATTAATCAAAGCACTCTTCTAAAAGTAAAAGAAAAAATGTAAAATTTAGAAAATTCACATATCATCCATTAAAACACCACAAGTTTCAAAACATTTTTTAAGATTTCAACATAAGGTTAGCACCCAAAAATGACTACAGCATCAGTAGACTGATTAGACCTAATAAGAATGAGAAAATTAAAGAAGAAAACAAATCAGGGATTTATCAAATTAAATGTGAAGAATGTGAGAAATTCTACATAGGAAAAACTAAGAGAAATTTGAAAACTAGAGTGAAAGAACATCTCAGGAATGTCAAAAAAGGGTAAGTAGAAAAATCTGCAGTGGCTGCCCATGCATGGTCTGAAAAACACCTTATCGAGAAAGAAGCTAAATTATTAAAACAAATAGAAAAACCAAAAGAACTTACTGTTTGGGAAAAGAGTGAAAAGAAGAAATTGATGAACTTTGAAATTCCTGGTGAGAATGACCTGGTTTCGAGGTTTTTCAGTCAGCCAATGGATGGAGAGAAGGACAGCTCTTCAAGACGACAGAACAACGGTCATGACGATACTGAGGATGGAACAGAAACTATGTTACGAAACTAGTTTATAGTCAAATAAGAAGAACAATATGAGGTGAGTGATAAAAAATTCTAGCTTAATGAATATACCTCATAGTGAGAATTCCTTAAATAAGTAATACCTTAGTTATATTATTATTTTTAGTCTGGACATCTTACCTCAATACTAATGTTGATTTGTTCTTGAACATGTTTCAAAACAATTCTGTTTCCCAGACTGGGAAAGCTGACGATAAAACAGAATTGTTTTGAAACATGTTCAAGAACAAATCAACATTAGTATTGAGATAAGATGTCCAGACTAAAAATAATAATATAATTAAAATAACCTAAAAATATAACTTTCTAAAATTAAATATTAATACCTTAGTTCAAAGTTAAAATTGGGAAACACAATATGAGGTTCTTAATTAATAAATTAATGAGTCATTTTAACATCTTACCTCATATTTCATGAAAAAATGAAATATGAGGTAAGATGTTAAAACGACTCATTAATTTATTAATACCTTAGTTACCAACTAAATGTCTCATTGGGTCGGTATGTGACCGTATACCATTCATGACATCTGTAGGAAAATAAGAGTAACTAAATTAACTTAGTCTAGTAACTCCTAACAAAGAAGAGTCTAAGGACCAACATTGGGCTGTTATACCAATGTAGATAGATAGATTTATTTAAGAAAGAAAAATTAGGTTCTATCCAGGATTGGAAAATGTTAATTTGAATAAAACATCGAAAATATGGTGAGGGAAATTTTGAGGAAGTGGCTGAATCCAAATACCTAGGAACAATAATCACAAATATGAATGAGATGCACAAGGTAATTAAATATAGGCTCAATTCTGGAAATATGTGCTATTATGCATTTCAGAGACTCTTGATGTCCTAACTCCTTTCAAAAAAATTAAACTGAATATATATAAAACTATTATTCTAATTATATTATATGGTTGCGAAACATGCATTCTTACTTTAACGGAGGAAAGGAGATTATGAGTATTTGAGAATAAAGTTCTTCAGAAAATGTTTGGACCAAAGGGAAATGAAGAGACAGGTAGGTGAATGGAGACGACTACATAACAGTGAACTACATGGTCTTTATAGGATGCCAGATATAATTAGAATAGTTAAGTTTCGTAGACTGCGTTGGCATGAATGGGGAATGAAAGACATGCATGGAAGCTTCTTGTAGAAAAACCAGAGGGAAAACGCCCAGTTGGTAGACCAAGAATGAGGTGGGAGAATAACATTAACCATGATTTGAGGGAAGTAGATTATAAATGGAATGATAGGAAAACATTATTTCAGGATAGGGATGTATGGAGAGCTTATATCCACGTGGCCATGTACCTATGGGTTCAGTAGTGCCAGTGAGTTAGTTAGTTATATGAAAATCAATTGATTTACAATAATTTGTGTTTATTAATTTACTTGTTTCTATCATAGTAATAGCTTTAGCTTCCCAATATTAATTTAATAAATAATGCTATAGCTGTGTGGAGGCCCTTCATGTCTTCTTCAGGTAGAAGCCATTCATTGTGTATTTGTGAATGATGATTCATTGCAATTGAATGTGGGGCCTGTGGAGTAAAGGTAAAGGAAGGATTGTTGCTTGAATGGGAATGAAGCCTGGATTAGCTCAGTGGTCTGAGCATTAGCACGGAAAGCTAAAGGTTCGGGGTTCGATTCCCGGTTCAGGCAAAAATTTTTCTCTTTACCATTGATTTACAATAATTTAATTGTGTTTATTAATTTACTTATTTCTATCATAGTAATCGCTTTAGCTTCCCAATATTAATTTAATAAATAATGCTATAGCTGTGCGGAGGCCCTTCATGTCTTCTTCAGGTAGAAGCCATTCATTGTGTATTTGTGAATGATGATTCATTGCAATTGAATGTGGGGCCAGTAGAGTAAAGGTAAAGGAAGGATTGTTGCTTGGATGGGAATGAAGCCTGGATTAGCTCAGTGGTCTGAGCATTAGCACGGAAAGCTAAAGGTTTGGGGTTAGATTCCCGGTTCAGGCAAAAATTTTTCTTATTGTTTATTTTTTATTATTTCACTCACCTCATACTTCATAATTCATAGCAGACCCTGGGTTTCTTCACATAATTTGTGACATTGTCAATGCTGCGTCACGTTCACAACTGACGTCCAACGGCCGTCTGCTAAAAAGTAATATTTAAATTTTCAATAAAAATGCTTCTGAATAGAAGACGTCAGTTGGTGTGATGGTATCAGCTTTCGGATGAGCAAGAATTGTATAAGTTGAAAGAAATGTTGACATTCTTATCAGTGCTCGAATGGTGTAATTGATATCTCACTGATACACAGAATTGGAGATCCAGGGTTCAAGCCTCGGTTAGAGTGTTCATTTTTCTTTCTTAATGGTGAAATTTCTTTCTTAAATTAGATTCTATCCAGGATTGGAAAATGTCAATTTAAATAAAAACATAGATATGTAAATAGATATATGTGAGGTTGCTAATCACATTCTACACGGGTAATTTGTCTGGTTTTCGGTATTTAGTTTTAAAAAATGTGGTAATGCATTATTTGGCTATAATTCTCAAAGAATGTTATATTTAAATAAAAGTGGAGCACTTTTAGATGAAGTAGTATTCAAATGTTCTGAAGCTCTTGATTTGTCATCATTTGCTTGTGGGCTTCCCAATAATATTCAGCAATTTGGAATGGTGTTCCAACTATTTTTCTGAAGATCAGCGCAGAACATCAAGTGATCCTTGTTCATTATCGTATTTTTAGATGAAGTTTGTTTGTTTGTACTAAAGATGGTTATTAATTATCCCCATTGTTTTTGTGGAATTTTGATTTTGTTTTATGTATCAGCTTCATCTTGAAATGTTAAATTATAACACCAAATAATAAAATTCATTTCCTCGTTCTAAAATTTCATTGTCTGAAGCAATTTTGCTAGGTATGGGGTATTTGTGCCGGCGACAACCTCGGTACTCGCTACCATTTGTGCCGGGATCGTCTTTTGTTTCCGTTGCTTCTACTAGCGTAGATTTTATTACATCCAAGGTTATTAATCACAAAGCTTTTTGCCCCGGGCCCATAGGAGGCAAAGATTGATTCATCTTTCTTTCCTAAGCACTTAAGCATAAATCAATAATAGTTCTCAAAACACCAGAGTACTTAAAATGAATGTTTTCACTATACTTATTAATCGGGAAAGCTAGACAGAAAAATAAAGGGAGCTAGAATGATCTCCTAAATAAGTGAGTTTCCGTATAGGAATATCAAACAGCGACATGCACATAAATCACTTTGAACATTAATTTGGTTTTGGTATAAAAATGATATTTAATGTAAACAAGAAGTCTGAAGTAAAAACAAAACAAAGATAAACATTTGATCATCACTTTAGTTTTCTTTGTATTGATTTCCACATTGTACATTTTTGCAATTATATTAAAATTGTGAATAGAATACTGTAAATTTGTTCCTGTTGGAGCTATTAATACCAAATCATCTACAACAAGCAGGGAGTCCATTTTTAGGTTTCTGTTAATTTGAATAGAACCGTGTCTCATCTGTCTTCAATTTTGAAGTATTCTATCCATGTATATGATAAAGAAGAAGAAGCGAGAGGCCACATCCTTTTCTTTCGTCCTTATTAATTTTGGTCCATTCAGTTTGTGTGCTATTGATTTGAACTGAAATCAAATTTGTTTTATATATATTGTAATCATTTAAAATATGCTGCAACTAGGGGGAAGAGTTGGTTGTAGAATCCATTCTCCATCATATACAAAACCACCAGAATAACTGGAAAGCCCATCTTCAATGATTGCCATCTCACAGAATATACAAAAAAGCGCTGGATGGAAAATTCCTCTTTGAGACTCTTAACAGGCACATGGCCTAATACTTGCATGGATGATGATGATTTGTTTGTTTGTTTCAGCTGAGAGTCGAACAAAGCGACAGAGGCAGCGCACAAGCAATGTATCAGTGACAGTAGTGGACGAGTGCAAACCTACAACTTCTACGTCTGGTAACAAGTGCCCTAGTCTTCGCAAGTTATCTCAGCAAACTTCATCCACTGACTCGCAGGAAGATCACAGCAGCAGCAACCAGGGGGCTGAGCCTCGCCCTTCACTTGCATCTGTGGTCAGTCATTCTCTCTTATTAATGCAATGTAAAGTGTTTACTCAAGGGTACACGGGAACAAATATCAGCTATTACTAGCAATTTACAGCTGGCCTTTGACCTCGGTGGTTTAGTTATGTTCCTTTCCTCTAGTCCTGAAGCTAGGGGGTTCAAACCTTGCTGGGTCAATGGATTTTTAGGATGGAAAAATCCAAGGGACAAATCTGACAAACAAGTGAAACACATATGTAAAAAAGACTTTCTCCATCTTACATTATCATAGACGTTTAAAGAATTTTCTCCCAGTTTCATTAAAACAAACCCTTGTGCAGAAACTTGTGTTGCCACACTTCGATTATTGTGACGATATACATAAACTATACTTGTTGCAGACTGCAGTATGTCCATAATGCTTGCATTCAATTATTTTCAGTATCTGCCGTTATGATCATATTTCCAAACATTTCAATAACCTCTCTTGGCTCTGTCTTACTGACAGACATAAGTTACACTCTCTTTCACTTCTTTTGAAGCTTCTGAATTCGTACACTTCTAGTTACCTGGCGTCCAGATTTGAAAAGTTTTCTTCTTACCACAATATTGACACTAGGTCACAAGATAAAAAGTCTGCTAACAATCCCTCTCCACAGCACTTCCTCTTATTCTACTTCTTTCACAGTAGTCTCTGCACGCTCCTGGAATTTCCTTCCTCAAGCTATCAGGAGTTGTCGCACACTTGGCGCTAGTCATGCTTATACAGTTACCTGTTGTCAAATAATTAATTTTTCTCTAGAGTTAAATTTATTCTATGTTAAGTTATGTAGATAGGAAATAACACTATGAGGTTTATTTTAATATTGTTTAGTTGTTTCTTCACTCACCTCATACTTCTTAACTCCTACGCAGACTCGAGTTACTTCACTTCATTTGTGTCATTCTCGATGCTGTATTACGTTCACAACTGATGTCCAACGGCCTTCTATCCTGCAGACTGACCTCCATGCCATCTGATGGCTGACCGACGAACTTCCAAATCAATCTCCTCTCCTTATAACCGGGTATTTCAAAATTCATAGTTATGTTTTGATTCTTGCATATGTAAATTTTTTCCCAAATTGTGAGTTCCTTCGGTTTTTCCAATTGTTTAAGTAATTTTGTTTTGGTTTCTATTCTATGTTTTTCTGACCAGGCATGTGCAGCTATTGCAGATTTTTCTGTTTCTCCATTTTTAACATTTCTGAGGTGTTCCTTTAATCGTGTATTTAAATTCCTTTTTGTTTTTCCTATTTATATCTTTTCACAATCTTTACAATTAATTTGATAAATTCCTGATTTTTTGCAGTCTTCAATCTTTTCATTTTTGTTGGTTTTTATTAAATTACCTAAGCTGTAATCATTTTTCGGTGCTAATTTAATGTTGAATTTGTTGAAGATTTTTTTAAACCTTTCAAATACTAAAGGATGGTATGTGAACTTCTTTAATTTTTTACCAATATCTTTATCTGTGTGAAGAGTACTTTCATTATTAAATTAATATTGGGAAGCTAAAGCTATTACTATGATAGAAATAAGTAAATTAATAAACACAATTAAATTATTGTAAATCAAGTGTAAAGAGAAAAATTTTTGCCTGAACCGGGAATCGAACCCCGAACCTTTAGCTTTCCGTGCTAATGCTGAGACCACTGAGCTAATCCAGGCTTCATTCCCATCCAAGCAACAATCCTTCCTTTACCTTTACTCTATTGGCCCCACATTCAATTGCAGTGAACCATCATTCACAAATACACAATGAATGGCTTCTACCTGAAGAAGACATGAAGGGACTCCACACAGCTATAGCATTATTTATTAAATTAATATTGGGAAGCTAAAGCTATTACTATGATAGAAATAAGTAAATTAATAAACACAATTAAATTATTGTAAATCCAGGTAGAAGCCATTCATTGTGTATTTGTGAATGATGATTCATTGCAATTGAATGTGGGGCCAGTAGAGTAAAGGTAAAGGAAGGATTGTTGCTTGGATGGGATTGAAGCCTGGATTAGCTCAGTGGTCTGAGCATTAGCACGGAAAGCCAAAGGTTCGGGGTTCGATTCCCGGTTCAGGCAAAAAATTTTCTCTTTACCATTGATTTACAGTACTTTCATTAATCATTTTTGTGTTCCTTAAATTTATTTATTTTCTTGTGTATCATCTTTTCTAATGGTACCAACCAACATTCTGAAAATACAATTCAATTTTGGAAATTTCCATTGCATCACTGAAAGTTTGTTGTTACAGATTGAAACAACGGATATGCTGTGGCAATGGGTTTATCGCTGCTTAGTGGTATGGTCATCTGTGATTACTAGTCAGCGATAACCTTACTAGTGTGGGAATCGCTGATTTGTTATCGCTGGTTATAAATGTGGATATCGGTTACTAGTGTAGTTGTCTCTGGTTATGGTGGCCATTTTGAACAAATATCGTAACCAGAGAGGTCATAACAGGAAATAGTCCCACATTTTTGTCATATTTACGAGTAAAATAAAATAATGATAGTTACGACTCGCACCTAAATACATTTAATATAACATTTTATGAATATTTGTTGCATTTACGTAGTGTTAAAGTGGGTAAATACATGTCTGATCAACTTCCACGACGCCGAATAACTTAATTGGATTATCTGTGTTTTTTCGATTTTCCGTGCATATCACGGTCCCAATTAAAATGGATAATTGGGAGTATTATGCTGTACAGGGTGATTCAAAATTGACTTTACAACTTTATAAGCTTATAGAAATTTATTTAGAAGACCTACAGAATTGGTTTTAATGTCATATGATAGCACATCTCATCAAGTTTTCACCGACATAGTTTTATAGTACCTAGTTCTCTCACCGCGTGTGCTAATGTAGTTCATATCAAAATGGCTGCTTTCACAGGTGCCGAGTGTGCTCGTTGTGTGTTTTTGTTCGAAGAAACTAAATCTGCGACAATTGTTCAGCGTAGATTTCGTACCCAGTATGGTAAGGATCCTCCTAGCATATCCAGATAAATCGTACCGTTGATAGTTTTTCTTGGAAAAAGAAGGGGCCGTACACTTTAGTTTTACTTAGGGCACAAAACACATTCACTTTCGGGCTGTCACGTACATGTTGCAGATGGAGATGTGGAGGTTCAGAGCCCCAGATCCTGCAGTTATGGGTATTTACTTTGCCACTGACGTGGAATGTAGACTCGTTGCTGAAGATGACGTGGTTCAAATACGTTTCATCTTCCTGAATCCAATCAAGCATTTCTGCACAGAAATCACGTCGAACCATCTTATCATTATCAGTAATGTGTTGCACCATCGAAAATCGGTATGGTTTCAAGTGCAAACGTCTCCGTAGTATGTGCCAAATGGTCGGTTGTGAAATGCCAGTCTCACGTGACGCATGCTGCGTTGATTTCCTAGGGCTCCGAGCAAAGCTATCCCTCACTTGTTCAACCACAGCTTCAGCCGTACGTGGACGGCCAGTATGCTTGGAATGACTAACAGAACAGCCAGTCCTAAAAAATGTTTGGTGCCAAGAATAAATTGTTGGCCTACTAGGAGGATCCTTACCATACTGGGTACGAAATCTACGCTGAACAATTGTCGCAGATTTAGTTTCTTTGAACAAAAACACACAACGAGCACGCTCGGCACCTGTGAAAGCAGCCATTTTGATATGAACTACGTTAGTGCACACGGTGAGAGAACTAGGTACTATAAAACTATGTCGGTGAAAACTTGATGAGTTGTGCTATCATATGACATTAAAACCAATTCTATAGGTCTTCTAAATAAATTTCTATAAGCTTATAAAGTTGTAAAGTCAATTTTGAATCACGGTGTATTTCTATTCCTTATTTCCTCTTCATAACTTCCATTTTTATTTATTTTTATTTCTAAATATGTGATGTCACTACAAGATTTTATTGTTTCTCCAGTCTCCAAAATTAAAATTTTGTTCTCGTTCACCAATTGATAAATATTTAGTTTTCTTCATGTTCAAAATTATCCCCATTTATCATATTCTTCTATTAAATTATAAATAACTAAATTAGCTTGGTTAATAAATTGCTGCTAGGGAGCATCCATTTCCCCATGCAGGGACATAAGGGGGTTTGCTATATACCAAACCTTCTTTCTCGGTTGTAATAATAATAATAATAATATAATTTATTTTACCTGATGGAATTGAGTCCATAAGGTCTTCTCTTCCACTTCACCAGGTTAAATTATACACTTATTAACAATTATGAATTATCTAAAGTTAAATGGCTGCTTCGTGATGCAAGCAGTTAGATGCCCAACTCTCGCCACTGGGGTCTCAAGATCGAGTCTCGTTCACTCAATGTGGGTTTTATGGTGGATGAAATGAAGCTTGGACAGGTTTTTCTCAGGGTTTTATCCATTTTCTCTGCCATGAATTTCATTCCACTGTTTCTCCATATTCATCCATTTCGTTCTTCTGCCCCTGTGAGAGTGCATCAGGCCATACTCTTGTTTTTTACAGACCTCTCATCTCATCTCTTGACCTGACCCTGAGTTGATGTTATAATGAAATTTGTGTGTGTTGTAATGCCACCCACTGCACTTTACATACTTCAGATTCTGCGATGGGCAGATAAATAGTGTCAATGTGGTCTGTTTTCAATTTATGCACCATTTCAGCAGACCAGTTTATATAGATAATGAATCCTTGTATTGTGTACAGAGAAGAGTGTACGATGAGTGTATGTTTATGTTTGTGCAGTGTAAAGTGTGTTGTTTGAGGGGTGATGATGATGGGGGCTTCATCACATTTCATTCCTCGATCTGGCATTACACAGACATAAGTAAAAGAGTATACTTTACTAATTATTTATTAGTTATTTTGACTCATCTCATATTTTTTTATATTCTACAGACTATAGTTTCATCGCATCTATGAGATATTGTCGATGCATTCTAACTGTTGTGTTTACAGATGTCATCCTGTAGGTTGATTTCTACTCCCTCTTTTGGCTGACCGATCAACTTTCAAATCAAATTTTTTCCGTTTTTGAACACAACAGTTAGAACACATTGATAATGTCGCATAGATGCAATGAAACTATAGTCTGCAGAATATAAAAAAAAATATGAGGTGAATCAAAATAACTAACTCATAATAATTAAAAAAAAAACCTCATATTGTTATTTCCTACAAATATTAAATACTTTTCTTCATAGTTAAATGTGGGAAATAACATTATGAGGTTCTTAATTCATAAATTGAGTCATTTTCTACATCTTACCTCATATTTCATGTTTTCTTTAAACACGGAAAGTAGTTTTCAAGAGAAAACTCTCTCTCATTTTCAAGCGACATTTTGACTACTGGCAACGTTATTGATGGAGATTCCAATGAAAAGCCGGTACTCATAATGTCGCTTGAAAATGAGAGAGAGTTTTCTCTTGAAAACTACTTCCCGTGTTTAAAGAAAACATGAAATATGAGGTAAGATGTAGAAAATGACTCATTAATTTACGAATTAAATACTTTACTAAATTTACTATTTATAACACTTTGCTTGCATCCTCTGAATTTTGTATTTTTATTTAAAACAAGCACTAAACAATATGGAGTGAATCAACTGGTTGTTTGTGTTTTAGGAATCTGGTCCAGCTGCAACTAGTATCTCCAATTCCACAGGCTCAGTTCCTCCAGCGAGGCGTTACTCTAACGCTGCTAGTTATGGCTGCATTCCACCTCTTGCTATTAAACCAACTGGCTCTCTGGAACTGGGAGGGTACATGTTGGATACCCCTGCAGATTCATCAACTGCCAAAGATAAAGGTTGTAATCACCTCTTTGTTTCATTTACCTTATGATTTCCATTCTGAAAAAAATATTAGGAAGTAACATTATGAGGTTCTAAGAAAGAAGTTAGTTCAGTTTACATCTTACCTCATAATTTTTTTTTTGTAGGACATATTTTAAAGCTTCTGTGCTTCATTGTCAGTTGGTACAGACTGTTCTTCTTTAAGTTGTCAGCCCTAAACTAAAAAAAAACAACAAAAATGCAGTTCATTTTGTATTACCAGCAAAGTTGAAAAATAGATATGAAAAAGTATGATGGAGACACAGAGGACAGAGAACAATGGAGAACTTTAATTAAGGAAAATTTGTGAATGTTTGTTGAAAACTGATAGTTTATAAGTCCGTAGTCATTATTGTATTTTTTTAAATATGTTAAATATTATGATTGGTTGGAGAAAACCCTCAATGATGAGGGAAATTCTCAAGTAATGCCACGAGTGATTTCCAATTTATCTATAGAATTTGGAAATCAAGAGTGGCATTTGTTAGAACTATTTAACAAATAAAATTAAGCTGTTTACTTACAAATCATTATTTAAATAGTTATTTTAAAATATTTATATATTTAATGTCAATGGCATTGTTTGAAAACAAATGAGAAACATTTGTTATGTTTCATTTGTTCATCCACTGCAACAGATCATATTATTTATTGTCAAATAATTATTTTAAGAATGCACCCTAGTGAAGAAAAAATGGTTGGTTGGTTGGTATCTAATGTCGAGCACTTGATAATGAAATCATTCGCTCTCTTGCACTCCAATATTTAGCAGAAAGGCTGGCCTCTTCTACGAAAGCTGGACAACGGAGGAGATGGTTTCTTTCCATATCTTCATTTAAATTGCAAAAAGGGCATTTAGGTGAATCTGTTATGTCAATTCTGTGTAGGTGTTTATTCAAGCAGTCATGTCCCGTTAACAGTCTGAATGTTGCTACTGCAGATTTTCTTTGTAATGTAGTAATGTCATAAGCTTGTAGATTTTCCCATTCCTTTCCAGATGTTTTGATGGTGTATTCTTCTCTAAGTTTATTGATATATTTATTTGAGATAATTCTTTTGATAGAGTGAAAGGAAACTGGAGTAGAAGTTGGGTTTGAAACAATTTTGCTACCCTTCTTGGCCAGAAAATCGGCTATTTCATTGCCTGTCACTCCACAATGGGCCGGAATCCATTGAAGTACAACTTTTTTATGTAGATGGGATAACTGTTTTATCATTTTGTGACATTCAATAATTTTGATGCTTTTGAGTGTTGTGTCTCGTGTTATAGCGAGAATGGCTGCTTTGGAGAGTCACATAGAATTACAACTTTTGTAAATTTTTGGATGTGATGTAAAAAATTTTGTAAACTTAAGAAAATTGCTAGAATTTTGCCATCAAAGTCTATTGAATTTGTGTTTAGTTTACGATAAAAAGAAAAAAGTGGACATACTGCACCAGCACCAGTGCCACCGTCATTTGGTAGGCTGGAGCCATCTGTAAAAATATGTATCCATTCAGGAGCAGGGTATCTTAGATTTATTATTTCCAGTGACATTTGTTTTAAAATATATGGGGGAGTTTCAGATTTCTTGATGTCTTCTGTTAAATGAAGGTTATATTCAATTTCCAAAAATTCTAGAGGGTTGTTTCTCATCTGCATATTTTCTTTTGAATGTGGAAGTTGCAATTTCTGTTTGATTTCTTGTACTATGCTTAAGAAGCTTTGCTGAGATTTTAAACATACTTGTGGTTTTCTTTGGGTCCAGTTATTATGGGGTAGCCTTAAACATTTTTCATACCGTGTGATTGCTGTTTTCTTAATTTCAAATGCTATGTTTGGGTTATTTGTTAAGATTTGCATAGCAGTGATTGGTGTTGTTTTAACGGCTCCTGTTATCAGGTGGAGTATTTGGTTCTGCAATTTATTAAGTTTTTCCACTTTAGTAGTTACTAGGATTTCTTCACAATAATGAAGTACAGGTTTTATGTATATTTGGTAGAAGGTGTTTAGGGTTTGTGTGTTGCAACCCCACCGAAAGGCTACTGTCTTTAACAGGGAGGAGACCCTTTAATTCCTTCCATCGAAGGCTTAAAGGAACCGACCTGGACAGTAACCTAGTGTCCAATCCCTCACCTTCTCGTGGTGCAGCTGTTAGTAATCATGCTTATGCATGATGAACGAAAGGGAAGGGCTATTCACCAATAAGCATTGGTCAGCTTGGTGAGTTTTTCTTTTTTTGACCGAATTGGTATTACTTCTAGTCCTGCGCCGTAGCCGAGCGGTTAAGGTAGGAAGCCTTGGCGCAGAGCTACGGGACTTGCGCTGGTTCAAGTCTCCATGGGGGAAGAAATTTTCTCATGGTATTTTGGCCAGTATGGGACCGGTGCCCACCCAGCATCGTGAGGCAATTGGGTAGCTACGATAAGTAGCGGCTCCAGGTTGAGGAACCAGCTATACGGCTGGGGGACTCGACATGCTAACCACATGTCACCCCTACACTGGCTGTTGATCATCTACCTCTGTGTTTGACACATGTGGATGTGAAGGGCCAGCAGCCGGCTGGTAAAAGGGCAACCGCTGAAAAGTGGAAAGACCCTCAATCGGATCGGTATTACTTCTTCTTCTCATACCAATTCCCTCTTTCAACTTTTCTATCCAGTCTCCCTTGACTGACCTCTTGTTTCTTTCGACCCTGATGGTATTAGAGTATTCGAGGCCTAGGGGTTCATTTCTCCTTCCTTCCTATACCTACTTTCTCTCTATGGGTGATGTAACCACCACATGTGGTGCCTACTACTAAACGGTTACAACTAGTTTATTGTACTCCAATACAAACATGAAGCCTTGGAAAAAAAAGTGAAGAAAAAATTAAACACATCAAACTGTATATTATAACCAACATTATAGGTTATTAATTAATTTCTGACATCCTATGATGTAAATGTCAATTATCTTCTTCTGGCCTGTTACGATCCTATAGAAAATTTTCCCTCCAGCGTTTCATAGGACGGCCCAGTGATCTTTGTCCTCTTGGTATATAATTATAAACAGCTTTGGGGATCCGATTTGAACTCATTTGAAATGTCAATTATATTTTTCTGAAACGTTAATACCCGGGAAATAATACATTTAAGAAAGTGCAAACGTGGTTTCTTTTTATTCTGGTATAATAAATTGCTACAAATTTTTTCTATTATATCTCTCAAGCGGTAGTTGTTTACATTCGTGCACTATATACAATATACAATCTGGGAGCCACATGCATTCTAGGATTCTTACATCTTAATATATAAATTTGCTATATTCCATGTATTTCTTAGAGAGTCAATCACTGCAAGTTAATGCTCTGATGTATTCAGAATGTTAAAAAGGAGCAGCTTTCTTTAATATGTTAAACTTACGTTGATAAATTCGAGATGAAACACGGCTGTGATTAGTTGTAAATCCAAATTCATTGAAACGTGATTGGTCATTGACTCCCATTTGGGGCATGAGTTAAATAGTCAAAATGAATGAATAAAAAGTATACAGAATATTTAAGGACTGGCGTAATTAAAAAAAAGAATTACTGTAATTACGTAGACTTTCACGGCCGGAGTTGCTATGATGATCTTGATGAAGATTTTCGGGTTGTAGGCTGTGGTCGTGAGGCTTGTAGTTCCCCGACGTCAGGGAACTACAAGCCTCACGACCACGGCCTACAGCCCGAAAATCTTCATCAAGATCATCATAAAAAGAATTACATTATTATATTTAAATTAATGTTGGGAAGTAAACATTATGAGGTTATATCATTAATATTGAGTTGAGAACATATTTTTTATAACTCACCTCATACAATTTCAAATACCTTTGAGATCTATTTATATATTAAATTTGGGAATTTTTAACATTATGAGGTTCAATTAATAATAATTAAATGAATCGTGATTTTTTCTTACCTCATACATCTATGTTTAAAGAAACATAGATGTATGAGGTAAGAAAAAATCACGATTCATTTAATTATTACCTTTGAGATCGTTGGTGTCAAACGATTTTTCGTTCATCTTGAGTCATGACTCCAACTGTTGAAATTCTCTGGTTTTTTATTTTTCTATGGTTACTTCTAGTGCTGCGATCTTTGGTTGGGTTTATAAAAATAACATTTTTTTCTACAGGAATATCGAAGTTCATCGATCGATATTTATTCTTTTGAATGAATATCTTATCCCAAACTGTTAATTCTAATGATTTATCCAGTTGTTTCAAAAGTTTTGCATCTCTATTAATTTTATGATGTTCTAGCAAACTATGTGCAGCAATTGCTGATTTTTCAATTTCACAATTTTTAATATTTTTAAAATGTTTTTTAGTACGTGTTTCCAAATTCTTTTTTGTTTTCCCTATATATACTTTGCTGCAATCATTACAATTTATTTGATAAATTCCAGATTTTTTACTGTCTGGGATGTTGATTTTTTTGTATTGGTACTTACAAGTTTACCATAAAAGTGGGACCATAAAATAAATTAGGAAATTATGGAAGAGTTGGATGTAGAACCCATTCTTCACCATATACAAAACTACCAGAACAACTGGAAAGCCCATCTTCAACGAATGCCGTCTCATAGAATTCCAAAAGCCATATTTCATTACTGCCCCCAAGGCAAAAGATCGCTGGGACATCCAAAAAAGCGCTGGATGGAAAATTCCTCTTTGAAACCGTAACAGGCCACACGGCCTGATACTTGCATGGATGATGATGATATGACAAGTTTACCCAGACTGAATTTATTTATTGGTACCAAAGTAACATTGTGTTTGTCACACATTTTTTTAAATTTTCTATGTACTTCAGGATGGCAAGTAATTTTCTTGAATTTTTTCTTTTCTTTGCTATCAGTTTTTAGGGTAGTGTATTCTTTAAGTCTTTATTTCTGTTTGAAATTCTTTAATTTATTTATTATTAATTTCTTATCAAAACCATTTAATCTTGCTATATTTAAGATATTGTTGTATTCTTGTTAAAATGTTCTTTGTTTAATGAAATATTTGTTAATCTGTATAATAATCTGTATAATCTGTATAATAGGTTAACCCTTTGTATGCCATGCTCGGCGTACGCCGGTGAAAGTGTGTATACAGCAGTATGCCACGCCCGGCAAGCTCCGGTTTTCAATCTTATTATTTAAATTTTTTTTTTCCAAAGTTTTTACTTCAATCTACTAAATTTATTTTTCGTTCTGTGTTTGTACATCCTTTCTTAGCAATACTTTGCATATCCCTTACTGAATAATGGTACAGGCTGGTGGTAAAAGGGTTTTCTAAAGGAGGGTGTATATTCATGTTTCATGGCCTTTTTTTTTTTTTTTTGCTATGGAATGTTGCAATTACAGGATTTTCTCTTTATTTATTTTATTTTTAGTTGAAAATATACCTGGCCAATGGGTAGGTCGTGTGGTGAAACACAGTGATTCATGTCTTAAAGATAATGAAAATACAATACGCAAGTTTATTGTATCAGTTTTATCAGAGGATGAAAGTAACAGTAACAGTTCATCAAATGATTATTAGTTTGACGAATGTAATAGTAGTCCTGTTTCTAAGAGAATATTATTACAATCTAAGCCTGTAAATAGTAAAGCAAGTGATGTAGAGCTAAATGAACAGGGTATGAGTGACATTGGTGGGCATGTTGCATCAGGTGAAGCACGTGGCATAGAACGGCTGTTTGACTGGAATTGATATGAACCCAGGACCCTAAAAAAGTTCAACAATATTTAATATGATAAGTGTTTAGTGATAATGCCATCAAAATTATTCAATAGGTAAATGTTTTAGTGATAGTGATAACAAATTTCAACACACCGTGCTGAATTCAAACCTGGGATCTTTATAAGTGGAAGTAACACTGTCTAACCTGCAAATAAATGTATAATAGTGATTTTAATTTTGTTGAGTTGTTTCTTGACTCACCTCATACTTCTTAACACCCTCGCAGATCCGGATTTCTTCACTGTATTTGTGACATTCTCAATGCTGTATCACGTTCACAACTGACTTCTAATGGTCTCCTCTCCTGCAGACTGACCTCCGCGCCATCTGATGGCTGACCGACAAACTTCCAAATGAATCCCCTCTCCTTATCACTTGGTATTTCAAAATTCATAGTTGTGTTTTCATTCTTGCATATGTAAATTTTTTTCCCAAATTGTGAGTTCCTTCGGTTTTTCTAATTGTTTAAGTAATTTTGTTTTGGTTTCTGTTCTATGTTTTTCTGACCAGACATGTGCAGCTATTGCAGATTTTTCTGTTTCTCCATTTTTAACATTTCTGAGGTGTTCCTTTAATCTTGTATTTAAATTCATTTTTGTTTTTCCTGTGTATATCTTTTCACAATCTTTACAATTAATTTGATAAATTCCTGATTTTTTGCAGTCTTCAATCTTTTCATTTTTGTTGGTTTTTATTAAATTACCTAAACTGTAATCATTTTTCGGTGCTAATTTAATGTTGAATTTGTTGAAGATTTTTTGAAACTTGTCAAATACTAAAGGGTGGTATGTAAATTTCTTGAATTTTTTACCAATTTCTTTATCTGCGTGAAGAGTACTTTCATTAATCATTTTTTGTTCCTTGAATTTAGTTATTTTCTTGTGTATCATCTTTTCTTGAAATCCATTATCCTTTGTAATTTTTATGTTTTTTTTTACTCTTTAATTTAATTTTCTTTGCTCATTGGAACGTTCACAAGTCTGTGTGTTAAACTATTAAATACTGCCTGTTTGTGCAAAAAATGATTATATCCTCTAGCATTTATATAATTATCAATGTGAGTTTCTTTTCTGTAGATTCCAAATTCTATTTTCTTTTTTTCTTCATTCCTGGTCAATTTAAGGTCTAAAAATGGTATTTCATGATTATATTCTATTTCCATTGTAAATTTGATTGTTTTATTTTGAATATTTAACAGTTTAATGGTATCTTCTAATTGTTTCTGTTTTACTATTGCTATGATATCATCTACATATCTACTCAAAATTAATTAAAGGCAGAGGGTTGTTCGCGTGGTAACATGACATGCAACGTTACCAATAAACATATTTGCTAAGAATGTGGATAATGGATTTCGCATGATGTGTCCGGATCTTTGTCTAAAGTACTTGCCTATGAAGGTGAAGAACATTTGATTCAAGCACAATTTTGTAAATTTTATGTATTCTTTAACGCTATCATCTACTTTGTTTTCTTTCAACCATTTTTCCAAAATTATCAAAGCTATGTCCGACCTCATAGTGTTATTTCCAACCTACATAACTTAATAGTATAATAGTGAGTTTAAATTCAATTTAGCATGGAATGTAGACAGTAAATTATACTTTATGTAGGTTTATATTATATAGTATAGCGTAGTACTTTACATTTAAAAAACCTGGCACCCACAGCCCAGCTGGCAAAAGGGAAATTCGGCGGTCAAAAGATTAAATATTGAATGTTTATGTTCAATAGGATTGAAGCCCGATTTAATATAATTATCAGTATGGGTATCTATCCTATATGATATCATATTCAATTTTCCTCTGGTTGGTTTCATCCTCTAATTTGCCAGGTTCCATTTTTTACCTAATTTGTTCATGAGGTTACTTTTAGTTGTCATATCACAAATGCTTACCCATGGAATTTTATTTTCGGAGTTGGTATATAGATAATGTGGATGCCATTTTTTTCTATAATAAATTCAAACACATATGACGATGCTTTGAACTTACTCTAATTGCAGGATGATGAGAAAATCAATAGGGAATTTGACTATAGAATCCAGAAATAGAAAATTAAAATTCCATTTTTAGATCTATACTTAATTAGGAATGAAAAAATCCAGAAAATTGAATTTGATATGTCAAGGAACGATCTAACCATACTGATAATTATATTAAAATCATCGGGGCTTCAATCACTAAATTTGAACAGTCAACATGCAAAAAACTTAATAGCCCCTATAATACAGATTAACAAATATTCCATTATAAATTGAAAGAAAATTTTAAGAAAGACGGTAAGCAACAATATATTAAATATAGCCAACGATTTAAATGGGTTTGGTAAGAAATTATAACAAATAAATTAAAGAAATTCAAACAGAAAAAAAGACTACACTACCCTAAAAACTGATAGCAAAGAAAAGAAAAAAAATCAAGAAAATTACTTACCATCCTGAAGTACATAGAAAATTTAAAAAAAAATGTTTGACAAATACTATGTTAATTATATTATTTTTGGTCTGGACATCTTACCTCAATATTAATGTTGATTTGTTCTTGGACATGTTTCAAAACAATTCTCTGTTTTATCTTCAGCTTTCCCAGTCTGGGAAAGCTGAAGATAAAACAGAGAATTGTTTTGAAACATGTCCAAGAACAAATCAACATTAATATTGAGGTAAGATGTCCAGACCAAAAATAATATAATTAAAATAACCTCAAAATATAACTTCCTAAAATTAAATATTAATACTATGTTACTTTGGCACCAATAAATAAATTCAGTCTGGGTAAAACTTGTAAGTACCAATAAAAAAAAGTCAACATCCCAGCCAGTAAAAAATCTGGAATTTATCAAATAAATTGTAATGATTGCAGCGAAGTATATATAGGGAAAACAAAAAGGAATTTGGAAACGTGTACTAAAGAACATTTTAGAAATATTAAAAATTGTGAAATTGAAAAATCAGCAATTGCTGCACATAGTTTGTTAGAGTATCATAAAATTAATAGAGATACAAAATTTTTGAAACAATTGGGTAAACCGTTAGAATTAACAGTTTGGGAGAAGATATTCATTCAAAAGAATAAATATCGATTGATGAGCTTAAATATTCCTGAAGAAAAAAATTGATTTTTATAAACCCAAACCAAAGATGGCAGCACTAGAGGTAACCATAGAGAAATCAATAATCAGAGAATTTCAACAGTTGGAGTCATGACTGAAGATAAACGATAAATCGTTTGAAACCAATGGCCTCAAAGAAATTTGAAATTGTATGAGGTGAGTCATCATTAAAAACATGTTCTTCACTCAAATATTACATTATTTATTAAATAAGTCAATTATGTTCACCGCTGTGGTCTCGAGGTAGCGTGCTGCCTTGTCACGCAGCGGGCCCTGGTTGATCCCTGGTCTGGACAGTTTTCTGGGTGAGATTTTTATTGGGGTTTTTCCTCACCTGTAAGACAAATGTCAGGAAAACTTTAAGGCCCAAACAGTCCCCAAAAGCATATGGCCATCATCATCATCCTTATTATCATCATGTGGAAAGCAACAGGAAGCTACCACACCTACAATTCCCTAGTAAAGCTGCAAGCATAGCATGAAAATGCTATGATTGCAGTGAAGGACCTGCTTTCGGGCAGAATTACTATGGATGGAAGTCAATTACTTTTCTTCCCTAGGGAAGTAAGTTCAGCAATTACATGCCATTGTCAATGGATACCAAGGTCTCTATGGTATATTCAACTTACTTCCCTAAAAACAGAATGATAATTAGGCCATTATTAGTGTAGGAGTGAACAAAATTCATTACTTCAATGAATGAATTAGTCAATTCATATCTTACCACATACTTCATGTCTTTTATACACGGGAACTGCAGTTTTCAAGAGGACACCCCTTTCATCCTCAGTCAATATTATGACTACCAGATTTTTGTTTGAATCTTCATTTATAATGTTGCCACCTGGTGCTGACTTGTTGAACTTTGAATCAAGACCTGTTCATCAGGAATTTCAAAATTCATGGATCTAAATTTGTTCTTCTGAATATATATCTTCTCCCAAACTGTCAATTCCTAAAGCTTTTTTCAAATGTCTTAAAAGTTTAGCCTTTTTTTTTCTTTTTTTTTTCTTTCAATTTTATGACTTTTCAGTAAACTGGTGTTGCAATATCTGATTTTTCAATTTCACAATTATTTTTTTAATATTTCTAAAGTGTTCCTTTGTGCGAGTGTCCAAATTCCTTAACTAATTTGATATATATTCAGAAAAATAAATTTGGATCCATGAATTTTAAAATTCCCCATGAACAGGACTTGATCTCAAATTTCATCAAATTAGCACCAGATGGCAGCGTTATAGATGAAGAGATCAACAAAAATCCAGTAGTCATAATGTTGGCTGAAGACAAGAGGGACTCCTCTTGAAAACTTCAGTTCCCATGTTTAGAAAAACATAAACTATGAGGTAAGATAAGAAGTTAAATTATTTGGAATCTGTTCATCTTACCTCAATATTAATGTTGATTTGTTCTTGAACATATTTCGATTATATCATAATCATCATCAGCATCTTGTCCAGACTGGTTATATTTATGTTGTATACCCTGGATGTCGATGTCAGCTCCCTTCTGTGGTTGGCCAAAGAACATCCCAACTAGGTCATGTTCTGTCAGTATTTCGAAAGTCATTAATCTGTTTTCGTTCTTCTGAGTATAGATTTTTTCTCAAATAGTCAGCTCTTTTGTATTTTCTAACTGTTTTAATAATTTAGTGTCCGAATTTATACTACGTTTTTCACACCAAACATGAGCAGCAACTGTAGATTTTTCTATTTCTCCATTTTTAATATTTCTTGTGTGTTCTTTGGTTCTAATTTTTAGGTTTCTTTTTGTTTTTCCTATATATTTTTTTACAACCAGTACATTCAATTTGATATATTCTTGATTTTTTATTTTCATCAGTTTTCCCATTTTTGTTTGTTTTTATTAGTTTATTTAAACTGTGGTTATTTTTCGGTGCTAATTTAATAAATGCCAAAAGATATTTGAGAAGTTTAATATTATATTAGCACCGAAAAATAACCACAATTTAAATAAACTAATAAAAATCAACAAAAATGAGAAAACTGATAAAAATAAAAGATCAGGAATATATCAAATTGAAATACGGGTTGTGAAAAAAAGAAAATATATAGGGAAAACAAAAAAGAAACCTAAAAATTAGAACCAAAGAACACATAAGAAATATTAAAAATGGGGAAATAGAAAAATCTGCAGTTGCTGCTCATGTTTGGTCCGAAAAACATTATATAAATTCAGACACTAGATTATTAAAACAGTTAGAAAATACAATAGAGCTGACTATTTGGGAAAAAATCTATATTCAGAAGAACAAAAACAGAGTAATGAATTTCTAAATACTGATGGAACATGACCTAGTTTGGAGGTTCTTTGGTCAACCACAGGAGGGAGCTGGCATCGACATCCAAGGTATACAACATAAATTCAACCAGTCTGTGCAAGATGCTGATGATGATTATGATATATTCGAAACATGTTCAAGAACAAATCAACATTAATATTGAGGTAAGATGAACAGACTAAGGGCAGAATTCATGAAACCATCTTTACGCAAAGAGCAACTCTTTGAAAACCGGTTCAATAACTTCATAAAACCGGTTTTATGAATACTCTCTACGTCACAGAGAGGGGGAAAGAGTCGCTCTTTGCATAAAGATGGTTTTATGAATTCCGCCCTAAATAATTTAATTAAAAGAACCTCAAAATATTACTTCCTAAAATTAAACATTAAGATAAGAAGTGATTTCATTCATTCATTGAATTAAGAACCTCATAATGTTATTCATATTTAACTATGAACTAGTTACTATAGTTTGATGTACCGGTAATTGTTTTTCAGGCTTGGTGTATTGGAAACAACAGAATTCGAGAGGAGGTGTTCGCAGAATACGAAGTGGAACATTAGATTCTTGCTGCCCGCCATCTAGTCTAGAATCAGGGATTGGAGAAGGAAGTGGTGTGCACGCAGGTGGGAGTGGAGCAAGGCATGATCCCCCGCCCTCTACGTTACTGCGTGCACGACTGTCGCTGTCTCCTTACTACGGCTACGGCAGCGAGATCGTGTACCCCATAGCCGAGCAGTCAGATGAGCCGGGTGCCACAGTCACAGAGGGCAGCACGTTTTCTCTCCGCCCGGCCATCACACCCTACTCTGATGACGATGAGGAGGATGAAGAAGACAACGCAGGCTCTCGGTCGCCACTTCTTGTGCGCCATGAAAGTTTTGAGAACAAGGCGACTGCTAGTTCTTGTAGTGTTAATAACGGGGGGAGTAGTGACGGGCGCAAAGAGATGAACTCGGCACGGACTAGCAGGAAGAAGTGTGCAGTGTCAGGGAACTCGTTCAGCACGGGTTCACTGGACCAGGCTTATCAGTCTGTGTTTAGGAAACATTTTGCTGTGGATGGAACTAGTGCTTCCTCTAAAGACGGTTTGCTTGCTACTGACCTGGTTAGCAGTGACAATGCAGTGGCTGCTGAGGCTCGGTGTTCAGAGAGCGACGGAGGTATCACTGACGATGATAGCCTAAGTGACGCTAACGACCTCCTCGAAGGAAATAAACATAAACACCAACACAATCCAAAATCAACAAACTTTGCTTTATCACTCAGCGAAGAAGGTAAGCTAAACAACTGTACATTCTATCATTCCACATAAATTCAAATATAAAAACCAGAAAATAATTTTATTTATATTTAAATATGGGAAATAATGTTATGAGTTATGAGGTTCTTAATTCATGAATGAATTAGTAATTTTTATATCTTACCTCATAGTTAGAGATCCATGAAATTCGCAAAATGCTCTAATTTTGTCATTTTCTTGTACCATTTCTTAACTCCACTTCCCATAGCTTCAAAAAAAGCAATTATGAATCACGAAATAATCCAAAATCCTACGATAATGCAAAATAACACATATTAAAAATTTTCAATGAATTCTGGAGATTTTTTTGTTCTATTTGCGAAATTTTCATAATGCATTTTTAAACACTGTCGGATTTCATATTCTTTTTAACTGCCATATCTGCTTCCTCCATGCACTCTTGCAAAGGGAAATGGTTGCAACACAGTTCACAACTTAGAGATAATATTTTCTGTCCTTCTGATGCTCAAATATGGTCCCTCCATAGAATTTAGGTTCTGTGGCCAATATGATTTCCAAGAAATATGAATTATATTAACGTGTAAATAAGTTTTTTTTTTCCTGTAAATTTTTGCAGACATAATTATCAATTTTATATCAATCATTATTAAGTAATGGTATGTTCAAATCTGAAGAAAACATTTCTTTAAGAATAAGTAGTAACCTGACAATATTTGCAAGCACTGCCAAATTTGAATAAGCCAACAATGGACCATGAGTAATTATATCATATTGATACATATTATTCCCAATTTCATTAAAACAATTTAAATACGTAAACCCTTTTTTTCTGTTGTATTACATATCTATAACATGGATTTTTAACAAAAGTAACAAATCAAGTACTGACAGTTTGAACAACATGGTCACACACAATTTTAATTCCTCCCCTTCAAACTTTGTTTCAATCAACAGATACATTCAGTGTAGCATTGTGCCCAACCAGTTCATTTCGAGAAGTAGTTCCTTCACTTGCACTCACTTAAAAAAAATAATTTTTGCATATTCAAGTAACTTTACTATATCACCAACAGATGGCCTAGCAATGTCCAATTGGATCCTTCGCTTCACATGACAAGAATATGGGGCTGGAGGGGGAAGCACAAAGACATGAGTCTGGGATGACTTGACATTAACCAACCACATGGTAGCTGTGGATTTTAAAGATAAACAGAAATAATTCTGTAAATTCTATTTTAATTTATATGAGTATGAAAAATTCTAATATGACTGCTACCATACTTTGATTTATTTTATAATTATTTATGCCTCCCTCTTTTTATTTTTGTTTTAACTGTATTATTTGCATAATTTTATTTATATACAGATTTTCAATGTTTACACATTTTATTTCAAGTTGTAAATGTTAATAAAAACAAAATTGTAATTCTATATTAAGTTATGTAGATAGGAAATAACACTATGAGGTTCTTTAATATTGTTTATTTTTTATCATTTCACTCACCTCATACTTCATATGAAGTATGAGGTGAGTGAAATGATAAAAAATAAACAATTGTAATTCTATAATTTGAAAAAAATTGTGTGGAGTATTTTAAAACTTTTAAGGAAGATATATTTTATTTTATTTATATATGTATTGTTTTCTCTTATTATTTGCATAATATTTCTTTAAAAAGAAAGAAATATGCAAAATCGTACTATTTGCAATTACTTGATGTTAATCTTTACAACTCCGAAACTAAAAATATAAAGAGGGTGAATACTGGGTAGGCCAACAAACTTTAGCCTTGCATGTGCACTTTTACAGAATGGCTTCTAATTCGCGATCAAGAAAAAGTTGAAATTTGGGTTTTATTTTAGGAAGTAATATTCTGAGGTTCCTTTAATTAAATAATTTTGTGTCTGTGATATCTTACCTCAATATTAATGTTGATTTGTTCTTGAACATGTTTCGATTAGCTCTCTAATCATCTTCAGCATCTTGGCCAGACAGGTTGGATTTATGTTGTAAACTCTGGATGTTGATATCAGCTCCCTCCTGCGGTTGGCCAAAGAGCCTCCAAACAAGGTCACGTTCCCTCGGTATTTCAAAATTCATAACTGTGTTTTTGTTCTTCTGAATGTAGATTTTTTCCCAAATAGTCAGCTCTTTTGTATTTTCTAACTGTTTTAATAATTTGGTGTCTGGATTTATATTATGTTTATCAGACCAAACATGAGCAGCAACTGCAGATTTTTTTATTTCCCCATTTTTAATATTTCTTATGTGTTCTTTGGTTCAAATTTTGTTTTTCCTATATATATCTTTTCACAACCAGTAGATTTAATTTGATATATTCCTGATTTTTTATCAGTTTTTTTCATTATTGTTGGTTTTTATTAGTTTATTTAAACTGTGGTTATTTTTTGGTACTAATTTAATATTAAACTTCTCAAATATCTTTTGGAATTTATTGTGTGCCCAGGAAATTCACATAACACCCTTGGGTACACAATAAATTCCAAAAGATATTTGAGAAGTTTAATATTATATTAGCACCAAAAAATAACCACAGTTTAAATAAACTAATAAAAAGCCAACAAAAATGAAAAAAAACTGATAAAAAATCAGGAATATATAAAATTAAATCTACTGGTTGTGAAAAGATATATATAGGAAAAACAAAATTTGAACCAAAGAATACATAAGAAATATTAAAAATGGGGAAATAGAAAAATCTGCAGTTGCTGCTCACGTTTGGTCTGATAAACGTAATATAAATCCAGACACCAAATTATTAAAACAGTTAGAAAATACAAAAGAGCTGACTATTTGGGAAAAAATCTACATTCAGAAGAACAAAAACACAGTTATGAATTTTGAAATACCGAGGGAACGTGACCTTGTTTGGAGGCTCTTTGGCCAACCGCAGGAGGGAGCTGATATCAACATCCAGAGTTTACAACATAAATCCAACCTGTCTGGCCAAGATGCTGAAGATGATTAGAAAGCTAATCGAAACATGTTCAAGAACAAATCAACATTAATATTGAGGTAAGATATCACAGATACAAAATAATTTAATGAAATTTGGGGTTTCTTCGCTGATTTAGGCAATGGTAAAGCAAAGAGTAACTTTTGTTCTAAATAAACAGGGGGAAGGAATATTTTTAAACTTACATGGCATATTCACTCTAAACACTTAGCAAGGTAAGATTTTTACTAAATTTTGCAACAGCTTTTTGAAAACCTAGTAAATTGTGTTTTAAAACTTGGATAAAATGGATTTTTATTAAATACTTTCGGAATTCCAATAAATAAAATGTAAAGTGATTGTAATATTAGGCTACATTAGATTTGTAGCATTAGTAATGCCGTAGATCAAAAGGAGTAATCCCTGAGTAATGCTGTGTATGAGTGATGACTAAAGCTAGGATTTGTATGTAATTACATATTCTTTCTCTTTGCTCATACGCAGCTAAAAATTATAAATGTCCACGAATTAGGAACTTTCTTATCAAATATCAAAAGTTATCATTACATATTTTACATATTTCATCATAATTATATATTTTTACATATTTAAATATTTTTTATGTAAAACTACATATTCTGTCCGTTAATTTAAAATAATGTTTTTTTTTTTCGTAAGCAGAATAAAATTTTAAACTATCTGTATGACAGTATTTTATTCACACTAGAAGCTCAGGTACATGCACACTGAAACGAATGTTGCAAGTTATCCAAAAGCTACAAAAAAGAGGTCAAGGAAGAATTCCATTCAATTATTGACACCATAAATGTAGTTATACAAAGACACTGTGACTTGGGTAGGTTACCACATTGAAGATCTCTTTTAAATTACCACAGACCCATCTGTTTTATGAATGAAATAGTAGAAACAATTGTGTATCCTTCCCTCATCTCTGCTCTTCTATCCCTTGGAATAGAATACAACCTGTTTTAAAAATGTTTGTTTCGTTGTAATATGAGTATAAAAAATTATAATTTTGTACTGTATTTATAAAATTGTTTGTTGATGGAATAGAGATTGAGTCGATGTAGAAAAATAGCACAGGAGTAATTGTCATTCTCTCTCACCCATCGAATCCAGGATTGATTCAAGTTAATTTTCTGGATAGGGTTTTATCTGTGTCCCTCCCAATTCTAATATAAATATCAGGTAATTTAGGCCACTTGCATTTGCTATCCCACTCATCTAAACATATTCTTTTCGTTTACTGATATCCCCATAACAAATTATCATAAAATAAAAACAAGAGGTAATCAACATTTCTTAAAATTGAAATTATGCACTATAATTTGTTGTTAAGATACAATGAGATATTCTAAATATTATCATATCAGGCTTAACATATATTTTATTTATTTAATTAATTAGATTTTACACCATAGCTGTTTGATCTCTAACAAGTACTGAAAGTTGTGAAACTTCTTAAACTTCTTATACATCCATTCAAACATTTCCGTCCTTTTCTGTTCCTACCTCTTTTCCCCTCTCATAATAAAAAGTAACATTGCGATGCTTTCTATTTTTCTTCCACAAGACTTTTAGTTCCAGTGTCTTCACCAGTATTATTTTGACTGTCACAGTGTTTCATTGAATTTTGTGTGATGGCTCCTGTAGCATCAAAATTATCGTCGTAAGTTAAAATCGTGGGTTAAAATAGATGATTCATTCACTACTGATGGAGATGTGGTTCTGTGCCAGGCTTGTAATAACCAGATAGGTTGTTCAATGATATCTCAACTTGAACAACATGTTCGCAGTGCTCTGCATGCTAAAACCAAAGGATTACAAACATCTAAAAACCAAGTGCTTCTATCCTTCTATCTCAAATGCAACAGTCTTCAAATGTAAGGAGTGAATTCTTCCATGACATGTGTAATGCTATGGTTGCCTCAAATATTCCTTGGTACAAACTCCAGGTACCTAAATATCATGCATTTTTAGAGAATTATTGTGGGAGGCAGATTCCTAACGATTCTACGCTCTGAAAAAACTACATGCATTTGTGTTACGATGAAGCAATGACATATGTGCGAAGTGATATAGGCAACAACTATATATGGATTGCTGTCGATGAAACAACGGATGGAAAAGGTCGCTATATTGCCAATCTTGTGATTGGTAAGCTGGATGGAAAAGAATCCCCCACACCTTCCCTGATTTCTTCGAAAACGTTGGAGCATGCAAATCACGCAACAGTGGCTCATTTTGTGAACGATGGACTTAAAGTGTTCAAGAAGATAAAGTCTTTGTCCTTTATTGTAATGCTGCGGCGTACATGCTAAAGGCGGGAACTGCTCTACGTGTTTTTTTTACCAAAATATGATCCATTTCATTTGTCTCGCATATGGACTGCAACGTGTTGCCGATGAAGTGCGAAGTAACTATCCACAAATCAATTATTTCAAACACTAAGAAAGTGTTTGTTAAGGCCCCCAACGTGTGTTACACTATAGAGAACAATTACCAAATGTGAAATTGCCCCCTGAACCTGTCCTCACTAGATGGGGATGTGGATTGAGGCTGCCTGCTTTTATAGTGACTATTTTAAAGAAGTGAAGTCTGTAATAGACTTGTTTCCAAGTAAATTAGCAGTTTCTATCAGAGAGGCTCAAAGTGCCTTCAGTGCCAATTGGCATATGTTAAAAGCAATTTTGGATTCATTTCTGACAGTATTGTAAAATTAGAAACTTGTGGCATGACTTTGAAGGAATCACTGGACACTGTCGAGGATGTTAAATCTAAGTTAAGGGTTGTTCAAGGAAATGTTGGAATAAACACAATGAAGAAATTTGAATCTGTTAAAGAAAGAAACCCTGGCTTCTCGACATTGACTACAGTGTGTAAGATCCTCAACGGGGAAGAAGAGAATCCTCCAGATGACATCTCTCCTGAAAAATTCAATCTGCTTAAATTTGCACCAGCAACTTCCTGTAATGTGGAAAGAACATTTTCTGTTTATAAAAACAATCTCTCTGGCCGATGACACTCCATGACAATGGAAAACTTGGATATGTGTCTCATAGTTCATTGCAAATTAAAGTGAAGTGAGTAGATAGTTTCTGTATTCGCTGTAGGGGCTGAATATTGGTTAAAGAGTGACTACAAAAAGTTGTATAATAATAATAATATAACTAAAAATACATTTTGCAACATGATTATTTTTTGACGATTTTTATTATTAATTTAACACTTCTCATAGAAGGATAAATTATATTTGAAGAGAAAAATTTTCGCCTAGACCGGGACTCGAACCCGGGACCCTTGGCTTTCCGGGCCAAGTGCTCTACCAACTGAGCTACCGAGGCGAGTTACGATCTAGATGCAAATTTTTCTCTTATGTACGTTGTAATTCCCTCGCGCCAAATGCTTGAAACCATAGCTTCTATCTTTTGCAAATGGCGGCTTCTTAGTTAAGAAGACATTTATTGGGAATTTAACACTACTTTATAGCCAGTAGGGCTTCTATTGACGATTTTTATTATTAATTTAACACTTCTCATAGAAGGATAAATTATATTTGAAGAGAAAAATTTTCTATTGACGATTTTTATTATTAATTTAACACTTCTCATAGAAGGATAAATTATATTTGAAGAGAAAAATTTTCTCATAGAAGGATAAATTATATTTGAAAAATTTTTCTCTTCAAATATAATTTATCCTTCTATGAGAAGTGTTAAATTAATAATAAAAATCGTCAATAGAAGCCCTACTGGCTATAAAGTAGTGTTAAATTCCCAATAAATGTCTTCTTAACTAAGAAGCTGCCATTTGCAAAAGGTAGAAGCTATGGTTTGAAGCATTTGGCGCGAGGGAATTACAACGTACATAAGAGAAAAATTTGCGTCTAGATCGTAACTCGCCTCGGTAGCTCAGTTGGTAGAGCACTTGGCCCGGAAAGCCAAGGGTCCCGGGTTCGAGTCCCGGTCTAGGCGAAAATTTTTCTCTTCAAATATAATTTATCCTTCTATGAGAAGTATTAAATTAATAATAAAAATTGTCAATAGAAGCCCTACTGGCTATAAAGTAGTGTTAAATTCCCAATAAATGTCTTCTTAACTAAGAAGCCGCCATTTGCAAAAGATAGAAGCTATGGTTTCAAGCATTTGGCGCGAGGGAATTACAACGTACATAAGAGAAAAATTTGCGTCTAGATCGTAACTTGCCTCGGTAGCTCAGTTGGTAGAGCACTTGGCCCGGAAAGCCAAGGGTCCCGGGTTCGAGTCCCGGTCTAGGCGAAAATTTTTCTCTTTAAATATGATTATTTTTATTTAGCCATTTTATTAATTGTTGCATTTTCAAAAAATAAATAAATTTAATACTTTTGATTTATTAAATCAACATGCTTAATTAATAATTGTCCCACACTTTACTTTTTATTAATAAAATCAGGAATCAAGTAACTTAATATTTGGTATAAATTTACATAAAACTTAAATTTTAATGTATTTAAAATTACATATTTTAAGAATTTTTTTATGTAATATTACATATTTTGCCAAATATTATTACATAAATATGTACATATTTTGCATGTTAATATTACATAAAAATCCTAGCTCTAGTGATGACGTAAGCAAGAGGTAGGAGAATGCCATAGTGGATAAATAAGCGTGTCGATGTTGAGAGTTTGAAGTACTGAAGTGTTTAAAGCCAGTTGACTCTGTCAAGGTAGTTCGTTCCTCTAATGCACTTCACTCTGGCCAGGCAGTTCGTTCTTTGATACCACTTTGTTCATCTAAGACACTTCATTCTGGCAAGGTAGTTCGTTCTTCCACGACACTTCACTCTAGTCAGATAGTTCGTTCCTATCAGACACTCACTGTGGTACGATCGATATGGATGACGTAGGAAAGAGGTGGGACCATGCAAGGTCGATGGGCGGAGAAATGTAGAGTAATCAATGATTGAGCAAAAGTTGATTTGGAGCGAGACATTCAGAGTTTGAAATAAAAACTAAATTTTAATTTCAAGTAGCAGTAGTAGTGAACCTTGAACTGGCAGTTCACTAAAAGTGAGTAACTTTTTGACACTTCACATTAGTGAAGCATTATTTTTAAACGACTCACTCTTGAATTACCCATCACTAATTCAATGAATGTGAAATGTATACCTTGGTCAGTTTGTGTTTTACTTAAGTCTCAAGTAATTTTCATTTTTTCTTTTGTTTTTTTAATTTTCTACCTATTGTCAGCCATAAGTAGGGCATACAAATTTAACAGTGAAAGTGTTTTTGTAAATTATAAAATATTGATGTGCCGATACTGTGACAAAAGACTAGAATATGAAAGTAAAATAAGGTCATGTTGCTAAAACATATAGCCAGTGAAACTCACAAAAACACTAAGAATAAGAAGACATCAATGAAACACTAATTATCTGTTGAAGGGTCCTTTTTACAGGCTAAAAAACAAAAGAAGACAGAACAGAGTTCATTGTTGACACTAAGGAGGCATTTTTGAGTGCAGGAATTTCTGTGGAAAAGTCAGATCGTCCCAAGATGAGAGAATGGTTGGGCAAATATATAAAGGGCAGTTGTGACTTGCCTTCTGTAAATAGAATTCGGCAACATTATTGCAACAAAAAAATAAACTGATTTCGGTGATAGACAAGGTGAGCTATGAGTTCCTCTAAATTTCTCTAGGGTCGGGCTGAACTTTATGATTTAACCGGTGATTGATAAGGAACTATTTAAGGTAATTAGTGATAAAACTAATTTTAAGCGACTTGATAGAAGGATTTTATTAATTTTTTTTCCCCTCAATAGTAAGTTATACACTTTGCTCTTAAAACCTGACTCGGAAACGGCCAAACCCACGACTAAGTTTTAATAATGCTTATCGCGGATCTTTCTTTTGTATGTTCTCCTAATGGGAACACTCGCTCCACGCACTTTGACTATCGGGGAGCACTCGCTCCTCTTGCTTGACTATTGACTATATGGGAGCACTCGCTCCTCTTGCTTTGTACTTTGGATAGGAGCACTTGCCCCGCTTGGTTTGATTTTAACTTCATAACATTTTATATAGAATTATTTAATAAAGTCGTGGATTTGACTTTTTTTTCCATTGCCATTACAATTTTTATACAAAATTTTCATTGGATAAAATGAATATTTTGACACACCTACATGTGCAAGTCGATATAGGCCTACTAAATTTTGGGCGTGACCTTATACAGGACTATCTTCCTTTCCAAGTTACTCGAGGTCAATAATCTTTCTAGCTGTCCGCTATGTTTTTTTTTTTGAGGCTATATTTTTTTTATTCCTTTTTGAAATTTCTTAAAAGCAATAAACCATTGTTTGCATCTCCCCCTAACAATATCGATGTTCTCCTTCTGAGTTTTAACCTTGGGGATTTGTGTAAAGTCTAAGACCATAATATAACTGTCTTTAATACCTACCAACTTCCAAAATACGTAACACATGACCAGACAATAAACTTAACAGTTATTCATATTTCTTCAAGCCCCTAACAGTTATTCATACAATCTTCACACACCCTCAAATAAATGCTGCTGTCGACAATGACTTGTTTACTAGAAAATATTTTTATATCTTTACAATCTAAAGAAGAATACATGGGACCATAATGGTAGCCATCCATTGTAACTGGTACATTACATACCAATTATTGAGGCAAAAAATGTGGAGGAATTGAAACAAACAGTAAAGGACAAAAAAATTTTCATCATGTGTGATGAAACAATTGACAAGTCTGATAACTGCATATTTAATATTCTGTTTCGTCTTTTGGAGGCCACAGATCAGCAAGGAGTTTACTTGGCTGCCAGAGCTGTGCTTGACAAAGCCACCTGTTCAACATGCACTCAAAGTATTGTGGACACTTTAACCCTTTGCCCCGTATAGCGTAGTAAAACGTACTGAATGTGCTTTGTCGCTGCCCCGCATAACGTACCAAAGCGTAGTAGACTGTAATAGGGCTGTATTTCTACTTGTATTTATTTTCTTGGAAAATTTTATTATTTTTGCCATAGTTTGGTATCTGTGGAATGCATTAAAAGTGGCAACAAGGCTTGCTTTGTACATTTTCGTAAATTTCTTAACGGTATTTTCTTTGTGTACCGAACCCTTTCTTGAAAACCTCTATCGGTTCATCTGTAACCATTGTTAACGAAAGCAAACATTCAGGTCTTAGGAAAACTATTTCTAGTTTCAATCCACTGTGCAGTGAAGACATTGTGGCCGCGATTGATGAAGAAATTGATTATTAAAGTGATGGTTGGAACGCTAAGTAGAGGGGTAGCTTAGCGCAAGACTGTTATATAGAGCAAGCGTGTGACTGTGAACAAGATTTCCAAGCATCAACTGCCGAGCCTAGAGATAACCAAGGAAAGAATATTATTACTCTTTTAATAAAATTGGTCCTCAGAATTAAAAAGAAACAACTTTTTATCGTTTACTTATGTTGTACACAGTTTGGAGGCTGGAACAAACGAAAGATTTTTTTCCCACTATTCAGGCCTATAGATAGTAATTTCAATGTCCTGATTTCAGAAGAAAATAATATGCCGCGAAAATTGAGAGGAAACAAATAAATAAAACTAAAATGGGTGGAAACATATCTAAATGAAATTAAAGCTTAAGTTGGAATTTTAATACTTTTGATAGATATTTTTATTGTCAGAAACATAGTACAATGTATGACTTCAATTAGTACGTAATTAATGTGGTGTTTTCAACCAATCAATGCTGATATATTCATGGACAGTATAAAGAGGATTTAAAGTCAATGCTGATTTATTTATTTTTAAACTTTGAAAATTTGAAAATACTCTATACCGTCTTCAAGACTATTGAATATATTCACGGATACCATCTTATATGTATTTTGAGTTATAGTAAATTTACATTAATTAGATACTATTTTTTGATGATATTTGTGTATGTCCTATTGTAAGACAAGCAATGACTCTTAAGCGATTCGAAAAACATCGCAGTATCTCCATTTGAGTAATGTTATGGGAAGAATATTACGAAATATTATTGAAAGTGCGCCATGCACTGAACATCATACAGTAAATATGTTATGGCTGATAGTAAGAGGTCTTATAAATTTATATCACAGTGAGAGAGGAGTGCAAATTAAAATTTAGTGTTAATTTAAAGATTTTAAATTTTAATTTAGGTACAGTGATTTTTAAGTAAGGCCCATAGTGTGACTATATGAATATAACAATAAATATTGTATATTATGCAATTAAGAAGAACAGCTAGACACGAAAATGGTGAGTACTCTTACTAAATTAAATATTTAATAATTTAGCTATTAGCGAGTTTAAAAAAATATTCAAATTCGGTAATTACTGCGAAAAATTTAATGGGAGACCAAAATTATAATAAATTATTTTTAAAAGTATAAAACTCGTAATTTGTCGGTATATTATATTAAAATTATCACGGCATATGGGGGAATTTTTTCTTCAGATATAAAATATAGGCCTATATAGAGAGTAATAAGAAAATCAATTGGCAAATAAAGTAGTAAGTAAATTTAATAAATTTCAACAAATATAATTTATCCGTATTCGAACATTGGAATTGCTTATGTAATCAATGATACTACTTTCTCTGTGTGTACATTGTTTTATTTATTCAATATATGTTATTTTTTTAAACATTGGCATAATACTTTCAACTGGAATTTAAAATTTAGAAATTGCCTAATTAATATGGTTTCTTAATATATTGATTTTAAAAATATATGTTATGGATATTGTAAACAATACCATCTCCATAAGATGTTGATTTAAGATTAGTTATATATATATATATATATATAGTATCTTTACATATTTGCTTAATTATTTCATGAAGAAATTCGTAATTACAAAACAACCAGATTCTGATGTAATTTGTTTCACATTATTTTCAAAGAATTATTCTACATATGCCACTCTTCAATTAAAATAGTCGAGAAGCCATTTAAAATTTAAATACCCCAAAATGAATATGTCTCTCCACAGCTAACTAGTAGAAATCATTGAGCGGGGCAAAGGGTTAAATAAATATGAAGTTGAATATGACAATGTGCTAGGGATTATTACCGACTCAGTACGGTACATGACTTTATGTGCCAATATTCTAAAAGACTTAGTGGGGGAGAAACTTGCTCATATTCAATGCTGGACCCACAAATCAACTTGGTGGGTCAGATTTGGCAATGCAGCCTAGATGAATTGAAGATAACTGTTGCTAAAACGAAAGCTGCATTTCTCAATACAAGAAAAAGGAAGCATTTGTATCTTGACTTTCTTCGTGAGAAATATGAGAATGACCCTGGAAAAGTTAGGCTTTTTCCCATGTCAGTACAAACTAGATGGAACACATGGTTTGAAGTTGCAAAGTATATACATGAATATCTTGATGACATATTGGAATTTATGGAGCAGCTGGGTGAAGTTTCTTAAAGATAAGTCCCCAATTCTTAGCCATCACAAATGTTCAGGCTCAATTTGTTGCTGATAACTGCAACCGATTTGTTAATTTGATTAGCCTCCTTGAAAGGTAACAGTTATGCCACAGCTCGTGTTCTTCATTCCAAACTAAAGGTTATGGAAAATATGCTTGATTTATTAACAAAAGAGGTATTCTCAACAGAACTCGCAACTTCATTGCAAGAGATGACAGCTCTCAGGAAAGCTGAAGTGGTGAACCAGTTGCAAACTACTGCACAAAAGAGTCTTACGAAGCTGAAAAACTTGATTGCAGAAGACCCTTCAAAATTGGTGTTCGCAGTAGTTAGTAAATTATTTGACTACAGGACACTTAGTAATCAAATTCTCAGTGGTGACAGTGCCGTGGTGGAATTGAAGAAATATGCAAGTGCCATTGAATCTTTTAAATTCTATGAAGGCTATGTTGTTCTCCAAGGCCTCATAAAAGAAGATAGAAATGACAAGTGTGTACCCATGTAGACATTTGCAAAATGATTTGTTCTTTGAGGGAAGAGTATACTGAGTTTGTCAAGACATCTCTTGAAGCCATCTGGCATCCAACTTCAAATGTGGACTCAGAAAGATCTATTTCTCAGTATGGTGTTGTGGTGAATGATTGAAACCTGATATACAGAGATACTCACCATGCTTGCTTTTTCTTAAAATGTAAATTTTGTTTACAAATTAGTGACTAGGATTTAAATTTTATGCATTTTAGTGTATTAAATCAATATCAATTGTACAAGCTTAAACTTTACCTTAAATTAATGGATATATAATTCTTATTTGTTTAATATACTAAACTAGGATTAAAAAAGACTGAAATTTACATTTTTTTTAGAATAATACTGCCGAATTCCCATAACATCAAAACCTTGAAATTTTAAAACATATTTTTCCTAAAAATAAAACCACTTTCATGGATCTCTACTCTTAGTTTATGTTTCCTTAAACACGGGAACTGCAGTTTTCAAGAGGAAACATCCCTCCCATTTTCAACCGATAATATAAGGAAATAATCTGTAAAATTTACTATGGAATTAGAAAAGAATAACCTAAATCCATTTTTGAATCTCTACATAATAAGGAATGAACAACAACAAAGAATTGAATTCAATATTTACAGGAAAGATACTCATTAAGAATCAAATGAATTGTGAATTCTTCTTACCTCATATATCTATGTTTTTTTAAAACACAGCACCGCAGTATCGGAAAAACATCTTTTCCATCCTCAGCTGTTTTCACGACTCAATTTTTTCTTTTGCCGGTAATTATCCAAACTGCCATCTGGTGTACTTTTGAAGGAGTAATTTTCTAAACACCAGATGGCAGTTTGGATAATTACCGGCAAAAGAAAAATTTGACAGTCATGAAAACAGCTGAGGATGGAAAAGATGTTTTTCCGATACCACAGTGCTGTGTTTAAAAAACATAGATAGGCCCTATATGAGGTAAGAAGAATTCATGATTCATTTGATTCTTATTAAGAAAACCTCAATGTTAAAATTCCCAAATTTATTATATTTAAAAAAAAGTTCTCATACTGAAAATTATATAATGTCCTCAGGTTTCAATCATATTGTGCATAAAGATGCAATTTTCATCAATTTTATATATTGATTATTAAATGTTCCACTAAATGAAGAAAATTTTAAGGAAGAATACATTCACATTTTGGACATAGCTAATTTAAATGGTTTTGGAAAAGAAATAAATATAAATAAATTAAAGAAATTCAGACAACAAATAAGATTAAAAGAATAGACCACCCTGCAATCTGATTCAAAGAAAGGAAAACAACTCAAGAAATTCATTATTACCATTAGCAACGATAAATAAATTTAGCCTTGGTAATCTATTAATAACCAATAAGAAATTGAATGCCCCAGATAGTAAAAAATCTGGAATTTATCAAATTAGTTGTAGAGACTGCAATAAAGTATACATAAAAAAAGAAGGAATTTGGACACTCGCACAAAGGAACACTTTAGAAATATTAAAAATGGTGAAATTGAAAAATCAGTTATTGCAGCACATACAGTAAAACCTGTCTTAGCCAGAACCTTTATAAGAAGGAAACCTGTAGAGACGGGAAAAAATCTCCAGAATGGTACAATTTATATGTAAAATTGGCCTGTATAAGCTGGAAACCTTCATAGCGTGAAAATGAAATGGTTTTAAAGTACCAATAGTTAATTTTTACCTCAGTAAGACGGAAAATTATTCTTAAGCACATTCTAATTACAGCATTAATGACCACACGTGAAAATTCTGCATATGATGCTACTGCATTGTCGTTTTTCCTTCTTGTGTTGCCATTGTATTGCAGGGATACCCTTGCTTGTGTGTGACAGTGGGGAATCCCTCGCTTTTCCTTGCCTGCTTATGTAACCTGCGAGGGAGTTCTTCAGTCCGATTGAAGTCTTCCTGTAGTCGAGTTCCTTCTCGCTTTTGTGTACTAAAGTTGTTTTGTATTGCCGTGCAAACTGTGCTGTGTTACATACACTATTTTGTCTGTATTTCAATTCAATACGTTAGGTTTTTAAAGCGTGCATGTAAAACCCTTACACTGTGTGAGAAAATTCAAGTTATAAACGAATATGAGAATGAAAAGTGAACTGCTAAGGATTTAACTGTTAAGTTCAATGTAAGTAAAACCCAAATTTATGACATTTTAAAAAATAAGGACAAAATTAAGAAAATTTGGTTTGGAGGAAAATCGGGTGATGTGAAATGATTAGGAAAAATTTCTGAAAATCAAGTAATAAACAGTGCTGTATATGAGTGGTTTGTTGGTGCATGTGCGAAGGAAATGCCCATTTCAGGTCCGATCATTCAGGAACAGGCATTAGAAGTAGCTAAATCTTTAGGAAACGGAAGTTTTAAAGCCTTTAATGGTTGGCTAGAAAGCTTTAAAACCCATCATAATGTAGTTTTCAATTGTGTTTGTGGAGAAGCCAATGACATTGAAATGCAGACAGTGTCAGAATGGAAGAACAAAGTACAGGCTTTGGTTGAAACATTTACAATTGGGATGAGACAGGTATTTTCTTCAGTTTTGTCTAATTATACCTTAGCTGTGCGTGGTGACAAATGCATTGGAGGGAAAATGTCCAAGGAACATTTAACAAGCTGACAATAAAACAGAATTGTTTTGAAACATGTACAAGAACAAATCAACATTAATATCGAGGTAAGATGATCAGACTAAAAAAATAATATAACATTTAACACTGTTTGTTTGTGCCTAATATGGAAGGCAAATTTGAAAAACCAGTTGTAATTTGAAAGTCTGCATGTCCAAGGGCATTTAGATATTTGAACCGTAGCTCTGTACCAGTGACTTGGAGAAATAACAAGAAGGCCTGGACGACTGGCTCTATCATGGAAGAGTGGCTAAAGAGTTTCAATATGAAAATGAAGAATGAAAATCGGAATGTTATTCTGATTTTAGACAATGCTACAAGCCATCCAAAACTTGAATTGACCAATGTAAAGTTGCTATTTTTCCCTCCTAATACAACATCCATCACCCAACCTATGGACCAAGGTGTCATTTACACCCTTAAATTGCATTATAGGAAATTAATGTTACAGTTGTTAGTTGCCAAGATGGGTACATCTTCAAATGTTCAGAAATCATCAAGCAGATTAATGTTTTCGATGCAGTGAAGTGGATTCATCAAAGCTATGGAGAAAGTTCTCCCAGAGACTGTGAAAAAGTGTTTTTTAAAATCAGGATTTCCTTGTCAAGAAACATTCACTGAACATAATGAGGTGAAGGAAAATTTAACACTCATTACCGACCTAATTAAAGACGTGATACCTGCAATTGAGATTGAAGATGTTATCAATTTCGACAATGATTTGGCAACAACACAAAATATAAAATGAGCCGTTGATTCTTTAAATGAAATAAGAGGGGAGTCCTCGAAATATAAAGGAGCTCAAATTTCCGAAGAAGAAAAAGAAGAGGAAGAAAATGCCCCACGAGAGCTGAATATATTTAGCTACAAACAAGCATTTGTTGAATGTGAATGATCTCCAAGAATTTGCTACTTTGCACGACGATCCTGCTTTGATAGACCTCCTGCAAGATATAGAGAACCACATACTTGCCCTTGCTATGACTAAAACTAGGCAGCCTACCCCACTACAGCTATGGAGGAAGTGAAATTAACTAAAAATGTTAGTAATCTCTTTTTTTACTTTTTATTCACGATATTTGTGATGCAGATACTGTAGTACTCTAAATAGTTTGCTTGTAATTTGGGAATCCTTTATAAGAAGGAAAACTGCGAAGATGGAAACATATTTAAGGAACCATCATGTTCCTTCATAGACAGGTTTTACTGTAGTTTGTTGGAGAGTCATAAAATTGAAAAAGAGGCCAAACTTCTAAAACATTTGGAAAAACCTTTGGAATTGATCATTTGGGAGAAGGTATATATTCAGAAGAACAAATTTAGATCCATGAATTTCGAAATTCCCGATGAACGGGGCCTGATCTCAAAGTTCATCAAATCAACACAAGATGGCAATGTTATAGATGGAGATTCCAACGAAAATCTGGTAGCCATAATGTTGGTTGAAAATGGGAGGGATGTTCCTCCTGAAAACTGCAGTTCCCATGTTTTAAGAAAACATAAACTATGAGGTAAGATGTAAAAAATGACTTCATGAATAATTTTATTTATTTATCCTAGTGGAGTTAAGACCATATGGCTTTCTCTTCCACTCACCAGGACAAACATGTTACATTAGAATACTCTAATATTAAATACTAAATGAAGATTTGATCAATAATATCTTATATAAGATAAGAGGGACTCCTTTTGAAAACTGCAGTTCCCGTGTTTAAAAAACATAAAATGTGATATAAGATGTGACTCGTTAATTCATTGATAATATCTATTAGATTATGATCTATAATACAACCAAGTTAATGATAGTTAAGATTAAGGCTAAAACTAATAAAAAAATTAATTAATTAATTACCTCAAGAAAAAAAATATATATATATATATATGGTTTTAAAAAATGTGAAAAATGCATTAAAATTGAACAAGATGTTGAAGTGAAATCTTGGGTGGATGTATCTCTAAGATTATGAAATATGAAAGAGGTTGTACTGATTTTATAATGTAATGTAAAATTCCCAATAAAAAGATATTCTTAATAAACAAAGCGACCATTTGCAATATTGAAGCAACGGTTTCGTAGCATTTGGCACTCGGGAATTAACATGTATATACAATAGGAAAATATGCATTTAGATTGAAGTTTCTCAGATAGCTCAGTTGATAGAGCATTTGTGCAGAAAGTGAAAGGTCCTGGGTTCAAACCCCAGTCTGAGCATATATTTTTCTCTTCAAATTTAATTTATCCATCATTGAGTTGTATGAAATGAACAATAAAAAAATACAAATTTTATTGTTTTAAATGTTCCCTAAAGATGTAATGAATGTTATGTGGACAGCATACTGACCCATTGAGACATCAAGTAGGCAACTAAGGTATTACTAGGACGAAGGAGGTCAGTAAATTTTGCTTAGAGGCCTCTTTATTCAGGCTTAAGGATTTTTTAAGAGCCTGAAAATCTTCAGACTCAAAGACATATGGCTTAAAGTCCCTCTTGGAAGACTTGCTCCTTGGATTTTTCGATCCTGAAAAAATCTATTGACCCTGACTGGGTTTGAACCTGTGACCCTCGGTATCATAGGCAATGAACAAAATCATTAGTCCACCATGGCCTACTAAGTGTAAGCAGTTACTGCAGATTTTTCTACTTCCCCATTTTTTACATTCCTAAAGTGTTCCTTCATTATGGTTTTCAAATTTCTTTTTGTTTTCTCCATGTAAATTTTATCACAACTCCCACATTTTTATCTGATATATGCGTATTAATTTATTGTCTTCTTCCATTCTCTTCATTTTGTTGGATTTTATTATTGTATTGTTTATATTTTCAGCAGGAGCGAGAATGAAGTGTGATGAATCATGGAGTGAGCAGCCAGCTATGGACTCAATTCCTACAGAAGTTCCGAGTCTGATTGGACTGGACTGGCTGTTTGAACACACCGACAGTGAGCCTGACGACACGCCTCATTCCAACCCTGGTGAGTCCACACAACTAGAGACATACCACACATTTACTGTACCTCTTCCAAGCTAAGTTCCAGTTGTAATGTAAACAAACCAGATGTATTCATTGGTAGAATAACTGTTTACATTCAAGGGTGTAAGAAAATGTAGTACATTTCCTAACACTCAAAATAAATATATTAAAAATAATAAAAATATATATTATCTAGCACATGTTTATGTAAGTTATAGGGAGTATAAGATTAAATTAAAATACTTCATACCTCACCTCATCCCAGTCTTCTAATTATACTGCAGTTTCAAAGCCTTGGCAGCTTCATCTTCAGTAATATCTCGTCAGTTGAGTGTGAGTCGGAGTTGTGGTTGAATATGCAACTGATTATGTTTGAAACTGTGATATCGTGAAAAACATGAAATTTATGAGGTGAGTTGTCAAAAAATGTTCTCCAATGAATTTCAATGATTATATCTCATAATTCATAGTTAAATATGGGAAATAACATTATGAGGTTCTTAATTCGTAAATTAATGAGTCATTTTTAACATCTTACCTCATATTTTATGTTTTTTTTTAAATACAGGAACTAGTTTAATGAGAAGGATCTCTCTCATTTTCAACCGACATTATGACTACCGGATTTTCATTGGAATCGTTGGAATCTCCATCAATAACATTGCCATCTGGTGTTGATTTGGTGAACTTTGAGATGAGGTCATGTTCATCAGGAATCTTGAAATTCATGGATCTAAATTTATTCTTCTGAATATATATCTTCTCCAAAATTGTCAATTCTAAAGGTTTTCCAAATATTTTAAAAGTTGGACTTCTTTTTCAATTTTATGATTCTCCAATAAACTATGTGCTGCAATAGCTGATTTTTCAATTTCACCATTTTTAATATTTCTAAAGTGTTCCTTAGTGCGAGTGTCCAAATTCCTTTTTGTTTTTCCTATATATACTTTATTGCAGTCCTTACAATTAATTTGATAAATTTGATTTTTTGCTATCTGGGGTGTTCAATTTCTTATTAGTTATTAGTAGATTACCAAAGCTAAATTTATTTATCGGTGCCAACGTAATATTAAATTTCTTGAAATTTTTTTGAAATTTGTTATGTATTTCAGGGTAAGTAATTTTCTTAAATTGTTTTCCTTTCTTTGAATCAGATTGCAAGGTAGTGTATTCTTTTAAATCTTTTTTGTTATCTGAATTTCTTTAATTTATTTACAATTATTTCTTTTCCAAAACCATTTAAATTTGCTATGTTCAAAATGTGATTGTATTCTTTATTAAAATCTCCTTCATTTAATGAAACATTTAATAATCTATATATCAAATTGTTGAAAATTGCATGTTTATGTGCAATATGACTAAAACCTCAAGATTTTATATAATTGTCTATATGAGTATCCTTCTATATATATTGAATTCAATTTTTCCTTGTAGTTCATTCCTTATTAAGTAAAGGTCCAAAAATGGGATTTGCTTATCCTTTTCCAATTCCATAGTGAATTTTACAGTTTCATCTTGAAGGTTGAGTAATTTCAATGCATCTTCAATATATTTAGAATTTATCACAGAGAAAATGTCATGTATACCAACATTTGAACATCCAGGGATAAGCATTGGTGATATGACACTCTAAATAACCCATAAATAAATTTGCCAAAAATGGTGAAAGTGGGTTACCCATAGCCAGTTCCCTGTTTAAAGAAACATAAAATATGAGGTAAGATGTTAAAAATGACTCATTAATTTACAAATAGCTCATAATGTTTACTTCCCAACATTAATTTAATTTTATGAAGTAATATTCATTTAACATTTGGTCAGAGTAATGTTTAAATATATCACTTCACAAATTTCATGTTTTTCATGATACCAGGTTTCAAACAGAACCCCATTCATCTCCGAGTCGGAGATTTGACTGAAGATGGTTGGAATTCCATTTGAAACCTGGTATCGTGAGAAACATGAAATTTGTGAGGTGAGATATTTAAATATTATATTAACTGAATAAGCACTGTTTTTTGTTATGAATTTCATTTGTTTCAAATGGCAGCTTTTCCTTTAAATTTTTTGAAGCATCAAAAAGGAAAACCTTTGAAAAGCAGAGAGAAACAAATTATTTTGAATGTTTTCTAACAGTTTAGTAAAAAAAAATCCTACATTAGGCATTGAGGACATGGTGAAAATAACAGCAGAATTTACGGTAAGTCAGCATGGTACATATATTCTGCTCATAGAACTAATGAAGTTGAAAATAAAGGATATCTATCGACATGGAAAAAGCGTAAAGTGTGATTAGGTAGGCCCATATATAATTTTTTGCCATAAAGAAATAAGAAATGAAAGTTGGTAATTATTAGTACCTTCTTACCTTGTATTCAGTCTTATTTCCTGAAAAATATGATGTAGCCTAAGAAAAATATTTCTATCATTGACAGTTGCGTACATAATTCAGTCATATGGGAGGTAAAAGTATCACCATGGTTCCCCCAATAGATACCTTATGAAAGTTTTATTTACAGTACAAATGGAACATAGCTTGGAATTAGTGTAGTAAATAGGATCCATGAATTATGTAGATATATGGTCCATCACTAACTCACTTGCACCCAGAGTTTCATGAACTTAATATTTCCAAATATTCTTATCTTGAGCTAATGTTTTCCAATCTTCCCCTGTTTAATTCACCTCTTTCAAATCATGGTTAATGTTATTCTCCAGCCTCATTATTGGGCAATTTATTTCTGGCTTTCCTATCCCTCTTTCATTCCCCATTCATGCCACATGTCCTGCCCATCTCACTCTATGAGAATCAACTCTTATTATATTTGGTTTCCAATGAAGATCATGTAGCTCCTGTTATGTAGTCTTCTCCATTCACCTGTCTGTCATTCTTTGGTCCAAACATTTTTCAAAGAACTTGTAATTCTTTCTCCTCCTATAAAGTAAGAGTCCATGTTTCACATCCATATAACTGGGAGAATGACAGTTTTATATATTGAGAGAAGTTAGGATGACAAGAGTCCCTGTAATGCATAATAGCACCTTTATAATAATCATCATCATCGTGTTTGGTGTTACACCCCATTGCAGGCCTTGACCGTCTCAACTATGCGCCTCCATCAATTTCTATCTTCTGCGCCTTCCTTCTTCATCCCTGCACTACTATAACCTTCAGATCCGGTTCGAATGCGTCTGGTAAGAGGTCTTCCAACTTTTCTTTTTCCCTCTGTTTTAGAGAATGTGGCTCTACGGGCAATGTCTGTTTCTTCCAGTCGATGTAAATGGCCCAGCCATCTCAACCTTATTCTGACCATGTCAGTATCACCATATAATTCATGATTATACCTACTGTGCCATTTGCCATTTTCATTTATTGGTCCTTAGATTTTCCTTAGAATCTTTCTTTGAAAGACTTTTAATTTATTTTCATCATTTGTAGTTAATTGCCAAGTTTCACTTCCATACAGGATAACAGGTGTAAATAACTTTAGCTTTCTTTACATCAAAATCTTTGGAAAAAGAGTTAATAATTTCCTCGTCTGATTACCTTGATTTGCTCTCTCACAAGAAACATCATTTTCAGTCAAAAACTGACATGTGATGTCAGTTGGAAATCTTGTATATTTTCGCCTCTGTTGTTGGACAACTTCACAATTAAACCTCTTTCCCTGGGAACTTCATTATTTTGATTGTGAGGTTATTCTGCCCAACACCCGTGGCAGAAAATATATAAGTGTTCCCAATAGTTGGTTTATGATGGAAAACATGTTCCAAGTGAAACAGGGAAATGTAAAGATAAATTATATTTGAAGATTATATATATATATATTCTTGGGTAGCTCAGTTGGTTAGAGCGCTAAAGGTACAGACTTTAGAGACTCGAGTTCAAATCCCGACTCAAGCATTCATTTTTCTTTTGATATTATTTGCCTTCATTGCCAAATGTCAAAAATATATTTATAATATCTATATATACAAGCGTTACTGCTATAAAGTAAATATTCTCTAAAAATTTGCTTAACTGTTATGTTAGCCACCAGATGTCAGTTGGAACAAATTTCCGCTACCTCTTGTGTGAATTGAGAATACTACATGTATAAGAAAATTGTATGTTTGAATTGGAATTCTTGGGTAGCTCAGTTGGTTAGAGCGCTAAAGGTACAGACTTTAGAGACTCGAGTTCAAATCCCGACTCAAGCATTCATTTTCTTATCATATCATATCATATCATATATATATATATATATATATATACAATAGGAAGTAATATTAAGTGGTTTGTTTAATAATTGAAACATTTTGTCTGATCATTCTTATCTCTTGTAGTTGTTTTTATCGAACATATGTTTCAAGGCTTCTTAGCCCCATCATCAGCAATTACAGACTCAATAAATATATATATATGCTCAGAAAAGTATACTCTTAGACTGGGGTTTGAACCTAGGACCTTTTGCTTTCTATGCAAGTGCTCTACCAACTGAGCTACCTGAGAAACTCCGATATAAATGCAAATCTTTCTCTTATATTTTAAGGATATATTCAGTTAATTCCCGAGCGGTAGAGCATTCACATAAGAAGCGAAAGATCGTGGGTTCAAATCCCAGTCTGATCATATATATTTCTCTTCAAATATAATTTATCCAATCTTTGAGATGTATGAAATGAATAATAAAAAAACATTGAAATGTAAAGATGTTTGTTAAAACACCTCATATCAGTTTTATATTTAAATATCATGCTCCAGTGCTTTGGTTCCCATTACAGTGTTCAATTCTCCAATATCATGTCCTTGGGGATTGACTTTTGGAAAAGACCCTGTTCTATCATTTCCATCCATTCATGGTTTAAAGATAAATATCAAGAAAACACAGTCATGAAAATATATGGAAGTCGGAGATGGTTGGAGGCATATTTGGAATCTTCCTTCCAAAAGGAGGACACGATAAGAGGATGATGATGATGATCATCATCATTTCCATCCATTCAAGCCCTCCTTTCTCAACATTCTTTTTTTTTCAAAACTTATTCTTGTCTTCTACACCTCTTGGTCTCTTCCCTGCTATTCTGAATTCCAGTGCTTGTCTTGGAAACCTTCCAGTATTCATTCTTTCAACATTGTCATACCATTTTATTCTTCTGTCCTCCATTTCATATTGTATTTTGTACAACTTCAAAATTTCTCTTCTTTTGTGTTCTGTATTCTATCTCTTCTGTTTTTACTAATCTGATTCTTAGAAACTTCATCTCTGTTCCTGGAGTTCTACTTAAATCCTTTGTTACTGTCCATTTTTTAACTCCATAAATTAATATATCTTTAAAATATGTTTTATACCATATATGTCCGAATGTAAGGCACACACAAACATAAGCCTGGCCCAAATTCAAGGTTTAACAAAATAACAAAATGAACATAAGGTTAATCTCAAAATCAGAGATGTACGACAGAAAAGCAAAATGTTTCTATCAGATCACGAAAATGTGTACCATATATAATTTTTTTATTGGAATATTCCACAATACAGTGTTTCTCCTTCAAACCAAAGTGATTTGTCGCCAGAGGTTCCTGTCTAAAGCATCTTCTTCCCTCATCTCTATCTTCCATACTTCTCCTCACTCCATCTATCCATTCTCAAGGTCTGCCTCTTGCACTTCTTCCATTAGCTTTCCAATCAAAGATCCGTGTTTCATAACAACTTTAATGTTCTGGCTTCTGTTGGCTATACTGTTTTTTTTAGTCTCTACCAAGTGGCATTGTTGCAAGTACTTCCTGAGAACAACAATAAGAATTAAGTTATCGGTGGATAATAATATAAATGAAAAAATTAGTAAGAAACCAGAAGTGAGTATATAAGGTTAAGTTTATATTTAGGCAGTTTGTAATGGAGAGAATGCTAACCAAAGGAATGTCTTTCAATGTGAGTTTAAAAAGAAAAGTTATCTTACATGATGAAAAATATAGAAACAACATGCTAGTCATATGTTCACTGTTGCAGAAACAAATGTCTGACAATGGAGACTTACCATAACCTATCTAAATAACTGGCTCTATTCAAATTCATAGGTTCATGGCCAAGCAGGCATAAGCTCTCCATACATCCCTGTCTTGAACTAATGTTTTCCAATCATCCAATCTCCCACCTCATTCTTGGTCTAGCAACTGGGTGTTTTCCCCTCTGGTTTTTCTACAAGAAGCTTCCTTGCACCTCTTTCATCTCCTATTCGTGCCACATGTCCTGCCTATTGCTAAAATGTATAATTTGTATGCGAATATAAGGTGCATCACAATTTTGCGGACCCAATAACTTAGTTGAAAGTTTGCCTTACATTTGGAAATATACGGTACATTGTTCTATTCAACTCAATGGTATGTCCTAATTCAGCAACAGAAGCTTTTAATTAAATGGTAACATTTGGCAATATTTTGTATCCTTCTGTTTATTTATTTATTTATTTTGGCTTCTTTGTTAACATCACTTCCTAAATAAATTTTTTGACTTGTTTAAGATACCCCCCTGATGAATTTAATTTTTTAATTTCTGTTGATGAAACGGATAAAGGAATAAATTAATATTGATAAGTTGGTGCACCTGCTTGCATTCCCTCACAATTAAAAAGCATGACAATGTTGGTAACACTGACTCTGCTTCTCTGTCTGTCTGCTCCCTTCTCTTTCTTCTCTGCATGCCCTGCCTCGTAGATGGCACTCTGTGGAACTACACACATTCCGATGACGATGGACCAAGCTGCGCAGAGACTTCGGACTCAGACAGGCACAGTAAGTACAGCCACACCCTTAGAGCTCTGTTCCTCAGCTGTCCTCTTCTTCTACTAGGGCATTCGATAAGTAATGGCAAAATTCTTGTAATTCGGTGATCCTAGTGGTGACCATTGTAATCTTGTAGTATGTTGTTGAGAAATCTTTGTTATATACAAATCTCATAAGACTTAAACTAAGATTATTTAATTCAAATGTGACATTTATTTTATTATACGGCTGTGAAACTTGGAAGGGTACAAAACAAATTGGAAAGAAATTGCAAATCTTCATAAATTGTTGCCTGGGAAATATCTTGGGTATATGATGGCCAGAGCGTTTGGCATGGATTTGCTGCAGTAGACCCCGTCCGGAGAACCAAATGGGAGAATATTTTACCTCTGGAAAATTTTACCCCAGTGGAACTCATGTCTGCATTTCTTCACCAGTTATATTATATGTATGCAAAACATGGCCTCTTACTTTAAGGGAGGAAAGAAGATTACAAATATTTGAGAATAAATTTTTAGGGAAATTTTTGTACCAAAGAGAGAGAAACAGACAGGTGAATGGAGAAGACTGCATAACAGTGAACTACATGTTCTTTATAGGAAGCCAGATATAATAAGAACAATTAAGTCTCATATATTGCAATGGGCAGGACATGTGGCACAAATAGGGGATGAAAGATGTACATGGAAACTTCTTGTAGGAAAACCAGAAGAAAAATGACCAGTTGGTAGACCAAGAGTGAGGTGGGAGAATAACATTAACCAAGATTTGAGGGAAGTAGATAATACAGGAAATGACTGGAAAACATTAGCTCAGGATAGGGATGTATGGAGAGCTTATGTCTGTGCAGCCATGAACCTACAGGTTTGACAGTGCCAGTGAGTTAGTTATATGGTAGCCAGGCATTATAACAGATAAAGAACTCTGGAGAACAAATCAAAATGAAATTTGTAAAGAAATTAAATTTAGAAAATGGAAATAGGTTAATCATGTGTTATGGAGAGAGAATGATAAAATCACAAAATGGCATTTGGTTGGAACCCCCAAGGATTGAGAAGGAGAAGAGGAAGACCTAGGGCAACATGGAGTAATACCATCAGGGAAGAAGGTGAACAGGCAGGGATGAGTTAGAATGAAATTAAGGCATTGGCAAACAACAGAGTGTGTTGGTGAGCTTTATCAAGACCCAGTGCTTCCCAGTGGAGTGACCAGGACTAATACTGCTTTTTTGTATAAATGTGTAATATTGAAAGTCTTGAAATAGCAACATTTTGTGTATAGATTCAGGCTCGAATCTATGAATGCATTAGACCATAAAAGTCGTTCTCTGCCTCTAATCTGCTGAGAAAGTTGCATCCAAATACGTTTTTGTGTACTCAAAAATCTGTTCATGCGATAATAATTGTTGAAATTCCTAAGCTACCTGGCGAGGTGACTTAGCAGAGAAACGAATCGTGAGCAACCCAATGGGAACCAATGTAGTTTGAAACCTTGCCGCGTACCTTGCTGCTTTATCCAAGATGTCAGACCTTGAAGACTTCGATCATGTTTTCGGTATATGCAGAGAAGAGGAATTTGATAGAGTCTACCAAAGAATTCAATTGGAAGAACAGGAGAATCGGTGTAATATTGCACGATGCAGACGTCGTCGTATACGGTATTATATGCGGGACGCAAGCGTAAATGCATTCCTCTAGCAGACAAAAATAACAGAAGTGGTTTTATCGCTGAGAATTCTGGGTAATTTGTTGCCAATATTATGAAAACTACAATTTTCATGCATGACCAGTAAGTGGGTAGCTTATTCGATCTTTGCACTTGCTCACGGAAAGTCAGCTCACCAGTGATTGGAAGTAATTTGAGTAGAGACTAATGTATTTGCATGCAGCCCTCTCTGTTTCTCACATTTAGTAAGTAATACTGCCATAAAAGATGTTCAGTAGAATTTGTTTAGAAGGTGGAATTGGGAAGTACTCGAAATCCACCAAATTCACCAGACAGGAGCCCTTGTGACTATAAATTATTCTTAAAGATCAAAGAACCTCTAAGAGGCATTAATTTTCAATCAAAGGTTGATATCCTGAAAGTTCTAGATTGATCAGTGAAAGAGATATCCAGAAACGGTACTGCAGATGAAGTGCGCCATCTTTCAAGGATTTGGCAACATCTAGTTGACTTGACTAGAGACTATAAATGAAGTTCAAAAGTAATCTAAATAAATTTTTGTGTGATGTTATAACAGTGTTGCTATTTTCGAATGCCCTAGTATAATAACAATGTACAGGGACTTTTTTACCTCCAGATGTGATGGTTGGTTGGTTTCTGTTTGCAGACACTGAAGATTTACTTAATTTTTCATGAATCCAAAAAAAAAAAAATGTTTACTCTCATAAAGGCTGAAACACACACACACACACACACACGATGTTGAATAATACTAACAAAATAGGACTGGAAGTAAACATCAATAAAACTATTTTGAAAAGAAAAAAACCCTGGACCTCTCGTTCTCCATACAAGTATGCTATCATCATTACACTATTCAAGCTGTGATACAAATGTTAAAATTTCTTTATTAATATACAATTCTCAAAAAAAAAATTAACAAAACTAAATATATGGTCACATGTAGAAATACATCCACCGCTGTGGTCTCAAGGTAGTGTGCTGCTTTGTCACGCAGTGGGCCCAGGTTCAATTCCCGATCGGGACAGGCTTCTGGATGAGGTTTTTTCAGGGTTTTTCCTTACCTGTAAGACATGTCAGGAAACTTAGGGCACAATGATCCCCAAAATCATCTGGCCATCATCATCATCATCGTCCTTATTATCATCTTCATCCCTCATTGGTGTGGAAAGCTACCACACCTATAATTCCTTAGTAGAGCTACAAAGTATAGCATGAAAATGCTATGATTGCAGTGAAAGACCTGCCCTCGAGCAGAATTACTATAGAATGTAGAAATACATTATATAATGGAAATGGATAATTAATGACAAATGAGGGAAATTTTGAAGAAGTGGCTGAATTGAAATATCTAAGAATAATAATTACAAACATAAATCATATGCACAAAGAAATTAAACATTGGCTCAATTCTGGAAATGCATGTTATTGTGTATTACAAGGACTTTTGTCCCAATTTCTCTCAAAAAAACATTAAACTGAAAATATATAAAACTGTTATTCTCCCAGTTATATTATATGGATGTGAAACATGGACTCTTTAACTTTTAAGTGAGGAGAAAATATAACATGTATTTGAGGATAGGAAAATTTTTGAATCAAAGAGAGATGAACAGACAGGCGAATGGAGATGACTATGTAGCATTATATGTATAGGAAACAAGACATAACAGGAAGAATTATGTCTCATAGACCGTGATGGGCAGGATATGTGACATACATGGGGGAATGAAAGAAGGGCAAGGAAAATCAGAGAAAAAATGCCCAGTAGGCAGGCCAAGAACGAGATGGAAGAATAATCTTTTTCTTCCTTTGGCTCTACGGTCCTCTTAAGAACCTTGGCCTCCTTCATAAGAACTGCCCATTCTTCTCTATTACCTCCTTTTTACCTTCAGTTGTCTTTCAGTCCGGCAGTTGCTTTGAGGTTTCTGAACAATTTTATTTTTACGGAATAGGGTTTAAACCCTATGCCCAACCGCCCAGCAATCCTGAGGGGACAATGTTTTCTCCCCTAGCTGATAGGTCCCAATTTAAACATCGGGAATTCACTTTTGCCATTGCATTACCCAGGAGCCACAACAAGGACATACATGCATAGCACTTTGTAGGAATAAATGGCATTTCTCGAGCTTTTAGATGGAGTGTAACTGTCAGCAAGCTACACCCCCTCAAGACCACATACTACATCTTTGGCCCCCAGATTATACTAAGGATGATTGGAAAACATTAACACAGGATAGGGATGCATGGAGAGCTTATGTCAGTGCGACCATGAACCTATGAGTTTGATAGTGCCAGTGAGTTAGTTTACTCCCATTTTAGTTTTTATTTCATAGTTTCTAATCTTGTCTCTTTTTGACATCATCCTACATTTCACCTAAAGTATATCAGAGTTTGAGACAAAGTTGAGATGCATTATGTTTTTTTGATCTAAAACTAAAGGTTTTTATGAATCATATATACTAAGACGTTGGCATAGTGATCTAGTGCTTGTGTTTCTTGCCTCTAGTCCCGAGGTTCGCAGTTCAAATCTGACCAGAGTCAAATTTTTATGTTGGAAATATCCAATGGACAAGTCCTCTGGGTGGGGTTTTAAGTGTGGTTTCCGAGTCTGAAGATTTTCAGTCTCTTGAAAGAACCTCAAGTCTGAAAAAATTCTGCATAAACTAATTTAATTTCTCATCAAGTTAAATTTATGGCCCATTTTGCTGGTTTAAGGAATATTATTCAGTTTTATTATGAGAAAGGGAAATATGCTGTACATAGAAAAATTTGTATATGTTCAAAAATACTGGAAAACGTAAATTAATTTACGTACCGTGGATATACATTAACATTTTTGGCTGATGTAGACGTAGCAAATAAAATTATTAATTTTAATAAAACCATGTGAACAATAAATTCAGTAATGAAACCTTCTCTAGTCCAGAGAGATACCAGAATACGGTTATACAAAACCTTAGCAAGTCCTGCAGTTTGCTGCGGCAATGAGGCATGGACTTTGAGGAAAGGAGAAGAGAGTAATTTCTAGTGAAATGAGATTCATGAGATATACAGCAGGATATACCAAATGGGATCACAAACGCAATGATGATATCTTGAAGGAACTACGTTTAAAACTGGTCATTGAATACATACATAGATACCAGAACAACTAGATGAATCATTTGTGATAAATGAGTTCAGTAATAGTTCCCAAGGCCATGCTTCATTATTGTCCAACAGGGAAGAGATCTCTGGGCCATCTAAGGAAACACTGGATACAAAATTCATCAGTGAGATCATAACAGGGCTATAGGCCTAAGACTTGGTTGGATGAAGAAGAAGAAGATTATGATAAAATAAACATGACAGTTTTTGAGTGATTTTTAAATTACTTCTAATGGCTGGATTTTGCTGGTTTTTATAACATCTTTATAATTTTATTTAAATAGCATATACTGAGTTTCATTGCAAAGAAGTAGCAAATTGTGGCTGCTATAGCAATTTTTAATGCTTTGGTTTTGTTGGTTAATATACTCAATCTTACTTTTCTTAATTGTTTGCTATATTCTGAGTTTGGTTGTGAAAAAACAAAAATTGCAGCTGGTAAAGTGTTAAAACACACATACACGCACGTGCACACACACACACACACACAACACATATATATATATATATATATATATATACACACACACACATACATAGTGTGTGCCCAAGAGCCGGTCTTTCACTGCAAACTCAGCATTCTCCACTCTTTCCTTTAACTCAGCTTTCCTTTCGTATCCACATACAAACCATTTATGTTAATATTGTCTATCATTTGATGTCTTTTTCTGCCTCTAACTTTCTTTCCATTGACCATTCCTTCGAGGGCATCCGTCAGCAGGCAGCTTCTTCTTAGCCAGTGGCCAACCCAATTTATTTTCCTCCTCTTTATGAGTTCCAGCATTGTTCTTCCTTCATCCACTTTGTCTAGCACATCTTTATTTTTTATTTTGTCTGTCCATTTAATATGTTACATCCATCTCCATATCCACATCTCAGAAGATTTCAGTCACTTTTCCTCATTCCGTCATAATATCTAAGTCTCTGCACCATATAATGATATACTCCACACAAAGCAGTTCAGTAGCCTCTTCTGTAATTCTTTTGCCAAAGGTCCGAAGAAAATGCTTCTCTTCTTGTTAAAAGCTTCTTTTTTTTTCATTGCTATCCTCTGCTTTACTTGACCGCAGTTCATGTTACTGCTGATAGTACAACCCAAATATTTGAAGCTCTCCACTTGCTCAATAGCCTAATCTTTAATCCTAATATATATATATAAGGGGACTGTCAACCATTGCATGCTGAAACCTACCTTGAAATTTCTCTCTGAGAAATGTTGTGATATACCAAGGCCTTTCTTAAACTGCAAGGCACAGAAATTGAAGCCAGAATCCAGCAATGTACAGAGCTAATGAATTTCCTGCTTGAATAAGAGCTGTGTGGACAGCAGGTAATGACAGTTATCCAATCTATCAATTCAGCAATTATATTATTTCCTTATAGCTGAATAGATTTTGTGCTTGATTTGTGTGTCTTGCAGTTAAAATGGCAGATAATTTTTTTTTGGATATGACTTGTGCATCATAATGCTTCTCTGGGAAAAATTTGAAGGTAGGTTTTGGCATGCAATGGTTGACATTTCCTTTGTGAATTTCATTGCAAAGAAGTGGAAAAGTGCTGCTGCTATAGCAATTTTTAAATTTTTGTTTCATGTTAACCCTCATTGCTAATGCTTTGGTTTTGTTGGTTAACAATCTCAAGTTTACTTTTCTTAATAGTTTGCTTTATTGTGAGTTTGGTTGTGGGGAAAAAAAAAAATGCAGCTGGTATATATATATATATAAGTGATCCAACTACAGGCCTCAGGAGGCCCTTGGGGTAGTAGGAGGTTAATGCTCCCACTTTTCCTGGACAATCGGCACTTGATGTCAGCCAGGTTGTCAGCCCTGCACGACGGCCGCCTTTACCCCAGAACATGTGTCTGGTACTCATTTTCGTTAGAGGCTGAGTCGACCTCAGGGCCATAGTGCCGCCAGAAGCTTTGGGTCAGTTTAAAAATCCTGACCCCACCGAGACTCGAACCCTCGACCTTCCGGCTTTTGCGCAGTGCCTTACCCACTTTTGCCCCACACATATATATAGTTAGTTAGGCATAACTCCCAGAGCAAGGACAAATTCCTCTCTCTGTTGTAAGTAGTGAAACTTGTGTTCACAAGATTTAATGCAGGTCCTTCCATTGCAACAAGTCATTATAGCAAGTTTTTGCTAAAAAAATTCAGCTAATTATGAACTTTACATGGAAATGCAGTTCTTACATTCAGTAGCAGGTGTGACAATTTTGGAAAAAGAAATGAAGATATTAGAAAATACTTAAATATTTTTAATTTAACAAATAGAATTGACAATATGAGAAACAACTGGTATGAACATACCAACCTCAGCTGTTATTAAAATACAAACCAATAGGAATAGAAGTATTGGATGCCCATTTACTAGATGGGAAGATTCATTAAATTCCACTTGATGTGAAAACAGGTCAGAAGGCCTAATTTCATGAAGTAGAAAAAGAAGACATGGAAATTAATGTTCCAGACAAGCTGTCTATAGGCCATGATCTAAGTAGTATGGCAGATATATTTGGACTAATAATTAGGAATATTATAGACGTTACAAATAAAAGAACAAGAAAAATAAATTAATATTTAAGTCACTATGCATATAATCATATCCAGAATGTAAAGTTGGAAATCTTGGGTTCAAATCCCTGCTCATGTCTCTAGTTATGTTAACCATGGCCTACAGTGTGTTACTTGTATGTTTGCACAGATAATGGACCGAGCAGCAAGGAGACGGACGGTGACTCTGGAGGAAGTTCGAGCACAACGTTGAGTCTGGAGCACAGCCATGAGGTCACTAAACTGTTGCAAGATCCAGTCACTACAGCGAGAAGTGATGCTTCGAGTGGCAAGAACCAGGGAGCTATACCCAAGCAGAGGCGCAGCACCAGGATGGGCGTCGGCACCTTAATGTCATCAGGTATTTATACCATCAGGTTGTTGGATGGATACCAGTCTGATACTGGCTCAAATTTGATGAGAAAGTTTGTTCTGCACATGGACTCAAACCAGCACAATTCCAATAAATTATTGTAATCAATGGTAAAGAGAAAATTTTTGCCTGAACCGGGAATCGAACCCCAAACCTTCAGCTTTCCATGCTGCTGCTCTGCCATTGAGCTAACTCAGGCTACATTCCCATCCAAGCATAAAGATGCAGGGTTCGATTCCTGGTTCAGGCAAAACATTTTCTCTTTACCATTGATTACAATAATTTAGTTGTGTACATTAATTTACTTACTTCTATCATAGTAACAGCTTTAGCTTTTTAATATTAATTTAATAAATAATGCTATAGCTGTGTGGAGTCCCTTCTTGTCTTCTTAATGTAGAAGCCATTCATTGTGTATTTGTGAATGATGATTCATTGCATTGAATGTGGGATCGAGAGAGTAAGGTAAAGGGAGAATTTATGCTTGGATGGGATGGTCAGAGCATCAGCATGCAAAGCTGAAGGTTCAGGGTTCGATTCCCGGTTCAGGCAAAATTCTTTCTGTTTACCGTAGATTACAATAATTTAGTTGTGTACATTAATTTACTTAATTCAATCATAGTAACAGCTTTAGTTTCTTAATATTAATTTAAGCAATTCCTATAGTTGTGTGATAAGGCATTAAATTACTTGGTTGTGGTGAAGTAAAAATATAAGAAATATGTATCAATAATGTAAAGTTTAGAAAGTGAAGCCGCTGTTATTGAACATGTGTGATAACATGGCAGGATGACGGATGTGATGAGATGAATTTTAATTTTTTTTTCAGTGCCTAAAGAGAGCACAGGACCATTACATCAGACACCTGTAGTGAGTGAGACTGAACGAAGGAGACAAGCCAGAAGAACAACAAGGGAACGAGGTACACCATTTTCATGTATTTTTCCATATTGTCGTGGTGACTGCAATAGGTCGTATGTCACAAAAAATCAGAATTGTGTTTTATTGTATCATCGTAACCAGCATTCACCTTTGCACAAGCTGCAAATGGTCCTATATCATCCAGGAATATTATAATATAATTTTAATAATCACCTTAAATATATTATTAATATTTGTAGAGATAATCGGTTTTCTTAGCATACTGAAAAGTATTTTAAAAAATGACGTACAACCTTTTGCAGTCACCACGATGATATGCTGATTAAATGTTCTTAAAAGAGATTGCAGTTTCAACTTAGGAATGTTTGGTCTTTTCAACAAATAAGAACCTGGGTTCAAATCCCAGTCTGAGCATATAATTTTTCTCTTCAAATATAATTTATCCTTTAGTGAGAAGTATTAAATTAATAATAAAAACATCGAAAGAAGCCTTACCGACTTTATAAAGTAATGTTTAAGTTAACCTTTTTTTATATAGGAATTATCACTGTGAGGTTCAATTCAATATTAAATTAAAAGATTCTTACCTCTCCTCACATTATTCTGTTAAGTAGATCGCGATTTCAGGCCTATAGCAGGCCCATCTTCAGTACACTGTTGTTGACCGGTGTTATGTCGACATAACACCGGTCAACAACAGTGTACTGAAGATGGGCCTGCTATAGGCCTGAAATCGCGATCTACTTAACAGAATAATGTGAGGAGAGGTAAGAATCTTTTAATTTAATATATAATAATGTTTAAGTATTTTATTTTAGGAAGTGATATTTTGAGGTTATTTTAATTAAATTATTTTTAGTCTGTTCATCTTGCCTCAATATTAATGTTGATTTGTTCTTGAACATGTTTTGATTATATCATAATCATCATCAGCATCTTGCCCAGACTGGTTAGATTTATGTTGCACACCCTGGATGTCGATGTCAGCTCCATCCTATGGTTGGCCAAAGAACCTCCAAACAAGGTCATGCTCTGTCGGTATTTCAAAATTCATAACTCTGTGTTTGTTCTTCTGAATATAGATTTTTTCCCAAATCGTCAGCAACCGTATATTTTCTGTTTTAATAATTTAGTGTCTGAATTTATATTATGTTTTTCAGACCAAACATGAAGAAATAGAAGAAAATAAACAAATACCTTTTTTGGATCTTAAATTGGTCAGAAACAAAGAAAAATGAAAAATTGAATTTGGGATTCATAGGAAAGAAACTCATATCGAAAATTTTATTAAATCAACAGGGTTCAATCCAATTGGACATAAATTAGCGGCCTTTAATAGTTTAACTCATAGATTGGTAAACTTACCCTTAAACGAAAAAGATTTCAAACGGGAGAAAAACATTTTAATCAAAGTAGCAAGAGTAAATGGGTTTGATGAAAAAATGATACACAAAAGGATAGAAAAGTATAAGAAACAAAAAATGATAAACAGAAGTACTCTTGAAAAAGAAAAACCACCTATGAAAAAATATAGGAAATTCACATATCACCCTTGGGTACACAATAAATTCCAAAAGATATTTGAGAAGTTTAATATTAAATTAGCACCGAAAAATAGCTACAGTTTAAACAAACTAATAAAAACCAACAAAAATGAAAAAAAAAACTATAAAATAAAAAATCAGGAATATATCAAATTGAATGTACGATTTGTGAAAAGACATATATATATATATATATATATATATATATATATATATATATATATATATATATAGGAAAAACAAAAAAAAACCCTAAAAATTAGAACCGAAGAACACATAAGAAATATTAAAAATGGGGAAATAGAAAAATCTGCAGTTGCTGCTCATGTTTGGTCTGAAAAAATAATATAAATTCGGACACTAAATTATTAAAACAGTTAGAAAATACAAAAGAGCTGACTATTTGGGAAAAAATCTATATTCAGAAGAACAAAAACAGAGTTGTGAATTTTGAAATACCGATAGAGAGACCTCGTTTGGAGGTTCTTTGGCCAACCACAGGATGGAGCTGACATCGACATCCAGGGTATGCAACATAAATCTAACCAGTCTGGGCAAGATGCTGATGATGATTATGATATAATCAAAACATGTTCAAGAACAAACCAACATTAATATTGAGGTAAGATGATCAGACTAAAAATAATTTAATGTTTAAATTCCCAAAAAATCTCTTTTTAAAATAGAAGCCGCCATTTGCATAATTGTAGCATTCAGCGATCAGGAATTAAGAATGTATAAGAGAAAAATTTGCATTTAGATTGGAGTGCCCAGATAGCTCAGCAATAGATCATTGGCCTAGAAAGCCAAAGGTCCTGGGTTCAAACCCCAGTCTGAGCATATAATTTTTCTCTTCAAATATAATTTATCCTGCAGTGAGAAGTACTAAATTAATAAAAAACATTGAAAGGAGCCATACTGGCTTTATAAAGTAATGTTTAAATTCCCAATGTCTTCTTAAAATAAAAGTCGCCATTTGCATAATCGAAGCAAAAGCTCATAGCATTCGGCGATTGGGAATTAAGAATGTATAAGAGAAAAATTTGCATTTAGATTGGAGTGCCCAGATAAGTCAGCAGTAGAACATTGACCTAGAAAGCCAAAGGTCATTGGTTCAAACCCAAGTCTGAGTGTATACTTTTCTCTTCAATTATAATTCCACTTCTTGCTCATTTATATTGGAATGTACTTCCCAAGTGCTTGGAATTCTAAAATGTTACAACATATAGGAATAAATATTTGTTTAATACCATGATACTTGTGTGGTGTTTGAATTACAGGACACGGTGAAGATGCCTCCAACAACACAGAGGATATTCCTGGAGCTCCTACAAATAAACAAGTGAGACTGCTACGAAGAGAGTCGAGGTCTGGACTTGACAAGGAGAAGCTTCCGTCCATGTCTGCTGATGAGGAAAACCATGGTAACTTAAACACATGCAATAAAGTAGAGTAGGTAATTCAATCCCATTCAAGAATTTAATTCTACTGTTTCATTTCAAATTTACAATCATTAAATAGAAATGGACACTTAACAACAAATGAGGTAAATTTTGAAATGTTGGAAATCAAACATTACTATGGATTCAATAAGTAATGGCAACACTCGTAAATTAATGAGTCATTTTTTCACATCTTACTCATATTTTATGTTTCTTTAAACACAGGAACTATTAAATAAATGAGTCATTTTTTCACATCTTACCTCATATTTTGTGTTTCTTTAAACATGGGAACTAGTTAAGTTCACATACCATCCTTTAGTATTTGACAAGTTTCAAAAAATCTTCAACAAATTCAACATTAAGTTAGCACCGAAAAATGATTACAGCTGGGGTAATTAATAAAAACCAACAAAAATGAAAAGATTGAAGACGGCAAAAAATCGGGAATTTATCAAATTAATTGTAAAGATTGTGAAAAGATATACATAGGAAAAACAAAAAGGAATCTAAATACAAGATTAAAAGAACACCTCAGAAATGTTAAAAATGGAGAAACCGAAAAATCTGCAATAGCTGCACATGCCTGGTCAGAAAAACATAGAATAGAAACCAAAACAAAATTACTTAAACAATTGGAAAAACTGAAGGAACTCACAATTTGGGAAAAAATTTACATATGCAAGAATGAAAATACAACTATGAATTTTGAAATACCCAGTTATAAGGAGAGAGGACTGATTGGGAAGTTCGTCAGTCAGCCATCAGATGGCGCAGAGGTCAGTCTGCAGGATAGAAGGCCGTTGGACATCAGTTGTGAACGTGACACAGCATTGAGAATGTCACAAAAGTTGTGATGAAACCTAGATCTGCAAGAAGTTATGAAGTATGAGGTGAGTGAAATAATAAAAAATAATAATACGCCAAAATCAATAATAAAAAAATGGGAACTAGTGTTTACAGAAACATAAAATATGAGGTAAGATGTGAAAAAATACTCATTAATTTACAAATTTAGAACCTCATAATGTTCAAAGTTAAAATTGGGAAACACATTATGAGGTTCTAATGTTATTTCCCATATTTAACTATGAATGGCAACACTGTTGTAAATCAGCGATCCTAGTAGTGACCATTGTAATCTTGTAGTATGTTATTGAGCTGTCTTTGTTGTATAAATCTGTAATATTGAAAGTCTCGAAATAGCAATATTTTGAGAATACATTCACTGTTTCTCTCACATTTAGTAAGTAATACTGCGCTAAGAACATGTTCAGTAGAATTTGTTTGGAAGGTGGAATTTGGAAGTACTCGAACATCCACCAAATTCACCAAACATGAGCCCTTATGACGATAACTTATTCTCAAAGCTCAAAGTGCCTCTACAAGGCATTCAATTTCAATCAAGGGTTGATACCCAGAAAGTTCTAGATCAATCAGATGAGAGATATCTAGAAATGATGCTGCTGATTTGGCCATATATAGTTTAAAAAGTGAGTGTGTATTTTTTAATATTCTTACCTCATATGAATTGTTTATCTGGATATATGTTTCAGGGCTGTTGCCCCACCATCAGTGTTGCACAAATTTGACGATGGGGCAACAGCCCTGAAACATAAGTCCGGATAAACAATTCATATGACAAGAATTAAATTAATGTTTTTATTACCTCACCTCATATCCTTTTTCTTCTATACTGCAGTTTTGGAGCTTATCTCCATCATCAGCAGCCTCTGGTCAACCAGTGTTATGTTGTTTCTTGGCGGTTTTCTTCTTACTTCTATCGGTGGACCGATGAACCTCTGGATCATGTCAAAATTTGGGGGAGTTTCGAAATTCATAAGTTTATTAAGTTATGTAGATAGGAAATAACACTATGAGGTTTTTTAATATTGTTTATTTTTTATTTCACACATCTCATACTTCATAACTCCTCGCAAACCCAGGGTTTCGTCACATCATTTGTGACATTCTCAATGCTGTGTCACGTTCACAACGGACACCATCTGATGGAGGTCAGTCTGCAGGATAGAAGGCCGTTGGACGTCAGTTGTGAACGTGACACAGTATTGAGAATGTCACAAATGATGTGACCAAACCCTGGGTTTGCGAGGAGTTATGAAGTATGAGGTGAGTGAAATAAAAAATAAACAATATTCATAAGTTTATCTTTCTTGTTTTTTTTGGATGTGGATTTTTTTCCAGACTGTGAGTTCTTTTTGTTTATCTGTGTGTTTGATTAGGCTAGCTTCTGTATGATTAAATGCTTTTCAGACCAAGCATGGGCTGCTACAGCTGACTTGTCCACTTCACCCTTTTTTACATTTCCAAGGTGTTCTTTCAATCTGGTTTTTAAATTTCTTTTTGTTTTTCCTATATAGATTTTGTCGCAATCCTTACATTTGATCTGATGTATTCCTGATTTATATTCTTCTCCAATTTTTTCATTTTTGTTGGTTTTAATTATTTTGTTTAGGCTGTATTCATTCTTTGGGGCCAATCGAATGTTAAACTTATTGAAAATTTTCTGGAACTTGTGGTGTTTTAAAGGATGTAAGTGAATTTTTTGAATCTTATGTTCTCTTCTGTTTGTTTTTTAAGTGTGCTTTCATTGATTAGTTTTTGCTTTTAAACTTATTTATTTTCTTGTGTTCCATGTTTTCTTCATAGCCATTTTCTATTGCTACTTTAATTATATATTCTTTTTCTTCTTCATATTTTTCTCGGTTCAGGGGTACATTCACCAATCTATGTGTTAGACTATTGAATACAGCTTCTTTGTGAGCGAAATGGTTGAATCCTGATGCCTTAATGTAGTTATCTTTATGTGCGTTCTTTCTGTATATTCCAAATTCTATTTTGTTTTTTTCGTTTCTAGTTAGGTTTAGATCCAAAAATGAAATTTGTCTGTCAGTGTCAGTTTCCATTGTGAATTTTACAGTTTTGCTCTGAAGGTTCAGGAGTTTTAAGGCATCTTCTATTTGTTTATGGTTTACAATAGCTATTATATCGTCAACATATCTGCGCCAAAATTTGAAAATTAGTGGGTGTCCCCTTGTTATTTTCTGTTCAAAACTACCCATGAACAAATTAGCCAGAAAGGGAGATAGGGGGTTGAAGCTGTGTTTATTTTTATGCCCCTCGTTGTGGAGACATTTAAAGTTGGGTTTCTCGGTGAGATATTCGAAGTTGAAGATTTGTGATATAATTTAAACCACTTTAAATCTGCCACGGCACTAATAACTCTCTTCAGGGGAATGAGGAAAAGTTTCTTACACAAATAACAACACTTTATTAACAGTTGAACGATAAGTTAGTTTATTTAAAACTCTCGCTTTGGTCAAGATGAATCTTGTAATTTAAAAGTTCCAAAAGATTCCGGCTTAGGTTGATATTTTTCACTTCTAGAAGATTACCATTTTATGTATTTAATGGATGACGAATGCTAACGGTCAATCCAGTCATTATTATTCATTATTTTCACTTAGAAACTGTTTTTCACCAAGATGGATGACTATTATATCACTATATAATCTTTCATACTTTTAACACTATTTCTTTCAACCAACATCAATAAAATAAACAATTATTTCCTTGTTTATTTTTTATTATTTCACTCACCTCATACTTCATAAATCATAGCAGACCCTGGGTTTCTTCACGTAATTTGTGACATTGTCAATGCTGCGTCACGTTCACAACTTATTTCCTTATTCTTTAAGGAGCAGTCGCCGAACATGACCGACCATCTTCAAGTATTGTAGCCATCTTCTTATTTCAGTTATAACCTCTAGGTTCTGATTGGTCCAACAGAAAAGGAAGGAGTATTTTCAAGCTAACTTCTATCCAATTCCACCAATCCCATTTATTTCTTTATAAAAATTATCAATTTGAATATTTGAAGTATTTTACATACTGCATCAGTTATAAAAACATCTAACTGTATTAACAGTTTATATTGACCAGTTATTTTTTTTTTATATACTTATAAAAAAATTTGAATTCTATAAATCAATCTGATGTCCATTCTTCATATAAATAAATATTATTATAAACAAAACAAAAACCCTTATTATTTTTATATGGGGATAAATATCCGGTTTTAAATTGCCCCTGATTTATTTTAATCTTAGCTACAACTAAGTGTGAGGCTAAATTAAAATAAATCACTTTCCCCAAATATCAAGTTTCTTTCTATACAAGATTCATCTGTATTAGAATCAATACAATGTAATACATCACAATTATAATAAATACATGTTACATGATAAAATAGAAATATTAATTTTACAAAATTTACATACAATATTTTAAATACACTTTGAACTATTTGAAGTCACCAGCTACAACTAATTAATAGGAGTCTGAAATGGTTTCAACAGTTCTTTGGAATATTTTCCAATTTCTTTTCTAGTGTCTATTTCTCTTAGCTCATATGTGGTATCATTAAAATTTTTAAATATTTCATAGGAACCTTTATACAATAGGTTCATCCTATGATATTGTTTCTTTAAAGAATTGGATAGTGAAATATCCCTTATGAGAACTTTGTCTCCAACTTTGGGATTCCACTTCCTTTTATGTCTTTTAACCTTATTGTTGCGCTTTTCTGCGCGACATTCTAACCTTTCAATAACTCTTTTACATATTTCCTCGGATGTCTCCGGGATTTGACTTTATCAATGATAGGTAATGGTAAATTAGCAATTAACCTGTCAGGTTGTTTACCTGTCATTAGGAATATGGGTGCTTCCCCAGTATTGACATTAATTGAATGATTCATAACATTCTCTATGACGCTGATATGTTTAAACCAGTCAGAATGTTTATGATGGGTCAAAACTCTTAAACTTGTAGTAATTTCCCTATTAACTCTCTCACAGGGATTATTTTTGGGTGATATTTACTACAATGGTACAATTTAATTCCTATCGCAGTAAGTTTATCTTTAAACTTAGGACTTGAGAACACTGAAGCATTATCACTAAGTAGTGCATCAATAGGTCCATAATTAGGTAAATAATCTCTCACAATTTTACCTAGGCAAGCTCTGCTATTTACACTTCTTAATGGATATATTTTTACAAATTTTGAGAATACATCAGATAATACAAGAATATGCTTGTAACCAAATTGAGTAGTAGGCATTTCTCCATGAGTATCCATTACTACTAAGCTATTTACTTTGTTCCTTAATATGTTTTGTGGAACTATATCATATTTTACGTTCATAAATTTGGCTTTTTGACAAGTTATGCATGAAGAAGTAAACTTTCTCAACTTTTTATCTAAATGTTTAACATAAAAAAATTCACTTATGTTGAGAGCTAATTTTTCACAACCTGCATGATTTAAGCCGACATGAAAAGTTCTAAATAGTGGAACTTCCATATTATTAGGAATTATAACTTTCCATTTTTTCACATTTCTCCCATGTAATTTGTAAAGAATGTCATCCTTTATACCGATTTTCTTATTACAATCAATTCCATTTTTGTCATCATTATTTATATCTCTCGCACTATACTTCAATCGTTGTAACTCTATATCAGATTTTTGATGCTCAACAATGTTTTTCATCAACAATGAAAATCCTTTGTCTCTATACAGTTTTACATTAAACATTACTACTTCGTGTTTAGGAGTATGTACAGTTTCAGGTATTTTCCCAACACTTTTCAATCTAGACAGGAGGTCAGCAAACACATTCTGTTCTCCTTCTATGTGTTTTATTTCAATATCATAGGAAATAATTTCCATGATCATCCTACTCAGTTTATTATTGGATAATCTACATTTACTTATAAAACTTAGTGAAATGTGGTCACTATGAACAATAACTTTGTTTTTATAAACATAAATTCTAAATTTATTTAGAGCATAAAATATTGCTGTAAGCTCCAACTCTGAAACAGTGTAATTTCCTTCAATGATGGTAGTCGAGCGCGAAGCTGTCGACACAACATACTGTTGCCCATCATCGTCAAATTGAGTTAAAACAGCACCGAGGCCAGTTTTACTCGCGTCTGTGTATAAATGGAATTCTCTGTCCATTTTTGGTCTCTGTAGTGAAATACTATTTGCAAATAACTTCTTAACATATTCAAAAGTAGATTGATGGTCCTCTGTCCATCTCCATTTACTATCTTTCTTCAGCAGCCCTCTCAGCTTACTAACCGCTGAGGCATAGTTGATGACAAACTTCGAATAGTAATTTAAGATTCCTAAAAATCTACGAAGTTGTTTTATGTTCTTTGGTGAAGGAATTTCTAAGATTCCTTGAACCTTGTCTGGGTCAGGAGTAATCCCTTTATTAGAGATCCTATATCCTAGGAATTGAACCTCCGACCTAACAAACACAGACTTTTCTAGGCTGACTGTCATTCCACTATTCTTTAATTGAGACAACATTAAATCAATATGAGATATATGATTATCAAAAACATTATCAATAATAATTGCATCGTCAACATATATAGTACAATGTCTTTTAACATCATCAGATAGTACAATATCTAGGGCTCTAAGAAGCGCACTTCCGCTATTTCTTAGACCGAATGCACACCTGGTAAATTCATATACTTTTCCATTATGTATAAAAGCTGTATAGGGTCGAACTTTGGGGTCTAGTTCTATCTGCCAAAATGAAGAAGTTAAATCAATAGAACTAATAAATCTACCAGTTTTCATATTTGCTATAGATGCTTCAATTGTCTCGGGCCTATAATTATCCCGGACAGTGAAAGAATTAGTCCTACGACTGTCTAAACACAGGCGAATTTTGCCATTAGGTTTTAACACCCAGCAAATATGGTTGGCGTAAGGAGAATCAGATTTCTGTATTATTCCTTGCTTAACATGTCATCTATCATTTGATCTGCCTGCTCTCTGATAGCAATAGGGATGGGTCTACTTTTAATATTTATAGGTGGATGTTCCATCACTTTAAAGGAATATTTAAAACAGTTGCACAATCCTGGCTTCGAAGAAAAAGAACTCTTATTTTTCATTAAGATGTCATACAACATGCCTTTCTGTTCATTGTTTATGCCATGAGTGTCTTTAACTTTTTCCTTTATCATTTCACAGATGTCTTTTTTCAAGTTCGTCACTCACACAATATAATAGAGGAATTTCATCATACTCAGTATTGCAAGAGACACATTCTAAATCACAACATTTACATGCGACATAATCGTCAGCACAACCATTTTCATTATTAAGGCTTTCTTCGCCCTCGACACTTTTGTCGGAAGTACAATTAACTGCAATATTATCTTGCATTTGGCATCCACGGCCATTTACCAATTCCCTCTCCTCATGAACAACAATATTCTCTATAAAAATGTGTTCTTCAGCAATGTCACTCTCCTTCTTACTTAAATTCTTATTCTCCTCATATTCATTATCAAATGGGATGACGACTCTCACATTATCTTCATATACAAGGAAATATTCTTACACTCAAAATTTATTATGGCATTATATTGCTCCAACAGGTCGCAGCCTATTAACATATCACAAGACAAGTATGGAGAAATTAAACATATTGCACTGAAGTAATATCCTCCGATACGTAAATCTAGAAGGCACTGTAGCTTAATTGGCAGTTTCTTCTTGCCTATCGCAAGAGTACAATACACTCCACATATTCTTACAGTCATTATCTTATTCCCTTTGTTGACTAAGAAATTATAAAATTTCTGATCTATTGTTGTGTTTGAGCAGCCACTATCCGCTATGCAAATAACATCATTGTTAAAAATATTTACTTTAATTTTGGGTGGTCGTCCTATGACATTTAATTCTTTATTAGTAATAGGCATAGTATCCTGATTCTTAGAAACATTCAAATGATTATTCAATATTATGTTATCTCGCTGTCTTGAGGTACATAACTTACTATCTCCTCTCATATTTGCTGGTATAATTTCTAAATTTTGAAACCTATCAAAGCATCTATTTTGGACCCCTAAGTTCATAACGATTGAGGTACATTGCGGAGTCTTTAATGTACCTTCTATGCGTTTAAAGCATGAGGTATCCTGTGATTTACTTCGTGGTCATTTTCATTACTAGGTATATCTTGACTTTGGTTGTGAATAGTTACAGAGTCTATTCTATTTTGCTCTGTCCTATCACTAGTTTCATTAATTTGACAATTGTTGTCGTTGGAAATACCCTTTATTTCATTACCATAGGCATTCCTTCTTCTTTTACCTCTACAGGGAGAAGTCCAATACCTATTTCTATTTCTCCTACTCTGTTAACATCCATATAATTAATTTGTCTGTCATTCCTATTTTCATTACGTTTGAACCATCCATTCTGGTTATTGTTACTATAATTATTAGTCATCCTATTTTTATTTGGGCTGTTTCTATTTTGAACAAACCTATTATTATTGTTGCCCTGTTGAAATTTCTTTCTCTATTCTCATTATGATATTCATCACTTCTTTTAGTTACAAAATTACCTTTCTTATTATAGGGCTCTGCCCCTTCCCCAAATAAATTTCTTTTACTACATTTATCTACTTCTCTTTTATTCTCTAGTAGAGCTAACAACTCTAACATTTCAGAAACATTTTGTGGTCTGGCTACTATCAAATGATATCTAATCTCATCTGGGAAGTGATGCGATAACATAGAAATTAAAGTTCTCTCATCTATTGGAGGCTGTAACAATGATGCCATTTTTACCTTCTCCAAGAAATAATTAAGATAACCTTGTTTACCATTGTTGGAGAATTTTCCACTAGTTAGGTCTAACCTTAGTTTGTTTTGTCTTTCTGGTCCCCAGTAATAACCTAAGAAAGAATTTTTAAATGTTTGATAAGTCATTGAATCATGGCAAGCTATCTTAAACCAAGACTCTGCATTGTCTTTTAAACTTTTTCTTATGAAGAACATTCTGAACTTGTCTTCTATTCCTTTGATTTCGAAGTATTCTTCAATTTCCCTAATGAAATCAGTAGGGCTTTGGCCTACAGTATCACCAAAATTAGGTAAGTTAATTTCCCCTAAAAGATTAGCAGGAATTTTACATACATTTTTACTACTACTAGAAGGAGGATCATTATTAACATTACTAGAATGTCCTGACATAACCTCAATCTCCTTTTCACTAGTTTTTGACACATATTTGTTTTCAAGTTCAACAATCTTAGTTATCCATCCTTCAACTTGTTCTTTTATAATAATTACTTCATTTGATATCTTTGATTGAAGTTCTTCATTACCTAAGATAACACTTTCTTCGGAAATTTTTAGTCTATCTTCGACTTTAGTTCCTAATTCTTCGATTTTATCTTGGCAACTTTGCCTTACCTCAATCAAAGATGTTTCTATTTGATTATGAGTTTCATCAATCTTTTCATTACATTTTTCTATCTCATTTTTACAATCTTTGGCTATATTTACTATTCTCTTTTCCAGTTTAGAATTGTTTTGTTTGCATTCTAACCTAATGCTTTCTAATTTTTCATCTAGTTTCAAGTTATTTTCTTTAATTTCTTTCTTTATATCTTTACTGAGATTGGAAATTAGGTTAAATTGTCAGTTTTAATTCTCTTAACTCTACACTGTTCTTTTCTAATTTATTGCTAAGATTAGTTACATTAGCTTCTAATTTACTACTGAGAATTGAATTGTCATTCCTAATTTCTTTTAATTCTGCACTATTCTTTTCCAGTTTATTATTAATATCAGAAATGTTATTTATTAATAATGCTACCAAGAAGGTGTATCATTAGTTTGATTATTTTCATTGTTACACAAAATTAAATTTTCTTGGCCTTCACTAATTTGTTCGTTTTCAATATTAACAGTTTTACAAGTTATATTTTCGTTATTGGCCATTGTTGGGTATTTTAATATTTTCTTATTTCTTAAAAGCATTAATTGTTATTATCACTAATTCACTTTTCACATATAATTTTAACTGTACTCACTTTTGAAGATTTTTATTACTTTCCTCATTCTCGTGGTCCTTGGTTCGATTCAGGTTTACAGGTCCCTGGTTCGATTCCCATTCGAGCCCTCGTTGATGCGCCATTTGAAGCTGTGTTTATTTTTATGCCCCTCGTTGTGGAGACATTTAAAGTTGGGTTTCTCGGTGAGATATTCGAAGTTGAAGATTTGTGATATAATTTAAACCACTTTAAATCTGCCACGGCACTAATAACTCTCTTCAGGGGAATGAGGAAAGTTTCTTACACAAATAACAACACTTTATTAACAGTTGAACGATAAGTTAGTTTATTTAAAACTCTCGCTTTGGTCAAGATGAATCTTGTAATTTAAAAGTTCCAAAAGATTCCGGCTTAGGTTGATATTTTTCACTTCTAGAAGATTACCATTTTATGTATTTAATGGATGACGAATGCTAACGGTCAATCCAGTCATTATTATTCATTATTTTCACTTAGAAACTGTTTTTCACCAAGATGGATGACTATTATATCACTATATAATCTTTCATACTTTTAACACTATTTCTTTCAACCAACATCAATAAAATAAACAATTATTCCTTATTCTTTAGGAGCAGTCGCCGAACATGACCGACCATCTTCAAGTATTGTAGCCATCTTCTTATTTCAGTTATAACCTCTAGGTTCTGATTGGTCCAACAGAAAAGGAAGGAGTATTTTCAAGCTAACTTCTATCCAATTCCACCAATCCCATTTATTTCTTTATAAAAATTATCAATTTGAATATTTGAAGTATTTTACATACTGCATCAGTTATAAAAACATCTAACTGTATTAACAGTTTATATTGACCAGTTATTTTTTTTTATATACTTATAAAAAAATTTGAATTCTATAAATCAATCTGATGTCCATTCTTCATATAAATAAATATTATTATAAACAAAACAAAAACCCTTATTATTTTTATATGGGGATAAATATCCGGTTTTAGGGTTCCCCATGGAAAGTCCGAAATTTTGTTTGTAGTATTTTCCATTATATGTGAAAAACATTTGTTCTGTGCATAATTTTGTCAAAATGATGTATTCTTCTATCTTTTCCTTTTCTAAATTATTATTTGTTAACCATTTTTCCAGAATTTCAATGGAGGTTTCTCTTGGGACATTGGGAAACAATGAAACTACATCAAAAGAAACTAATCTGTGAAAGTTAAATAAATTCATATGACGTAAGAATATTAAAAAATACATATAAAGGTGGGTTGCTTGGTGTGATGTCCCAAGTTGTAGATTTGTGATATAATTTGAATCACTTTAATTCTGCCACAGCTCTAATAACTCTCGTCAGGGGAATGAGGAAAAGTTTCTTACCCAAATAATGACACTTTATTAACAGTTGAACTTAAAAGTTATTTTATTAAAAACTCTCACTTCAGTTTAGATGAATCTTGTAGATTAAAAAGACTCCGGCTTAGGTTAATACTTTTCACTTATAGAAGATTACCATTTTATGTATATAATGGATGACGAATTCTAACGGTCAAACCTTCAAGTATTATACTTTATTTCCACTTATGGACTATTTATATTCAAGATGGATGAAATTTATATCACTATATGATCTTCCATAACTTTAACACTATTCTTTTAACTAATATCAATAAAATAATCCACTATTTTATTATTCCTTGAGGAGCAGTTGCTTAACATGACTGACCATCTTCAAGTATTGTAGCCATCTTCTTATTTCAGTTATAACCTCGAGGTTCTGATTGGTCCAACTGAAAAGGAAGGAGTACTCCTAGCTGACTCCTATCCAATTCGTCCAATCCCATTTATTTCTTTATAAAAATTATCAATTTGAATATTTAAAGTATTTTACATATATTGCATCAGTTAGAAAAACATCTAACTGTATTAACAGTTTATATTGACCAGTTTGAATTTTTTATATACGTATAAAAAATTTGAATTCTTTAAATCAATCTTATGTCATTCTTAATATAAATAAATATAATTATATTTAAATATTAAATAAACAAAACAAAAACCCTTATTATTATTATATGGGGATAAATATCTGGTTTTAATATTGTTTATTTTTTATCATTTCACTCACCTCATACTTCATAATTTATAGCAGACCCAGGGTTTCTTCACGTAATTCGTGACATTGTCAATGCTGCGTCATGTTCACAACTGACGTCCAATGGCCTTCTATCCTGCAGACTGACCTCCGCGCCATCTGGTGGCCGACCGAAGAATTTCCAAATCAGGCCTCTTTCTTTATAACCGGGTATTTCAAAATTCATAGTTGTATTTTCATTCTTGCATATGTAAATTTTTTCCCAAATTGTGAGTTCCTTCGGTTTTTCCAATTGTTTAAGTAATTTTGGTTTCTATTCTATGTTTTTCTGACCAGAAAAACATAGAATAGAAACCAAAACAAAATTACTTAAACAATTGGAAAAACCGAAGGAACTCACAATTTGGGAAAAAATTTACATATGCAAGAATGAAAATACAACTATGAATTTTGAAATACCCGGTTATAAAGAAAGAGGCCTGATTTGGAAATTCTTCGGTCGGCCACCAGATGGCGCGGAGGTCAGTCTGCAGGATAGAAGGCCGTTGGACGTCAGTTGTGAACATGACGCAGCATTGACAATGTCACGAATTACGTGAAGAAACCCTGGGTCTGCTATAAATTATGAAGTATGAGGTGAGTGAAATGATAAAAAATAAACAATATTAAAGAACCTCATAGTGTTATTTCCTATCTACATAACTTAATCTGGTTTTAAACTACATCAAAAGAAACTAATCTATGAAAGTTAAATAAATTCATATGACGTAAGAATATTAAAAAATACAAACTCAATTATTACATTAAACCTCATAATGTTACTTCCTAATGATTTTAAAATGTATAGTTTACTTGACAAGAGGCTATAAATGAAGTTTGTAATGCCAAAAGTAACCTAAATAAATATTTTGTGATGTTATAACAGTGTTGCCAGTATTTTAAAGCACTTCTCCTTTATAGAATATACTTACTTACTCACTGGCACTATCGAACCCGTAGGTTCATGGCCGCGCAGACATTAGCTCTCCATACATCCCTATCCTGAGCTAATGCTTTCCAATCATTCCCTGTATAATCTACTTCCCTCAAATCATAGTTAATGTTATTCTCCCACCTCATTCTTGGTCTACCAACTGGGCGTCTTCCCTCTGGCTTTCCTACAAGAAGCTTCCATGCAAGTCTTTCATTCCCCATACGTGCAACATGTCCTGCCCATCGCAGTCTACGAGACTTAACTGTTCTTATTATATCTGGCTTCCTATAAAAACCATATAGTTCATTTTATGAAGTCTTCTCCATTCACCTGTCTCTTCATCTCTCTTTGGTCCAAAAATTTTCCTAAGTACTTTATTCTCAAATACTTTTAATCTCCTTTCCTCCCTTAAAGTAAGAGTCCATGTTTCGCATCCATATAATATAACTCGTAGAATAATAGTTTTATATATTTTCAGTTTAACGTTTTTTGAAAGGAGATGGGACATCAACAGTCTCTGCAATGCATAATAGCACGCATTTCCAGAATTGAGCCTATGTTTAATTTCTTTGTGCATCTCATTCCTATTTGTGATTATTGTTCCTAGGTATTTGAATTCAGCCACTTCCTCAAAATTTCCCTCATTTGTCATTAGCTGTCCAGTTCCATTATATAATGAATTTCTACGTGTGACCATATGTTTAGTTTTATTGATATTTACTTCCAATCCTAATTTCTTAGTGTTACTCAACAGTGTGTGCGTATTGTCCTTTAGTATCTCCTCGCTATCGGCCAACAATACTACATCATCAGCATAAACTAACAGCTTATTAATACCAATGAGTTGTAAGCCTTCCTCATTCTCCAAAGATTTAATGGCATGCTCTAGTACAAAATTAAATAGTAGAGGAGATAGTGCATCTCCTTGCTTCAACCCATTCTGGATTTCAAAAGTGTCCGAAAACTGTTTGCCTACACGCACCCTACTCTTTGTGCCATTTAGACACATTCGTATAAGTCTAACTTTTAGGAATTCCGAACTCCAGCAGGATACTTTATAACTTCTCCCTCTTAATTGAATCATATGCTTTTTTGAAGTCTACATATAGTTGATGTACAGTACCATTATATTCCCATTTCTTTTCTAAAATCTGTCTTATACTAAAAATCTGATCTGTTGTAGACCTGTTTCTTCTAAATGCACATTGATGATCTCCTAGAATGTCATCAATATAGGGAGTAAGTCTGCTTACTAATATATTTGTTAGAATTTTGTACGAAGTTGAAAGTAATGAGATGCCCCTGTAGTTGTTGCAGTCAGTTTTATCTCCTTTCTTATAAATTGGTACGATAATTGATTCCTTCCATTCGTCTGGAAGAGCTTCTTTTTCCCAAATCATACTAAGCAACCAGCGTATCTTGTCCATCAATTTTTCTCCCCCTGACTTTATCAGTTCTGCTGGGATCTCATCTGAACCTGATGCTTTATACATCTTCAATTTTTCAATCGCCATTTCAACCTCCAATGCATTTGGTTCTGCAACTAGCATTTCTGCTGTCTGTAAATTATCCTCCTCAATGTCCTGTTCTGTATGTACATTTAATAGCTGATTGAAGTAACTTTTCCATCTATTTAATATACTCCTGGAATCAGCAATCACATCCCCATTTTCATTCCAAATTATGTTTGTTCTAGCCTAAACCCTTACTTCTCTATACTAATTCCCTGATATAATTCTCTAATGTTCCTATTTTTTGCATTCATTTCAAGATAGAATATACTTAATAGAATTAAAATTTTAAAATGTTTAATGTATTTACAAAATGTATTTCATCTATTTCTAAAATTAATTGTCTGTATCACTTTGTCCTTGTGGCAATCCTCTAATGAGGAAATTTTTGTATAATAAAAATCATGCCTTAGTAAGAAAAATAATTTCAAATAACATTGGTGTATAGTAGGGCTGTATACCTAGGGCTTTTGAGTAATCAAAGTTTTACATGGAAGGGTTACCAGCCCTTTCCAAAAAAAAAAACCAACATGGAGGACCAGAGTTTCAAATTTTTGCAAGCTTTGAGTTCTGTACATTTCTCTACTATAGAATTTGCAACAAATGAGTTCAGATAGAGTTCCCAAGGCCATGCTTCATTATTGTCCAAGAGGGAAGAGATCTCTGGGCCGTCCAAGGAGACTCTGAATACAAAATTCATCAGTGAGATTGTAACAGACCTATAGGCCTAAGAAGAAGACATTTCTCCAATTGAATTATTATAGGAAATATTACTATGAGGTTTAATTAAAAATTTTAAGTAAAATTTGTTTCCTCCTCACCTCATATCCTGTTTTCTACTTATATCGGTTTCAAAACCTAGGCAGTTTCATCATCAGTAATTTCACGACTGTTGTTCTGTTTTCCAGAAGTACTGCTTCTTACTCCATCTGTCGGTGGATTGATGAACTCTCAAATCAACTTCCCTGGGAATTTCAAAATTCAATTTTTTTTCTTAGTTTTTCAATATGTATTTTTTCCCAAATAGTGAGCTCCTTAAATTTTTCTGTTTGTTTTTTTAAACTAGCCTTCTTTCAGTTTGGTGTTTTTTTGACCAAACATGAGCAGCTACTGCTGATTTTTCCTTTTCCCCATTTTTAACATCCTTCACTCTGGTTTTCAAATTTCTTTTTGTTTTCCCTGTGTAAATTTTATCACAATCTGCATATATTCTGGTAAATTTCTGATTTTTCTTTTTCAATCTTGTCATTTTTGTTGGTTTTAATTATTCTACTGAGGTTATATTTATTTCTTGGTGCCAATCTTGTGGTGCTTCAATGGATGGTATGTGAACTTCTTAAATTTTATAATTTCTCCTTTTTCTTTTAGAAGTGTGCTAGGGTTGATTAAATGTTGTCTTTTGATTTACTTTTTCTAGGAATTCACATTATGAGGTATATTCATTTAGGTACACTTTTATCACTCACCTTATATTCTTCTTTTTTAAACTAGTTTCGGAACTTCACACTTCAGTTCCATCTTCAGTAATATCATGACCGTTGTTCTGTCGTCTTGAAGAGCCACCTCTCGTTCCCTCTGTTGGTAGACTGAAAAACCTCAAAATCAAGTCATTTTTCCTGGAAATTTCAAAGTTCATTAATTTTTCCTTTTCTTTTTTTGAATGTAGATTTTTTCCCCAAACATTAAGTTCTTTGGATTTTTCTGTTTTTTTAATAATTTAGCCTTCATTTTGATAAGATGTTTTTCCGACCATGCATGGGCAGCTACTGCAGATTTTTCTACTTCTCCTTTCTTGACATTCCTGAGATGTTCTTTCACTCTGGTTTTAAAATTTCTCTTAGTTTTTTTTGTTTGTTTTGTTTTGAACTTATTTACTTCCTATAATAGTTCAGAATTATATGGTATGTGATGAACTGGGAATTGAACCCAAGACCTCTGGTTTTATGCACCAGCACTTTACCTTTGTGCCATCAGGCATCTCAATTCAAATGGATGGGTCAAAGGTAGAGCCTTGGAGCATAAATCCAGAGGTCTTGGGTTCAAATCTGGTTCAGGCATAAATTTTCTTTGCTGTCTCAGAACTCTTAAGTTTATATGTATGAAATGGCAGCAGGTGGCAGTTCGCCGTCACCACTGACTCGTCAGGGAGGAATAACGTGGCATAGGAAGAGAGACTTGGTGCCAAAAACAAGCAGCACAAATCCCGCTCCTGGTCCGGCGGGTGAAGGTGCTAATGGGTCTTCCGGATCAGCGACAGAGTCGAGCTCTCTACTGCCTCCATCTGCCATGCCACTGCTAGCAGCATTCCTCGCAACAAGAAGAGAAGTGGCTACCGGCAGTGTGTGTGACCCACTGGATGTCAGATTAAACACAACCAACGTGCGATCTAGACATCGCAGGCTCAAGAGGTCCAGCAGAACTCACAGGTAAATGTCTTATATGTATCACCTTACTTCTGCAGATCTCCAACAGACCTGTAGCTGAAGACCAACTAGAAATAGGCAAATATACATTTTAAATTGTGCATGAATTTAAATATCTGGGCACTATAATCACTCATGACATGGACTAGTGGTCATTCATGAGGTCCCGGGTTCGATTGCCGGTCAAACCATAGAAATTTTTCATTAAAGGGAATCATTCCTGTGGTTGCCCATGGTCTGGAATTTAGGTTCAGTTTAGATTAAGAACTCTCCTGGTGCTTCATTATCATTTATCACGCATCATATCATCGGGGTAACGTAACTCCGCCTTCTAGGTGCCCCAACTTAAGAAGTGGGTTAAAATTAAGCCATTGCCAGGAGAGAACACCAGAAATGTCAAAATGACAACCTGGGGCATTGCAGAAAAAAAATATTAATAAGGAAATAAGGAGCAGGATTTTCCAAGTCAACAGATGTTATTACGCACTTAAGGACCAATTCAAATCACAAATTCTGAGTCTGGATACAAAACTAAAAATCTACAAAACCATACTGAGACCGGTTGCTATTTATGGCAGTGAATGTTGGACACTTAGCAGAGATAATGAAGAAAGATTGAGAATCTTTGAAAGGAAGATCCTGGGACCCATAAATGATGGTATTATTTTTAGGGAAAATTAGTTTTAAAATTTCAAGATTTTGATGTTATTGGGAATTTGGCAGTGTTATTCTAAAATAATGTAAATTTGAGTCATTTTAATCCTAGTTTAGTATATTAAACCCAATAATATATCCAGTAGTTCAAGGTCAACTTTTAGCTTGTACAATTGATATCGATATTAACACACTAAAATGCATGAAACTTTAATCGTAGTCACTAATTTGTAAGCAAAATTTACCTTTTAAGAAAAAGCAACCATGGTGAGTATCTCTGCATTCTCGGGTTTTAATCTCCGTCTTTGATCACTCACCATATCACCATACTGAAAAATAGATCTCTCTGAGACCACATTTGAAGTTGGATGCCAGATGGCTTCAAGAGATGTCTTGACAAACTCGGTATACCTTTCCCTCAAAGAGCAAATAATTTTGCAAATGTCTACATGGGTACACTCTGGTCGTTTCAACTCTCCTTTTATGAGGCCTTGGAGAACAACATAGCCTTCATAGAATTTAGAAAATCTCATGGCACTTACATATGACAATTTCTTCAATTCCACCACGGCACTGTCAGCACTGAGAATTTGATTACTAAGTGTCTTGTAGTCAAATAATTTACTAACTACTACAAACACCAATTTTGAAGGGTCTTCTACAATCAAGTTTTTCAGCTTCGTAAGACACTTATGTGCAGTAGTTTACAACTGGTTCACCACTTCAGCTTTCCTGAGAGCTGTTATCTCTTGCAACAAAGTTGTGAGTTGTGTCGAGAATACCTCTTTTGTTAATAAATCAAACATGTTCTCCATATTTATATAAAGTTTTATTAATAACGATTAATTTAATTCTTATGTTCTCCATAACCTTTAGTTTGGAATGAAGAACATGATCTGTGGGATAACTGTTACCTTCCAAGGAGGTAATCAAATTAACAAATCGGTTGCAGTTATCAGCAACAAATTGAGCCTGAACTTTTGTGATGGCTAAGAATTGGGGACTTTCATCTTTAAAAAACTTCATGCCACTGTTTTCTTCACCCAGCTACTCCATAAATTCCAATATGTTATCAATGTACTCATGTATATACTTTGCAACTTCAAACCATGTGTTCCATCTAGTTTGTACTGACGTGGGAAAATGCCTAACTTTTCCAGGGTCATTCTCATATTTCTCACGAAGAAAGTGAAGATACAAATATTTCCTTTTTCTTGTATTGAGAAATGCAGCTTTCGTTTTGGCTGCATTGCCAAACCTGACCCACCAAGTTGATTTTGTGGGCCCAGCATTTAATATGGGCAAGTTTCTCCCCCACTAAGTCTTTTAGAATATTGGCACATAAAGTCATGTACCGTGCTGAGTCGGTAATAATCCCTAGCACATTGTCATATCCAACTTCACATTTATTTAAAGTGTCCACAATACTTTGAGTGCATGTTGAACAGGTGACTTTATCAAGCACAGCTCTGGCGGCCAAGTAAACTCCTTGCTGATCTGATCCGTGGCCTCCAAAAAAAGATGAAACAGAATATTAAATATGCAGTTATCAGACTTGTCAGTTTCATCACACATGATGAAAAGTTTTTTGTCCTTTACTATTTGTTTGAATTCCTCCACATTTTTTGTCTCAATAATTGGTACGTAATGTTGCCGAATTCTATCTGCAGAAGGCAAGTCGCAACTGCCCTTTATATATTTACCCAACCATTCTCTCATCTTGGGATGATCTAACCTTTTCACACAAATTCTTGCACTCAAAAATGCCTCCATAGTGTCAACAATGAACTCTGTTTTATCTTCTTTTGCTTTTTTAGCCTGTAAAAGGACCCTTCAACAGATAATTAGTGTTTCATTGATGTCTTCTTATTCTTAGTGTTTTTGTGAGTTTCACTGGCTATATGTTTTAGCAACATGACCTTTATTAAGTTATGTAGATAGGAAATATAATATAATATAATAAAAATAAATGAACATAACATTACTTAATAATGATTGATAAAAAATTGATAATTATGTCTGCAAAAATTTAGGGGGAAAAAACTTTTCTTATACGTTAATATAGTTTGATTTTTTGGAAATCATATTGGCCATAGAACTTAAAATCTATGAAGAGACCACATTTGAGCATGAGAAGGGCAGTAAATATTATCTCTATATTGTGAACTGTGTTGCAACCATTTCCCTTTGCAAGAGTGCATGGAGCAAGCAGATATGGCAGTTAAAAAGAAGATGGAATTTGAAAACAGTGTTTAAAAATGCATTATGAAAATTTTGAGAATAGAACAAAAAAATCTCCAGAATTCGTTGAAAATTTTAAATTTTGGTGTTATTTCACATGATCTTAGGTTTTTGCATTATTTCGCAATTCATAAATGCTTTTTTTTTTTTTTTTTTTTTTTTGTTATTTCACATGATCTTAGGATTTTGCATTATTTCGCAATTCATAAATGCTTCTTTTTTTTTTGGGGTTATGGGAAGTGGAGTTAAGAAATGGTACAAGAAAAGACAAAATTAGAGCATTTTGCATTATTGTGACTCGCGAGTTTCATGGATCCCTAGATATAACTTGTACTCACACCCAGATATTGTAAATGTTATTAAATTTGGCAGCCTGAGATGGGTGGCTCATATAATGAGAATGGAGGAGGAGAATACCACTACAAAGTTTACACTACTGAGATGAGATGGAGGAAGACAGAAGCTGAGATGGATGGAAAGCTCGGGGTCTGGGGATGGAGAAGGGGGGCGTTGGAAGAGTCCTAACAGCATCCAGGGTCCATAAAGGGATGTAGAGCTAGAAGAAGAAGAATCACCTCACCTCATATCCTTCTTCTTATTAGACTGGTTTCAGGACCTAATTATGTTCCATCCTCGGTACTTTCACGACTGTTATGTTGTCCTGAAGAGCCATCTGCTGCACCCTCTGTTGGTATGCTGTAGAACCTTGAAATCTTCTGCAGGAATTTCAAAGTTTCATTAATTTCACCTTTTAATTTTTTTGAATGTTCATTTTTTCTCAAACCATAAGTTCTTAGGTTTTTCAATTTGCTTTATTAATTTAGACTTTTTTTCAATCTAATATTTTTCTTGCCATGCATGGGTGATTAGTACAGATTTTTCCACTTCCCCATTCTTGACATTCCTGGGATTCATAATATTGGTTGAAAATGGGAGGGATGCTCCTCTTGAAAAAGGCAGTTCCATGTTTAAGAAAACATAAACTAAGATAAGATAAGAAGTGACTCATTCGTTCATTGAATTCATGAGATGTTCTTTCACTCTAGTTGTCAAATTTCTCTTTGTTTTCCCTATGTAGACTTTTATCACATTCTCCGCATTTAAAATCTAACTATTTAACTCCTGCCCCAAATTGTAGTCAGTGACCAATGTCGTTTCAATGAATTTTGTTTTACAAACAATGACAACCATGTTTCACTCAGTCTTTATCAAATTCTGTTTACCACCTCCTGATTTTGTGATAAAGAAAGCTCCTCCTTTTTTAGTATTCTGAACAGGTGAGAGCATTATTTTGCAGTGACTGACTCACCACCAAATACATTGAATATAGCAAATAATGAACAGCTTCCTTCGAACTACACATTTGATAATTGTGTGTTCAATAATTGTATTTTTAAATAATGATTTTACTGAGCTGTTTACTAAAAAAATACATTAATGACCTATAATGTTGGTTAAAATATACAGTTTGATGTGTTTCATTTTTTTCTCCACTAGGGTGCATTCTTTACAATATTGCAATCCTATTTGACAAATAATATGATCAAGTTGCAGTGAAATAACAAATGAAACATAACCACACATTTCTGATTTGTTTTGAAATATCGCTGTTTACATTAAATATATAAATATTTTAAAATAACTATATTTAAATAATGATTTTTGAGTTTAATTTTTATTCATTAAATAACCCTAACAAATGCCACTCTTGATTTCTAAATCCTCTAGATGCATTTACTTGTCACTTTGTGATTTGTGAATTTATCGATGATTTTGATATCCTCGTGACATTACTTATGATAAATCCCTGATTTATTTTCTTCTTCTATTTTCTCATTTTGTTGGATCTCATTAATCTAATGATGCTGAAGTTGTTTTTTTGTGTAAATTGTATTTATATATTAAATTTGGGAATTTTTAACATTATGAGGTTCAATTAATAATAATTAAATGAATCGTGATTTTTTTCTTACCTCATACATCTATGTTTCTTTAAACACAGCACTGCAGTATCGGCGACACTTTGTCGTCATCGTCAGCTGTTTTCACGACTGTCAATTTTTTCTCCTTTTTGCCGGTAATTATCTAGACTGCCATCTGGTGTTCTTTTGAAGGAATTCCTCTTAAAACTGCCATCTGGTGTTATTTTGAATTAATCATTTCCTAAACTGCCATCTGTTGTATATTTTTGAAGAACTTTGTAATCAAGCTTGGTTCTTCCGGAATCTCAAAGTTCATAGTTCTAGTATGGTTTTTTTTGAATATATATTTTTTCCCAAACTGTTAAATCCAAAGGTTTTGATAGATGTTTTAAAAGTTTTGCTTCTTTTTCAATCCTATGATGCTCTAATAAACTATGTGCTGCTATAGCTATTACTTAACAATGGTTTAAAAACATGCATAAACTTTTCAAATAATGTTGAAGATTATGTCGCGGATGTGGAAATAGCGATTTCGGAACTAAAAAATGAAGATAAAACTATAATCAGGAAAGAATGTGAAAAAGTGTTAGTAGATATGAAAAGCAATTCAAAAAATAAAGTCACATTGAAAAATATGAAAATTTTGAAGGGTATAAAAGATAGAAATTTTACAATTGCAAAAGCAGATAAAGGGAACAAAATTGTCATTTTAGATCAAGAGGATTATGTAGATAGAATGAACCATCTGTTAGACTCCAAAGAATATGAAGAAATTAAATCTAACCCTCTCCCAAAAACAATCAGAACTGTGGGAAACACATTAAAACATATAAAACATACAATGAAAGAACAAGAAAAATTCAAATTAAAAGTTTCAAACCCTTCTAATCCAAAATTATATGGTTTACCTAAGGTCCACAAGGATGGTAAAAAGATGAGGCCTATTGTCAATAGTATTGGCTCCCCATGTTACAATTTAGCTAAGTGGCTGGCCAAAAAGTTTAATGAACTACCACAATTTGAAAATAAGACCATTGAAAATTCAATTAAACTGGTTGAAAAATTGAATAACATCACTTTGGCTCAGAATGATAGACTTGTTTCTTTTGATGTGATCTCTTTGTTTCCTAGCATTCCTGTTAACAAATTGCTCGCATTTTTGAGAAAATGGTTATATTCACAAAAATTAAAGGCAGAAATCATAGAAGAGAGTATCTAATACTAACTAAAATTTGTATCGATAATAACTTTTTCACATTCAATGGAAAATTTTATAGACAAATTTCAGGATTGGCAATGGGAAATCCACTTCTCCATTTTTAGCCAATTTATTTATGGGGTATCTTGAATCACATATCACCAATGCTTATCCTTTGATTTTCAAGTGTTGGTATAGATATGTAGATGATATTATCGCTGTGATTGATAAAAAATACATTCAAGATGCATTGAAATTGCTTAATCTTCAGGATGAGTCAGTGAAATTCACTATTGAAATGGAACAAAATAACAAGATTCCTTTTTTAGACTTATACTTAATAAGAAATGAACAACAGCAAAAAATTGAATTTAACATTTACAGAAAAGACACACATACTGACAACTACATAAAATCTTCAGGTTTTAATCATTTGACACACAAACATGCAATTTTCAATAGTCTATTACACAGATTGTTAAATATTCCACTTAATGTAGAAGATTTTGACAAGGAATATAATCATATTGTTCATGTTGCTAAAATAAATGGTTTCGATGAAGACATTATAAAGAATAAATTAAAGAAATTCAAACAACAAAAAAGGTTACAAGAATACACCACCTTACATCATGGTCCCAAGAAAGATGTAAAATTCAAGAAATTCACTTACCATCCTGAAGTTCATAATAAGTTTCAAAAAATTTTCAGAAATTTTAATATAACATTAGCTCCAATTAACAAATTCAGCCTGGGTAATCTGCTGTTAACTAATAATAAATGTAATACCCCAGACGACAAAAAATCTGGGATTTATCAAATTGATTGCAAGGATTGCAACAAGATATATATAGGAAAAACAAAAAGGAACTTGGAAACTCGTAAAAAAGAGCACTTCAGAAACATGAAGAATGGAGAAATTGAAAAATCAGCTATAGCAGCACATAGTTTATTAGAGCATCATAGGATTGAAAAAGAAGCAAAACTTTTAAAACATCTATCAAAACCTTTGGATTTAACAGTTTGGGAAAAAATATATATTCAAAAAAACCATACTAGAACTATGAACTTTGAGATTCCGGAAGAACCAAGCTTGATTACAAAGTTCTTCAAAAATACAACAGATAGCAGTTTAGGAAATGATTCATTCAAAATAACACCAGATGGCAGTTTGAAGAGGAATTCCTTCAAAAGAACACCAGATGGCAGTCTAGATAATTACCGGCAAAAAGGAGAAAAAATTGACAGTCGTGAAAACAGCTGACGATGACGACAAAGTGTCGCCGATACTGCAGTGCTGTGTTTAAAGAAACATAGATGTATGAGGTAAGAAAAAAATCACGATTCATTTAATTATTATTTGTAAATTGTATGTTGAAATTAAAATATATATATATATGTATATGTATATTTCAAATTATTACATGTACTCAACAGTAAGAAGATATGGTGAAGTGGAAAAGTCAGCAGTAGCTGCTCATGCTTGGTCTGAAAAACATCTAATTGATACAAAAGCTAGTTTAATTAAGCAAATAGAAAAATCTCACAGTTGTGGAAAAAATCCATATTTAAAAAACAAGGAAGAAAAACTTATGAATTATTAAATTCCCGGGGATTTTGATTTGATCTGGAGGTTCATCGGTCTTCCAACATAGGGAGGATCATAATAACATCAGTTGACAAGAAATTACTGAAGATGAAGCTACCTAAGCTTTGAAACTGGTATAATTAGAAAATTGGATATGAGTGAGGTATAAAGTATTTTAATTTTAATCTTGAATAGTAAAAAGAAAAATTACCACTAGATGGGTCCTACAAAGGGAGACATTGAATTATGATAGAAATATAATGCAGTTAAGTTGTTACTCATAGTTAAATATGGAAAAATAACTACTTATTTTAGGAATTCTCACTATGAGGTATATTCATTAAGGTAGAATATTTTTTATCACTCACCTCATATTGTTCTTCTTATTTGATTATAAACTAGTTTCAGAACATAGTTTCTGTTCCATCCTCAGTATCGTCACGGCCGTTAATCTGTCGTCTTCAAGACGACAGAACAACGGCCGTGACGATACTGAGGATGGAACAGAAACTATGTTCTGAAACTAGTTTATAATCAAATAAGAAGAACAATATGAGGTGAGTGATAAAAAATATTCTACCTTAATGGAAAAATAACATTATGAGGTTCTTAATTCAATGAATGAATGAGTCACTTCTAATCCTACCGCATTTTTTTTTAACGCAGGAACTGCAGTTTTCTAGATGAGTTTCTCTTATCTTCAATCGACATTATGACTACCGGATTTTCATTGGAATCTTCATCTGTAACATTGCCATCAAGTCCTGCTCATTGGGAATTTCAAAATTCATGAATCTAAGTTTGTTCTTTTGAATACATATCCTCTCCCAAACTGTCAATTCCAAAGGTTTTTTCAAATGTTTTAGTAGCTTGGTCTCTTTTTCAATTTGATGACTCTCCAACAAACTATGTGCTGCAATAGATGATTTTTCAATTTCACCATTTTTAATATTTCTGAAGTGTTCCTCTGTGCGAGTGTCCAATTCCTTTTTTGTTTTTTCTATGTATACTTTATTGCAGTCTTTACAACTAATTTGATAAATTCCAGATTTTTTTACTATCTTGGCTCTCCACAATCACACTTTAGAAATATTAAAAATGATGAAATTGAAAAATCAGCTATTGTATGTAGCACATTGTTGGAGAGTCATAAAATTGAAAGAGGCCAAACTTCTAAAACATTTGGAAAACCCCTTAGAATTGGCAGTTTGGGAGAAGGTATATATATATTTAGAAGAACAAATTTAGATCCGAGAATTTCGAAATTCCCGAAGAACAGGACCTGATCTCGAAGTTCATCGAATCAACACTAGATGGAAATGTTATAGATGAAGATTCCAACAAAAATCCAGTAGTCATAATATCGGTTGAAAATTAGAGGGATGTCCTCTTGAAAACTGTAGTCCCCATGTTTAAGAAAACATAAAGTATGAGTTAAGATTAGAAGCGACATTAATTGTTACTACCCATAGTTTGACGTTATGTATGAACTTAAATTGATGTTTTTAGATCTCGAGCTGGTCGAAGTGGTGATTCTATAGCTACAAATCTTACACCAGCCGCATCATCGTCAGTTCCACTGGCAGCACTTGCGTCAGTGATGGCAAACAGTGGGACTGGGACTCACATCGCTACGTCTCACGATGACACATCTGAAGGAGCTGTACATTGTTTCCGCGATGAGCATGGCAACTGGCTGAGTTATACGTTTGCAGAGAAAGGATCTGGTACTGCGAACACAGGTGTGATGCCTATAGCAGCAGCTGCAGCCGCGGCAACCAACGGCAAGCTGCTCAACACCCTCCTCAGGCAAGTCATTCATAAAATGTTAATAACTAATAAATAATGAGTCTTTAAACCTCACGTCATATTTTGTGATCTTCAAACACAGAACTGCAATTTCTGGAGGCATCCCTCTCTTCTTCAGTTATCTTCACGACTGCTGATTCCTGGTCTACACCTTCATATTACTAATAAATTGTTGTGTTCTATTTGAACATGTTTTGATATGCTGTCAATACCTTTGTCAGCTTGTCTAGGCTGTTGAATTTTATGTTGTCAGCCCTGGATGAAAACTCCTACTCCATCTTTTGGTTGATTGAAGAACTTGTAAATCAAATATTTTTCATAATCATTTGATTTGGCATTTACTTGATGAAAATCCATATCCATTTAATTAAATAAAAATAAAACTAAGTTTTATATGATTTTCATATTTATTTTTCCCTGGGAATTTCAAAATTTGTAATCCTATTTTCAAATTCAAATTCCTGGGGAAATAGATTTTAAAATGACTCATTAATTTATAATTAAATTATATTTAATGTGACGGTCATTACAGAGATGGGTACGACAGATGTTGCTCATTCATGGTTTTTTCCACATCTGAAGACACAAATGAAATTACTGCGTATATAAGCTATTTGGGGGCGGTACTTTCTGGAAGGTTCCATAGAATAAATATAAGTTGGTAGCTCCGAGGCTTTCAGAATCCTGTGCCAATGCTAAGACGTCCAATTAGAAAGTTTTATATTTGATAACCACCTCCCATATGAGAGAGACAGAACATATATTACCAAATATAATAAATTTGGGAATTTTTAACGTTATGAGGTTTTATTAACCCCTTAACTGGGGACCTAGCTAGTGCAGTTCTACAGCTCTGTGGGGAGCCTTTTCTTCCTTTAATTTAAAATATTATAAAAAATGCAGGGAGTAAACATTTGTAACATATCCATCAAATATTATACAAAACAACCATTCTCTTTCATATGGTCATATTTTTTAATCGAAATTTCATATTTTTATTTTTTTCAACTTTAGTACAAAAACGGCACAAGTGTCTTCTCGTGTTCAATTTAAAGTAATTTGGAAAACATTATTTATATTACATGTAATGAATATTAAAAAGTATGCAAATCTCTTAAATGCAGTAAATGTTAACTCTGGCCTTACATGGTGTCTGTCATCAGTGGCGTTGTTTCAAGTCTTACATCGATATAAACTAAGCATTTAGGATATATGTATAAATAAATAAATAAATTTATATTGGCAATTTACTCCGAAGTTTATAATGTAAATATACAATCTCTTTTAACACTGTGTAAATATTACAATTTTACGACACATATGACCAGTGGCGTTACTAAATACTGTCAGTTTTGAGTTATTACAAATAATCACATTTTTTTTATTTTTAGATCTTTAATATACCGTAAAAATATATATCCGTACAATTAGTAGTTTTTATTGTAGTAATAGTGATTATTGACGTCATCAGATATTATCAGTGGCGTTATTGAACACTGGTGTGTTGAGAAGTCACTGGTTATTATTGTTGTTAGTATTATGAATGCTACATAACTTCATTTTAGAAAACACTCATATTTTCAGTAAATTGTAAGTAGTTATAAAAAAATATGATGAAGTGAAAAAAAAAACTAGAGCGAAATAAGACGTTTGAACTAGTTACTTCAAGACTGGAGAATGGAGGGTAAAAGTTAGCAACCCCAATTGAATGTTTGTGCAATATTTTTCTAATGTGATAAAAGACAGACCTCTCATTTAAACGTTTGAATGAGAAGTTACAAGAAACTATACCAGAGTTATTATTTTTTCATTAACTTAGACCGTTCTTGCATTAAGGTTTAAGGCTAATCTGAGTTGAAAGATATATTATGTTGAGCAAACAGATGATGTCTGTTTTTTTTTTCTGAACACGTCTAGTGAATAATATTTTATCATGAATGTTATATAGCTGGCCGGTTACCGATATATGTTAGTCCGTTCTTGCGCGCATACATAATATGTGATTTTAACTCTCGTAATAAGAAACTGTTAAGAGACCGGTCAAAGGGGGTTGAAAAAAATCACACTAGATGTCATACCCATACAGAACAGATCTTCAAAATTTTGTGTTCCTGCATCGCCAAATAATTTATAAAAAAAATAATATATATTTCGTTGGATATATCCGTAACTCTCACCGAGTGAAGGCTTTCTTGAGACGGATATTCACGGAACGCCCACCCAACGGGTTAATAAGAATTAAATAAATTGTGAATTCTTCTTACCTCATACTTCTATGTTTTTTTAAACACAGCACTGCAGTATCAGCGACCAACGTCACCATCCTCAGCTGTTTTCACTGCAGTGCTATGTTTATAAAATCATAGAAGTATGAGGTAAGAAGAATTCACAATTCATTTAATTCTTATATATTACCAACTTAAATTAAAATGCTGAAGGCAGCAAAATGACATAATGCCGGGGAAAAACCTTTCTTTACGATTACAGGTGTTCTTAACTGCATATTAAGATCATTTCTAGAAGGAATGTTAATCATATATCGAGCAACTACTTGACGCCTTGAATTGAGTGCAAGAGCGAACTATATAACATATGTGCTTACTAAATGCAAACATTAAATCAAATTATCTTATATGAGGATGGGACGACAATAAAGATTCTTCCTTCTTCTTCTTCTTCTTCTCCTCCTCCTCCTCCTCCTTCTTCTTCTTCTTCTTCTTCTTCACGGTTTAGGCTTATTTACTAGCCTGTTCCGGCTCCAAATTGCTGTTCTTTCCATCTTTTCCTTGGTCTTCCCAAGCTTCTTCTTCCTCATGGTGAATAGTTGTATGCTGCTTTTGGTATTCTATTCTCAGTCATCCTTGCCAAGTGTTCTTTCCAGTTTGTTCTGTATTTCTCTATTGTTGAGTTTAATTCCACTTCACTTGATAGCAGTAATTAAGAAAATGTATGAGAAAACAAAAATAAAAATAAATCAAAGGGAACCAATACATATAACAGGAGGAGTTAGACAAGGTTGTCCACTATCAACCACTCTTTTTAACATTTATTTCGACGACATGATAAGATCATGGAAGCAAATGTTGACTGGGGGAATTAACTTAGGAAATGTAGTAATAAAAGCAGTAGCCTTTGCAGATGACCAGGTTTTAATAGCAAAAACAGAAGACGAACTACAAAGAATGTTATATAAACTAAATGAAATATAAAAAAAATACAACATAGAAATATCCTCACAAAAATCAAAAAACAATGGCCTTCAAGGGTGCTCATCCATTTCGGATAAAGATAATATTAGGAAATAAAGATTCTTCCAATATTTATAATATATATTTATATAATATATTTATTAAGAAAAATATACTCTCAGACTGGGGTATAAACCCAGGACCTTTCGTACTCTAGGCAAATGCTCTACCAACTGAACTATCTATTCCTATAAAAGTTGGATATCTGAGAAACTCCTATCTAAACACAAATCTTTCTCTTTTATATGCTGTTATCACATGGGAATTAACAGATAAGAGAAAGATTTGTGTTTATATTAGAGTTTCTCAGGTAGTAATTAAATGAATCGTGATTTTTTCTTACCTCATACATCTATGTTTCTTTAAACACAGCACTGCAGTATCGGCGACCCTTTGTCGTCATCGTCAGCTGTTTTCACGACTGTCAATTTCTCAGGTAGCTCAGTTGGTAGAGCATTCACCTAGAGTGCAAAAGGTCCTGGGTTCAAACCCCTGTCTGAGTGTATATTTTTCTCTTCAAATATAATTTATCCTTCATTGAGATATTTTTAATTAATAATAAATGTATAGTGTAATATTTAAGATTTAAATTAAAATGTTTTATACCTCACCTCATATGCAGTCTTTTAATTATACTGGCATAATGCTTTGAAACCAGTACAATTAGAAGACTGGATATGAGGTGAGGTATAAAAAATGTTAATTTAAATCTTAAATTAAACCTGATAGTGATTTTTTCCTATAAAAGATCAGTATAGTGTAATATTGAAATTTGTGTGTAGGCAGCAGCACAGCCACCTTAGTGGGGGAGAGCTGATGGCATGGGACGGAGCAGCGCCGGACACTCCCATGTCCATCAACTCATCCGGACTGACGGTGATCCTGGATCGTCAGGGATCTGTGAGTTGTCACCACCAGCCCACAGCCGCAGTACAGTCCTCGTCCAAGGGCATGTTAGCAGGAGGTGGGGGTCCCATTCCCCTCCTGCCAGTTCTTCCGTCCACATCAGCATCTCAGCTTCCACCAGGTGGTGTGTACATCCTGGAGGCTGTCGTTCCACCATCCTCCACTGGGAACCAGCAGCGCAGTCCATTCCACATCCTGGCCGACATGCATGGCCCAGGAGAGAGGAGCAGGTCAGTCACATTATGTGCATGTGCAACATGATCCTTTACTTTTTATTTTCTATTGAGAAACTTGGTAAACATATAGTCTTACAATAGATTCCAGCCCATTGCGGAATACAAGGGAATGAAAGAGCTGATATATTCACAAAAAAAAAAAGGACGTAAAATTAAGTAGAAAGTAACAATTGCATTTTCTTATGAATCAATTAAAAGAATTATAAAGAAAATATTTAAAGATAGTTACAATTCCAATTTAATTGAAAAAGTTGGAAACAGAAATATAAAAATACTGTTAGAAAATCCATCTATAATTCCGGAACTACCATGAAAATCTGCAGTTGCTACACTGAGGCTTATTATAGGTCATGAAAACATCTTCATAGAATTGGTGTATTGAGTGTGTATTGTGTTCTCAAGGTGTGGAAATGGACAGAAAACATTTAACAATAAGAATTAAATGAATCGTGAATGCTTCTTACCTCATACATCTATGTTTTCTTAACACAGAACTGCAGTATTGGGAAAAATATAATTTTCATCTTCAGCTGTTTTCACGATTGTCAATTTTTCATTATGCTGGTAATTTTCTAGGGAGCCGAAGGGGCAATATGTGGTCTCAGGCGAGTGCACCTTGCTGGTGGGTGCATATTAAAACCCGAGAAATGCCATTTATTCCTGCCCAGCCCAATGCACCACGTCCTCGTCGTGGCTCCTGGTTAATACTAAGAAGTGCAGAGGCGAAAAAGCGAGTTTCTGACGTTTAAAAATTGGGACATACCAGTTAAGGGAGAAACCCCAACAAAAAATCATCGACCCCCAGGATTGCTGGAGGTTGGGCGTGGGGTTGACATCCCTACCCCGTAAAAACAAATACGTTCAGAAACCCAACATGCCTCGGAATGATGGGCTACGACGACGACTAAAGCAAAGGAAAATGGACTTACAAATTGGCACTTGGAATGTTAGAACCCTTTATAAAACTGTGAGTCTAAAATCTCTCCTTCAGCAATTACACCAATATAATATACAAATAACAGCTATACAAGAGACAAAATGGATGGGTAATGACATATATGATACTAAAATACACACTACATTCCAGAACGGGAAGTAAGCTGGAAAAAGATAATTTGGAGTGGCATTTATTGTAACTAAATCGATGAGGAAAAATGTATTAGCATTTACACCCATTAATGAACGAATATGTGTTATCCGCCTAAAAACTAAATTCTTCAATTTATCAATCATCAATACCCTTGTGCCTACAGAGGAGAATATGAAAGATCAATTTTATCATAACTTAGAAAGAACCTATGATTGTTTACCGTCCAACGATATTAAAATCATATTAGGGGATTTAAATGCCAAAGTAGGACAAGAGAGAATATATAAAGGAACAATAGGACTAATATAGGACTAGATAGTTTACATACAACATCCAATGATAATGGCCAAAGAATCATAGATTTTGCAGCCAGTAAGAATATGGTACTCAGCTCCACCTGTTTTCCTAGGAAAAATATACACAAAGAGATCTGGAGATCTCTTGATGGATTAACAGCTAATCAGATTGGCCACATATTAATAGACAAGAGGAAATGCCTCAAGTATAATTGATGTTAGAACTCACCGTGGGGCAATAGGAAACTCTTACCACTATCTAGTTAAAACAGTATATAGAGGTAAAATAAATAGATGGAAAAATGAACCAAAAATCAAGGAACAAAAAATAAATATTGATAAACTTAAAGAACCTGAACACCTAGAAACCTATCAAAAAATGTTAGAAGAAAATCTCAAGGAAGGAATCTACACAAATAATATTGATGTTTAAATTATTTTCAGCCTGATCATCTTACCTCAATATTAACGTTGATTTGTTCTTGGACATGTTTCAAAACAATTCTGTTTTATCGTCTGCTTTTCCAGACGATAAAACAGAATTGTTTTGAAACATGTCCAAGAACAAATCAACATTAATATTGAGGTAAGATGATCAGACTGAAAATAATTTAATTAAAATAACCTCAAAATATCACTTCCTAAAATTAAATATTAATATTGATGATACTTGGGAAAACATGAAGTCAAAAATCACAGAAGTAGCAACCAAGACACTGGGATATAAAAATCACAGAAGTAGCAACCAAGACATTGGGATATAAAATTCACAGAAGTAGCAACCAAGACACTGGGATATAAAAATGACAGAAGTAGCAACCAAGACACTGGGATATAAAAATGACAGAAGTAGCAACCAAGACACTGGGATATAAAAATCACAGAAGTAGCAACCAAGACACTGGGATATAAAAATAAGAATAGATAGAAGGAATGTGAGGAAGCACTAACAGCAAGGAATCGAGCTTACAAATGCTGGCTAAGTAGACCCACTATAGCCAGAAGGATGTAGTATGAAGATAAACGAAGAATCACAGATAAGCTGTTCCAAAGAAAGAAAAGGCAAGTATTAAATAAAGAATTGTGTGAGGTAAGTGAAGAATTTGAGTAACATAACCTGTATGTAGCATTTAGAAAGGTCAAGTCACTGAGAGAAGGTTTTAAACCCACCACAATGCCCATTAAGGATAATCAAGATAACATCATTGGAGACCAAGAAGGGATTAAGTCTAGATGGAAGGAATACTTTCATGTTCTGCTGAGTGGAACAATAAGCCCAATTCATGAAACTGAAGGACCTCAAGACCTAACCCTTGATGAAGATGATGGTTATACAATAAATCCACCTACCATAGAAGAAGTTAAAAACTCCCTAAAAACTTTAAAAATAATAAAGCTCCAGGAGTAAATAAGATACCCGCTGAACTTTTAAAAAACGGAGAAGAAACACTGTTAAAAGGAATTCACCACTTGATAACATTCATCTGGCAAGAAGAATGGATACCCAACGACTGGAGGAATACTATTATCTTAAGTTATGTAGATAGGAAATAACACTATGAGGTTCTTTAATATTGTTTATTTTTTATCATTTTTATGAGGTGAGTGAAATGATAAAAAATAAACAATACTATTATCTGCCCAATATACAAGAATGGAGACAAGCTGGACTGTAGTAATTATAGAGGATTTACCCTACTGTGCACAGCATATAAAATTCTCACAAATATCATACGATTAAGACTAGATAATTTATTAGGCGAATACCAGGGAGGATTTAGAAGAAGGCAATCCACAATTGACCAATTGTACACAGTCAAAATTATGCTTGAGAAATGTTGGGAGTTTAACATCAGCGTATTTCAAATATATATATATATATATATATATATATATTTTAAACAGGCCTATGATTGTATACAACGAGAAAAAATTTACGAAATCATGAATGAATTTAGCAAAAAGTTAATAAGGTTGGTTAAGGGTACCATGACTGACACAATGGCTTAAGTTAAGATATAGGCACAACTTACAGAATCTTTTAAGATCGAGCAAGGACTCAAACAGGGTGATGGGCTGGTCTCATGCTTGTTTAATTTGGCTCTTGAATACGCCATTAAAAAGCTATCAGTGAACACTAAGGGGACCCTAGAATATCACACTACACAGATAATAGGCTATGCAGATGACATATGTCTCTTAAGCAGAAGTAACAAAGCCATTCAAGAATTTTATACAGAATTTAAAGCAAACCACAGAAGATATAGGCCTAGAAATTAACATGCAGAAAACACAAGTTATGATACAGACAGGTGTTAAACCAATGACAGAACAACAATCTAATAGCATAAAAGAATTAGGTTTTAACATTGTGAAAAATTTTAACTATCTTGGTTCATATATTACAGATAATAACGATCAACACATTGAAGTACAAAGAAGACTGAAACTGGCCAACAAAGCTTATTACTCACTTCATAAAATAATGAAGAGTAATAACATACACTCAGCAACTAAAATAAGGCTATATAAAGTTTTAATAAGATCAGTTTTGACCTATGGTAGTGAGACATGGAGCCTCACTAAAAGATCAGAGGTAGTCCTAAATAATTTTGAAAAAAAAAATACTCAGGTAAATATTTAGACCAATAAATATTAATGGTCAGTGGAGAATACGATACAACAAAGAACTGTATGACAAATACAATGAACCTGACCTTGTCAATTTTATTAAGTTAAAGAAATTAAAATGGGCTGGCCATATACAAAGGCTCTCAACAGACCGAGCACCAAAAAAAGGTGCTTACAGCAAGTTTTATGGGGAATAGACGGGTTGGAAGACAAAAAAACGATGGGAGGATGGTATTAAGGAAGATGCTGCAAACCTACCTAAGTGTCGCAACTGGAGGCTTGCTGCAAAATAGAAATGATTGGAGGCAGAAGTTAAGAGAGGCCGAAGCTCAAATTTGAGCCAATCAGCCATTGGATGCATGGATGGATGGTAATTTTCTAAACTTCCATCTGGTGTACTTTTGAAGAACTTTGTAATCAAATTAGGTTCATCTGGAAACTCAAAGTTCATGGTTCTAGTATGGTATTTTTTTTTAATGTATATCTTTTCCCAAACTGTTTAAAAGATTTAGATAGATATTTCAAAAGTTTTGCTTCTTTTTTCAATTCTATGATTCTCTAATAAACTATGTGCTACTATTGCTGATTTTTCAATTTCACCATTTTTTTTTTGTTTCTAAAGTGTTGTTTTTTGCAAGTGTCCAAATTCCTTTTTGTTTTTCCTATGTATACTTTATATTTGAAGAGAAAGCCAAGAGTCCCGGGTTCGAGTCTTGGTCTAGGCGAAAAATGTTCTCTTCAAATATAATTTATCCTTCAGTGAGAAGTATTAAATTAATAATAAAAACGTCAATAGAAGCCCTACTGGCTATAAAGTAGTGTTATATTCCCAATAAATGTCTTCTTAACTAAGAAGCTGCCATTTGCAAAGATAGAAGCAAAGGTTTCAAGCATTTGGCATGAGGGAATTACAACTTATATAAGAGAAAAATTTGCATCTAGATCGCAACTCGTCTCGGTAGCTCAGTTGGTAGAGCACTTGGCCCAGAAAGCCAAGGGTTCGAGTCTCGGTCTAGGCGATAATTTTTCTCTTCAAATATAATTTAAATTAATAATAAAAACAATAATTTTTCTCTTCAAATATCTTCTTCTTCCTTCCAAGTATTAGGCCAAGGCCTGTTACGATCCTATAGAAAATTTTCCCTCCAGCGTTTCATAGGCCCAGTGATTCTCTTCAAATATAATTTAAATTAATAATAAAAACGTCAATAGAAGCCCTACTGGCTTTATAAAGTAGTGTTAAATTCCCAATAAATGTCTTCTTAACTAAGAAGCCGCCATTTGCAAAGATAGAAGCAAAGGTTTCAAGCATTTGGCACAAGGGAATTACAACGTATATAAGAGAAAAATTTGCGTCTAAATCGCAACTCGCCTCGGTAGCTCAATTGATAGAGCATTTGGCCTGGAAAGCCAAGGGTCCCGAGTTCGAGTCTCGGTCTAGGCAAAAAAAAAAATTTCTCTTCAAATATAATTATCCTTCAGTGAGAAGTGTTAAATTAATAATAAAAACTTCTATGTACACTTTATTGCAATCTTTGCAATTAATTTGATAAATTCCAGATTTTTTATTGTCTTGGGTGTTAACTTTTTTATTAGTATTAGTTAACAGAAGATTACTCAGGTTGAATTTGTTAATCGGAGCCAATGTTATATTTAGAAAATTACTGGCATAATGAAAAATTGACAGTTGTGAAAACAGCTGAAGATGGGAATGATATTTTTCCCGATACTTCAGTTCTGTGTTTAAAAAAACATAGATGTATGAGATAAGAAGAATTCATGATTCATTTAATTCTTATTAAGAAAACCTCATAATGTAAAAATTCTCATGTAGAAGAATATATCGAAACACGTTCGAGAACAAATCAACATTAAATTGAGGTAAGATATATATACAGACTCAAAAAAACTTGATTAAAAGAACCTCAAAATATTACTTCCTAAAATAAAATAATAAATAAAAATTCTCAAATTTATTATATTAACATTTAACAGTAGTTGAATGCAGGCTTTCACGGCCGGTAATCGTAATGTTGAGTGATTCCGGGTTATGTGGCCGTGGTCCATAGTTGGTGTTGATACCAGACGTTTCGCCCTCAACTGCGAAGATGCCCTCCGCAGTTGAGGGCGAAACGTCTGGTATCAACACCAACTATGGACCACGGCCACATAACCCGGAATCACTCAACATTTAACAGTAGTTCTTCAAAATTACACCAGCCAACAAAATTTTACTTATTTTCTATAACTGGCATGGAAACAGCTAATCTTTATGCTTTCGGGTGTGCTGATAACGAAAATGTTAATGAAAATACAAGATTAGGTCTCGTTTTGAAGTTATGCTAACTTCACGTTATTGCTTATATGAGCTTATGCATGTATTTACCTTGCTGTTATCTCTTGGAGGAAGGTCACTGAAGGCACAACCGGTTTGCCTGGCATTTGTAATTTTCTGCTGGTGATTTCCTAATTAGTGTCCAGCAGTAATCGGCTAACATTGATGCACTCCACTTTCCCTGGTATCTCATTTTCATGTTCAAAATTTGCTGGTGGAAGCGTTCCCCATGCTCGTTGCTTACAGCACCACAGTTGTCAGGAAAAAAGTCCAAGTGGGAATCTAAGAAATGTAACTTTAAGGACATGTTACACCCCAGTCTATCGTAGCAGTGCAGAAGATTTGCCACAAGATCCTTATAGTTTTCTGCCCTCTTATTTTCTAGAAAGTTTGTTGACACTTGATCAAAGGCATCCCAAGCTAACTTTTCATTACCTACCTGTCAGGATGGTGTTGATATGCTCATCTTTGTACATTTTCTGTATCTGGGACCCACGAAAATCCCCTCTTTTTTTTTGTCTCACTAAGCCGTGGAAATTTCTGGCGCAAATAGATAAATGCTACCCCAGTTGTGTCCATGGCCTTAACGAAGTTTTTCATTAGGCCCAATTTTACATGAAGAGCAGGGAGAATTATGTTCTTGGATTCGACAAGTGCTTCTTGCATAACATTGTGAGGTCTGGTTCAAGTGATTAATACTTAGGCCAATCTTTCTTTTTATAATGAAGTGCTATGGCGCGGCTATCCCAGAGGCACTGGAAGCAACAGAATTTGGTATAGTCCTGTTGTAGCCCAAGTAGTATGCCTATGATTTTCAGATCCCCGGAAATCTGCCATTTAAACTTGTCATAGTTCAATCGCAATAACAATTGTTTCATGTTAACATATGTTTCTTTCATGTAAGATGCATACCCAATCGGAATCGATGGTAACACGTTGCCATTATGCAGTAGGACACACTTGAGACTTATTTTGGAGGAGTCGATGAACAACCTTCACTCAACACTTTTATAGTTAATTCCCTTAGCTGCCATTAGTCCCAAAAGAGAGTAATGTAAGTATTGGCTTTAAAATTTTCTATTAAAGCTTTTTACTTTTTTTTTTCAAGCGTGGATGCATTGTAAAACACGTTACATTATGCTCTTCTGCATCGAGACATAGGGGGAAATGATGTCATCACTTTGGCTTTACTTTTGCACATAGAAGATTGAAATTTTGCACACACATTGCGTGCACCTCTTTGTATATTTCAGTTGATTTCGAGATCTGTGCATTAACACAGGGGGGTGCAGGGGGGCTGAATTTAGAAACAAGGGATTTTCAGAAAAATTCCCAATTTCCATCAATTTTTCCCGCCTCAGGTACATGATAGAGGCATTTGAATGGTACCATTTAAGAGACTGTTCTTTTCTGAAGAGAATGAGGTTCAAAGCATGATCCTAAGATAATTAATGATGTTATAGCTGCTTGCCTGAAATTAATCTAAACAAAATCATAATTTTAAAGGGTTAAATGCACCCCCTTTAACTTGTAAATGAGAGCTAATTTGAGCTTTTCATTGTCATTTTCGTTATCAGTGTGGTCGATATACTTACAAAACATTTACTTCATTCCAGTTACATTTTCACTGTTGGCTAGTGTTATCAAGATGTGACATCAAAGTATTGGGAAGCAAGAAGGAGCATAACTCCAGAGCATTAGCTATATACTTACTTCTTATTTAAGTAAAATTTAATTACCTCACCTCGTAATCTTATGCTTCTTCATTAAGAATGTGGATTAACCTGAAACAAAATTTTTAAAAACATTCTATAGCAGCTGTAATTCTTTATTTTTTGCAGCAAAACTTAGTATGTGATTATATTATTTTTAGTCTGATCATCTTACCTCAATATTAATGTTGATTTGTTCTTGAACATGTTTCAAAACAATTCTGTTTTATCGTCAGCTTGTCCAGACATAGAATTGTTTTGAAACATGTTCAAGAACAAATCAACATTAATATTGAGGGAAGATGATCAGACTAAAAATAATATAATTAAAATAACCTCAAAATATCACTTCCTAAAATTAAATATTAGTATGTGATATTGAAATGAAATAAAAAAAGTATTATCCAAAAATTAGCACAATATGGCCTTAAGAGTTGGTTTACTTGAAAACCAAAATTTAAAACTCACTAACTTTGAACTTGTATAGGAAAAAAATCACTTTGAGATTTAATTTAAGATTTAAATTAAAATTATTAATGAGTTGGATATTTTGACTCACCTCATATTTCTTGATTTTTATGCAGACCTAGGTTTTGTCGCTTTTGTGTGACATTATTGATGCTTCCAACAGTTGGAACATAAAAGCGAGTAATACTGTAATTATATTCAGTAAAATAGGGACTTGATGTGGAATTCACTTAGTTTATATAGTTCCTGTGAGACAGACTTTTTATAATTATTGTATTATGTATTTACAGACAGTTGAGGCACCTGCCACATCTTCATGCGAACCCTGGAGCGATGCTGAATGAGCCTAACTCCACCATCGTGCCCGCTTCCAGCTCTCAAGGTGACACAGACTCTGACCTGAAACTGTCACGAAGTCGTTTCCGCTATGTGACAGTAGAGGAGCCTGCGCCGAGCCGACCTCGGCACTACTACAAGTACCGGATCACTCCCTGTACACACATCAAAATCAGATTCGACCGCCTGGCACTTCTCGCTCTCCTCGACCGCAACCTCACCTGGGACGAGACGCTTCTCTCCCTCTCTCTAGCCATCATGGTTGCAATCTTCGGTTCCATTCTCCTACAAATGGGTTTCTTCCGTGATATTTTTGCATTCATTTTCTGTTTTGTAATTGCTGGATGCCAGTATTCACTGCTCAAGAGTGTCCAGCCCGATGCGGCATCTCCTACCCATGGTTTTAACCGCATTGTCGCTTTTAGTCGTCCGGTATATTTCTGTTTGGTTAGTGCTTTAGTTATTATTCTGCATCATGCGTCGACACCCGAGACCGTGAGTTACAGTCAGACAGCATTCACGTTGTATGGAGTTTATTTCACAAACCAGGCACTGGTTCGGATGTCTCGTGATGTACTAGCTATATTCCTGCTCTGTTTTCCGATCGTGTTCAGCCTGGGGCTCTTCCCACAGATCAACACATTCGTAATGTACTTATTGGAACAAGTCGATATCCACGTATTTGGAGGCAATGCAACATGCAGTTTAGTCGCAGCTGCGTATTGTGTGTGCCGCAGTCTTCTCGCTGTTGGGTTCCTCTATGGTTTTGCTTACGGGGCTCTCAGCGAACCTAAAGCTTCACAACACATCCTGTTCTCGATATTTTGTGGTCTTCTCGTTTCTACGGCCTATCACCTCAGTCGAAGTGCAAGCGATCCTTCTGTCATCTGGAACATTGTCAAGGGGCATTTATGGCCACCCCATGATTTCTTCCATGAACCCTTGCCTCCGGTGACAGGGAGAACCTCAAACAACCAACATCATCAGCGACACCATCATCAGAATCAATCACATCGCAAACAGAACGCTATCCCTGAAGAGAGGAGACAGAACGAGGGAAATGAAGTTAAGACAAGTGTTGGAACGGACTCTCCGTCGAGCAGAATGAACAAAAAACCAAAAAAGAATGGTGAAGAAGCAGCAGAGAAGGAGAAGGAACTTGTGGATCCTCTGCCGTTGAAGCTGGAGCATACAGTGCATGCAAGACTCAAGTCAGACGTGATTATCTGCACCTTGATATCAGTGTTTGTGTTTGGAATTCACTGCAGCACAGTGTTCACAGCCCTTCAGCCAGAACTGAACCCAGTACTCTGGTGTGTTGCTGGTTTCCTGGGATTTGTTCTTCACTATGTGTTCCCTCAACTGAGAAAACAGTTACCATGGCTGTGTTTGGCGAGACCTGTGTTCCGTTCGCATGAACATGGCCAGTTTGAGGTCAGGGATGCTGCTAGAGTCATGTGGTTTGAAAAGGTAAATTACAATCTTCTTCTTCACACCATAATAATGATTAAAGCAGTTATTTAACATGAGGTGAATTATCTGCCATTTCAGCAATTCACCCTCTCCCTGTTTTTCACCATACTCCTCAATTCTCATACTATTTCCTCATATTATACACATATCCTTTTCAGGATCTTCTTCTTTCTTCAGTTCTTGCTCCATTATCTGTTTTGGTTCCCTTCCTTCTTCCATTCTTCTCACGTCTCCATACCATTTCATTTGTCAATTCTGTAGGTTTTCTTCGATTGATATTTGGTTTAAATTTTTTGAAAACATTTTTCTAAGTTCTACAGAATCAGTCCCATGTTGTAGCCAAGCAGTTAAGGCAAGATGCCTTGGTGCAGAGCTACAGGACTTGCACTGGTTTGAGTCTCCATGGGAGAAGGAATTTTCTTATAATTTTAGCCAGTATAGAACTGGTGCCCACCCAGCATCGTGAGGCATTTAGACAGTAAGTAGCAACTCAAGGTTGAGAAAACCAATGTTAATATTATTCGTTTTTAAACACCTTAATGATGGACAAATTATATTTGAAAAGAAAAATATGCGCCTAGACTGGGGTTTGAACCCAGGACCTTGACTTTCTATGTCAATGCTCTTCCATCTGAGCCACCTAGGCCTCCAATCTAAATGCGTATTTTTCTCTTACACATAGTTAATTCCCTAACCCCAAATGCTACGAGCCGTTGCTACGATTTTTGCAAATGGCGGCTTCTTTGTTAAGAAGACTTTTTTTTTTATTGGGAATTTAAACATTACTTATAAAGCCAGTAGTGCTTCTTTCAATGTTAATATTATTCGTTTTTAAACACCTTAATGACGGACAAATTATATTTGAAAAGAAAAATATACGCCTATACCGGGGTTTGAACCCAGGACCTTTGACTTTCTATGTCAATGCTCTTCCATCTGAGCTGGAAGAGCATTGACATAGAAAGTCAAAGGTCCTGGGTTCAAACCCCAGTCTAGGCGTATATTTTTCTTTTCAAATATAATTTGTCCATCATTAAGGTGTTTAAAAACGAATAATATTAACATTGAAAGAAGCACTACTGGCTTTATAAGTAATGTTTAAATTCCCAATAAAAAAAAAAGTCTTCTTAACAAAGAAGCCGCCATTTGCAAAAATCGTAGCAACGGCTCGTAGCATTTGGGGTTAGGGAATTAACTATGTGTAAGAGAAAAATACGCATTTAGATTGGAGGCCTAGGTGGCTCAGATGGAAGAGCATTGACATAGAAAGTCAAAGGTCCTGGGTTCAAACCCCAGTCTAGGCATATATTTTTCTTTTCAAATATAAATTGAGAAAACCAGCTGTAATGGCTGGGGGACCCACATGCTCACCCCTGTACTGGCTAGATGATCATTTACCTCTCTGATTTATACATGTGGATGTGAGCCCGGCAGCTGGCTGGTAGACTAAGGGTCCCTGTCATGCCATGGAGTTTTTTCAACAGAATCATAGTACATATGTGTGAATGCTTGAAAAAAAAAAATTCTGTTAGATGGCAGACATATGTGTGAAATCGGTATGACCAATCTTCGCTATAAATTCCCTAATATGTTTATAAGAAATGGATGTACACCAACTTCTAAAGCCGGATATTTACCCATATTTAAAAAAAATAGGAGTTACTTTATTTATTATATATATATATATATATAAGAATTAAACTCTTACTCACTGGTACTATCGAACCCGTAGGTTCATGGCCGCGCGGACATAAGCTCTCCATACAGCCCTATCCTGAACCAATGCTTTCCAATCATTCCCTGTATAATCTACTTCCCTCAAATCATAGTTAATGTTATTCTCCCACCTCATTCTTGGTCTACCAACTGGGCGTTTTCCCTCTGGCTTTCCTACAAGAAGCTTCCATGCAAGTCTTTCATTCCCCATATGTGCAACATGTCCTGCCCATCGCAGTCTACGAGATTTAACTGTTCTTATTATATCTGGCTTCCTATAAAGAGCATGTAGTTCATTAAGTTATGTAGATAGGAAATAACACTATGAGGTTTTTTAATATTGTTTATTTTTTTTTGCTATGAAAAAATAAACAATATGTAGTTCATTGTTATGAAGTCTTCTCCATTCGCCTCTCTGTTCATCTCTCTTTGGTCCAAAAATCTTCCTAAGTATCCTATTCTCAAATACTTGCAATCTCCTTTCCTCCCTTAAAGTAAGAGTCCATGTTTCGCACCCATATAATATAACTGGTAGAATGATAGTTTTATATATTTTCAGCTTAACATTTTTTGAAAGGAGTTGCGACATCAAGAGTCTCTGCAATGCATAATAGCACACATTTCCAGAATTGAGCCTATGTTTAATTTCTTTGTGCATCTCATTCCTTCTTCTTCTTCTTCTTCTTCCTTCCAAGTATTAGGCCGAGACCTGTTACGATCCTATAGAAAATTTTCCCTTATGGGAAATTCTCGTATAAGACTTGAAAGCATAATAATAGTCCCTTCGATTGGTTGCTGGCCAAAGGAAGGCAAGACCAGTGATGGGGCTGCCATCTTATAGCCTCTGGCCAGGCTTTTCTGGAGAAGAAAAGAAAATAAAGGAAAGAAGAAATGGAAAAAAGGAAGGACTCCCTAGACCCTCGGATGCCCTAATAGCGTCGGGGTCGAAAAAACAAGAGTTAACCAAGAGAGGTTAGATAGTAAAGTTAAAAGAGTGCAAAACACAAGTAAGTGGAAGAAATGTTTTGCACAGCTTGGGCACCTTGTGGTCGCCATCCACATATCCCCTAGATGAGGACCCCTGAGGGGGCATCTCATTCCTATTTGTGATTATTGTTCCTAGATATTTGAATTCAGCCACTTCCTCAAAATTTCCCTCATTTGTCATTTGCTGTCCATTTCCATTATATAATGAATTTATACGTGTGACCATATATTTAGTTTTATTGATATTTACTTCCAGTCCTAATTTCTTAGTGTTACTCAATAGTGTGTATATAAGAATTAAATGAATTGTGAATTCTTCTTACCTCATACTTTTGTGTTTTTTAAACATAGCACTGCAGTATCAGCGACCATCGTCACCAACCTCAGCTGTTTTCATGACTGTCAATTTTTTCTTTTGCTGGTAATTATCCAAACTGCCATCTGGTGTTCTTTTGAAGGAATTATTTTCTAAACTGCCATCTGGTGTTCTTTTGAAGGAATCATTTTCTTAACTGCCATCTGTTGTATTTTTGAAGAACCGGCAAAAGAAAAAATTGACAGTCGTGAAAACAGCTGATGATGGTGACGATGGTCGCTGATACTGCAGTGCTGTGTTTAAAAAAAACATAGAAGTATGAGGTAAGAAGAATTCACAATTCATTTAATTCTTATTAATAAAAACCTCATAATGTTAAAAATTTCCCAAATTTATTATATTATATATATATATTAATATTTTAATTCTCATATTCAATGGAAATTATTTAGAATACTGAGAAATTCATAAAAAATGGTGACTGAATAGTTTATTGTTGAGAATAATTTTATGGTTCTAAGAACATATAGAATCAGTTAAGAATTTAAATTGATTTTAAAATATATCAGCTGATATTTAATTTAAAAGAGATTAGATAACTTGGATATGAGCCAACCAATAGTACTTACAAGCCTAGTTATTTTGACCAATCTGATTTGAATGTCATAATTTGAAATAAAGAATTGTGGGAGACATTTCCCAATTTAGGGAGCCTACTGGTGAAAATCGTGGAGACAAGACTTGCATAGAAACGATCGTCCATAATTTTGATAGAAATGAACAATAGTTCATTTATAAATTGGTAAAAAGTGCATCATGAATTTAAACATATATGCTGTTAATTTCAGCTCGAAATATATATAATTTTGAGTTATTTTATATATGTTAGTTGATCATCAAAATGGCAGTTCAAATAGTACAGTAAAACTTGCTCAAAGTAGAATTGCATGGGACCATTTTTTTCCCCCCACATTGGACAATTTTCTGCATTATAAAAAAACTAAAACTTATTAATAATCTTTGATTATAGAGTGACGTATATGTCTTTTTATGTACCTTAGATTAATTGTAGTGCCACTGCCGTTGAAACGTGAAGTATAGTATGTATGAGTGACTTCAACAGTAACGCGCAAAAAAACAGTCCCATTTCGTCAGCATTAAAAATGTCTCTTAGGCACGTATCCTGAAATTCAAGTATGCAGTTTCAGTTTTCGCTCACTAACTACACTTTCATCCATTTTCTTTGATTCCCTGCACATTTCATTCCACACTACATTGTGTCGTCTTTTTAAACTGTCCAGCCAACCTGAAGATTCCTTGAAATTGTTATTCCCTTAGGGATTTAACAAGAGCTAGAGCTTGACTTTGGAGCATCGGTTCGGAAATGTTTGGAGATTTATCTTAAATCACTTTCACTCTTTCGCTTAATGAGAATGATACATATGTTTCAGCCATCTTTATTCCGTAAATTCAAAATGCTACCTGTGAAAGATCGGTCTCAGAACTTAACTAATTTAAGATTTTACAGCGCAATTGTTATTTGCAAGACAGGTATCTGTGTTACGCATAATGGGTGTGCAATGAGGCCAAATCTATATAGTAAAAGCTCCTTATTTGTGAGGGATATGTTCTGCAAATATGCTGCGAATACAGAAACCGTGAATGTAAAATGGTAATTTGTATGGGTATATAGGGGATACGTTCCAAGGTTACAGAATAAAATAAAAATTATCAAAATAAACTAAATTAATGAGAGACTTTGAACAATTTCTATTAATTATATTACCGTTAGGTTTAGGCAAGGACCTAAAGAACTTAGTAATTTTTTCCTGTTTTGCCACTTTTAAAAGGTCTTTCAATTAAGATTGATATTCAGCTTTGGATTCTATGATATAATTCCTTATTTTGTCTTCGGATTTCTTGATTCATTAACTTTGAAACAGCATGTTATAGATGCAAATGACTTGCCAATGCTTATAACTGTCAAGCATTTTTATTTTTACTTTAAGCGGCAACACTAATTTTTTTCTCTGTGGTACTACCGTATATCTCGGCAGATAAGACGATAGTTGAACTTTAAAAAAAGCCCCCAAAATTCAGGGTTGTCTTATAGGACAAATACAAAAAAAAATAGTTTGAAATTTATATAAATTAAAACCATTATAAAATGAAAAATAACTCACCAATTTATTTAAAATCCTGCAAAATTCTCACAAACCGATCAGTTGACATATGGCAGGGAGGAACTATTAGAGATTTAGTGAATCCCCGTGAATACAGCTACTATCAAACCAGTCCTGAAAACATCCGGTTATTCTATTCTTTTGCAGTGTTTTGTGTAGTAAATAAACATGGACATTATTGTTTATATTGCATTGTTTCTTTTAATTATTAATATAGTGTCATTATTACTATGCATGATGCAAAGGGCACTGTATAACATTTAAATATGCAGATAACTTATATCTTTGGGTTTCATAGTAGCGTAACCAGAAATTTCTCATGCGGCAAGTCTTCTTTCTTTATCATAACAATCTTCTTTCCTCTCTACCACCTTCCATACGACAGGTCACATCTCTCGTGCTAGTACAACTTATCAAAAGTGTAGTAGTGTTGCCGGTTGAATGAAAATAAAATGTATTTATTTATCATAATGAGGGGTTAAAATATTAACAATATATAACATAAAACTTAATTAAAAAACTTACGAATACGGTAATTTTGTATATGCTATACAGTAAGCTGCAATGATCGCTGATCTAAACTAAATTCATAGGCCGTTATGGTGAAATTAAATATTTCTTACCTCTCTTGATATAAATCTTCTAAGTAGATCGCGATTTTGAGACCATAACGGTCTCATCTTCAGTACTTTTTTGACGACTGAAGTTATGTTGATCGGAAGAAACTCTTCTTCTTCCCTCTGTTGGTGGACCGATGAACCTCTGGATCAGGTCAAATCATAGGCCGTTGGTAGTTTGGGGGTCGTCTTATAGGACAGATATATGTTAAAACTATAAAACTTTGACAAAAATCTATACCTCGTCTTATCTGAAGGTTACCTTATCTGCCGAAATATACAGTAATTATTTTTCTTTCCTTTTACTCGACATTATAAACTGGGAACAAAGCACAAGAGACACGTGTTATTCAATCAAAATTATTGCAATGAACAAGTTGAAACAATAATATACCGATCATGGCGATGGAGGCATTTATCAAAGTATATATCGGCATGTGAAATACACCAACAGCTTTTAACAATGAACTTTAGGGTCGGTGACAATTAGGTTTGTTTTGTTTTGATATTTATTTGTCCATTTGGTTTGAATCACTATTTGTTAAAGCCATCTTGTGGCACCTGCCTGCAGTAAAAAAAAAATCTGCCGATGATTAATAAATATATATACCTTTCCGCTTTATATTTTTTTCATGAATTGTGTAGAAATATCCTTCCGTTTCCACATTGGGCAAATTCCATTTTATGAAAAATAAATACATGTAAAATTACTATTATTTCGCCGGGACCAATAAATTTGTTCACCTTGGACAGATTTCCGCATTATTCATGTTCCGGATTAAACAAGTTTTACTGTATACAGTAATGGTCATTAAATTAATTGACGGATAAAAAGTCCTACTACAAGTTTCATTTACCGTCGAAATAATTAATATTCATGAATAAAATTACCAGGTTTTATTCAAAGTTAAAAAGTGGTTTTTAATTTAAAGTGAAAACCTATTTTTCACATTCCCTATGTTCCCCTGATAAAGAGACTCAAGCCGACGTAAAGTTGAAGTCCAACCCAGGACTTCCCACAACGAGAACCTACAACAAGGAACACCAGAAATCTACTCCTTTATATGATCACAACAACGTGGGTCCTCATCATTATATACTTTCACCTTTACATACATATTATTTAATGAAGTGTAAACTAATCTGATGTACATTAACTTGTCCTATCATCATCATCAAGGGATTAAGCCTGTTGGCTCGTTTCAGTTTCATGAAAGCTAGAATTGTTAAAATTGTTAAAACTTGTTCTATTGGAACTTAAAAAAAATGAAGTGAACATCCGTTTCTTAAAATATATTTTTGATTGTTGGTCATTCCAATTTCACATATATTTCTGCCATATAGTGGAAGTTTAAGTGTTTGCACATGTGAATCTTGAAAAAATCATTTGAGATAAATGCGACAATTTGCATACTTAGATAAATATTTAATAATTGTAAAAAACGTTACAAGTATTATATTTGAAGAGAAAAATTTTCGCCTAGACCGGGACTCGAACCCGGGACCCTTGGCTTTCCGGGCCAAGTGCTCTACCAACTGAGCTACCGAGGCGAGTTATGATCTAGACGCAAATTTTTCTCTTATGTACGTTGTAATTCCCTCGCGCCAAATGCTTGAAACCATAGCTTCTATCTTTGCAAATGGCGGCTTCTTAGTTAAGAAGACATTTATTGGGAATTTAACACTACTTTATAGCCAGTAGGGCTTCTATTGACGATTTTTATTATTAATTTAACACTTCTCATAGAAGGATAAATTATATTTGAAGAGAAAAATTTTCGCCTAGACCGGGACTCGAACCCGGGACCCTTGGCTTTCCGGGCCAAGTGCTCTACCAACTGAGCTACCGAGGCGAGTTACGATCTAGACGCAAATTTTTCTCTTATGTACGTTGTAATTCCCTTGCGCCAAATGCTTGAAACCATAGCTTCTATCTTTGCAAATGGTGGCTTCTTAGTTAAGAAGACGTTTATTGGGAATTTAACACTACTTTATAGCCAGTAGGGCTTCTATTGACGATTTTTATTATTAATTTAACACTTCTCATAGAAGGATAAATTATATTTACAAGTATTGTTGCAAAATGTTTAAAATAGTATGAATTGTTAGTAGAGACAGAAAAAGTAGGTAGAGCAACAGTATTACAAGAATATAGTATGCAAAATTCAGTGCATACCTAGAAAGTGATGACAGAGAAGACGTTTGACCTGGCTGAGCCCACTATGGACTGTAGCACCATTGGAAGAAGTAGTATGGAAAATTCTATGATGCACAGTACAAGGGCTTAAGTCAAAAAACCAACCCTTTCAGGACAAGAAAAATAAACTTCAAGGTGATCTCTAAAAAAAGTATGTTAAATTAGATATTCTGTATTAAATTAATATTAAGAAGCTAAAGCTATTACTGTGATTCAAATAAGTAAATTAATGAACACAACTTAACTTTTGTAATCAATGGTAAAGAGGAAAATTTTTGCCTGAACTGGAAATCGAACCGCAAACCTTCAGCTTTCCATGCTGATGTCTGTCCACTGAGCTAATTCAGGCTTCATTCCCATCCAAGCATAAATCCTTCCTTCACGTTACTCTACTGGTCCCACAATCATCATTCACAAATACACACTGAATGGCTTCTACATTAAGAAGACATGAAGGGACTCCATACAGCTATGGCATTATCAAGTTTTTTGAGTCTAGAGATACCTTACCTCAATTTAATGTTGATTTGTTCTTGAACATGTTTCAATATCATGAGCTTTACTAGACTTTACTATTAATCAGTGTTTGAAATTAGAAGTGGTCCCCATGTTCATTACAAAAACCATCAGAAAAATCATAATAACAAGCAACAAACAATTTTAGAAACCAAATTACTCGAAAAGAACAAACATTATGAAGCAGTCAACAATTTGGATATTGAAATATATTTGTTACATATCAAACTATCTAAAATATTAGGTAACATTATTTGGCAAAACTTGGAAAATAATTTTCTCACTTATTTGAATCTAACCATGAAAAAGAAAATGTTTTCAAATGCTGGGCCTTGGCAACGAAGCCATTAGCGTTCATGCTCTTCAATATTTCTCTATGGTGGATCCAACAGGTAATACTTCACAGGTTTGTAGATGTTCTTCATTCATTTCTTCGTCTTTGTTGCATAGAAGACAATTTGGATACATGTAGATTCCTATTTTATATAAATGTTTGGCCAAATAGTCACGTTTTGTAAGCAGTCTAAATTTTGCTACTGTAGTTTTACGTGGAATTTCTGGAATAATATCTTGCTTCTTTACTAAAATATTCCATTTTTTGTCTTTGGCTTTATTACATAGGTCTTGGTTTTGTTTGATTTTATATTTGTTTTTAATTATTCTTTTTATTGATGTGAAAGGTAAGCTTTTAGTAGTATTCTAAATTAGATTGGAGCCTTTTTTGGCAAGAAATTCAGCAGTCTCATTTCCATGAAAAAGAAAATTGAGAAGCAAAAGAAGTCTAGTAATGCTGATGATGATATAGAAGACTATATCGAAACATGTTCGAGAACAAATCAACATTAAATTGAGGTAAGATATCTCTAGACTCAAAAAAACTTGATAAAAAGAACCTCAAAATATTACTTTCCTAAAATAAATAGTTATAGCAATTTAACCTTTATAGGAATTAATCACTATGAGGTTTAATTAAATGTTTCTCCCGATCGACGTAACATCAGTCGCCAAAGAAGTACTGAAGATGAGACCATTATGGTCTCAAAATCGCGTTCTACTTAGATGATTTATATGAGGAACATTTAATTTCACCATAGTTATTAAATTAAATGTCTTGTTAATGTAGAAGCCATTCAGTATGTATTTGTAAATGATGATTCATTGCATTGAATTTGGTTGGTACCAAAAGAGTAAGGTAAAGGAAGGATTTATGCTTGGATGGGAATGTAGCCTGAATTAGCTCTGTGGTCAGAAAGCTGAAGGTTCGAGGTTCAATTCCCAGTTTAGGCAAAAAAATGTTCTCTTTACCACTGATTAGGTATTCTGTGTTTTGGAATATTTATATTTAATATTCCAAAACACACAATATCTAGAAGAACATACTTTGTTTCAGAGATCACCTTGTAGTTTATTTTGCTTGTCCTGAAAAGTTTGTTTTTTTTTCTTAAAGCCCATTATACCGCTCACTATAGAATTATAGACCGAAGTATTATAAACTTGGGTCAAACTGTGTACACTTGATGTTGAAAGTAGAATGGATGTTACATAGCTTCATGTTATGTGTTTGCAGGTGTATGTGTGTTTGTGTTTCTTGGAGAGGAACATCCTGTACCCAGTTCTGTTCCTGGCTGCGCTCACCAATGATTCACCGACTGTACTTAAGAAGTTTGGACCCCTGGGTGGATCATTAGTAATAGTTGTGTGTGGACTGAAATGTCTGCGAGGTTCGTTTTCCGACACTTCAACGCAGTACCTGGTCCTGGTGTTTGCTGTTCTTTTCTTCGAGAGGGACTACAGCAGCGCCTCCGAGACATTTCTTGTTAACTACTTCTTCATGGGGATTGTCTTCAGTAAGACATACGAGTTCCTTCTCAAGGTATTTATCATCTTCCTACTGCTCTACTCCCCTCAGAACTAGAGACCCAACAACTAATCAGAAAATACCATATTTACTTGCATAACTGAAGACTTGACATGGAAAAGGATGTAATTGCTATTGGTCAGTATTCCAGTTTTGCATGGATAATGATGTATGTTCCATTGCCAATGACCTGGCAAGAGACAGAACATACATTATTATTAACATTTAAAGGAAGTGACACTATGAGGTTTATTTTAAATAATAGAAATTTATTACTTGGAATTAACAGTGTATATAAGAGAAAAATTTGCATTTAGATTGGAGTTTCTTAGGTAGATCAGTCGGTAGAGCATTCACTTAGAAAGCGAAAGGTCCTGGATTCAAACCCCAGTCTGAGTGTATATTTTTCTCTTTAGATATTAAATAATAGGAGTTAGATATGCACAACTCGCCTCATATTTGTAGTTTTCTTGAAGACCCATGTTTTGATACTTTAGCATTATTATCAATTCTTTCTAAACTGTCAAATTGGTGGTAGTTTGTTTCTGCTCCCTCTGTTGGATGACCAATGAACTACATTGTTAATTTTATTCTTCCACCTCATTCTTGACCTACCTACTTTGTGTTTTCCTACATTCCCATGCCTCTCTTCCATTCCCCGTTTGTGCAACATGTCCTGCCCATTGCAGTTTATGAAACTTAACTTTTCTTATTAAATCTGGTTTCCCATAAAGATCATGTAACTCACTGTTAGGTAATCTTATCCATTTGTCTGTCTGTTCATCTCTTTTTGGACAAAAATTTTTCTAAGAACTTTATTTTCAAATACTTGTAATCTTTTCTCCCTTCCAGAGTCCATGTTTCACATCCATATAATATAACTGGGAGAATAACAGTTTTGTATATTTTCAGTTTAATGTTTTTTTTATAGAAGGGTGGGATGACAAGAGTCCCTGTAATACATAATAACATGCATTTCCAGAATTTATGCTATGTTTAATTTCTCTGTGCATCTCATTCCTGTTTAATTATTGTTGCTAGATATTTTTATTATAAATTTAACATTTCTCACTGAAGGGCCATACTGACTTCATAAAGTAATGTTCAAGTTTCCATTAAAAGTTTTCTTAGATAAGAAGCTGCCATTTGCATGTCGTGCAATGGTTCAACAAGCCATTGGCACACTTGGCAATTGAAATGTGTAAGAGAAAAATTTGCATTTAGATTGGAGACCTTGGATAGCTCAGTGGCCAGCAATAGCATATATAGCTAAAGTCCTGGATTCAAACCCTGGTCTAGGTGTATATTTCTCTCTTCAAATATAAATTGTCCCTAGGTATTTGAATTCACCCACTTCTTCAAAATTTCCCTCATTTGATGTTTTTATTATTAATTTAACACATCTCATTGAAGGATAAATTAAATTTAAAAAGAAAATTTTCCCAATAAAGTCTTCTTAATCAAGAAGCCGCTATTTGCAAAGATGAAACCACAGCTTCAAGCATTTGGTGTGCGGGAAAAATATGCGTCTAGATTGGAACTTGCCCTGGTAGCTCATTGGTACGGTAAACCAAAGATCACGGGTTTAGGTCCCGGTATGGGTGAAAATTGTTCTCTTCAAATTTAATTTTCCTCATTTGTTATTAAATGTCCATTTCCATTATATAATGTGTTTCTATGTGTGAGCATATATTTAGTTTTATTGATATGTACTTCCAATCCCAATTATGTTTTATTCTTTCTTGATTTTTCCATTTACATAGAATGTGTTTAAAAATCTACCACATGTTTATATTCTTTGTATAATTTCCTTCTGAATTGTACTTACTACCAATATACGAGGTGTGATCAATAAGTTTCCGGAATGAGGCCATAAACACAACACAACACTTCAAAGTTTCTATTCAGCACTGTCACCCTCGAAGTAGTCACCTTGGGAGTTGATACACTTGTCCCAGCGCTTCTGCCAATGCTGGAAGCACTTCTGGAAGTCATCTTCTTTAAATGTGTCCAATGCCTTCTGCGATTTGCGCTGGATGACATCAATGTCCTCAAAACGATGTCCTCGGAGCCGAATTTTTAGCCGTGGGAACAGGAAAAATTCTGCTGGAGCCAGATCTGGAGAATAGACTGGATGGGGAACAGTACTCATCCTATTTTTGTCCAAAAACTGGTGGACAGAAATTGCTTTGTGCGCGGGCACATTGTCGTGATGCAGGAACCAGTCACCAGTCCTCCATTTCTCTGGCCGTTTGCGTCGCACATTCTCCCTCAATCTTTGCAACACTTGTTTGTAGTACACTTGATTCACTGTTTGACCCTGTGGTACAAATTCCTTATGCACAATTCCATTAATGTCAAAAAAAACAATCATCATTGACTTCACATTCGATCGAACTTGTCTGGCTTTCTTGGGGCGTGGAGATGCAGGACTCTTCCATTGCGAAGACTGTTGTTTAGTTTCTGGATCGTAGCCATAAATCCATGTTTCATCACCAGTAATAACCTTTTCCATGAACCGTGGGTCATTTTTAAGCTGTTCTTTAAGATCTGTGCAGGCAATCACACGACTTTCCTTTTGGTCATTAAAGGAGGCGGGGCACGAACTTCGCAGCAATTCTTTGCATGTTCAAATCGTCTTTCAAAATGCTTTGAACACTTCCAAACGAGAGTGCTAGTGCATCAGACAGTTCTCGTATTGTAATGCGCCTATCATTTAATACCATTTCCCTCACTCGATCGATATTTTTATTGGTTTTGCTGGAAGTTGGTCATCCCAGACGATTTTCATCCTTAACCGATGTCACGCCCCTTTTAAATTTCGAAAACCACTCAAATGCTTGAGATTTGCCCATTGCTTCCTCCCCATAAGCTGTTCTTAACATTTGATGTGTTTCTGTTGCAGTTTTACCAAGTTTAAAGCAAAATTTGATTCATGTTCTTTGTTCCTCGTAATCCCGCATTGTTGCTACACAGAGAAATCGCCGCATGCACAAAACACGTCTTCACTTCAGAGCTTCTACCAGCTTACTGCAAGGTCAGAGAAGGTCACACGACCCCTCAAATTCATCACAAGGAAATTCTGAGTGTACAGCCTGGGTGAAAATTAAAAACTCCTCAATGACATAATTGTTTTGAAGCCATTCCGGAAACTTATTGATCACACCTCGTATTAAAACTCTTCGGAAATGTGATATAAAAAAATGGATAGATTGTAACAAGTGTAGTGTTGTGTGTTTGCAGGTGCAGTTTGTGGTGACATACATAGCTCCTTGGCAGATAACGTGGGGATCAGCATTTCATGCATTTGCTCAACCATTCAGTGTTCCACATTCAGCAATGCTTTTCCTCCAGGCAGCCATATCTGCAGCCCTCTCCACACCTTTGAATCCATTCCTGGGCAGTGCCATCTTCCTTGCGTCGTATGTGCGCCCCGTCAAGTTCTGGGAGAGAGACTACAACACGAGGCGAGTTGACCATTCCAATACCAGACTGTCTTCTCACCTGGAACGTAACCTCGGAGCAGATGACAACAACCTTAACTCCATCTTCTACGAACATCTCACACGCTCTCTGCAACACTCTCTCTGCGGTGATCTTATACTTGGTAAGTCCTCTTTTATACTTTTCAAAGGAAAAATTGCACACACTTTGATGGAGGCAATAGAGCTAGCACTAAAACAATTCGTATACAGAATAAATACATTTCAGAGAGCAGTTGTTCTAAGTGATTTAACCTCAGCTATACAAGGTATAACAACACACAATTCTCCAATCTCTTGTAAAGTGTTGGAAATAAAACAGATCATAAGACTTAAATTAATGTTTTTATTACCTCACCTCATATCCTTTTTCTTCTATACTGCAGTTTCGGAGCTTATCTCCATCTTCAGTAGCCTCTGGTCGACTGGAGAAGTAAGACTGAGAAGTAAGAAGAAAACCGCCAAGAAAAACACATAACACTTGTCGACCAGAGGCTACTGAAGATGGAGATAAGCTCCGAAACTGCAGTATAGAAGAAATAGGATATGAGGTGAGGTAATAAAAACATTAATTTAATTCTTAAATTAAACCTCATAATGTTCTTTCCCTGTGAAAGTTAAATGAAGATCATAAGACTATTGACTAAACAAAATAAAATTATTCAGCTCCAATGGATACCCTCTCATTGTGGGATATATGGAAACTAAATGACACATCTCTTAGCAAAATTACTAAAATTTTACAGAACATGAATCAAACCCAGCACTATCATTCTGCAAAAATCATTATTAAAAGAAACTTCCAGAAAGAATTGATGGAGCACTTTAAAACACAAAATAATGAGCGATCTTGCAGAATAAAAACTTAATACCTGAAGAACCAAGGCATGAAGCAGGCAGCACGCTTACACAACTCTCCAAGTTGCATACTGTGTCAAGATAATAACTCAGACCACCTTTTGGCATTTGGCGATAGGGAATTACAACGTATATAAGAGAAAAATTTGCGTCTAGATCGTAACTCGCCTCGGTTGCTCAGTTGGTAGAGCACTTGGCCCGGAAAGCCAAGGGTCCCGGGTTCGAGTCCCGGTCTAGGCGAAAATTTTTCTCTTCAAATTTAATTTATCAGACCACCTTACTAACTGTGAGGCTCTCAAGAACTCTGGCTGAACTCCATTGGGGAGCAAGAAACCAAATAGAACACATCCAAGCTAATGGGCATTACACTACAACTACTACTACTACTACTACTATCACTTTTCAAGAGAAAGTGGTGTAAATTAGGGAAAAGTGTAAATATTTTATGAATTTTAAATTCATCGGAGAAAATTTTTGAAAACTCACCTCATAAATTTCGTGGTTTTCACAAAACCATGGTTTCAGATGACATCTCGTCCATCTTCAGTCACAACTCTTCTATTGTCACCATCTTCTGTGCTGCCATCTATGGTTGAATTTATAAATTTGAAAATTAAATTTTGTTTGTTAGGAATAAGAAGATTCATCAGTCTATATTTATTTTTTATGAATGTATATCTTCTCTCAAACTGTCAATTCCAAAGGTTTATCCAATTAAGATAAATTAAAATGTTTCATACCTCTCTCTTTTCATACCTTTGCTTCTCTTCCAATTTTATAATGTTCTAGTAAACTATGTGCAGCAATAGCAGATTTTTCAATTTCACAATTTTTAATATTTGTAAAATGTTCTTTAGTGCTAGTTTCCAAATTCTTTTTTAGTTTTTCTTATATAAACCTTACTACAATAATTATAACTTATTTCATAAATTCCAGATTTCTTACTGTCTGGGACATTGACCTTTTTATTAGTACTTAGAAGATTACCGAGACTAAATTTATTTCCATCCATAGTAATTGTGCCCGAAGGCAGGTCCTTCACTGCAATCATAGCATTTTCATGCTATGCTTGCAACTTTACTAGGGAATTGTGTAGGTGTGGTAGCTTCCCGTTGCTTTCCACACCGGTGAAGGATGATGATGATAATGATAAGGATGATGGCCATATGATTTCGGGGACCGTTTGGGCCTTAAAGTTTTCCTGACATCTGTCTTACAGGTGAGGAAAAACCCCAATAAAAACCTCACCCAGAAAAACTACCCCGACTGGGGATCGAACCCGGGCCCGCTGCGTGACAAGGCAGCACACTACCTCGAGATCACAGCGGTGGACAAATTTATTTATTGGTGCCAATTTTTTTTTTTTTTTGAGAATTCCTATGTATTTCAGGATGGTAAGTAATTTTCTTTAATTTTTTTCTTTTCTTTGCAATTTTAAATAGTAGTATATTCTTTCAAGTCTTTTTTTTTTGTTTGAATTTCTTTAACTTATTTTTAATTAACTCTTTATCAAAACCATTTAATCTAGCTGTGTTTAAGATGTGATTATATTCTTTTTTGAAAGTATCTTCATTTAATGGGATATTCGTCAATCTATGTATTAAGCTATTAAATATTGCATTTTTTATTACTCGACAATCTTAACTTTCAATGCGGAAAAACTGTGAACTAAGAGAATGTCGTAAGGGTGAGTAGAGGTTGGGAGATAGTAGACCCGTCTCAGGTTGCAGTGACATTGTTTATTATCCATCAGTCATGTATAGTCAGTTGTTAGTGACAATGTCAAGTGCGAAAGTTAGACTCTATATTCACAGATTATATATACACATTTAAGTCTGCCAGACAGTAGTTTGAAATCACAGTGCTGATTTAATTTCTCTGTACGTCACACTATCCAGAAACCCGTAGGCATACAAACTCCGAAGATCTTTAATTAATTTCATCTCCTATTTCAAATAGGTCTACCACTATATTTGGCCACTGATGATACCACTTACCCAGTCATTCACTTGTACCAACGGTGGAAGGAGAAACTTTCCCCATCTTCACCACTAGTGCCATTGCTTCCCCTCACTGGCTAAAAAGTTAATGCGGTTGAGTAGTAATTGTAAATGCTTGTAACATAAATAACTTGTTTTTCAGGACGTTGGGGCCCCGTGACACAGGGAGACTGTTTTGTGTTGGCCTCAGACTACCTCAATTGCTTGGTTCACGTCATAGAACTCGGCAATGGACTGGTGACCTTCCAGATGAGAGGTCTGGAGTTCCGTGGGACTTACTGCCAACAGCGGGAAGTTGAAGCCATATCAGAAGGAGTGGAGGAGAATGACGGTTGGTATTATTAACTTTTAAATTTTTACGAATTACCACTATAAGGTATTCACAGTCTGAGCATACATTTTTCTCTTCTAATATAATTTGTCCTTCAGTGAGAAGTATAAAGTTAATAATAAAAACATCAAAAGAAGCCATACTGTTTTATAAAGTAATGTTTAAATTCCCAATAAATGTCTTCTTAAATAAGAAACTATCATTTGCATGATTGAGTTACGGTTTGTAGCATTTGGTGCTTAGGAATTAACAATGTATAAGAGAAAAATTGTGGCTCACTTAGCAGAGCATTGGCATAGAAAGCAAAGGTCCTGGGTTCAAACCCCAGTCTGAGCGTACAATTTTTCTCTTCAAATACTATGAGGTATTATTTCTTTAAATAAAATTTTATCATTTGATTTTGTTGAGTTGTTTCTTGACTCACCTCATACTTCTTAACTCTCTCGCAGATCCAGATTTCGTCACTGTATTTGTGATATTCTCAATGCTGTTCAGTTGTGAACGTGGACAACATTGAGAATGTCACAAATACAGTGACGAAATCTGGATCTGCGAGGGAGTTAAGAAGTTTGTGATGAGTCAAGAAACACTCAACAAAATTAAAATAAACCTCATAGTGTTATTTCCTACCTACACAACTTAAAATAATTTTATCACATCACCTCATATACTTCTGCTTAGATTAATTTTGGGACCTTCCTCATTTCCATCCTCATTATTTTCACGACTGTTGTTATGTCATCTTGAAGAGTCACCTTTTGCTCCCTCTGTTGGTAGACTGAAAACCTCCAAATCAAATTATTTTCCCTGGGAATTTCAAAGTTTATTAATTTCTCCTTTCCATTTTTTTGAATGTAGGTTTTTCCCAAACTGTGAGTTCTTTGGATTTTTATTTGTTTTATTAATTTTTTTTTATTTGATGTTTTTCTGGCCATGCATGAGTGGCTACTGCAGATATTTCTACTCACAATGGTTCAATTTTACTGGTTAACAAACTCAATCTTCATCATCCTCCTCTTATTATGTCCTCCTTTCGGAACGTCGATTCCAAATATGCCTCCAACCATCTCTATCTTGCCATGCTTTTCTTCTTTTTAATTCTTCCCAATTGTATCCTCTCTCTTATAAACTTTTTTCATTTGATTAATCCATCTTTCTCATGGTCGTTTTCCTTGTATCTTGAGATGTAACAGTCTTTTCCATTCTTTTTAAATGTCCAATTCATTTTAGTCTATTTTTCTATGTCTGTTGTTAATTTTTCCACACTTAATGTCTCTCTGAATTTGTTGTTCCTTATTCTATCTCTCCTTGTTTTATGTACCATTCCACGTAAGAATTTAATTTCTGTAGCTTGGATTCTGCACAAGTCCTCCAACTCAATCCTACTTTTCTTAATTGATTGCTATGTCCTACGAGTTTGTTTCAAAAATAAGAAAAATTGCAGCTACAAGACTATTAAACTACACACATATAAATGTGTGTCTTGTTGCCTACTAGCTAGGATTTATCAAGATAAGTAAATATTTTTTTCAAAAATCTTTTCATAATAACAACTTCAAAGCTACATTGTTGTGTGTTTGCAGGTTGCTGCTGTTGTGAGCCGGGGCATCTACCTCACATGCTAAGCATGAACGCAGCGTTCAGTCAGCGCTGGCTTGCCTGGGAAGTGACTGCTACCAAGTATGTGTTGGAAGGCTACAGTATATCTGACAACAGTGCCATCTCCATGCTACAGGTGTTTGATTTCCGCAAAGTTCTCATCACGTATTATGTTAAGGTAAACAACAAAACTGTCAACACATATACATGATACGTTGGTACTCTGCCATTCAGCAACTCACAGACAAGCACAAATTTCTCTTTAATATGCATAAAATAATTTTATCCAAATTAGATTATGATGCATATTTGATGTCTGCCAATTTTTATGCAAAAAGACCACAAGTTCAAGAATGTTTGACAATACAAATTGTTCAATTTTTACAAAAAATGTTAGAAACACAAGTTAGAAGTAAAAAAAAAGAAAAAGAAAATTGAATCATCTATAATTTCCATTCAAAATATTTTGAGGCCCAGAATAGATAGATTTGATTTGATATGAATGGAAGATAATGAAAGGTTTTTTTTAGCGAATTTTTATTAAGAAAACCTCAAAGTAAAAAATTCCCAACTTTCTTATATGACTTTTGTAGAAGTTCTAGAATAATGATCAAACTGTATTCCAAAATTATTAAAACAATCTTTAATGACAGTATAATTTATCTACTAATTTGTTTATAAATTTTTCTTGTTTATTGGTTTGATGCAACTCTTTTTTTTTTTTTTTTTGGCAATTTGAATAGAAATATTTGTAATCAATGGTAAAGAGAAAAAAATTTGCCTGAACCCGGAATTGAACCCCAAACTTTAGCTTTCCATGCTAATGCTCTGTCCGCTGAGCTAATTCAGGCTTCATTCCCATCCAAGCATAAATCTTTCCTTTACCTTACTCTACTGGTCCCACATTCAAATGCAATGAATCATCATTCACAAATACACAATGAATGGCTTCTACACAGCTATAACTAACTAACTGACACTATCGAACCCATAGGTTCATGACCGCACAGACATAAGCTCTCCATATATCCCTATCCTGAGCCAATGTTTTCCAATCATCCCCTGTATAATCTACTGCCCTCAAATCATAGTTAATGTTATTCTCCCACTTCATTCTTGGTCTACCAACTGGGCGTTTTCCCTCTGATTTTCCTACAAGAAGCTTCCACGCACGTCTTTCATTCCCCATTCGTGCCACATGTCATGCCCATCGCAGTCTATGAGACTTAACTGTTCTCATTATATGTGGCCTCCTATAAAGACCATGTAGTTCACTATTAGGCAATCTTCTCCATTCACCTGTCTGTTCATCTCTCTTTGGTCCAATAATTTTCCTAAGAACTTTATTCCCAAATACTCGTAATCTCCTTTCCTCCCTTAAAGTAAGAGTCCATGTTTCGCATCCATATAATATAACTGGTAGAATAACAGTTTTATATATTTTCAGTTTAATGTTTTTTGAAAGGAGTTGGGAAGTCACGAGTCTCTGTAATGCATAATAACACGCATTTCCAGAATTGAGCCTATGTTCAATTTCCTTGTGCATCTCATTCCTGTTTGTGATTATTGTTCCTAGGTATTTGAATTCAGCCACTTCCTCAAAATTTTCCTCATTTGTCATTAGCTGTCCATTTCCACTCCACACAGCTATAGCATTATTTATTAAATTAATATTGAGAAGCTAAAGCTATGATAGAAATAAGTAAATTAATTAACACAATTAAATTATTGTAATCAATGGTAAAGAGAAAATTTTTTGCCTGAACCGGGAATCGATCCCCGAACCTTTAGCTTTCTGTGCTAATGATCTGTCCACTGAGCTAATTCAGGCTTCATTCCTGTCCAAGCAGAAATCTTTCCTTTACTTTGCTTTACTGGTCCCACATTCAAATGCACTGAATCATCATTCACAAATACACAATGAATGGCTTCTACATTAAGAAGTCATGAAGGGACTCCACACAGCTATAGCATTATTTATTAAATTAATATTGAGAAGCTAAAGCTTTTACTATGATAGAAATAAGTAAATTAATGAATACAATTAAATTATTGTAATCACTGGTAAAGAGAATTTTTTTTTCCAAATTTTTTTTATTTTTATTTATTTTTTCATAACAAAAACATATGATTTTATTATTCATTTCATACATCTCAATGATGGATAAATCATATATATCTATAAATAAATAAAAATCTACAAACTATTAAGATTTTAAATAAAAGGAATTACTTTCCATTTTTATTATTAAACTTAGAATATAAAATTACAACAGGAAGTAACATTATGAGGTTGTTCTTAATAAATAAGGTGAATCTAGAATCATTTTACCTGATTATTTAACTCATGCCCCAAATGGCAGTCAATGACCAATCACATTTCAATGAATTTTGATTTACAACCAATCACAGTCTTTTTCACCTCGATTTTATCATTTTTATTTTACCAAGTGTCTTCCAGATTGTATATATAGTGCACGAATGTAACCATATTCTGCTTGCGAGATATAATAGAAAAAACATTGGTACCAATTGATTATACACAAAAAAAAAAGAAACCACTGTTTGCACTTTCTTAAACGTATTATATCCCAGGAATTAGCGTTGCAGAAAAATATAATTGACATATTTACATCATAGGACATCAGAAATTAATTAATAACCTGTAATGATGTATTTCATTTTTGGTGGATTCTTACAATATTGCGATTCTATTTGGCAATAATATGATCTGGTTGCAGTTATGAACAAATGAAACATAACGTTTCTCATTTGTTTTCAAACATCGCTGTTTACATTAAATATATAAATATTTTAAAATAACTATATTTAAATAATGATTTGTGAGTAAACAGCTTAATTTTATTCGTTAAATAGTCCTAACAAATGCCACTCTTGGTTTCCAAATTCTCTAGATACATTAACTCCTCACTTCGTGAGTCTTGAATTTATCGATAATTTGGAAATCACTTGTGGCATTACTTATGATAAATTATTGTGTTCTATTTGAATATGTTTTGATGTTAATATATAGAGTTAGAAATTTTCATGATTCATCTCATATTTGTAGATTTTTCGAAGACTGTAGTTTCAATAAGGTATATGTATCATTATCAATTCTATCTAACTGTTAATAATAATGATACATAGTGTACCGAAAATATAGTCTTCAAGAAATCTACAATTATGAGGCGAGTTTTAAAAATCTAGCTATTTATTAATTAAAATGAACCTCTTTTCTGTATATAGCCTCTCTTGTCTAATTCTTGTTTTTTTTACTCTGATGGTATTAGAGCATTTGAGGCCTAGGAGATCTTTTCCTACTTTCATTCCTCTCTATTGATATATCTAATTCTTACAACCTCGTGGGCACTTACCTTGATGGGTAAGAAGGGTTAACCTTGTTATTGGCATATTAGATGAACAAGGAACTAAAAAATGCTCACATAAGCTGCATGTATATCACTGAAGCCCCATTGCAACTTATACACAATAAAACAAATTAAGCATAAGTATGCAATGGATTCGTGTCATCAGCTATAGCTGGATGCATGTAATTAAGAATGAAGAATGAATGAAAATAAACCTCATAGTGTCACTTCCTTTAAATATTAAGAAAGAATCATAATTTATGTCAAATCTAACTGTTTGAATACTTACTATTAGGGCTTGGAATTTTATGACCTAGTATCTACCAAAATATGCAAAATAATATACGCAGTTATGACCTAAAATTTACAAAAAATATGCACTGTAATATAAAAAAATATAACCTGATATTATAATTATATAATAATTTCAGTTGTAAAATCAGTTTATGACAATTAACTATTTATTTAAGAATAACATGCAAATGAGAAGCAAACTGAAGTATGGAATTTGATATTATAGCATGCTTTTTATTTTATTAAAATTATCAGTAGCTACCTGCTTGTCCCGAGACAATACATAAACATTTAATATTTAATTTTAGGAAGTTATATTTTGAGGTTATTTTAATTATATCATTTTTAGTCTGGACCTCTTACCTCAATATTAATGTTGATTTGTTCTTGGACATGTTTCAAAACAATTCTGTTTTATAGCTGACGATAAAACAGAATTGTTTTGGAACATGTCCAAGAACAAATCAACATTAATATTGAGGTAAGATGTCCAGACTAAAAATAATATAACATAAACATTTAAAATTCATCGGAGAACATATTGTTTAAACAACTCACCTCATAGGATTCATGCTTCCATGATATTGCGATTTCAAACATAATCATGTTCATCGTCAGCCATAACTCCGACTGATGAACATGATTATGTTTGAAATCGCGATATCATGGAAGCATGAATCCTATGAGGTGAGTTGTTTAAACAATATGTTCTCCGATGAATTTTAATGATTATACCTCATAATGTTTACTTCCCAACATTAATTAAATATAACATAAACATTTGCTCAGGTATATACGTAAGGGAAAAGTCTATACTGTGAATTGAAACAAAATAGAAGAGGAAGATAGAAATTAAAAAAAAACCTCATAGTGTTATTTCCTACATATATTTAATAAAAGAGGAAGATAGATTTTACAAGAAACAAAATTCTGAGAAATTTAACAACTCAAATGAACACGAAAGAAAAAAAATTGTATGATAAAAGTTATTTACCCTTTGAAAGAGTAAAAAATATGACCAATAAATTGCTGTAATATGATCTGTCACATATAAATGGCCAAAATGCATAAATTTGACTTATCAAAGTACTTTAATTTGATTAGTTTTTGTATAAAAAAGCATTTATGTATTTTTAATTAATAGTGAATGGAGAACATATTTTTAACGACTCACCTCATATATTTTCAAATTTCTTTGATACCGGCAGTTTCAGACAATATCTTGTCCCTCTTCAGTCATGGCTTGAGTGGAAACCATGACTGAAGAGGGACAAGATAGTGTCTGAAACTGCCTGTATCAAAGAAATTTGAAAATATATGAGGTGAGTCATTAAAAATATGTTCTTCACTCACTATTAATGATATAACCTCATAATGTTTACTTCCCAATATTAATTTAAATATAGCATTTATGTATATTTAAGAAACATATCACTCAGCCGTAGTTATTGTGTATCCTTGTCTGAAGTGAGGTGTGTGTTGCAGAGTATAATATTCTACGCAGTGCGTTCCCCTCGCTTGGAGGAGTGGCTGAGCTCTGCGACTATTCTAGAAGCTCTAGAGCCGATGCTGGATAAGAACTTTGTGGATCTGGACCCAGTGTTCCACATGAACATTGATGAAGACTTTGACTTCCGAGCTTCTGGAATTACGCGCAACAGCTTCTGCAACGTGTACCTGGACTGGATTCAGTTCTGTGCCACCAAGAGAACCAAGGTACTACAAGTTAAATGCTTTCTTTTTCTTTATCTTCCTTCAGGAGCCTCCTGAGTAGTGGGTATGAATTCGATACCCACTGGGTTACAAATTTTAATTGTAAAATTTTCTGTCTCTACTAGATGGTGTGAAACTTTTAATTGCCATTTGTATTTGAAGACAAACATATGCTTAATTATTAATGAGTTGGTTATTTTGACTCACCTCAGATTTCTTGATTTTTATGCAGACCAGGTTTCGTAGCTTTTACTTGACATTGTCGATGCATTCCAACTGTTGTTTTTCAAGGAGTGTAGCATTGTATGATGCAAAGACTTGGACATAGACAGAATGAGGAAAATCAACTAGAAGCTTTTGAGATGTGGATATAGAGAAAGCTGGAACATATAAAATGGACAGTCAATCATTATCATCATCCGGGATCATGGCAGCTGCCACCGTCTTCCGGAAACCAAATGCCATTCCTCTCTGTCCATCCATTGATCTTCCTCCATTCCTCTGATATTCATAGCTGCTTGTACCCCTTCTATCCACGTTTTCTTCAGTCTTCCTCTGTTCCTCCTATATAAAAAATAAAGATGTGCTAGACAGAGTGGGTGAAGGAAGAACAATGCTGGAACTCATAAAGAAGAGGAAAAGAAATTGGATTGGCCACTGGCTAAGAAGAAACTGCCTGCTGATGGATGCCCTAGAAGGAATGGTCAATGGAAAGAAAGAGGCAGAAAAAGACCTCAGATGGTCAACAATATTAAAATAAATAGTTTGTTTGCAGATACAAAAAGGAAAGCTGAGTTAAGGAAAGAGTGGAGAATGCTAAGTTTGCAATGATAGACCTGCTCTTGGGCAGAACACTATTTATATATGTATACAACATTAATGAAAAAAATAACAGTTGGAATGCATCGATAATGTCACGCAAAAGCAACAAAACTGGGTCTGCATAAAAATCAATAAATATGAGGTGAGTCAAAATAACCAATTCATTAATAATTAAAAGAAACCTCATAGTGTTATTTCCTACATGTATTAAATAAAGAAAAATATATGCTCAGATGGGGTTTCAACCCAGCACGTTTGGCTTTCCATGCCAATGCTCTACCTACTGAGCTATCTGAGCACTGGCATGGAAAGCCAAAGATCCTGGGTTCAAACCCCAGTCTGAGCATATATTTTTCTCAAGTTTTTTTGAATCTGGAATCATCTTACCTCATGGAGATTAAAAAAATCTTGATTAAAAGAACCTCAAAATATAACTTCCAAAAATAAATCATATATTTTTCTCTTCAAATATAATTTGTCCTTCAGTGAAAAGTATTAGATTAATTATATTTGAAGAGAAAAATTATATGCTCAGACTCGGATTTGAACCCTGGACCTTCGGCTTTCCTGGTCAATGCTCTACTGCTGAGCTATCTGGGCACTCCAATCTAAACACAAATTTTTCTTATACGGTGTTAATTCCCGATTGCCAAATGCTACGAGTCTTTGCTTCGATTATGCAAATGGTGCTTTTATTTATGAAGACGTTTTATTGGGAATTTAAACATTACATTATAAAACCACCAGACCTTCTTTTGATGTTTTTATTAAACCCCAGTCTGAGCATATATTTTTCTCTTCAAATATAATTTGTCCTTCATTGAGAAATGTTAAATTAATAATAAAAATATGAAAAAATAATAAAAACATTTTAAGATTATGCTCTGTTGGCCTTGCTGATCTAGGGATTTAAGTTCTTTTTCTCAAGTCCTAAGGATCACAGATTCAAACTTGGTTGGGGTCAATAGAGTTTTAATCCATAGAACTAGTCCTCTGGGAGGAACTTTAACTGTGTTTCCTGAGTCTGAAATTTTTTTTGCCTGAACCATGATTTAAACCAGGATCTGAAGTTTTAGACATTGGTGCATCAACCACTTGTCATTCATATTCATACATAAATTTTTGTTTCATTATAATTTTGCTTTTGCAGATGATTTGGTATTAATAGCTCCAACAGAAACAGATTTACAGTATTCTACATACAATTTTAATATAATTGCAAAAAAAGGTACAATGTGGAAATCAATACAAAGAAAACTAAAGTGATGGCGTTTTGTGGGAAAATGTTTTGGATGATAATATTTTAGAACGAGTAAATGAATTTAATTATTTGGGTTATAATTTAAAATTTCCCAAAGTAGTCCCCACCCGGAGGTCTGATTGGGGGGACATTTTTTACCTCCAGTATATTTTACTTTAGGACGTCCCATTAAGCTATACCGTAGATCATTTTGTGTTAACCATGGTGCACCACTGGGGGTGATCTATGTTACACCAAATTGAAAGGAATAAGAAGAAACTAGAAATGAACCTCTAGGCCTCGAATGCTCTAATACTGTTAAGGTCGAAGAAGGAAGAGTTTAGTCAGGAGTGGCTGGATAGGAAAGAATATACTTGGGATCCAATACGGAGGGTTGTTTCCGATCTCTGAGAACAATTTGCCAAGTAGATTGTGACATTGGAGTGTGAGTCATCAAGACAGGAGCATGCGAGGTGATCAAACTAGTCAGTGTGCTGCTTCTGTTACACTCGCATGTATGTTGCTCTCATAATGCCTAAGCAGATAAACCCGTTTTGGGAAGAGTATATTACTGCCCTTTCCAATGCTAATTACAGTTATTCCGCAATTATTGAGGCTTGCAAAAACGTAATTTTGTGGTGTCAAAGTGTGGAATTAGCTCAGTGCTTAATAAAAAGGGAAAGGGTCGCTTGGGATTAATTCCAAAAGGGAAAAAACAGGCAAATCCATAACCTGCTACTACCCGCACCCCAGATGTAATCAGAAAGCTCAAGCCCTTTTCTCTGGTGGTAACCCTGCCACACAAAGGGTGATTGGGAATATCCCTTAAAACTGTAAACACCATAATAAACAAAGATTTAAACATGGAGAAGCACCACAAAAGCAGGGTTCATAAATTGTTGCCATGTCACATTGCCAAACACTGCCCAACAGCAGGAAACTCTATGAAAAGCACCTGTCAGGAAAAAAATGGAAATTTTTGGTCACACTTGATGAAACATATCTAGGAGACCGCAACAAATCCCGGGCAATTTACTCTATAAAGGGGTGAAAAAAATATCAAAAGTGGTATGACGAATGCAGAGAAAGTTTCTCCAAGGGATTTATGGTCATCATGGGATATTGCTACAATGGAAAACTGACCATTTGTACAGCAGCTAAAATGGCCAAAATCAACTCCCAGTACTACCAGGAAGAAGTTCTCACCCCAATTTACCGGACCAAAATCCCAGCTCTCTATGGTACAGATGAAAACCAAGTCTGGGTGTACCAAGACAAGGCCTCCAGTCACACTTCATTCGGGTTCAACCCTGGCGTTCCTGGAGAGAATGGAGCAGGAAACTGGAATACATACTATTCCATTCAGCAACATCCCAGTGAAGTCTCCTGATGCATCACCGATGGACTTTTGTGCCTTTGGACTCTTCAAAAGGACACTGGGAAACAGGCGTCCTCGAACAATAGACGGTCTCTGGAAAGTGTGTAAAGAGGAGTGGGAACTTCTAGACATGACAGTGCTGCATAAGAGTCTTCTGCGGTGGAAACTCCGATGCCAAGCCACAGTTCGGGTGAAGGGCCATCAAATAGAGCATGATCGATGGTGGAGACATGGCTTTTCTTAAGGTAAAACTTAAAAATCATCTGTTATCAGAGATCAGAAACAACCCTCTGTACAAGTAAGTGGAAGCAATATTGGATCGGTCATTTGCCCACCAGGCCTATTGGTGGGTAGCCCATCCCATTCATTCACCATGAGTAGTTAACTCGTGATTACTAAGAGCTGCCCCACATGAAAGTTGGGATTGGACACTAGGATGCTTTCCAGATCGGTCCAGTATCAGGTGTTTACACTCTGCTATACAAAACCAGAAGTGAAACTACAAATCAATGGTAAAGAAATAGAAGAAACTGAAGCTTATACTTACTTGGGGGTAACACTAGACTCCAAACTTACTTGGCGAGAACATATTAAACACACCGTTGAGAAAGCTCAACCGAGATTAATTGTAATCAATTGAGTTGGTGTTTACTTGATGAAAATCCATATTTATTAATTAAATAAAAATAAAATGTAGTTTTATTTTTATTTAATTAATAAGAGATTAATTGTATTAAATTAATGTTGGGAAGTAAACATTATGAGGTATAATCTTTAAAATTCATCGGAGAACATTTTCGATGTTCGTATTATTAATTTCATACATCTCAATGATGGATAAATCATATTTGAAGAGAAAAATTATACGCTCAGACCGGGACTTGAACCTGGGACCCTTGGTTTTCTAGTCCAAGTGCTCTACCATTAGAGCTACCTGAGCAAGTACCGATCTAAACGCAAATTTTTCTCTATATACGTTGTAATTCCCGCCCACCAAATGCTTTGAAGCCTTTGCTTCTATCTTTGCAAATGGCCATTTGGAGCCGCCATTTGCAAAGATAGAAGCAAAGGCTTCAAACCATTTGGTGGGCGGGAATTACAACGTATATAGAGAAAAATTTGCGTTTAGATCGGTACTTGCTCAGGTAGCTCAAATGGTAGAGCACTTGGACTAGAAAACCAAGGGTCCCGGGTTCAAGTCCCGGTCTGAGCGTATAATTTTTCTCTTCAAATATGGGAGAACATTTTGTTTAAACAACTCACCTCATAGGATTCATGCTTCCATGAAACCGCGGTATCATGGAAGCATGAATCCTATGAGGTGAGTTGTTTAAACAAAATGTTCTCCGATGAATTTTAGAGATTAATTGTATTAAAAAGATTGGCAGGAAGTAAATGGCGATCATCAATGAATACCTTGCACACAATGTACAAAACCTACATAAAACCAATTCTGCTATATGGTAGTGAAGCACTTATAACAGCAAGATTAGTGCAACTGGAAAGAGTGCAAAATCAAGCTCTAAGGTTACTTCCGGGTGGAGTAAGATCTAACCCTATTGCACCTCTGCAAATAGCAACAAACAATATTCCCCTTCAAGCACAAATTGAGAAACAGTCTCACAGTTTATGAGAAACTATGCAGACCCCCTCATAATGACTATTGGAGAACATATAAAACCTTAAGCTAAAAACACAGTCTGGTTTCATCCAGGAAGTCAAACAATTACAGATCAAATACAACATACAAACTCCAGACAAAACAGAGAAATTCCTACATCCAACACACCCACTATCAATAATAGAAATTAGGTGTGAATATAATCTATGGGAACAGGTATCAAACAAATGGAACATCATCATCAACAAGAAGGATTAAGCCCAATGGCCTGTTCCGATCTCATTATAGGTCGAATTGGTCCTTCCATCTCTTCAATGGTCTTCCCAACAATCTTCTCCCTTTTTGGTTTATAATTATACATTCTTCTTGGTATGCGCTGTTCATTCATTCATAATACTTGATGAAGGTAAGCTTTTTGATAGTATTTTATTCTTTCACAGAGATTAAATATATTTAGTATAATATATATAATATATTTAGTTCTGTTCTTATATCTTCGTTTTTCTTTTTATCAGTCCTTTTGGTGTCCTACTATTGCTCTCAACACCTTCATTTCTGCAGTCTCTATTTGTTTACTATCTGCCTTTGTTAATGTCCAGGTTTCACATCCATAGATAAGAGATGGAACTGCCAATACTTTACAAACGGAACATTAATCCCCAAATACTGAAACAGTTGGCACTTGAAACCATATATACACGATATCCCACTAATTGACTGCATATATACATGAATGGATCTCTCATGTACAAAAATGCCAATGCTGGAGCAGGAATATATAGTAATATTTTTAGCTTCTATATTTCACTTGGACCACTATCAAAACACTACGATGGAGAGCTAGAGCCAATTAACAACTTTTGAACCATATTGACAAATTTAACAAGGTAGTAATACTTACAGATTCCAAGACAGGACTACAGGCAATTAAATCACAACATGCTGAAAATCAGAGAGATCAAAATTCTTCAAGGACTTAATAAATAAATAATTATACAATGGATACCAGCACACTGCCAGATTGCAGGAAATGAGACAGCTGATTTCCTTGCAAAAAAAAAAGGAACAAATATAAAGCAAACAAACAACAATAATATATCAATGTTTTTATTATTATTTTCATACATCTCAATAAAAAAACAGTAATATATCTCTCCAGAATACGAATATCTGGATCAAGCACAAAGTCCATCAAACCTGTAAACAAAGACATATAGAAGAAAGCACAAATAAGGCCTGGAAAATACTACTGGAGGACAAATCTTTCTTTCCTGACCTACCTAGGAGGAAGGCAGTGGCGCTTTTCAGATTATTAACGGCCCATAACTGTCTGGCCTCTCATCTTCATAGAATCAATATATATCCCTCACCACACTGTACCCTTTGTAAAGATGATGCTTCCATCATGAATGAAGAACATTTGTTGAAATGTCCAACAATTAAGAAGATTGATGCTAAACTATCATCTCAGCTCACATGCTATCATTGGGTGCCCGTAGGAGAATGGAGGAAGTCCAAGCTCCTTAAACATTGGCAACAACAATATAATCTAAAATTTCAAGATGAAACTGATATAGCAAAGAAAATAATAAATTTCACAAACATCGATAATAATTAATAGTATAATGAAACCATCTTCAGTACAAAAGAACACGGCCTTATAAGGTTCTCGCAAGATCAGTATTAAGATATGGTAGTGAAGCATGGACAATATGAAGAGATGAAAGTCGAGTAACAGCAAATGAGATGCGATTTATGTGCCTTACAGCAGGCTATAAAAAGTGGGACCATAAAAGAAATGAGCAAATTATGTAAGAGTTGGATGTAGAACCCATTCTCCATCATATACAAAACCCATTCTCCATCATATGCAAAACTACCAGAACAACTGGAAAGCCCATCTTCAACAAATGTCATCTCACAAAATTCCAAAAGCTATTCTTCGATTCTATCCCCAAGGCAAAAGATCACTGGGACATCAAAAAAAAGCACTGGATGAAAAATTCCTCTTTGAGACCGTAACAGGCAACATAGCATAATACTTGCATGGATGCTGATGATGATAATTCTGCTTTCCTGCAGAAGCAAACCATCATTCACAGTGAAATTGGGTTGTTTCTAATTAAAAAAAGATTTTATGACTATTTTTAATCTGTAAAGCTATTATTAATAATAAGTTTGGTTTTGTTTAATTCTAGGGAATGGATTTTTATGTAAATAAATATTTTTCTTTCTTGGAGATAGACATCTCAAATTGATATTTAAAGAGAAAAATTATACGCTCAGACCGGGACTTGAACCCGGGACCCTTGGTTTTCTAGTCCAAGTGCTCTACCATTTGAGCTACCTGAGCAAGTACCGATCTAAACGCAAATCTTTCTCTATATACGTAGTAATTCCCGCCCACCAAATGCTTTGAATCCTTTGCTTCTATCTTTGCAAATGGCGGCTCCTATATTAAGAAGACATATTTGGGAATTATACATTACATTATAAATGCCAGTACGGCTATTTTCGATGTTTTTATTATTAATTTCATACATCTCAATGATGGATAAATCATATTTAAAGAGAAAAATTATACGCTCAGACCGGTAGAGCACTTGGACTACAAAACCAAGGGTCCCGGGTTCAAGTCCCGGTCTGAGCGTATAATTTTTCTCTTTAAATATGATTTATCCATCATTGAGATGTATGAAATTAATAATAAAAACATCGAAAATAGCCGTACTGGCATTTATAATGTAATGTATAATTCCCAAATATGTCTTCTTAATATAGGAGCCGCCATTTGCAAAGATAGAAGCAAAGGCTTCAAAGCATTTGGTGGGCGGGAATTACTACGTATATAGAGAAAGATTTGCGTTTAGATCGGTACTTGCTCAGGTAGCTCAAATGGTAGAGCACTTGGACTAGAAAACCAAGGGTCCCGGGTTCAAGTCCCGGTCTGAGCGTATAATTTTTCTCTTTAAATATGATTTATCTATCATTGAGATGTATGAAATTAATAATAAAAACATCGATCTCAAATTGAGTTCATTGTTCTAGATGAGACTTTCAGAACAGATATACCAAATTTTATTCAACATAAAAACACACATTTTCAATTTATTTGTATGTAATATTTTCAAAAATTCTGTTGAAAATATATATTTTGTTAATTTTTCAACAATTTTCCACAGTTTGTTTTTTTCTCCAGGAATTGGCCTAAACCATATTAATACTTTTTTTTTATATATTCAAAACATTAATTTGTTATTTCTATTTGTTCTAATTTTTAATTTTAATAAAAAATAATATATATTTTATTAAATTAAATTTTTATTACATTTAAAAAAATTGTCTTACGTATCTGCCATTTTAGGTTTCTTGTGTCACTCTATAAAAAAATTAATAGGCATCAACCATCTTATTGACTGAGACAATTAATAAGATGAATGGCAGTAAGAAAAAAAAATGCACTCAAAGGTCCCAATGTAGAAGCTATTAAACAGAAATATAAAAGTGTGTTCGGAAAAAAAGTAATGGATTTCATACTATGTGTAAAATTGCCAAAGTTTTGGAAGGGCAAGTAGACATTGGGGAAATTGAAAATGTGCATGTCAGTGACATTCCTTTTGGTGAAATATGCAAGACTATCTTCCTGTGGTGTCCACTGCTGTGGTCTCGAGGTAGCGTGCTGCCTTGTCACACAGCGGGCCCAAGTTCGATTCCCGGTCGGGACAGGCTCCTGGGTGAGATTTTTTACAGGGTTTTTCCTCACCTGTAAGACAAATGTTAGGAAGCTTAGGGCCCAACAGTCCCCAAAAATCATCTGGCCATCATCATCATCATCCTTCACCGATGTGGAAAGCAACGGGAAACTACCGCACCTATAATTCCCTAGTAAAGCTGCAAAGCATAGCATGAAAATGCTATGATTGCAGTGAAAGACCAGCCCTTGGGCAGTATTACTATGGATGGATGGATCTTCCTGTGATGTTGAACGGTCCTTTTCCTGGTATCCTGCATTGTCCCTAGACAATCGACGTTGCTTTGTGATGGAAAACTTGGAGAAAGTTTTCATAGTTCACTGTAACGGTGAGTTATTTTAACCCACCAGGGTCTCAACATGAATGGTGAATGGTTTTTATAATGAATATTTTTAAATTTTGCAGTAATGAAACAAAATATTTTTGCATTTTTATAACATATTTTTTTGCTACATAAAAAAATATTTTAAGGTTTTTTAGCCCATAAAAGTGTAGTTATTTCCTATTGTATTTTCATGGCTGTTATTACTAACATTCAGGTAAAAATTGTTCTATGAATGAATGAGTCAATTCTTATCTTACCTCATATTTCATGTTTTTTTTAAAAACATGGGAACTGCAGTTTTCAAGAGGACATCCCTCTCATCCGATATTATGACTACCGGATTTTCATTTGAATCATCATCTATAATTGTGAGAAAATATATATTCAGAAGAACAAATTTAGATCCATGAATTTTGGAATTCTCGAACAGGACTTGATCTCAAAATTCATCTAATCTGCACCAGATAACATTATAGATGAAGATTCAAATGAAAATCCAGTAGTGATAATATTGGCTGAGGTGAGAGAGACTCCTCCTGAAAACTGCAGTTCCCGTGTTTAAAAAAACATGAAATATGAGGTAAGATAATAATTGACTCATTCATTCATTCATTCATTAAATTAAAAAAATCTCATGTTATTTCCCATATTTAACTTATGAAAAATTCATGTATTTTACGTCTTTTGGGCTAAATGACTGTGGTCTGATTTTATTAACACTCAATGTTTTGTCTACTACTGCGGTAGACATCCTCAGGAGATTCTGCATGCTCTTTGACATCCTAACTCTTCAAATGTCGGCTGCAGACTGGCTGTGGGTTGGAAATCGTGTCCTTATTTATAATTGAGTATTGTGGTGATGTTTTCTATACGGTCCGTTATTTTGGAGCTATTTTTTGATTGGTTGTTACTGGCGTAAGTCGTAGGTTTTATTCTCGTGTTATATAATGCCAGAAATCAAATTTTATTAATCTTCGTAGTTTCTTCTTTCTTGTTAAAGGAATTTTTGTGAAAAATTGTTCTCTTCAAAAAGAAAGATACTATGTAGCTTATTGTTGCAGCCAGTTGACAAAGGCCGGGACTCTGTGCTGGTGTCGCTGTGCCTGGCTCTAAGTCTACTTGGACGACGGACACTCGGTGCTGCTTCACAACACAACACAGTATCCAGGTAAACACTTTTCTCCTTTGCAGCCAAAGACCCACTGCCATGTTAACTGAGCCTGAGGCAACAAAATGTGAAGTGGGCTGGGAAATACTTTACAACAAGTGACGACAATTTTTCTAAGTTGCAATCATACACCATGCACATGAGCCAACAGATGCAAAGCAATTTTACACTATGGAATCACGGGATGCAGCCAACATATACATGATGTTTGAATTCACGTTTCCGATTAACCTATAAGCCAACCTAATGCAATTTACAGTAATATAATGTATGGTTAAAAACTATAAAATAGTTACCTTGTAGGTCCGTCTCCTCAACTTAAGTTCTTTTAAAACTCTGTAGGCCTTTCGGGACTAGACCCATCATCAGCAGAATGCATTAGGTCCGTTCTTGTTGACCCTTGTTGAAGCACTGACTTGGTTGTGAGAATTTTGTACAGAGGATTGTGTGGATTAGGTGTGTATTTATTGAGAATCAGGTTGTTGTTGATTTCTCTTAGGATTGCGATTTCCTCCAGTATATTTATTCTCTTTATATTTGAACAGAAAAATTTTTCGCCTAGACCGGGACTCGAACCCGGGACCCTTGGCTTTCCGGGCCAAGTGCTCTACCAACTGAGCTACTGAGGCGAGTTACGATCTAGACGCAAATTTTTCTCTTATGTACGTTGTAATTCCCTTGCGCCAAATGCTTGAAACCATAGCTTCTATCTTTGCAAATGGCGGCTTCTTAGTTAAGAAGACATTTATTGGGAATTTAATACTACTTTATAGCCAGTAGGGCTTCTTTTAATGCATATATAAGAAAAATTTTCACCTAGACCGGGACTCGAACCCGGGACCCTTGGCTTTCCGGGCCAAGTGCTCTACCAACTGAGCTACCGAGGCGAGTTACGATCTAGACACAAATTTTTCTCTTATGTACGTTGTAATTCCCTCGCGCCAAATGCTTGAAACCATAGCTTCTATCTTTGCAAATGGCGGCTTCTTAGTTAAGATGCTATAAAGTAGTATTAAATTCCCAATAAATGTCTTCTTAACTAAGAAGCCGCCATTTGCAAAGATAGAAGCTATGGTTTCAAGCATTTGGCGCGAGGGAATTACAACGTACATAAGAGAAAAATTTGCGTCTAAATCGTAACTCGCCTCGGTAGCTCAGTTGGTAGAGCACTTGGCCTGGAAAGCCAAGGGTCCCGGGTTCGAGTCCCGGTCTAGGCGAAAATTTTTCTCTTCAAATATAATTTATCCTTCAATGAGAAGTGTTAAATTAATAATAAAAATCGTCAATATTTATTCTCGTTGGAATGTTTTCTCTATGTGCTATTGTGAGGGTGTTATCGATGTTATGCATATGGTGTCCAGCCTGAATTATATGTTTTGCATAACTTGATTTTCCTCCATTGTAAATGAAATCTCTGAAATGTTCCTTGAATCTAATGTTGAAGCTTCTGTTAGTTTTCCCAATGTAGAATTTATTGCAGTCTGTACATGTTAACTTGTAGATTCCTTTATTGTTGAATTCATCTATTTCTTCAATGTTGTTGTTTATTAAATTGTTTAATTTGTTATCAAGTTCTGTAGGATATATTAATATTCTTATCGAGCTTTTTTAGTGTGTTGGCCAATTTTAATGTTTCTTTACCAGTGTACGTGAGAGTTATCTTCTTCACGATCATCGTAGCAACTCCGGCCGTAAAAGTCTACGTGAATACACGCTTCTCTAAATGTTTTAAAAGTTTAGTTTCTCTTCCAAATTTGTGATTCTCTAGTAAACTATGAGCTGCAATTGCCGATTTTTCAATTTACCATTTTTAATATTTCTAAAGTGTTACTTTTGTACAAGTTTCTAAATTCCTTTTAGTTTTTCCTATATATACTTTTTTGCAATCATTGCAACTAATTTCATAAATTCCAGATTTTTATTATCTGGGACATTAACTCTTTTATTAGTTATTAGTAGATTATCCAGACTACACTTATTCATCGGTGCTAATGTAGTATTGAATTTGTTAAATATTATTTGAATATAAGTACTCTCTGTGAAAGAATGCACGCTGATTTTATTTAGTGTAAGTTAATTAGTACAGACTATGTTGGCTGCACTGGAACACAGAATATTCTTTAAAATCAATATGGCTGTCATGTCTTCATGTAGTTCAATATCATGAAAAGATATATTCAAATAATCATCACAAAACGTGTGAAATCATTGTAAATGGTGGGAAATAGTTTGAAAAATAGAACCATAAGAATAAAATTTGATACGAGTTTAAGAAGTAATTTAAAAAATCATCTCACATGTTGGAAAGTTTAGCCAGTGGGATGTATTACTGATCCAATTTCTTTATGAAGTTACTATGGAATTACTGCTTATCTTCTTGCAAAGAAAGCCTCTAATACAACATTACGGGTCGAATGTTTGAACGCATTAGACAGTAAAAGGCATTCTCTGCTGAGAAAGTTTTATCCAAATACATTTTGCTTACTCAGAAATCTGTTCATGCGATAATAATTGTAAGCTCCTGACGAGGTACCTTAAGATCATAGCTCAAGATAGAAACTTATTGTGAAAATCCCGAAGGGAACCGATGGTAACCGATGTAGTTTGAAACCTTTGCAGTTTTATCCAAGATGTCGGACCTTGAAGACTTTGATCATGTTTTCGGTATATGCGGAGAAGAGGAATTTGATAGAGTCTACCAAAGAATTCATCTGGAAGAACAGGAGAAACGGCGTAATATTGCACGATGCAGACGTCGTTGTATACGGTATTATTTGCGGGATGCAAGCGTAAATGCATCCTCTATAGCAGACGAAAATAACGGAAGTGGTTTTATCGCTGAGAATTCTGGGTAATTCGTTGCCAATATTACGAAAACATCAACTTTCATGCATGACCGGTAAGTCGGCCGTTAATTCGATCTCAGCAATTGCTCATGGTGAGTCAGCTCACCAGTGATTGGAAGTAATTTGAGTAGAGACTAATGTATTTGCATGCGGCCCTACAATTGAACTATTATAGGAAATATCACTATGAGGTTTAATTTACGATTTAAAATAAAATTATTTTCATCTCACCTCATATCCTGTCTCCTAATTAGACTAGTTTCACAACTTAGGCAGTTTCATCATCAATGTTCTGTCGTCCAGGAACACTGCTTCTTATTCCATCTATTGGTGGACCAATGAACCTTTGAATCAAATGAATTTCAAAATTCATTAATTTTTCTTGTTTTTTTTTCAATGTGGCTTTTTTCCCGATTTGTGAATTCTTATAGTTTTTTGATTTGTCTTATTAAACTAGCTTTTCTTTCAATTAGATGTTTTTCTGACCAAGCAAGTGGAAAAATCAGCAATAGCTGCTCATGCTTGGTCAGAAAAACATCTACTTGAAAGAAAGGCTAGTTTAATAAAAACAAATAGAAAAATCAGAAGAACTCATGGATTCAGAATAAATCCACATTCAAAAAACAAGAAAGAAAAGTTATTGAATTTTGTAATTCACGGGGAAGTTTATTTGATTGGGAGGTTCATTGGCCCATCAACAGATGGAATAAGAAGCAGTGCTCCTGGACGACAGAACAGCAGTTGTAAAATTACTGATGATCAAACCGGTCTAATTAGAAGACAGGATATGAGGTAAGGTGAACAGATTAACCTTTTTTTATATAGGAATTATCACTGTGAGGTTCAATTCAATATTAAATTAAAAGATTCTTACCTCTCCTCACATTATTCTGTTAAGTAGATCGCGATTTCAGGCCTATAGCAGGCCCATCTTCAGTACACTGTTGTTGACCGGTGTTATGTCGCGACATAACACCGGTCAACAACAGTGTACTGAAGATGGGCCTGCTATAGGCCTGAAATCGCGATCTACTTAACAGAATAATGTGAGGAGAGGTAAGAATCTTTTAATTTAATATTGAAGGTGAACAGAATTTATTTTAAATTATATCTCAAAATGATATTTCCTATAATAGTTCAACAAATAACCTTGTTTGTACTTGTTTCAGTGTGGAGTTCTTCCTGTATGGACTGCATGCGCTGTTTAAGGGAGATTTTCGCATAACGTCTGTGAGAGATGAATGGATATTCTCAGACATGGAGCTGCTCAGGAAGGTGGTGGCTCCAGGCGTCCGCATGTCACTCAAGTTACATCAGGTAAATCATCTTCTTAACTAACACATCAGTTTCAAGCTATTTGTGGTACAATAAATACAACATTGAATAATAAAGCCCATAAACAAACAAAATTAAAATTTTATAAAACATGGCTGTCCCTGTCCTTTTGTATGGGAGTGAATCTTGGATTACCACTACCAAACAAGAAAGTAAAATCCAAGCAGCCGAGATGAAATTTTTAAGAAGAGTAAAAGGCTGCACTAAAATGGACCAGATAAGAAACGAGGATATCCGTGAAGAACTGCAGATCTACTCCATAAAAGAAAAGATATTTAACAACAAGATACAGTGGAAAGAACATGTAGAAAGAATGGAAGAAAGTAGATTACCAAATAAAATCTTCCATTATTTTCCAAGAGGAAGAAGAGATGTCGGACATCCTCGGAAGAGATGGTCTTAGATCTATTAGTGAAGATGGAACAGGCAACTCTTGCCTAAACCAGGAAGTGAAGAAGAAGAAGAACTAACTAATAAAAAAATGAGTTGTATCTCACCTCATACTCCATGACCTTCAAGCACAGAAACTGCAGTTTTCAAGAGGAATCCCTCCCATCTTCAGTCATCAATGGCTAAAGATGAGAATGGAGTTTCTGTGCTTGAAGAACACAAAGTATGAGGTGAGATATAACTCAATTCCTATAAATTTGTATTAATTGAAAACCTCATAATGTTATTTTGTTTAATTTATGAACTTTTCTAGGAATTGAGTTTCTTCTTCTTCTTCCTTTCAAGTATTAGGCCAAGGCCTGTTACGATCCTATAGAAAATTTTCCCTCCAGCGTTTCATAGGACGGCCCAGTGATCTTCGTCCTCTTGGTATATAATTATAAACAGCTTTGGGGATCCGATTTGAACTCATTCTTTCAAGATGGTGTTTCCAATTTAGTTGGTACTGTTTAATATATTCCAAAATTGGCGTAGTCTTCAATTCTTTTAAGATATCGGTGTTCCTTTTCCGATCCCATCTGGTGTAACCCGCTGTTCTGCGCATGAATCTCATTTCACAAGCCGTTATTCTGCTTTCATATTGTTTTTTTAGTGTCCATGCTTCACTACCATAGGTCAACACTGGTCTAGCCAAAGTGTTATATAAACGTTAATCTGGTGTTTTTTTGTACAAGGGATGGTTTCATAACTTGATTAATAATTCTAAACTTTTATTATAACTAGTAACTTTTCCAGGGATATCCTTTTCATCCCAGATAGAGAGATAATATCCAAGATATTTAAATTGATTAGATCTCTCTAAAATTTTATTCTGGAGACAGATTTTACTTTGTATGGGGTCCTTCCCATGAAATGCCATAATTTTAGTTTTGTTAATTGATATTTCCATATTAAATTTGGCACCTATTTTTTGTAAATTATAAATTGATCGTTGCAAATCATTTTCGGAAAGTGCCAGAAGAGCTAAATCGTCTGCAAAAAGAATAGCATCGAGTTTGAGGTTCCTATTGATGGGTATATATCCTCGTTGTGTTTTCCTCCATTCATTTATTAATTTATTCATAACTAAAAATGTTTCTGTTGACTATTTAACTCATGCCTCAAATGGTAGTTAATGACCAATCATGTTTCAATTAATTTTGTTTTACAACCAATGACAGTCGTGTTTCACCTCACTCTTTATCAATTTATCTTTATCAGCTCCTGCTTTTGTGATAAATAAAGTCCTCCTTTTTAATATTCTGAACAGGTCAGAGCATTATTTTTCTCCAACAAATAACATTGAATATAGCAAATAATGAACAGATTCCTTGATTTTACTGCATTGTTTAAAAAAATTAATAATCTATAATGTTGATTTTAATATACAGTTGATATGTTTAAATATTTTTCCACTAGGGTGCATTCTTATAATATTGTCATCTTATTTGGCAGTAAATAATATGATCAAGTTGCAGTGAATATACATAACCTCGCATTTCTGATTTGTTTTCAAACATTGCTATTTACATTAAATATATAAATATTTTAAAATATTTGTAACTATGTTTAATTAATGTAAGAAATATGAAGATATAGCAAAATAGGCTGAAACAATAAAACACCTTAATGAATGAGTTGGAGAAAAAATTGCAACTTTATGTGGTGAGATGTTAAAGCATTTTCTCCAACTCATTCATTAAATGTAAATACCTCATAGAGTTTCCTCCCACTGTAATTTTAATTAAAAATGAAACACTTCCCTAGAAGAACAACAATAGCTCTCTTCAGATTATAAACGGACCATGACTGTCTGGATGACCACCTTGTCCCTAGAAGTATGGGATGCTCCTTGTATGGAGAAAATGTTCTCCTAAGCAAGGGACATTTGCTAAATTACAGACGACTTGACCCCGAGATAAAAGGACAGGAAAGACATTGCAGGACTTTATTGGGTAGCAAGAGGACTAATGGTGTAAACCAAGCTCCAGCCACTTGAAAACAATAACAACATATTTAATTAATGACTTTTGAGTAAACAGCTTAATTTTATTATATTAAATTAATGTTGGGAAGTAAACATTATGAGGTATTTTTATTATTCATTTCATACATCTCAATGATGGATAAATCATATTTGAAGAGAAAAATTATACATCCAGACTGTGACTCGAACCCAGGACCTTTGGCTTTCTGGGCCAATGCTCTACCGACTGAGCTACCGGGCAAGTTACAATCTAAATGCAAATTTTTCTCTTATATACATTGTAAATTCCTGCGCACCAAATGCTATGAAACCTTTGTTCCTATCTTTGCAAATGGCAGCTTCTTTATTAAGAAGACATTATGAGGTATATTCATTGAAATTCATCGGAGAACATTTTTGACAACTCACCTCATAGAATTTGTCTTTTTCACAATACTGCAGTTTCAAACTAAGTCTAGTTCATCCTCAGCCATGACTCCGACTGATGAGATTCTTCAGCCATCACCTCTTCTATTGTCACCGTCTTCCGCACTGCCATCTATGGTAGAATTTATGAACTTCAAAATCAAATTTTGTTCGTTAGGAATATCAAAGTTCATTGATCTATATTTATTTTTCTGAATGTATATCTTCTCCCAAACTCTCAATTCTAAAGGTTTATCCACTTGTTATAAAAGTTTTGCTTCTCTTCCTATTTTATGATGTTCTAATAAACTATGTGCAGCATATGCAGATTTTCCAATTTCACAATTTTGAATATTTCTAAAATGTTCTTTGGTACGAGTTTCCATATTCCTTTTAGTTTTTCCTATATAAACTTAAAACATAAAATTATGAAATATTTACCTAAAAGGTCTGCATCCTCAACTTTATTAGTTATTTATCTGTAGCGCTTTTGGGACTATTCCCATTATCGGCAGGATTCAAAACTGGTGTTTCACTGAAGATCTGGTAGATGGGGTTTACACATACTAGGTGCATTTTCATTTATCAGATGGTCGTTGTTGTTAACTGCCACCAAAATTTCCATCTCCTCGATAACTAATAAAGTTGAGGAGATGGACCTTTTAGGTAAATATTTCATAATTTTATGTTTTAATTTTGAATAATATCTCAACAGAACTTCATCATAAATCTTATTAATGTAACTATATAAACTTTATTGCAATCTTTACAACTTATTTGATAAATTCCAGATTTCTTACCGTCTGAGACATTGACTTTTTTATTTGTACCCAGACTAACTTTATTTATTGGTGCCAAAGTAATATTGTATTTGTCAAAAAAAAATTCAAATTTTCTATGCATTTCAGGATGAAATTAATTTTAATTTCAGCTTAATTTTATTTGTTAAATAGTCCTAACAAATGTCACTCTTGATTTCCAAATCCTCTAGATAAATTGGAAATGACTCGTGACATTACTTATGACAAATGTTTAACATTGTTTCCTGTTAGGTGCTTTCCATTTTTGTTTTTAAAATCAATACATTTATTTTTAAGTGGATTCTTAATATTGTTCTTTCTTTTCCTCAATTTTTGAATTATTATTTTTTTATTTTCTTATATAAATTGTATAATTGTTGTGTGTTGTGTTAGGACCACTTCATGTCTCCTGATGAGTATGAAGACCCATCAGCTCTGTATGAAGCCATTTCCTCGCATGAAGAAAAACTGGTCATTTCACATGAGGGAGATCCTGTGTGGAGGAATGCAGTTCTGTCCGGCACTCCATCCCTCCTGGCACTCAGGTCTGTTCTACTTCATATTGTATTAACTTTATTATTACATTGTGAAGATATTAGGAGCTGTTCCTTCTGAATGCTTTGCACAAAAGAGAGAGTTATTTTGACGGTGTTGCCTTTTTTTAACAATAGTGCTATACTCTCACACTTCAGCGTTAGTTCTGACAATACTGTTATCTTCAGTGACTGGTTTAAGGCAGAGCTGTGTGTCTTGTACTGGTTTGAGTCCCTTTGGGGGAAGATATTTTCCCATGCAATTTTGCCCAGTATTGGACTGGCGTCCACCATCATAACAAATTTGTGTAGCTACAATAAGTAGCAGCTCCAGGTTAGGAAAACCAGCTGTAAGATCTGGGGACTTAGTATGCTGACCACATGTCACCCTACATTGGCTGGATGATATTCCACTTCTGTGATTAACACATGTGGATGTGGGGCCAGCAACTGGTGGTAGAAGCCATTAGAAGTAGAGGTTTATCTGCAAGTCAAAGTTTAAAAGATACCCTAGCAACCATCATGTTTGTTTTCTTACAAAGTAACTGTATTCATTTAAAACTTAAAGTAAATTTTTTTCACTTCACCTCATATCCCGTCTTCTGATTAGACCAGTTTCAAAACCTAGGTGACGTCATCGTCGACTGATGTGCTCCTGGATGACAGAGCATTGGTCGTGAAATTATCGATGATGAAACTTCCTATGTTCGAAACTAGTCTAATTACAAGACAGGATATGGGTGAGGTGAACAGAATTTTAAATTATACCTCATAGTAATATTTTCTTTAATAGTTCAATTAGATTCATAAAATATAAATAACAAATAAATATAACAGTTATTAAAATTCATCGGAGAACATATTATTTAAACAACTCACCTCATAAGATTCATGCTTCCATGATATCGCGATTTCAAACATAATCATGTTCATCGTCAGCCATAACTCCGACGATGAACATGATTATGTTTGAAATCGCGATATCATGGAAGCATGAATCTTATGAGGTGAGTTGTTTAAATAATATGTTCTCCGATGAATTTTAATGATTATATCTCATAATATTTACTTCCCAACATTAATTAAATATAAATATAACAGTGTTTAATATTTGATTTTAGCAAGTTATATTTTGAGGTTATTTTAATTATATTATTTTTAGTCTGGACATCTTACCTCAATATTAATGTTGATTTGTTCTTGAACATGTTTCAAAACAATTCTGTTTTATCGTCAGCTTTCCCAGACTGGTTTTATTTATGTTGCACAACCTGGATGTCGATGTCAGCTCCATCCTGTGGTTGGCCAAAGAACCTCCAAACAAGGTCACGCTCCATCGGTATATCAAAATTCATAACGCTGTTTCTGTTCTTCTGAATATAAATGTTTTCCCAAATAATCAACTCTTTTGTATTTTCTAACTGTTTTAATAATTTAGTGTCTGAATTTATATTATGTTTTTCAGACCAAACATGAGCAGCAACTGCAGATTTTTCTATTTCCCCATTTTTAATATTTCTTATGTGTTCTTTGGGTTTCTTTTTGTTTTTCCTATATATATCTTTTCACAACCCATGCATTCAATTTGATATATTCCTGATAAAAATAAAGTCAGGAATATATCAAATTGAATGCATGGGTTGTGAAAAGATATATATAGGAAAAACAAAAAGAAATCTAAAAATTAGAACCAAAGAACACATAAGAAATATTAAAAATGGGGAAATAGAAAAATCTGCAGTTGCTGCTCATGTTTGGTCTGAAAAACATAATATAAATTCAGACACTAAATTATTAAAACAGTTAGAAAATACAAAAGAGTTGACTATTTGGGAAAACATTTATATTCAGAAGAACAGAAACAGAGTTATGAATTTTGATATACCGATGGAGCGTGACCTTTGTTTGTAGGTTCTTTGGCCAACCACAGGATGGAGCTGACATCGACATCCAGTTTGTGCAACATAAATAAAACCAAATTTAAATTTGAAGAGAAAAATTTTCGCCTAGACCGGGACTCGAACCCGGGACTTAACTAAGAAGCCGCCATTTGCAAAGATAGAAACAATGGTTTCAAAAGCATTTGGCGATAGGGAATTACAACGTATATAAGAGAAAAATTTGCGTCTAGATCGTAACTCGCCTCGGTAGCTCAGTTGGTAGAGCACTTGGCCCGGAAAGCCAAGGGTCCCGGGTTCGAGTCCCGGTCTAGGCGAAAATTTTTCTCTTCAAATTTAATTTATCTTTCATTGAGAAATGTTAAATTAATAATAAAAACATCATAAATAAAACCAGTCTGGGAAAGCTGACGATAAAACAGAATTGTTTTGAAACATGTTCAAGAACAAATCAACATTAATATTGAGGTAAGATGTCCAGACTAAAAATAATATAATTAATAACAATGTTTTATTTTAGGAAGTAATATTTTGAGGTTCTTTTAATTATATTATTTTTGAGTCTGTTTATCTTACCTCAATATTAATGTTGATTTGTTCTTGAACATGTTTCGATTGGATATCAATCATATTCAACATCTTGCCCAGACTGGTTGGTTTTATGTTGTAAACCCTTGATGTCAATGTCAGCTCCCTCTTGCGGTTGGCCAAAGAACCTCCAAACGAGGTCACGTTCCCTCAGTATTTCGAAATTCATAACTCTGTTTTTGTTCTTCTGAATATAAATTTTTTCCCAAATAGTGAGCACTTTTGTAATTTTTAACTGTTTTAATAATTTAGTGCCCGAATTTATATTATGTTTTTCAGACCAAACATGAGCAGCAACTGCAGATTTTTCTATTTCCCCATTTTTAATATTTCTTATGTGTTTTTTGGTTCTAATTTTTAGGTTTCTGTTTGTTTTTCCTATATATATATATATATATATATATATTTCACAACCCGTACATTCAATTTGATATATTTGTGATTTTTTATTTTTATCAGTTTTTTCGTTTTTCTTGGTTTTTATTAGTCTATTTAAACTGTGGTTATTTTTTGGTGCTAATTTAATATTAAACTTCTCAAATATCTTTTGGAATTTATATTGTGCCCAAGGGTGATATGTGAATTTCCTGTATTTTTTTTCATAGGTGGTGTTTCTTTTTCAAGAGTACTTTTGTTGATCATTTTTTGTTTCTTATCCTTTTGTGTACCATTTTTTCATTAAACCCGTTTTCTCTTGCTACTTTGATTATGAGTTTTTTCTCCTGTTTGAAATCTTCTTCATTTAAGGGTAATAAACACATACCTTTTTTGGATCTTAAATTGGTTAGAAATGAAGAAAAAAGAAAAATTTAATTTGGGATTCATAGAAAAAAACTCATACAGAAATTTTTTTAAATCAACAGGGTTCAATCCAATTGGACATAAATTGGCAGCCTTTAATAGTTTAACTCATAGATTGGTAAACTTACCCTTAAACAAAGAAGATTTCAAACAGGAGAAAAAACACATAATCAAAGTAGCAAGAGAAAATGGGTTTGATGAAAAAATGGTACACAAAAGGATAGAAAAGTATAAGAAACAAAAAATGATCAACAAAAGTACTCTTGAAAAAGAAACACCACTTATGAAAAAATACAGGAAATTCACATATCACCCTTTGGCACACAATAAATTCTAAAAGATATTTGATAAGTTTAATATTAAATTAGCACCGAAAAGCAACCACAGTTTAAATAAACTAATAAACACCAACAAAAATAAAAAATTAGGAATATATCAAATTGAATGTACAGGTTGTGAAAAGATATATATAGAAAAACAAAAAGAAACCTAAAAATTAGAACCAAAAAAACACACAAAGTGGGGAATAGAAAAATCTGCAGTTGCTGCTCATGTTATAATATAAATTTGAACACTAATTAAAACAGTTAGAAAATACAAAAGAGCTGACTATTTGGGAAAAAATCTTTATTCAAAAGAACAAAAACAGAATTACGAATTTCGAAATACCGACAGAACGTGACCTCGTTTGGAGGTTCTTTGACCAACCACAGGAGGGAGCTGACATCGACATCCAGGGTTTACAACATAAATCCAACCAGTCTGGGCAAGATGCTGAAGATAATTGATATCCAATCGAAACATGTTCAAGAACAAATCAACATTAATATTGAGGTAAGATAAACTGGCTCAAAAATAATATAAATATAACAATGTCTGAACCAGGAATCGAACTGTGGACCTCTCATATTCCCTATGAGCATGCAAGACCACTACACTATTCGAGACATGGCACAAACATTAACAATTCTTTCCACATATACAAATCTATAATTCTTGTTTTGTCCGCTGCCAGGTAGATGTCACTACCGTCAAAGTCTGACTTCATTTAGAAGTATCTATGTTTGAGAATTTTACACCACCACTTTTATAAGCAGTAATCAATGTTATTTAACACACAAATAAATATATATTCCATAAACATTAAAATCTAAACATAAATTTGATTTAATAAAAATTAATTAAATGTGTTGTACCTCATATTTCGTGTTCTTCAAGCACAGAAACTGTAGTTTTCAAGAGGAATCCCCCCCGTCTTCAGCCAACATCATGATTCATTTAATTAATTTTTTTTTTAATTGAGAGCCTCATAATGTTATTTCCCATAATTAATTTATGAATAAATTTGAGTTGCTGAAAAATTCACTCAGTTCCTGCATGACAGTAAGAAGTGTTGATGTTGGTTGTAGACACGTGTTGGACGATGGAACAGATGAGTACAAGATAATAATGCTGAACAAACGTTACCTGAGCTTCCGAGTCATTAAGATGAACAGAGAGTGTGTGAGAGGACTGTGGGCCGGTCAGCAACAGGAGTTGGTTTACATTCGCAATCGAAATCCTGAGCGAGGCTCCATTCAAAATGCTAAACAGGTTTGTATCATATTCCCACCTCTCTAATTGTTGTAAGACAGCTGTGTAGTACCTGTTGCTTATTGGGCCACCCATGTTCTAACACTTTTCTTTCTTTATTTATTTCAATTTTCAGCTAAACCTTACAACTTGTGACACAACTTTTTTAATTCCTTCATAAACTCCTTTAAATTTTATTCTTAGGTTTTCATTTTTCAAATTATTTCCCACCATTTACATGTTTTCTAATGATTATTTGAATATCTTTTTTCACGATATTGAACCGTATAGAGATATGGCAGCCATATTGATTTTAACGAATATTCTATATTCCAGTACAGCCAACATAGAGTCTGCATTAATTAACTTAAACTAAATAAAATCAGCCTGCATTCTTTCTCAGGTTAGAGTACTTAAATTGCTGAATTTTTTTTAATTCATTGGAGAACATTTTTTGACAACTCACCTCATAAATTTTCTGTTTTTCACAAAACCGTGGTTTCTAACATAATCACATCCATCTTCAGCCATAACTCTGATAAATTTCAATGATTATACCTCATAATTTTTACTTAAATTGTATTAAATTAATGTTGGAGTAAATATTATGAGGTAAAGTGATCCCACAACAGGCCCGGAGGCCCTTGGGGTAGTAGGAGGTTAAGGCTCCCACTTTTTCTTGACAATCGGCACTTTATGTCAGCCCTGCGTGACGGCCGCCTTTACCCCCAGAACAAGCGTCTGGTACTCATTTCCATTAGAGGCTGAGTCAACCCCAGGGCCATAGTGCCGCCTGAGAGTTTGGGTCAGTTTAAAAATCCTGACCCCAACGGGACTTGAACCCTCAACCCTCCGGCTTGTAGCTCAGTGCCTTAACCACTACGCTACAGCGTGACCCCAATATTATGAAGTATAATCATTAAAATTCATCGGGGAACATTTTGTTTAAACAACTCACCTCATGGGATTCATGCTTCCATGATACCACGGTTTCAAACACAGTCGTGTTCATTCTCAGCCATAACTCCGACTGATGAAATTCTTCGGCCATTAACTGTTCTATTGTCACCATCTTCAGTGCTGCCATCTATGGTTGAATTTATGAATTTTGAAATCAAAGTAATTTCGTTAGGAATATCAAAATTCATTGATCTATCTTTATTTTTCTGAATGTATATCTTCTCCCAAACTATCAATTCCAAAGGCTTCTCTACTTGTTTTAAAAGTTTAGCTTCTCTTCCAATTTTGTGATGTTCTAATAAACTATGTGCACCAATTGCAGATTTTTCAATTTCACAAGTTTTAATATTTCTGAAATGTTCTTTTGTACGAGTTCCTAAATTCCTTTTTTTATATATATTATTTTTAGTCTGAACATCTTACCTCAATATTAATATTGATTTGTTCTTGAACATGTTTCAAAACAATTCTGGAAAAGCTGACGATAAAACAGAATTGTTTTGAAACATGTTCAAGAACAAATCAACATTAATATTGAGGTAAGATGTTCAGACTAAAAATAATATAATTAAAATAAACTCAAAATATAACTTCCTAAAATTAAATATCCTTTTTGTTTTTCCTAGATAAACTTTATTGCAATCTTCACAACTTATTTGATAAATTCCAGATTTCTTACTGTCTGGGACATTGACTTTTTTATCGGTACTTAGAAGATTACCCAGACTAAATTTATTTATTGGTGCCAAAGAAATGTTGTATTTGTCAATTTTTTTTTTTAATTTTCTATGCATTTCAGGATGGTAAGTAATTTTCTTGTATTTTTTTCTTTTCTTTGCAATTTTGTAGAGTAGTATATTCATTAAGTCTTTTTGTGTGTTTGAATTTCTTCAGCTTATTTATAATTAATTCTTTATCAAAACCATCTAATCTAGCAGTGTTTAAGATATGTTTATACAAAGACTACTGTCTTTAACAGGGAGGAGACCCTTTAATTCCTTCCATCGAAGGCTTAAAGGAACCGACCTGGACAGTAACCTAGTGTCCAATCCCTCACCTTCTCGTGGTGCAGCTGTTAGTAATCATGCTTATGCATGATGAACGAAAGGGAAGGGCTATTCACCAATAAGCATTGGTCGGCTTGATGAGTTTTTCTTTTTTTGACCGAATTGGTATTACTTCTTTTCTATCCAGTCTCCCTTGACTGACCTGTTGTTTCTTTCGACCCTGATGGTATTAGAGTATTCGAGGCCTAGGGGTTCATTTCTCCTTCCTTCCTATACCTACTTTCTCTCTATGGGTGACGTAACCACCACATGTGGTGCCTACTACTAAACGGTTACAACTAGTTTATTGTACTCCAATACAAACATATGTGCTAAATATTGGAGTGCAAGAGAGCGAATGATTTCATTATCAAGTGCTCGACATTAGATACCAACCAACCATATTCTTTGTTGAAATTTTTTTCATTTAATGGTACGTTTGTCAATCTATAGATTAAGCTATTGAATATTACATGTTTATGAGCAATGTGATTGAAGCCTGATAATTTAATGTAATTATCTGTATGACTTCCTTTCCTATATATATCAAATTCAATTTTCAGTGTTTGATCATTCCTAATTAAACATAAATCCAAAAATGGAATTTTATTTTCTTTTTCCAGTTCTTTACTGATTCATCCTGAAGGTTCAATAATTTAAGAGCATCTTCAATATATTTGAAATTTATTATTGCAAAAATATCATCCACATATCTGAACCAAGTCTTAAACATCCATGGGTATTGTATTAAACTTAATGTTGGGAAGTAAACCTTATGAGTATATTATTTTTGGTCTGGACATCTTACCTCAATATTAATGTTGATTTGTTCTTGGACATGTTTCAAAACAACATTAATATTGAGGTAAGATGTCCAGACCAAAAATAATATAATTAAAATAACCTCAAAATATAACTTCCTAAAATTAAATATTAAACCTTATGAGGTTATATCATTAATATTGAGTGGAGAACATATTTTTAATAACTCACCTCATACAATTTCAAATTTATTTGATTTAAGACCATTGGTTTCGAATGAATTTTTCATTCATCTTCAGTTTATTTTCATGACTCCAACTCCATGGGTATGCTTTTGTGATTTGACACTCCAAATAACCCATAAACAAATCTGCCAAAAATGGTGAGAGCGGATTGCCCATTGACAAACCCGAAACATGTTGGTAAAATTTTCCATTATAAGTAAAATAAGTATTATATATTCCTCTATTTTTTCATTTTTTATATTAAGAGAACTCAACCATTTTCTCAAAAAATGTAACATTTTTTCAAATGGAATGCCTGGAAATGATGAAATGACGTCAAATGAAACAAATCTGTCATCATGTCCTAGACTCATATTTTTCAATTTATCAACCAATTCCAATACTTTTATTGTCGACTTGGGAAGCTCGTTAAATTTTTGTACCAGCCATTTAGATAAATAATAGCATGGTGAACCAATGTTGTTGATTATATAGGTCTGTCTTGTTACCAATTTTGTGAATCTTTGGTAGACTGTACATTCTAGGATTCGATGGATTGGACACTTTTAATTTAAATTTATCTTTTTTGGAGATAGTATGTTTTATTTGTTTCAAAGTATTGTCAAATGATTTTATAGCTTTAGGTAAAGTATCTATTTTCAATTCTAAATATTCTTTTGATTCTAGGAGATTGTCCATCCTTCAAAATAATCCAATTTGTCCAGAATTACTATTTTATTTCCTTTATCTGCTTTCAAAAGTATAAAATTTTTGTTGTTAATTTTTTTCAAAATGGCCAAATTTTTGTAAGAGTCTTTAATTTCCTCTAAAACTTTTCACATATCTTTTTTAATAATTACCTTATCTTCAATTGTCTTATCATTTATTCCAATTTCAATATCAGCTATGTAATCTTCAATCCTGTCTGAAAAACTGATGAAGGTTTTTAAATCTTGATTAAGTAATTTAATTTCTTCTTTTTCTAGAACAACTTCTGACAGATTCACTACATTTTCTCCATCGTGATCTATTTTTTGTTGAAAGCTATTTGATGTTGCATTAACTTTTTTCTTTATCTTCAGTAATAATTTTGCTCTAGAAATCTATATTACATTTTTGGACTAAGTTCTTATACTTCTTCTTTTGTATGTTTACTTCTTTCTTGATTTCAAAATTCAAATATTCAAAGTAATTTTTAATTAAGTTTTCAAAACAAACATAACCTAGTAAATTATGAAGTATGAGGTGAGTGAAATAATAAAAAATAAACAATAATTAAAGAACCTCATAGTGTTATTTCCTATCTACATAACTTAATAACCTAGTTGTTTAACTAACTTCATGTGAAGATGATACATTTTAAAATCTAAATTTTGAAGATTTGAATTTTTTTTTTTTTTTCTCCTTGTAAGACTTTCTTTTCTGCCATCTTTTGCTGTTTACAGTTATTATTAAATTTCACTATTTTCCTGACAAATTTGGGCGCTACATTGTTACGAATACATCTATCTATGAATTTTATATCTGCCAAAATTTTCTTCTTTATCAATTTTAGTTTGAGAAATTTCCTAATATCTTGTTTTGCCCACAAAAAGATTCATTAAATGTATTTGTCGATTGAAAGTTATTCGTTATATTTGACGCCATCTTGAATTTCAAAGTAGTAAACTTTTCTTCCCTAGACTTGAGTAGTCTTTAATTATATTAGAAAAATGTTAGGAAGTAAACATTATGAGGTATAATCATTAAAATTCATAATTATAATAATTATAAATAAGTTGAAATTCAAACACAAAAAAAAGACTTAATGAATATACTACTCTACAAAATTGCAAAGAAAAGAAAAAATACAAGAAAATTACTTACCATCCTCAAATGCATAGAAAATTTTTTTAAAAAATTTGACAAATACAACATTTCTTTGGCACCAATAAATAAATTTAGTCTGGGTAATCTTCTAAGTACCAATAAAAAAAAGTCAGTGTCCCAGTCAGTAAGAAATCTGGAATTTATCAAATAAGTTGTGAAGATTGCAATAAAGTTTATCTAGAAAAAACAAAAAGGAACTTAGGAACCCGTACAAAAGAACATTTCAGAAATATTAAAAATTGTGAAATTGAAAAATCTTCAATTGCTGCACATAGTTTATTAAAACATCACAAAATTGGAAGAGAAGCTAAACTTTTAATACAAGTTGAGAAGCATTTAGAATTGACAGTTTGGAAGAAGATGTACATTCAGAAAAATAAAGATAGATCAGTGAATTTTGATATTCCTAACGAAATTACTTTGATTTCAAAGTTCATAAATTCAACCATAGATGGCAGCACTGAAGATGGTGACAATAGAACAGTTGACAGTGAAGAATTTCATCAGTCGGAGTTATGGCTGAGGATGAACACGGCTGTGTTTGAAACCGCGGGATCATGGTAGCATGAATCCTATGAGGTAAGTTGTTTAAACAAACTGTTCTCCGATGAATTTTAATACTTAAATTGTGTTAGGTTAGCTTTTAGGTTCCTTCAATATCATGTATATGTTGGCGCATGTGCATGGGTGTATGATTCAAACTTAGAAAAACTTTTTGTGTCACGTGTTGTAAAGTATTTACCAAATTTTCTTTCCTCTTTTTCATTCTTCTTTCATTTTTACTTCCTTTCTTTCTATCTTTTTTTTTTCCTTCTTTGTTCTTCCTTTTGTGTTTTCTATCTTCCTTTTTCCTTTTATTTTTTCCTTTCTTCATTTCTTTCTTTGTTCCTTCCTTCTCTCCCTTCTTCATTCCCACATTCTTTCCTTCATTTCTGCTTCTCTTCTTTTTATCTTTTATTTTTCTGTCCTTTTTTCCTTTTTGTTCTTCATTTTTTATTTTGTTCTTCCTTCTTTTCTTCCTTCCTTTCATTCTTTCATTTATATTTCTTTTCTTTCTTTGTTTCTCTCTAATATTTATCTTGCTTTCTTTCTCTCTTTTATTTCTTCCTTCATTCCAACCTATTACCCTCTCTTTCTTTATTTTGTTTCTTTGCCTTAATTTTACATCATTCTTTGTAGGTACTTCTACATTCCTTTGTGGCCTAGCAGGGACACAATGTTTTGAGATAAATCTTAAGTCTGGGTCATATACTTTAGTGACCAGCACAATGTCAGGGCCTCCTCTGAGACAAAATAACTTTAAGACGAGTTACACCATTCACTCACATATTCATACTAAACATGATGATAATGATTATGATGACCAGTTGGATGATTGGAGACCATTTGGACCTTAAAGTTTCCTGACATTTGTCTTGCAGGTGAGGTGAAATCCTGAAAAATAAAAATTATCTTCCAGGAAACTGCTGAATAATGAACCCCGGCCTGCTGCATAAGCGGCAGTGATGGTATTGTGAGACCACAATGGTCACATACCCGAAAGTTTAATTTGAAGTAAATGTACTCAGGCAAGCTGTTCATCATCATCATGATAAACATTTTAGTAGGATGTGTTGCCTGTAGTTTACTTAAGGTGATCTTTCTATGTCAATCCTCTTCCATCTGAGCCACCTAGGCCTCCAATCTAAACGCGTATTTTTCTCTTACACATAGTTAATTCCCTAACCCCAAATGCTACGAGCCATTGCTACGATTTTTGCAAATGGCGGTTTCTTTGTTAAGAAGACTTTTTATTGGGAATTTAAACATTACTTATAAAGCCAGTAGTGCTTCTTTCAATGTTAATATTATTCGTTTTTAAACATCTTAATGATGGACAAATTATATTTGAAAAGAAAAATATACGCCTAGACTAGGGTTTGAACCCAGGACCTTTGACTTTCTATGTCAATGCTCTTCCATCTGAGCTACATAGGCCTCCAATCTAAACGCGTATTTTTCTCTTACACATAGTTAATTCCCTAACCCCAAATGCTACGAGCCATTGCTACGATTTTTGCAAATGGCGGCTTCTTTATTAAGAAGATTTTTTATTGGGAATTTAAACATTAATTATAAAGCCAGTAGTGCTTCTTTCAATGTTAATATTATTCGTTTTTAAACATCTTAATGATGGACAAATTATATTTGAAAAGAAAAATATACGCCTAGACTGGGGTTTCGACCTAGCACCTTTGACTTTCAATGCTCTTCCATCTGAACTACCTAGGCCTCCAATCCAAACGCGTATTTTTCTCTTACACATAGTTAATTCCCTAACCCCAAATGCTACGAGCCATTGCTACGATTTTTGCAAATGGCGGCTTCTTTATTAAGAAGACTTTTTATTGGGAATTTAAACATTACTTATAAAGCCAGTAGTGCTTCTTTCAATGTTATATTATTCGTTTTTAAACATCTTAATGATGGACAAATTATATTTGAAAAGAAAAATATACGCCTAGACTGGGGTTTCAACCTAGGACCTTTGACTTTCTATGTCAATGCTCTTCCATTTGAGCTACATAGGCCTCCAATCCAAACGCGTATTTTTCTCTTACACATAGTTAATTCCCTAACCCCAAATGCTACGAGCCATTGCTACGATTTTTGCAAATGGCGGGTTCTTTATTAAGAAGACTTTTTATTGGGAATTTAAACATTACTTATAAAGCCAGTAGTGCTTCTTTCAATGTTAATATTATTCGTTTTTAAACATCTTAATGATGGACAAATTATATTTGAAAAGAAAAATATACGCCTAGACTAGGGTTTGAACCCAGGACCTTTGACTTTCTATGTCAATGCTCTTCCATCTGAGCTACATAGGCCTCCAATCCAAACGCGTATTTTTCTCTTACACATAGTTAATTCCCTAACCCCAAATGCTACGAGCCATTGCTACGATTTTTGCAAATGGCGGCTTCTTTATTAAGAAGACTTTTTATTGGGAATTTAAACATTACTTATAAAGCCAGTAGTGCTTCTTTCAATGTTAATATTATTCGTTTTTAAACATCTTAATGATGGACAAATTATATTTGAAAAGAAAAATATACGCCTAGACTGGGGTTTCAACCTAGGACCTTTGACTTTCTATGTCAATGCTCTTCCATTTGAGCTACATAGGCCTCCAATCCAAACACGTATTTTTCTCTTACACATAGTTAATTCCCTAACCCCAAATGCTACGAGCCGTTGCTACGATTTTTGCAAATGGCGGCTTCTTTGTTAAGAAGACTTTTTATTGGGAATTTAAACATTACTTATAAAGCCAGTAGTGCTTCTTTCAATGTTCATATTATTCGTTTTTAAACACCTTAATGATGGACAAATTATATTTGAAAAGAAAAATATACGTTAGGGAATTAACTATGTGTAAGAGAAAAATACGCGTTTAGATTGGAGGCCTAGGTGGTTCAGATGGAAGAGCATTGACATAGAAAGTCAAAGGTCCTGGGTTCAAACCCCAGTCTAGGCGTATATTTTTCTTTTCAAATATAATTAGAAGTGTCCTCATCTAGGGGATATGTGGATGGCGACCACAAGGTGCCCAAGCCGAGCAAAACATTTCTTCCACTTACTTGTGTTTTGCACTCTTTTAACTTTACTATCTAACCTCTCTTGGTTAACTCTTGTTTTTTCGACCCCGACGCTATTAGGGCATCCGAGGGTTAGGGAGTCTTTCCTTTCTTCCATTTCTTCTTTCCTTTATTTTCTTTTCTTCTCCAGAAAAGCCTGACCAGAGGCTATAAGATGGCAGGCCCATCACTGGTCTTGCCTTCCTTTGGCCAGCAACCAATCGAAGGGACTATTATTATGCTTTCAAGTCTTATACGAGAATTTCCGGAAGAAGCTGGAGGGAAAATTTTCTATAGGATCGTAACAGGCCTTGGCCTAATACTTGGAAGGAAGAAGAAGAAGATATCTTTATTAACTTTTATAAGATTCATGATATGTTACATTGAGGTATTACTCAAAATTAAAGTATAAAATTATGAAATATTTACCTACAAGGTCCATCTCCTCAACAACAGATAAATTAATAAAGTTGAGGAGACGGACCTTGTAGGTAAATATTTCATAATTTTATAATTTATCTTTAGTAAGTTTTTATTTTGAGTCTATACTATCTTACCTCAATTTAATGTTGATTTGTTCTTGAACATGTTTTGATTAGTCTTCTAATCATCCTCAGCTTGGCCAGACTGGTTAGATTTATTGTTGTAAACCCTGGATGTCGATATCAGCTCCCTCTTGTGGTTGGCCAAAGAACCTCCAAATGAGGTCACGTTCAGTCGGTATTTCAAAATTCATAACTCTTTTTGTTCTTCTGAATGTAAATTTTTTCGCAAATAGTTAGTTCTTTTGTATTTTCTAACTGTTTTAATAATTTAGTGTTCGAATTTATATTATGTTTTTCAGACCAAACATGAGCAGCAACTGCAGATTTTTCTATTTTAATTACTTGATCTCTAGTCTATTTGATACCACTTCATCCGATAGTTAATACAGCTAAAGATAAAAAAATCATGGTTCAGGCAAAAGATGTTCTCTTGAGTTGTAACTTCAGAGTTACTAAAAATTAATACATTGTAATTTTTATTTAATGATTCTCAGATGAATAATGTTGCATGAAATAGCTGAGATTTTTTCCTTGGAGGGAACTTCTTTGATGTGTCCTGAACAGTTAAATAGAAAAACTAAATTAAAGTGTTTAATTCTTAAACAAAACCTCATAGTGATTTTTTTTCCTATATAAGTTCAGGTTAAATAGAATATTGTGTGTATTTGCAGGCTCTGCGGAATATCATAAACTCTTCGTGTGACCAGCCAATAGGCTATCCCATCTATGTGTCTCCACTCACCACATCATACGCCGAGACAAATGAACAGCTGTGCAGTATTGTGGGAGGTTCCCTGAGTCTCGGAACCATCAAGAAAGCTGCCATCAGACTCTGGAGAAGGTGCTTTTACTTGTCTTATTTTTATCATTTTGGTACCATGGTTGTATAAGGTAATACACTACAAACTAGAAGGTTGAGGATTCGAGTCCTGGTGGTGTCAGAATTTTTAAACTTACCCAACCTTCTGGTGTCATCATGGCAATGGGGTCAACTCAGCCTCTGACAGAAATGGGTACCAGATGAATATTCTGAGAGTACAGGGCAGTTGCCATGCAGAGCTGAAAACCGTGCTGACACCAAGTGCCGATTGTCTAGAAAAGGAGGGAACCTTAAACTCCTACTACCCCAAGGGTTTCCTAAGGCCTCTAGTGGGGTTACTTTACCGTTGCTGGTATAATACTTTTAGTAGCAAATTCTGGAAATATGCAACTAAGACTCAAATCACCAAATTAATTGTAAAAGAGCCAACTAGTTTCAATAGTGGAGCTATATATGTAAAACACATAATCAAAGTAGCAAGAGAAAACAGGTTTGATGAAAAAATGATATAGAAAAGTATAAGAAACAAAAAATGATCAACAAAAGTACTCTTGAAAGAGAAAAACTGCCTATGAAAAAATACAGGAAATTCACATATCACCATTGGGCACACAATAAATTCCAAAAAATATTTGTGATGTTTAATATTAAATTAGCTCCAAAAATAACCACAGTTTAAATAGACTAATAAAATTTCATAGTTAAATATGGGAAATAACGTTATGAGGTTCTTAATTCGTAAATTAATGAGTCATATTTTATGGGGTAAGATGTAAAAATGTGACTCATTAATTTACGAAAGACCAATAAAAACCAACAAAAATGAAAAAAACTGATAAAAATAAAAAAAATCAGGAAAATATGAAATTGAATGTACGGATTGAGAAAAGATATATCCATCCATAGTAATTCTGCCCGAGGGCAGGTCCTTCACTGCAATCATAGCATTTTCATGCTATGCTTGCAGCTTTACTAGGGAATTGTAGATGTGGTTGCTTTCCACACCGGTGAAGGATGATGATGATGATGATAATGATAAGGATGATTATGGTGATGATGGCCATATGATTTCGGGGACCGTTTGGGCCTTAAAGTTTTCCTGACATTTGTCTTACAGGTGAGGAAAAACCTCACCCAGAAAAACTGCCCCGACCGGGGATCGAACCCGGGCCTTCTGCGTGACAAGGCAGCATGCTACCTCAAGACCACAGCGGTGGACAAAAGATATATATATATATATATATATATATATATATATATATATAGGAAAAACAAAAAGAAACCTAAAAATTAAAACCAAAGAACGCAAGAAATATTAAAAATGGAGAAATAGAAAAATCTGCAGTTGCTGCTCATGTTTGGTCTGAAAAACATAATATAAATTCGGACACTAAATTATTAAAACAGTTAGAAAATACAAAAGAGCTGACTATTTGGGGAAAAAATCTATATTCAGAAGAACAAAAACAGAGTTATGAATTTTGAAATACTGACTGAACGTGACCTTGTCTGGAGGATCTTTGGCCAACCGCAGGAGGGAGCTGACATCGACATCCAGGGTTTACAACATAAATCCAACCAGTCTGGCCAAGATGCTGAAGACGAATTAAAAGACTAATCGAAACATGTTCGAGAACAAATCAACACTAATATTGAGGTAAGATATAACAGACTCCAAATAATTTAATTTAAACGAAGCTGTCGTTTTCAAGACTAATTATTCTATGTTCTAGAAAAAGTAATAGAAGATACTCATATTTGAAGAGAAAAATTATACGCTCAGACCGGGACTTGAACCCGGGACCCCTTGGTTTTCTAGTCCAAGTGCTCTACCATCTGAGCTACCTGAGCAAGTACCGACCTAAACATAAATTTTTCTCTATATGCGTTGTAATTCCCGCCCACCAACTGCTTTGAAGCCTTTGCTTCTATCTTTGCAAATGGCGGCTCCTTTATTAAGAAGACACTAAAATTTTACTTCTCATATTTGCATTCCGGACTGTCGCATCTGATATGTCCTGTATATCTGGAATGATAAGATTAATGAACTTTTTGGTTAGAACATATTTCAAGAGCAACCATTAATAAATAAGGTGAATCTGGTCAACTTACCTCATAAATACTATTTATGAGATAAGATGACCAGATACACCTTATTTATTAAAAGAAGAACCTCATGTACTTCCTACTGTAATTTATTAATGAAACCATTTTTAAACTTTGTTGATGTTTTTTTTATGCCTACAATCTGTTGTATCATATCTTCTTATTGTTAATTATTCATATCTGTCAATAATTAATCGGTCTTGAAAATGATAGCTTCACTATTGGTACTAGTTGGCTCTTAAAATTTTAATTTGGTGATTTGGGTTTTTTATTGACTGTGTATAATATAATAAACTATTGAGGTTGTTGAACCCAGAAAAAGATAATTAAATTAAACCTCATAGTGTTCTTTCCCTGTGAAAGTTAAATAAACCAGAAAAAGATATTGGATTTTTTTTATTCTTTATCAATCCTATAAAGTAAACCCTGAAAATGGCCATATATATATATTTCATAAAAGTTATGATGAGAGTTAACATTGTGAAGTTCTCAAATTATACAGGGCAATTACAAATGATTAATCACATTTTAATCGGTTGTATAAGCCAAACTATAATACATACAACAATGAATGATACATCAAATGAAAGAGAAATTCTGTAAGTTTACTTTCTCATATTTTGTTGTGATGATGTAACAGTGGTTTTGAATGGCGAGTATAAAGCAAAAAGTGTTCTGCGTGTTGGAATATGATAGGACATTTTCTTTTATTACCACTATGGAGGAAGATGGATTCGAGGACTATTTAGTGACAAGGTGACTTTCCACATAAGTAGTAAAGTTGTTAATAGCGAGTGGAGAACATATTTTTATCGACTCACCTCATATATTTTCAATTTCTTTGATACCGACGGTTTCAGACAGTATCATGTCCTTCTTCAGTCATGGCTTCCATGAGTCGATAAAAATATGTTCTCCACTCACTATTAATGATACAACCTCATAATGTTTACTTCCCAATGTTAATTTAAATATAAGTAAAGTTATATTTAAATTAATATCGGGAAGTAAACATTATGAGGTTATATCATTAATAATGAATGGAGAACATATTTTAATTGACTCACCTCATACATTTTCAAACTTCTTTGATACCGACGGTTTCAGACAAAATCATGTCCTTCATCAGTCATGGCGTCCATTGATGAAATTCCGTGATTGTTGATTTCTTTAGTGACATCACCTCTTGTGCTGCCATCTTTCGTTGGGATTATAAATTTTGTAATTAAATTTTTATCCACCGGAATATCGAAATTCATAGATCGATATTTATTCTTCTGAATGAATATCAATTCCCAAATTGTCAATTCCAACGGTTTATCCAACTGTTTTAAAAGTTTCGCTTCTTTTTCAATTTTATGATGTTCTAGTAAACTATGTGCAGCAATTGCTGATTTTTCAATTTCACAATTTTTAATATTTCTAAAATGTTCTTTAGTGCGTGTTTCTAAATTCCTTTTAGAAATATTAAAAATTGTGAAATTGAAAAATCAGCAATTGCTGCACATAGTTTACTAGAACATCATAAAATTGAAAAAGAAGCGAAACTTTTAAAACAGTTGGATAAACCGTTGGAATTGACAATTTGGGAATTGATATTCATTCTGAAGAATAAATATCGATCTATGAATTTCGATATTCCGGTGGATAAAAATTTAATTACAAAATTTATAATCCCAACGAAAGATGGCAGCACAAGAGGTGATGTCACTAAAGAAATCAACAATCACGGAATTTCATCAATGGACGCCATGACTGATGAAGGACATGATTTTGTCTGAAACCGTCGGTATCAAAGAAGTTTGAAAATGTATGAGGTGAGTCAATTAAAATATGTTCTCCATTCATTATTAATAAGTAAAGTTGTTGTTGTTTTCAAATGCTGGGCCTTGGCAATGAAGCCATTAGCATTCTTGCTCTCCAATATTTCTCTATGGTGGATCCAACAGGTAATACTTCACAGGTTTGCAGATGTTCTTCGTTCATTTCTTTGTCTTTGTTGCATAGAGGGCAATTTGGATTCGTGTAGATTCCTATTTTATATAAATGTTTGGCCAAATAGTCATGTTCTGTAAGCAGTCTAAATTTTGCTACTGTAGTTTTACGTGGAATTTCTGGAATAATATCTGGCTTCTTTACTAAAATATTCCATTTTTTGTCTTTGGCTTTATTACATAGGTCTTGGTTTTGTTTGATTTTATATTCGTTTTTAATTATTCTTTTTATGGATGCGAAAGGTAAGCTTTTAGTAGCATTCTGAATTAAATTAGAGCCTTTTTTGCAAGAAAATCGGCTTGTCATTTTCAGCAATTCCACAATGTGAAGGTATCCATTGCAATTGAATTCTTTTCTTAAGTGGTAAAGTTAATCGCCGTAATGTACTCAACAACCATATGTAACTGTGCAACATGAATGAGATCTTGTGTTTGCAGCAATTTGTAAGTCAAAGCTCTATGCCCAGTTTTTCTTTGCGGAGAAAACTGTAACCAGTGTGTCATTTGTTGATATGCTGGAACAATGGTTCCTTCCACAATTGACAGAGGATTCTAATGATTTCATATTCCAAATTGACAGGGCACCTCCTCATTGACACATGGAAGTGCTTTACTATCTGAACACATAACTCCTTCGCCATTGTGGTGAAGGTGACTTACCTTTGTTACAGTGACTTTCTAGGTCCCCTGACCTGACGATTTGTGACTTTTTTTCTTTGAGGGTACATAAAAGACAGTGTACGTACCACCACTGCCAACAACTTTGGTTGAGCTCAGGGAATGCATTACACTTGCATTTAGGACGATTACCAGGGATATGCTATTGTGCATATACTGTGTAACCGCGTAGAACACTTGTAAAAGCAAATTTCAGAGTTTCTTTTAGGTAAAATTTTATCACTCACCTCATATTTTTTCTTATTTTTTAATTTAAACTAGTTTTGGAACTTTACACTTCAGTTCCATCCTTAGTACCACCGCAACCAATGTTTTGTCGTCTTGAAGAGCCATCTTTTGCTCCCTCTGTTGGTAGACTGAAAAACCTCAAGATCAAGTCATTCTCTCTGGGAATTTCATTGTTCATCAATTTCTCCTTTTCGCTCCTTTGAATGTAGATCTTTTCCCAAACAGTGAGTTCTTTTGGTTTTTCTGTTTATTTTAATAATTTAGCCTTCTTTCTCGATAAGATGTTTTTCAGACCATGCATGGGCAGCTACTGGAGATTTTTCTACTTCCCCTTTCATCACATTCCTGAGATGTTCTTTCACTCTGGTTTTCAAATTTCTCTTAGTTTTTCCTATGTACACTTTCTCATATTCTTCTCATTTAATCTGATAAATCCAATTTGTTTTCTTCTTCTATTTTCTCATTTTTGTTAGATCTAATCTCAAGACAGTCATAGGGGTACTGAGGATGGAACTGAAGTGTAAAGTTTTGCAACTAGTTTAAATTAAAAAAGAAGAAAAATATGAAGTGAGTGATAAAATTTTACCTAAATGAATATACCTTATCCTAAAATAAGTAATTCAGAGTTTCTCTTTCACTTGATTGATGTATGTATTATAGTTTGGTTTATACAACCGATCAAAATGTGATGAATCATTTTTAATTGCCCTGTATATATATATATATATATATGTGTGTGTGTGCATTAATGCTTTTAGGTACTACATTTTTTTGGAACAGAACTAAGAATATATTAATTTTTAAAAGAACATAAGATTACAGCTTTATAAGGTTCTCGCAAGACCAGTATTAAGATATGGTAGTGAAGGATGGACAATACGAATAAGAGATGAGTGCCGAATAACAGCAAATGAGATGTGATTTACAGCAGGCTATACAAAGTGGGACCATAAAAGAAATGAGGAAATTATGGAAGAGTTGTATGTAGAATATATACAAAACTACCAGAACAATTGGAAGGCCCATCTTCAACCAATGCCATCTCATAGAATTTCAAAACCCATACTTCATTACTGCCCCCAAGATAAAAATCCCTGGGACGTCCAAAAAAGCACTGGATGGAAAATTCCTCTTTGACACCGTAATAAGCCACATGGCCTAATATATGCATGGATGATGATGAATTAAAAAAAGTAATGTCAAGTTTGTTAACCAGCAAAATAACCCACCTTAATGTCATATTTTGTGAAGGATAAATGTTGTTTTCTATGGGAAAAGTCACATGATGTAAGTATATGTGGAAAACAAACTTGTTGGTTGCATTAGATTCAATATAAGTAAATTTAGAAGTTTTAAAAACATAATAGAAAATTTAGTTCAAGATCACATAGCATAATTAAAACATTTTGTCTCTTACAGTTGTTTTTGTCGAACATACGTTTCAAGGCTTCTCAGCCCCATCGTCAACTATTTTTTTACAGACTGAATTTTCTCATGTTGTCGGCCCTGATTCTTAATTCCTGATCTCTCTGCCTCTGGTCCAATGAATTTACTATTGAGGTTCCTTTCTCCGGGAATTTTAAAATTCATAATTCTTTCCTTGTTCTTCTGTATGTAGATTTTTTCCCATATGGTGAGTTCATTTTTGTTTTCTAACTGTTTTAATAATTTTGTGTTTACATCTATTTTGTATTTTTCTTACCAAAAGTGAGCAGCCTTTTTATCCCCTTTTTTGGCTAATTTATTTATGAGTAATTTTGAAAACAAAATAATCAATGCACATCCTCTCATGTTCAAATTTTGATGTAGATACGTAGACGATGTTGTTGCCATAGTTAATGAAAAACACATAGAAGATATGTATTCACGTAGACTTTCACGGCCGGAGTTGCTATGATGATCTTGAAGAAGATTTTCGGGCTGTAGGCCGTGGTCGTGAGGCTTGTAGTTCCCTGACGTTTCGCCAGAGACTGCGTCTGGCATCCTCAAGACAACCCTTGAGGATGCCAGACGCAGTCTCTGGCGAAACGTCGGGGAACTACAAGCCTCACGACCACGGCCTACAGCCCGAAAATCTTCTTCAAGATTGTCAACATAGAAGATACCTTAAAACTTTTAAATATACAGAAGAAAACAATCAAATTCACACTAGAAAAAGGAATGTACAAAGAATTGCCGGTTTTAGATCTGAAATTACACAGGAATGAAGAAAATAAGAAAATAGAATTCAGCATTTACAGAAAAGAAATGCATACAGATAACTGTATTAAATCAACAGGTTTCAACCATATTTCACACAAAATGGCAGTCTTCAACAGCCTAGTACATAGATTGGTAAATATACCCATGGACAAGAAAAATTACGAGTTAGAGAGGAAACACATAATTAAGGTTGCAAAAGAAAATGGTTTCAGTAAATAAAATGATACAAAAAAATATTGAGAAGTACAAAAAACAAAAATTGAGGCACGAAAGCACTCTTCAGATAGAAAAACCAAAAGATAAGAAATACAGGAAATTCATATATCACCCTTGGTCACACAACAAATTTCAGAAGATTTTTGGAAAATTTGATATTACTTTAGTACCAAAGAATGGTTATAATTTAAATAAACTAATAAAAATGAAAAGATTGATGATGGTAAAAAAATCAGGAGTATATCAAATAAAATGTGCAGACTGTGACAAGATATACATAGGGAAAACAAAAATAAATTTAACCATTAGAACTAAAGAACGCATAAGAAATGTAAAAAAAGGGGAAGTAGAAAAATCTGCAGTGACTGCTCATGTTTGGTCAGAAAAACACAAAATAGATATAAACACAAAATTATTAAAACAGTTAGAAAACAAAAATGAAGTTACCATATGAAAAAAAATCTACATACAGATGAACAAGGAAAGAATTAAGAATTTTGATATTCCCGGAGAGAGGAACCTCATTAGTAAATTCATTGGACCAGATGCAGAGAGATCAGGAATCAAGAATCAGGGCTGACAACATGAGAAAATTCTGTCAGTAATCGCTGACGATGGGGCTGAGAAGCCTTGAAACACATGTTCGACAAAAACAACTATAAGAGGTAAGAATGAACAGACAAGATGTTCTAATTATTAAACAAACCTCTTAATGTTACTTCCTATTGTATTTTAAAATAATACTTGCATACTTGAAAAATGCAGTAGTTCAATGTAGAAGTATTGAACTTTTATAGGAAAAATCACTATGAGGTTTAATTTCATATTTAAAAGGTGAGGTACGAATCAATTTAATGTAAATCTCAACTATAAAAGTATTAAACACAATTAAATTATTGTAAATCAATGGTAAAGAGAAAAATTTTTGCCTGAACCGGGAATCGAACCCCGAACCTTTAGCTTTCCGTGCTAATGCTCAGACCACCGAGCTAATCCAGGCTTCATTCCCATCCAAGCAAGTGGTCTGAGCATTAGCACGGAAAGCTAAAGGTTCGGGCTTCGATTCCCGGTTCAGGCAAAAATTTTTCTCTTTACCATTGATTTACAATAATTTAATTGTGTTTAATACTTTTATAGTTACTTCTATCATAGTAATAGCTTTAGCTTCCCAATATTAATTTAATTTTATAAAAGTATTGATATAGCTAGTAACTTTTTTAGGTCATGTTGACTTGAAATAAACTGCACTTTCAGGTTAAATTCCAACTGTAGAAAGTTATGCTCATTTTGCCCTCAAAATTTAAGGGTGTTGTTATACTTGGGGACGAGTTAGTTTCTGTCCAATATGATAACTTATTCAAATGGGGAATGAAAGAGGGTTATGGGAAACTAGAAGGAAAACACCCACTTGATAGACTAAGATCGAGATAGGAGAATAACATTAACCATAATTTGAGGAAGTAGATTTTACAGAGGGGATGATTGGAAAACATTAACTCAGTATAGGGATATATGGACAGCTTATGTGAGTTACTTACTTACTCACTGGCACTATCGAACCCGTAGGTTCATGGCCGCATGGACATAATCTCTCCATACATCCCTATCCTGAGCTAATGCTTTCCAGTCATTCCCTGTATAATCTACTTCCCTCAGATCATAGTTAATTTTATTCTCCCACCTCATTCTTGGTCTACCTACTGGACGTTTTCCCTCTGGCTTTCCTACAAGAAGCTTCCATGCAAGTAGTGAGTTAGTTATGATTATTTAACTCATGTTCCAAATGGGAGTCAATGACCAATCATGTTTCATTGAATTTTGTTTTACAATCAATGACAGTTGTGTTTCATTTTGCTCTTTATTGATTTCTTTTATCAGCTCCTGCTTTTGTGATAAAGAAAGCTCCTCCTTTTTAATATTCTGAACAGCTCAGAGCATTATTTTTCTCCAACAAATACATTGAATACAGCAAATAATGAACAAATTCCTTGTTTTTACTGAGTTGTTTACTAAAATAAATGAACTAATAACCTTTAATGTTGATTATGATATACAGTTTGATGTGTTTCATTATTTCTCCACTAGGTTGCATTCTTACAATATTGTGATTCTATTTGGCAATAAATAATATAATCAAGTTGCAGTAAATATTCATAACCTCACATTTCTGATTTGTTTTCAAACATTGCCATTTACATTAATATTTTAAAGTACTGGTAACTATATTTAAATAATTACTTTTGAGTAAACAGCTTAATTTTATTCATTAAATAGCCCTAACAAACGTCACTCTTGATTTCCAAATCCTCTAGATAAATTGGAAATCACTCGTGGCATTACTTATGATAACTTTAAGATTGGTAGGCTCTGATGTGTGTTAGAACTGCATTATGTTGGTGTTGACAGGGTGAGAAGGCGGTGTGGAGAAGGATGTTCGAGTGGTGGTTCAGTGCCTCAGGATGATGGTGGTTTTGGAAATGAAGGTGTTTACGCCATGACTACTTGCAATATTCACTCAGGTATACCACATGGATCTGTTGCCTATTCTTGATAATTTTGAAGAGCTACACAGTTTGTTAAATGTTCTCTGTCCATTTCCACACCTTGAGAACACAATACACACACAATACACCAGTTCTATGAAGATGTTTTCATGTCCTGTAGTAAGCCTCAGTACAGCAACTGCAAATTTTAGTGGTAGTTCCGGAATTATACATGAATTTTATATCATAGTTAAAGAAAAAAATTATACGCTCAGACCAGGACTTGAACCCGGGACCCTTGGTTCTCTAGACCAAGAGCTCTACCAACTGAGCTACCGGAGCAAGTGCCGTTCTAAATGCAAATCTTTTTCTATATACTTTGTAATTCCCTCCACCAAATGCTATGAAGCCTTTGCTTCTATCTTTGCAAATGGTGGCTTCTTTATTAAGAAGACATACATTTGGGAATTATACATTACATTATAAATGCCAATACGGCTTCTTTCGATGTTTTTATTATTCATTTCATACATCTCAATGATGGATAAATCATATTTAACGAGAAAAATTATACGCTCAGACCGGGACTTGAACCCGGGAATCTTGGTTTTCTAGACCAAGTGCTTATCAACTGAGCTACCAGAGCATAGAAGTCTTGAAACATATGTTGAACAAAAACAACCATAAGAGGCAAGAAATGCATAGACCAAATATCTTAATTATTAAATAAACCTCTTAATTATATTATTTTTGGTCTGGACATCTTACCTCAATATTAATGTTGATTTGTTCTTGGACATGTTTCAAAACAATTCTCTGTTTTATCTTCAGCTTTCCCAGACTGGGATGTCCAGACCAAAAATAATATAATTAAAATTACCTCAAAATATAACTTCCTAAAATTAAATATTAAACCTCTTAATGTTACTTCCTATTGTATTTTTAAAATAAAATAAAAAAGTGTTTTATATTTCTGTTTCCGACTTTTTCAATTGAATTGGAATTGTAACTATCTTTAAATAGTTCAAATATAAATATGTTTAAATATTGGAATCTTTATAATTCTTATAATTGATTCATAAGAAAATACATTTGTTACTTTCTGCTTCATTTTACTCCCTTTTTTTGCAAGTATATCAGCTCTTTCATTCCCTCATATTCCACAATGGGTTGGAATCCATTGTAAGACTATATGTTTACCAAGCTTTCTCAAGAGTCTGAATCATGTTTTGTATTTCTAATATTTTTCCCATTTTTGGATACATGGTTAATGCTATGGCCTGAATTGCTGCTTTGGAATCTGATAGAATGATAATATTTTTGCAGTGTTGTAGTCAATTAAAAATGTTTTTAAGTGAGAGATTAATAGTATTTGAAGAGAAAAATTTTTGCCTAGACCAAGACTCAAACCTGGGACCTTTGGCTTGCCGGGCCAAATGCTCTACCAACTGAGCTACCGAGGCGAGTTACGATCTAGACGCAAATTTTTCTCTTATATACGTTGTAATTCCCTCTCACCAAATGCTTTTGAAACCATTGTTTCTATCTTTGCAAATGGCGGCTTCTTAGTTAAGAAGACATTTATTGGGAATTTAACATTACTTTATAAAGCTAGTGATGTTTTTATTATTAATTTAACATTTCTCAATGAAAGATAAATTATATTTGAAGAGAAAAAAAGAGGCGAAAAATTTTCTCTTCAAATATAATTTATCTTTCATTGAGAAATGTTAAATTAATAATAAAAACATCATTAGAGAGATTAATAGCTTCAATTTCACCATCAAAATTAGTAGTATTTCTACCAGTATGTTTATAAAAGGAGAAGAATTGGTCCTGCTCCACTCTCATCTATATAGATGTGTATCCCATTTTCAGAAGGGTTAATTTGTGTGTATAGTTTCTAATGCCAAAACCTTTGCCTCATCAGGGTACATATCTCTTTTATTAATAGGAAAATTATAGGAAATCATATTAAAATATTAATGCCAAATTTGCTGAATATTTTTTAAACTTATTGTATGCTAAAAGATGATTTGCAAATTTCCTGATTATTTTATTAATTTCTTTATTTGTCTGAAGAGTACTTCATTCATCAATTTTTTATTTTTTGAATCTATTTATTTTCTCATAAATCATCTCTTCTTCAAAACCATTCTCTTTTGCTACCTTTAATAAAAAAAAAATTTATTAGGTAAAATTTTATCATCTCACCTCATATTCTTCTTCTTGACCAGTTTCAAAACTTTCTTCTACAGTTCCATCTTCAGTATTTTCACGACAGAACAACAGTTGCGAAAATATTGAAGATGGTAGAAGAAAGTTTTGAAACCAGTCTAAGAATGAAGTGAGGTGATAAAATTTTACTAAATAAATAATAACTCATAGTGTTAATTCCTAGAAAAGAAATTAAAATACATATATCATATTTGAAGAGAAAAATTATATGCTCAGACTAGGACTCGAACCCAGGACCTTTGGCTTTCTAGACCAATGCTCTACCGACTGATCTATCTGGACATGTTCCAATCTAAATGTAAATTTTTCTCTTATATACATTGTCAATTCTGAGTGTATAATTTTTCTCTTCAAATATGATATACCTATCATTGAGATGCATGAAATAATAAAAACATGGAAAGAAGCCATACTGGCTTTATAATGTATTGTAAAATTCCCAAATAAATGTCTTCTTAATAAAATGATCCACCATTTGCAAAGATAAAAGCAAAGGTTTCATAGCATTTGGTGCATGGGAATTGACAGTATATATGAGAAAAATTTGCATTTAGATTGGAACTTGCCGATAGCTCAGTCGGTAGTGCATTGGTCTAGAAAGCCAAAGATCCTGGGTTCAAGTCCCAGTCTGAGCATATAATTTTTGTTTTCAAATATGATTTATCCTTCATTGAGATATATGAAATGAATAATAAATACATATATCATATTGAACTTTTATAGGAAAAAAATCACTATGAGGTTTAATTCAAGATTTAATAGTTTAAATTGTGTTCAATGACAACATTATCAATTGGGTTGATCCATATAGTGTTAAAACATTTTGTCTGTTCATTCTTACCTCTTATAGTTGTTTTTGTCGAACATATGTTCGACAAAAACAACTATAAGAGATAAGAATGAACAGACAAAATAATTATTAAACAAACCTCTTAATGTTACTTCCTATTGTATTTTAAAACCATATATTGTATTCTGAATGTTACTTGTCATTGTAATTAAAATGAATGTTTGTGCAGGTTACACAGCCCATCCGTCAAGTGGTCACAACACATCGGGTAGTCAGTCGATGGAGAGTGGTCAGATCGGGGGCAGCATGGGGCGAGGAGGATCTCTTGGAGGTAACAGAGGTAGCATAGCCTCCGTGGGGAAGCCATCCTCGTCGACCCTAGCTAGTCTTGCAGGACTGCTGTCTGCTGCAGAGTCTGGAGCGAAGGCTGAAAGCTCATTCACACAGAGCAGTCACAAGCGAGAAGAGAGAGAGACTGAAACCGCAGACAACACAGACAAGGAACCCGTCTTCCAGAGAGTCAGGGTAAGTTCTGTGGCTGCTAAAGTATGTTATCCCCAAAATGTAGTGCGATAGACTAGCAATGTACAGATATAAGTTTAATAAGAATCAAATGAACCTTGCTTTTTTTTTAACACAGAACTGCAGTATCAGAAAAAACATCTTTTCCATCTTCAGCTGTTTTCACAACTGTCAATTTTTTTTTTTGCCAGTAATTTTCTAAACTGCCATCTGGTGTACTTTTGAAGAAATAATTTTCTAAACTGCCATGTGGTGTACTTTTGAAGAACTTTGTAATCAAACTTGGTTTGTCTGGAACCTCGAAGTTCATAGTTCTAGTGTGGTTTTTTTTTAATGTATATCTTTTCCCAAACTGTTAATTCCAAAGATTTAAATAGATGTTTCAAAAGTTTTGCTTCTTTTTCAATTCTATTTTTCTCTAATAAACTATGTGCTGCTATAGCTGATTTTTCAATTTCACCATTGTTTATGTTTCTAAAGTGTTCTTTTTTTTTTGCGAGTGTCTTAAGTTCCTTTTTGTTTTTCTTATATATATACCTTATTGCAATCTTTGCAATTAATTTGATAAATTCCAGATTTTTTATTGTCTGGGGTGTTAACTTTTTTATTAGTTAACACAAGATTATCTGACAGTCATGAAAACAGCTGAAGATGGAAAATGTGTTTTTTCCGATACTGCAGTTCTGTGTTAAAAAAGACATAGATGTATGAGATAAGAAGAAGTCACGATTCATTTGATTCTTATTAAGAAAACCTCATAATGTAAAAGTTCCCAAATTTATTAACATAAGTTTCATTACAACGTATATAAGAGAAAAATTTGCGTCTAGATCGTAACTCGCCTCGGTAGCTCAGTTGGTAGAGCACTTGGCCCGGAAAGCCAAGGGTCCCGGGTTCGAGTCCCGGTCTAGGCGAAAATTTTTCTCTTCAAATATAAGTTTCATAGTTAAATATGGGAAATAACATTATGAGGTTCTTAATTCAATGAATGAATGAGTCACTTCTTATCTTACCTCATAGTTTTTTTTTTAACACGGGAACTGCAGTTTTCAAGAGGACATCCCTCTCATTTTCAACAGATATTATGACTATATTTAATTAATGTTGGGAAGCATGAATCCTATGAGGTGAGTTGTTTAAACAATATGTTCTCCGATGAATTTTAAAGATATTATGACTACTGGATTTTTGTTACCATCTGGTGTTGATTTTATGAACTTTGAAATTAGGTCCTGTTTATCGGGAATTTCAAAATTCATGGATCTAAATTTGTTCTTCTGAATATATATGTTCAATTCTAAAGGTTTTTCCAAATGTGCTTCAATAGCTGATTTTTCAATTTCACCAATTTCAATATTTCTAAAGTGTTCCTTTGAGTGAGTGTCCAAATTCCTTTTTTGTTTTTCCTATGTATACTTTATTGCAGCCTTTACAGCTAATTTGATGAATTCTGGATTTTTTTTTACAATTAAAAAAACATAAACTATGAGGTAAGATACAAAGTGATTAATTCATTCATTGAGATATAAGTTTGTACACCTCACGTCATGTTTTGTTGTCTTACCTACACACGTTTCAGTTGTTATGTTCACCATTCTTACAAGGCAATTGTCAACCACTGGATGCCGAAACCTACCTTCAAATTTTGTTCCAGAGAAGCATTGTGATGTAGCAAGGCCGTATCCAAAAATGATCAGTCATTTTTAATTGCAAGACACTAAAATCCAGCTCTAAATCTCATTTAAACTATCATCATCATCATCTGTGGTCCTATAGCCCTTTTTTGTTTAGCTTTGACCTCCTTAAGAATTGCTGCCCGATCCTCTCTTTCCAAAGCTCTCTGTCTCCATCTCGTAATTCCTGTCTTCACAAGGTCATTCTGGACATCGTCTAACCACTGTAATTTGGGTCTTCCAACTCTTCTTTTACCACTTGGTTTACCATTTAAACTATAGGGAAGTAATATGGTTGGTTGGTATCTAATGTCGAGCACTTGATAATGAAATATTCGCTCTCTTGCACTCCAATATTTAGCAGAAAGGCTGGTCTCTTCTACAAAAGCTGGACAACGGAGGAGATGGTTTCTTTCCATATCTTCATTTAAATTGCAAAAAGGGCATTTAGGTGAATCTGTTATGCCAATTCTGTGTAGGTGTTTATTCAAGCAGTCATGTCCCGTTAGCAGTCTGAATGTTGCTACTGCGGATTTTCTTTGTAATGTAGTAATGTCATAAGCTTGTAGATTTTCCCATTCCTTTCCAGATGTTTTGGTGGTGTATTCTTCTCTAAGTTTTATGATGTATTTATTTGAGATAATGCTTTTGATAGAGTGAAAGGAAACTGGAGCAGAAGTTGGGTTTGAAACAATTTTTCTACCCTTCTTGGCTAGGAAAATTGGCTATTTCATTGCCTGTCACTCCACAATGGGCCGGAATCCATTGAAGTACAACTTTTTTTTGTAGACGGGATAACTGTTTTATCATTTTGTGACATTCAATAATTTTGATGCTTTTGGGTGTTGTGTCTCGTGTTATAGCAAGAATGGCTGCTTTGGAGTCACATAGAATTACAACTTTTGTAAATTTTTGGATGTGATATATGAAAGATTTTGTAAACTTAAGAAAATTGCTAGAATTTCGCCATCAAAGTTTGTTGGATTTGTGTTTAGTTTTACGATAAAAGGAAAAAAGTGGACATACTGCACCAGCACCAGTGTGCCACCGTCATTTGGTAGGCTGGAGCCATCTGTAAAAATATGTATCCATTCAGGAGCTGGGTATCTTAGATTTATTATTTCCAGTGACATTTGTTTTAAAATATATGGAGGAGTTTCAGATTTCTTGATGTCTTCTGTTAAATGAAGGTTATATTCGATTTCCAAAAATTCTAGAGGGTTGTTTCTCATCTGCATATTTTCTTTTGAATGTGGAAGTTGCAATTTCTGTTTGATTTCTTGTACAATGCTTAGGAAGCTTTGCTGAGATTTTAAACATACTTGTGGTTTTCTTTGGGTCCAGTTATTATGGGGTAGCCTTAAAAATTTTTCATACTGTGTGACTGCTGTTTTCTCAATTTCAGATGCTATGTTTGTGTTATTTGTTAAGATTTGCATGGCAGTGATTGGTGTTGTTTTAACGGCTCCTGTTATCAGACGGAGGATTTGGTTCTGCAATTTATTAAGTTTTTCCACTTTATTAGTTACTAGGATTTCTTCACAATATTGAAGTACAGGTTTTATGTACATTTGGTAGAAGGTGTTTAGGGTTTGTGTGTTGCAACCCCACTTTTTCCCTGCTGGGGAAGTAATATAACACCTGTATTAGTACATTGGATAAGCCGCACTACTCGCCATCTACACTGCTTCCCCCCTTACTTCACACCAATCTTACTCATGCAGGGAGTCCATCTGCTCTGTTTAGTGGGTTGACATTGCTGGATTCTGGCTTCAATTTCTGTGCCTTGCAGTTAAAAATACAGATTTTTTTGGACACAGCCTTGGTACATCACAATGCTTCTTTGTGAGAAATTTCAAGATAGGTTTCAGCATGCAATGGTTGATGCGCTTTGTTAGACAGACTTAAGGAAATAATAGGAGTTAGATATGCACGACTCACCTCATATTTGTAGTTTTCTTGAAGACCTGGGGTTTCAGTACTTTTAAGCATAATAATTAAATGAATCGTGATTTTTTCTTACCTCATACATCTATGTTTCTTTAAACACAGCACTGCAAGTCGTGAAAACAGCTGACGATGACGACAAAGTGTCGCCGATACTGCAGTGCTGTGTTTAAAGAAACATAGATGTATGAGGTAAGAAAAAATCACGATTCATTTAATTATTATTAATTGAACCTCATAATGTTAAAAATTCCCAAATTTAATATATAAATATAACTTTTAAGCATCTTTGTAAATTCTTTCTAACTGTTGAATTGGCAGTTGGTGATCCTGTAGGTTGATTTTTGCTCCCTCTGTTGGCTGACCGATGAACTTCTAAATAATTTTTTTTTTTTGCATATTTCAAAATTCATTATTTTCTTTCTATTCTTGTGGATGTAAATTTTCTCCCAAATTGTGAATTCCTTAGATTTATCTAACTGTTTCAGTAATTAAGCATTTGTTTTGATTCTGTGTTTTTCAGACCATGCTATTTCAGAATTTTCTATTTCTCCATTTTTAACTTTTCTAAGGTGTTCTTTTAGGGCCACATGCAAATACATTAGTCTCTATATTTAAATTAATATTGGGAAGTAAACATTATGAGGTTATATCACTAATAGTGAGTAGAGAACAAATTTTTATCAACTCACCTCATATGATTTAAAATTTCTTTGATGCCAACAGTTTCAGATAATATCATGTCCTTCTTCAGTCATGGCTTCCACTGATGAAATTCTGTGATTGTTGATTTCTCTAATGACATCACCTCTTGTGCTGCCATCTTTCATTGGTATTATAAACTTTGTAATTAAATTTTTATCCACCGAATATCGAAATTCATAGATCGATATTTATTCTTCTGAATGAATATCATTTCCCAAATTGTCACTTCCAACAGTTTATCCAATTGTTTCAAAAGTTTTGCCTCTTTTTCAATTTTATGATGTTCTAGCAAACTATGTGCAGCAATTGCTGATTTTTCAACTTCACAATTTTTAATATTTCTAAAATGTTCTTTAGTGTGTGTTTCCAAATTCCTTTTTGTTTTTCCTATGTATACTTTGCTACAATCATTACAATTTATTTGATAAATTCCAGATTTCTTACTGGTGGGATGTTGATATTTTTATTTGTACTTAGAAGTTTTTCCAGACTAAATTTATTTATTGGTGCCAAAGTAATGTTGTATTTATCAAATATTTTTTATAAATTTCCAATATACTATTGGAATGGTAAGTAATCGTTCTTTTGCGAAAAATTTTCATTACTTTATTAACAATTGTTAGGGTTAGGAGCCATCTTTAAGTTGTTTTATCTTTCTGAATTCTTTTTTATTTGTTAGATATTCTACTCTTAGTAAAACCATTTAAATCTGGCTATTAAGGTAGAATATGTTTATCACTCACCTCATTGGGGGAATTTCCTAAAAATAAAAGAAGTAGTATCTGGGTATATTTAGGATTATTCTCGGATAGTCTTTTCTTAACATTTTCTCATTTTAGTGGGACCCTTTATCAATCTATATAAAGAGGATATCCAATATTGCAGGTTTTATGTGCAAGAGGATTGAAACCGTTTTGATTTTTCTCTAATTATCAGTTATGAGTACCCTTCCTATATACATCAAAATATTCTCACCTCAAATTACTTCCAATCACTGGTGAGCTGAATTTCCATGGCGCCACCGTGCAAAAGATCGGAATAGCTACCCACTAACTGGTCATGCATGTGAAAGTCCGTCATATTCGTAATAGTGGCCGAAAATTACCCAGAATTCTCAGCGATATTTTTTTAAAACCACTTCCATTATTTTTGTCTGCTAGACGAACGCATTTTACACTTGCGTCCCGCAAATAATACCGTATATGACGACGTCTGCTTTCACGCACAACTTACTATGCCGCTTTCTCATTGTTCTTCCAGTTGAATTCTTTGGTTAGTAGGACTCTTATCAAATTCCTCTTCTCCTCCACGTATACTGAAAACATGATTGAAGTCTTCAAGATCCGACATCTTGGATAAAGCAGCAAGGTACGCGGCAAGGTTTCAAACTACATTGGTTCCCTTCGGGATTCTCACGATTCGTTTCACTCCTAAGTCACCTCTCCAGGTAGCTTAGGAATTTCAACAATTATTATCGCATGAACAGATTTTTGAGTACACAAAAACGTATTTGGATGCAACTTTCTCAGCAGAGTACAGGCAGAGAACGACTTTTATGGTCTAATGCATTCATAGATTCGAGCCTTAATCTTGTATTCAAGTTCCTTTTTGTTTCTTCCTATGTATATTTTTACGTAATCTTTACAATTAATTTGATAAATTCCTGATTTATTTCCTTTGTCAATCTTTTCATTTTTGTTGGTTTTAATTAATTTATTCAAACTAATCATTTTTCATTGGTAATTGAATGTTAAATTTGCTCAACAATTTTTGAAACTTATTAAATATTAAAGGATGGTATGTAAATTTCCTGAATTTTTTACCAATTTCTTTATCTGGCTGAAAAGTACTTTCATTTATCATTTTTTGTTTTTTTTTTAATTTATTTATTTTCTTGTGAATCATCTTTTTCTCAAAACCATTCTCTTTTGCTATTTTTAATATGTGATTTTCTCTGCTGATGGGAACATTCACAAGTCTGTATGTTAAACTATTAAAGACTGCCTGTTTATGTGCAATATGGTTGAAAACTGTTGCTTCAATATAATTGTCAATGTGTGTTTTTTTCCTGCAAATTCCAAATTCTATATTATTTTTAGTCTGATAATCTTACCTCAATATTAATATTGAGGTAAGATGATCAGACTAAAAATAATATAATTAAAATAACCTCAAAATATCACTTCCTAAAATTAAATATTAATTCCAAATTCTATTTTCCTTTTTCCATCATTTCTAATCAATTCAAGGTTTAAAAATGGTATTTGTTGGTTATTTTCAACGTCTTTAGTAAATTTAATTATTTTATTATTAATATTCAAAAGTTTAACAGCATCTTCCAAGCGTTTTTGTTAAACTAACTCATGATAATTAAAAGAAACCTCATAGTGTTAATTCCTACAAATTTTAAATAAAAGTGTAACTAAATTAACTTGGTCTAGTAACTCCTAACAAAGGAGAGGCTAAGGCCCAACAATGTGCTGTTGTGTCTTAAAATCAGGAAGGCCTACTGTATCTTATGTCATAATAAAATTACTGTATCATTTTATTCCCACATTTTTCTGTATGGTTTTTATTTTATTTAATCTGACAACACTCAGCCTCAATTGGTCCGGATTAATGAGGTTTTACTGTATATTAGAAATAGAGGTATATCTCCTGCCCCAACTTTAATGATGATATGAAAGGTATTTTGTTCAATTGATTGGTACATAAAAATAACTTCTAAATTTATTTTGTAGATCCAGGATCCAAACCAGGTGTATGACGCAATTAATCTTGGTCGCCGTATTGATGTGATCTGGCCAAACGAGAGAATGAGAGCTCGAGGTGGACGTTCACATTGGCAAGACTGGCTGCCAGAGAAGGGCATGGAAGGTCAGGTGTGTATGAGCCCTAACTTTTCACTTAATTCTCTTTTTCTTATCTGTCTGTATTTTCACTGAATTAGGAAGGTATTAGACAAATAGCAGACACTAAATGGGGTTGAAGGGAGCATGCTGTAAATGTAGATTGTTGAGGCTATATTTTTTTAATGTACATTTTTTCCCCAAACAGTGAGTTCTTTGGGTTTTTCTATTTGTTTTAATAATTTAGCCTTTCTTTCAATTTGATGTTTCTCTGACCATGCATGGGCAGCTACTGGAGATTTCTTTCTATTTCCCCTTTCATGACATTTCTGAGATGTTCTTTCACTCTGGTTTTCAGATATCTCTGTTTTTTCCTATGTAGACTTTCTCACATTCTCCACATTTAATCTGACTATTTAATTCATGCCCCAAGTGGTAGTCTATGACCAATCATGTTTCAATTAATTTTATTTTACTACCAATGACAGTTGCGTTCCACCTTGCTCTTTATAGACTTCTCTTTATCAGCTCCTGCTTTTGTGATAAAGAAGTTCCTCCTTTTGAATATTCTGAACAGCTCAGAGCATTATTTTTCTCCAACAAATACATTGAATATAGCAAATAATGAACAGATTCCTTGATTTTACTGAGTTTTTACTAAAAAATTTAATTAATGACCTATAATGTTGGTTATAATATACAGTTTGATGTGTTTCATTATTTCTCCACTAGAGTGCATTCTCACAATATTGCGATTTGGCAATAAATAATATGATCAAATTGCAGTGAATATACATAACCTCACATTTCTGATTTATTTTCAAACATCGCCGTTTACATTAAATATATAAATATTTTAAAATACTGGTAACTATAATTAAATAATTATTTTTGAGTAAACAGCTTAATTTTATTTGTTAAATAGTCCTAACAAATGCTACTCTTCATTTCCAAATCCCCTAGATAAATTGACTTGTGACATAACTTACGATATATCCCTGATTTTTCTTCTTCTATTTTCTCATTTTTGTTGCATCCAATTAATCTAATGATAATTAAAACATTTTGTCTGTTCATTCTTACCTCTTAGAGTTGTTTTATCGAACATATGTTACAGAGCTTCTTAGACTGTAATCGCTGACGATGAGGCTAAGAAACTCTGAAACATATTGTTTATTTTTTATCATTTCACTCACCTCATACTTCATAATTTATAGCAGACCCAGGGTTTCTTCACGTAATTCGTGACATTGTCAATGCTGCGTCATGTTCACAACTGACGTCCAACGGCCTTCTATCCTGCAGACTGACCTCCGCGCCATCTGGTGGCCGACCGAAGAATTTCCAAATCAGGCCTCTTTCTTTATAACCGGGTATTTCAAAATTCATAGTTGTATTTTCATTCTTGCATATGTAAATTTTTTCCCAAATTGTGAGTTCCTTCGGTTTTTCCAATTGTTTAAGTAATTTTGTTTTGGTTTCTATTCTATGTTTTTCTGACCAGGCATGTGCAGCTATTGCAGATTTTTCGGTTTCTCCATTTTTAACATTTCTGAGGTGTTCTTTTAATCTTGTATTTAGATTCCTTTTTGTTTTTCCTATGTATATCTTTTCACAATCTTTACAATTAATTTGATAAATTCCCGATTTTTTGCAGTCTTCAATTTTTTCATTTTTGTTGGTTTTTATTAAATTACCTAAGCTGTAATCATTTTTCGGTGCTAATTTAATGTTGAATTTGTTGAAAATTTTTTGAAACTTGTCAAATACGAAAGGATGGTATGTGAACTTCTTGAATTTTTTGCCTATATTTTTATCTGTCTGAAGAGTACTTTCATTGATGACTTTTTGTTCTTTGAATTTATTTATTTTCTTGTGTATCATTTTCTTGTGAAAACCATTATCCTTAGCAATTTGTATGATGTGTTCTTTCTCTTTATTGTAATTTTCTTTGCTCATGGGGACATTCACAAGTCTGTGTGTTAAACTATTAAATACTGCCTGTTTGTGTGAAAAATGGTTAAATCCAATAGCTTTTATATAATTGTCGATGTGAGTTTCTTTTCTGTAGATTCCAAATTCTATTTTCTTTTTTTCTTCTTCCCTAATCAATTTAAGGTCTAAAAATGGTATTTCATGATTATTTTCTATTTCCATTGTAAATTTGATTGTAAGTTTGATTTAAACTGTTAAATATTCAAAATAAAACAATCAAATTTACAATGGAAATAGAAAATAATCATGAAATACCATTTTTAGACCTTAAATTGATTAGGGAAGAAGAAAAAAAGAAAATAGAATTTGGAATCTACAGAAAAGAAACTCACATCGACAATTATATAAAAGCTACTGGATTTAACCATTTTTCACACAAACAGGCAGTATTTAATAGTTTAACACACAGACTTGTGAATGTCCCCATGAGCAAAGAAAATTACAATAAAGAGAAAGAACACATCATACAAATTGCTAAGGATAATGGTTTTCACAAGAAAATGATACACAAGAAAATAAATAAATTCAAAGAACAAAAAGTCATCAATGAAAGTACTCTTCAGACAGATAAAAATATAGGCAAAAAATTCAAGAAGTTCACATACCATCCTTTCGTATTTGACAATTTTCAAAAAATTTTCAACAAATTCAACATTAAATTAGCACCGAAAAATGATTACAGCTTAGGTAATTTAATAAAAACCAACAAAAATGAAAAAATTGAAGACTGCAAAAAATCGGGAATTTATCAAATTAATTGTAAAGATTGTGAAAAGATATACATAGGAAAAACAAAAAGGAATCTAAATACAAGATTAAAAGAACACCTCAGAAATGTTAAAAATGGAGAAACCGAAAATCTGCAATAGCTGCACATGCCTGGTCAGAAAAACATAGAATAGAAACCAAAACAAAATTACTTAAACAATTGGAAAAACCGAAGGAACTCACAATTTGGGAAAAAATTTACATATGCAAGAATGAAAATACAACTATGAATTTTGAAATACCCGGTTATAAAGAAAGAGGACTGATTTGGAAATTCTTCGGTCGGCCACCAGATGGCGCGGAGGTCAGTCTGCAGGATAGAAGGCCGTTGGACGTCAGTTGTGAACATGACGCAGCATTGACAATGTCACGAATTACGTGAAGAAACCCTGGGTCTGCTATAAATTATGAAGTATGAGGTGAGTGAAATGATAAAAAATAAACAATATTAAAGAACCTCATAGTGTTATTTCCTATCTGAAACATATGTTCGACAAAAACAACTATAAGAGGTAAGAATGAACAGACAAAATGTTTTAATTATTAAACAAACCTCTTAATGTTACTTCCTATTGTATTTTAAAATAATCTAATGATGTTAAAGTTGTCTTTTGGTGCCAATCTTTTGTTGAAATTTTTAAAAATGTTTTGAAACTTACGGTGCTTCAATGAGTGATTGTGAATTTCTTGAATTTTACATTTTTCTTTTAGAGAGTGCTTTGATTAATAAATTTTTGTCTTTTGAACTTCTTTCTTTCTTTCTTCCTTTCTTCTTCTTCTTCTTCTTCATCTTCTTCTTCTTTCCAAGTATTAGGCCAAGGCCTGTTACGATCCTATAGAAAATTTTCCCTCCAGCATTTCATAGGATGGCCCAGAGATCTTCGTCTCTTGGTATATAATTATAAACAGCTTTGGAGATCCAATTTGAACTCATTCTTTCAAGATGGTGTTTCCAATTTAGTTGGTACTGTTTAACATATTCCAAAATTGGCGTAGTCTTCAATTCTTTTAAGATATCGGTGTTCATTTTCCGATCCCATCTGGTGTAACCCACTGTTCTGCGCATGAATCTCATTTCACAAGCCGTTATTCTGCTTTCATGTTGTCTTTTTAGTGTCCATGCTTCACTACCATAGGTCAACACTGGTCTAGCCAAACTGTCATATAAATGTAATCTGGTGTTCTTTTGCACAAGGGATGGTTTCATAACTTCATTAATAATTCCCAAACTTTTATTACAACTAGTAACTTTTTCAGGGATATCCTTTTCATCCCATATAGAGAGATAATATCCAAGATAAATTGATTAGATCTCTCTAAAATTTTATTCTGGAGACAGATTTTACTTTACATGGGGTCCTTTCCATGAAATGCCATAATTTTAGTTTTAATTATTCTGGAGACAGATTTTACTTTACATGAGGTCCTTTCCATGAAATGCCATAATTTTAGTTTTAATTGATATTTCCATATTAAATTTAGCAGCTATTTTTTGTAAATTATAAATTGATTGTTGCAAAACATTTTCGGAAAGTGCCAGAAGAGCTAAATCATCTGCAAAAAGAATAGCATCGAGTTTGAGGTTCCTATTGATGGGTATGTATCCCCGTTGTGTTTTCCTCCATTTGTTTATTAATCTATTCATATATATATATATAATGAAAAGCACCGGTGAAAGTCCACATCCCTGTCTTACTCCAGTGTTGATCTTTTCCCAAGAAGATAATTTGCCATCTTGTTTAACAGAGATTTCATTATCTTTCCCTGTGAAAGTTAAATAAATCTTTATAGATGTTGAAGATATTGTAATATATTGTTATGGAACGTTATCATCAGCTAAAATTTGTAATAATATATTTCTGTCTACTTTGTCAAAAGCCTGTATGAAATCAACAAAGGCAATACGAGTTTCTATATTGAATTCCTTGTGCTTTTCTAATAGTAGTTTTAGAGTGAAGAATCCATCTGTACAAGTTCTACCCTTTCTGAATCCATTCTGCTCCAATTATATTTTCATAATTTTTTTTTCAATTTATTCTTAACTATATTAGCATAAATTTTATATCCAGAATTCAACAAGCTAATTCCACGAAAGTTATCTTTGATTTGGCGACTTCCTTTTTTGAAGATTGGTATTACAATGGATTAGTTTCTTTTCTTTAATTTATTAACAGCTTTACCTCATATTCTGCTTTCTCACCTGGAACATATGTTGTCATTACCAACTGCTCTACAGCACGAAGTGAAAGTAATTAATTTGTTTTTGTTAGGTTGTGCATCGTTGGGTGCCATCTCATCGTGACCCCAATCGAAGATCTCATGTTGACCGGACAATTCTTCTCGTAAAAATAGATGATAAATACGTACCTATTGCAGAGAGCGGAACACAGGACTTGGGGGCAGAAGTATAGCATAGAAGCCTGTGCCGACGGCACAGACACTCGCACGTGTGATTGACATTCCCTCATGTTCGCTACTTAAATGGTCATGTGTTCCTAACGGCACAAGGTAAGAGCATCCGAACAAACCATGTTTTCTCGTTTTGAGAATTAATTGAATATACAACTTGAAGCAGAAATAATTTTTACAGTTTAATAAGTATGTCGGTTTATTAAATTTAATATTTTTTAATTCTTTTCTTTGGGATGATGAGGGTTGTGAATGGTTTTTCAGTTTTTATCCAGAAATGTTTTTAATCTGACGGCAATTCATGGATTCAACAAGATGAATACATTTGTTATTGGATGATATCAGTGTTTTTTTTTTCTCATTTTAGACATTTTAGTTGCATGTTATCATTACAGATCATAAAGTGAAGATTTATCTAACTAACTCACTGGCACTATTGAACCCATCCCTATCCAGAGCTAATGTTTTCCAATCATCCCCTGTATGATCCATTTTCCTCAAATCGTGATTAATGTCTCGGTCTAGGTGAAAATTTTTCTCTTCAAATATAATTTATCCTTCAGTGAGGAGTTTTAATTATCAATAATAAAAACATCAATAGAAGCCCTACTGGCTTTATACTGGCCATTTGCAAAGATAGAAGCAAAGATTTCAAAGTATTTGGCATGATGGAATTACAACGTATATAAGAGAAAAATTTGCATCTAGATCGCAACTCGCCTCGGTAGCTCAGTTGCTAGAGCATTTGGCCCGGCAAGCCAAAGGTCCCGGGTTCGAGTCTCGGTCTAGGCGAACATTTTTCTCTTCAAATATGGTTAATGTTATTTGCCCACCTCATTCTTAGTCTACCAACTAGGCATTCTTCCTCTGGTTTTCCTACAATAAGCTTCCATGCATCTCTTTCATTCTCCATTTGTGCCACATTTCCTGCCCATCGCAGTCTACGAGACTTAACTGTTCTTATTATATCTGGCTTCCTATGAAGACCATGTAGTTCACTGTTATGTAGTCTTCTCCATTCCCTGTCTGTTCATCTCTCTTTGGTCCAAAAATTTTCCTAAGGACTTTATTCTCAAATACTCATAATCTCCTTTCCTCTCTGAAAATAAGAGCCCATGTTTCACATCCATATAATATAACTGGGAAAATAATGTTTTATATATTTTCAGTTTAACATTTTTTTTAAAGAAGTTGGGATGACAGAAGTCCCTGTAATGTATAATAGCATACATTTCCAGAATTGAGCCTATGTTTAATTTCTTTGTGCATCGCATTCCTGTTTGTAATTATTGTTCGTAGGTATTGGAATTTTTTCACTTCTTCAAAATTTTTCTCATTTGTCATTAACTGTCCGTTTCCATTTAATGAAATTTCAGTATTAGAAACTCTCACGTGCTAAAGAAAGGGATGTAATATGTTTTTAAATTACTATTTTATGGAAATTTCTGAAAAGTTTTAATTGCAAGAATTCAAAAATGTTTGTGAGAAAAGAAATGTGCCAAAAGAAAAATTTGTAGGAAATAAACAAAGAAGAATATCTCAAATGCTGTGTAGTATTTCATGCTGTTGTGTATCCAGGAAACGTTACAAAGAATTTTTGAAGATAAAAATTTTGCCTTTAACTGGGACTTGAACCTACTTTATACATTGGCGCTTGAGGTACTCAGTCAACTACCTACCCTGACACAATTTTTTTTATCCCATAAGATCTTGGATTGAAGTCCCAATTTAGGCAGAAATTTTTCTTTTTAAAATTTATTTCAGACAACTTGTCTGACAAAGGAACTGTCAAACATTGTATGCCGATACGTACTTGAAATTTCTCCCAGAGAAGCGTTGTGATGTAACAAGGCCATGTCCAAAAAAATTACCTGTCTTTTTAACTACATGACACAGAAATCTAAGCCAGAATTCAGCATTGGCAACCCACTGTACTGATCAGATGGACCTCATGCTTAAGTAAGAAAAGAGTGGAGTGAGGCAAGATATGCTGTGGACAGCAGGTAGATAGAGTTACCCAATCTACCAATTCAGGAGTTTTATTACTTCCCTGTAGTTTAAATGACAGATTTGGCGCTGGATTATAGTGCCTTGCAATTTAAAAAAGCAGATCATTTTCAATCGTAAATATAAATTTATCATTTTTTACTGAAAGACAAATTTTATTTGAATAGAAAAATATACAATTAAAATTAAAATGTTATTATACAGGGTATGATTGGAAAACATTAGCTGAGATGAGATATAAAACATTTTAATTAAAATCTTAAATTATACCTCATAGTGATTTTTTTCCTATATAAGTTCAAGAAAAATATGCACCTGGATTGGAATTTGAACTTGATTTGAAACCAGAGAGATCATCATCAATGGCTCGACAGCCCCATGTGGGCCTTGGCCGCCTTCAGAAGCTTATGCCAGACTTCCCTGTTCTGAGCTTCATTCTTCCAGTTTTCTATTTTTTAAAATCTTAATGTCTTGAATTATACTATCCTCCCATCTTAATTTAGGTCTTCCAACTTTTCTGGCCAATAGAGGTTGCTCATTGTAATTTTTTTTTTGCAATCCTTTGTTATCCATACGAATAATGTGTCCAACCATGCCAATCTATTAACTTTAACAAAATTCAGAATATCTGATACCAGAGACATTGGGTTCAGATCCTGATTCAGGTATATATTTTTCTATGCCTTTTTTATTATTAACTAGCTAATACCCGGCGTGTGCCACTACACCTAAATAAATGAAAATTAATGTGCTTTTATGTTTAGTTGAATAAGTAAATGGAAAAATTTATATATTTTAGATACCCTGTACTGATTACCCGGCATTCCCATTCTTCTTGACATAAATAAGCTGAAATACGAAAACTAATGTGTTTTATGTTTAGTTAAATAAGTAAAAGGAAAAATTTATATCATAATTATTTTTAGATACCCCGTGCTGTTTAGGTGGCATTGTCCGGGAATCTACTCATTCTTGGCATAAATGAGCTGAAAGACAAAAACTAATGTACTTCTTATGATTAGTTGAATAAGTAAAATGGAAAATAATTATAAATGTATATCGTCATTATTTTAAGATTCCTCGTGCTGATTACCCAGTGTTGCCCGGGAATCTACTTATCTCGATCTTCATGGCATAAATGAGCTAAAAGACTAAATTCGTTATGAGTTATCCGTAAAAGAATACCTCCCATGTGCTGCTATGCTCACAGGAATCTACGTACTTGTCTCAATCTTCTTGGCATCAATAAAAGACTAAAATGGTCATTGTGAGATATTCATAAAAGATAAATATATGCTGTCGCAAACTTTTTTGTAGAGCTTTTTGAGACATTCAATTCTGTGTACATTAGTTTTGTATATTTGTTATGATTTAGGCAGTGTAAGCCATTTAAGCATCCAAAGAGATACTTTATTGTTTTCCACTGCAAAGAGCAATTTTTAAGAGTATAGGAGTTGAGTATCACACTCTCTTATAGCTTATGTTCACCCCGGCTCCTGAACATTTTGCAAAAAACCCCATTACAATTGGATCAACGGTATGGGCGCGCATAAAGTACAAACAAACAAACATTCATTTTTATATATTAGATTTAACACTTCTCACTGAAGGAAAAATTTATATTCGAAGAGAAAGTCTGAGCATATAATTTTTCTCTTAAAATTTAATATATTTTTGTCTTTAAATAAAGGCAGATAATTTTATGGACATACATAGCCTTGGCACATCACAACGCTTCTCTGGAATAAATTTCAAAGTAGGTTTTGGCATGCAATGGTTGACAGTTCCCTTGTTAGTGCATTTATTTGTTTATATATTTCTGTTACAGAGCATTTTAGATTTTTTGGCACTTATACCATTTCCCACAAACACTCGTGATTGAAGTGTGTAATTTGTCACTGCTTCAAGTTGGTATGAATAATTTTTCCCAAAAATAATTGTTACTTGAGAAAACAGAAGTGTGGTTCTGTGTTACTGAAGAATGCAATGAGTCTGTTATTAAAAGTTAAGACTGTAGCACGGATAGTATTTTCAATGTTTTTATTTAAATTTGTCAGCCGGCAATCAAAACATTGCGATCCAGTTCATGAGTAAAATATGGAGATTTGCATTATTCAATAAGCAAAGGAATCGTCTGCATGCTGTTGAAGTCTTGTAACTCCTAGAGGATTTTGCTGCCATCTATTAACATTTACAAAAATCACGCATTTCCTCAGCTATTAATCTCAGGCTAGAAAACTTGCATCTTCACCGGGGAGGAAAAGCGAGGTTTGTCTCCTCTAATCTCAACCCAAGAACTTAGATCTCCGATATAACATTTTTCAGAAACTGATTTTTAAAAAATTATAGATTTTGACTTAAAAATCTACCAGTTATAATGTTTCTTCTTTGTTCAATGAATGAATGTCATTCATTTCTTGTGTTACCTCATAGTTAGAGATCCATGAAAGTGATATTATTTTTAGGGAAAATTTGTTTAAAATTTTAAGATTTCGATGTTATTGGGAATTTGGCGGTGTTATTCTAAAAAAATGTAAATTTGAGTCTTTTTAATCCTAGTTTAGTATATTAAACACAATAAGAATATCCAGTAGTTTAAGGTCAACTTTTAGCTTGTACAATTGATTTGATTTTAATACACTAAACGCATAAAATTTTAACCGTAGTCACTAATTTGTAAGCAAAATTTACCTTTTAAGAAAAAGCAACCATGGGTGAGTATTTCTGTATTCTCATTCTTAAGAATGGCTGACACACTTGGTTTTGGCATGACAATAGGTAGAAAATTAAAAGACAAGAAACAAATGATAATGAAAATTACTTGAGACTCAAGTAAAACACAAACTGACCAAAGTATACATTTCACATTCACTGAATGTATCTGTTGATTGAAACATAGTTTGAAGGGTGAAAGAGGGGGAATTAAAATTGCACGTGATCATTGTTGTTTAAACTGTTACATTTTGTTAAACATCCATGTTATAGATATGTAATCCAATAGAAAAAAATGTATTTATGTAATTAAATTCTGTTTTAATTAAATTGGGAATAATAATATGTATCAATATGATATAATTACTCATGGTCCATTGTTGGCTTATTCAAATTTGGCAGTGCTTGCAATATTGTCAGGTTACTGCTCATACTTAAATGTTTTCTTCTGATATGAACATACCATTAATGGTACTTAATAATGATTGATATAAAATTGATAATTATGTCAGCAAAAATTTAGGGGGAAAAAGCTTAACTTACACGTTAATATAATTCGTATTGGCCATAGAACTTGAAATCTATGGAGAGACCATATATGAGCATGAGAAGGACAGAAAATATTACCTCTACATGTATGTTGTGAACTGTGTTGCGATCATTTCTCTTTGCAAGACTGCATGGAGGAAGCAGATATGGCGTCATCTGATATAGCAGTTAAAAATAAGATGGAATCCAAAATGTTTAAAAATGCACTATGAAAATTTTGCGAATAGAGTAAAAATTCGTTGAAAATTTTTAATTTCTGTGTTACTTTGTGATTCAAAAATACTTTTTTTGAGGTTATGGGGAAGTGGAGTTAAGAAATGGTACTAGAAAATGACAAAATTAGAGCATTTCGCATTATTGCGACTTTTCAAAAGGAAACATCCCTCCCATTTTCAACCGACATTATGATTACCAGATTTTCATTGGAATATCCATCTATAATGATGCCATCTGGTGTTGATTTGATGAATTTCGAGATCAGGTCTCGTTCATCGGGAATTTCGAAATTCATGGATCTAAATTTGTTCTTCTGTGTGTATATATACATCTTCTCCCAAACTGTCAATTCTAAAGGTTTTTCCAAATGTTTTAGAAGTTTTTCCATATTTAACTATGAATTTCTTCTTTCTCCTGAATTGTTTTCAATTGTGGAGTTAAGAGTTTTGATTGCCAGCCAACATTATAGTAAAAATGTCTTCTTCTTCTTCTTAATCATAATTTGTAGGATTTTCATCCTGTTTATTTCCAAAATCACTCCTCGGAGGAAGACGTATTGGATGTGCATTCACTGTCTATCCATCTCTTGGCTGGTCTTGTTCTTGTTCTTCTCCCGTCCATTGGTCTATCTTCTTTAGTTCTTTTTGCAAGTCAGTTGTATCGTCTTTGATCCTTGGGACTTCAAGCTATGTATAAGATACACTTTGAAGTGGGTTTTGTTAATCGGGGTTTCCTCCCTAGGCCGATTGCCTTCACCCAGCTCCAGAGCTCGGCCTACCCCGTTTGTCAGTCTACAAGGCAGTAGATGTAAAGTTGCCTCTTCTACCAGGTACACCATACCGAAGGACTCCTTCTCCGCTGTATCTGCCGTTGAGTCTTTACCGTAACCATGACAAGGGGCCCTCACAAGGTACTATCAGCTGGACAAGCTGAACCAAGGTTTTTTTATGAGGTGTTACTCCTCCCCCCCTCACCCTTTTTCAACCTGGCTTGGGACAGGCTATGGCGGGTTTATTAAACTCTATTCATAATTAATGTTTTTCTCTCACCTCGTTTTTGGTCTACCAACTGGGCGTTTTCCCTCTGGTTTTCCTACAAGAAGCTTCCATGCATGTCTTTCATTCCCCATTTGTGCCACATGTCCTGCTCATCGCAGTCTACAAAACTTAACTATTCTCATTATATCTGGCTTCCTATAAAGACCATGTAATCATTGTTATGCAGTCTTCTCCATTCACCTGTCCGTTCATCTCTCTTTGGTCCAAAAATTTTCCTAAGAAATTTATTCTCAAATACTCATAATCTCCTTTCCTCCCTTAAAGTAACAGTCCATGTTTCGCATCCATATAACATAACTGGTAGAATAATAGTTTTATATATTTTCAGTTTAATGTTTTTTTTTAAAGGAGTTGGGATGTCAAGAGTCTCTATAATGCATAATAGCACGTATTTCCAGAACTGAGCCTATGTTTAATTTCTTTGTGCATCTCATTCCTGTTTGTGATTATTGTTCCTAGGTATTTTAATTCAGCCACTTCCTCAAAATTTCCCTCATTTGTCATTAGCTGTCCATTTCCATGTGTGACCATATATTTAGTTTTATTGATATTTACTTTCAGTCACAATTTCTTAGTGTTACTCAGTAGTATGTGCATATTGGCCTTTAGTATATCCTCGCTAGCGCCCAATAGTACTACATCATCAGCATAAACTAACAGCTTATTAATACCATTCAGTTGTAAGCCTTCCTCATTCTCTAAAGATTTAATGGCATGCTCTAGTACAAAATTAAATAGTAGAGGAGATAGTGCATCTCCTTGCTTCAACCCATTCTGGATTTCAAAAGTATCCAAAAACTGTTTGCCTACGTGCACCCTACTCTTTGTGCCATTTAGACACATTCGTATAAGTCTAACTAACTTTTTAGGAATTCCGAACTCTAGCAGGATACTATATAACTTCTTCCTCTCAATTGAATCATATGCCTTTTAGAAGTCTACTTATAGTTGATGTACAGTACCATTATATTCCCATTTCTTTTCTAAAATCTGATCTGTTGTAGACCTATTTCTTCTAAATCCACATTGATGATCTCCTAGAATCTCATCAATATAAGGAGTAAGTCTGCTTACTAATATATTTGTTAGAATTTTGTATGAAGTTGAAAGTAATAAGATGCTCCTATAGTTTTTGCAATCAGTTTTATCTCCTTTCTTATAAATTGGTATGATAATTGATTCTTTCCATTCATCTGGAAGAGCTTCTTTTTCCCACATCATACTAAGCAACTGGTGTATCTTTTCCATCAATTTTTCACCCCCTGATTTTATCAGTTCTGCTGGGATCTCATCTGAATCTGATGCTTTATACAGCTTCAATTTTTCTATTGCCATTTCAACCTCTAATGCACTTGGTTCTGCGATTAGCATTTCTGCTGTCTGTAAATTATCCTCTTCAATATCCTGTTCTGTATGTACATTTAATAGTTTATTAAAGTAACTTTTCCATCTATTTAATATACTCCTGGAAACTGCAATCATATCCCCATTTTCATCCCGAATTATGTTTGTTCTAGCCTGAAACCCTTTCTTCTCTATCCTATTTCCCTGATATAATTCTCTAATGTTCCTATTTTTGGCATTCATTTCAAGATCATTAATCTTCTCTCTCAAATATTCCCCCTTTTTACTCTTTAGTAACCTCGTGGTTTCCTGTCTAACACTACCCAATTGCTCCAAATTTACTTCATTTGGCTCGTGTAACCATTTAATTTTTGCTAGCTTTCTTCTTTACAATGTCGGCACATTCCTCATCAAACCATTTCTTGTTTTGTCTCTTTTTTTAAATAACCAATGCTTTCTGATGCTGACAATTTAATAGTATCTCTTATAGCCTCCCATTTTTTATTTATGTCAGTTTGTTCTTCGTTTGCCACACTGTCATCTGAAGATATCAGTACTTCAAATCTATTGGCAATTTTAATTTGGTATTCTTGCCACATTTCATCATTTTTCAAGTTTTTTAAATCAAATTTTTCAGAATCATCTTTAGCGTTTGTTCCTCTCATAAGCGATAGCCATTGTCTGATTTTCACTCTGACCAGATGATGATCCGAATGCAGTCTGACCCTCTAACTGATCTGACATCAATTATGCTACTGTGCCAGCGTTTGTCCACTAATACATGATCTATCTGGTTTTGCCATCGGGAGACGTCCAGGTCTATTTATAATATCCTTATGCTGAAATGTTGTGCTCTTAACAATGAGATTCTTTGATGTGGCAAAGGTGACTAATCTAACCCCATTGTCATTACTATCTTTGTGAAGACTGAATTTGCCCATTGTTGGTTTGAATATATCTTCCCGCCCCACTTTTGCATTAAAATCTCCTAAGACAATTTTCATATGATATCGTAAAAGGCTATCAAATAAGCATTCTAATTCTTCATAGAACTCATCCTTGATCTTGTCATCTTTATCTTCTGTGGAAGCATGTACATTTACGATTACGAAATCATGCCTTTTACCCTTTGGAATTATGTATGATATCCCATCACTGACAAACTTAATATCTCGGATAGCGGATAGGATCCTCCTTCGGACTAAAAAACCCATTCCAAATTCAGGTCTTTGTGCACCCCCCTAGTCTAATGCAAAGCTTCCTGATTCCAGACTACCTTCTCCTGGCCATCTAACTTCCTATAAAGCAACTATATCTAAGGGTGATTTATCTAATTCATGGGTTAATACCTCTAGTGCCCTGCTATTGTATAAAGTCCTAACATTCCATGTTCCTAGGAACATGTCCCTATGTTTAAGCCTTTGGCATGGGTTCCCTGAAGTAGTCCCCGCCCGGAGATCCGAATGGGGGACTATTTGACCTCTGGAAAATTTTACCCCAGTTGAACCCATGTCCACAATTTCTTGACGGTTGTATTTTTACGGTGAAAGATCGTCACTCTTTCGACCAAGGTACTTTTTTCGTCTGGCTTATCACCTTTGACCAGTCCAGCATGGGTAACCCTTTCGGCAGCAATGCTACTGCCGGCATAGCTCTCAGGATCATTTAAGCATGCAAGCCACTCCACCACGACAAGGTAAAGATACCATGGAGGGCTGGATTCAGTTTAAGATAAATTATTTATTATTCATTTTCAATGTTTTTATTATTATTTTTTAGCTAGTAAGCACATATTTTGAATGGTCTTGTTTAAATTTGTTACCTATATATTAAAGGACAAATTAATATTTGAAGATACTGATATATTAATTAATAAATTGAGTTAGATTTGAAGAGAAAAATTTTTCCCGGTCCGGGACCCGAACCCGCGACCTTTGGTTTACCATACCAATGCTCTTGCAACTGAGCTACCGGGGCGAGTTCCAATCTAGACGCAATTTTTACTCTTATATCCGTTGTAATTCCCGCACGCCAAATGCCTGAAGCCTTGGCTTCTATCATTGCAAATGGCAGCTTCTTGATTAAGAAGACTTTTATTGGAAATTTAAACACTACTTTTAAAAGCCAGTAGATCTTCTATTGATATTTTTATTATTAATTTAACACTTCTCAATGAAAGAGAAATTAAATTTGAAGAGAAAAATTTTTGCCCAGCAAGAGGATTGGTACGGTAAACCAAAAGTCCCGGGTTCAGGTCCTGGTCTGGGCTAACATTTTTCTCTTCAAATTTAATTTCTCTTTCAATGAGATATGTTAAATTAATAATAAGAACATAAATTGAGTTAGGTTTAACAATTCACTTCATAATTGTAGATTTCTTGAAGATTAGTTTTGATACATATTCGTAATATTAATTTGTCCTTTATTATAAGTGACAAATTTAAATGAAAGCATTGGAAATGTGTGTGCTTTACTAGCTAAATAGGAATATATAAAACAAAACAATTTATTGTTTATTTTTTATTATTTCACTCACCTCATACTTCATAAAACAATTTACCTTACTGTAGTAGTTTTTTAAGTAAAATTTTATCACCTCACCTCACATTCTTCTTCTTAACCCATTTACTTGAGGTTTAAATGCTCAATGCATTTCCCCAGAAACCGGATTTAAGTCACCGTAAATGATATTGTCTGTTTTCAGACATTCAAAACAAACAAAACATAACGGTTATTTTGAACTTTTAAAGGAAGAAATCACTTTGAGTTTAATTTAAGATTAAATTAAATACCTCATACCTCTCTTCAGACTGACAATGGGAGGGTACTGAAGATGAATCCGCCAGGGATTTGAAACCGCAGTCTACTTAGAAGACTGGATATGAGGAGAGATATGAAGCATTTAATTTAATCTTAAAAGATAATGATACTTGAGATCACAATAAGGGTGAAGGTCAAAACACATTCCTCTATTGAACATTATAGGAAAAAATCACTATGCAGTTTAATTTAACATTCCTCTACTATTCATAAATGTTAACAAAAGATTACCCTGCCAAGGGATGTACAAAATTTTACAAAATATATAACAGGCATAGTTAAGCGAGTGTACCTCGTCTTCTGAGGTGAATGTGTTAAGAGGACGGAGAATATGAGGTGAGGTAATAAAATGTTACTTATTTTAGGAATTCTCACTATGAGGTATATTCATTAAGGTAGAAATTTTTTATCACTCACCTCATATTGTTCTTCTTATTTGACTATAAACTAGTTTTGGAACATAGTTTCTGTTTCATCCTCAGTATCGTCATGACCATTTTTCTGTCGTCTTGAAGAGCTCTTCCAGAACAACGGTCGTGACGATAATGAGGATGGAACAGAAACTATGTTCCAAAATTAGTTTATAGTCAAATAAGAAGAACAATATGAGGTGAGTGATAAAAAATTCTACCTTAATAAAATATTATTTAAGAAAGAAAAATGAATGCTCTAATAAAATTCTATCTAGGATTGGAAAGTGTTAATTCAAATAAAAACATCAAAAAAGAAAATTTTACTTAAATAAATAATACCTCATAGGGTTAATTCCTAACAAGTCAGCTTACTTTGATGTCCTGTTCAAGGGCAAAACACGTGTGATGTGTTATCACTTTTACTGGTATTTGTGGTTTTAATTGCACAGATCTGCATCCCAGATTGATTGCTGACTCTTTTAGCAGAATTACTATTAAGGTAAATTGTTTTATTTTATATTTATAATGAATTTCCACAAAGTTATGCCAGACTCCATCAATTATAAAAAGTAATGTTGTAAGAATAATAGGAACATTGACACTATACTATGTTGCAGTCTTAACTTGGAGCACAAGAGCGTGCTTGTCCATTTATTTTGTGCAGTTTGAATTTGTTAATATTATATATATATACATGTAAATTTAATGAATGGTATTTAGGTATGTAACAAATTGAAGGACACGAGTGATAATTTCTTCCAGACATTCTCTCTTATCTGCAACCCTCATGTGTGAAGTGCTTCATGCAGAAATGGCTTCAGTCCATAAAACTGATTTTAGTGAATTCTGAAGGAATTTAACTGTTGACATTGTACCCAAAATATTTTTACAATGGTTAAAAATCATGAATTTCTTGCAGACACTAAAAGTGACCATGACAGAAAAGTAGGAAAACTAAAAGAAAAGTGCCCAGTAGGCAGGCCAAGAAAAGTTGGGACAATAATATTAATTCAAAAGTTAAATATGGGAAATAACATTATGAGGTTCTTATTTCAATGAATGAATGAGTCAGTTCTTATCTTACCTCATATTTCATGTTTTTTTGTAAACATGAGAACTGCAGTTTTCAAAAGGAGTCCCTCTCATCCTGAGCCGATATTACGACTAGCAGATTTTCATTTCAATCTTCATCTATAACATTGCCATCTACATGAAAAGATATATATATATATATATAGGAGAACAAATTTAGATCCATGAATTTTGAAATTCCCGATGAACAGGACTTGATCTCAAAGTTCATCAAATCAGCACCAGATGACAATGTTATAGATGAAGATTCAAACGAAAATCCAGTAGTCATAATATTGGCTGAAGATAAGAGGGACTCCCCTTGAAAACTGCAGTTCCCATGTTTAAAAAACATTAAATATGAGGTAAAATATGAATTGACTCATTCATTCATTCATAATATTAACTTTAAAATTTAAAATAAATTTTCATTAATATTTAAAGGAAGTGACACTATGAGGTTTATTTTAATTAATAAATATTTAGATTTTTACGACTCACCTCATAATTGTAGATTTCTTGAATATAGTTTTGATACACTTTGTATCATTATCAATTCCTTCTAATGCACGGAGATAAATGGAAAGCTGAAATTTTAATGGGAACGTGTTTAATGTTCTACCAAGTGCAGTTTTTGTTTTCTCGCAATGAAACTTGATATCTTCTTCTTCGTCATGGAGTTAGGCTATAAACCCGTTTCCAAATCTGTACCTTGATTTATATATATGATCTCATTGTCAAAAGAAAGATACATCCCTTAAACTGGTTAAATCATAATTTTTAAAAATTTGTCTGAACCGGGAATCAAACCCCAGACCTCAGACTGTACATATATGTGGACACACAAATTTTTTTTTCTTTCCGCATATACAATTATACCTATATAAAGAGTTGGAAGTCCAGGGTTTGATTCCTGGTTCAGATGTTAATCTTTCTTTAAAAAAAATATAATTTGTGAGGACTGGAAAATGTTAAACTAAATATAGCATCAAAATAAAAATCAATTATATCATAAATTTGACTTGCTGGAGAATTTACTAATTTATTAAGTTAATGTGTTGTGTATGTTTGACTGTTGTGTCAGAAAAAAAAAAGCAAAAACAAGTACAACTGACGTTCCTATTGGAAGTTTGAATGGCATAACGGTTCGCACTGACGTACAGAGTCAGAGGTCCTGGGTGCGACTCCCGGTTTGAACGTAATTTTTCTTCCTAAAATAAAACCAAAATATGAATTTGATAAAATATGGATGAGGCCCTTTCTGCAGCAATGTGTATGTCCATAGACATGGAACATAATCAATATCATGAAGGGTAAATTTTTGTAAGTTTTGATGATGTGAGCAACCAGTACTCAGAAGTGTGACAGGCAGAACAAAGGGAAACCTCTTTAATCAATATTTTTAAAATTCATGATAAATCGCAGTTGAAGTTATTGTGTAAAATCTTTAAAATTTTAAAATTTGTGCCTAACATTTCAATCATTCCCAACTAAATAAATTTTTAGTTAAAAAAAACTTACAATTTATCTCGGCAGATAAGACGATAGTTGAACCATAAAAAAAGCCCCCAAAATCCAGGGTCATCTTATAGGACAGATACAAAAAAAAACTAGATTGAAATTTATATAAATTAAAACCATTATAAAATGAAAAAGTAACTCGCCAATGTATTTAAAATCCTGCAAAATCCTCACAAACCAATCAGTTGACATGAGGGGAGGGGGAACTGTTAGAGATTTAGTGAATCTGCATGAGTACAGCTACTATCAAACCAGTCCTGAAAACATTCAGTTATTCAATTCTTTTGCAGTTCGTTTTGTGTAGTAAATAAACATGGACATTATTGCTTATATTACATTGTTTCTTTTAATTATTAATATAGTGTTATTATTACTATGCATGATACAAAGGGCACTGCATAACATTTAAATATGCAGATAACTTATATCTTTGGGTTTGATAGTAGCGTAACAAGAAATTTCTCTCGCGGCAAATCTTCATTCCTTATCATAACAATCTCCTTTCCCCTCTACCCCCTTCCATACGACAGGTCTCATCTTTCGTGCTGGTACAACTTAACGAAAGTGTAGCAGTGTTGCCGGTTGAATGAAAATAAAATGTATTTATTTATCATAATGAGGGGTTAAAATATTGACAATATATAACATAAAATTTAATTTGAAAAATTGCGAGTACGGTAATTTTGTATAAGCTATACAGTAAGCTAGTAATGATCACTGATCTAAACTAAATTCATAGGCCATTGATAGTTTGGGGTCGTCTTATAGGACAGATATATGTTAAAACTTTGACAAAAATCTATACCTCGTCTTATCTGAAGGTTGCCTTATCTGCCAAGATATACGGTAATTGATTATTGACATAATTGGCAAAGTTTTTTAATATTTGAAGAGAAAAATTATATGCTGAGACCAGGGTTTGAACGCAGGAGCTTTGACTTTTTAGGCAAATGCTCTATCGCTATGCTATCTGAGCACTCCATTCTAAACATATTTTTCTCTTATATATTGTTAATAATAAAAACATTGAATGTTTTTAAACTGAAATTTGTTATTTATTTAGGTAGAATTTTTATCACTCGCCTCATATTGTTATATTTAAAATGTAAAATTAAATTCTTTACACCTCACTTCATATCCTGTATTCTAATTAGATTGGTTTCATAACTTTAGTGATTACATCTTCAATAGTTATATGACCATTGTTCTATCGCCCAGGAGCACTGTTTCTTACTCCAACTGTTGGTGGACTGATGAACCTCCCAATCAAATCAACTTCCCAGGAACTTCAAAATTCATAAATTTTTCATTCTTAGTTTTTTGAATGTGAATTTTTCACCAAACAGTGAGCTTCTTAGGTTTTTCTATTTGTTTTATTAAACTAGCCTTTCTTTCAATTTTATGTTTTTCTGAGTAAGCATGAATGGCTATTGCTGATTTTCCCAATTCCCCATTTTTGACATTGACAACTGAAATGAACTTTTATAGGGAAAAAAATCACTATGAGGTTTAATTTAATCATGAATTTTAAGATTTGAACATTAAACCTCTTTAAGCCGACCACCAAAAATTTTCTCTAAAAGTACCCATCTAGAAAGGTAGTCTTCTAGAGAGGTGGTCTTCTTAAAGGGGATTGACTGAGTACAACCTTGACCTTTGTCCTGTAATTGTAAAATGTTAACATCTGAATGCAATTAACTGTTGTTGAGTAATTTTTTAGTTTAGGAAACAAAGGGCTGTTAAGTATTTAAATAAGGAACATTTTAATGCTTGATTGTTGTATTTATTAAATTACAAGGGCTAAAGGTGTGAAGGGCTGTAAGATTGAAATAATTTCTTCTCTCCCATAGGTACACAAGGACAAGCATTTATTGGGCTTTGTGTAGCAAGTTGTTGTCTTAAACGGAATAAGACATTTAATAAATCAATGAAAAACACAGTCATTGGTCAGGAGGAGAGGTGATCATCTTATAGAGGGAACAGTCAGAAACAGAAGTGGTTGGTTTACAGGGGCAGTCATCTGGAGAAATATCACTGTGTATGGAAAACATTCAATACATACCAAAACTCTCTGAAACATGCACAAACAGGGATTTAGCTTTTAAAGGTCAGTCAAATTCCATGACTTAAGAAGTCTATACAGTCCCTCAAAAAAACAACTCTTCAGAGAGATTTATGTATATAAAAACATTTGTAAATTAATTTACGAATTAAGAACCTCATAATGTTATTTCCCATATTTAACTATGAACATAAGGACATATTAATAAAAATTAATTAAATGAGTTGTATCTCACCTCATATTTCATGTTCTTCAAGCACGGAAACTGCAGTTTTCAAGAGGAATCCTCCCATCTTCAGCCATCATCATGACTGTTTAATTTTGATATAAATCTTCATCTTCCAAGTTACAGTCTGGTGTTTAGAAATATTAAAAATGGTGAAAGTGAAAAAAAAAAATCAGCAATTGCAGCACATAGTTTGCTGGAGAGTCATAAAATTGAAAAAGAGGCTAAACTTCTAAAACATTTGGAAAAACCTTTGGAATTGACAGTTTCGGGAAAGATATATGTTCAGAAGAACAAATTTAGATCCATAATTTTGAAGTTACCAGTGAGCGGGATTTGATCTCAAGGTTGATCAAATCAACACCAGATGGCAACTTGGAAGATGAAGATGTAGTCATCATTATTAAGATTCACTATAAACTCCGTTGAGGTGTTTTTCACAATTTAGAATTATAATATAAAATTATATACATCTTAGGTCCGTCTCCTCAACAGTTGAAACATAAAGTTACTGTAGACCTTTCTGGACTAGTCCTATCATCAGCAGAAAGTGTTTGCAACCACTGGCTTTGACTGTAAGACTGAGTCTTAAATAAAGGACTGAGTCTTACAGTCGAAGCCAGTGTTTGCAGACGTACTTTCTGAGTTCCAAAAAGCCTACAGTAACTTCATGTTTCAACTGTTGAGGAGACAGACTTAAAAGTTATATAATTCTAAAAAATGTGAAGATGGAAGAAATTCCCCTTGAAAACTGCAGTTTCCATGTTTAACAACATGAAGTTTGAGGTGAGATACAACTCATTTAATTAACTTTTATTAATTGAAAACCTCATAATGTTTCTTCCTATAATTAATTTATGAATAAAAACATATGTCAGCTGTTGTATCAAGATGAACAAATAAGAGCCCCCTTTGACCAAAATTTGTTGGCCGTTTCATGTTCAGATGTGAATTATTTGAGTGAGCTCTTACATTAAATAGTATAAACTGCTGCTAGAAAAGTTTGTCTCTCACATTGTACATCAGAAGATCCCTGTTTAGCTTTTTAGCAAATACCAATGGAAAGTAGTTATTGAGGTTGTTCTCATGAACAGATATTTGAAGACAAAAATATATGTGTAGACTGGAGTTTGAATCCAGGACCTTTTGTTTTATATGCTAACACTCTACCATGTGAGCTGTCTTATGGCCTCCAATCTAAATGCAAATTTTTCTCTTAAATTGGCAACCTTAGGACAGCTCAGACAGTAAAGCATTAGCATGTAAAGCTAAAGTTCTGCATTCAAACCCCAATCTAAAGCTTATCAGCTCTTAAAGTGATCCACATCAAAACAAAACCATGTGATTAAATTATTTTCAGTCTGATCATCTTACCTCAATATTAATGTTGATGTATATTTTAGTAAAGAAGCCAGATATTATTCCAGAAATTCCACATAAAACTACAGTAGCAAAATTTTGACTGCTTACAGAACACGACTATTTGGCTAAACATTTATATAAAATAGGAATCTATACGAATCCAAATTGTCCTCTATGCAACAAAGACGAAGAAATGGACGAAGAATATTTACAAACCTGTGAAGTATTACCTGTTGGATCCACCATAGAGAAATATTGGAGAGCAAGAACGCTAATGGCTTCGTTGCCAAGGACCAGCATTTGAAAACAACATGTTGATGTGTTCTTGGGCATGTTTCAAAACAATTCTGTTTTATCGTCAGCTTGTCCAGACTGGTTAGATTTATGTTGCACACCCTGAATGTTGATGTCAGCTCAATCCTGTAGTTGGCCAAAGAACCTCCAAACAAGGTCATGCTCCATTGGTATTTAAAAATTCATAACTCTGTTTTTGTTCTTCTGAATATAGATTTTTTCCCAAATAGTCAGCTCTTTTGTATTTTCTAATTGTTTTCATAATTTAGTGTCCGAATTTATATCATGCTTTTCAGACCAAACATGAGCAGCAACTACAGATTTTTCTATTTCCCCGTTTTGAATATTTCTTATGCGTTTTTTTTTTGTTTTTCCTATATATATCTTTTCACAACCTGTACATTCAATTTGATATATTCCTAATTTTTTTATTTTTATCAGTTTTTTTTTTTCATTTTTGTTGGTTTTTATTAGTTTATTTAAACTATTGTTATTTTTCGGTGCTAATTTAATATTAAACTTTTCAAATATCTTTTAGACTTTATTGTGTACCCAAGGGTGATATGTGAATTTCCTATATTTTTTCATAGTTGGTTTTTCTTTTTCAAGAGTACTTCTGTTTATCATTTTTTGTTCCTTATACTTTTCTATCCTTTTGTGTACCATTTTTTCATCAAACCCATTTTCTCTTGCTACTTTGATTATGTGTTTTTTCTCCTGTTTGAAATCTTCTTCGTTTAAGGGTAAGTTTACCAATCTATGAGTTAAACTATTAAAGGCTGCTAATTTATGTCTAATTGGATTGAACCCTGTTGATTTAATAAAATTTTCCGTATGAAATTCACATATCACCCTTGGGTACATAATAAATTCCAAAAGATATTTGAGAAGTGTAATATTAAATTAGCACTGAAAAATAATTAGAGTTTAAATAAACTAATAAAAACCAACAAAAAATGAAAAAACTGATAAAAATAAAAAATCAGGAATGTCAAATTAAATGTAATGGTTGTAAAAAGATATATATGTATATATATAGGAAAAATAAAAAGAAACCTAAAAATTAGAACCAAAGAACACATAAGAAATATTAAAAAGGGGAAATAGAAAAATCTGTAGTTGCTGCTCATGTTTGGTCTAATAAGCATAATACTAATTCAGACACTAAATTATTAAAACAGTTAGAAATTACAAAAGAGCTGACTATTTGGGAAAAAATCTATAATCAGAAGAACAAAAACAGAGTTATGAATTTTGAAATACCGACGGAGCGTGACCTTGCTGGAAGGTTCTTTGACCTACCACAGGATGGAGCTGACATCGACATCCAGGGTGTGCAACATAAATCTAACCAGTCTAGACAAGCTGACGATAAAACAGAATTGTTTTGAAACATGTCCAAGAACAAATCAACATTAATATTGAGGTAAGATGTTCAGACTGAAAATATTTTATTTAAAATAACCTCAAAGTATCACTTCCTAAAATTAAATATTAAAACGATGTGACCTGCTCGCTCTTCATGGACACCGACATACGATGTAGAACCAGTATGTGAAAAAGTAGTTCCCTCCATTAAATTAAAAATATATCCTCTGAATATACTTGTTAATTTTCGTGAATGAAAATAATATTTAAAACATAGAAAATATCCTAAAATATAATATACCTAATCAATAATTAGAACGTAAAATAGTTTATTGTATATGGATGATGCATTTGGGTCATGATTCTGATGCAATAAAATGGCTGAACATGTTGAGTCTTCTGTTACTGTGTCGCTATCTAAATTTTTAAAAGACAAATCTAACAAACTTTTGACTAGTGGTAAAAAACAGTTATTTTAAATGTATTTCACAAGTTCAGTGAAAATCTCACCAGCTTTCTTGTAATCTACCCCAGTGAGTAATCACATGTCTTATATACTTGACACGTGCTCCCTGTCATTGTGGCGCGAATGGCAGGAAGATACAACTGGCATTTGTTTATGTTAGGATCACTCTAAGAGCGGATAAGATATAGGCATATATTTTTTCTTTGAATATACTTTGTCCTTCAGTGAGAAATGTTAAATTTATAATAAAAACATCATGAAAAGATTTTTGTAAAATGTTTACAAATCTTACAACTAGACACCGAAAATGACCATGACAAAAATTTATATAAGTCTGTTAATGCTTTAGTGTCTGCATTTTTTAACCAAACTTGGCAAATAACAATGAATGAATGAGCCACTTCTTATGTTACCTCATATTTCATGTTTTTTAATCACGGGAACTGCAGTTTTCAAGAGGAGTCCCTCTTATCTTCAGCCGACATTATGACTGCTGGATTTTCGTTGGAATCTTCATCTATAATATTGTCATCTGGTGTTGATTTTATGAACTTTGAGATCAAGTCCTGTTCATTGGGAATTTAACAATTCATGGATCTAAATTTGTTCTTCTGGTGCTGACTTTATGAACTTTGAGATCAAGTCCTGTTCATCGGGAATTTAAAAATTCATGGCTCTAAATTCATTTCTGAATACATATCTTTTCCCAAACTGTCAATTCCAAATATTTTTCCAAATGTTTTAAAAGTCAATTGACTCATTCATTCATTGAATTAAGAACCTCATAATGTTATTTCCCATATTTAACTATGAATAAATAACAATCAGTTAAAAAAGTAAGATTGGTTGTTGGGTGAGGTTGAAGATGATTTCTTCGAAACTGGTCCAAACAAGAGAGTTAATATGAAGTGGAAGTGATTCAGTATTTGATAAATATGTCACAATTGAACTTACCATCAGTTTTGTGATGTAACAGTAATAGAGAGAGACAAAGCACAAGACAGTTTGTTTTCCAGGGTATGGTACTGATTTTTCTGTGAAAAATAAGTGTTTTCTTTTTTTTTTTAATTTCAGAATAAAATCAAATGCTACATTTATAGGTTGTAAGGTATGAACAAATTTATGTATGTTTATGCACTCAAAGTTAAGAATAAAACATAATTCAAAATTCTTTACACCTCACCTCTTATCCTGTCTTCTTTTTATTATCGCCTCACTACGATGGTTGTCCATTTATATAAAAGTAGGTGCTGCATGACAATGATTAACATGCAAAATTGTTATAGTGGCAGCAGTCGTCATCTTTGTATTTAATTATATATAACAGCTGTGGGGAAACAAAGCAAGCTGCTGGACAACCATCATATTTTTGGGGCGATAATAAACGGTTTCGTAACTACCGAAGATGTAACTGTTTAGGTTACAAAAACCGGTCTAAAACAAGAATTCAGGATATGAGGTGAGCTGTAATGAGGCCATACTGGCTTTATAATGTAATGTAAAATTCCCAATAAAAAGGTCTTCTTAATAAAGAAGGCTGCCATATGCAAGATCGAAGCAACGGTTTTGTAGAATTTGGTGCTTGGGAATTAACAGTGTATATAAGAGAAAAATTTGCATTTAGATCGGAGTTTCTCAGATAGCTCAGTTGATAGAGCATTCACATAGAAAGCCCAGTCTGATTGTATATTTTTCTCTTCAAATATAAAGTAGATCTACCTGATTTTTTCACCAAAAACCCCTAAATTTGTATCATTTTATGTTAAGTATTTAAAATTATATACCTTTTAGGTCCATCTCTTCAACCGTTGAAACATGAAGTTACTGTAGGCCTTTTGGGACTAGTCCCATCATCAGCAGAAAGTACGTCTGCAACCACTGGCTTCAAATGTAGGACTGGCTGGTCCGTTATAACTTTAAAGAGTGGGTTTGAATTACTGGGTGTGTTCTTGTTTAATATCAGGTACCACTCTTCGAAGTTTTAACAGATCAGCTAGTCTTACATTCGAAGCCAGACATACTTTCTGCTGATGATGAGACTAGTCCTGAAAAGCCTATAGTAAGTTCATGTTTCAACAGTTGAGGAGATGGACCTAAAAGGTATATAATTTTATATCATAATTTAAAATTGTGAATAACACCTGAACGAAGTTTATAATGTTGATTAAGTTATCTTAACTTTTAGTGGGTAGAATGGAATGTGTGTGAATGAGAGGGTTGCAGTGCATTACAACTGATATGTGACACTCTGTTTTTATATATATACTGTATGCTTATTGTGTGATATCAGGAGCTAAGCTTTTGTACTTGTTGTAGGTGTTTAGGAAGCTGATAATTTTCACAGGATGCCTTAACAACTATCAGACTGAACAACCTTAATATTTAAAATTAAAACAAATGAAGGGCAATGTAGTGCAAATGATGCAATTTTTTTAAAATCACCAAGAAATGGATAATTACTGTTGTAGCGTGTGATTTGCAATCTGAGTGATGTGTGTATATAATTCTTGATCAGAAAAAAGTATGAATACTTTTAAGAAACATTTTGTTCCGTAGAGGGTATTGTTAAATATTTAAAAAACAATAACATTTTGTATTTGTTGTAGTGACAGTCTTCCTCAATAAATTATATTTGTATAAAATATTCAGCTGTACCTTTCGGAACTGGTTCCATTTTCAAAGCTGTTTATCGGGTACTTATTTTGTTTAACGAATATATATATATGTACATTTTTTGTCAATGCCACCAGATTGTCTCTTATGACATTTCTGGCATTCTTCCTTGGCTTTGGCAGAATTGTAATCCATTTCATAAGTTGGGGCACCTTGTGAAAGCTGAGTTATGTTACCCCAATGGTATGATGTGTGATAAATGATAATGAAGTGCCTGGAGAGTCCTTAACCTAAACATAATCTATGGTCTGACCAGGAATCGAACTCGGGTCTTCATGAACAGTAGTCAGAAATGCTGGCCACGAGGCTGGTTTAACGAATATATTGAATAGCTGAATAATTTATACAAATATAATTTGTCGAGGAAGGCTACAACAACAGGTACAAAATTTAATTGTTTTTTTAAATATTTAAAAAATGAACAAAAAATTAATTAGAATTTGTTATAAATTTAACTTAATATTGATCCTACAAAATAGATTTGAATGAAAAGTTTATATTACCAGTGCAACTGTCTCTAATTCCACCGCTACATAAGATAAAAAAATCATAACATTAGCTAAATATAGCTAACCTAACAGGCCTAATCTAACCTAATTAAATCAAACAAACTGTATCATAATTAGAGACTGGATTTTAAAGGGAATACTTTTTTTTTATCACACAACACAAAATAACAAATAAAGTGACTTACTTTATGATGAAATTAAATGTTTCTTACCTCTCCTCATTTATATCTTCTAAGTAGATCGCGATTTCGAGACTACAACTGTCTCATCCTTAGCACTTTCTTGGCAACTGATGTTATGTCGATCGGAAGAAACTCTTCTTCTTCCCTGTGTTGGTGGACCAATGAATCTCTAGATCAGGTCAAAAATTGCGGGAATTTTGAAGTTCATAAGTTTTTCTTTGTTTTTCTGAATGTGGATTTTTTCCCAAACTGTGAGTTCCTTTTGTTTGTCTATTTGTTTAATTAGAATGGCTTTTGATTCAATTAAATGTTTTTCGGATCAAGCTTGAGCAGCTACTGCTGACTTTTCCACTTCTCCATTTTTGATGTTTCTAAGATGTTCTTTCACCCTTGTTTTCAAATTTCTTTTCGTTTTTCCAATATAAATTTTGTCACAATCCCTACATTTGATCTGATAAATTCCTGATTTGTTTTCATTTTCAATTCTTTCATTTTTGTGACTTACTGTCATCAACTTAATTGTTTAGACGATGATAAGTCACTTTATTATCGTTTGAGCCTGTTCGTATGAGATCTCATGATGTGATTGCTCATCCAATGGCTGATTGGCTCAAATTCGTGCTTTGGCCTCCCTTAACTTCTGCCTCCAATCATTTCTATTTTGCACAGCAAGTCTCAAGTTGCAACACTTAAGTAGATTTGCAGGACCTTCCTTAATACCATCCTCCCATCGTTTTTTCGACCTTCCAACTCGTCTATTCCACATAAAACTTGCGTAAGCATCTTTTTTGGTGCTCGGTCTGTTGAGAGCCTTTGTACATGGCCAGCTCATTCCAATTTTTTTAATTTAATAAAAGGATGTGGTTGATCAGTCCATTTTAATTTTGGTCTTCCTTTGTCTCATGTCCTTTAGGTTGATAATGCAATACTAATTTAGAAAACTGAGATGGATTCATTCTTTGGACATGTTGTAACCAATTGCTTTTGTAATTCTGAATTTCTTCAACTGTATATAAGAGAAAAGTTTGCATTTAGATTGGAGTTTTTAGATAGTTCAGTCAGTAGAGTATTGGCCTAGAAAGCCAAAAGTCCTGGGTTCAAACCCCAGTCTGAGCATATAATTTTTCTCTTCAAATATGTATTTTGAACTTTTAATTTATCGCATATATCTGTGTTTCTTTGCTTATCAATTTTTGTCAAACCTAGGAGTGGACATGAAATCTCATGTGTGTCGCTTGCAATTTTGATTTTATTTTAGAATTGTGTGGTTTTAACTTTCCTTCTTTTGCTGTATGTTCCTTTTTTCTGAAATAAATTCGTTATTATCCCTATTTTTACATTATATTACAAGAATTTAAATAATTTATATTTAGGATATAAACAATTATCCTAGAATTGTGCAATTTCAAAATAAATAACAGTCACTTTCCAACTGTTATATATTGTTGAATGTATTGAATATGTACGATAACATATTTTCATATAAAAATACAGCCTGCATAGGTGTATAGAAAAAAATCTCGAGAAGTAGTCGGTCGATTGACTTGAAGTTTTGACACAACGTTGCATTCGAATACCTTAGTGGTTTTATAGTACAATTATTCTCTATAACCATTAGATGTAGAAGTTCATCTGAAACAAAAATTTAAAAATCCCCCTAGCAGTCACAATTTTCGATGTTTCACAACAAAACTCAGTATATGCTATTATAATCAACCAAAGTAAATATTATCTGAAAATCAGCTAAATCTGGCCATTATAAGTGGGGGTTTACCTGAAATTCTAAATTAAAAATTGTCTCTAGCCAACTGCTGTGTTTGGTTTGTCACAATGTAGACCATCGAAAACACTAAAATTAAACAGAGGAGAGTTTAATTATTATGAGTTAGGTTTTTTAAACCTAATTCACAATAATTAAAATAAACCTCATAGTTTTTTTTAGGTAAAATTTTTATCACTCACCTTATATTATTCTTTTTTTTTTTTACTAGTTTCGGAACTTTACACTTCAGTTCCATCTTCAGTATTTCCGTGACCATTGTTATGTCGTCTTGAAGAGCTGCCTTTTGCTCCCAATGTTGGTAGACTGAAAAACCTTGATATCACGTAATTTTCCCCACGATTTTCAATGTTCATTAATTTCTCTTTTTCGTTTTTTTTTAATATAGATTTTTTTCCCAAACAGTGAGTTCTTTTGGTTTTTCTATTTGTTTTAATAATTTAGCTTTGTTTTTGATAAGATTTTTTCGGACCATGCATGGACAGCCACTGCAGATTTTTCTACTTCCCCTCTTGACGTTCTTGAGGTGTTCTTTCACTCTGGTTTTCAAATTTCTCTTAGTTCCTAAAAAATGTAAAGAGGAAGTAACACTTTTCTCTTAAATATTAAATAAAAAAGTGGAGAGTTTACCTAAGGAAGTGAAGTGAAGTGTCATGTGTGAAGAATTTCTAAAAGAAAAACTTATACAGAACTTACGAAAAAATGCAAACCTTGAATAATTTGTAAAGTGCAGTGATTTGGAGTTGAGAGTCTAGACCAGGTATACACCACTGGTTTCCGTTGATGTAGAGCAACCATTTTCCATGTATAAAGACATTCTACATTCTAAGAGACAGAATCTAACCTTCAAACATACTGAAATTTGATAGTAATTAAGTAGAACCCTTTCTTAATGCTAAAGTAGCAGTGTTTCTTTATTTGTTTCCTTATGTCCCTTTTTTAAAGTTTTTATTTATTTAGCTGGTTTCACATCATCTTCCGGTACCCAATTAATCTACTGTCATTCTCCTCCATATCTCTCTGTCATTCCAATCTCCATCATCCAATCCTTTTTCTCCTCGTGCTGCTCAAAACACTATTAATCCACATTATTTTTGGCCATCCTCCTCCTCTTCTTCCTTTTTTTTTAGGAAATTAGAAGACTTGATTTGAGGTGAGGTATAAACAATTTTAATCTAAATCTTAAATGTAGCCCTTCTTTTTTGTCCTTTTAAAAAAATCCCTTTAAAATCTGGTCTTTAAAAAAATAAAGTTACAATGTAGGATGTGATAAAGATGATGTCAGTAAAATGTCACAATAAAAGAAAGATCATGTTGGTACCATGAAACAGGTCAGAGTTCGTAACCTGTGGTATATGTGTTAACATGCATCGTTTGCACTACAATAGCCCAAGTAAAAAAAATCCTTTTTATAACATTACAGATATGTATTTTAAAAGAAGAATCAATAATCCAATATGGCTGTGTGTCATGAAAGCCTCTGTGAATGTCAACAGTATTTGCCCTTATATATACATATACATATAGATTTTTTAAAATGAAGTAGAATTGAGTATCCAGTAGGCGACTGTGATATCGACAGACCACAGCCATTGCAACTTATTCATCTTATTTATTTTGCTCCTATGTTTTTTCTGAGTTTTTAAGACTGCAATGTTTTGTTGACTTATTAAGAATATAATTTATACATATATTTTTAACTTGTGTGTCACTTCAAACCAGTCACCTTTTTCCAATCTGAACGAGTTTGAATCCAAGCTCTTTAAGACATGATGCCTTGGTGCAGAGCTATGGGACTGTGCTGGTTCAACTCCCCGTGGGGGAAGAAATGTTTTGATGGAATTTCAGCCAGTATTGAACAGATACCCATCCAGCAATGTGAGAAATTTAAGTACAGTAAAAGCTCCTTATTCACAGGGGATATGTTCTGTAAATGTGGTAGGAATACAAAAACCATGAATATGAAATGGTAATTTATATGGGTATATAGGGGATATGTTCCAAGGTTACAAAATGAAATAAAAATTATCAACAGTAATCTAACAAGAGGTTGTGTTTTTCTGAAAAAATCACGAGCAATGAAGTCGCAAGTGATTTTGTCTAATGAAAAACTCAACCTCGCGTTTGATTTGGAGTGACTATTTAGCGAACAATACAACTTCAGAAGCTAAAAATAATTATAATGTTTACCAAATGTTAGGTTATGTATTCCGATCTTACTTCCAGGCGATTTCTAAGCTGGCTGTATAGTTATAAATAGCATATCTTTACTGTTAAACCTCTTTGAGCTTGAAAAAATCAATAACAGATTATTGTATGAGAAATAACTATTAACAATAATGCAGATTCATTATACAACATTTAATATTTTTTTTAGAACAACAGAACTTCCTTTCTTTTGTTTCCTTTTTGCATTTCTTGCTGTACCTTATCGATCATACATTGTTCAATCGATATCCTTGTCAAAGAAGTTAATTTGCAGAAATATCTCTCATTATGAACAGGAAGAGGCACGATTATTGGTCTATAAGTTAAATAGTCAAAATAAAATTTGAGAAATTTTGAATAATTTCTATTAATAGAATTCCTTATTTTGTCTTTGGATTTCTTGATGAATCATACAAATGACTCACCAATGAGTAAATGGTCAAGCATTTCTATTTTTACTTTAAGCGGCAACACTACTTTTTTCAGCTTTAGAATTAATTTTCCTTTCCTTTTACTCGACATTATAAACTGGAAAGAAAGATGAAGAGACGCGTATTATTCAATCAAAATTATTGCAATAAACAAAAAGTTGAAACAGTAAAACACCAATCGTGGTGAGGGCGGCATTTATCAAAGCACATAGCGGCACGTGAAGTATGGCGGTGGCTGCTTTTAACAACAAACTTTAGGCTTAGTGACAATATGGTTTGTTTTACTTCAATATATATATTTGTCCATTTGGTTTGAATCACTCTTTATAAAAGCCACCTTGGCACATGCCTGCAGTAAAAAAAGTTGCCGATGCATTATAAAGAATACCTAATGCTTCTGCATCCGCAACCCACAAATAATGAAAATGTGAATAACAGAACCGTAAATAAGTAGCTCTTACTGTACAAGTATTTTAATAATGACAACACTGCAACTACCTAATGATATTCTTGATAGCACACATCAGTTACATACCTACCTTATCTCAGAACTTATGGACTCTCCCTTCCCACATCACACACATGCAAACAGAGCCTCATCTTAGCTGTTGGTCTAATGTAGTGTTGTTACAATGTTTTTGAAACAGGAACAACAGAATTGGGTAAAGATTAAATGTTCCAGAGGTCATACAGCATGGCAGTGCCATCAAAGGTCTTCAAGAGACCTGCAGAGAATCTGCATTGTCTTACAGAACAGTGGCACGGTGGGTAAAAGCCTTAAAATATAGTCATTATTTTTGTCATTCTAAATTGCCTAGTGTATATTATGCTTTGAAAATATTGGTAGCCTTTTTAAAAAGGAAGCTAAGCTAATATAAAAATGTTTAGATGTGCCAGCTTAACTCTAGTACACAAGGAGCAATTTCAACCAAACTTGGCACCCACACATATGATTACAATATGAAAAAGATGCGTGTGTTAAGAGACCCCTAGTACACCTGGGGGAGGATAACTTCTAAAAATAATTAGATGAATGGAGAAGACTTACATAGCAGTCAACTACATGGTCTTTATACCTACCTAATACAGACTTTCCACTTTACAGCAGTTCGCCCTTGATTCCTGCTTTCCAGAGATTCCTATCTTTCCATTGTCCCTCTTCCATATTCCTCTTCATCATGGCATCATATATTCCCTCATACCATGTTCTTCTACTTCCCTCCCTCTTCCTTCTGCCTGGTACCATCCAATCTAACACCTGTTTAGGCCACTGGTTCTCCGACATCCGTTGTACATGTCCATACCAAGTAAAGCTCTCTTTGTTATTCTTTCGATAACAGTTTCTTGTGCATCCATTTCTTGTCTGATATATGTATTTCAAATATGTTGTAGCCTGGATATTCTCATACTTCTCCATAATCCATCCATTTCTGTCGCCAAGATTATTTTCTGCATCTTTTCATTTATTGGCCAGCTTTCTGATCCATATGTAAGTATACTTTCTATTATTGTCTGTATAATCTCTATTCTTGTTTTTCTGGTCAAATTTCTATTCCATAAAAGATCATTCAGAGATCTAATCGCCTTCCTTGCACAATTTACTCTGTTAATAATATCTTTTTCAGAAGTACCAGATTTATCTATTACAGACCCAAGATATTTAAATTCTTCAACACGTTTAATTATCATATTATTTATTTGTAGGTCTTCTGAATTTCCTCCGATTACCATATATTCTGTTTTAATATAATTTATCTAGTCCACCTAGCTCAAATGCATCTACCAACTTTCTAATCATATACAGTCTTATTAACAAAAATATCTTATACAGGCTTTCATTAGTTGTTTAGTTATACAATGCATAAGCCTTATGTAGATCATGTATAATTTCATTACTAATAAACGTACAGGAGCTATACACAATACGTCACATATTCGTCATCATTATGACTTCAGAACATATTATGCACAGTATGTAACAGAAAGAAAACTACATCAACTAGTGATTAATTGTGTAAGAAATTAGTATGGATAAGAATAAATAGAGAATCCCCAATTGGGGAGGTACGGAAAAAATAAGTGTGTTTTAATTTATTTACATTTTTCACAGATAATCTGCTGCCATCTAACGTCACAAATTTCTAAAAATTCTTGGAAACTAATAAAAGTTTTTCCCATTACTTATGAATTATATGCAGTGTTAAGATATATTAGAAAACATTCAAAATAGTAGGAAATGTTAGCGACAACAGAATGCTTTAAGCGAAAAGAAATCATCTGCAGTTTGATCGGAAATCGAACCTAGGACCTCACAGACTGTAGTCAGAAGTTCTAACCACAAGATTATCAACTAACATGTGGCTTGCTGCAATAATAGTACCTCTATAATTAAATACATTTTTATATCAGTATGTATCAATGATGCAACAAAGTTGTTAAAATAATATTATGAAGCATTTAAACTACATTCAGGTTAAATCTTGTCTACAGCAACTATTGTAGAACATATTCTTTTGTGAATCAATTTTCAATTTTAAAATATTATTAGGCCTAATCGAGAATGAGTGTAACAAAAAGGCATTTTATGATGCTTTATTTTCCTACCCAGAGCTTTATTAATATTATTTATGTCCTGTGCATCCATCAAACAGTCGTTAAAGTGTTGCATTTTGCATTAAATTTAAGCAAACGTTCATCAGTATCATAAGAAAATAATCAGTTGATCTTGAAGTGCGACATTTTGTCTAGTTATACAATCCTTAAACAAGGCTGAAGGCATGTGTAATGATTCCCTCTTATACACTGAACAGCTAATACAGTGTTTATTAGTAAGGATTTTCAACTGAGATGTGTATAAACCTTGTATAAAAGTTATATATGGATTATTAGTAAGAGGGATATTCTATATCTTCTTTATCTTGTCCTATTATAATTTGGTCATCAGCTAATAATAAATTGTGCAGTAAACGGTCATTAATGTTTATTCCCATTCCGCTACATTCCATTTCATGAATACATCTTCTAAATATATATTGAGCAATGTTGGTGACATCCCGCATTCTTGTCTTAATCCTTTTGTTATATCAAATTCTGAGGACACACTATTTCCAACCTTAATACTTGCTTTACAATCATACATTCTTTTTATGAAATGTATAAGATATTTAGGTATTCCAAACTTCTCCATTGCCACCTAAAGCTTATTGATGAGTACAGAGTCTTTTCCAGATCTATAAATGCCATATGAATGTCTTTTCCTTTAGCCAACATCTTTTCTGTAATTTGCCCAATCACAAATATATTATCAAGGCACAATTTACCTGCTGTAAAACCTGTTTGTTCTTCTGATATTTTATTTTGTATTAGTTCCTCCAATCTAATTTTAATAATTGTACTTAACATTCTACTAATTGCTGCCATAACACTGATCCCTCTATAGTTTGCTGGATCTCTTTTATTCCCTTTATTTTTGTATATTGCACTAATATACGATAACTTCCACTCATCCGGAATAGGATCTCCTTCCATCCCTTGGTTAAAAAGTCAAGTTAAAATGTTTATAATTCCTGAACCACCATATTTAATTAGTTCCATGGTTATTCCTCCTGGACCTACCGCTTTTCCATTTTTTGCTGTTCTCAACATGCTTCTTACCTCCTCTTCTGTTATAGGTTCTATTAAGTCATCCTTTCCGTTATCCAGTGTAGCATAGTCTATAAATTCTCTTCTAGTCTCTGTTAAAAGCATTTTAAAATATTCCTGAAAAGTTTTCATTGGTACTAAATTAAAACTCTTTGTCATATTATGGTTTTGCATGTTTTCAATTGTCCTCCATGCTTGGGCTGACTTCGAATAGCTTACATGGTCTTTATAGGAAGCCAAATATAATAACAGTTAAGTCTCATAGACTGCAATGGGCAAGACATGTGGTACGAATGGGGAATGAAAGATGTGCATGGAAGCTTCTTGTAGGAAAACCAGGGGGGAAATGCCCAGTTGGTAGACCAAGTGTGAGGTGGGAGAATAACATTATCCATGATTTAAGGAAAGTTGATTATACAGAGAATGATTGGAAAACATTAGCTCAGGATTGGGATGTATGGAGAGCTTATGTCATGTGGCCATGAACCTATGGGTTCAATAGTGCCAGTGAGTTACTTATATATATATATGTTATAATTTTTTTTACATTGAGCAAAGTGTAAAAAAAAATTAATTACAACATCGATAAAGCGTCATTGCTATAAACTAAAAATATTCTCTTTAATTTGCTTACTTGTGATAGGAGCTACCAGATGGCAGTGGAGACCAAGTTCCCACATCTCATAATAATGATAATATTATATATATAAGAAAAATGAAGGTCTGTATTAGACTTGCTCGATAGCGTAATCGGAACTGCACTGGGGTATCAATCCAGAGATCCGGGTTCAAGTTCTGTCTGAGCATTTATTTTTCTTATGTCATACATATACATATATGTGTGTGTTTTTTTTTAATTTGTAAGACAAGACCTCATCCTTAGAGATATGAATACCTTATTTAAAAGTGATATGTAATGTTTTTAAAATATATTATGTAGATTTGAAAGTGTAATTAATATTCAATAAATTTAAATGTGAAAATTGTAGTCCTATTAAAAAATTAGGTTCCGTATTATTTTTTTTTATTATTATATATAACTTTCCTCATTAGAGGATTGCCTCCAGGACAAAGTGATGCAGATAATTAATTTTTGGAGATGTGAAATACATTTTAAAAAATTCAAATTGTAGGCCTAATTGAAGTATACATACTATAAAGTAGAAATTTAGTAAAGCTGTTAATAAAAATATATTAATCGTTATGGATGTCATAAAGATGTCCATAATTAAAACCTATAACAACATGCATGTTATTATTTTATAATAATTATTTCCATAGCATAGAGAACTTTCTCTATTTTTTGCGACATTTTTTATCAAATATTTTCTGTTGGCTTCACTGTTCATTTCCAAAGACCATTTATTTCCGTTCAGTGTAGGAAACTTAAATAATGTTTAGGTGTACTTTCTTTTTAATTATTTAAATATAATAATTCTTAAATATATCTGATTCTGAAGAGTACTCATTTATTATCTTTTAAAACTTAATTCTCTTTTATTTTATCTAATGATGAGGCTTCAATTTCTTGTATTTTTATCACAACCACTTTGTATATCGTTGACCACCCTGGTAACGATTTGACCGCGTCTGTTTTCGGTTTGTAGAAGCGTTCGGTGCCGTTTGTTTAAAGTTAGTGGATTTAATTTTTCGGTCGACGTTTGGTATAAAAAATTGATATTTAATTTCAAGACTGTGTAATGTTGTAATGTTGTGTAGTATTCTGTTAAAATCTGAGTAGAAACCTGTAAAGATTTAATATGGCTGAAAAATTTACTTCAGATTTTCAAGACTCGTACGGGACTCCATGCTCGTCAAAAAGCAACAGTGAGTGTAATTCACTTAACGTTTCTTCAAATTCGTACGATAATTCTTACTTGGGTTCAGAAGAAAGTCCAAAATCTAAATTCGGTGAATGGTTGAACGAGTTTAATGATATGCAATCAACTGATAGTAGTTCACAATCATCTCGAAGTCAAATTGAAATATCTAAATCTGGTGCTTTTTTAATTGATGACTACTCTCAAGCAAATGCAGCAGAAAGTCCAATGCATTTTACGCCGAGGGATTGCTGGCAAGAAGAAAATAATGTCGATAAATCTCCAGTCTCTACCCACAGTTCACCATTTGTATTCAATTCATCCTCTGGACATAGGCCTAATACTAGCACTCCGAGTCATCCGTTTATGAATTTCCAAGCTAGTCCCATACCTGTACTAAATGCACCTAGACCAAAATCTGTACCGAGCATTTCCCCTGTGGTTGCTCGTGAAAAATGTTCACATTTGCGAAGGATTCGGTTACAAACTCCTTTAAGGAAAGACAACACTGAATCACAAAGTAAAGTCTCAGAAAGATACTCTTCTAGAGTAAATAATGTAAACGATAGAAGTTATAGATCACGTGATGGCTATATAAGAACTCCAAGAGGTAGATTCTCATGGCCAATAAATGGTAGATATAATGGAAATCAATCAAAAGAGAATTTATTTGCAAATTCGTCATATAACAACAGGAGATCGTCATGTTGGGAGTATCCAATGGGAGAGACAGAGGATGTGGTAAGTAATGGTGACAACTTCACTGCGTAGCGTTATTGAGTTTCAAACTGTACAGTGCAGGGCTGTACTTTCCTTTAGGTCCGAAAAATTTTCCAATTTTATATCTTATTCCACTGATGCACTAAACACTCTTAAACACTTTCAAAACATTTTGCAACACTTTTTAACACATTTTAAACATATTCCAATGTTCCAACGAGTTTTTTTCCATATTTATATATTTGCGTAAAACGTGGTCGTGCTACATTTCTTACTTCCTGCTCTTTGTCTTTTTCCCTCCACTTCCTATGTTGTTCCAGCGTGGCCACCATCAACAACCCGAACTTGCTTTTTAAATGTGATTCCACGTTCCCTGGATTTCACCTACGTTAGAGTAATTGATTTGTATTACAGTAATTGATTTAGGTTTGGTTAGCTTTTAGGTTCCTTGCTTTTTAAAAGTGATTTGATACGTAAAATAAATTATACATTTTTAGACAAGTTCTGGGAATTTTGTGTCAATGTTGGTCATACTGATTTCACATATATACACCGCCAACTGCTGGAGGCTGCATTTATCTACCTGGGATAATTGGAGCACTAGCGCATGCGCACTGCGATTCTATAGAACTTAGAAAAATTTTCTCCGGACCTAAAGGAAAGTATATCCCAGTGCAGCCCTCATCACCAGCCTAAATAAAATCACAATTTAATGTTATTCTGGATAAAGTTTCCAGTATGTCTGTAGTACATACCATACACATGTGGCTGTACTTTAGTTTAGGACTCGTTATGCTATACTATATAATATTCATGTAACATGTTGCAGATTTTTTTTTTAAAAAAGTCCACTATTTGTCGATCATGAATTCTAAGTTCTATATAATCACAGTGCACATACACGAGTTGCTCTGATGCTGGTGGGGTTGTACAAGACAAGCTTTTTACTTACGCGACTTATGCCAATTTTGATGTAATTTAAAGTATTGTAAAGTGTTAATGAATCAATATTCCTAAGAGATGTAACCGCCGCCTAAATATGTGTAATTAACACGAAATGAACTAGTGGAAATATAATTTTACATGGTAACCGTCTGACATTTTGAATTTTTCATAGAATAACAGAAATGAAGAGGTAATTTATTTTACGTATCAAATAACATTTAAAAAGCAAGGAACCTAAAAGCTAACCAAACCTAAATCAATTACTGTAACACAAATCAATTACTCTAACTAGGTGAAATCCAGGGAACGTCCTTTTTTATAATTTAACGCGGTTAAATAAGTATAGGATAAGTATGGACCTGATTTGTTGAAACCATAGATATGGTACATAATAATGAATCCCTTGATTAAATGTACACATTGTGCTCATTTAATTATAACTGGTAAGCGCACTAACGTGCGAAGGAGTTAAATTCATTAGTTTTTGCTCATTCGTGATTTACACATTGTGCTCATTTTTGATATATCGATGGTTAAAAGTTGTTAGTTTATCGCTGGTTAGAAGTAAGGACTCTTATACCCTTTGTGGTCATGACAGTACTTAGTCCCTAACATACGTGGTCATGACAGGTAATAGTTCCACTTTATTTTCATATTTACAAGTAAAATAATGAAGTGATAATTTCATCTCTTAGCTAAATACGTTTAATATAGTGTTTTATTGATATTTATTGTAATTAGATACTCTTAAAGTGGGTAGAAAAAAAGCTTGTGTACTCCCACCCGGCCCTGATGCTTAATGTAGCTTCCATTAGATGACTCAATTCAAGAGTGAGTGAGGTAGGTTTATGCCGGTCACAATTCTACACTTACATTCTTATGCCACTGATGCACTAAATACTTGTAAACACTTTTGTACTGTTTTAAACATTTTGCAACGATCTTCAAGCTTTCTTTACAATATTTTATACTTGAGGACCTCATTTTCAAAACGTCTCTTGTCCACTTCGCACAAAATCTGGTTTTTTGTGTTTCTGCATTCTTCTTAGGTTCCTCTATGTACAAATATTATCATTTGGCTTCAGAACGTTCTATAAATGACTAAAAACTTGTGTAAAATGTGGCTATTGGAATCAAACTGACTCTTGTCCACGGCAAAATGGCGACCATAGATTAGTTGCAGGTTTGAAAACAAAATGTCTCATGTCCTTATTAGATTGCATACGGATCTGGACTCTTTGGTTTCAAAATGTCCCACATCCATCTACTAAGTATTTTTACAATCATATAAAATAACTTGTTTTCTGCTATACTATGCGCTTGTTCTCTTTGTTTGAAGGGACATTTCAAGAGTGACTGTGTGGTTAGCCATTTATAAAAGCTTTTATTTATATTTCAATGGAAGTTTTTGTTTCTATGCATCTCCAAATCTGGTTTTCAGTGAACTTTTCAAGTGATGTAGGTGTATTGTATAGTTATTTTATTTATTTCTGGACTCGGAGATTTCTCTTGGAAGATCATCTTATAAGTGGAAATTATATTATTACCGAATATTGTAACAATTAACAATTTTATTTGACTGTCAAAAGTACCTGACCAGGCAGCCTACTATAGTAGGCAAGTGTACCTATATATTTTGACAATTTGTGAAGGTACATCCATTGATGTCTGGGAAAGCTGACGATAAAACAGAATTGTTTTGAAACATGTCCAAGAACAAATCAACATTAATATTGAGGTAAGATGTTCAGACTAAAAATAATATAATTAAAATAACCTCAAAATATAACTTCCTAAAATTAAAGGCTGTACTTTCCTTTAGGACAGAAAAATTTTCCAATTTTATATCTTATTCCACTGATGCACTAAACACTCTTAAACACTTTCAAAACATTTTGCAATACTTTTTAACACATTTTAAACATATTCCAATGTTCCAACGAGTTTTTTTCCATATTTATAAATTTGCGTAAAACATGGTCGTGCTACATTTCCTACTTCCTGCTCTTTGTCTTTTTCCCTCCACTTCCTATGTTGTTCCAGCATTGCCACCATCAACAACCCGAACTTGCTTTTTAAATGTGATTCCACGTTCCCTGGATTTCACCTACGTTAGAGTAATTGATTTGTATTACAGTAATTGATTTAGGTTTGGTTAGCTTTTAGTTTCCTTGCTTTTTAAAAGTGATTTGATACGTAAAATAAATTATACATTTTTAGACAAGTTCTGGGAATTTTGTGTCAATGTTGGTCATACTGATTTCACATATATACACCGCCAACTGCTGGAGGCTGCATTTATCTACCTGGGATAATTGGAGCACTAGCGCATGCGCACTGCGATTCTATAGAACTTAGAAAAATTTTCTCCGGTCTTAAAGGAAAGTATATCCAAATTAAATATTACATCCATTGATGATCAGCCAAAAGGTAAAGTATTCATCTACACATGGATGGAGGCAGATGTAGCCAAGGGCTCATCACAGATTGCATCTGCAATATATCATAGACTAAATAACACAGATTTTGTGAAATCCTCCATAGTCCGGTTGTTTGCAGATGGCTGCAGGGGCAGAATAAAAACTGTTGTATGATTTGTATGCTCATGTATTGGCTAGAAATATGTGCTCCACCTCATATGAAAGAAGTTCATGTAATTTTCCCTGTGCATACCTGTAATTTAATATTGTGTAAATGCCATTTTATTTATTACTTTCACATATTAGGTTATTATATAATAATAATAATAATAATGATTTATTTTAGCTGGCAGAGTTAAGGCCATAAGGCCTTCTCTTCCACTCAACCAGCGAATAGTAAAATTATACAAAAATTACATACTTATTACAATTTTAAGATATTAAAATACAGACTAAACAAAATACAAAGATGATGTGATCTAATACTAGGTAATACTAACAAAAACATATAATATAATAAAATTAAAATGATATAAAATAAAGTAAGTAGCTTCCTACATGATTATTAATGGAATGCTCTATATAGTTGTCAGGCAGTTAATGTTTTCATTGTGTCGAACTTAAGATATCAGTTAATTTGGATTTAAATAATGATAGCGATTGACAGTCCCTGACATGACTGGGAAGTGAGTTCCATGCTCTAGTCATAGATATTGTGTAAGATTCATAGTACAGACAGGTCCTGTGTTGTGGTATCAAAAGTAAAGAAGAGTCTTGTGATCTTGTTCCTAAATTGTGATGAGCCGATAAATGTTGAAAACGTGTTGTTAAATAAGTTGGTAAAAGTGTGTGCAGAATTTGGAATAGTAAGGTATGTGAATGTAAAGTTCTTCTGTCATTTAGGCGTAGCCATGATAAGGCCTGAAATGAAGGAGACACGTGGTCATAACGACGGAGATTGAAGATAAATCGAATGCACGCATTATGAGCACGCTGTAGTCTGTCAGATAGATCAGTTGTCAGATCAGTCAGTAATATGTCACAGTAGTCGAAGTGTGGCATTATAAGAGTCTGTACAAGTATTTGTTTTAATTTTGTAGGAAGGAAGTTTTTAAAACTATTTAGGGAGTGAAGAATTGAGAACACTTTCTTGCAGGTATTATTCACCTGGATTTTCCAGTCTAGGTGTTGGTCCATATAGATACCCAGATTTTTTACTATTATTTTCGAGAAATAAATACGATGACATTTCAATTATTTTCGACAATCGATTCAGTTAAACCATTTTTTCCTAAGAAACTCTATGTGAGGATGTGATTTTTATTAAATTTCAAACTCTTTGCTATGTAATTTTGGAAATACAGCCGTGCACTTTTATTTCAATAAAATATTTATTTTATTTTCACATCTCTAACAAAGAAAACATGTTTTCACCCTGGACTAATGTCTGAATATCGAATCTTACATCACGACCACAGTGGCTGCCACTTCAGGTAATATAGGGAATAGTGCTTTATAAATTGTTATTTTACAGCTTTGTTTCTGGATGGTCCGCAATTTTTTTTCATGTTTTCATCTTCGACGTTCCTAAGCTTCATTTTAAAACCAAAATTATCTCGAAATTCGGATGTCCACTTTTTGAGCCATACCCTTAATTGGGAATGTTGGTAACACTGATATGAGAGCCATCTAGCGGATGTTACATTAAGCATTTGCGCGTCTGTAGAACTCAATTCACAATATTCGCGTAATTATATAAATATTTAAAAATTGTAAGAAATGTTTATAGAATGGTTCCAAAATGTTTAAAATAGTATGAAACATTATTATAAATGGTAAAAGTGTGTAGTGCAACAGTGGCATATGAATGTTGTATGGTTGTATGGAAAATTATGTCTGACAAATACTAGACCTCAGCCAATTGTCTTAAAAAAGCTCCATGGCGTGACAAGCCTTGAAAACCTTGGCCTAACATCAAGCTGCTGGCCTCGCATCTACATGTGTTAATCAAAGAGGTAGATGATCATCCAGCCAGTATAGGGGTGACGTGGTCATTGTGTTGGGTCCCACAGCCATTATAGCTGGTTTTCTCAACTTGGAGTCACTACTTATTGTAGCTACCCAGATTCCTCATGATGCTGGCTGGGCACCGGTCTCATATTGGCCGAAATTCCATGAGAAAATTTCTTCACCCATGAAGACCCAAACTAGCGCAAGTCCTGTAGCTTTGCACCAAGGCATCTTGCTTTAACCACTCGGCTACGACGTGAGACGTACCTGATTGTCTTAGGAAATATCAACTTTACAAAATTATAAGCAATTTGTGTTATTATTTTTTTTATCACCTATCCTCATATTCTTCTTAGACTAGTTTCGGGACCGTATTCGGTTCCATCCTCAGTATTTTCATGACGGAACTGCCTGTTGCTCTCTCTGTTCAGACGATATAACAATGGTCGTGAAAATATTGAGGAAGGAACCAAAGAAGATTCCAAAACCAGTCTAAGGAGGAGATCAGTATGAGGTGAGGTGATAAAATTTTATTTAAATAAATAATCACCATCATCATCTTGAGGCATGACAACTTCAAAAGTGAAAGTTTTGGCCTTTCTCAACAATCCTCCTCCATGCCAATCTGTCTCTTGCCATGTTCAAATTTTGAATTAAAATAAATAATACCTCATGAAATCAGCCTCATGGGCTAGTGGTCAGGTTTGTGATTGACTGATTATAGTTCATGAGGTCCTGTGATTGCCCATGTTCAGGAATTTAGGTTAAGAACTCTCCTATGGACAAACAGTACTTTACCTTTCCCAATATATTTTATATTTCCTACAGAATAACAATGTGCATGCACATAAGTTTATAGAGCTGTTGCCAAGTGGAACCACATATCTTTGAAGTCCTACAGAAAGTTTATAGAGCTGTTGGTAGAGGACAGCATATGCAGTATGACCAACCTTTGAAATAAATTCCCAAATGTTTATCGGAAATGGATGTACACTTACTTCTCCCTTCCTAACGTAACAAAATAAATTATATGCATATTATTTAATAAAGTGTACACTATTCATAGTTAAATATGGAAAATGACTCATGAGGTTCTTAATGAATAAGTAATTTCTTATCTTACCTCGTAGTTTATGTTTCCTTAAACATGGGAACTACAGTTTTCAAGAGGAACATCCCTCCCATTTTCAACCAATATTATGCCTACCAGATTTTTGTTAGAATCTCCATCTGTAACGTTCCCATTTGGTGTCGATTTGATGAACTTTAAGATCGGGCCCTGTTCATCGGGAATTTTGGAAAAACCTTTAGAATTGACAGTGCGGCAGAAGATATATATTCAGAAGAACAAATTTAGATCCATGAATTTTGAAATTCCTGATGAACGGGACCTGAACTCTAAGTCCATCAAATCAGCACCAGATGGCAATGTTATAGATGGAGATTCCAATGAAAATCCGGTAGTCATAATGTCGGTTGAAAATGGGAGGGAAGCTTGAAAACTACAGTTTCCACGTTTAAGAAAAACATAAACTATGAGGTAAGATAAAAAATGACTCATTCATTCATTGAAAGTGTACACTAACCTAATAAAAATGTGTAATTGAGTTGTTGATGGTGGGAACATTGGAAAAGGAGGGAAAAATAGCTAGTGAGTTTCACAATATTGTCTAAACAAAGTCGTAATGTTACCATGTTCCTCGTAAATAAATAAATAGGTCTTCTTCTTCTTCCTTCCAAGTATTAGGCCAAGTCCTGTTACGATCCTATAGAAAATTTTCCCTCCAGCGTTTTAAAAATTGTAAAAAGAGTATCATTGAAAAACGTTTAAAATATTACAAAATATTAGTAAAGACAAAAGAAGTGTAGAGCAACAGTATTACAAGAATATACTATGGAAAGGTAATGTACTATTGAGTCCTCTCCTGGCGCTTCATTATCATTTCATCGGGGTAACGTAACTCCACCTTCCAGGTGCCCCAACCTGCCAATGCAAGGGGAGAAAGCCAGAAATATCCTTAAAGACAACCTGGTGGCATTGGACAAAAAAAGTAATACCTGATAATGTTAATTCCTAAAAAGATTTTTTTTTCAGAAACCTGTGTTGAAATCATATCAACTGCTGGGGGACAGTCTGATGGTGAGGTTCGCTGAACAAATCCTCGGAGATGAAGTCAGGATGAGTAAGTAACTTCATTAAAGTATGAACTGGCACTTATTCTATGAACGTATGGTGTAATATATAAGTGTAGTGATAGATATTTTCAAATCATTCCTTGTAAATTCACTCCCTCAAATCATAGTTAATGTTGTTCTCCCACCTCATCTTTGACGTACCTACTTAAAGGCTATCCACTCTTAAAGTGATCCTCATCAAAACAAAACCATGTGACCTGCTCACTTTTCATTGGTTATGGACACCGATATATGATGTAGAAGCAATAAGTACGCGAAGAAGTAGTTCTCTTCATTAAATTAAAAATATGTCATCTGAATATACTTGTTATTCTTTGTGAATAAAAATAATATTGAAAACATGGAAAATATTCTAAAATATACCTAATCAATAATTACAGCTTAAAATATTTTATTACATATGGATGATGCATTTGAGTCAATGCTTCAGTCAATCTGATGCAACAAAATGGCTGAAGGTCTCGAGTCTTCTGTTGCTGTGTTGCCATCTAAATTTTTAAAACACAAGTCTGGCAAACATTTGACTAGTGGTAAAAAACCCGTTATTTTAAATGTTCAATGAAAAACCTCACGTGCTTTCTTGTAATCTACCACATTCAACAATCATATGTTTTATATACTTCACATGTGCTCCCTGCCAATGTGACAGTAATTGTGGCACGATTGGCGGAAGGATACAATTGGCAATTGTTTATGTTAGGATCACTCTAAGAGCGGATAAGATATACCTAGTTAGTACTTTCTCTCTGGCTTACGTACAAGACATTTCCATGCCTCTCTTTCATTCCCCATATATGCCATATAATCTTCACTTTCATAGCATATGAGTAATTCAATAATTTATTTCTTCTATTATATTAAAACACTGAAATTATAAGCCTTACTAAACCAGCCTCATGGGCTAGTTGTCTGCATTCATGAGGTCCCAGGTTCAATTCCCGGTCAGACAATGGGAATTATTTCTTAAAGGGAATTATTCCTGTGGTTGCCCATGGTCTGGAATTTAGGTTTAAGACTTTTCTATTGCTCCATTATCATTTATCACCCATCATATCATTGGTGTAACACAACACTGCCTTTCGGATACTCCAACCTGGGAAATGGATTAAAATTCCACCAATGTCAGGGGAAAAAGCTAGAAATGTTATAAAAGACAACCTGGTGGCATTGGACCAATACTAGCATAAAAAATTAATGTTAAAAATAAAATAATATTGAAAAAGAAGTACCATATTTAGTTATATTGAAATGAATGTTGGGAAGTAAACATGAGATAATAATAATTTTAATTCATTGGAGAATTTTTTTTAAAAACTCACCTCATAAATTTCGTGCTTTTCACAAAACCATGATTTCAAGTGAAATCTCACCCATCACTGGTCAAAACTCCGACTGATAGAAATTTTTTCGCCATCAACTCTTCTATTGTCCCCATCTTGTGTACTCCCATCTATAGTTGAATTTATAAACTTTGAAATTCAATTTTGTTCGTTAGGAATATAAAAATTTACTGATCTATATTTATTTTCCTGTTAATTCTAAATAAATAAATTTAGTCTGGGTAATCTAAGTACTAATAAAAAAGTCAATGTCCCAGACAGTAAGAAATCTGGAATTTATCAAATAAGTTGTAAAGATTACAATAAAGTTTATATCGGAAAAACTAAAAGGAATTTGGAACCTCATACTAAAGAACATTTTAGAAAATTAAAAATTGTGAAATTGAAAAATCTGCAATTGCTACACATAATTTACTAGAATATCATAAATTTGAAAGAGAAGCAAAACTTTTAAAACAAGTGAATAAACCTTTAGAATTGACAGTTTTGGAGAAGATATACATTCAGAAAAATAAATATAGATCAATGAATTTTGATATTCCTTACAAATAAAATTTAATTTCAGAGTTTATAAATTCAACCATAGATGGCAGCACACAAGATGGAGACTATAAGAGTTGACAGCGAAAAAAATTTCATCAGTCGGAGTTTTGACTGAAGATGGGAGAGATTTCGCTTGAAATCATGGTTTTGCGGAAAGCATGAAATTTATGAGGTGAATATTCAAAAAAAATTCTCCAATGAATTTAAACCATATTTAGTGTTTAAAATTAATAATATTAATTAATAAATTGAGTTAGATAACAACTCACCTCGTAATTGTAGATTTCTTGAAGACTAGTTTGGTATCATTTTCAGTTTTATCTAACTGATACGAAGATGTATTGAAACTAGTCTTTCTAAGAAATCTACAATTATTAGGTGAGATTAAAATTCATCGGAGAACATTTTGTTTAAACAACTCACCTCATAGGATTCATGCTTCCATGATACCGCGGTTTCAAACACAGTCATGTTCATCTTCAGCCATAACTCCGACTGGCGAAATTCTTTGGCTGAAGATGAACACGACTGTGTTCTCCAATGAATTTTAATGATTATACCTCATAATTAAAATATATATACAGTCAATATGCCCATTTCACCAATAATATTTAAAATGGTCAACTAGTTTCTACAGCCAAGCTGTCATTCTCAAGACCAGATATTGACTGAAGACAATATAGATAAAAAATAAAGATACAAATTCAGTTAAAAACAAACTACGTCACATGACGCAATCATTCACAAGTGAAAGTAAACATAATAAAACTAATCCTCTTTTTTATCAATTAGAGAAAAGAGGGGGCTGTACGGAATAGGGCCTTTGTCTTTGTTCATTATTTTATCCTTATTTTTATAAATTTCCAAACTTTCAAGGACGTTAAGGAATTTGAAATCCCTGACCGAACGAACCAGCCTAAGATTACTTTTGTTGATAGCGTGACCGTACTCAGAAATATGCTGGGCAACTCCAGATTTTTCAATTCTGTTGAGTCTGAAATGGGCAATATGTTCATTAAATCTAGTTAAACTAACTAGATTTAATGAACATATTGCCCATTTCAGACTCAACAGAATTGAAAAATCTGGAGTTGCCCAGCATATTTCTGAGTACGGTCACGCTATCAACAAAAGTAATCTTAGGCTGGTTCGTTCGGTCAGGGATTTCAAATTCCTTAACGTCCTTGAAAGTTTGGAAATTTATAAAAATAAGGATAAAATAATGAACAAAGACAAAGGCCCTATTCCGTACAGCCCCCTCTTTTCTCTAATTGATAAAAAAGAGGATTAGTTTTATTATGTTTACTTTCACTTGTGAATGATTGCGTCATGTGACGTAGTTTGTTTTTAACTGAATTTGTATCTTTATTTTTTATCTATATTGTCTTCAGTCAATATCTGGTCTTGAGAATGACAGCTTGGCTGTAGAAACTAGTTGACCATTTTAAATATTATTGGTGAAATGGGCATATTGACTGTATATATATTTTAATATTGTATCACCAAGAAGATCAATTGTGTACTAAATACCTCATAATGTTTACTTCCCAACATTAATTTAATATAAATATTAGGTGAGATGTTAAATCTAACTATTTATTAATTAAAATTAACCTCATAGTGTCACTTCCTTTAAATATTAATGTTGTTTCACTGTATAAAAATCTGAACAAGTTACAAGAGTCTGAGCAGGGAACATTGACTTGTAAGTGTGGAACATAAGATCCAGTGACACCCTTGACCTGCTGGTGTGACATGCAAGCAGAGTCTTCCTTACCACTGGTACATAACATGTGGACTGCAGTTGTATATTCTTCACAACATTCATTTGTTCACAGTCCATGAAACAAAACATGTCGTGTGGCTCGAGGCTATCAAGTCACACTTATTATTTTGTTGGGTTTTCGTGAGCTGTGCTACAGATCTTATTGTTTCGTGGAGAATTGCTAGTTGCGTACAGCTCTTTATTCACTCTTAGACATAGGTACTAGACTGCATTGCAGATGTTCTGGTAAAATTTTAAAGTTACTCTAGCAAATCACGTTTTTGGTTCATTGCAATGTATACCATACAATTTAATTGATCCTTAAATTTACAATATGTCCTATAAGATACATTTAGTTTATAAGTGAATTGGAGAAAATGTTTTTTGTATCTCACCTCATAAATTTCCAGTTTTTACAATACCGGTTTCAAATGTCATTTCATCTTCACCTTTAGTCAAACTCTAACTATCAAAATTTTGCTGTTAACACCATCTTCCGAACTGCCGTCTGATGTCGATTTTATGAACTTGGAGATTAAATTTTGTTTGTTTGTAATTTAAATTTTTGTATAGGTCTAAGCTACTACACCTATAATTCCCTAGTAAAGTTGCAAAGCATAGCATGAAAATACTATGATTGCAGTGAAAGATCTGCCCTCGGGCAGAATTACTATGGATGGATATAGGTCTACCACTGTGGTCTCAAGATAGCATGCTGCCTTGTCATGCAGTGGGCCCAGGTTGATTCCTGGTTGGGTTTTTTCCCAGGGTTTTTCCTTGCCCATAAGACAAATGTCCAAAAGTTCCTCAAACATCATCTGAGCATTATCATCCCCAGTGTGGAATGCAGCAGGAACCTACCAAACTTATATTATAATTTCCTAGTAAACCTGCAAACTATATCATAAAAATGCTATGATTGCAGTGAAAGACCTGGCAGAACACTATAGAATACAACATATATATATATATATATATATATATATATATAACCATGAATTTTGAAAATTCACAACAAGCAAAATTTAATCCTCAAGTTCATAAAATTGACAGCAGATGGCAGTTCAGAAGATTGTGTTAACGGCAAAATGTGATAGTTGGAGATTAACCGAATATGAGGGTGAAATGACTTTTGAAACTGTTATTGTGAAAACGCAAATTTATGAGGTGAGATATAAAAAACATTTTCTCCAACTCATTTATAAATTGAAAATACCTCATATCTATAAGAATGATAACTGTCCTAATACATACATACATTATAATGGCCAGTGTACAAATCCAGATCTCCTGTTAGTATCATCTGACCTGAAAGATAAGACTACACATGAAATCATTGAAGATCTAGGTTCAGAACATAGAGCAGTTGTTGCATCTATAATACATCAGGAGAAACAAAAAACTAAATACTCTTGGAAATTTAGAAAAGCTAATTGGGAAAAATTTACGGAAGAAAATGAACATAAATTAAACACAATTCTTGAAGCAGCAAAAAATTGGATCCCAAGAGGAAAAACTAAACACTACAAACCCTTTTGGAGTGCAGACTTATCCAAGTTAAAATAAGAAAGGGACACAGCAAGAAGAAAAGCAGAATTGTCCAACAACCCAATAGATGAAGGTAGAATTTGTTATCACTCACCTCATATTGTTCTGATAAATTCTACCTTAATGAATATACCTCATAGTGAGAATTCCTAAAATAAGTAACCCTATAGATACACAAGAATGGCGAAGAAAGGCAGCAAAGTTTAAAAAATAAATCTTATGTAGCAAAGAAAAATGCATTCAGTGAATTTATTGAAAAAGCTGATTATAGAAAAGACGCAAAAAAAAGTATTATATATATATATATAAGTAAAATCACAAGTCAGAGAGATACAAAGAAAGAACCACTCAAATTTAATGGGAAAACACTTACTTCCAACAACTCTATTGCTGAAGCTTTTAATAAGCACTACAGTTCTCAACACAAACTCCCTCCTAAAGCTAAAAGGAAACAAAGGCAAATTAAAAATGATCTCAAGACTTTTAAGAAGCATCAAGAAGAAACAAATGATATATTCAGCAAAGAATTCACCATATGGGAACTGAATTCTGCAATACATGAGTTACAAGATAACAAATCTGGTCCAGATAAAATGCACTATTGAAATTATTTAATCTATCATGGACCTCTACTGTACGTACAGAGTGGAAAAAAGCAATAATTATCCCTATTTTTAAAAAAATGACAAGACAGCTGAAGATATAAATGATTACAGACCAATCTCTTTAATAACAAGTGTCATTGCAAAAACAGCAGAATGTATGATTTCAGCAAGACTAGATTGGTTCTTAGAAAGTAAAAACATACTAACAACAGCACAAACAGGATTCAGACATCGTCTATCCACAAAATTCCGGTTCAAACATTAATTTTTCTTTTCAACAAAAACCTTATTTTGCTGGTTGAATGGAAGATAGCATATTCTGGTAGTTTATAATTATTATTGTTGTGTGTTTCAGTTCGAGGGACTCGCACTGTTGGTTTGTGTGTGAGCGGACAGAAAGTCGGGGACTTGTACTACAAAGTGTCTCGCAAGTTGTATCCAGTCAACGAGAAGGTGGTGCTACTCATTGGAACCAACGATATTCTTCAGGTACTTGCAAGCAACACAAATTTATTACATACACATCTTATTTGTCCAATGGCTTGTAGCTTATTGCAGTGGTTATGTTCCTTGCCTCTAGTCCCAAACCTGGCCAGGATTTTTTAGATGAAAAAATCCAAGGAACGATCCAGAGTCTGAAGATTTTTCAGCCTTCTAAAAGAGCCTTAAGTCTAAAAAAAAGAGGTCTCTGAACAAAATTTACCGACTTTCATCATCCAAGTTAATTCTTTAGTTGCTTCTAGATGTCTCATTGGGTTGGTATACTGATCACTTGTCACTCATTGACATATGTAGGGAATTAAGCATAACTAAATTATTGACTTTTTAGGAATTAACACTATGAGGTATTATTTATTTAGGTAAACTTTTATCACTCACCTCACATTCTTCTTTTTTCTTCTTCTTTTTCTTCGACTAGTTTCAAAACTTGAATCAGTTCCATCATCAGTATTTTCATGACTGTTGTTTTGTTGTCTGGAAGAGCCATCTCTTGCTCCCTCTGTTGGTAGACTGAAAACCTCAAAATCAAGTCTTTTTCATGGGAATTTCAAAGTTCATTCAAAAAAACGAATAGGAGAAATTAATGAACTTTGAAATTCCCGGGGAAAATTACTTGATTTCAAGATTTTTCAGTCATCAACAGAGGGAACAAGAGGCGGCAAAATGACGGTTGTGAAAATACTGATGAAGGAACCGAAGAAGGTTCCAAAAATAGTCTGAGAAGAAGAATATGAGCTGAGTAATAAAATTGTACCTAAATAGAAATAAGTTGTTGTTGTTTTCAAATGCTGGGCCTTGGCAACAAAGCCATTAGCGTTCTTGCTCTCCAATATTTCTCTATGGTGGATCCAACAGGTAATACTTCACAGGTTTGTAGATGTTGTTCGTTCATTTCTTTGTCTTTGTTGCATAGAGGACAATTTGGATTCGTGTAGATTCCTATTTTATATAAATGTTTGGCCAAATAGTCATGTTCTGTAAGCAGTCTAAATTTTGCTTCTTCTTCCTTCCAAGTATTAGGCCAAGGCCTGTTACGATCCTATAGAAAATTTTCCCTCCAGCGTTTCATAGGACGGCCCAGTGATCTTCGTCCTCTTGGTATATAATTATAAACAGCTTTGGGGATCCGATTTGAACTCATTCTTTCAAGATGGTGTTTCCAATTTAGTTGGTACTGTTTAATATATTCCAAAATTGGCGTAATCTTCAATTCTTTTAAGATATCAGTGTTCCTTTTCCGATCCCATCTGGTGTAACCCGCTGTTCTGCGCATGAATCTCATTTCACAAGCCGTTATTCTGCTTTCATGTTGTTTTCTTAGTGTCCATGCTTCACTACCATAGGTCAACACTGGTCTAGCCAAAGTGTTATATAAACGTAATCTGGTGTTTTTTTTGTACAAGGGATGGTTTCATAACTTGATTAATAATTCCTAAACTTTTATTATAACTAGTAACTTTTTCAGGGATATCCTTTTCATCCCAGATAGAGAGATAATATCCAAGATATTTAAATTGATTAGATCTCTCTAAAATTTTATTCTGGAGACAGATTTTACTTTGTATGGGGTCCTTCCCATGAAATGCCATAATTTTAGTTTTGTTAATTGATATTTCCATATTAAATTTGGCACCTATTTTTTGTAAATTATAAATTGATCGTTGCAAATCATTTTTGGAAAGTGCCAGAAGAGCTAAATCGTCTGCAAAAAGAATAGCATCGAGTTTGAGGTTCCTATTGATGGGTATATATCCTCGTTGTGTTTTCCTCCATTCATTTATTAATTTTTTCATGTATATAATGAACAGCACCGGTGAAAGTCCACATCCCTGTCTTACTCCAGTGTTGATCTTTTCCCAAGAAGATAATTTGCCATCTTGTTTAACAGAGATTTCATTATCTTTATAGATGTTGAAGATATTAGTAATATATTGTTGTGGAACGTTATCATCAGCTAAAATTTGTAGTAATATATTTCTGTCTACTTTGTCAAAAGCCTTTATGAAGTCAAATTTTGCTAACGTAGTTTTATGTGGAATTTCTGGAATAATATCTGGCTTCTTTACTAAAATATTCCATTTTTTGTCTTTGGCTTTATTACATACGTCTTGGTTTTGTTTGATTTTATATTTGTTTTTAATTATTCTTTTTGTGGATGCGAACGGTAAGCTTTTAGTACTTACTTACTTACTCACTGGCACTATCGAACCCGTAGGTTCATGGCCGCACGGACATAAGCTCTCCATACATCCCTATCCTGAGCTAAAGCTTTCCAATCATTCCCTGTATAATCTACTTCCCTCAAATCATAGTTAATGTTGTTCTCCCACCTCATTCTTGGTCTACCAACTGGGCGTTTTCCTTCTGGCTTTCCTACAAGAAGTTTCCATGCACGTCTTTCATTCCCTATACGTGCAACATGTCCTGCCCATCGCAGTCTACGGGACTTAACTGTTCTTATTATATCTGGCTTCCTATAAAGACCATGTAGTTCATTGTTATGTAGTCTTCTCCATTCACCTGTCTGTTCATCTCTCTTTGGTCCAAAAATTTTCCTAAGAACTTTATTCTCAAATACTCGTAATCTCCTTCCTCCCTTAAAGTAAGAGTCCATGTTCGCACCCATATAATATAACTGGTAGAATAATAGTTTTATATATTTTCAGCTTAACGTTTTTTGAAAGGAGTTGGGACATCAAAAGTCTCTGCAATGCATAATAGCATGCATTTCCAGAATTGAGCCTATGTTTAATTTCTTTGTGCATCTCATTCCTATTTGTGATTATTGTTCCTAGGTATTTAAATTCAGCCAATTCCTCAAAATTTCCCTCATTTGTCATTAGCTGTCCATTTCCATTATATAATGTATTTCTACGTGTGACCATATATTTAGTTTTACTGATATTTACTTCCAGTCCTAATTTCTTAGTGTTACTCAATAGTGTGTGCGTGTTGGCCTTTAGTATCTCCTCGCTATCGGCCAGTAGTACTACATCATCAGCATAAACTAACAGCTTATTAATACCATTCAGTTGTAAGCCTTCCTCATTCTCTAAAGATTTAATGGCATGCTCTAGTACAAAATTAAATAGTAGAGGAGATAGTGCATCTCCTTGCTTCAACCCATTCTGGATTTCAAAAGTGTCTGAAAACTGTTTGCCTACACGCACCCTACTCGTTGAGCCATTTAGACACATTCGTATAAGTCTAAACTAACTTTTTAGGAATTCCGAACTCCAGCAGGATACTATATAACTTCTCCCTCTTAATTGAATCATATGCTTTTTTGAAGTCTACATATAGTTGATGTACAGTACCATTATATTCCCATTTCTTTTCTAAAATCTGTCTTATACTAAAAATCTGATCTGTTGTAGACCTGTTTCTTCTAAATGCACATTGATGATCTCCTAGAATGTCATCAATATAGGGAGTAAGTCTGCTTACTAATATATTTGTTAGAATTTTGTACGAAGTTGAAAGTAATGAGATGCCCCTGTAGTTGTTGCAATCAGTTTTATCTCCTTTCTTATAAATTGGTACGATAATTGATTCCTTCCATTCATCTGGAAGAGCTTCTTTTTCCCAAATCATACTAAGCAAACAGCGTATCTTGTCCATCAATTTTTCTCCCCCTGATTTTATCAGTTCTGCTGGGATCTCATCTGAACCTGATGCTTTATACATCTTCAATTTTTCAATTGCCATTTCAACCTCTAATGCACTTGGCTCTGCGACTAGCATTTCTGCTGTCTGTAACTTATCCTCCTCAATGTCCTGTTCTGTATGTACATTTAATAGCTGATTAAAATAACTTTTCCATCTATTTAATATACTCTTGGAATCTGCAATCATATCCCCATTTTCATTCCGAATTATGTTTGTTCTAGCCTGAAACCCTTTCTTCTCTATACTAATTCCCTGATATAATTCTCTAATGTTCCTATTTTTTGCATTCATTTCAAGATCATTAATCTTCTCTCTCAAGTATTCCCTCTTTTTACTCTTTAGTAACTTGGTGGTTTCCCGTCTAACACTACCCAATTGCTCTAAATTTACCTCATTTGGCTCGTGTAACCATTTCATTTTTGCTAGCTTTCTTTTCTTTACAATGTCGGCACATTCCTCTTCAAACCATTTCTTGTTTTGCCTCTTTTTTAAACAACCAATGCTTTCTGATGCTGACAATTTAATAGTGTCTCTTATAGCCTCCCATTCTTTATTTATATCAGTTTCTTCTTCGTTTGCCACATTGTCGTCTGAAGATTCCAGTACTTCAAATCTATTAGCAATTTTGATTTGGTATTCTTGCCGCATTTCATCATTTTTCAAGTTTTTTAATTCATATTTTACAGAATCATCTTTAGCGTTTGTTCCTCTCATAAGCGATAGCCGTTGTCTGATTTTCACCCTGACCAGATGATGATCTGAATTGCAGTCTGTCCCTCTAACTGATCTAACATCGATGATGCTACTGTGCCAGCGTTTATCCACTAATACATGATCTATCTGGTTCCGAGTTTCTCCATCTGGGGACGTCCAGGTGTATTTATGAATATCCTTATGCTGAAATGTTGTGCTCTTAACAATGAGATTCTTTGATGTGGCAAATGTGACTAATCTAACCCCGTTGTCGTTACTATCTTCATGAAGACTGAATTTGCCTATTGTTGGTTTGAATATATCTTCCCGCCCCACTTTTGCATTTAAATCTCCTAAGACAATTTTCATATGATATCGTGAAAGGCTATCAAATAAGCATTCTAATTCTTCATAGAACTCATCCTTGATCTTGTCATCTTTATCTTCTGTGGGGGCATGTACATTTACAATTATAAAATCATGTCGTTTACCTTTTAGAATTATGTATGATATCCTATCACTAACAAGCTTTTAGTAGTATTCTGAATTAGATTGGAGCCTTTTTTGGTAAGAGAATCAGCAGTGTCATTTCCAGCAATTCCACAATGTGCAGGTATCTTAATTCTTTTCTGTAGTTTTTGGAGTTGTTGAATCATTTTGTAGCACTCTTCAATTTGTATTGACTTAATTTTATGTGAATTTGTTACATATATTGCTGCCTTAGAATCAGAGAGTATGACAGCATTTTGAAATTTATTTATTCTGTATAGTAATAGTTGGAGTGAAATATGAATAGCCGTTACTTCCGCATCAAAATTTGTTGTGTGGTATCCTACTGAGTGATAAAATGAAAATAATGCACAAGTAATTCCTGATCCTGAGTTGTTATCAATAGTAGATTCATCTGTGTAGACATGTAACCATTCATCTGGTGGCTATCTCTTATTCACAGCTTCCAACGCTAGAGCTTTTAGTACAAGTGTGGTAATTTCAGATTTTGTAACTGGTTCTTCTAGATTTAGCTAAATGTTAATTGGTTCAAAAGTAAGAGGGTTTTCTCTGATCAAAATATTTTCTTTAGATGTAGGAAGATTCAGATCTGTTTTTATTTCCGTTACTTTGGACAAGAAACTTGTTTGTGTTTTCAACATGGTTGGTTGTAACTATTTTTTTTCCCCATTTTGATGTTGGTAACCATAACATTTTTTCATGTTATGTTATTGCCTGTTACTCTAAAGTTCTAAAGTGCTTGCATTTCTGTGATTGGAGTTGATTTTGCTGCACCGGTTATAAGCCATAAAGCCTGATTTTGGCATACTTCTAGGTGATTCAGGTTAGAGTTATTTGCTGTGATTATTACCTCCCCATTGTATATAAGTATTGACTTGATGAATGTTTTATACATGGTGTTCAGAGTCTGGCGATTGCTACCCCACTTTGCTCCGGCTAATCTTTTTAAGATTGAAAATCTTTTCGTTGCTTTGTTTACTACTGCTTCAATATGTTTTCTCCAAGATAATTTTCAATAAAAATTGTCCTTAGATATTTTGTTTCATTTGATTGTCTCAGGTTTGTTTTCTTTAACTGTAGATTTAGTTTTGGGACTTTTTTCTTCAAACTAAATATTTGAAACAATGTTTTGTCTGTATTAATGGCCATTAAATTGTTGTGGGTCCACTTTTCTGATAAGTTAAGAGCATTTTCCATAGAAAATTTAGATTTTTCTATTTGTAAGGAAGATGTCCACATGATCATGTCATCTGCAAAAAAGAGCTGTCTTTATTTCTGTGTTTTTATAGTTTGTGGAAGTTCGTTGATGTAGATGTTGAACAGGATTGTACTTAGTACTGCATCTTGAGGGAGGCCCATTTTTGTCGGAATTTGGAAGTACTGTCATTGTATTTTGTAGCACAGAAACGTTGTGAAAGGAACTGGGTGATCTGGTTTAACATATTGTTTTGAATGCCTAGTTTTGTGAGTTTTTCAAGTAATTTGTATCTCCATAATGAGTCATATGCTTTTTCAAAATCAATGAAAACTGTTAGCACATCTTGAGAAAGTTGAATTGTATTTTCTTTTGTAGATAGATGTTGTCTGAATCCTGTTTGTGTTGTTGTTAGTATGTTTTTTTTACTTTCTAAGAATCAATTTAGTCTCGCCAAAATCATACGTTCTGCTGTTTTTGCAATGAACACTTGTTAAAGAGATTGGTCTGTAATTATGTATATCATCAGCTGTCTTGTCTTTTTTTTTAAATAGGGGTAATTAAATAGAAATAATATTTTATTTCTTTTATTTAAATTTATTGGAGAATTTTTTTTTAAACTCGCCTCATAAATTTCGTGCTTTTCATGAAACCATGTTTTCTAGCGAAGTCTCGCCCATCTTAAGTTAAAAACTCTGACTTCCCAAAATTAATTTCAATATAATATTTTATTTATTTTAATAGACACTTGGTAACACTATAAAAACACAATTAAAAACATAAATATTCTCTTCCCCCTCAGGGGTTCTCATCTAGGGGATATGTGGATGGCGACCACAAGGTGCCCAAGCCGAGCAAAACATTTCTTCCACTTACTTGTGTTTTGCACTCTTTTAACTTTACTATCTAACCTCTCTTGGTTAACTCTTGTTTTTTCGACCCCGATGCTATTAGGGCATCCGAGGGTTAGGGAGTCTTTCCTTTCTTCCATTTCTTCTTTCCTTTATTTTCTTTTCTTCTCCAGAAAGCCTGACCAGAGGCTATAAGATGGCAGGCCCATCACTGGTCTTGCCTTCCTTTGACCAGCAACCAATCGAAGGGACTATTATTATGCTTTCAAGTCTTATACGAGAATTTTCCGGAAGAAGCTGGAGGGAAAATTTTCTATAGGATCGTAACAGGCCTTGGCCTAATACTTGGAAGGAAGAAGAAGAAGAAATATACTCTTCAGCTACCAGTAGGTATGCTCATTCGTAAATGAAGCAAAAGTGGACATGGTCCATTTTAATACTAAATTGTGCACCAAATTCAATTGCATTAAATTGCAAATGCCTCTGCAGTACATATGTTGAGAAGACATGTGATACTGTAGTTAGTGGTATATCGATCGGATGGAAAAATCAAGCCTGGTGGTCTCTTTTCAACAGGAGTTGACTACGTGCCGGTACTGGGTTTCATCATGATCTTCCATTTTACAGTACACAACACACAAACATACACTCGTGCTGTACTCCTCTTTGTACACAATACAAGACTACATCATCATAAAGATTGTGGTGCTTAAATTGAAAATAGAGCATCTACCTGCCCAGCACTGAATCGGAATCACTTAGAGTGCAGCTGGTAGCATTAAAATGTGCATTATAGTAATTGTTCTGTTTTTTGCTGGTTTATTTAAATTGAAAGTATGTTGTGGTGTATAGTGTGGAATGATGTGTTTTCAGAACACAGATGGCGACGAGATGCAGCACACATTGCGGAGGTTGTTGAAGGATCTACTTGATAATTACGCTAATCGCATTGTATTGCTAACAATACCTCCCATCCCCAAGCTACAGGACAGAGAAGACCAGTGGCAACGCATAGAGAATTACAACAAGTTCATAAAGTCTCTGCAAGGTTGGTATATATTACTTACAAGCTGGAAGTTATGGGTTCTAGTTCTGGTGTAATCAACATTTTTATACTAATAATTAAATGAATCGTGATTTTTTCTTACCTCATACATCTATGTTTCTTTAAACACAGCACTGCAGTATCGGCGACACTTTGTGACGATGACGACAAAGTGTCGCCGATACTGCAGTGCTGTGTTTAAAGAAACATAGATGTATGAGGTAAGAAAAAATCACGATTCATTTAATTATTATTAATTGAACCTCATAATGTTAAAAATTCCCAAATTTAATATATAAATTTTTATACTAGCCTAAACATTCTAGCTGCTACATGGACTCGGGTTAATTCAGCCTCGAATGTTTGTTCTGGGGATAAAGGCAACCAGAATGTAGGGCTCATATGTCTAAAATGATGGGAGCCTTAACCTCCTACTGCCCCAAAGACCTCCTAAGGCATAAAGTGACACCTTTTTACCTTTTAAAAGCATGATCTAAGTCCACCACTGTGGTCTCAGGGTAGCATTGCTGCCTCGTATGCAGCAGGCCTGGGTTCGATCCCCTGTCGGAAAAACTTTCCTGGCGATGGTTCTTTACCTAAACTAGGATTTGAACCCAAGATCTCCCTGGTGCACTAACCATTTGTGTTACTCAAGCATCCCTAATTTAGACACAGATTTTTCTCATATTTGAAAAGAAAAATTATATGTTCAGACCAGGATTGAACCCAAGACCTTTGGCTTTCTAGGCCAATACTCTACGAACTGAGCTACCTGAGCAAGTTCCAATCTAAATGCAAATATTTCTATGTTTTTATTATTCATTTCATACATCTCAAGTGTGATTTGGTTAATGAACCTGGCCATGAGTACTATTGACTGGCTCACTACCAAATTACCCAATCACTTCAAAATATGAGGCAGTTAATATTTCAAACTCTTTCAAATCCTTAACTGATTCTACAAATTTTCTAGAACCAAATAATATTGACAACATTAACTTATAATTTTTTTATAGTATAGAAAATATGAATTTCTTCCATATTCATACTTATGTCATTTTAACTGATTTTCCTTGTATATAAAAAAATAAAATATTAATGAGATATATTAAATAAAATAACCTCTATTATTATTATTAAAATATGGGTAAATATCCGGCTTTAAATGTTGTGTTGGTTGTGTTTCAGATAACCGTGTTGTCGTGGCTGATATTAACAAGTTGTATTTACAAGACGTGAGAAGCTGTAAACTAGAATGCTTTGAACAGTATGTACTGTTTTTATTATTCGTTTTTAGACATCTTAATGATGGACAAATTATATTTTTCTTTTCAAATATAACAGTAAGTACTGTTTGTTTGTACTTGACATATCAGTCGTTCTCAACAAAAAACTTTGTTGAAGGCCTTCTATCTTCAGTTGCTGATAAAGTATAATTTTGTTATGTACTCTTAGACTGAATGATAAATCTTTTTTCGAAGAAAATTTTTTTTTTACCTGAACTAGAAATTGAACTTAATAGTCAGTGCACTGCTACTTTATACTAGAGGTCTTGGATTCAATTTCCAATTCAAACATAAATTTTTCTTCATAAATTAATTACGGAAAAAACATGAGGTTTTTCAAGTAATATGATGAATCATATTTCACCTCATATTTCGTGTTCTTCGAGCACGGAAACTACTGTTTTCAAGAGGAATTCCTCTCATCTCGACAGTCATAATATTGGTTGAAGATGGGAGGGATTCCTCTTGAAAACTACAGTTTCTGTGCTTGAAGAGTAACAAGTATGAGGTGAGATACAATTCATTTTATTAATACATTTTTCTCTTAAAAAATATATAATTTTAAACTTTTATGTAGTAACCTCAATATACACGTGCGTGTGTGTATGCATGCGCGCGCTACCAACCAACATTCTGAGAATGCAATACAATTTTGGAAATTTCCATTGTGTGAGTCACTGAAAGTTTGTTGTTGTAGTTTGAAACCACGGATATACTGTGGCAGTGGGTTTATCACTGGTTAGTAGTGTGGTCATCAGTGTTTGCTAGTGTGGTCATCGATGATTATTTGTCATCGCTGGTTATAAGTGTGGACATCAGTGGTTACTAGTGTAGTTCTCGCTGGTTACAACGGCCATTTTGAATAACTGTTCTGGTACATTAGTTTCATAAGCTTGGTTAACCTGCAAATGCTGTTAGCAATGCATTTTCTTTCTGATGTTTATTCTGCAACTTGTACTGTACTTAAAAACACATGCATTTCTTCTCCTGTAGTTCAACAAAGAGTACAGTTTCTATTTTTAATCAAAATCAAAGTGGGAGGTAATACTATAAAGTATAGCAAACTCCTGATTATCCATGCACGTATTATCTGGTTTGCAGATTATCCGTGCATGACTTTTTACTGTATTTTTTTTAAATACTGTATTTTGTATTGTTATGAAAAAAATTATTTATTTTTAAACGTGCTAATGTGAACTGCACTTAGAAACTAGCACAATAGAGTAACCTTCACTCACAACCCACTCCCCTGACGTGTTTAACGGTACCAACCAACATTCTGAAAATACAATACAATTTTGGAAATTTCCATGAGTCACTGAAAGTTTGTTGTTGTAGTTTGAAACCACGGATATACTGTGGCAGTGGTTAGTAGTGTGGTCATCGATTATTTGTCATCGCTGGTTATAAGTGTGGACATCAGTGGTTACTAGTGTAGTTGTCGCTGGTTACAACGGCCATTTTGAATAACTGTTGTAACCAGAGTCGTCATGGCAGAAAATAGTCCCATTTTTCTTTTTTCATCTTTACGAGTAAAATAAAATGATAATTACGACTCGCACCTAAATACATTTAATATAACATTTTATGAATATTTGTTGCATTTAAGTTGTGTTAAAGTGGGTAAATAATACATTTCTGATCAACTTCCACGGCGCCGAATAACTTAATTGGATTATCCATGTTTTTCGATTTTCCGTGCATATTTCGGTCCTAATTAACATGGATAATCAGGAGTTTGCTGTATTTACATTTTACTGAATAAATTGGAGAAAATGTTTTTAATATCTCACCTCATAAAGTTGTGTGTTTTTACGATACTGGTTTCAAAAGTAAATTCTACTTCCATCTTCAGTCAATTTCAACTGTCAAAATTTTGCTGTTAACACCATCTTCTGAACTGCCATCTGGTGTCGATTTTATGAACTAGGAGGTCAAATTATTCTCATCAAGAATTTCAAAATTAGTGGCTCTATATTTATTCTTCTGAATGTATATCTTTTCACAAAGTGTTAATTCCAAAGGCTTCTTTAAGTGTCAAAAGTTCAGTTTCTCTTCCAATTTTGTGATTCTGTAGCAAATTAAGAGCTGCAATTGCCGATTTTTCAATTTCACAATTTTTAATATTTTTAAAGTACTCTTTCGTACAAGTTTCTAAATTCCTTTTTAGTTTTTCCTATATATATATATTTTTTGTTGCAGTCACTGCAACTAATTTCATAAATTTTAGATTTTTTACCATCTGCGACATTAACTTTTTTATTAGCTATTAGTAGATTAACCCATTCGCTTCAGGTTTAAATGCTCAATGAATTTTCCCAGAAACCAGATTTCAGTTACCGTAAATTATATTGTCTATTTTAAGACATTCATAACAAGCAAAATATAACGGTACTTGAGATCACAATACGGGCAAAGACCAAAACACATTCCTCTACTATTCATAAATGTTAACAAAAGATTACCCTGCCAAGGTATGTACAAAATATATAACAGCAGAGTTAAGCGAGTGTACCTCTCTTCTGAGTTGAAGGTCATTTAATTTAACTGGCGGCGAGTCTAACTCGTCTTTTGAGGCGAATGGGTTAACCAGACTAAATTTGTTAATCAGTGCTAATGTAGTATTGAATTTGTTAATTTTTTTTTTTTTAATTTTCTATGTGTTCCAGGGTGTTAAGTAATTTTCTTGAATTGTTTCTTTTCTTTTGAATCAGGTTGTAGAGTGGTGTATTCTTTTAAGTCTTTTTTGTTGTTTTGAACCTCTTTAACTTATTTATTATCTTCTTTCCAAAACCATTTGACGTAGCTGTGTTTAAAATGTGATTGTATTCTTTCTTAAAATTTTCTTCACTTAATGGGATGTTTGTTAATCTGCATATTAAACTGTTGAATATTGCATGTTTATGTGCAATATGATTAAAACTTGAAGATTTAATGTAATTATCTGTATGGGTATCTGTCCTGTGTACATTGAATTCAATCTTTTGCTGATGTTCTTTCCTATATTCAGGTCCAAAAATGGGATTTGATTATGCATGAAAACATGCAACTTTATGAGGTGAGATATTAGAAAATTTTCTCCAACTCATTCAACTATAAGAATAGTTCCATCTTCTTTTTCATCTTCTTCCTTTCAAGTGGTAGACCTAGTGGTCTGTTATGGTCTCAATCCAACGTTTGAAGGGTCTGCCCAAAGATCTCTTGCCTGGTGGCTGGTAATTTAAGATTTGACGTATTCTTGTTCTGCTCATTATTCTTGCGTGAGATTTCCAGTTGTTTCTGTATTTTTGTACATATTCCATGACTGATTCTGTTTGTAATTCTTTGAGAATCTCAGAATTCCTTTTATGGTCTGTTCTTGAGTAACCTGCACTATGTCTCATAAATTTCATTTCTACCGCAGTTAGTCTTTGTTCATCTACACTACGTTGTCCAGGCCTCACTGCTATAACATAATATGAGTGGCCAGTGTTTTATAAATTCTAGTTCGTGTGTGTTGCTGTACTGTGTTTGGCTTGAAAATATTATTTATAATTCCTGTTACTCTGTTAAATTTTATAATTTTTTTACTAAAATCTTTTTCCTCTTCGTATATAACTTGGTATCTGAGATAGTTAAATGTGTTGGTTTGTTGTAATATTTCATTATTAGAATAGTTCCATTTGAAGAAAAATCCTGTGCTTTGACCAGGAATCGAACCCTGAACCTCATGAACTGTGGTCAGAAGCTCTAACCACATCCCAGGAGCCTAACTAACTAACTCACTGGCACTGTCGAACCCATAGGTTCATGGCTGTGCGAACATAAGCTTTCCATACATCCCTATCCTGAGCTAATGTTTTCCAATCATTCCCTGTATAATCGACTACCTCAAATCATTGTTTTTTTTCTGATTTTCCTACAGGAAGCTTCCATGCATCTCTTTCATTTGTGCCACATGTCCTGCCTTATTGCAGTCTACGAGACTAAAATGTTCTTATTATATCTGGCTTTCTATAAAGACCATGTAGGTCACTGTTATGTAGTCTTCTCCATTCACCTGTCTGTTCATCTCTCTTTGGTCCAAAATTTTTCATAAGAACTTTATTCTCAAATACTCGTAATCTCCTTTCCTCCATTAAAGTAACAGTCCATGTTTCGCACCCATATAATATAACTGGTAGAATAATGGTTTTACACGAGAGTTGGGGCATAAATCATGGCAACTTTTTTTTTTTTGGAGAATTTGAGCATGGGTGAAAAATCAAAATATACATATGAAAGAACAAGGGATAAACAAAATTTAAGGAATTTAACAAACATGCCAACATTTTGCTCCTCATGTTTATTAAGGTAATTGTCATATCAATACAGTTTTCATGTTCTAGAATCATTACATCACACCTTTTTATTTTTTTCACTCTCTTTTTTTTTTTTTACTCTCTTCCTCACTCTCTCTCATTCTACAGGTCCTCAAAGTAGTTTCCTGCAATATTCACAACATGCTTCCAACAATGTGGGAGGCTCCAAATACCATCTGCTTCACCATGTGTGAATCTGGTCATCTGTTGTTGAACAGCATTTATTATATAAATTTATAAATTAATAAATTAATGAGTGATTTTAACATCTTACCTCATATTTCATGTTTTATCATAAGCATTTATTATGTCCATTCATGTCGCAAACCGTAAAAAAAGAGAGTGAAAAAATAAAAAGGTGTGATGTAATGATTCTGGAACAAAGTGGGGCAGTAATCGCCAGACTCTGAACACCACATACAAAACATTCATCAAGCCAATACTACTATACAATGGGGAGGTAATAATCACAGCAAATAACTCGAACCTGAATCGCCTAGAAGTATGCCAAAATCAGGCTTTACGGCTTATAACTGGCGCAGCAAAATCAACTCCAATCGCAGCAATGCAAGCACTAACTCAGAACCCTCCAATATGTCTAACTTTAGAGGAACAGGCAATAACACAACATGAGAAAATGTTACGATTAACAACAACAAAATGGGAAAAAAGGCAGTTACAACCAAGCAAGTTGAAAACACAAACAAGTTTCTTGTCCAAAGTAATGGAAATAAACACAGATTTGAATCTTCCTAAATCTAAAGAAAATATTTTGATCAGAGATAACCCTCTTACTTTTGAACCAATTAACATTCAGCTAAATCTAGAAGAACCAGTTACAAAATCTGAAACTCCCACACTTGTACTAAAAGCTCTAGCATTAGAAGTTGTGAATAAGAGATATCCATCAGAAGAATGGTTACATGTCTACACAGATGGATCTACTATTGATAACAACTCAGGATCAGGAATTACATGTGCATTATTTTCATTTTATCAACCAGCAGGATACCACACAACAAATTTTGATGCAGAAGTAACGGCTATTCATATTTCACTCCAACAATTACTATACAGAATAAATAAATTTCAAAATGCGGTCATACTCTCTGATTCTAAGGCAGCAATATATGCAATAAATTCACACAAAATGAAGTCAATACAAATTAAAGAGTGCTACAAAATGATTCAACAACTCCAAAAACTACAGAAAAGAATTCAATTGCAATGGATACCTGCACATTGTGGAATTGCTGGAAATGACACTGCTGATTTTCTTGCCAAAAAAGGCTCCAATTTAATTCAGAATACTACTAAAAGCTTACCTTTCACATCCATAAAAAGAATAGTTAAAAACAAATATAAAATCAAACAAAACCAAGACCTATGTAATAAAGCCAAAGACAAAAAATGGATATTTTAGTAAAGAAGCCAGATATTATTCCAGAATTTCCACGTAAAACTACAGTAGCAACATTTAGACTGCTTACAGAACATGACTATTTAGCCAAACATTTATATAAAATAGGAATCTACACGAATCCAAATTGTCCTCTATGCAATAAAGACGAAGAAATGAATGAAGAACACCTACAAACCTGTGAAGTATTACCTGTTGGATCCACAATAGAGAAATATTGGAGAGCAAGAACGCTAATGGCTTCGGTGCCAAGGCCCAGCATTTGAAAACAACAACAACAAACAACATGATTCTGGAACATGAAAACTGTATTGATATGACAATTCGCTTAATAAACATGAGGAGCAAAATGTTGGCGTGTTGTTAAATTCCTTAAAAATTTCGTCGAAAAAAAAATGTTTTTAAATTATTGTATTATCACCATTGATTAATTTTTTATCCCATGTTCTTTCATATGTATATTTTAGATTTTTTACCCACACTCAAATTCTCACAAAAAAAATAGTTGCCATGACTTATGCCCCAACCCTCATATATTTTCAGTTTAATGTTTTTTGATAGGAGTTGGGATGTCAAGAGTCCCTGTAATACATAATAGCACGCATTTCCAGAATTGAGCCTATGTTTAATTTCTTTGTGCATCTCATTCCTATTTGTGATTATGGTTCCTAGATATTTCAGTTCAGCTACTTCTCAAAATATTAATTTGTCATTAGCTATCCATTTCCATTATATAATGTATTTCTATATTTAATTTTAGGAAGTTATATTTTGAGGTTATTTTAATTATATTATTTTTGGTCTGGACATCTTACCTCAATATTAATGTTGATTTGTTCTTGGACATGTTTCAAAACAATTCTGTTTTATCGTCAGCTTTCCCAGACTGGTTTTATTTATGTTGCATTATGTTGCACCACCTGGATGTCGATGTCAGCTCCATCCTGTGGTTGGCCAAAGAACCTCCAAACAAGGTCACCCTCCATCGGAATATCAAAATTCATAACTCTGTTTCTGTTCTTCTGAATATAAATTTTTTCCCAAATAGTCAGCTCTTTTGTATTTTCTAACTGTTTTAATAATTTAGTGTCTGAATTTATATTATGTTTTTCAGACCAAACATGAGCAGCAACTGCAGATTTTTCAATTTGTCCATTTTTAATATTTCTTATGTGTTCTTTGGTTCTAATTTTTAGGTTTCTTTTTGTTTTCCCTATATATATATCTTTTCACAACCCATGCATTCAATTTGATATATTCCTGACTTTTTATTTTTATCAGTTTTTTTCATTTTTGTTGGTTTTTATTAGTTTATTTAAACTGTAGTTATTTTTTGGTGCTAATTTAATATTAAACTTCTCAAATATATTTTGAAATTTAATATGTACCCAGGGGTGATATGTGAATTTCTTATATTTTTTCATAGGTGGTTCTTCTTTTTCAAGATTACTTCTGTTTATCATTTTTTGTTTATCATACTTTTCTATCCTTTTATGTACCATTTTTTCATCAAACCCATTTTCTCTGCTACTTTGATTATGTGTTTTTTCTCATGTTTGAAATCTTCTTCGTTTAAGGGTAAGTTTACCAATCTATGAGTTAAACTATTAAATGCTGCTAATTTATGTCCAATTGGATTGAACCCTGTTGATTTTATAAAATTTTCCGTATGAGTTTCTTTCCTATGAATCTTGAATTCAATTTTTCTTTTTTCTTCGTTTCTGACCAATTTAAGATCCAAAAAAGGTATTTGTTTATTGTCTTCTATTTCTTTGGTGAATTTAATGTTTGTACTCTGTAAATTTAATAGTTTTAGGGAATCTTCTACATGTTTTTCTTTAACAATACAAATTATATCATCAACATATCTACTCCAAAATTTAAACATTGTGGGATGTGCTTTAGTGATTTTACATTCAAAATCGCTCATAAATAAATTTGCCAGGAAAGGTGATAATGGGTTTCCCATTGAGAGCCCTGATTTTTGTCTATAGAAACTCCCATTGAATGTAAAAAACATTTGGTCAAAGCATAACTTAGTTAATTTCAAATAATCTTCTTTGATCTCCCTGTCTATGTTGTTTTTTCTTAACCAATTGTTCAATATCTCCAAAGTTTTTTGTTTCGGTACATTTGTGAATAGTGAAACTACATCAAACGAAACCAACCTATCTGTGGGTTCAATTTCCACTTTTTCTAATTTCTTAACTAATTCCAATGAATTTTTAATCTGCAGACTTTCAAAATTATTAATTCTTTTAAATTGATTATTCAGCCATTTCGAAATTTTGTAGGTTGGTGATCCAATATTGTTAATTATTAACAATATTGGATCACCAACCTACAAAATTATTAACAATAATTAACAATATTGGATCACCAACCTACAAAATTTCGAAATGGCTGAATAATCAATTTAAAAGAATTAATAATTTTGAAAGTCTGCAGATTGAAAATTCATTGGAATTAGTTAAGAAATTAGAAAAAGTGGAAATTGAACCCACAGATAGGTTGGTTTCGTTTGATGTAGTTTCACTATTCACAAATGTACCGAAACAAAAAACTTTGGAGATATTGAACAATTGGTTAAGAAAAAACATAGACAGGGAGATCAAAGAAGATTATTTGAAATTAACTGAGTTATGCTTTGACCAAATGTTTTTTACATTCAATGGGAGTTTCTATAGACAAAAATCAGGGCTCTCAATGGGAAACCCATTATCACCTTTCCTGGCAAATTTATTTATGAGCGATTTTGAATGTAAAATCATTAAAGCACATCCCACAATGTTTAAATTTTGGAGTAGATATGTTGATGATATAATTTGTATTGTTAAAGAAAAACATGTAGAAGATTCCCTAAAACTATTAAATTTACAGAGTACAAACATTAAATTCACCAAAGAAATAGAAGACAATAAACAAATACCTTTTTTGGATCTTAAATTGGTCAGAAACGAAGAAAAGAAGAAAAAAATTGAATTCAAGATTCATAGGAAAGAAACTCATACGGAAAATTTTATAAAATCAACAGGGTTCAATCCAATTGGACATAAATTAGCAGCATTTAATAGTTTAACTCATAGATTGGTAAACTTACCCTTAAACGAAGAAGATTTCAAACATGAGAAAAAACACATAATCAAAGTAGCAAAGAGAAAATGGGTTTGATGAAAAAAATGGTACATAAAAGGATAGAAAAGTATAAAAAACAAAAAATGATAAACAGAAGTAATCTTGAAAAAGAAGAACCACCTATGAAAAAATATAGGAAATTCACATATCACCCCTGGGTACATAATAAATTTTAAAATATATTTGAGAAGTTTAATATTAAATTAGCACCAAAAAATAACTACAGTTTAAATAAACTAATAAAAACCAACAAAAATGAAAAAACTGATAAAAATAAAAAGTCAGGAATATATCAAATTGAATGCATGGGTTGTGAAAAGATATATATATATGGGAAAACAAAAACAAACCTAAAAATTAGAACCAAAGAAACACATAAGAAATATTAAAAATGGAGAAATTGAAAAAATCTGCAGTTGCTGCTCATGTTTGGTCTGAAAAACATAATATAAATTCAGACACTAAATTATTAAAACAGTTAGAAAATACAAAAGAGCTGACTATTTGGGAAAAAATTTATATTCAGAAGAACAGAAACAGAGTCATGAATTTTGATATTCCGATGGAGGGTGACCTTGTTTGGAGGTTCTTTGGCCAACCACAGGATGGAGCTGACATCGACATCCAGGTGGTGCAACATAAATAAAACCAGTCTGGGAAAGCTGACGATAAAACAGAATTGTTTTGAAACATGTCCAAGAACAAATCAACTTTAATATTGAGGTAAGATGTCCAGACCAAAAATAATATAATGTATTTCTATGTTTGACTATGTATGTAGTTTTATTGATATTTACTTGCAGTTCCAATTTCTTAGTGTTACTCAATAGTGTGTGCGTGTTGTCCTTTAGTATCTCCTCGCTATCGCTCAATAGTACTACATCATCATCCCATGAGCATAGTCATCATTTTTTAATTTTAGATTTAATTGATTTTAAATTTAGTTTTAAAATACAATAGGAGGTAACATTAAGAGGTTTATATTATTTTTAGTCTGATCATCTTACCTCAACATTAATATTGAGGTAAGATGATCAGACTGAAAATAATATAATTGAAATAACCTCAAAATATCACTTCCTAAAATTAAATATTAATTAAGAGGTTTATTTAATAAAGAAAATATTTGGTTATATTATTTTTGGTCTGGACATCTTACCTCAATATTAATGTTGTTGTTGTTGTTGTTTTCAAATGCTGGGCCTTGGCACCGAAGCCATTAGCGTTCTTGCTCTCCAATATTTCTCTATTGTGGATCCAACAGGTAATACTTCACAGGTTTGTAGGTGTTCTTCATTCATTTCTTCGTCTTTATTGCATAGAGGACAATTTGGATTCGTGTAGATTCCTATTTTATATAAATGTTTGGCTAAATAGTCATGTTCTGCCTCAATATTAATGTTGATTTGTTCTTGGACATGTTTCAAAACAATTCTGTTTTATCGTCAGCTTTCCCAGACGATAAAACAGAATTGTTTTGAAACATGTCCAAGAACAAATCAACATTAATATTGAGGTAAGATGTCCAGACCAAAAATAATATAATTAAAATAACCTCAAAATATAACTTCCTAAAATTAAATATTAAGATATTTGGTCTCTTATGGTTGTTTTTGTTGAACATATGTTTCAAGGCTTCTGAGCCCCATCGTCAGCGATTACAGACCAGATTAGGGACTGGTTTGTAATCGCTTAAGATGGGGCTCAGAAGCCTAGAAACATATGTTCAACAAAAACAACCATAAGAGGTAAGACCAAATATCTTAATTTTTATATTTGGTTTTCATTTTATTTTTTATTTTGGTTTTTATTTTTGATTTAGTTCATTTTAATTTTGGTTTTTATTTTATTTTTGTTTAGATTTTATGGCGACGGAGTGAGAAAGGACCTGATTCACCTGAACAAGTGCGGACTTGAGCTGATTAACAGTTTTCTGACGGAGAATAACTTTCTGACTTGAACTCTTTTATTTGTATTGCGTTTCTTGTACAAATTACTTGGCTGATTTAGTTATACAACACAGAAAGTGCATTTGAATCAATGCAATACAATTTCTTTTTGGTTCTTATTTGGCAATGAATTATAAGTCGTGTAAATATCATCTGGCATTTTAATACAATACCACAACCTCATAATCTTGTTGTTACTTACTTTTCCTTGAAGATCATAACTAAAAAACACTATGCCTCACACTTAAACTCTCCATACATCCCTATCCCGAGCTCTAATGTTTTCCAATCATTTATTTATTTATCGAATGGCAGGAACTGCCAATAATCTCTCCAGTACAAGCTGTCTTAACACTATGAGTTTTTTTTTCTCCAGTGCCACCTGTTTGTCATTCAACATTTCAGATATTCTCTCCTGGCATTGGCATATCATAACCCACTTTCTGAGGTTGGGGCACCTGGAAGGCGGGTTACGCTGCCCCAATGATATGATGGGTGATGAAGATAGAGAGGCCTTAAACCTAAACTTAATGTAATGAGGTGAATATGATATTCATAATGATGGCCAGTGATGTTCGGAGACCGTTTGGGCCTTAAAAATCCTTACAGGTGAGAAAAAACCTCACCCAGGAAACTTGTCCCGAGCGGAGATCAAACCCAGGCCCGCTGCATGATGAGGCAGCACGCTACCTCAAGACCACAGCGGTGGACCTATGAGATAAAATTGTATTACCTCAGGGGATATAGTTGTGTACCATCATCACCCTGAACTTTGCAGCGGATTCCTTTTGTCCCTTCAGTTTAACTTAATTTGTGAGATGTCCTGATTTTTTCTCATCACTTTCCTTTGGCTCTTTCTTCTGGTATTTAATGTTCAAAGCATCTGATCTCTTCTTTATATTTTCTGTCTTCCGTTTCAGATGTGCCCGAGGAATGACTGAAATTTTAATTTCTATTGCTTTGAACTTTATACGAAATATCACTACCTACTTACTCACTGACACTATCGAACCCATGGATTCATGGCCGTGCGGACATAAGCTCTCCATGCTCCCTATCCTGAGCTAATGCTTTCCAATCATTCTCTGTACAATCTACTTCCTTCAAATCATAGTTAATGTTATTCTTCCACCTCACTCTTGGTCTACCAACTGGGCATTTTCCCTCTGGTTTTCCTACAAGAAGCTTCCATGCACACCTTTCATTCCCCATACGTGCCACATGTCCTGCCCATTGCAGTCTGCGAGACTTAACTGTTCTTATTATATCTGGCTTCCTATAAAGTTCATTGTTATGTAGTCTTCTCCATTCACCTGTCTGTTCATCTCTCTTTGGTCCAAACATTTTCCTAAGAACTTTATTTTCAAAAACTCTTAATCTCCTTTCCTCCCTTAAAGTAAGAGTCCATGTTTCGCCCCCATATATATAACTGGTAGAATAATAGTTTTATATATTTTCAGTTTAACATTTTTTTAAAGGATTTGGGACATCAAAAGTCTCTGCAATGCATAATAGCACGCATTTCTAGAATTGAGCCTATGTTTAATTTCTTTGTGCATCTCATTCCTATTTGTGATTATTGTTCCTAGGTGTTAATTCCCCTCATTTGTCATTAGCTGTCCATTTCCATTATATAATGCATTTCTCACCGCTGTGGTCTTGAGGTAGCATGTTGTCTTGCCATGCAGTGGGCCCAGGTTCGATCCCCAGTCAGGGCAGTTTTTCTGGATGAGGTTTTTATCGGGGTTTTTCCTCACCTGTAAAACAAATGTCAGGAAAACTTTAAGGCGCAAACGGTCCCCGAAATCATATGGCCATCATCATCCTTATTATCATCACCACCACCACCATCATCCTTCACCGGTGTGGAAAGCAACGGGAAGCTACCACACCTACACAATTTCCTAGTAAAACTGCAAGCAAAGCATGAAAATGCTATGATTGCAGTGAAGAACCTGCCTTTGGGCAGAATTACTATGGATGGATGGAATGCATTTCTACGTGTGATCATATATTTAGTTTTATTGATATTTACTTCCAGCCTAATTCCTTAGTGTTACTCAATAGTGTGTGCGTGTTGTCCTTTAGTATCTCCTCACTAATGGCCAATAGTACTACATCATCAGCATAAACTAACAGCTCATTAATACCATTGAGTTGTAGGCCTTCCTCATCCTCTTAAGATATGATGGCATGCTTTAGTACAAAATTAAATAGTAGAGGAGATGGTGCATCTCCTTGCCTTCAACCCATTCTGGATTTCAAAGGTGTCCGAAAACTGTTTGCCTACCTGCACCCTACTAATATCACTATGAGATTTAATTTAAAATATAAATTATTATGAGTTAGGAAGCGTTGACAATATCACACATATGTGAAGAAACTATAGTGTGAAAGAAAATTTAAAAAATATGAGGCGAGTCTAAATCCCTAACTCATAATAATTTAAAGAAACCTCATAGCTTTACTTCCTTCAAATATTAAATTTGAAATATAATTCTTTACACCTCATATCCTGTCTCTAACTGAATACTTAGGATTTAATTAACAAAAGAAAGACACATTCTGTAAACCAGGAAAATTAAACAGTAAACCTGACATCCTGAGGATTTTGGGCTCTGAAGAAGTAAATTACTGTCCCCAGTTGTGGTGACATTTTGAAGCAATAATTCTCTTCATGCTTGATGTTGTAGTAACATTTTGAAGAAGGATTTGTGTCCCATAAAGAATTACTGGTTCAGGTTAGGTTTAATTTTCAGTAGAGCTGGATTCTCTTCTCAAGGTCGGAAGTTGGTACACTGGATAGGAAAACACTTTAAAATCACTGAAAACTGTTTCTTGTAGAAATAATTGTAAATTTATTCACTTTGTAGGTTCCCAGCAGATTAAGTAAATGTAAGTGGTATTATTCTTCACTATTAATTAAAATAAATTATTTTCTTTTCTGGAATCAATTATTCTTGTATTAAATATTACATTTTATCTTGAGAACTCTTCTTGCTTCCATCTTTGTGGAAAGTTGTATGCAGAATGACTAGTATAATTCTTTTATAATTTTAAAGAATATTATTACATCACATGATGTTATTTTAAATTCTATTGGTTAATAGTCCTTTAAATATAAGGTTTAAATTTGATTTGTTAAATAAGAAAGTTAATTGTTTTAACATCCAATCAGATTTTAGTTTACTTTCATTTAAAAATAAGAAGTTAAGCAGGTGTTCTTATTACAGTTATAACAGAAAGCTTTATAATTTTGACAACAATGACTTAAAACAATTTTTAAAAGCATAGTATTACAAAAACTGTTATGTAATAAATTTCCTTTAATTGTTACTGATTCATTTTTATTCAACAATGAATTATTTAGATGTTTTTCTTTATTTAAGTTATATTTAAATATTAAAAGAATTTAAAATACAAAATTATTAACTGTAACTTTCATTCAAAGTTAAAATTAGGAAACACATTATGAGGTTCTTAATTAATAAATTAATGAGTCATTTTAACATCTTACCTCATATTTCATGAAATATGAGGTAAGATGTTAAAATGACTCATTAATTTATTATGTAACTTTCATATTTATTATAATATTAAAATTCTGCTATAGCTCATAAAAGAATCTCAAACCTAACTTAGACCTCTGAGCAAAATTTATTCACCTTTTCCCATCCAAGTAATATCTCAGTTGACTTTTTTAGGAGTTAACACTTTGAGGTAATATTTAAGTAAAATTTTATCAATGCTTTTATTATTCATTTAATACATCTCAATGATGGATAAATTATATTTGAAGAGAAAAATATATTTTCAAACTGGGGTTTGAACTCAGGAGCTTTCGCTTTCTATGTGAATGATCTACCAACTGAGCTACCTGAGTATATATTTTCCCCTTCAAATATAATATTATATCACCTTATCCCATATTCTTATTATTACACACAACAACAAAGAATTACCCGCAGGCTCAAAATGTATCAATAATTGTGTTTTCGGACTCGCAGAAGGCAAAAACGATGTTAGTTTTTTCCAATCACCTAACCAGAATCAGATATTTCGATGACTATCTTTAGCAGAAGTGATCGTTTGTGAGAGTCGAAGGTGCTATTGTCTCCCAAACTGGTCACCCTTCTTTTTCTTTTGCACGGTTTTATTACTCTTGGGGATTGTTAAACCCTCAGGTATACAAAATTTCCTGATTGCCACTGTCAAATATGTGAAGTAGTGGCTTGTAATACCTCGTTCTGTGCAGGTCGTCTTACATTACGAGTTAATCATTGTGGTTGTGAAGTGTCGATATATGCATTATTGTGTATCATTATAAAGAAATTGAATTAAAACATTCTACTATAATATATATTAATATGTAAGTTTTAGTGTTTTTATAATTTTGCAATATCTCACTGCTGTAAGAATTCTCCTAATTTATTCTGTTACGTATGTGGAGAGTATTGTACAAAATCTCAGCACAGAACCATCACGCCACTAGTTATAAAGGTATACCATTTATATTTCGGTAACTATAGTAAATTTGGAGATACTGATAAATATTGGCCCCCAATTCTTGCTGTACAAACTGCCAAAGGATTTTAATAGGATGGTTAAAAGGATCGCATTTGCCATTCCAGTGTTGTGGAGGGAACCTACGGACCACATCACTGACTGTTATTTCTGTATGGTCAGTATATCTGGTTTCACTTAAAAAAATAAGCATTCAGTATCCAAATTTACAGTCAGCTATGCGACCTGTTAAACATAGTGATTCTTTGCCAATTCCCAAACCACCTGAAAAATGGACTTTGGAGGAAGAAAATACATCTATCTCCTGGCACTAGTTCCTCAACTGGTGACAGACCATCCCTATGTGATCCGACTTCAATGTATCTCAAGAACCATATTTGATATCACAAGCTGAATTAAATGATCTTGTAAGAGACTTGAAACTAAATAAACACTTGACAGAGATTTTATCATCTGAATTTCAGGAATGGAACCTATTACAACCAGGCACAAAAATCACTTACAGAAAACGGGAATTAAATCTGTCACCACTCTTCACAGAAAATGAACAGTTGGTTTACTGCAATGATAATAGTGGGCTAATGGTTCAATTGGGAAGAAAACATAGTCCTCAAGAATGACATCTCTTCATAGACTCGTTGAAATTGAGTTTAAAGGCCATTCTTTTGCATTATGGGAATGTATATAGGTCTGTGCCAGTTGCCTATTCCATTACTATGAAGGAAACATACGACAGTGTAAGAACAATTCTTAAGGCTTTGAATCATGCAGAACATGGTTGGCAGATTTGTGCACATCTAAAAGTAAGAGGGATGCAGCCAGGATTCACAAAATGTTGCTGTTTCTTGTGTGAGTGGGATAGTCGTGATAAGCATAATCATTATGAAATTAGGGAGTGGCCATCAAGAGAAAAAGTGTGAAAAACCCAGTGCTTGTTGATGCAATTAAAATATTTTTGCCAACATTACACAAACTGGGATTGATGAAGAACTTTGTGAAGGCAATAGACAAATCAGGCAGGGCTCTTCAATATTTAAGGGTGAAATATCAAAGGTTAAGTGAGGCTAAACTAAAAGAAGGCATTTTTATAGGTCCTCAAATATGCAATCTCCTTGATGATGCTGTATTCACGAGGACTCTCACTCCAGTTGAGAAAAATGCCTAGCTTGCCTTCAAATCAGTATGCATGAATTTTCTGGGAAACTATAGAGCAGAAAACTACAGAGACTTGTTGAGGGCTTACAAATTAATGGGATGCAATATGTCCCTTAAGATACACTTTCTGCACTCACACTTGGATTTTTTTCCACTGAACTTGGGTGACGTCAGTGATGAACATGGCGAAAGGTTCCACTAAGACATTTTAGAAATGGAAAGACATTACAAAGGGAAATCAATTACCAACATGCTTTCTGATTACTGCTGGCAGCTTATCACAGATGTTTTGAAGTCATATTATCAATGTAAGTCATCCAGGAAGAAGTTTTCAAAGGTGAGATTTTTGCTACAATTTAAGCACGTGTTGTAACATAACTACTTATTTATCCTTCTTAGAAAAAAAAAATTAACTTTTTGGATCTTATATGATTTGGTTTTACATAGATCAATTACTTCTAGCAATATTATTGCAAAAAAATTGAAACTAAGTGTAGATTAGCAATAATATGCGAAATATAATGAAAAAATCAACACGTCCTCGCAAAAAGCTTGTGATAGAGAAAAACGGACTTCAAATTTGAAATCAGCTCATGCCAATTAACTAAAATCACCTATTTTCATTTCTGTGAGCGACAATTTCAAATTTGTTGTGTGTTATTAGACCAGTTTTGGGACCTTATTCGGTTCCATCCTCAGTAGTTTCCCAACCATTATGTCGTCCTGAGGAATATGAGGTGAGATGATAAAATTTTACTCAAATAATACCTTAGGTAAAATCAAATGTTTCTTACCGCTCATACAAATCTTCTAAGTAGATCGCAATTTTGAGACCATAATGGTCTCATCTTCAGTACGTTTTTGGCGACTGATGTTATGTTGATCAGAAGAAACTCTTCTTCTTCCATCTGTTGCTAGAGTTTCTTCCGATCGACATAACATCAGTCGCCAAAAAAGTACTGAAGATGAGACCGTTATGGACTCGAAATCGTGATCTACTTAGAAGATTTGTATGAGGAGAGGTAAGAAATATTTGATTTTACCTTAAATGAAACCTCATAGTGATTAATTTTGTAAAAGTTAAAAATACCTTAGGTTTTTGTACAGAACCAGAGACATCATCATCAACAATCACAGATTAAGCCCATGTGGCTTTTTCCAGTCTCATAGATTCTCATTCAAAAGTTGGATCCATCTCTTCTTCGGTCTACCAACATTCCTGCGTCCTTTTGGTTTGTATTTAAGTATAATTTTGGGAATGCAATCATCTTCCATTCTTTGAAGATGTTCTTTCTATTTTTTTCTAGATTTTTTTATTCTATCTAAGAGTTTAAAGATATTTAGCTCATTTCTAATATCTTCACTTCTTCTCTTATCTAGAAGTTTGCAACCAGCCAAACTTCTCACAAATTTCATTTCAGCTGCTTCTATGATCTTCTCTTCTCTTTTAGTTCTTCTTCTTCACTTCCTGGTTTAGGCAAGAGTTGCCTGTTCCGTCTTCACTAATAGATCTAAGACCATCTCTTCCGAGGACGTCCGACATCTCTTCTTCCTCTTGGAAAATAATGGAAGATCTTATTTGGTAATCTTCTTTCTTCCATTCTTTCTACATGTTCTTTCCATTGTATCTTGTTGTTAAATATCTTTTCTTTTATGGAGTAGATCTGCAGTTCTTCACGGATATCCTCGTTTCTTATCTGGTCCATTCTAGTGCAGCCTTTTACTCTTCTTAAAAATTTCATCTCGGCTGCTTGGATTTTACTTTCTTGTTTTGGTAGTGGTAATCCAAGATTCACTCCCATACAAAAGGACAGGGACAGCCATTGTTTTATTTAATTTTGTTTGTTTATGGGCTTTATTATTCAATGTTCTATTTATTGTACCACAAATAGCTTGAAACTGATGTGTTTTGTGTTCAATATCTTTATCATATCCATAGCTGATGTCACATCCTAAATATTTAAAGTGGGATACTTGTTCAATAATTTCGTCTCTAATTAATATTTTTGCACGCAGAGTATTTCTTCCACAAAATGCCATTACTTTTGTTTTACTTATTGAAATTTTAAAATTATAATCGCTACATATTGCATTTAGTTTGTAAGCAGCCAATTGTAACAGATCTTCATCATGGTGTAGTAAGACCAAATCATCGGCGAAAAGTAAGTTATTAATACTTGAGTTATTGTTCAATCTAAGGCTATTGTCCATTATAATTTTCCATTGTTTCATAATGTCGTCGATATATATATTAAAAAGAGTGGGTGATAGACTACAACCTTGTCTAACTCCTTGATTTATTAAAATTTCTTCTGACCTTTTTCCATCAGTTTTTATCACAACTTTAGTTTCTTCATATAAGCCTTGGACTGATTTTATTAGATGGTGTGGATATCCTCGTTCCTTCATTATTTCCCATAGTATAGATCTATTTACTCTGTCAAAGGCCTTTTCAAAATCAATGAACAACAAGTATGTTGGCAGGTTAAATTCTCTTCTCTTTTCAATTAGTCTCTTTATAATAAACACATTATCACTACAGGATCTTCCTTTTCTGAACTCTGCTTGTTCTTCTTCTAAGAGTGTGTCAGATATCTTCTTCAATCTATTATTTATTATTTTTGCATATCATTTATAAGTGGAGTTCAATAAGCTGATACCTCTATAATTTTTACTATCTAATCTATTTCCTTTTTTGAAGAGGGATATGACTTCACCTATCTTCCAATTTTCAGGTATTTTACATGTCTTCCAACATTCGTTTATTAAGTTTAATAATCTTATTTCTGCAAATAAACCTGCATACTTTATCAGTTCATTGTTTGTACCATCTATACCTGGTGCTTTTCTATTTTTCATTTCTTTCAATGCCTCTCTCATTTCGCTTAGAGTAATTCTGTCTATTTCTGATTTATTTTCACTTTCAGAAGGGCGTTCTATAACTAATTCTTCTTCGTTACACCATAATTCTCTGTAGTGATTCTCCCATGTCTTCAGATCAATGGTATTTAGTTTTGCAGTATCTTTTTCTGTTGTATTTAATTGTTTCATTACTTTAAATGCTAACGATTGTCTGCCATGTACATCGTGCTCTATTTTGGAAATAAATCTTTCCCAGGAATCTTTATAAGCTGTTCGAGTTATTTGTTTTGCTCGATTTCTTTTTTGTTTATATATAGTTCTAGATTCTTCAGTTTTCTTTTGTAAGTACTCTAAATAAGCTATTTTTTGTCTCGCACAGCTTCCTCTATTTCGTCATTCCATATCTTTAATCCTCTTTTGTTGCGAATCTTTTTCTTCTTTCCTATAGCTTCATTTGCAGCATTTATAATACATGTATAACTGTAGGCTTTCACGGCCGGCGTCTTGATCCCTATTAGGTTCGTCTTCCGGGCATATAGGCCGTGGTCCAGTCGTTCTTCTACTCGACGTTTCGTCTACTGCTGCGGTAGACATCTTCAGGAGATACTGCGTGCTCTCTGTGAACTCCTCGACAGTCGGCTGCAGACTGGCTGGTCGTTGGAAACTCCCTCCCTATTTATAGGCACGCCCCTGGTGGAGAGGCGGTTTACTACGCGGTCCGTGTTGCGTGCTGTTTTGTCCAGGCTGTCGCTAGCAGAAGTCATAGGCTTCATTGTCGTATTGTGCAGTGCCGGGATCCAGATTTTGTTTATCTTCATGGTTTCTTCTTTTTTGTTAAAGGAATTTTTGTGTTTATATATTTCAATGGCTTCTCTGTACAGTCTGGTGTAATAATGTGATGTTTGGGACAATACCTGTGTTTCTTCGAATCTTATTATATGTTCTTGGTTGTTCATCCAGTGTTCCGCTACGGCTGATTTTCCTTTTGTTTTAGTCTGCAATGCCTCTTGTGTTCTTGCAATCTTGTGGTAACCATTCTTTTTGTTGTGCCGATATAAACCTGTCCACAACTGCAAGGGATGCGATATATACCGGCAGTACTTAACGGATCTCTTGTATCTTTGGCTGGGCGCAGTATATTGCTGATTTTTTGTGTTGGCTTGTAGGTTGTAGATATGTTATATTTATTTAATATTCGACCAATTCTCTCCGTTATTGTCTTGATATATGGCAGATACACCTTACCCTTTGCCTCCTCCTTGTTCCCGTTTTCGGATTTGTATTTATTGGGATTTATGGCTCGGCGAAAATCTGTTTTGCTGTATCGATTGGATTGAAACGCTGCTTGGAGATGATTAATTTCTTCTTGTAGATACTGTGGTTCCGAAATCCTTTTGGCTCGTTCCACCAGGGTTTTAATTATTCCGCGTTTTTGTCTGGGATGATGGTTGGACCGCTTATGTAGGTATCTGTCTGTGTGAGTCTTTTTCCTGTATACCTTGTGTCCAAGTGTCATGTCTTGTTTTCGAATTACTATTGTTTCGGCCATTGGATCACCTACATATATGAACTCGCCAAGTTTCTCGCCTCACTATTGAAACCGTATATTGGAAAAACTGACACGTTTGTAAAAGACTCCACGCACTTCATAGAAAAAATAGACGCTCTGAAACTCAAGCCAAACGATAAAATAATAAGCTTTGATGTGGTTTCTTTATTTACTAAGATACCTATCCCAGACACTATGACATACTTGCAAGAACTCTTTCCCCCAGACATAGTAGCGCTGTATAACATATGCCTCACAGAAACATATTTCCAATGGAGAGGAATATTCTATGAGCAAATAGATGGCGTGGCCATGGGAAGTCCATTAAGCCCCGTAATAGCCAATTTTTACATGGAAAAATTTGAAAAATAGGCCTTGGAGAATGCTACATTAAGACCTTCAGTTTGGCTGAGATATGTGGACGACACATTCGTCATTTGGGAGCATGGTGAAGAAGAACTTGATAACTTCAGGCAACATTTAAATGGAATTTGTCCCAGCATCCAATTCACCCTGGAAAGAGAAGAGAACAACAGTCTACCGTTTTTGGATGTTTTAATAATCCGAAAACAAGACATGACACTTGGACACAAGGTATACAGGAAAAAGACTCACACAGACAGATACCTACATAAGCGGTCCAACCATCATCCCAGACAAAAACGCGGAATAATTAAAACCCTGGTGGAACGAGCCAAAAGGATTTCGGAACCACAGTATCTACAAGAAGAAATTAATCATCTCCAAGCAGCGTTTCAATCCAATGGATACAGCAAAACAGATTTTCGCCGAGCCATAAATCCCATAAATACAAATCCGAAAACGGAACAAGGAGGAGGCAAAGGGTAAGGTGTATCTGCCATATATCAAGACAATAACGGAGAGAATTGGTCGAATATTAAATAAATATAACATATCTACAACCTACAAGCCAACACAAAAAATCAGCAATATACTGCGCCCAGCCAAAGATACAAGAGATCCGTTAAGTACTGCCGGTATATATCGCATCCCTTGCAGTTGTGGACAGGTTTATATCGGCACAACAAAAAGAATGGTTACCACAAGATTGCAAGAACACAAGAGGCATTGCAGACTAAAACAAAAGGAAAAATCAGCCGTAGCGGAACACTGGATGAACAACCAAGAACATATAATAAGATTCGAAGAAACACAGGTATTGTCCCAAACATCACATTATTACACCAGACTGTACAGAGAAGCCATTGAAATATATAAACACAAAAATTCCTTTAACAAAAAAGAAGAAACCATGAAGATAAACAAAATCTGGATCCCAGCACTGCACAATACGACAACGAAGCCTATGACTTCTGCTAGCGACAGCCTGGACAAAACAGCACGCAACATGGACCGCGTAGTAAACCGCCTCTCCACCAGGGGCATGCCTATAAATAGGGAGGGAGTTTCCAACGACCAGCCAGTCTGCAGCCGACTGTTGAGGAGTTCACAGAGAGCACGTAGTATCTCCTGAAGATGTCTACCGCAGCAGTAGACGAAACGTCGAGTAGAAGAACGACTGGACCACGGCCTATATGCCCGGAAGACGAACCTAATAGGGATCATTTATAATACATGTTTTCATATTTTCCCACTCTTCATTTAGATTATCATTAATTGCTTTTCTTTCTAAGTGTTCTTGTAGCCTTTTTTGGTAAAATTGTCTTATACTTTCTTCTTCTAGAAGATATACTTTAAAAACCTCTTCTTTTATTCTTTCTTGAGTTTTCGGTTTCTTCCATTTGGCTATTATAAGTATCGTGGCTACCAATAGATAGTGGTCTGTATATATGTCACATCCTCTGTATACTCTTACATCTTGTATTTGATTCCTGAGTCTATCATTAATCATTATGTAATCTATTAAAGATCTTTGGTTTCTAGCGCACCATGTATACTTGTGTATGTCCTTTTTCCTATAGAAAGTATTCGTGATTTTTAGTTTATTATAGGTAGCAAATTGTCAAAGTTCTTCCCCGTTTCCATTTATTACATCTTCTCCAAACATACCTACTATTCCTGGGATTGGGAGATTACCAACTCTGGCATTTAAGTCACCTCCTAAGATGATACTTTCTGTGTTTTTAATACCATTTATTTCTTCTTGTAATTTATCATAGAAAATAACAGTGTCTTCAATTTTCCCTTCTTCTGGTGCATACACTCCTACAATGTTTAAGTAATTCCGATCTATTTTCAACCTTACTGTTATTATTCTCTCATCCACATATTTGTAGCTTATTTTTGATCTCCATTTGCTATTAATTAGTATAGCTACACCACTGCAAGCTGTTCTATCTTGAGGTACTCCACTGTATATTAGTATATAATTACCAATATCTTTTATTCCTTTCAACTTCTTTTTTGTTTCAGTAAGTATTGCTATATCAATATTTTGATTATTTAGTTCTTCTTCTTTTGTGTTTAGTCCTCTGACATTCCAAGTTCCCACTTTAATCCGATCCTTTATACCAAATCGTTTGTCCTTAATTCTACACTGAGGTCGTCTTTGGTTAAGTCCGTCCGAGTTTCCATTGTGAAGAATACGAGTAATATGTTTTCCTCTGATCGCGGTACCAACGCTATGCAGAGTAGACCATTGGTTGGGCTGCCACCTCAAAGCTTTAGGTCCAGCTTCTGGATGTACTAACCCATCTAGAGGGTTGCCACTTCCGCCGTGATGAAGGACTCCTTCTGTGCCGAATCTGCCGTTGAGGTCTTCACCGTAACCCTGGCTAGGGGCCCTTACAGAGTACTATCAGTCAGAGCCAACTGAACCCTGGATTTTTACGAGGTTGTTACTCCTCCCCCTCCTCCTTTCTTATCCAGGCTTGGGACCGGCCATGGCGGAGTTTTCTCTTTTAGTTAAAACCCAAAATTCACTACCATACAATAGTAAGGGGACTGCCACTACTTTATAAAATTTTAGTTTTGTTTCTTTTCTTGTGCTTTTAAATATCCTTTTGATTGTTTCACATATATAATTTAAATTTATTAAGTTTGTTAAATAGATCTTCATTTTTAAAATAGGAGATTTCATAACCCAGGTATTTAAAATGGTTCACTTGTTCAATGGGTTTCCCCTCCAGAATTATTTTAGCTCTTACGGTATCTGATCCCTTAAAAGCTAGGATTTTCATTTTACTTATTGATATTTTGAAATTATATTTCTGTACAATGTTATTTAACTGAATTGATGGACAAGATATGCTGGTTGCTTAGTATGATTTGGGAAAAAGAAGCTCTTCCAGATGAATGGAAGGAATCAATTATCATACCAATTTATAAGAAAGGAGTTAAAACTGATTACAACAACTACAGGGGCATCTCATTACTTCCAACTTCGTACAAAATTCTAACAAATATATTAGTAAGCAGACTTACTCCCTATATTGATGACATTCTAGGAGATCATCAATGTGCATTTAGAAGAAACAGGTCTACAACAGATCAGATTTTTAGTATAAGACAGATTTTAGAAAAGAAATGGGAATATAATGGTACTGTACATCAACTATATGTAGACTTCAAAAAAGCATATGATTCAATTAAGAGGGAGAAATTATATAGTATCCTGCTGGAGGTCGGTATTTTCTAAAAAGTTTAGTGTAGACGGATACGAGATGTTGTCCTAAATGTCATAACGGATAGGTTGCGTGTAGGCAAACAGTTTTCAGACACTTTTGAAATCCACAATGGGTTGAAGCAAGGAAATGCACTATCTCCTCTACTATTTAATTTTATACTAGAGCATGCCATTAAATCTTTAAGAGAATGAGGAAGGCTTTAACTCTATGGTATTAATAAGCTATTAGTTTATGCTGATGATGTAGTACTACTGGCCGATAGCGAGGAGATACTAAAGGCCAACACGCACACACTATTGAGTAACACTAAGAAATTAGGACTGGAAGTAAATATCAGTAAAACTAAATATATGGTCACACGTAGAAATTCAGTATATAATGGAAATAGACAGCTAATGACAAATGAGGGAAATTTTGAGGAAGTGGCTGAATTCAAATACCTAGGAACAATAATCTCAAATAGGAATGAGATGCACAAAGAAATTAAACATAGGCTCAATTCTGGAAATGCATGCTATTATGCATTGCAGAGACTTTTGATGTCCCAACTCCTTTCAAAAAAACGTTAAACTGAAAATATATAAAACTTATTCTACCAGTTATATTATATGGGTGCGAAACATGGACTCTTACTTTAAGGGAGGAAAGGAGATTACAAGTATTTGAGAATAAAGTTCTTAGGAAAATTTTTGGACCAAAGAGAGATGAACAGACAGGTGAATGGAGAAGACTAAATAACAATGAACTACATGGTCTTTATAGGAAGCCAGATATAATAATAACAGTTAAGTCTCATAGACTGTGATGGGCAGGTCATGTTGCGCTTATGGGGAATGAAAGACGTGCATGAAAGCTTCTTGTAGGAAAGCCAGAGGGAAAACGCCCAGTTGGTAGACCAAGAATGAGGTGGGAGAACAACATTAACTATGATTTGAGGGAAGTAGATTATACAGGGAATGATTGGAAAGCATTAGCTCAGGATAGGGATGTATGGAGAGCTTATGTCCGCGCGACCATGAACCTATGGGTTCGATTGTGCCAGTGAGTAAGTAAGTAAGTTATTCAACTGAAAGAGCGATTTCTGTAGACCATCTTCTGAACTAGATATTAGAACTTGGTCGTCTGCAAAAAGTAAGGTATCTTAACATCTTATTTCTTATTTTGAAATGTGAGTCCAAATTTATCTGCCAATTATATATGATATCGTCAATATAAATATTAAAAAGGGAGGATGAAAGTGGACATCCCTGTCTTACACCTCTCTTTATTGTTGTGGTTATATTGTTTTTATTTTTGCCTCCAGTTTCTATTATTTTATTTTCTACATATAGACTTTTTATTGCACTTCTCTTTCATTATATTCCACAATTTATTTCTGTTAACTTTGTCAAACGCCTTTTCAAGATCTATGAATGCCATAAAAGTTGGTAGATTATATTCTCTATGTTTCTCAATTATTTGATTGATAGTGAAAATGCAATCTGAACAGGATCTGCCTTTCCTGAATCCGTTCTGGGCTTCTAGAATAATACTTTCCATAATTACATTTAAACAATTTTTCAGTATAGTTGCATACATTTTATAACTGGTACCCAAGATATTTATGCCTCTATAATTTTCACAATCATGACGATCTCCTTTTTTATAAAACCAGAGACATCTGGTTAAAATTAAAATCAAATGAATCGTGAATTCTTCTTACCTAATACACCTATGTTTTTTAACACAGAACTGCAGTATCGGAAAACATATCATTCCCATCATCAACTGTTTTCACGACTGTCGATTCTTCAGTATGCCAGTCATTTTATAAACTGCCATCTGGTGTTGATTTGAAGAACTTTGTAATCAAATTCATGGTTCTCGTATGGTTTTTTTGAATGTATATCTTATATGAATCTGGTTCAAATCCCGATTCAGGCATATATTTTTCTCTTCAAATAAAATGCCTTGGTTACCTACTAAATGTCTCTTTGAGGCAATGTGTTGATCACATGTCAGTCACTATGTAGTCCCTTTCAATACCATTTCTAATTTCACAAAATGTGCATGTTGATTGAAAAAACAGTATATTAAATATTGAAAAATACAAAGGAATGTGAAATTTTCATTGAAATATGAATATTTTGTTAAAATATTATGAAATATGAATTTGTTTTAGTCCCTTTTGATTCAACACATCAGAAAATGCAAAAATTCTTTGTCTCAATGCTCTCTGACAAGGAAACTGTCAACCATTGCACGCCGAAACCAACCTTGAAATTTATTCCAGAGAAGCATTGTGATGTACAAAAAGGTTTTTTGCCATTTTTACTGGAAGACACTAAAATCCAACACCATGTCTCTCATTTAAATCCAACACCATGTCTCTCATTTAAACTATAGGGAAGTAATACAACTCCTGTATTGGCAGACTGGATAACCCTCTCTACTTGCTGTCTGTGCATCTCTCCACTCTGCTCTTAACTCATGCATGGATGTACATCTGTTCTGTACAGTGGGTTGCTATTGTTGGATTCTGGCTTTGATTTCTGTGCCTTGCGGTTAAAAGAGGCAGATAATGTTTTGAACATAGCCTCAGTACATCACAACGCTTCTTTGGTAGAAATTTCAAGGTAGGTTTCAACATACAATAGTTGAGTTCTTTTGTAATTAACAGTTTAAAACATGAAATTTTATATAATTGAATAGTTGCCCTAAAAAGAGATATAACCCATACCTACAAATTGTTGTGAAAACAAAAAATGCATAATGTTCATTTTGAGGCTATTATCTTTATTATATCATATACACTTTAATATTTCATCCTATTGTAACCATATACAGCCAATTTGAATGCAAAATAACATGCTAATAACTAAATATCCATCCATAGTAATTCTGCCCGAAGGCAGGTCCTTCACTGCAATCATAGCATTTTCATGCTATGCTTGCAGCTTTACTAGGGAATTGTGTAGGTGTGGTAGCTTCCCGTTGCTTTCCACACCGGTGAAGGATGATGATGATAATGATAATGGTAAGGATGATGGCCATATGATTTCAGGGACCGTTTGGGCCTTAAAGTTTTCCTGACATTTGTCTTACAGGTGAGGAAAAACCCCGATAAAAACCTCACCCAGAAAAACTGCCCCGACCGGGGATCGAACCCGGGCCTGCTGCGTGACAAGGCAGCACGCTACCTCGAGACCACAGCGGTGGACAACTAAATATTAACAATTTAATACAGAATTTTGTGCAAAAACAATCTATATCTATAGTGTGGAAAAATTATCTAATGCATATTTAATTAAAAATGTTATAATAAAATTTCTAACAATCAGTTTTCAATATTTATTTTTCATTTAATGTTATTTCGTTACATTCTTTGTGTCTTTCTTATTCCCACTCAGTTTCTCTAAAATTCTGGTTAGATTTCACTGATCTGTGGTCAAATGAATTTGCGCATGTGCAATAATTGTTTTTCTGCACTGCTACTCATGACTTGACTGTTTCCACCATTTTGTTACATATAGATCACTATTCACTTGAAAGCCAATTTTTAAAACTAAATAAAACAGGTCTGGAAGAGAGTATGGATAATTTTACATCCACCATGCCATGATATTCTCCAAATAGATCACTAATCCATTGAAAAGTCAATTTTGGATTTTTTTTTGGTTAGATCTCTTTTCTCTATTCAATTCCTTATTTTGGTCATTAGCATTGCATTTCAAATCTGGACGTGAAAAGCCTGGCAAATTTTGCCATAAGGTCTCTTTTTAGGCTTGAGGTTCTTTTAAGATATTATTTTAGTTCCCTTCTGAATGAACCCATGCTCAGGATTTTTATAATCTGAAAAATTCATTGATTTTGACTGAGTTTGAACCTTGGAATCACATAGAGCGATGCTATGTTCTAGTTGTAATATTGTTTGCATGTGCACTGGACCCATGTTCAATCCCTGCTCTAGAAAAGTTTTCTTGATGACATTTTCATTTTTCTGCAGGAATTTTCCTAACCTGCAAGACAAAGGTCAGGAAAATTTCATCATCCTCTTTTCAGAAGGTCGATTCCAAATATGCCTCCAACCATCTCTATCTTCCCATGCTTTGCTTCTTTTTTAGTTCTTCCCAGTCATATCCTCTCTCTTGTAAACTTATCTTCACTTGATTAATCCATCTTTCTCGTGGTCATTTTCCTTGTGTCTTGAGATTTAACAGTCTTTGTGGTAGTCTTTCCCTTTCCATTCTTTACAAATGTCCAACCCATTTAGTCTACTTGTTTCTATGTTTGTTGTTAAATTTTCTACGCTTAATGTCTCTCTGATTTTGTCATTTCTTATTCTCTCTCTCCTTGTTTTATGTACCATTCCACATATGAATTTCATTTCTGTTGCTTGGACTCTACTCAAGTCCTTGTTTGTATGTGTCCAAGTCTCAGCTGCATGTGTTAGAACTGGTTTGAAGTAAGTTTTATACATTGCCATTTTACTCTTGATGGGTATATCTTTATTCCAGATTAATTATTTAGTTAAATTATAGACTTTTAAAATTTAATGCTTAAATAGTGTATGATGACCATTTGACATCACAACCATCCTGAAAGTCATGGAATGTCGGGGATTGAAATGGCAGATCAGTAACTTGAATGGGTGCTTTCCATTGTTTCATATTATGAAACCACTGGAGAAGATATAAATAAAGTGATCCCACTACAGGGGTCCCATGAAGTGATGGGTGTTTTAAGGCTCCCATTTTTACAGGCAATCACCAGGTTTTCAGTTATGCATGATGTGCTCTAGAAGGTTTAGGGCAGTTAATTTCAGCTAAACTTTACAACCTGTGACGTGACTTTTTAATTCCTTCATAAACTCCTGTCAAATTTTATTCTTAGGGTTTTATTTTTCAAATTATTTCCCACCATTTACAATGATTTTTACATCTATTGTAATGATTATTCCATTATATTTTTCTATGGTATTTAACTACATACGTAGCATGAAGACATGGCAGCCATATTGATTTTAATAAATATTCTATGCAACAACAAAGACATGTTCGAGTGCAGCCAATTAGAGTACGTACACATATATTTCAGAACTTACTATTTATTTTTGGGCATTGCTTTCTTTGACAAGTTAGAGTGCTTAAATTATGTTACGTTAGCTTTTAGGTTTGTCTTTCACAGGTTAGAGTGCTTAAATTGCATTAGATTAGCTTTCAGGTTTGTTAAATATTACACTCATTTGCTGCAACAACATCATAACTCAAAAAAACATAGTTTTTCAGGAGAAGCATTTAAAGATTTGAAATCCCTATATCTTTGCCTGTATTTGTTATAAATATCAAAATTACTATACCAACTCATTGTGTATAACAGCTTATGTCGTTCTTCCTGAATATAGAACTGAGTTTTGTCTTTCATATAGTACCAATAACTCAAAATCGACAATTTTTGAGTCATGACGTTGTTGCAGCAAATGAGCAATATATATGTTGGCTGCATCCCGTGATTCCATAGTGTAAACCAGTTTGCATTTGTTGCAGCATGCGCATGGTGTAAGATTGGAACTTGGAAAAAATTTTCACGTCACATGTAAAATATTTCCAAAATTTCTGACATTTCAGGAATTGAAACTGTGACTTTCTGGCTTGTAGTATATTGCCTAACTATGCTCCAGCATAGGTGTGAGGATAGGGAACAATGGATGGTCATAATAGTGCTAGGATTCATATGTAATAAAGAATAGCTTAATATGTACATACATATTGGCTCAATATTTACAACTTGTATTAGAAATGGTCTAGGGGTAACATTGATCCCTAGTACCCAGTGGGCCTGGATTCAATCCTCGGTCAAGACGAGTTTGGTTTCTTTCAGGGATTTTCCTCACTTTAAGACGATATAAGCCCAAATGGTGAACATCATCATCATCATATTTGCCTTGTTGTATGAATGTGTGTGTGAATGGTATATTTCATCTTTTTTAATATTTGAAGGAAGTAACACTTTCTTTTAATTATATATTATGAGTTAGGGATATATTGCTATAGAATTCATTAAAAGTGGCAGCCAGAATTTATTGGAAATTATTACTGTACTGTTTAATAAAATAATAAATGGTGAAGAAGTGCCAGAAGAGTGGAAAGTCACTATTATAACATCGATACATAAGAAGGGAGACAAGAGAAAGTGTGAAAATTATAGAGGCCTATCAATAACAAGTATGTTAAGTAGAATTTGTGGACATATACCTAAGTAAAATGGTTGAGTTAGAATACCAGGATAAAGAAATGGAAGAACAATCTGGTTTTAGAAGTGGTAGATCATGCACAGATTATATATTTTGCATAATGCAAATGATAGAAAAAACAGCTACTAACAGAGATATACATTTGCTTTTTGTCGATTTAACTAAGCAAAGGTCTCGGTCTGGGCGAAAATTTTTCTCTTCAAATATAATATGATAATATTCCTCAAAAAATGTTATGGGAAACTTTAGACAATTCTAATATTACCAAAAGATTAATAGAAGTTATAAAAACATTATACAAAGGATCAATTTCAAAAATAAAAGTTGGAAATCATATAACAGAGGGATTTACTATTACAAAAGGTTTAAGGCAGGGTTGCAGTTTATTTCCAACTCTATTCAAAATTTATTCTGAAAGAGTCCAAGAGACTAGAGAAAAAATGGGCATACCAATCCAAAATACACATGTATATTCACTCAATTTTGCAGATGACCAGGTATTAATAGCACAAGACCACGATGACATAGAATATATGGCAAAAAAAAAACTAAAAGAAGAATATGAAAAATGGGGACTTTATTAAAATATAGAGAAAACTAAATATCTGTGTATAGGAGAAGAAATGAAAAATATAAATTTTAACAATGGAGAAGAACTAAAACCTAGTATTGAATGCACTTATTTAGGAACAAAATTAGACCATTCAGGCGATAACTCAGTGGAAATTTAAAATAGAATCGCACAAACAAAACAAGCAATAACATAATCTGAGTAACTTTTATCGGAATCAGTTGTCTGTATCTAAAGTAGGTGCTGAGAGCAATGAGAGAACTCACTGTGTAATTATATCGTGTTTTCTTTTAGGAATATGCTTCAAGTTGGCCAAGAAAGGATCAGAAGATATGAAAAGTCTGTGGAAATATCGATGTTTGTGTCAATCCTCTAAGTTTTTCTTGTGAAATGTTCCCAATATCTTCTACTATCTTGATTCTTGCTTCTTTCTTCCAAAAGTTGGCCAATTGAAAGAATAAAAGAGCAATAACAAGCATGCTCTGGCATAAAATTTTGTGCACACTGCTTGGCATATAAAACCAACTGTATTCTTTCAAATACAGATTTCTAGTTTCATCTGCATACTTTCCAAAAGCATCAGCATTTATGGAAAACCCACAACTCAGTGTCTCTAATATGACATGAAAACGGCGAATTAGCTCAAAATTGACACCTGTTATTTGGGCCGTCTTTTCGGTGTTCCTGAAAAATAGACAAGCAGTGTTTTCAATATTCGTATTTCCTGCTTATTGTGTTGGCATATCCACCAGTAGGCCTCTCATTCTTGAATCTGTTCTGAATGTACTTCTTCCTATTCTCAACTTTAGTATATATATATATTGGTGAGTTGAAAGACTGGCATCTCTATCATCATCGCTCGGGCTCGATCAGCTGATAAACTCTTCGGTTTATCTAAAAACAGCCGTCGACTCTTTTTTCATTCTGACGTGAAGATGATGCAAGGGATAATTCTTTGACTATTGTAGCAGTCTTTTTCTTTCCCTTATCACGCAACTTCATTTTAGCAGCAGTAGATATTTCTTCTAGGCTTGTTGACAGCACGAATTCTCTGAGCTTCCGCCTTTTCACAACATTCTTCGAATGATTTTGATGGCCTACCAGAACTAGAAGACAGTTGATCTGTAGAAGTAGAAGGCAGAGATTGACAATCGGTCACGGGAAAATTAATATTTTCTTGTAGCCAGTCTGAATAATTTTCCAGGAATCTGCCACGATGACGATAACATTTGTTCCATCTTACTTCAATTTGCTGACACACACTTCTCATGTAGGTCTTTAAATTCTTAATAAACGAGATCAGAGACTGTAACATGCTTAATTTGTTTAAACACAAATTCATACACTGCATCACAACGTTCCCTTTTATTATTTCCGGACGAAACTTCGAAAATTGCGTGCCGGGAACCATTGTGAAACAAAAAAGAACAAGCTAAAGGAACGCAGATGGACGCAATTTTTCTCTTCTGTTTCCAACAGAAGGGATGTCAATAAATAAAAATAATGCAATTAGAAGTCCATATAAGGAAGTTCTAGTCTAAAATTATTCTGCCCGAAGGCAGGTCCTTCACTGCAATCATAGCATTCATGCTATGCTTGCAGCTTTACTAGGGAATTGTAGGTGTGGTAGCTTCCCGTTGCTTTCCACACCGGTGAAGGATGATGATGATGATGATAATGAGAAGGATTATGATGGTGATGATGGCCATATGATTTCGGGGACCGTTTGGGCCTTAAAGTTTTCCTGACATTTGTCTTACAGGTGAGGAAAAACCCAGAAAAACTGCCCCGACCAGGGATCGAACCCGGACCCGCTGCGTGACAAGGCAGCACGCTACCTCGAGACCACAGCGGTGGACAGTATCTGGATAATAAACTTAAATTGGAACACGGTCAAAAGTCTTCTTTCATATTAACAATCCTGTATATCTAAACAGATGAAATCTATCTTACGTAACTTACAGAACCCTACACTAAACATAAACATCACAATAACACGTAAACCGACTTTATTCTCTACACAAAACAGCTCGACAGATCAACCTACTCAATAAGGCAGATTACGCATCTGCGCGTGACTCTTGTGTTTAAACCTCATTTATGAGTCCCTGCGCATGCCTAGCAACAAAATAATTTCACATATATGCTAACAGGTTTGTTCGCATGTAAATTACAAAATATCACTTTTATTAATTAACCTTGGAATTTTGAATTAAATCCCCCTAGATTGTTGAAATAACACACTGTGCGGCGGCAGCTGCCATGATACCGCATGATGATGAGTTAGGGATTAGACTAACTTCAATTTTTCTATTTTTGTTGCTGACCATGGTTTGGTTTAGGAAGCGTTGACAATGTCACACAGATGTCAAGAAACCACGGTCTCAAAGAAAATAAAAAAGAATACTACCTAATACCTAGTGTGCCTGCTACGCTTAAATAAATGAAATATTAAAGGTTAATTAAATTGTATGGTATATGCTGAGATGAACAAAACATGGCGATTGCTAGTCAGTTTTTAAAATCAGATTTCAAGTAAACCTCGTCTTCTAGTTGTCGGATTTGGCTTATTTTTTGATAATACCTACTTCGGTTTATTTTAATAGGATATACCGAGTTTCGTTCTGAAACACCGAAAATGATGACCGCTAGAGCGATTTTTAGATTTTCACTTCAAATGAACTCTTGCACCTGATTGTGTTAGAGGGTCCAATTGTGAATCTAAACCATCCAGGACCTACTAAACATAGGCCTACACAAAAAATTTCATCGGAATCGATCCAGTCATTTAGGCAGTTTTTAATTTCGGGTTTCAAGTAAACCTTCACTTCTAATTGTTGAATTTCGCTCATTTTTTGACAATACCTACCTCGGTTTATTTTAATATATGTACTGAGTTTCGTTGTGAAACATAAAAAAATGTGACCGCTAGAGCGATTTTTAAATGTTTAATTCAAGTGAATTCCTACACCTAATGATTTCAGATGGTCCAATTGTGAATCTAAACTATCAAGGAACTCAATTAGACACATACAACAAATTTCATCAAAATCATTTAGGAGGAGTTCAGTGACAAACACACGTACACAAGAATTATATAGGCCTATATTATATGTATGTGTTCGTCTTAATGTTGTGTTGTCTCGGAGGAGGCCTTGACATTGAGCTGATCACTCATTCGGGAGGTCCTCTATGTCCTTGTGTGGTCAAAAAAGTACGTGTGTGATCCATAGTTAAAATCCCTCTCCCGACAGATGGTGTCACTGTATGGCCCGGGTGACGTGCGGCACGTAAAAGTAACTATAGGCTAAGGCAAGAGGTTAAACTGCATCAATGGAATAACAGTAGTAGTTGTCCTGGTCACTCCACTGGGAAGCACTGGGTCCTGATAAAAGCTCGCCATCGCACTCTGCTGTTTGCCAATGCCTTAATTTCATTCTAACTCATCCCTGCCTGTTCAGTTTAATACCTGATGGTATTACTCCAAGTTGCCCTAGGTCTTCCTCTTCTTGGGGGTTCCAATCAAATGCCATCTTTGTGATTCTATCATTCTCTCTCCCTAACACATGACGAACCCATTTCCATTTTTTTTAAATTTCTTTACAAATCAATGGAATAAAATAGAAAATAAAGAAGATCAGATCTCTACTCCACTTCTATCATTCTCTCTCCCTAACACATGACGAACCCATTTCCATTTTTTTTAAATTTCTTTACAAATCAATGGAATAAAATAGAAAATAAAGAAGATCAGATCTCTACTCCACTTCTATCATTCTCTCTCCCTAACACATGACGAACCCATTTCCATTTTTTTTAAATTTCTTTACAAATCAATGGAATAAAATAGAAAATAAAGAAGATCAGATCTCTACTCCACTTCTATCATTCTCTCTCCCTAACACATGACGAACCCATTTCCATTTTTTTTAAATTTCTTTACAAATCAATGGAATAAAATAGAAAATAAAGAAGATCAGATCTCTACTCCACTTCTATCATTCTCTCTCCCTAACACATGACGAACCCATTTCCATTTTTTTTAAATTTCTTTACAAATCAATGAAATAAAAATAGAAAATAAAGAAGATCAGATCTCTACTCCACTTCTATCATTCTCTCTCCCTAACACATGACGAACCCATTTCCATTTTTTTTAATTTCTTTACAAATCAATGGAATAAAATAGAAAATAAAGAAGATCAGATCTCTACTCCACTTCTATCATTCTCTCTCCCTAACACATGACGAACCCATTTCCATTTTTTTTAAATTTCTTTACAAATCAATGGAATAAAATAGAAAATAAAGAAGATCAGATCTCTACTCCACTTCTATCATTCTCTCTCCCTAACACATGACGAACCCATTTCCATTTTTTTAAATTTCTTTACAAATCAATGGAATAAAATAGAAATAAAGAAGATCAGATCTCTACTCCACTTCTATCATTCTCTCTCCCTAACACATGACGAACCCATTTCCATTTTTTTTAAATTTCTTTACAAATCAATGGAATAAAATAGAAAATAAAGAAAATCAGATCTCTACTCCACTTCTATCATCTCTCTCTCCCTAACACATGACGAACCCATTTCCATTTTTTTTAAATTTCTTTACAAATCAATGGAATAAATAAAATAGAAAATAAAGAAGATCAGATCTCTACTCCACTTCTATCATTCTCTCTCCCTAACACATGACGAACCCATTTCCATTTTTTTTAAATTTCTTTACAAATCAATGGAATAAAATAGAAAATAAAGAAAATCAGATCTCTACTCCACTTCTATCATTCTCTCTCCCTAACACATGACGAACCCATTTCCATTTTTTTTAAATTTCTTTACAAATCAATGGAATAAAATAGAAAATAAAGAAAATCAGATCTCTACTCCACTTCTATCATTCTCTCTCCCTAACACATGACGAACCCATTTCCATTTTTTTTAATTTCTTTACAAATCAATGGAATAAAATAGAAAATAAAGAAAATCAGATCTCTACTCCACTTCTATCATTCTCTCTCCCTAACACATGACGAACCCATTTCCATTTTTTTTAAATTTCTTTACAAATCAATGGAATAAAATAGAAAATAAAGAAAATCAGATCTCTACTCCACTTCTATCATTCTCTCTCCCTAACACATGACGAACCCATTTCCATTTTTTTTAAATTTCTTTACAAATCAATGGAATAAAATAGAAAATAAAGAAAATCAGATCTCTACTCCACTTCTATCATTCTCTCTCCCTAACACATGACGAACCCATTTCCATTTTTTTAAATTTCTTTACAAATCAATGGAATAAAAATAGAAAATAAAGAAGATCAGATCTCTACTCCACTTCTATCATTCTCTCTCCCTAACACATGACGAACCCATTTCCATTTTTTTAAATTTCTTTACAAATCAATGGAATAAAAATAGAAAATAAAGAAAGATCAGATCTCTACTCCACTTCTATCATTCTCTCTCCCTAACACATGACGAACCCATTTCCATTTTTTTTAAATTTCTTTACAAATCAATGGAATAAAATAGAAAATAAAGAAAATCAGATCTCTACTCCACTTCTATCATTCTCTCTCCCTAACACATGACGAACCCATTTCCATTTTTTTTAAATTTCTTTACAAATCAATGGAAATAAAATAGAAAATAAAGAAGATCAGATCTCTACTCCACTTCTATCATTCTCTCTCCCTAACACATGACGAACCCATTTCCATTTTTTTTTAAATTTCTTTACAAATCAATGGAATAAAATAGAAAATAAAGAAGATCAGATCTCTACTCCACTTCTATCATTCTCTCTCCCTAACACATGACGAACCCATTTCCATTTTTTTAAATTTCTTTACAAATCAATGGAATAAAATAGAAAATAAAGAAGATCAGATCTCTACTCCACTTCTATCATTCTCTCTCCCTAAAACAATGACAACCCATTTCCATTTTTTTTAAATTTCTTTACAAATCAATGGAAATAAAATAGAAAATAAAGAAGATCAGATCTCTACTCCACTTCTATCATTCTCTCCTCTCTCCCTAACACATGACGAACCCATTTCCATTTTTTTTAAATTTCTTTACAAATCAATGGAATAAAATAGAAAATAAAGAAGATCAGATCTCTACTCCACTTCTATCATTCTCTCTCCCTAACACATGACGAACCCATTTCCATTTTTTTTAAATTTCTTTACAAATCAATGGAATAAAATAGAAAATAAAGAAAATCAGATCTCTACTCCACTTCTATCATTCTCTCTCCCTAACACATGACGAACCCATTTCCATTTTTTTAAATTTCTTTACAAATCAATGGAATAAAATAGAAAATAAAGAAGATCAGATCTCTACTCCACTTCTATCATTCTCTCTCCCTAACACATGACGAACCCATTTCCATTTTTTTAAATTTCTTTACAAATCAATGGAATAAAATAGAAAATAAAGAAAATCAGATCTCTACTCCACTTCTATCTCTTCTCTCTCCCTAACACATGACGAACCCATTTCCATTTTTTTTAAATTTCTTTACAAATCAATGGAATAAAATAGAAAATAAAGAAGATCAGATCTCTACTCCACTTCTATCATTCTCTCTCCCTAACACATGACGAACCCATTTCCATTTTTTTTAAATTTCTTTACAAATCAATGGAATAAAATAGAAAATAAAGAAAATCAGATCTCTACTCCACTTCTATCATTCTCTCTCCTAACACATGACGAACCCATTTCCATTTTTTTTAAATTTCTTTACAAATCAATGGAATAAAAATAGAAAATAAAGAAAATCAGATCTCTACTCCACTTCTATCATTCTCTCTCCCTAACACATGACGAACCCATTTCCATTTTTTTTAAATTTCTTTACAAATCAATGGAATAAAATAGAAAATAAAGAAATCAGATCTACTCTACTCCACTTCTATCATTCTCTCTCCCTAACACATGACGAACCCATTTCCATTTTTTTTAAATTTCTTTACAAATCAATGGAATAAAATAGAAAATAAAGAAGATCAGATCTCTACTCCACTTCTATCATTCTCTCTCCCTAACACATGACGAGAACCCATTTCCATTTTTTTAAATTTCTTTAACAAAATCAATGGAATAAAATAGAAATAAAGAAAATCAGATCTCTACTACCACTTTATCATTCTCTCTCCCTAACACATGACGAACCCATTTCCATTTTTTTAAATTTCTTTACAAATCAATGGATAAAATAGAAAATAAAGAAGAATCAGATCTCTACTCCACTTCTATCATTCTCTCTCCCTAACACATGACGAACCCATTTCCATTTTTTTTAAATTTCTTTACAAATCAATGGAATAAAATAGAAAATAAAGAAAATCAGATCTCTACTCCACTTCTATCATTCTCTCTCCCTAACACATGACGAACCCATTTCCATTTTTTTTAAATTTCTTTACAAATCAATGGAATAAAATAGAAAATAAAGAAAATCAGATCTCTACTCCACTTCTATCATTCTCTCTCCCTAACACATGACGAACCCATTTCCATTTTTTTTAAATTTCTTTACAAATCAATGGAATAAAATAGAAAATAAAGAAGATCAGATCTCTACTCCACTTCTATCATTCTCTCTCCCTAACACATGACGAACCCATTTCCATTTTTTTTAAATGTTCTTTACAAATCAATGGAATAAAATAGAAAAAAGAAAATCAGATCTCTACTCCACTTCTATCATTCTCTCTCCCTAACACATGACGAACCCATTTCCATTTTTTTTAAATTTCTTTACAAATCAATGGAATAAAATAGAAAATAAAGAAAATCAGATCTCTACTCCACTTCTATCATTCTCTCTCCCTAACACATGACGAACCCATTTCCATTTTTTTTAAATTTCTTTACAAATCAATGGAATAAAATAGAAAATAAAGAAGATCAGATCTCTACTCCACTTCTATCGTCCGATTTTGTTGGTCAACGAAATCCGTTTCACTTTTCTAATTCGGCTAAAAAAACGACCGATAGAGTGTTGACATTCATGCTCTGGTGCTGAGATACGGAACTTGCGCTGTTCGCATGGAATTTCAGCCATTATGGGGCCGGTGCTCACCCAGCTTCGTGAGGAATTTGGGAAGCTACAATAAGTAGCGACTGCAAGTTGAGAAAACCAACTATAAGGGCATATGTCGCCCCTACACTGACTGAATGATTGTCCACCTCTGCTACACATGTGGATGTGAGGCCAGCAGCCGGATGGAGGGCTAGGTCTGTCCCACTATGATGTTTAGTTTATACTAGTGTTCGCCCATTGGTCGAAATTCGATCATAAATAACACGTCACCGCACTTATTATCTAAATTTCTATTATATTAGACACTGTTAGTGTCCCGCGCCGTAGCCGAGTGGTTAGGGCAAGAAGCCTTGGCGCAGAGCTACGGGAATTGCGCTGGTTCCAGTTTCCATGGGGAAAGACATTTTTTCATGGAATTTCGGCCAACATGGGACCGGTGCCCACCCAGCATCGTCATGCATTTGTGTAGCTAAAATAAGTAGCGAATCCAAGTTGAGAAGACCAGCTATGACGGCTGGGGAACCTGACATGCTGATCACATGTCACCCCTACACGGGCTAGATTATCGCGTACCTCTGTGATTGAGACATGTGGGTGTGAGGCCAGCAGCCGGATGGTAGGCCAAGGACCTTCTAGGCCTGTCGCGCTTGGAGGAGAGACTTGTTAGTTTTAAACTGTATTTCATTTTATTTGACACTAGCTAATACCCGGCGTGCGCTGTTATGTCTAAATAAATGAAAATTAATGTGTTTTTATTTTTAGTTAAATAAGTGAAAGGAAAAATAATTATCCGGCGTTTCCCGGGAATCTACTTATCCTGATCTTCTTGACATAAATAATAAGAAATACGAAAATTAATGTGTTTTATGTTTAGTTAAATAAATAAAAGGAAAAATTTATATCGTAATTATTTTTAGATACCCCGTGCTGTTTACCCGGCGTTGTCCGGGAATCTACTCATCCTGATCTTCGTGGCATAAATGAGCTGACAGACAAAATTAATATATTTCTTATTAAAATATATATACAGTCAATATGCCCATTTCACCAATTAATGTTTTAAAATGGTCAACAAGTTTCCACAGCCAAGCTGTCATTCTCAAGACCAGATATTGACTCATATTTCTTATGATTAGTTGAATAAGTAAGACGAAAAATGATTATAAATGTATATCGTAATTATGTTAAGATTCCCCGTGCTGATTATCCGGTATTGCCCGGGAATCTACTTATCTCGATCTTCTTGGCATAAATGAGCTAAAAGACAAAATTCGTTATTGTGAGTTATCCGTAAAAGAATACCCGCCATGTGCTGCTTATGCTTGCACAGGAATCTACGTACTTGTCTCGATCTTCTTGGCATCAATGAAAGACAAAAATGGTTATTGTGAGTTATTCGTAAGAGATAAACATATGCTGTCGCGGACTTTTTTGTAGAGCTTTTCGAGATATTCATTTCTGTGTACATTAATGTTGTGTATTTGTTATGATTTAGGCATCATAAGCCATTTAACCGTCCAAAGAGCTACCTTTTTTTCACGTTTTCCACTACAAAGGGCGATTTTTAAGGATGTAGGAGTTGAGCATCACAACTCTCTTATAGCCTATGTTCATCCCAGGAATCTCCTGAACATTTTGCAAAAAGCCCCATCACAATTGGATCAACGGTATGGCCGCGCATAAAGTACGAACAAACATTCATTCATTTTTATGTATTAGATTATAATGTACGTTTTATTATTGTGAAAAAAAAATGGTTCAATGCGATACCGCTTTGAACAAGTTTACGGAATCGCATGGAACCAATTTTTTTCCACATTAGACAAAATTCCGTATTATAAAAAAAAACAAAAAATGATTAACCAATCTTAGATTAAAGGGTACTGTATGTCTTTTTACGTACCTTGGATTAATTGTAGTTCCGCTGCCGTTGGAAAGTGAAGTATAGTATGTACGAGCGACTTTGACGGTAACGCGCAAAAAAAAAATAACAATCCCGTTTCGCCAGCGTTAAAAATGTCTCTTAGGCGCGTATCCTGAAATTAAAGTATGCAGTTTCGATTTTCACACTCACTAACTATACTTTCGTCCACATCCTTTAATTCTCCGCAAATTTCATTCCACACTACATTGTGTCGTCTTCTAAAACTGTCCACAACCAACCTGAAGACCTTGAAATCGTTATTCCCTAGGGGTATAGCAACGCTAGAGCTCGACTTTGGAGCATAGGTCCGGAAATTTGGAGATTTTTTGATCGTGCACTTGTAAAACACTGCCACACTACTTCGTTAATTTTTTTCTTTCCTCTTCATTTTATCATTTCCTTGCATCCATTCATTAATTATATTTTCTTAGTGTTTTAAAATCTCATAAAATTGGGGTTTACCACATTTAAATTTAGTCATTAATACGCGTACTGAGAGTTTGTTTTTCTTTATCTTCAATCACTTTCACTTTTTCGTTTAATGACAATGATACATACGATTTAGCCATCTTTATTCCGGAAATTCAGAACGCTACCTGTGAAAGATACGTACACAATCAGCCTCAGATCTTAAACTAATTTAAGATTTTACAGTGCTCTGGTTATTTGTAAGACAGATATCACACGCCAAATATTTATTAAACGAACCTGTATTTCGCATAACGGGCATGCAGTGAGGTCGAAAGAAAATTTCAGATTCAGGTAGAAACTCTACTTCACCCAGCGGCAGGAATCATCCCTTATTGTAATTTCGCCTAACGGGAATTCAATTAAGTGGAAACTAATTTATTTCTCTCTTAGTCTTTCCGCTTTATAAGCATTTTTTTCATCGACTGTATAGAAATATCCTTCTGTTTCCGCGTTGGACAGATTCCGTTTTATACAAAATAAATACACGTAAAATTACTATTATTTCGCTGGGACCAATAAATTTGTTCACATTGGACAGATTTCAGTATTACTAACGTTCCGGATTAAAGAAGTTTTACTGACCCGGCAGACGTTGTCTTGCCCGAACGTACAATCTCGTATCATGGCCGGATGACAAAAATATAAGTTACTTTTTGACCATAAAATTCACTAATTAATAAGTTCGCAAGAAAAATCCTCATTGCTATCTATTGTGGCTCAAGAAGCGTGTATGATGACGTCACATCGTTGTCGTGCGTATAATATGTTGATAATGCAGATGACTACACATCTGACAAAAAATCTTATAACCCGATCGCAGTTCCACCTACTGAGTCCAATTGTAAATCTAAATCATCCAGGGACCCACTCAAGCGCACACAAACAATTTAATCAAAATCGGTCCAGTCGTTTAGGCAGTTTTTAATTTCGGATTTCAAGTAAACCTCCACTTCTAATTGTCGGATTTCGCTCATTTTTGCCAATACTTACATTGATTTATTTTAATAAGATATACTGAGTTTCGTTGTGAAACATAAAAAATTGTGACTGCTAGAGCGATTTTTAATTTTTCACTTTAGCTGAACTCCTACACCTAATGGTTTTAGAGGGTCCAATTGTGAATCTAAACCATCGAGGGATCCAATTAGACACAAAAAAAATCACTAAAATCGGTCCAGCCGTTTAGGAGGAGTTCAGTGATAAACACGCGTACAGAATTATATATATATATATATATATATATATATATATATATATGTTATAATTTTTTTTTACCTTGAGCAATGCAAGCTTAATATGACATGATAAGAAAAATAAATGCCTGGACGGGATTCGAACCCGGAACCCCAGCGTGTTATCCATTACACCACCAGGCGAATATATATATATGTGTGTGTGTGTGTGTGTGTGTGTGAGTAAGTGTGTTTGTATACATCACGGTCGTGCTCTGTGAATATTTGTAAATATGTTTCAAATTTCCTTTCATGGGTCCAACCGGTATTCGTTATTTCAGTGAGTTATGAAGACGCTCACGTGATTGGCGTCGCCGTGGCCAGGAAAGACGTGTTCCTTGACCTCAGCGTGAAATGTATTTTGTTCGAATGATAGAACAACCACCTGACACTTTCACTTTCTCTAACCCGGTCATTTTTTGTTTCAAACCTGCGGAGTATGATGTGCTTTTATCGTAGAATGTAAAACGAAAGCAATTGTTTGAAGGGAAGTTTTGTGTTCGCAGTCACGCCAGGTATTTGTTATGAAGGTTGCATATCTGCAGGAAGACTAGTACAGGTGAAGGTGGTGGGGGAAGTTGGCATTATAGTCAAGCACAAGGATATCAAGCATAGTCTGTGTGTGTGGCAAAGTGTGTGCACGTCTTCATTCTTTGTGTTGTTTTTGTGTTCGTCTTCGTGTAGCGGGGGAAATTGTTTACAAAGGTAAGTTCTATAATGTGTACTATTCGATTTATAGCAGGCTTTGGAAATAACAGTTGATATATGTAATTACTCATGGTTACATTTTTATTGTTGTACTCTGAGCGATTGGTATAGGCTACCGTTTACAATCTCACACTTACAATTAAACATACCAATTGGTTTGTGATGCTTCGCATACCGGGATTTATTTTATAATATTGTATATTTTTAATAAAATCACAGTATTACAGCCATGAGAATATCACATTTGTTGTATTTATGTAGTAACATATGACGTACGTAGAAGTCAACGTTCAAATAATGTACTGATTTCTGTTGGGAATTTTACAAAAAATTACTGGAACTTTTATAAATAACTATATTTTTTAATAATTATTGGAAAGTAAAGCATTAGGAATTGATGATAATTTACTACATTGGTCGGTTGGAAATGTGCTGATATTTAACTAAAGAAAAGAGTGACTAACATAAGTAACTCGCACCAGATTTATATTTGTCATTTTTGTTTACCGTAGATTGTAAGTTACACTTTGATTAAATTTTGATAGCTACATACCAAAGTATCGAGAACTGACGAAATTGGTAAATTATCAAAGTGATTAATCTTAAAGTTATTTCAAAATATGTTTACATCTGCCCTCTCTCTAATCAGGAAAATGTTAATTTCCCCATATCTTTACTGGGAACTTTCCTTCTGGTTTTCCTATATCATTTCCCAACCTGTGGTTCGCGAACGCAAAATATTTCAAGGGGTTCGCCAAAACTTTTCTTTAATGGCGGGTTTCAAGGTTAGGCCTATTATTGTTTCCTTCACTTGTGCGTCATTTTCATAATAATAATATTATTATTTATTTTTTATTATTATTTGCTTGGAATTAAATTTTATGTATATCTATTGTATATTTATGAGTCAGTGGTTCACCCAATTCAAATCGTTGTGGAAGGGGTTCGCGAATCTAAAAAGGTTGGGATCCTCTGTCCAACATGATGCCTCTCTTTCATTACCCGTCCGTGTCACATGCCGTGCCCATTGCAGTCTATCAGTTCTTATTACATACGACTTCGCATAAAGATCATGTAGGTCACTTTTACAGTTTTCTCCATTCACCCGTCTGTTCATCTCTGTTTGTTCAAGAGCTTCATCCTCAAATACTCTTAAATATTTATTTATGTCGTGGTAACGGGGATCGATAATGATTTGTAAACATTTTTCAAAAATGTTTTCATCGGTACAAACTTAATTTATTTATGAACAATTTTACAATGTAATAAAACAACTACCTATGCCCAAAGCTTTTCAAAATTGTATCTTCTTTCTCCACTCTTCTCTATCTTCCAATTCTTCCAGACCTCATACCGCTTCTTACATCATCCATCCATTTAAATCTAATACATAAGTAATTTTTTTCGGAATTAGCTAACATTGTCGCCATTACTCTGTTCCATTTTTCTTCTGATTTCATCTTCCTCAACCTTCTTCTTCTAACTTCATGAAATTAGGCCTTTTGACCTGTTTTCACATCAAGTCTGTTTATGAATTTGTAAGATAAGAGTATAATTATGGAAACCTAGTATTGTAATAGCAGATTACGAGTATTTGAGAATAAAGTTCCCAGGAAGATTTTTGAGCCAAAAAGAGATGGACAGGTGTATGGAGAAAACTATATAATATTTAGCTACTAGGTATATATAGGAAGTCAGATATAAGACGAACAGTTAAGTCTCGTAGACTCCGATGGACAGGATATGTGCCACGAATGGGGAATGAAAGAGGTACATGGAAGCTTCTTGTAGGAAAACCAGAAGGAAAGCGCCCAGTTGGTAGACCAAGAATGAGGTGGGACAATAATATTGACCATGTTTTGAGGGAAGTAATTATAGAAGGGATGATTGGAAAACATTGAGCTCAGGATAGGGATGTATGGAGAGCTTACGTCCGCGCGGCCATGAAGCTACGGGTTCGATAGAGCCAATGAGTTAGTATGGTAATAGACATTGAACAATGGGAAATAACATGTTATGGTGCTGCCTTCAAGGTATTCACGATGAAGTTAACGACATAAAACAGGATGAAATCACCAGTTTAGCCTCGAGTTACTGATAGATCATCGGTTGATTAATGTCTTTGACATCGTCCGATTCCTAATAGCCAATTTTTGTCGGTCCATCCAATCTCCTGGTTGTAGATGTTTCTCCTTCATGTATAAATATTTTCCTGGCTCCAGGAGATTTTAGGTCTTCCCTCAGGTTTCCATTCTAAAACACATTTTGGTAGCCGATCCTCTTCCATTCGCTGGACATGCACGTACCATCTTAATTGCAGAGTTTTAATATAATCTAAAATAGTGTTTTCAATCCTCATTTTCTTCCATATAAGTGAGTTTCTAATTTTGTCTCTTCTTGAAATTCTTGCTGTCCGTATAAAATGCATTTCAGTTCCCAAAAGATACTTGCTTGTTTTTATTGATAATGAACAAAGTTTTGCTCCATAAGTAATGATGCTTTTAACAATTGTATGATATGTACTAATTTGATTTTCATTAATTATATTTTTATCCCACAATATTCCATTGAGGAAAGCAATTGCAAATTTTCCTTTTTTATTTCTATTTTTGATTTCCTCTTCATAACTTCCATTTTTATTTATTTTAATTCCTAAATATGTTATGTCACTACAAGATTTTATTGTTTCTCCAGACTCCAAAATTAAATGCAGAACAACAATTCATTTTTGTTCCGATGAAAATATTTTAATTTTTGCCCCACGACGGAAGCAAATAGATCCGATGCCTGTAGGGAAATTAATATTTTTATTTTTTTAAATACGCTTTTAACATTTAGGTTATATAACATATTTTTGTTTTTATTTTATTTATATTTAATGATATGTAATGGTGGCTAAGATGAAATGCACCCCGGTAATGAAATTCCAACCCAGTATTTGTATTGATGATTTAGGGTCGGTTTCACCAACAGAGGTTACGCCAGTTTAAGCTAGGCATTATACACGGGGAAAACTGGCGTAATATAGTTACCTCTGTTGGTGAAACTGACCCTTAAGCGTAAAATTAACTTTTAGCGGATTCCGAAGGAATTAAGCTTAGCGTTGTGCCCAACCAGTGCATTTGGAAAAGTAGTTCGTTCACGCGCACTCACTTTTGTGAACCATTCAATTGAACTAGTTCGTTCACTAAAATTTACCTTCTTCATTCATTCGCCAAGCAAAAAAAAAAAAAACCTTTCTTTTCTGCATATTGAAAAAAGGTTACCGTATCATCAACAGATAGCATAGCTATGTCCATTCGAAACCAGCACGGATTCTCCAGGAAGAGTGACTTGACGTTAACCTATGGTAGCTGTAAAATTTTATTTAAAGATAAATATAAATAATACCAACCAAATTAATGTAAATTCTGTTCAAATTTATTTGAATATGAACAATTCTAACAAGACTGCTACCATATTTTTGTTTATTTTATAATTATTTATAACTTTTTTTTGTTATAACTGTATTATATGCATAATATTTCTTTAAATACAAAGATACAAAATCGTACTATTGACAATTACTTGATGTTTAATCTTTACAATCCGTATACTAAAAATATAGAGAGAGTGAGCACAATAAAAGCTCCTTATTCGCGGGGGATATGTTCAGTAAATATGGAATGATAATTTGTATGGGTATATAGGGGATATGTTCCAAGGTTCCAAAATACAATAAAATGATAAAAAATAAAATTAATTTATTGAGAGATTTTGAACAATTGCCAGTTTTAGGGAAGGGCTTAAAGAACTTAGTAATTTTTTCCTGTTTTGCGCATTTTAAAAGGACTTGGAATTTAGATTGATATTCAGCCGTAGCATTAACAATTTTCCTTCTAAAAATAAGATATTTCCGTAGACGGATCAATTTTCATGAAGAAATAACAAGAACAATAATATACCGATCGTGGCGATGGAGGCATTTATCGAAGTACATATCAGCACGTGAAATACAACAGCTTTTAACAATGAACTTAAGAGTTAATGACAATAAGGTTCGTTTTGTTATTTGTTTGTCCATTTGGTTTCAATCACTATTTGTAAGTAAAAGCCGCCTTGGCACCTGTCTGCAGAAAAAAAAAAACTTCTGATGGTTAATAAAGAGCGTTTTCTAAGGCTGGACATTAGCGTTGTGCCCAACTAGTTCATTTCGAGAAATAGTTCGTTCACTTGCATAAAAAAAACAATATGGGATGGAGGGGGAAACACGAAGGCACGAGCATGGGGTGACTTGACGTTAACCAACCACATGGTAGTTGTGAATTTTAAAAATAAACGTAAATAGTTCTGTAAATTATATTTTGATTTATTTGAGTATGAAAAATTCTAATATGACTGCTACCATACTTTTGTTTATTTTATAATTATTTATACCTCCTTTTTATTTCTGTTATAACTGTATTATTTGCATAATTGTATTTATACACAGATTTTCATTGTTTAGATATTTTATTTCAAGTTGTAAATGTTAATAAAAAAACAAAATCGTAACTCTATAATTTGAAAAAAAAAAAAAAAAAAGAAAAGAAAAGGAATGGTGTGGAGTATTTTAAAACTTTTAAGGAAGATATATTTTATTTTATTTATATATGTATTATTTACTAATATTATTTGCATAATAGTTCTTTAAAAAGAAAGAAATATGCAAAATCGTACAACTGGCAATTACTTGATCTTAATCTTTACAACCCCTAAACTAAAAATATAAGGAGGGTGAATACTGGGTAGGCCAACAAAATTTAGCCTTGTGTGTGCACTTTTACAGAATGGCTTCTAATTCGCGATCAAGAAAAAGTAGTGAAATTTGGGGTTTCTTCGCCGATTTAGGTGATGGTAAAGCAAAGTGTAACTTTCGTTCTAAACACAGTTTCATTCAGGGGGCGGGATGCTTTTAAACGTGCACGGCATATTCGCCCTAAATGTTTACCAAGGTAAGATTTTTACTAATTGTTAAATCCTAAATAAGTTTATAATTGAAATAATTCAATATTTATACAATGAAAATGAAGAAGGAATTATAAATCGTGGTGTGAGACAAGGCTGCCTCCTATCCCCAACACTTTTTGCAATTTATATCAATGAAGTAATATGTTGCTGGAACAAATATAAATTTGGAATAAGAATATCACAAAATAGAAAATTAAACACCCTATTGTTTGCAGATGACCAAATAATAATAGCAAATTCCGAAGATAATCTACAGAAAGGTCTGTATGAACTTAACAAAATTACAGAAGAATATGGATTAAAGATATCTACAGAAAAGACAAAAAGGCATTTCAAGGTGTCGATCCTGTCAGAAGTAAAATTGTACTGGACAATAAAATTTTGGAGCAGGTGAATAATTTTACATATCTAGGATGCAATATCTCATATGAAGAAGAAAAGGATGTAAATGCAAAAATATCTAAATTTTTAAGAATTTTAGGGTTAATAAATTCTATCTTCAAGCCACAGTTAATCCAAAAGCATTCAAGACTGAAAGTGTATAAAACACTGGCTCTTCCAACTCTTTTGTATGGTAGCGAAGTATGGACGTTGAAACAGAAGGATATACAGAGACTTAGATCTGCTGAAATGAGATATCTTCGGAGGACTGCAGGATACACACTACTAGATCACAAAAAAAATGAAGACATCTTAGAAGAATTACACATGGAATCATTAGAAAACAAAATTTCTGATTATAAGTCAAGATGGATGCAACATGTTCATCGAATGGAAGATCACAGAATACCCAAACAAATGTTAAGATATCAACCTGCAGGAAGAAGAAGACCAGGACGTCCACTCAAAAGACTTCTGGATGGTGTTTCTCTTGAGGCCGAAACAGGGCAACAAATGGCCTAAATTCGTGAATGTACTATGATGATGATGATGATAGTAATGCCGTAGATCAAAAGGAGTAATCCCTGAGTAATGCTGCGTATGAGTGATGATGTAAGCAAGAGCGGGAAGGTACCGTAATGTACATGTACTGAATGAAGGAGCGTATCGAATGTTGAGAGTTTGAAGTACAACTGAAGGTTTAAAGCCAGTTCACTCTGTCAAGGTAGTTCGTTCCTCTAATACACTTCACTCTTCCAAGGTAGTTCGTTCTTTGATACCACTTCCTTCATCTAAAACACTTCACTCTTCTAAGATAGTTCGTTCTTTTATACCACTTCGTTCTTCCAAGGTAGTTCGTTCTTCTATGTAACTTCCCTCTTCTAAGATAGTTCGTTCTTTTATACCACTTCGTTCTTCCAAGGTAGTTCGTTCTTCTCAGACACTCACTGCGGTACGAACGATATGGATGACGTAGGAAAGAGGCGGGGAAATGCAAGGTCGATGGGCGGAGAAATGTAGAGTAATCAACGAATGAGCGAAAGTTGATTTGGAGTGAGACATCTAGAGCTTGAAATAAAAAGTAAATTTTAAGTAGCAGTAGTGAACTCTGAACTGGCAGTTCACAAAAAGTGAGTAATTTTTTGACACTTCACAGTAGTGAAGCGTTCTTTTTAAACGACTCACTCTCGAATTACCCATCATTATTAAGCTAAAGGTTCTTCTCATGAAAAGTTTATTTTTTGTGTAGGTATCTTCATCGATCCTACCGGAAATGACTGTGACAAAATTTTATATAAATTAGCTTCCGCAATTTTTAGGTTTTCGGAACGAAACTCGGTACATATTGTTTGTATTAACAGAGAAAAGTATTCTCAAACAACAGCGAAATCCGACAATTAAAAGTGGGCTTCAGCTGAAACGTCCCCCCCCCCGCAAAAAAAAAACAAAAAAACGCTATGATATGTATTAATTAAATAAAAATAAAACGTAGTTTTATTTGACTTTCATATTTATTATACAATTCAGAGACAGCTGTTTCGGTACACTGTACCTTCTTTAGACATGTTAACAAATTATGAATTGTGTTCCAACTGATCTAAGCAACAATACAATATTTATTTAAATTTTTTAATTTAACAAAGGGGATTCATTAAAATCAAGTTGAGAATTTAACAGTTTTTTACTACTTTTAAATTTATTAATTTCTACAGCCTCCAAAAGATCTAACTTCTTACCCTTATCACAAATATGTAAAATTTCAAAATTTGGATCGAAACAGTGATTAAATTGGAATAGGTGATTAGCATATTTTGAATTTTCTAAATTTCTGTTATATGCTCTCATGTGTTCCTATTCAATATATGCTAACCACCTATTCCAATTTAATCATTGTTTCGATCCAAATTTTGAAATTTTACATATTTGTGATAAGGGTAAGAAGTTAGATCTTTTGGAGGCTGTAAAAATTAATAAATTTAAAAGTAGTAAAAAACTGTTAAATTCTCAACTTGATTTGAATGAATCCTCTTTGTTAAATTAAAAAATTTAAATAAATATTGTTGTATTGTTGCTTAGATCAGTTGGAACACAATTCATAATTTGTTAACATGTCTGAAGAAGGTACAGTGTACCGAAACAGCTGTCACTGAATTATATAATAAATATGAAAATCAAATAAAACTACGTTTTATTTTTATTTAATTAATAAATATGGATTTTCATCAAGTAAACACCAACTCAATTGATTATGCTATGATATGTTTTTACTGCGTTGCGACATATTTAATCAAGTGGCACGATAACTTAATGTTTCGTCATTTAAGAGTTAATAAAATTAATATAATATATTACGTCAACCAATAAAAGTCCACCGTTGTGGTATCGTCATACAGCAGGCCTGGGTTCGATTCCCGATAGGGACAGGCTCCTGGGTGTGTTTTTTTTTCTTTTTTCGTGGGGTTTCCTCACCTGTAAGACAAATGTGAGGAAGCCTAGGGTCCAACAATCCCAGAAAATCATCCGGCCAACATCATCATCATCATCATATCACCGGTGTGGAAAGCAACGGGAAACTACAACACCTATAATTCCCTAGTAAAGCTGCAAAGCATAGCATGAAGATGCTGTGATTGCAGTGAAAGACCTCCCCACTTGGGCAGAATACTATAGGATAGATATATTTAATGATGAGCAATGGTGAATATTATGAAATATAGGGTGTCAACAAAGTCATGCTACCAAAACAATGTAACGTAGCTCGTAAACTATTTGAGATAGAGACATGCGGTTTTTTGAAACGTATTCTACATCCCTCAAAGTTTTGTTTACATTGGTTGCAGATTGTGATCTAAACGACAATGGCGGCACCAGGAAAAGGCCCAATGTGTATGGTGGTATGTTGAGTCTGGTAAATCATCAGTACCCCCTTATCCGAATGTTATGATGGTTAACATGTATAGACACAAATAAATTCGCTTCATTAGAGAACATCGCCCTCTGCTGGTATCATTGTCTTCGTAAATTGCGTTCAGAATGGAATCAGCAATTTCAGCACGCCGAGGGAAGTCAGTTGGCAGCAACACTTGCATAATTTGCACTTTATAGGCCTGAAGATGTAGCCGCTTATGGAGGACTTTATGTATGATTGATTTTGGTAAATGCAGTTCCAGTGAAGCACGACGAACCAATTTTTGAGGTCTGAGTTGAAATGCAAGGTGCCCATTGTCGATAGTTTCTTGGCTCACACCTGGCCGTCCACCCTGTGGCAAGTCCATTACACTGCCAGTCGCTAGACATTTCTCTGCCCATCTATTTATGGATGATATTATCTATCATATAGCCGGCGGAAATTTCGCTGAACAGTTACTGGTGATTTGTCAGACTCAGCATACGATCATACACATTGGACCTTTTTCCTTGGTGTCGTCATTGTCTTTTAAAACAGAACCTGCAACAAAAATGTAAACAAAACTCCCAGAGATGTAGAATACGTTACAAAAAAACTCTTGTCTCTAACTCAAATAGTTTACGAGCTACGTTACATTGTTTTGATAGCAGGACTTTGTGGATACTCTGTAAGTCTGGTAATGAAATTTCAACACAGCATTTGCCTTGACGATTTGAGTGTAAAATTATATTTTAGCCAATTCCGAAGGAAATAAGTTATTGAGGTTGATCGATCCTACCTAGTAGAACTGGAAATTACCGTGACAAGAATTTATATAAATTAGCCTAACAATTTTCAAATTTTCGAAACGAAACTTAGTACATACTGTTTAAATAAACCTAGGAAAGTATTGCCCAAAAAAAAAAGCTAAATCCGACCGTTAGAATTGGCGTTAAGTTGAAATCCAAAATTGAAGAAAAAATATGTTTGTTGTCACTGCGGTCCGACACATTTAAATAAGTGACACGAAAACTTAATATTTCATCTATTTAAGACCGCATATGAGAGCGTTAACGGACGGGCACACACACACACACACACACACACACACACACACACACACACATATATATATATATATATATATTCTTTAGAAAACAAAATTTCTGATTATAAGTCAAGATGGATACAACATGTTCATCGAATGGAAGATCACAGAATACCCAAACTAATGTTAAGATATCAACCTGCAGGAAGAAGAAAACCAGGACGTCCACTCAAAAGACTTCTGGATGGTGTTTCTCTTGAGGCCGAAACAGGTCAACAAATGGCCTAAATTCGTGAATGTACTATGATGATGATGATATATATATATATACACCCATTTTTGTCTTGGTCAATTTCGGTATCTACTAGATAGGATCGGTGAAGATCTGTAAAAAAAATTAAAAATATTTCATGAGAACAACCGTAACAGCTTCATGCCTTCGGAAATCGCCAAAAAGTCCGTCACGCAGGAACTAAACTAATTCCTCAGCAAGTTGAAATATGGTACGGTTTTTCTGGATTACGATATATATATATATATATATCTTAATATATAAAAATTACGTGTCACGTTGTTTGTCCGCGATGGAATCCTAAACTACTGAACCGATTTTAATAAAATTTTGCACACTGTGTGCAGTTTGATCCAACTTGAGACTTACAGAAGTTCATAGTTAAATTTATAGTCGCATTATTTTTACTGCAAATTATTTGTTTATTATTTAACAAAGAGTTATACTTATCTGTTAGTTCCATACGATTTTAACAGATGGCCGTGTAAGGTAATTGGTTTATTATTTAACCAGGTGGCTGTGCTTTTTGTTGCAACCGCGAATTTCAATTGAATTACAAATATTGATTATTTCATAATTTAAGTATGTTCATTGTTTATTTTCAATATATTGATAATAATATTAATGTCGTGTGTAAGTATTAGTTTTAAGTAATTTGGCTGAAAGACAGCAACTTAATTTAAATTTAACTGGACCGAGAAGGGACATTGAACAATATGGTGAATCAGTTCTAGAGACCATGAATGATAAGATATCAAGTGAATTTCCGCAAATTGGTATAGGCCTATGTGACATAAATCTTACATTTAAGAAGAATGTCAATTTAAAAACATATGAAGGTCCTAAGGAACGGAATAACAGAACTGTAAGTAAGTCTGTTAGTTATAATAATATGCCTAATATTACAGAAACAATCTCCATGCCTCAATTAAATGAAAAGCAAGATGACTATAATATATCACAAGATGATATTACTATACAGAGACTTCTTGATGATGATGATGATGAGAATCCAAATTGCCAACAAGTTCGTAGAAAAAAACGAAAGTATAATGAAATCAGCAAGCCTCCTCAAAATATTCCATCAATAAATATATATAATCCTTATGATACACTTATAGATGATACTGAGAATGCAGAGAACATAAATTCATCTCAATCAACAAAACCACTTCCACATAAACCACCACCCATATTTATACCGGGTGTAGTTAACGTACCAGAACTAAAAAATATTGTGTAAAACAAAAACTTTCTGATTTAGATTTCTCACTTAGTTTACTACAACATAATTTAACGTATACCTTAGCCACAGCAACGCGTGGCCGGGACTTATATATATATATATGTATATATATATAAAACAAAGTCGGATTAGTTACACTATTTATAACTCAAGAACGGCTGGACCGATTTTTATGATCTTTGATTTGTTTGATTTTTTTTTCCGCCCCGAATAGCAGATAACTATTAAAACATCGGAAAAATTAACGTAAAAATATTTAAAGGCGCTGCACTAGAATGGACCAGATAAGAAATGAGGATATCCGTGAAGAACTGCAGATCTACTCCATAAAAGAAAATATATTTAACAACAAGATACAGTGGAAAGAACATGTAGATAGAATGGAAGAAAGTAGATTACAAAATAAAATCTTCCATTATTTTCCAAGAGGAAGAAGAGATGTCGGACGTCCTCGGAAGCGATGGTCTTAGATCTATTAGTGAAGACGGAACAGGCAACTCTTGCCTAAACCAGGAAGTGAAGAAGAAGAAGAAGATATTTAAAGGCGATACGACGTTCGCCGGGCCAGCTAGTATATATATATATATATATATGCCTACTGTATTTCTTTTGTTAAGTCTTCAAGGATAATAATCTAACATTTACTTATCTTTCTCCCCTGGCATTGGAATCAATTTCTTAGGTTGGGGCACCTGGAAGACGGAGTTAAGTTACCCTGACTATTTAACTCATGTCGCAAATGGTAGTCAATGACGAATAACGTTTTAATTAATTCTGTTTTACACCAATGGCAGTCGTGTTTCACCTCGCTCTTTATTGATTTATCTTTATCAGTTCCTGCTTTTGTGATAAAGAAAGCTCCTCCTTTCTTAATATTCTGAACAGGTTAGACCATTATTTTTCTCGACAAATACATTGAATAAGCAAATAATGAATAGATTCAGTGATTTTACTGAGTTGTTTATTCAAAATATAAATGATTAACCTATAATGTTAATTATAATAGTTTGATGTGTTTCATTATTTCTCCACTAGAGTGCATTTTTACAATATTGCGACCCTATTTGGCAATAAATAATATGATCGAGTTGCAGTGAATATACATAACCTCGCATTTCTAATTTGTTTTCAAACATCACCGTTTACATTAACTGTATAAATGTTTTAAAACACTTGTAACTATATTCAAATAATTATTTTTTTAGTAAAGAGCCTAATTTTATTCGTTAAATAGTCCTAACAAATGCCACTCTTGATTTCCAAATTCTCTAGATAAATTCACTCCTCACTTCGTGAGTCGTGAATTTATCGATAATTTGGAAATCACTCGTGGCATTACTTATGATAATATAATATGATGGGTGATAAATGATAATGAAGTGCCAGGAGAGTCCTAAACTTAAACTTAACCTGAAGTCCAGACGTACAATTACAGGAATAGTTCCATTTAAGGAAAATATTCTATGGTCTGAACGGGAATCGATCCGGGACCTCATGAACTGTAGTCAGAAACTCTGACCACTAACCCATGAGGTTGTTAATTATATATATATATATATATATATATATATATATATATATATAGCACGACAGATGTAGAAGACCCTTGGCCTACTATTCGTCTGCTGGCATCACATCTACGTGTGTTAATGACATGTAGACGATCGTACAGCCAGTGTAGGGGTGACATGTGGCCAGCATGTTGGATCCCCAGTCGTTATACCTGCTTTTCTTAACGTGGAGCCGCTAGTCGTATAATTATAAATATTTGGGATTGTAATTTTCGGTGTCTGCTAAGTAACATTGATGATGAGTTTTTGTTAATTTTTAATGAGAACAACCTCCTTCGGAATTCGCTAGAAGTCCTTCAAAATTATGCGTTTGAAAGAGTGTAGTGGCCCGTCTTGACCCTAAAATCTCGTTCCTACAAAATAACGGTGACTTCGGTGTCAAATCTTTTCATGATAATCTTGAGGCTGTTTGTTGAATTAGTTACTGAAACATAAACTTATTTGCCGCTACTTGCAAACATAGTTATTACAATTATTTATGCCAGTTCTCTTGGACCAGTGGTTAGCATGATGATTTCTGGTTTACGAGTTCAAACCCTGCTGGGGTCGTGTAAAGCCATGCGACCAATGTTGCAGATTAACAGCACGTTCTCTGCTGTTGTGTCTGGGTAATTTCGTTGCCTCGTAGGAAGCGGGCGTGTGTTCGATCCTCGGTCGAGACAAGTTTCCCGTGTGAGATTTTTTCCGGGTTTTTTGCTCACTTATAAGACAAATGTCAGGAAACTTTAAATCCCAATTAGTCTGCAAAAAGCATCTGGTCGTCACAGCTATCCCAGCCTTATTTAGTGTGAATATGTGTCTAAATACCGAAATCTACCTTGAAATGTCTCCCACAGAAACGTTCTCACGTACCAAGGCCGTATTAAAAAATCTGCCGTTTTTAACTGCAAGGCACAGAAATCGAAGCCAGAAACCAGCAATTGAACCAGCTGTATGGAGCAGATGGACTCCCTGCTTGAGTAAGAGCGCAGTGAAGTGTGGCGACACACGGCGCGGTTGGTATGTAGTCTGGGTTATTCAATCTACCAGTTCAGTTGTATCACTTCCCTATAGTTTAAATGAGAGTTTTGGCACTGGATTTTAGTGCCCTGCAGTTAAAAACGGCAACTATATTTTGAACACGACCTTGGTACACAACGCTTCTCTGGGAGAAATTTAAAAGTAGGTTTCGGCATGCAATGGTTGGCAGTTTACTTGTTAGATTTTCGTGTTGACCCGGGGGTGGTCTCGGAATTTAGCTGATAACTCATCGAGGGAGGTCCTGAATGTCCTTGTGTGATAAAAATAGTGCTGTTTTTTAATATCATCATCCGGTATCATGACAGCTGCCGCTGTCTTCCGGAAATCAAACTCCATTCCTCTCTGTCCATCCATTGATCTTCCTCCAATCCTCTGATAATCATAGCCGCTTGCACACCTTCTATCCAGGTTTTCTTTGGTCTTACTTTCTTGCCCCTTCCCATTGGAATCCATCCCGTAATAATTTTAGGCAATATTTGTTCTGGCATTCTTTTGACATGACAATACCACTGTAACATTTTCTTTTCTGTAATGTCTACTATGTCCGGCTCCTCTTGTGCACTCATAATTTCCCTTATTCCTTTATTTCGTATTCTATCCATTTTAGGGGTTTCAGCTGATCTTCTTAAAACACTCATTTCTGCACTTATAATTATTTTCATTTTCCTGGTAGGAATTTGCCAAACAGTTTAAAAGACCTTCTCCTGACAGGTTGTGTCCCTGTGAATCCCATATGGCGTGGGGCATATAAAAATGAGATGTAAACTCAGGTAGAGAGAGAGAGAGAGAGAGAGAGAGTTCAGATAAGGGCATTTGACCTAAGTTTGTCTGCACGTACCCAGATTGGAATGGCGTCGCTTATAATCTCAGCCTCATAGACTAGTGGTCAGAGATTTTGGTAGTAACAGCATTAAAAAAATCCTGTATGTAAAATGTTAAAGGCTATTACAGCAATATTGTCATGCTATTTATGTAAGTATGTATAGATTGTCAAGTTTTTCCTCATTTTGCAAATATTACAGCAAAACTGTTAAAGTTTGTTTTTTAGGGTTACCAGATGATGCAAAAGAGAATATTGGAGCTTACATAAAGGAATATTCAGTTTATTGTGGCATTATGGTTTCAGATTTTTTTAGTTTTTTTATGGAGGAATAGTTCATGGGGTCCCGAGTTCGATTATCGGTCAGATTACAAGAATTTTTTCTTAAAGGGAATTATACCAGTGGTCTATCATGGTCGATTTAGGTTTAAGGACTCTCCTGGCGCTTCATTATCATTCATCACCTAACATATCATCGGGGCAACGTAACTCCGCCTTCCAGGCGTCCCAACTTAAGAAGTTTGTTACAAGTCCGCCGGGAGCACGCCGTAGGGTAGGTGGTTATTGGTATTACGCTACAAACCGGAAGGTCGAGGGTTCGAGTCCCGGTGGAGTCATGATTTTTAAACTGACCCAAACAATCTGGTGACACAGTGGCCCTGGGTTCTACTAAGCCTCTAACGCAAATGAGTGCCGGCCGCTTGTTCTGGGAGTAAAGGCGGCCGTCACACAGGGCTGACAACCCGTCTGATATCAAATGTTGATTGTCTAGAAGCCTTAACCTCCTACTAAAATCCAAGGAGCAAGTCATCCGGGAGGTCCCAAGTCTGAAGATTTTCAGGTTTGTAAAAGATCCTTAATCCTGAATAAAGAGGCCTCTAAGCAAAATTTACCGATCTAAAACATCCTAGGAATACCCTAGTTGTCTGCTAGATGTCTTATTGAGATGGTACGACCGCATGCCACTCATCATATCTATAGACAAATCTAATTCTTTATTTGTAGGATTTTCATCATGTTTATTTTCCAAATCATTCCTCGGGGAAGACGTATTGGATGTGTAGCCACTGTCTATCTCTTGGCTGGTCTTCCTCTTGTTCTTTTCCCGTCCATTAGTCTTATCTCCTTTATCTCTTTTTTGCAAGCCTGTTATCTTCCACCCTTTCTATACGATATATATACATACATGACGGAAACAATTAAAAAGCAAAATCCACATGTACAAAACGATATTATGACCAGTTAACATGCATGGTACAGAAACTAGGGCTGATACAACAAAAAGTATGGACAAATAACTTAACTTACCAACTCACTGGCACTATCGAACCCGTAGGTTCATGGCCGCGCGGACATAAGCTCTCCATACATCCTCCCCTATCTTGAGCTAATGTTTTCCAGTCATTCCCTGTATAATCTACTTCCCTTAAATCAAATTAATGTTATTCTCCAACCTCATTCTTGATCTATCAACTGGGCGTTTTCCCTCTGGTTTTCCTACAAGAAGCTTCCATGCACGTCTTTCATTTCCCATTCGTGCCACATGTCTTGCCCATCCCAATCTATGAGACTTGATTGTTCTTATTATATTTGGTTTCCAAATAAGGTAACTAAATGAAATTTGTCTCTTAACTCCTTACAAAGGAGAGGCTATGACTCAACACTGGGGAACGCCATTATAGATAGGTAGATTAACCTCCTACCACTCCAAGGGTCTCCTATGGCCTGTAGTGGAGTCACTTTACCTTTACCTTATTACAATTCCAGGAGAGAATACCAGAAATGTCATAAAGATAACGCGGTGGTAATGGAAATAAAAATCTCAGCTGTTAAAACAATAACACCAGCATTAATCATCAGTGAAACCACAATTCTTAGAACCGCATCGTGTTTATGGTAGTTCTAGGTATTACGCAAATAGTCAATAATGATTACGTCATTCAACCCTTCCACATAACGTGAGACCCATAAACTCGGCGCGGTTCTTGAAATTGTGGTGTGTAAAGTGCAAGTTCGAGTGCTGTAAAAACACCACATTTTTTTATTAGGGATCTTCTCTACATTACAGTAGTTTTCCTCCAGCCCAATAGTATATTACGATGCGAGGTTGGGAAGTAGTTTTTACAGAGGCGAGGAAATGTTTAAAAACCGAGGGACAGCGAGATTTTTATTTTCCAAAATTCTGTAAAACATTTCACAAACGTGCGTTGTACATTAGTTTTTGCTCGATGGTGTTTTCAAAATAATAAATAATAGTAAAATAATATCTTTGTTGGAAATATTTGCGTTCATTATAAACAACTGACTAACGTTAACAATGTGGGTAATGGTTATTAGTTGAAAGAACGTACAGGAGGCCGTGAGACAGTATTAGTGATAAAATGTCGGCAAGTACGTATTTATTGTTTTATGTTGTTTCAAATAAAGTTCAGTCCATTTAAAATGCAGTGATTTGTTTCGTATGATGTATATTAACACTATCTTTCGGATATATTTTTGTACAGAGTGTCCCAAATAGATGAATACACTCTTTGAAACGTTATTTCTCAGTAACGAAATGAGACAGAAATACAATTTTTGTTGTGCATGATCTACAGGGTACTGGAAAAGCATAGCAACACGTTCATCGATCTTCACGTCTTTATAAACAACAATGGCGGCGAGATTATCATTCGATGAACGTAAGTGGATACTGAAGTGTTATTGGAAAGTGGAGAATGTTGTTGAAGTGCAACGACGTTGGATGGTTGAATTTGGGACACCACCACCAACAAGGGTAACAATAACAAGAATCCGAGACAAGTTTGAAGACGATGGAACAGTGCAAGATGTGTTGAAAGGTCGGTGCGGAAGAAAGAGACGTTCCACTGATAACGAGAGTACAGTTGCAGGTGTTTGCACGATCCTCAAACAAGTGAGTGAGGCAATGTTCTCGTGAGATTGGTATCAAGAAAAGCAGTGTTCATCGAATTTTGCGGGGCCAAAAATGGAAGCATTCCGAGACTTCTAAACGCACTAAATGAGGACGACCCAGATACATGACTGCAATTTCGTGAGTGGTTCCTGCAGAAGTGTGAGAAAGGGAAGATTTTCCGACTCAATTGTTTGGTCAGATGAAGCCACATTCAAACTTAATGGCACAATTAATCGACATAATTGTGTGTACTGGGCTAACCAAAACCCAAACATCATTGAAGAAAAGACAGTCAATCTTCCAGGAGTATCGGTATGGTGTGGTTTGTCTTTCCGAGGATTAATCGGGCCGTACTTCTTCCAAGGAACCGTCACGGGTCAAACTTACCTGGAGATGTTGGAAATCATGATTCCACGTATTGAAAATCTCTTTGAGAATGAAAATGAGGTTTACTTCCAACAAGACGGGGCTCCTCCTCACTTTCATGTCGATGTGAGAAATTTTCTCGAACGCACATTAAATCAGAGATGGATAGGACGAAGAGGAAGTGCTACGGAGTTCCCGCCTCGATCTCCTGATTTAACCCCTCTAGACTTCTTTCTTTGGGGAACAGTAAAGAGCACGGTGTACGCCACAAAACCACAAACACTGGAGGAACTGAGAGATCAGATTGAACATGCCGTCAATGACATTACAATAACAATAATCCAAAACGTGTGTAGCTCTGTTCAACGTCGTTGTTGGGAGTGTACTGCGGCAGGAGGTGAGCATGTACGGGCTTAAGAAATAAAACACACAAAAAAATTGTATTTGTCTCATTTCGTTGCTGAGAAATATACATCAATTTGGGACACCTGTATATGCATTGTACGTACATATACTTCCCGCACGTGGTTTCTAATATGTAATATCACATATAGTTATTTAGGTTGGCAACCGCGAAATGTACGAAGTTGAACTTTCAACGACAAAACGCACTATCGCGCATAAACGTATTTTGCTCCGCCACAGATTTATATCCTCAGCATCTTCTTCTTTGAGGTCTCTGATGATCATGTTTCTTCTCACTTAATCCATCCACTGTTCCTTGGGTTTCCCCCTCTTCATCCTGCCTTCAGCATCATTCTTGGGATTCTATTATTCTCCATCTTCTTCAGATGTTCATACCATTTCAATTTTCGTTCTTCTATTACTAATATATTGTGTTTCACTCACTGGCTCTTTCGAACCCATAGGTTCATGGCCACATGGACATACGCTCTCCATACATCCATATGCTGAGCTAATGTTTTTTTTTCAATCATCCCTGTATAATCTACTTCCCTCAAATCATAGTTAATGTTATTCTCCCACCTCTTTTTTGGTCTACCAACTGGGCGTTTTCCCTCAGGTTTTCCTACAAGAAGCTTCCATGCACCTCTTTCAACCCCCATACGTTCCACATGTCCTGCCCATTGCAGTCTACGAGACTTAACTGTTCTTATTATTAGTGGCTTCCTATACATATAACATGTAGTTTACTATTATATAGTTTTCTCCATTCACCTGTCTGTTCATCGCTTTTTGGTCCAAAATTTTTCCCCAGAACTTTATTCTCAAATACTGGTAATCTTTTCTCCTTTAAAGTAAAAGTCCATGTTTCGCATCCATATAACTGGGAGAATAACAGTCTTACATATTTTCAGTTTAACGTTTTTTGAAAGGAGTTGGGACGACAAGAGTCCCTGCAATGCATAATAACACGCATTTACAGAATTGAATCTATGTTTAATTTCTTTATGCATCTCATTCCTATTTGTAATTATTGTTCCTAGATATTTAAATTCAGCCACTTCTTCAAAATGTCCCTCATTTGCCATTAGTTGTCCATATCCATTAACATTCACTGTTTCTCTAATTTTCTGGTTCCGAATTTTCTCCTTTCCTGATTTTCTTGATGCCCTTCGCCAAAAATACTTCTCTGTTGTAATTTTTTTTTGCTTGATGTCTACCTCGTTTTTTAACGTCTGTTTTTTTTATCGGATTTCAGAATTCAGCGAATTCTGAAGGAAGCAGCTATTGAAGTTATTTTCATGAAAATATTGAAAAAAAGTAGTATAAATCTTCATCTAATCTACTTAGTAGGCACAGAAAATTGAATTTATATTTATTCTGTTAATTACAAGGGTGGTTGAGTTATACATATCCAAAAAAAAAATATTTTACTCGGTAATAAGTCATCGGAGACCATGTATTCCTTATATCAAAACACTCAGAAACATCCCTGAACAACTTTCAAAGTTCGATAGAGTTCGTGTTTTATATATATATCTCCGGCGAACGTCGTATCGCCTTTAAATATTTTTACGTTAATTTTTCCGATGTTTTAATAGTCATCTGCTATTCGGGGCGGAAACAAATCCAACAAATCAAAGATCATAAAAATCGGTCCAGCCGTTGCTGAGTTATAAATAGTGTAACTAATCCGACTTTGTTTTATATATAAGTCCCGGCCACGCGTTGCTGTGGCTAAGGTATACGTTAAATTATGTTGTAGTAAACTAAGTGAGAAATCTAAATCAGAATTTTTTTTACACAATTTTTTAGTTCTGGTACGTTAACTACACCCGGTATAAATATGGGTGGTGGTTTATGTGGAAGTGGTTTTGTTGATTGAGATGAATTTATGTTGTCTGCATTCTCAGTATCATCCATAAGTGTATCATAAGGGTTATATATATTTATTGATGGAATATTTTGAGGAGGCTTGCTGATTTCATTATACTTTCGTTTTTTTACGAACTTGTTGTCAATTTGGATTCTCATCATCATCAAGAAGTCTCTGTATAGTAATATCACCTTGTGATATATTATAGTCATCTTGTTTTTCATTTAATTGAGGCATGGAGATTGTTTGTATAATATTAGGCATATTATTATAACTAACAGACTTACTTACAGTTCTGTTATTCCGTTCCTTAGGACCTTCATATGTTTTTAAATTGACATTCTTCTTAAATGTAAGATTTATGTCACATAGGCCTATACCAATTTGCGGAAATTCACTTGATATCTTATCAATCATGGTCTCTAGAACTGATTCACCATATTGTTCAATGTCCCTTCTCGGTTCAGTTAAATTTAAATTAAGTTGCTGTCTTTCAGCCAGATTACTTAAAACTAATACTTACACACGAAATTAATATTATTATCAATATATTGAAAATAAAATAAACATTGAAGATACTTAAATTATGAAATAATCAATATTTTTAATTCAATTGAAATTCGCGGTTGCAACAAAAAGCACAGCCACCTGGTTAAATAATAAACCAATTACCTTACACCGTCATCTGTTAGAATCGTATGGAACTCACAGATAATTATAACTCTTTGTTAAATAATAAACAAATAATTTGCAATAAAAAATAATGCGACTATAAATTTAGTTATAAACGACCGTAGGTCTCAAGTTGGATCAAACAGCACACAGTGTGCAAAATTTTATTAAAATCGGTTCAGTAGTTTAGGATTCCATCGCGGACAAACAACGTGACACGTAATTTTTATATATTAAGATATATGTCCACCGCTGTGGTCTCGAGGTGTGCCTTGTCACGCAGCAGGCCCGGGTTCGATCCTCGGTCGGGATAGTTTTTCTGGGTGAGGTTTTTATCGGGGTTTTTCCTCACCTGTAAGACAAATGTCAGGAAAACTTTAAGGCCCAAACGGAAATTATATGGCCATCGCAATCATAATCATTTATATTCATCTTAGATTAAGCTTAGGATTAGGGACTCTCCTGGCGTTCCACTGTCATCATCATCACCCATCATATCATCGGGGCAACGTAACCCCGCCTTCCAGGTGCCCCAACCTCAGAACTGGGTTACAATTACGCCATTGGGGGTATTAAAATATATATATGTAAAGGTAAAATGATTCCACTACAGGCCTGAAGAGACCCTTCGGGTAGCAGGATTTTGAGGCTCCCACTTTTTCTATAAAATCGGTACTTGATATCAGCCGAGTTGTCAGCCCTGCGTGACGGCCCCCTATGCTATAAGATATATTAGTTTAATTTAATTAATATTTTAATGAAAAATTAATATTTAAAATTTTAATAAAGTAATGGAAATTGTAGATATTATTTAAACTGGTGACAAATTATACAACTATGCAAATGGATTATGCATCATTTGTTTTCATTCCAGTCGGCACTTTTAGATAAGATGGCTTCAGAAATTGAGGTTCTCCATTTTAAGAACATAAATATATATTCCGTAAACCAGAAAAAAAAGGGCCATAAATACGTTTAGTAACGGGCTTCCAAATACTCTTGGAGCTTTCTGACCATATACGCTAAATATTCTTGATTTTCAGCCATTAGTAACTGGTCGTGTGTTGTCATCAACTTGAAATCCTATTGGTTCGCACTTTTAAAACGTTTTAAATAATAATATAGTACTTTTTTAATCAGTGTTCCTAATTTAGAATTGTTTTTCATAAAAAAAACTTCGATAAGTTATTAAATCATGAAGGCCTTTCAAAACATGGTTCATCTTCGGCATGCTAATTGGTTGATGTCGGCGTATAATTGTTATATTGATGACATTTTAGGAGATCATCAATGTGGATTTAGAAGAAACAGGTCTACAACAGATCAGATTTTTAGCTTAATACAGATATTAGAAAATAAATGGGAATATAATGGCACTGTACATCAACTATACGTAGACTTCAAAAAGGCATAGGATTCAATTATGAGGGAGAAGTTATATAATATTCTGCTGGAGTTCCGAATTCCTAAAAAGTTAGTTAGACTTATACGAATGTGTCTAAATGGCACAAAGAATAGGGTGCCTGTAGGCAAACAGTTTTCGGATACTTTTGAAATCCACAATGGTTTGAAGCAAGGAGATGCACTATCTCCTCTACTATTTAATTTTGTACTAGAGCATTCCATCAAATCTTTAGAGGATGGAGAAGGCCTACAACTCAATGGTATTAATAAGCTGTTAGTTTGTGATGATGATACAGTAATATTAGGCGACAGCAAGGAGGTACTAAAGAACAACACGCACACAATACTGAGTAACACTAAGAAATTGGGACTGGAAGTAAATGTCAATAAAACTAAATATATGGTCACACATCAAAATACATTATATAATGTAAATAGACAGCTAATGACTAATGAGGGAAATTTTGAGGAAGTGACTGAATTCAAATACCTAGGAACAATAATCACAAACAGGAATTAGATGCACAACAAAATTAAACATAGGCTCAATTCTGGAAATGCGTGTTATTATGCATTGCAGAGACTCTTGATGTCCCAACTCCTTTCAAAAAACGTTAAAATGAAAATATATTAAACCATTATTCTACCAGTTATATTACACGGATGCGAAACGTGGACCTTTACTTTAAGGGAGGAAAGGAGATTACGACTATTTGAGAATAAAGTTATTAGGAAAATTTTTGGACCAAAGAGAGATGAACAGACAGGTGAATGGAGAAGACTACATAACAGTGAAAAACATGGTCTTTATAGGAAGCCAGATATAATGAGAACAGTTAAGTCTCGTAGACTGCGATGGGCAGGACATGTGGCACGAATGGAGAATGAAAGACGTGCATGGAAGCTTCTTGTAGGAAAACCAGAGGGAAAACGCCCAGTTGGTAGATCAAGAATGAGGTGGGAGAATAACATTAACTATGATTTGAGGGAAGTAGATTATACAGGGGATGATTGGGAAACATTAGTTCAGGATAGGGATGTATGGAAAGCTTATGTGCGCACGGCCATGAACCTACGTGTTCGATAGTTCCAGTGAGTTAGTTAGTTGGCGTATAATTTACATAAATTATGAAACATGGTTTTGAAAGTCATTCATGATTTAATAATTTAACGAAGTTCTTTTATAAAAATCTAATTCAGGCAGACGGGTAGAAAAAGTATATATTATTTAAAACATTTTAATACATAACCTCAATTGTGATAACAATGAATGTTAAAATATTCACACTTTTATTGCCAATTATTCAAAACTCTATCAAGATATTTTTTAAACAATGTGGGTGATGATCCACAACCCAGTGTAGGGCTTTTGGTAATGTTTCAATCCACATGGAATGATAAATAGAACGCAACTCGGAGGTTATGTTAGAAAGTATCGCCCGGTGACCTACAACACTTGTCCCGGTATGGAGAATGACTCACACGACCGGTTCTTGCAATACACTTCGTATTTCCTAAATGTATCACACATTATTATGTGCTGCTGCAATATGTCACGCACATTTCACTTTCTTATAAAACCACACCAAACTTCACAAGCACATGAGTTTATCATCAGTAGCACAATAACCTTCAGCTAAGGTCTACTCCATAGCGCGACAGGCCTAGAAGGTCCTTGGCTACCAGCCGGCTGTTGGACTCACATCCGCATACAGGTAGATCATCCAGCCAGTGTAAGGGTGACATGTGGTCAGCATGTGGGTTCCCCTAGCCGTTATAGCTAGTTTTCTCAACCTTATTGTAGCTACCCAACTGCCTCATGATGCTGGGTGGGTACCGGTCCCAACTGATAGAAATTTCATGAGAGAATTCCCTCCCCCCAACAGCGCAAGTTCAAAGGTATCTTGCCCTAACCACTCGGCTATGGCGCAGAACCCCGATGGCCCTACAGTATATTAAATATATCATCAGTTCAGGAGACTGCAAATACAAGGTGGGTTCTGACTAATTTTATAATTTTTATATTGTTACTTCTGGTCCACCACCGTGGTCTCTATGTTCGAACCCCGGTCCGGACAAGTTTCCTGGATGATGATTTTAATAGGAGATTTTGCTCACCTGTAAGACAAACTTCAGGAAACTTCAAGGCCCAAACATCATCTGGGCATCATTATCATATTCACCATGTTTATATTAATTTGTCCATAATGAGATGTATTAAATTAATAATGAAAACATTGAAAGAAGCCCTACTGCCCTTATAATGTAATGTTAAATTCCCAATAAAAGTGTTCTTAATAAAGAAGTCAACATTTCCGTGATCGAGCAAAAGGCTCGTAGCATGTTGCGCTCGGGAATTAACAATGTATAAGAGAACAATTTGTGTTTAGATTGTAGTGCTCAGGTAGCCAGATTGGTAGAGCATTGGCATAGAAATCCAAAGGTCCTGGTTTCAAACCCCAGTTTGAGCGTATATTTTTGTCTTCACATATAATGAATATATGTGTTTCGTCATAATGCTGTGTTGTCTCGAATGAGGTCCTTACATTGAGCTGATCACTCATTCAGGGAGGCCCTCCATGCTCTTGTGTGGTCAAAAAAGTGTGTGTGTTCCATAGTTAAAAATCCCTGTCCCAACAGGTCGTGTCACTGTAGATTAGAATAGAATAGATTTATTTATAGTAGAATAGAATATATTTATTTAGCCTGGTGGAGTTAAGGCCATGTGACCTTCTCTTCCACTCACCAGGACAAACATATTTATGTTACATTTAAATACAATAATAGTACATACTAAACAATTGAACATCTGGTCAAACTGAACAATAATAAAAACATATTGACTAAAATATAATAATAATAAAAACGTCTAATAATGCAATAAAATTAAATACAATTAGAATTAAACTAATGAAAGAATGTATACATGAAGGAATAACAGCTCGAATCTACTATACATAAAAAAGAAATGGAAAAAATACAAAGAAAGTAATGAACTACAGTAACACTTCTTTCATCCGGAACGTGGATGATGCGGAAATCTGTTCAATGTGAACAAATTTATTGGTCCCGGCAAAATAATAGTAATTTTACGTGTATTTACTTTGTATAAAACGGAATCTGTCCAACGCAGAAACGGAAGGATTTTCTATACAATTCATAGAAAAAATGCTTATAAAGGCGGAAAGATAGAGAGAGAAATAAGTTAGTTTCCACTTCATTGAATTCCCGTTAGACGAATTAACAATAAGTGATAATTCCTACCGCCGGGAGAAGTAGAGTTTCTACCTGTATCTGGAATTTTCTTTCGGTCTCACTGCACACACGTTTTGCGAAATACAGGTTCTTTTAACAAATATTTGGCGTGTGACATGTCTTACAAATAACCAGTGCATTGTAAAATCTTAAATTAGTTTTAAGATCTGAGACCGATTGTGTACGTATCTTTCACAGGTAGCGTCTGAATTTCCGAAATAAAGATGGCTAAATCGTATGTATCATTGTCATTAAACGAAAAAGTAAAAGTGATTGAAGATAAAGAAAAACAAACTCTCAGTACGCGAAATAATGACTAAATTTAAATGTGGCAAAACCCAAGAGTATGAGATTTTAAAACACAAAGAAAAAATAATGAATGAATGGACGCAAGGATGTGGTCAAATGAAGAGGAAAGTAAAAAAAAAAAATAATAGTAATAATAATAACTGTAATAATAATAATAGTAATAATAATAATAGTAATAATAATAATAGTAATAATAATAATAATAATAATAATAATAATTTGAAGAAATCATCGAGGTGTGAGGGTGTTTACAAGTCCGCGATCAGAAAATCTCCAGATTTCCGGACCGATGCACCAAAGTCAAGCTTTAGCTGTTCCTATATCCCTAGGGAATAACGATTTTAAGGCATCTTCAGGTTGGTTGTGGATTTAAAAGACGGCACAATGTAGTGTGGAATTAAATTTGTGGGGAATCAAAGGATGTGGACGAAAGTATAGTTAGTGAGTGTGAAAATCGAAACTGCATACTTTAATTTCAGGATACGCGCCTAAGAGACATTTTTAACGCTGGCGAAACGGGATGGATTTTTTTTTTCGCGCGTTACCGTCGAAGTCGCTCGTACATACTATACTTCACTTTCCAACGGCAGCGGAACTACAATTAATCCAAGGTACGTAAAAATACATATACGGTACCCTTTAATCTAAGATTGGTTAATCACTTTTTGTTTTTTATTATGCGGATTTTTGTCTAATGTGGAGAAAAAAAATTGGGCCCATGCGATTCCGCTTTGAACAAGTTCTACTGTATAATGAATTAACCTATCGCTTATATATAAGGCATTAGGTAAATATATTGACAAATCTTAATACTATTTTTATTAAATAATGAAAAAAAATTGTTAAAGAAATAATATTAGTGAGTTGTTTCTGTTAATAATTTTATTTTGAATTTGTTTCTGAAAAATGGTAAAGTTTGGCAGTCTCTGACATAGGGTGGAAGAGAATTTCACGTTCTAGCAAGAAAAATTGTAATGATTTCTAGCAATAGGTAGTGTGATGAGGAGGGATATAAAGGACAATGTGCTGATGGGATCGGGTATCTAATTTACTTTTATAAGATTCATGATGTGTTCCGTTGAGGTTTATTCAAATTAATATAAAATTATAGAATATTCACCTGAAAGGTCCGTCTCCTCAATTTAATTATCATTTAACTGTAGCGCTTTCGGGACTTGTCCCATCATCGGCAGGATTCAAAACTGGTGTTTCACTGAAGATCTGGTAGAGGGGGTTACATGTATTGGGTTCGTTTTCGTTTATCAGGCTGTCGTTGTGAGCTGCTTTCATGATTTCCATCTCTTCGAGTATGTTTATCTTCGCTGGATTATTTTCTCTGTGCATTACTGTTAGGGTGTTTTCAATATTTAACATGCGATGTCCTTCATGGATAACGTGTTTTGCATAGCTTGATTTACCTTCTGCGTGAATGAAGTCTCGAAAATGTTTCTTTGAATCTGATGTTAAAACTCCTGTTTGTCCTTCCTATATAAAATTTGTTGCAGTCCTTACATGCCAGTTTATAAACTCCTTTGCTGTTGAAAATGTTATTTTCTTCAATGTTATTGTTTATTATGTTGTTTAATTTGTTATTGGTTCTGTATGCTATTTTTACGTTTTTATCGGCTTTCTTTAGTGCATTGGCTAATTTTGTCGTTTCTTTTCCTGTGTATGTAAGTGTTATCCATGTTTTCTTGTTGTTGTCAGATTCTTTTTCTGGTTTAGTTATGTTGGTTATGTTGTCCTTCCTTTTTTGTTTTTTTACGAGCTTATCTATGAATTCTTCATTATAGCCATTGGTTTTTGCCATATACTTAATGTAGTTGAGTTCTTGGATATAATTGTCTTTGCTTAATGGGAGTTTCAACATTCTACTGACTAAGCTATTAAATGTACTAATTTTCTGTTGAAAAATTCAACATAAAACTAATAACACGATATGTCGATGATGTACTAATAATATATGAAAATGAAAACAGAAAAGAAAAAGAAATACTACAAGACTTAAACAACATGCATGAAAAAATCACTTTCACCGAAGAAATAGAAGTTAACAACAGCATAAACTACTTAGATTTGTCTATAACCAAAAATCTACACAACAATAAACTAGAAATCGGTATCTACCGGAAACCCACAAACAATGCTCTGGCCATAAACAAAAATTCTACACACCCCTTTCAACAGAAAATTAGTACATTTAATAGCTTAGTCAGTAGAATGTTGAAACTCCCATTAAGCAAAGACAATTATATCCAAGAACTCAACTACATTAAGTATATGGCAAAAACCAATGGCTATAATGAAGAATTCATAGATAAGCTCGTAAAAAAACAAAAAAGGAAGGACAACATAACCAACATAACTAAACCAGAAAAAGAATCTGACAACAACAAGAAAACATGGATAACACTTACATACACAGGAAAAGAAACGACAAAATTAGCCAATGCACTAAAGAAAGCCGATAAAAACGTAAAAATAGCATACAGAACCAATAACAAATTAAACAACATAATAAACAATAACATTGAAGAAAATAACATTTTCAACAGCAAAGGAGTTTATAAACTGGCATGTAAGGACTGCAACAAATTTTATATAGGAAGGACAAACAGGAGTTTTAACATCAGATTCAAAGAACATTTTCGAGACTTCATTCACGCAGAAGGTAAATCAAGCTATGCAAAACACGTTATCCATGAAGGACATCGCATGTTAAATATTGAAAACACCCTAACAGTAATGCACAGAGAAAATAATCCAGCGAAGATAAACATACTCGAAGAGATGGAAATCATGAAAGCAGCTCACAACGACAGCCTGATAAACGAAAACGAACCCAATACATGTAACCCCCTCTACCAGATCTTCAGTGAAACACCAGTTTTGAATCCTGCCGATGATGGGACAAGTCCCGAAAGCGCTACAGTTAAATGATAATTAAGTTGAGGAGACGGACCTTTCAGGTGAATATTCTATAATTTTATATTAATATCTAATTTAGGTGTATCAGAGAGTCTAGTAAAGCGGTGTGATAAAGAATAAGTAACAGGAAGGCCTGGGTGATGTGTGACGCATAAAAGTACCTATAAGGTGAGAGGTTAAACTGCGAAAATAGAATGGAACATTGTTACTTTTGTTTACAACAAATAGCGACTTTACATTACTTGTCACAAATGTATGAAAATGGAGAAAAAATGTTTTGAAAATAACGTGTGATAAGAAGGATAAATTATCATATTCACATCCTCATCCTGTTCGCTATCTTATCGTGATCAAATGAATGAGATCAGAGAATCACCTTGACTTCTGTAATATTATATCACCACAGCTGGTTTCAAGTCAGCTGACTATTCCACACCCAAAACTGTAAACTAACCTAATTTCTCAATAATTTCAGTTCTTTATCCCGTTTTCCTGGTTTACGGAATATATATACATATACAGAGTGATTTAGAATAAGTATTACAGACTTCTATGGGTTGTAGAGGGGACTTAGTAGATAAAGTATTGATAAGGAACCCATGTCCGGAAACTTACCATTTCGATATAAAATAAGTTTGAAAATCGAGACACAATGGGCTGATATCGTGTGTCTTGTGGCTCACAATAAGTGTTACAGACTTGTTGTACTACAAGTTTGCTTCCACGTGACCATCATGTTGTTCGTTGCACAAAGTGTACCTGCGACGCATATTTTCGTACACACGCACCACAAGACCTATATAGTATGTGCTCAATAAAATATCTGCTGTCGCCAGAATTCGTGCAAGAAGATCTTCCTCCGACTCGACAGGTGTAGTACAACTCCTAGAAGTCTGTAATACTTATTCTGAAACACAAGACACACGATATCAGCCCATTATATTTCGATCTTCAAACTTATTTTACATCGAAATTGTACGTTTCCGGACATGGGTTCCTTATCAAAATTTTATCTACCTGTACTAAGTCCCCTCTACAACCCCCATAAGTCTATAATTCTTATTCGGTGTCTACTAGAAATGATCTGTGAACATCTATATTTTTTCAGACATATTTTCATAAGATCGGAGTTAATATCTTCATTCCTCTGGAATTCTCTAAAAACTAATTCCGGTATAAATTTGAGTTTTCTGGAGTTGGGTATTTCAGGTATACTTATAATCTATTTGGCCCGTTCCTTCATTACGCCTCTATACCATTTTTTAGACATATTATAAATTGTTGTGTGTACGAGTGAGATTGGCAACACATTATCGTGAAGTGACTAAGCCCCAGTTAATGGCGAGGTCCGGTACAGGAAATGCGTACATCTGCCGTCTGAATACCAATTAGTTTTCCGTTCACCTGTGCTCATCCCTTCCTCTAACGGATCTTCTTCCCAGGCTCCTTTCGTGTACTTCAACGGTTTAATGATGATAAAACCACCTCAGCCGGTGAGTGTCGATATATTTTTGTTTATATAAATTTTGTTTTACCTCAAACCGTAGTCTGTTTGTTGCCTTATTCTCTAAGATCCTCCTAGTCCAAGATCCGTTCATCGAGTGTATGAACAAAATCTATTTTTTTCATAAAATTGTGAATTACTGAATACATTTTTGCCCAGTTGCCTATTAAAATTCGGCCGCCAGTATGTTTAATTAAAATATAATTTATTTATTTATTCAAAATAATTTGATTCACCTGTTATTAACATAAATTATAATCCAGTTCGCAGAAATCGATGTTTAGAGCTTGAAAAGTTTTGGTTGCCATTGCACACTTGGCCATAAACCTCCTCGCGGCTACATCAGGCTGTGACACCAATCAGTAATAAAATGGCTGTAAGTACGTATTTATTGTTTTATATTGTTTCAAATAAAGTTCAGTTCATTTAAAATGCTGTGATTTGTTTCGTATAATGTATATTTAACACTAACTTTTGGATATATTTTGGATATACATTGTACTTACCGCCATTTTTTACTGATTGGTGTCACAGCCTGCTGTAGCCGCGAGGAGGTTTACGGCCAAGTGTGCAATGGCAACCAAAACTTTTCAAGCTCTATAGATCGACTTCTGCGAAATGGATTATAATTTATTTTAATAACAATTGATTCAAATTATTTCGAATAAATAAATTAATTATATTTTAATTAAACATACTGGCGGTCGAATTTTAATAGGCAACTCGGCAAAAATGTATTCAGTCAGTCATAATTTTATGAAAAAAAAAATTTGTTCACACACTCGATAAACGTAGTAATCTTGCAGCCGGACCACGGACTATCCACAACTCCCTGTTTTCCGCTTCTTTCTACTCGTGTAAAACCTATGGGTTCGACAATGCCAGTGAGTTATACCTTATCCGCTCTTAGAGTGATCCTAACATAAACAAACGCCAGTTGTATCCTTGCGCCATTCGCGCCACAATTACTGTCACATTGACAGAGAGCACGTGTGAAATATTTAAGATACAGTTAATACCCGGCGTGCGCTGCTACGCCTAAATAAATGAAAATTAATGTGCTTAGTTGAATAAGTAGGTGGAAAAATAATTATAAATTTATATTTTTTAGATACCCCATGCTGATTGCCCGGGAATCTACTTATCACGATCTTCTTGACATAAATGTGCTGAAATACGAAAATTAATGTTTTATGTTTAGTTAAATAAGTACAAGGAAAATTTTATATCGTAATTATTTTTAGATTCCCCGTGCTGTTTACCCGGCTTTGTCCGGGAATCTACTCATCCCGATCTTCTTGGCATAAATGAGCTCAAAGACAAAAATTAATGTAGGGCCTACTTCTTATTATTAGTTGAATAAGTAAAATGAAAAATAATTATAAATGTACATCGTAATTATTTTACGATTGCCCGGTGTTGCCCGGGAATCTACTTATATTGATCTTCTTGGCATAAATGAGCTAAAAGACAAAATTCGTTATTGTGAGTTATCCGTAAAAGAATACCCGTCATGTGCTGCTTATGCTTGCACAGGAATCTACGTACTTGTCTCGATCTTCTTGGCATCAATGAAAGACAAAAATGGTTACTGTGAGATATCCATAAGAGATAACATGTGCTGTCGCGGACTTTTTTGTAGAGGAGCATTTTGAGATATTCAATTCTGTGTACATTAATTTTGTGTATTTGTTATGATTTATGCAGCGTAAACTAATTAAGCGTCCAAAGAGCTACTTCTTTCACGTTTTCCTCTACAAAGGGCGATTTTAAGGGTGTAGGAGTTGAGTATCACAACTCTCTTATTGCCTATGTTCATCCCGGGAATCTCCTGTACATTTTGCAGAAAGCCCCATCACAATCGGATCAATGGTAAGGCCGCGCATAAAGTACGAACAAACAAACAAACATTCATTTTTATATATTAGATATGATCGATCATTGAATGGGGGTAGATTACAAGAAAGTTGATGAGATTTTTCACTGAACGTGTGATGTATATTTAAAATAACTTTTTTTACCACTAGTCAAAGGTTTGCAAGTCTTTTTTTTTAATTTAGATGGCGAAACACAAACAGAAGACTCGACACATTCGGCCATTTTGTTGCATCAGAATCGACTGAAAAATGACTCAAATGCATCATCCATACATAATAAACTATTTTAAGTTGTAATTATTGATTAGGTATATTTATAATATTTTATATGTTTTGAATATTATTTTTTTTGAGGAAGAATAACAAGTATATTCAGAGGACATACTTTTTCGCGTACTTGTTGCTTCTATATCGTACGTCGGTGTCCATAATCAATGAAAAGCGAACAGGTCACATGGTTTTGTTTTGACGAGGATCACTTTAAGAGCGGATAGCCTATAGTTAGTTTAAAGTTTCTGTTAACTATCTAAATTCTAATTGGATTTTATGTGCTTTATAAATTCCATTGCATATCTACTTAACTTCGGTGTGTCAATTTCCTTCGCGACAAGTTGTTGAGCAAGTTCATTACACCAGCTACTGTCTGTTGTTTCCACGTGTCCAGTTTGGAATGTGTCCTCGTAATGCTATTATTTATTTTAACTGCTTTTAATTTATTTATTACAAATTTCTCTACAATTCAGTAGTTTTCCTACAACACATTATAAATTTACTCCATTACATCCATATTCTCTGCATCACTCTTTGTTAATCCTCTCGACGTCATATTCCTATGCACTCCTTGAACCCACTATTCTCATTCTCTCTATCTCGCACGTACTATCGAACCCATAGGTTCATGGCCGTGCGGAAATAAATTCTTCATACATCCATATCCTGACCTAATATTTTTCAATCATCCTCTGTATATTTTACTCCCTTCAAATCATGGTTAATGTTTTTCTCCCACCTTAATCTTGGTCTCCTACTGTGGGCATTTTCCCTCTAATTTTCCTACAAGGCTTTCCATGTCCTTCTTTAACTCCCCATTCGTGCCACATGTCCTGCCATTGGAGTCTACAAGACTTAACTCTTATTGTTACATTTGGTTTCTCATAAAGATTATGTATCTCGCTGTTTGATAGTCTTCTCCATCCACCTGTCTATCTTTCTTTGCTCCATAATTTTTCCTAAGAACTTTATTCTCAAATACTCCTAATGTCCTTTCCTCCCTTAAAGCAAGTCTCTGTGCTTCGCATCCATATAATATAATTGCTAGAATAACAGTTATATATATATATTTTTCAGTTTAACGCGTTTTGAAAGGAGTTGGCACGACAAAAGTCCCTGTAATACATAATAGCATGCATTTCCAGGATTGAGCCTATGTTTAATGTCTTTGTGCATCTCATTCCTATTTGTGATTATTGTTCATAAGAACTCAGCCAGTTCTTCAAAATTTTCCTCATTTGGCATCAGCTGTCCATTTCCATTATACCGGCCCAATGTATTTCTGTGTGTGACTATATATTTCGTTTTATTGATATTTACTTCCATCCCCAAATTCTTAGTGTTACTCAATAGTGTGTGCGTATTTAGTATTTCCTTGCTATCGCCCAATAGTACTACATCATCAGCATAAACTAACAGCCTATTAATACCATTGAATTGTAAGCCTTCTTCATTCTCCAAAGATTTGATGGCATGTTCTAATGCAAAATTGAATAGTAGAGGAGATAGTGCATCTCCTTGCTTCAACCCATTGTGAATTTCATAAGTATCCGAAAACTGTTTGCCTACACGCACTTATCTTGAAATTATGGTCCTATGATTCTCCTTAAAATTTTCCTCTCCTTAGCTGATGTTTCTCCATTTGTCCTTTGAAATTCATGATTAGGAAAGCTGCTGTATTGTAGAGAATATTCCTTAAAATCATTTCTGGAAACGGTAGTTATTTATGAACATTCATTACATTTCCGCAAAATAATGACCTTGCCAGCGCCCCCGTGTATTACAATGGATGTTTTTCTTGCATACAATGGAATGTAATTATAGGTTCCCGCTCTACAAGGATTTCTCTTCCCATTGTTCGTTAAGTAGATGGTACGCATGCATAGTTACATCAGATTTAATTTAACGACGCTCCTTAGCATCACAGGTCATTAGCAAGGCAACCTGGGCCTCAAATTACCGACAATCTTTGTTCAGGGGCCATTTCTGTTGTTTTACACCTACCAGACGGGACCCAAGGGGTCATTTGTGCCCCCCAAAAGATAATACTATAAGAGATTCTGGAAATACTTTACATGTGACGCGAACAATTTTTCTAAGTTACAATCATACACCATGCGCATGCGCCAACAAACGCGAAGCTCTTTACACTATGGAATCACGGGATGCAGCCAACGTATACATGATATTTAACGAACCTAAAAGCTGACCTAACGCAATTTAAGTACTCTAACCTGTGAAAGACCAACCTAAAAGGTAACATAATGCAATTTAAGCACTCTAACCTGTGAAATACCAACCTAAAAACTAAGCAAACACAATTTAAGCACTCTAACTTGTGAAAGAATATAATGCTCAAAAGTAAATAGCAAGTTCTGAAATTCTTAAGTATATGTGTACATTTAATTAGTACATGCTCTATGTTGACTGCCCTGGAACGCATATTTGTTGTTGCATAGAATATTCGTTAAAATCAATATGGCTGCCACGTCTTCATGCTACGTATGTAGTTAAATATCATAAAAAATATACTGAAATAAAAATGTAAACATTATTGTAAATGGTGGGATATAATTTGAAAAATGAAACCCTAAGAACAAAATTTGACAGGAGTTATGAAGGAATGAAAAAAGTCGCGTCACAGGTTGTAAAGTTTAACCGAGATTTTCTCATGAAATTTCTGCTGGTATTGAATGGTGACCACCCAGCATCTTGAGGAATTTGGGTAGCTACGATAACTGTAGACTCTAGGTTGAGAAAACCAGCGATAACGGCTGTAATCCTTTTAGTTTGTGATTAACACGTGTGGATGAGACCAGGACACGGAGTTGGGCTGTAATTTGACATCATTATGCATCAACCGGCTATGCACCATTATGTAACTTTAGAGAAAAATACTTTTAAAATTTTAGCTAATCTTCACTACTTATTGTAGCGCCAAACTAACAATACTGGATACTGCAAATGATTCTCCTTATTTGACAGTTATGCATCTACAATCTAAGAGAGGGAACGGCACTTAGCTGCATGATGCAAAATGTAGATTAGCGTTTATGAAGATCTGGTTTCATAGCTGTTTATTCAAAACATAGAATATCTGATAGGACTGATAGCGTCTACATTTTTGTTTAATAATGAGGTTATGTTTAAAGATTTGGCGCTAAAAGTGTGCATGTACTTCATGTGCCAGTGCAACAGATGACATCATTTGTTAATGGCGCTTAGCCGGTTTATGCATAACATCGCCCAATTAGAAGCAGGAATACGTTGTTGATTTAGAAAGCGCTGTGAGAAAAAGCTGAATTGCAAGGAAAGTGGTTGCAAATACCAAGCAAGGCCGTGCAGTTGCTTTCCAAACGAGACCATAACTGTAAACTTGGTAATTAAGAAAACAGCGGGAAATTAACGAGCAAAGTTGGAAAATAATCCAATTGCTGTATTTATGATTGCAAGTTTCTTTACATGTGATTCGACTGTTTCAATTCCTTTATAAACTCCTGTCAAATTTTATTCTTAGGGTTTCATTTTTCAAATTATTTCCCACCATTTATAATGATTTTTACATTTTTCTAATGATTATTTCAATATATGTTTCAATGAATTTTAACTACGTACGTAGCATGAAGACGTGACAGCCATATTGATTTTAACGAATATCCAGTGCAGCCACCATAGAACCAATTAACTGTACACATATACTTCAGAATTTCAGAACTTATTATTTATTTTTGAGCGTTGAATTCTTTCACAGGTTAGAGTGCTTAAATTGCATTAGGCTAGCTTTTACGTTGGTCTTTCACAGGTTAGAGTACATAAATTGCGTTAGGTTAGATTTTAAGTTCGTTAAATATTATGTACATGTTGTCTGCATCCCATGATTCCATAGTGTAAACCGCTTCGCGTTTGTTGGCGCATGCTCATGGTAGAAACAATTTTCGCGTCACATGATGTGAAGAATCCTTCAAATTTCTCTTGCAAGAGAATTTAATAATTTTACATTGTTGACTATCCGCCTCGGTAGTCTGGGGTTAAGTTTCTTGCCTCTAGTCCCAAGGGTCGCAGGTTCAAACCCGGGCGAGATCGATGGCATTTTTAAAGTGATCCCACTACAGGCCATAGGAGTCCTTTGGGGCAGTAGGAGGTTAAGGCTCCTACTTTTACTAGACAATCGGCAGTTGATGTCGGCCGGGTTTTCAGCCCTGCGTGACGACCGTCTTTACTCCTAGTACATGCGTCTGACGCTCATTTTCGTTAGAGGCTAGGTCGACTCCAGAGCCATTGCCATCAGAAGGTTTGAGTCAGTTTAAAAATACTGACCCCACCGAGACTCGAACCGTCGATATTCCGTTTGTAGAGTATCGCCTTAACCAACATCGCTCAAACACACAAAAATTGTAATCAAAATCTGTCCAGTCGTTTAGTAGGAGTTCAGTGACAAACACACGTACAAAATAATGATATAGTCTATATAGGTATACAGATAGATGAAAATGCGGTTTTGGAGGACTATTTTTGTCCTACCTTAAGAAAAATGAACCAACAAGATTTTTTTCAGGAATTATTGTTGACTATTTAACTCATACCCCAAATGGGAGTTTAAATGAATTTTGTTTTACAACCAGTGACAGTCGTGTTTCACCTCACTCTTTATCGAATTATTTTTACCATATCCTGCTTTTGTGATAAAGAAAGCTCCTCCTTTTCAATATTCTAAACAGGTTAGAGCATTGTTTTGCAGTGACTGACTCTCCAACAAATACATTGAATATAGCGAATAATGAACAGATTCCTTCGAACTACACATTTGATAATTGTGTTTTTAAATCATGATTTTACTGAGTTGTTTCCTAAAAAAAATAAATGAATAACCTTTAACTTAAGTTAATGTTGGTTATAATATACAGCTTGATATGGTTCATTTTTTCTCCACTAGGGTGCATTCTTACAATATTGCTATTCTATTTGGCAGTAAATAATATGATCAGGTTGCAGTGAATAAACAAATGAAACATAAACACACACAATTCTGATTTGTTTTCAAGCATCGCTGTTTACATTAAATATATAAATATTTCAAATTATGATCCACAGCTGTGGTCTCGGGGTAGTGGGCCCGGGTTCGATCCCCGGTCGGAACAGTTTCCTGGGTGAGGTTTTTATGGAGTTTTTCCTCACCTGTAAGACAAATGTCGGGAAACTTGAAGGACCAAATGGTCCCCGAACATCAGATGGCCATCGCAATCATCATCATTCATATTTATCTTAGATTAACCTTAGGATTAAGGACTCTCCTGGCACACTACTATCATCATCATCACCCATCATATGATCGGGGCAACGTAACCCCGCTTTCCAGGCACCCCAACCTCAGAAGTGGGTTACAATTACGCCAATGCCAGGAGAGAACACCAGAAATATTCAAAAGGACAATCTGGGATATTAAAAAAATCAAAATACCAACTAACTAACTCACTGGCACTATCGAACTCGTAGATTCATGGCCGCACGGACATAAGCTCTCCGTACATCCCAATCCTGAGCTAATGTTTTTCAATTATTCCCTGTATAATCTATTTCCATCAAATCATAGTTAATGTTATTCTCCCACCTCATTCTTTGTCTACCAACTGGGCGTTTTCCCTCAGCTTTTCCTACAAGAAGCTTTCATGAACCCCTTTAATTCCCAATTCGTGCCACATGTTCTGCCCATCGCAGGCTACAAGACTTAACTGTTCTTATTATATCTGGCTTCCTATAAATACCATGCAGTTCACTGTTATGTAGTCTTCTCCATTCACTTGTCTGTTCATCTCTCTTTGGTCCAAAAAGTTCCCTAAGATCTTTATTCTCAAATACTCGTAATCTGCTCTCCTCCTCCGTTAAAGCAAGAGTCCATGTTTCACCTTTGGCATGAATTCCCCGCCCGGAAAAGCGAATGGGGGACTATTTTCCCTCCGGAAAATTTTTCCCCAGTGAAACCCATGTCCGTGTTTCTTACGGTGAAAATCGTCACTCTTTCGACCAAGGTACTTTTTTTCGTTTGGATTATCATATTCGACCAGTCCGGTATGGATAACCCTATTGGCAGCAATGCTACCGCCGGTATCGCTCTCGGGGTCATTTAATCACGCAAACCACTGCACCACGACAAGGTAAAGATACCATGGAGGGATTTTAAAATACCGGTAACTATATTTAAATAATGATTTTTTTTTTAGTTAACAGTTTAATTTTATTCGTTAAATATTCCTAACAAATGCCACTCTTGATTTCCAAATCCTCCATCACTGGTGACATTAAATTAATTTAGCATAAAAATGTTTGTTTGATGACTTGTTAACACTCAGTGTGGATAATACAATCTCCCGCCCGATGTAGTTAAATGAAATAGTTGAATTCCATTGGTGAAATGGTCGGTACGACATTGATATGTGACGCCAACATTCCAGAGGATAACGGTGCCCTGACCGCGATCTTCCTCAGGAACGTGTCTTGCTGCTCAATTCTCCCACAACTTCAACACTGTGGTTCCCAAACTGTGCTCCGCGGATCCTTCAACAATATCAGGCTGGAAATAACATTACTCTGCAGGTAAATAAACACGCACAAAAAATTGATCAAAGTCTGTTCAGTCGTGTAGGAGTAGTTCAGTGTCAAACGCACGTACAGAAGAATTATATATATATGTCCAACGCTGTGGTCTCGAGCTAGCGTGCTGCCTTCTCATTCAGCGGGCTCAGGTTCGATCCCCGATCGGGGCAGTTTTTCTGGGCGAGGTTTTTATTTTTCCTCACCTGTAAGACAAATGTCAGGAAAACATTACGGCCCAAACGGTCCCCGAAATTATATGGCGATCATCATCATCATCATCATCATTCTTCACCGGTGTGGAAAGCAACGGGAAGCTACCACACCAACAATTCCCTAGTAAAACTGCAAGCATAGCATGAAAATGTTATGACTGCAGTGAAAGAACTGCCCTCGGGCAGAATTACTATATATATATGTTATAATTAAATGTTTAACATTGAGCAATGCAAGCTTAATATGGTATGATAAGAAAAATAAATGCCTGGACGGGATTCAAACCCGGATCTCTGAGTCTGAACCTCAGCGTGATATCCATTACACTACCAGGCGAATCCAATTCAAACACTTATTTTTCTTATATATGTATTATACTCTCCATTATTACTAGATGTCGCGAGAACACTGTCTTCACTGCCATCTAGTAGCTGACTATAACAAGTAAGCAAATTAAAGCGTCACTGCTATAAAGTAAAATAAATATTCTCTTTAATTTGCTTACTTGATATAGTCAGCTACTAGATGGCAGTGAAGACAGTGTTCTCGCGACATCTAGTAATAATGAAGAGTATAATACATATATAAGAAAAATAAGTGTTTGAATTGGATTCGCCTGGTAGTGTAATGGATATCACTCTGAGGTACAGACTCAGAGATCCGGGTTCGAATCCCGTCCAGGCATTTATTTTTCTTATCATACCATATATATATATATATATATATATATATATATAAACATAACTGGGAGAATAGCGGTTTTATATCATCATCTTCTTCATTTCATCTCAACTTCAAGGTCTAGGCGATTTGCCTGTTTCGAATTCACAATGATTCCTTCCAACTCTTCATACATCCCTTAATCCCTTTGGTTTATAATGATATGCTATCTTGGGCAATCTTGTTTCTTCCATTCTCTGAATATGATGTTCCCAGCCGACGAAGTGTTGTTGAATTCCATCATTTATTGAATATATTTCTAATACACTTCGTATTTCTTCATTTTTATGTGGTCCAATTTTGTGCATCCTTTGGTCCTTCTTAGAAAGGTCATTTCAGCACTTTGTATTCTACTCGAACTCCTCTTATTTGATTCCCCAGGACTCACTACCGTTATAAACAGTACCGGTTCCGCCATCGTTTTTGTGGATACCCGTCTAATCTTGTACTCATCCTTGTTTTATGTTTCAGTGTTCTATGAATGGTGCAACATATCATTTGAAATTTTGATAATTTATTTATTGTCTATATCATTTCTTGTTCCATATCCAGAAGACAATTCACAACTTAGATAATTAAAATTCAGCACTGTGATAGATGTTTATTTTCTATTATTATTTTCGATCTTACGGGAGACTTTCCTAAAAAGGCCATTGCTTTTGTCTTCTTTACAGATATTTTAAAATCTTACTCTTTACTTATTCAATTTAAACAGTGGAGAGAGAGAGAGAGAGAGAGAGAGAGAGAGAGAGAGTATTTATTATATTATATTTAACTTAATATTATCTTTAATGAAGTTGAGATGCATAATAACAAAGTTGAGCTTATGTCTAATCTGTTTATGCTTATCACATTATCTGATATTACAACTTAATGGCGGGATAGCGAAGGGCACATTATGGAGTCATAGATTTTAGTGGAGATTATGATAAGCGAATTTACCTTCCTTTCTCATTTTCAAGGATAATTACATTATGGTTGTGTAAGTTATCTATTTGTTTAAAATAAACACGGCCCTGGCAATCACCTCGCGAGGAGTGCCTGCATTACGTCACCAATATAAATGTGTGTGTTGCTATGACAATCTTTATTACGTTATAAAATGTGCTTCATTCCGTAAGTTCACTTACAGCAACTTTAAGGCTGTTTAGAGAAGTAAAAAGTAACTCGTAATAAAAAAAATTGCATCTTTGATTCTAATTGGGCTACCCCACGTTATTAAAATGTTGCGTCCATTAAATATTGAGGATGTTCCTGGGATGGCGGATAATATCGCTCATTTGCTGCAACACGTCATAACTAAAAAAAAATAGTTTTTCAGGAGAAACATTTAATGGTTTGAAATGCATATAACTTTGCCTGTATTTCTCATAAGTAATTCCACGAGTGATTTCCAATTTATCGATAATTTGGAAATCACTCGTGGCATTTGTTAGGACTATTTAACAAATAAAATTAAGCTATTTACTCACAAATCATTGTTTAACTATCTATAGTTATTCTAAAATAGTTATATGTTTAATGTAAACGGCGATGTTTGAAAACAAATCAGAAATGTGAGGTTATGTTCATTCACTACTGCTTGATCATATTATTTATTGCCAAATAAAATCGCAATATTGTAAGAGTGCACCCAAGTGGAGAAATAATGAAACACATCAAACTATATATCATAATTAACATTATGGGTTATTCATTTATTTTTTAGTAAACAACTCAGTAAAATCAAGGAATCTGTTCATTATTTGCTATATTCAGTGTATTTGTTGGAGAAAAATAATGCTTTGACCTGTTCAGAACATTAAAAAGGAGGAGCTTTCTTTATCACAAAAGCAGGAGCTGATAAAGAGAAATCGATAAAGAGCGAGGTGAAACACGACTGTCATTGGTTGTAAAACAACATTCATATTGAAACGTGATTGATCATTGACTAGCATTTGTGGCATGAGTTAAATAGTCATAAATATGAAATTACTACACCAACTCATTGTATACAATAGCTTATGTCGTTGTTCCTGAATGTAGAAATGAGTTTTGTCTTTCATGTAGTACCAATAACTCAAAATCGTCAATTTTTGAGTTATGACGTTGTTGCAGCAAATGAGCGATATATAACTTGTACTCAGATCCAGATATTGTAATAGTATATAAAAATGCGAGGTTGGGAAGTGACTTTTACAGAAGCGACGATATGACTAAAAAACAGAGCGATAGCGAGATTCTGTAAAACACTTCACAAACGTGCGTTGTACATTTTTTTTTTACACGATGGTGTTTTCAAAATAACAAACAATAGTAAAATAATAACACCTTTCTTGGAAATATTTGTATTCATTATTAACAACTGACTAACGTTAACAGTGTGACCAATGTTTATACGGTAAATGCCGAAAACTTACTTGAGACTACAGCAAGCGTGACACCAGTCAGTAATTAAATGGCGGCAAGTACGTATTTATTGTTATATATTGTTTCAAATCAAGTTCAGTTAATTTAAAATGCTGTGATTTGTGTCGTATAATGTATATTAACACTAAAGTAAAGTAAAGTGATCCCACAACAGGCCTCAGGAGACCCTTGGGGCACTTTATGTCAGCCGGGTTGTCAGCCCTGCGTGACGGCCGCCTTTACCCCCAGAACAAGCGTCTGGTACTCATTTACGTTAGATGCTGAGTCGACCCCAGGGCCATAGTGCCGCCAGAGGGTTTGGGTCAGTTTAAAAATCCTGACCCCAACGGGACTTGAACCCTCGACCCTCCGGCTTGTAGCTCAGTGCCTTAACCACTACGCTACGGCGTACCTTTTGGATATATTTTTGTATATACATTGTACGTAGTATACATAAAGGGCAGTGGTTTTACTTCCCGCACGAGGTAGGTAATATGTAATATTGCAGTACAGTTATTTAGGTTGGCAACCCCGAAATTTAGGAAATCAACTTTCAATCATTGTAGTCTTTGCTGTAAGTACGACAGAACGCATTATGGCACAAAAATGTTATTAAAACTGTCAGACTGAGATGGGTGGGTCATATAATGAGAATGGAGGAGGAGGAGAATACCACTCACTCGCTCTAAAGTTTACACTACTGAGGCCAGATGGAAAAAGACCGAAGCTGAGATGGATGGATGGAGTATAGGAGTACCTCCCAAAGCTCGGGGTCTGGGATGGAGAAGGAGTGCGTTGGACAGGGATGCATGAAGAGTGTCTTAACAGCAGCAAGGGTCCTAAAGGGCTGTAGAGCTAGAAGAAGAAGACGAAGAAATCTAATTTAACTTTAAAATAATATTCCATTACATTCCGTTAACGCAGTTTAACCTCTTATCTTATAGGCACTTTTACGTGCCACACGCCACCCGGACCTTACAGTGACACGACCTGTCGGGAGAGGGGTTTTAACTATAGATCATACAAATACGTTTTTGACCGCACAAGGACATGGAGGGCCTCACCAAATGAGTGATAAGCTTAATGCCAGGGCCTCCTCCGAGACAACACAACAGTAGCTCTAGAAGTCACCACGTTGTTTTTTTCGCAACGAAACTGGATATATTATGATTTAATTAACGAAAGGTAGATACTTCGAATTTGCTTAGTTCACGCATTTCCTGCGTGACTGACTTTTTGATGTTAATAATGCCAATTATTTTCTCAAGCAAAAGTAGTTTTAAAATGTAATTAATAATTTTTATCTGAAATTTTGTTTATGTAGGTTAGGGTGTCACAAGACAAAAAAGTTTTTTTTTTTCGCAAAATCAAATACGCATACCTAATTTTTTTCTGTTTGACCTTAATAACTCAAATAACAAATATAATTGTCATTGGATCTTGAGAACCCGTGCCGACTTCCTGCCAAACACAAGACATGAAAATTTGTACTGGGTTAGTATAGAAGGATTCTAGAACTAAAACTTTATTTAGAAAATAAAACATCAATATACACAAAACGTTTAACTATTTACTATTTTACAATAAAAAAAAACATTCAAATTTCGTTTCCAAAGTTAGCAAAATGACGTGTTTCGAAGCAAGTCGGCACGGGCCTACGTGCACCAAATTGTACTTATAATTTTGTTTTAACATCATATAAATAAATTAAGAGGCTATGCGTTAAAAATAATTTTTTGGGACACCATTATGTAGGTATTTGAATTAAAGAAGCGAGTGTGCTAACCACTAGACCACCAACAGACTTCCTTAACGAGTAACGAAAACCAGAAAACAATGTCAGGCTGATGAGCATCGGGATTTTAACCTGAGGTCTCCCGAGTTTTTCTGTTGGAACCAATTCGCTCCGTAAATGTTTTTTTTTTCCTCTCAATTGCACCAAGTTGTCATTACGACATTTCTGGTATTCTTTTGGCATGGAATATTTTAATCCACTTCTGAGGTTGGGGCGTCTGGAAGGCGGAGTTGCAATGTCACGATGATATAAAAGGTGGTGATCTTCCGTCTTGCAGGGTATCAATTAACAAATTGCGTTAGGTTAGGGATGTATGGAGAGGTTATGTCCGCGCGGCCATGAACCTACGTTTTCGATAGTGCCAGTAAGTTAGAGCTATTTAGGGCCCGGATTTTATGTAATATCAAATTAATAAATATGTAACCAAATATTGTGAAATATGTAAATAAATATGTAATAAAGCAAGTATATGTAAAATCCAAAATGTAATTTCTTTGCTATAAAAAAAAAAGAAGTCCACATAGTCAAATCTCTATGTTAATTTTTAATCAATTCAACCATTCAAGCATTTAAGAAACATTGTATCGGTGTCCACAATTATTAATTATAATATACTTTTTCCTAACGTTCTGTTGTCATGCACAGTCTTCTGTCTGACAATATGTATTTGTAAATTAAAAAAGATCGCTCAACTTCGCAAGAAGTCAACGGTGCATATTTATAGAGAGGGACTGTGCTAGGAATAATATTCTCAGGGGGTTCTACATTTTCACAATTAAATAAGCGAGAAAGAGTAACAAGAGTTGGGTATCCAGGGATCTTGTTTAACACATACTGCAGTTTAGTGGAAACTACACCACCCACTTCGCCTGGTACTACACTGACCTTTTGAACTGCATCTTCCATTATTTCCACAGCTTCTTGGAGAGGCATACCTGAAGTTTCCAGTTTCTTGATACTGTTGGGAGTCAGCTGAAGTGACTTGCGATGTATGAAACTGAACTGAGCACTTTAAAACTGTTGAATGCTAACAAGGATTCACTCACACGCACTGCAAGATCAGAAGAAAAGTTCTCAATCACTCACTTCACAGCTTCGAAGTGCTTACTGTAGAAAATTACAGCTTCCATCCATGTTGCCCACCTTGTTATCATTGACTCTGGACGCAGAGGTACATCAGATAGCTGCTCCTTGTAGCGTTGTACACGATAAGGACATTTTAAGAAAACCTTCTTCGTTGCTGATATCAGTGTATTTACTTCTGCGAATTCATGTCTAACTGTCTCTGCCACTCGTTGCAATACATAAGCCGTATATGTAACATGCACTAAGTTTCGATAAAATACAGTAAGCGATTTCCCCGCTTTTAACATGTATGGAGCTGCATCTGTGTACATCAGTAGGGCCCTCTCTTCTTTTACGCCATCTAGCCATAGTACCTTAAGTCCATCATTAATAAATCTAGCAATTGTTGAACTATTTGTTACCTCCAAAGGTTTACAATAAATCAAGTAGGGATTTGATGCAGCTTCAGAGTCCATATTGCCCACAATTAGATTAGTGATGAAACGGCCTGCAGCATCCGCCGTCTCATCAGCAGAAAGCCATATAGGCGAGTTGACTATGTCAATCCTGATTTTTTCTAATATGTCAACATAACAAGAATCCAAGTAATTCTACCTGAGAGTGATCTCGTCGGGAATGTTGCGGTTGCAGTATTTTTGTAAGAAATGTTTAAATTCAGGTACCTGAAGTTTGTTCCAGAGTATGTTCCCTGCAACCAACGCCATACACAGCTCGTTGTCAAATTCACTATTAAATGATGTGGGCTGTCCCTGCAACTGTGTAAGTAGTACCTGTTCCTTTGAAGAAGCTCGTTGTTTATTTTTAATATGCAGATTACTTCGTAAATGTTGTTCAATTTGAAATTTCATCGTACACCCAATACGTTTATCACAAGTTTGGCAGAGGACTGTTTTACCATCAGTTATTAAAGCACTGTCAACAGAAATCCACGTTGTTATCTTTGAAGACAACGAAGACGCAGCCGGTGCCATGGTTAAATTAAATGCAACAGACTGTTATAAATTCTGAAACGTTTGAGAACAAGGAAGAAAAAATGTTTAAAAAAGTCATTGTTGTCCGCAACGAGCTCGTACAATTTAGCTTTAAATGCAGCGGAAATGTATGTGATTGACGACAATGCATGAGAAGCACAATAATAATAAATATGAAATTATTGTATTGTCACGGGTCCTCTACAAGTATACAAAGTTTCAAGTCGATCCAATGATTTTAAGTGGGTGAAAATCGCGTTGAAAAATTCCGTTACATAGATAGATAGATAGATACAGGTCAAGCTAATATAAAGCGTGTAAAAATTACAGTTGTTTTTCCTTTCTTGCTGTGTAACGAAAATTAATGGGACTGATGAAGATTTATAATAATTCCGCAAAAAATATTAAAATATGTAAAATTATGTACTACAGTGTGAAATATGTATTGTAGTTCGAAATATGTAAAAATTTGTATTTTAAAACTTCGGAATAAGGGCTTTTTCAGTTTAATTTGTCGACATTTTAGCTTTTTTATAACTACATACGCAGCAACAGAATATTTAGGGCCTAAATACACACAATCCGGGCTCTAGTTATATTCAGTTAGGACTTGTAAATTCGTAATTATCAATTTTTCATAATTATCTTTATATGTATAATTCTTCTCTACCTGTGTTTGTCATTCTACTCCTCACAAACGACTGACTTTTTGTACATGTTTGAGTAGTTCCCTGGATGGTTTAGATTCACAATATTGAACCCTTTAAAACCATTAGATGTTGGAGTTCTCCTACAGTGAAAATATAAAAATCACTCTAGCAGTCACATTTTTCGACGTTTCACAACGAAATTCAGTACATCCAATTAAAACGAACCGAGGTAGATATTCTCCAAAAATGAGTGAAATCCGACACCTGTAATCCGAAATTAAAAACCGCCTAAACGACTTGACCTATTTTGATGAAATGTTTTGTGTGTGATTTAGTAGGTCCCTGGATGGTTTAGTTTCACAATTGAACTTTCTAAAACCATTTGGTGTAGGAGTTCACCTGAAGTGAAAATTAAAAACTCGCTCTAGCGGTCGCAATTTTTTATTTTTCACAACGAAACTCAGTATATCCTATTAAAATAAACCGAGGTAGTTACTTTCAAAAAATGAGCGAAATCTGACAATTAAAAGTGGAGGTTTACTTGAAATGCGAAATTAAAAGTTGCCTAAACGACTAGACCTATTTTGATGAATTTTTGTTTTGTTTTTCTGGTTGAGTCCGTGGATGGTTTAGATTCACAATTGGACCCTCTAAAACCATAAGGTGTAGGAGTATACCTGAAGTGAAAATTGAAAAATCACTCTAGCGGTCACATTTTTCAATGTTTCACAACGAAACTCGGTATATCCTATTAAAATATTCCGAGGTAGGTATTTTCCAAAATGAGCGAAATCCGACAATTCGAAGTGTAGGTTTACCTGAAGTCTGAAATTAAAAACTGACTAGCAATCGCCATGGTTTGATTCGTCTCAGCGTATACCATACAATTTAATTAACCTTTAATATTTAATTTATTTAGTTGTAGCAACGCACGCCGGGTATTAGCTAGTAAATTAAATTTCATCGTCATCAACTTCACGGATTAGGTCTTTGCCTGTTCCGATCTCACATATGTTCAGCCCTGTGCTTTCTTGGTCTTCCTACCGATCTTCGTCCTCCAGGATTATACATCACTACCATCTTTGGTATCGTATCCTGTCATTCTTTGCAGATGTTCTATCCAATTCTTCCTGTGTTCTATTTGTTGAAGAAGTGGTTGTACTTTTAGTTCCTCTCTAATATTCTCATTTCTAATATGTTTTTCTCTTGTACAACCTTTCACAACCCGTAGGAAGCTCATTTCCGCTGCCTGAATTTTATTTTTTTCTTTTTCCTTCAGGACCCAGGCCTCACTTCCATACATCACCACTGGTAGTGCCATCGTTGGGTAAAATCTTAGCTGCGTATCCTTTCTTACTTTGTTCCTCAGTGTTCGTCTGATTGTTCCACAAATATGTTGAAATTTCTGCATTTTCTTATTTATATCTACAGATATAAATTAAATATAATTGGTTTATTTGTTGCAGGTGTGGAGCGGATGTGATTGAAGTGAGATTGCGTCATTTGGCAGTCACGTGTTACAACAATGATGTGAATTTGTTTTTCGAATGGAGTGTGTAGTTTGTGAAGATAGTGATGCGTATCAACGGCCGCCATGCAGCAGATGTTGATAAAATGGCTTCTGCAGACATGGGTAAGTCTCTTGACATTTGAAAGCTTACGTAATAACATGTTGTTTACTGTGACGTGTTTTTTCTCCATTCATTTCTACAAACAACTCGCTGATATCGATTCAGTTCAGGTCAGTTATCTTCCTGCCATATTCCGTTCCATAGCTGTTTGTTGTAACCATGTAAAGGGTTTTGGGCTGCCCTAATGCAAATGACAGTCTATGATTCCTGTTACAGAAAAGACATTACCATTATACAGGAATTTATCTACAGTTCGACTGACATTTTTTTCAGGCTAGTGTTCGCCCATTGGTCGAAATTAGACCATAAATAACACGTTACCGCATTTATTTATCTCACTTTAAAAGCCTCATGTGTTAGTGGTAAGCTTTTCTGACTACTGTTCATTAGGTCCCGGGTTCGATTCCCGGTCAAAGCATAGGAATTTTTCCTTAAAGGGAATTATCCCTGTGGTTACCCATGGTCTGGAATTTAGGTTACGTTTAGGTTAAGAACTCTCCTCGCGCCTGATTATCATGTATCCATCATATCATTGGGGTAACTTAACTCCGCCTTCAGAGTGGGTTACAATTACGCCAATGCTAGGAGAGAATACCAGAAATGTCGAAATAACCCGGGTTATATTAGACATTGTTATTTTTAAATTGTATTTTGTTTTTTATTTGACATTGTAGTGGACATTATATATATATATATATATATATATATATATATGTGTGTGTGTCAAGTGGCCGGAATTTGTTTTTCTTTTCGGAACTAAACCTTGCATACAAACAAACTCCAAGCGCAACAGGCCTAGAAGGCTCTTGGCTGACCGCCGGCTGCTGGCCTCACATCCATGTGTGTTAATCACAGAGGTAGACGATCATCTAGCCAGTGTAGGGGTGACATGTGGTCAGCATGTCGGATCCCCCAGCCGTTATAACTGGTTTTCTCAACCTGGAGTCGCTACTTATTGTAGCTACCCAAATGCCTCACGATGCTGGGTGGGCACCGGTCCCATACTGGCCGAAATTCCATGAGAAAAATGTCTTCCCCCATGATGACTCGAACCAGCGCAAATCCCGTAGCTCTGCGCCAAGGCTTCTCGGCCACTCGGCTACGGCGCGGGACTGAACTTGGCATATAGCAATTAATTAAAACAACTAATAAACTGTAAACTAATAAAAAAACTCCTGGCGCGACAGGCCTACAAGACCCTTAGCCGACCAGCCGACTGCTGGCCTCACATCCACATGTGTCAGGTAGATGATAATCAGCCAGTGTAGGGGTGACATGTGGTCAGCATGTCGAGTCCCCCAGCCGTTATAGCTGGTTTTCTCAACCTGGAGCCGCTACTTATTGTAGCTACCCAAATGCATCACGATGCTGGGTGGGCACCGGTCCCATACTGGCCGAATCACCATGAGAAAATTTCTTCCCCCACGGAGACTCGAACCAGCGCAAGTCCCGTAGCTCTGCGCCAAGGCTCCCTGCCTTAACCGCTCGGCTACGGCGCGGGACGTAAACTAATATGATGTACACTAAATCGCCCATTTTCTCATCTCAAGAAATAAAATGAGTAACAATAGTATCTGGTACAAGGACTTAATAATGACAGAATAAATTTATAAAAAAACGCAATCTCATAGCGGAAACTTGTATTATGTTGGTTAACATGACGCTAGCAGTCATTTGTTCTCCATTGCAACATTCCTAGCATACAATAGACAATTTACTAGTATATTTTTTCGTTACTTTTTATTTTTGTTTATATTTAATGGTATTATGAAATTGTGGAAGTTATGAAATGGGTCCTGGTATTTCCAAGTCAAAGGAAACTGTCAACCATTGCATGCCTAAAACTGCCTTAAAATTTCTTCCAGATAATGGATTAGATAAAGTTTTTTTTTTCAATACCCCAGGTTGTCATTTTCGACATTTCTGGCTCTGACGTTCAGGCCCGATGATATGATAGATGATAGTTGTGCGCCAGGAGAATCTTTAATCTACGGCCAATATGAATGAATGAACAGCTTTGAAAATAGAACCGATTCCGAAATGCCTAGCTAGATTTTATACAAAAATATAGTTTGAGGACGACTGTCACAATAGGTATAGTTGGCTCAATCATTTAGTTTACAGGCGGCATTAAAGGTGACTGTTTCCATCTGGTTTAAAAAATACATTGTTGTAGAGCCGGGAACTGTTGTTAGAGGCTTCTAAGACGCCGCTCCAATCACCAAAAATGAAAACAGTTCTCTACCAATAATGTCTTCGCATTTTTAAATGGCGTTTCCATGTCTACTCCACGTGGATATTATCTTAACATTGTTGCAACTTTTGTCTTTTGCAGTTTGTAAAAAAAATATTCTAGTGAATAAAACGTGACAACGTTGCTTGATATGCTAAATACTTATCCTGCAAATACAACGCCTGTAAACTAAATGACTGAGCGGACTATAAAAGTGTCATTGTTTTAATATTTATCAATAACCTCAACGGTTCAAAATGTTTATTGAAAGAAAGGAGAGTCTATGACTCAACAATGGGCTTTTAGGCCCTACGTCATTAATCACTCACTCAAATACCCTAGATTAGGCGACTTTTTTCCAAGGTTGGCAACATTGCTAATAACTAATGATGACAACATTATGTTTATGATGTCATTTCTTTGTTTAATGTAATTTTGCAAGAAGATGGTGACGTCACAACACACACGCGACAAACAAGCTGCATGTTAATTGTTACCGGACACCGGATTTATAATGTGTGAAGTTTTTCTTTTAAAATTTGCAAAATAAGTAGACAGTAAACTTGGATTGGCTGGAGGATACCGGACTCAGAACCTGGCGAAACTTCGCAAAGGAATTTTAAGTCTCACGGCCAACAAGCCCGGAAAATGCCTATTTACTCATGTAATTTCAGCCAATACGGAACCAATGCCCTCCCAGCATCGTGAGGAATTTGAGTAGCGGCTGTAAGTTTTGAAAAACAAATGCAGAGAGGATCTCCCGACCTACGGCCGGGTTAGCGGGAGAAGCGTATGCGGCCGCTGAGTCCTCACTCCGCGTCACGCGGCATAGCAACTGCACGGCTCACTGTGAGTCATAAACTCGCGCCGCCACCGATATATTGAAACTGAACCGCCGGCGAGGCAGTTGAGTTACATGCTTGTAAGGTGGAACATGCGTTATGTATTCTCGTATGAGCGGTCTTGTTCATAGTTATTATGCCTCGATTTGTGTTTACAGTAGAGCATAGGGTATTTATGTACAATAATTATGTGATAACAATATTGCAGAGAATTCGTTAGACAATTTCGAACACAATTTCGAGATATAAATCCTCCAAATAGAAATACCGTTCGACGACTTCTAAACAAATTTAGAGAATCGGGCTCTGTGCTCGATAAGAAACCAAAGGTAACAAAACGTGGGCTTTCTGAGAAAAAATTAGATGAAATAGGAGAAAGATCAGAACATCCGCCAACAAAGTCCCTAAGATGACTTGCACAAGACACTGGTGTTTCGAAGGCGTCAGCATTGCGTGCTACGAAACTTTTACATTTAAAACCATAAAGTGATCACACTACAGGCATTAGGAGGCCCTTGGGGTAGTAGGAGATTAAGGCTCCCACTTTTCTAGACAGTCGGCACTTAATGTCAGCCGGGTTGTCAGCCCTGCGTGATGACCGCCTTTACCCCTCAGAACAGGTGTCTGATACTCATTTCCGATAGAGGCAGAGTCGACCCCAGGGCCATAGTGCCGCCCGAAGGTTTGGGTCAGTTTAAAAATCCTGACCTCACCGGGACTCGAACCCTCGACCTTCCGGCTTGTAGCGTAGTACCTTAACCGAAAACATACAAAAGAATATTTTCAACATCTCATATCATAAGGTACGTAACTTATTTTCGCTATTTTTATGGTGATGCATGAACCAAGTGAAGGAAGTAGGAAACGAGTCGTGCAGTTGCTCTGCCGCGTGAAGTGGAGTGAGGATTCAGCGGCCGCATGCGCTTTTCCTGCTAGCCCGGCCGTAGGTCGGAAGATCCTTTCTGTATAATGGAAGAACTACTAGATTTAATGAACATTCCAGAGATTTAATAAAGAATGAAGGCAAATCCAGTTTTTCAAAATATATAGTAGAAGCAGACTACATATTATCGATCCTGCATAGAGAAAACGATGTATCGAAAATCAACGTTCTCGAAGAATTAGAAATCATCAAGGAAAACCACAAATAAACACATGCTGAACGAGAACATACCCAGCAATATAAACCCTCTGTACAAAATAATTACCAACAACAGTCAGTACCAAAATGAAAGCAGAAGATGATACATAAGATATCGAAAGGCCTCCTATAAAACAACACTGCAAATTATTGAGGACGACTGAGATATCAGGTACTGTTATACAATTATTAAAACTTTAACACAGTGACCTCAACGGAGTTTCGTAATGTATTTTAAAACCATTAATGGCTGGAGGACCAAATATCACCCCTACACTGGCTAGATGATCCTACACCTCTGTGATTAACGCATGTGGATGTGAGGCTGGTAGTCTGTTGGACCATTGAATTGGAGTTAAAATCCATTGAACTCGCGATTCCTATGACCACAGAGAAGCTTAGCCCTAAAGTACCTACAGTAATGTGCAGCCTAGAGGTATCGGGTACAACATAATGCTCAATTCCTTTATTTGACACAGTTTGTAAATGAGAGACAGGAACATAAAGAGAGTTGTATCGTGAGTGAAAATTGCATATTGCGAGATGAGAGTGAAAAGCTTTCATACAATGAGGTCATCAAACTTTCATTCAAACACAATACACACTCACTGCGTTCATTAATATTGGCGAATAAAAAAAATAAAATAAACTGCGGAGTAAAACAAGGATGCCCACTTTCGCCATCACTTTTTAATATATATATATATAACTGGACACAGGAACCAAGGAAGACCAAAACATCGGTGGAAATATCAAGACCATCTTCGCTAGGTTTACCGTACAGGCCACATGGCCTAAAATGAATTTGTTCATGATGATAGAGAGAGAGAATTGGCAAATTATTTTAACTGACTATTTAACTCATGTCCCAAATGGGAGTCAATGACCAATCACATTTCAATGATTTTTTATTTACAACCAATCAGTCATGTTTTGCCTAAAGTTTATCATAATAAAGAAAGCACCTCCTTTTTAACATTCTGAATAGGTCATAGCATTATTTTGCAGTGACTAACTCCCCAAGAAATACGGCTACCAGATTGTATATATAGTGCATGAATGTCAATACATACCGCATGCGGGAGTTAATATAAAAACATTTGTAGCAATTGATTATACCACCAAAAAAAGAAACCACTGTTTGCACTTTCTTAAATGTATTTTTTTCCCAGAAAAATATAATTGTCACATTTACATCATAGGACATCAGAAATGAATTAATATACACTTTGATGTGTTTCATTTTTTCCTCCACTAGAGTGCATTCTTACAATATTGCGTTCCTTTGGCAATAAATAATATTGCAGTGATGAACAAAAGAAGCAAATGAAGCGTACCAATCGTTTCTCATTTATTTTCAAACATCGCCGTTTACATTAAATATATAAATATTTTAAAACAACTATATTTAAATAATGATTTGTGAGTAAACAGCTTATTTTTATTCGTTAAATAGTCCTAACAAATGCCACTCTTGATTTCCTAATTCTCTAGATAAATTGGAAATCGCTCGTGGCATTACTTACTCGTATAAACATTTTAAAATTTACGATATTTTATTAGATACTTTACTTTTTGCAGACGATCAGGTTGTAATATCTGAGACAAAAGTTGGCTTACAACGGGCAACTTTACAAATTAAGTAATCTATGTGAAACGTACAACTTGAAAATATATACTATAAAAACAAAAGTTTTAGCTTTTTGAGGATATGAGCCACTAAGGGTAAACATCCAATTAGAGAATAAAATAATAGAACAAGTGGGCAATTTTAATTACCTGGGATACAATGTGTCGTATAGAATAAGTGAAGACATTGAAAACAAAATAAATAAATTTAATTATATGTGTGGCACCATAAAAATAAGTCTCAAAGGAACTAGAAAGGAGACACTTTTAAAATTTTATAAAACAATGGCGGTTCCAACACTACTGTATGGATTGGGTCTTAACCAAAAACTAGAAACGTCAGAAATGAGGTTTCTGAGGAGTGTGGCTGGCTATACAATAACAGATCGAAAACGAAATGGAAATATACGAAGTGAAGTAAATTATTGAAACTATTAGGTAGAATTGCACAATACAGAGATGAATGAATGGACCACATCAATAGAATGGATAACAATAGAATTCCGAAACATATTCTTCATTACAAACCATTAGGACGAAGAAATGTAGGAAGACCCAGTAAAAGATGGACAGACCAATTCTAACATGAGATCGTGACAGACCTTAAGGTCTAATTCTTGATGCTGATGATGATGGTGAAAAAATATATTGAGGTTGTTCTTATATTTTTGTTTTCAAATATTTATCAATCCTATTTACTAGAACCAAAATAACCATGACAAAAATTATAGTATGTATGTGGGGAAATCATGAAAGAACCAATGTTCTATTTTATTATACAGAATTATCATAAGAAATGCCACAGTGATTTCCAAATTATCGGTAAATTCACGACTCACGAAGTGAATTTATGTAGAGAATTTGGAAATCAAGAGTGGCATTTGTTAGGACTATTTAACGAATAAAATTAAGCGTTTTACTCACAAATCATTATTTAAATATAGTTATTTTAAAATATTTATATATTTAATGTAAACGGCGATGTTTGAAAACAAATGAGAAACGATTGGTACGCTTCATTTGCTTCTTTTGTTCATCACTGCAACCAGATCATATTATTTATTGCCAAAGGAACGCAATATTGTAAGAATGCACTCTAGCGGAGAAAAAATGAAACACATCAAAGTGTATATTAATTCATTTCTGATGTCCTATGATGTAAATATGACAATTATATTTTTCTGGAATGTTATTGCCTGGGGAAAAATACATTTAAGAAAGTGCAAACAGTGTTTTTTTTTTTTTTGTGGTATAATCAATTACTACAAATGTTTTATATTAACTCCCCCATGCGCTATGTGTTGACATTCATGCACTATATATACATTCTGGTAGCCGTATTTCTTACAGAGTCAGTCACTGCAAAATATTGCTACAACCTATTTAGAATGTTAAAAAAGGATGTGCTTTCTTTATTATGATAAACTTTAGTTGATAAATTCTGTGATTGATTATAAATAAAAAATCATTGAAATGTGATTGGTCATTGACTCCCATTTGGGGCATGAGTTAAATAGTCAAAACAACAGGATCAGCCATTTATAGTGATTGAGATCCTCTAGAATTCTGAAAGTAATGCTCCACTACCAACACCAGGGGAAGAGATCTCTTGGACGTCCCAAAAGCTACGGAAAGTGGATTCCTCCTTCTTGAGGTCGCAACAGACAATTTGGCCTAACACTTGTTTTTATGATATATGTTTACTTCATGGCGCTATAGGCCTAACATTGCTTACCAACCGGCTGGTGAGCTCACATCCAAGTGTGTTTTTCGCAAGTAGAAAGATAATCTAGCCACCATGTCGGGTCCTCTAGATGTTACAGCTGGTTTTCTCAACCTGGAGCTGCTGCTGATCTTAGCTATCAAACAACAGCATTTAGAAATCAATAGGAATACTAAAATGACGTCATTCGACATAAAAAACCTCTACACAAATATCCCGATAAACGAAACAGCAAACATAATAAAACAAAAACTAACAGACAGTAAACTTGAAGATAACTATATCAATCAGTTAAACAAACTAATAACAACAACAATAAAGCAAAATTACTTCCAATTTAACAATGAACTATTTATTCAAGAAGACGGGATCCCGATGGGGAGTCCTATATCTGGAATAATGGCAGAAATCTTCCTACAAGAACTGGAAAATAAACATTTTGAGGAACTAATACACAAATTCAACATAAAACTAATAATACGATATGTCGATGATGTACTAGTAATATATGACAATGAAAACAGAAAAGAAAAAGAAATACTACAAGACTTAAACAACATGCATGAAAAAATCACTTTCACCGAAGAAATAGAAGTTAAGAACAGCATAAACTACTTAGATTTGTCTATAACCAAAAATCTACACAACAATAAACTAGAAATCGGTATCTACCGGAAACCCACAAACAATGCTCTGGCCATAAACAAAAATTCTACACACCCTTTTCAACAGAAAATTAGTACATTTAATAGCTTAGTCAGTAGAATGTTGAAACTCCCATTAAGCAAAGACAATTATATCCAAGAACTCAACTACATTAAGTATATGGCAAAAACCAATGGCTATAATGAAGAATTCATAGATAAGCTCGTAAAAAAACAAAAAAGGAAGAAGAACATAACCAACATAACTAAACTAGAAAAAGAATCTGACGACAACAACAAGAAAACATGGATAACACTTACATACACAGGAAAAGAAACGACAAAATTAGCCAATGCACTAAAGAAAGCCGATAAAAACGTAAAAATAGCATACAGAACCAATAACAAATTAAACAACATAATAAACAATAACATTGAAGAAAATAACATTTTCAACAGCAAAGGAGTATATAAACTGACATGTAAGGACTGCAACAAATTTTATATAGGAAGGACAAACAGGAGTTTTAACATCAGATTCAAAGAACATTTTCGAGACTTCATTCACGCAGAAGGGAAATCAAGCTATGCAAAACACGTTATCCATGAAGGACATCGCATGTTAAATATTGAAAACACCCTAACAGTAATGCACAGAGAAATAATCCAGCGAAGATAAACGTACTCGAAGAGATGGAAATCATGAAAGCAGCTCACAACGACAGCCTGATAAACGAAAATGAACCCAATACATGCAACCCCCTCTACCAGATCTTCAGTGAAACACCAGTTTTGAATCCTGCCGATGATGGGACAAGTCCCGAAAGCGCTACAGTTATATGATTAATTAAGTCGAGGAGACGGACCTTTCAGGTGAATATTCCATAATGTTATATTAATTTTGATCTTAGCTACCTTGCTGGGTGGCACCAGTCCCATACTGGCCGAATGCCCATGAGACCAAGCTAAGCCGTGGTATATATTACTATACATCAACTCGTGATGGTAAGAGTTAGTTGACCGCGCGCGGTGGGAATATTTGAACGAGGTTTCTCACCTTCCAGTGGAAACAGATAAGGGATATGATTGTACAGTAACACATATAACTTTGTACACAAATGCGTTTTGACAGTTTTACGGCAGGATTTCTGTAGATTAGGATCCACTGAGATTTTCTTTTCGAGATTGAAGTATTATTATCCGCTCTTTTTAGAGAATTCCGAGGGAATAAAGCTATTGGTTCTCATTTTTCAAATTTTCATCGATCCTATCAGAGTATTGTAGCCTCACTGTGTCCAGCGGTTCGCTTTGTTTCCCCGCAGCTGTTATAAATAATTAAATACAAAGATGCCGACTACCGCCACTATAATAATTCCGCATGTTAATCATTGTCAAGCATTGTCGCGAGGCACCCGCTTTTATATAAACGGACAACCATCATAGCGAGGCGATAATAGCAAGACTATATACTCTTCAAGAATTTATATAGATGTATACCCTATATATATATATATATATATATATATATATATATATATATATATAATTAAATAAATAAATGAATAAATATGAATCATTAATTGAATACAAAAGAAAAAAGCGCAATAGTTCGTAGAGAAGTTAGAAAAACTAAAAGAACAATGTGGGATAAATATATAAGTGATATCGAACACGATGTACATGGAAAACAAGCAAAAGCCAAACAAAATTATGAGAAATTTAAATATGAAACAAGAGATACACTTAAATTAAATAACATTCCAGAAGAAAAATGGATAGAATACTATCAAGAATTGTGGACAGAAAAAATTCAGAAGAAAATTAAGAAGAAATAATACAAGCAGATGAACACGTGGATTTAATAACCATAGAGGAATTAACAACTTCTATTGAACATTTCCATAACAAAAAGACGCCGAGTACCGATAATATGAACATAGAATTAATTAAATATGCATCGTTTTCTTTAAAAGTTTGTCTACTAGATTTTATAAATATAAGTTGGAAATTTGGATATATACCCGAAGAACGGAAAATCGCCAAAATATACCCTATACATAAAAAAGGAAACAGACTAGATTGTTCTAATTATAGAGGAATAAGTACATTGAATACGTGCTATAAAATGTATGCCAATATTCTAAAAACCCGCTTAAACATAATTATAGAAAATATCACATTGGATGTTCAGAAAGGGAAGATCCTGTTCTGACTGTATATTCACAATGACTCAATTATTTGAAAATCATATAGAATTTAACATCCCAACATATATAGGATTTATTGACTATGAAAAAGCCTTTGATATGGTAAATAGAAATAAATTATGGGATATAATGACAAATAAAGGTATTCCACAAACATTTGATTATGGCTATACAAAATTTATATGTAAATAATAAAATTGTAATAGACAGGGGTTTTAAATCTAAACAACAACAAAATGGTAACAATAAATCTTGGTGTCAGGCAAGAGTGTCCTTTATCACCTTCTCCTTTTAATTTATATATAGATGAAGTTATGTTAAAGGGGTAGATTAATTTAAATAAACATTTTAAAGTGAATAATAAACTGTTGGATACAATATTATCTGCCGATGATCAAGTAGAGATTTCCAGTTCGGAAGATGATCTATAAAGAGCTATTTTTAATTTGGAAAAAATAAGTGTCAATTAAAATTTAAAAAATTCAAAGAATAAAACTAAAATTTTAGCATTTAAAGGGCATGATACCTTAAGAGCATAAATAGTAATTGATAATAAAATTTTAGAGCAGGTGGACAGTTTTAAATATCTAGGTTTCAATATATCATATCTTAAAATTGAAGATATTAATGACTAAAAAAAATTAATTTAATCTAATGTGTGGCACTATTAAAAGAACCCTTAAAAACACAAGAAAAGAACAGAAATCAAATTTTATAAAATAATGACTATTCCTGTATTGATGTATGAATCAGAATGTTGGACGATCACTAAAATACAAGAACAAAGATTGTTAGCAGCTGAGATACGATTTTTAAGAAATATAGCAGGATAAGAAAAGAAATGAAGATATAAGAAAGGAACTAAATATTTTCAAACTTACAGACCGAATAATTAAATGTAGGAACAACTGGAAAGAACATATTGATAGAATTCCAGAAGGAACATTTCCAAAATTATTGCTAAATTATAAACCGCACGGAAGGAGAAATGTTGGACGCCCACACAGAAGATGGTCTGAAAAATTTTAACAATTCTAGCTTTCATGAAACTGGAACGAGCCAACAGCCTTAATCCCTGGATGATGATGATGATGATGATGATGATAAATAAATTTTAATTATATGTGTGGCACCATAAAACGAAGTCTCAAAGGAACTAGAAAGAAGATACTTTAAAGATTTTATAAAACAATGGCGGTTCCAACACTGCTGTATGGATTGGAACACAGGGTCTTAACCAAAAACCAGGAACGAAGAATAGAAACGTCAGAAATGAGGTTTCTGAGGAGTGTGGCTGACTATACAATGGATCAAAGGAGACGTGAGGATATACGAAGAGAACTGAATATATTCTAACTATTAGATAGAATTACACAATACAGAGATAAATGGATGGACGACATCAATAGAATGGATAACAATAGAATTCCGAAACAGATTCTTCATTACAAACCACTAGGACGAAGAAATGTTGGAAGACCCAGTAAAAGATGGATAGACCAATTCTAACATGAGATCGGAACAGACCAGCAGGTCTAATCCTTGATGCTGCTGCTGATGATATATATACTCGTATAAGTCTCGAGGTAGCGTGCTGCCTTGTCACGCAGCGGGCCCGGGTTTGATCCCCGGTCGGGGCAGTTTTTCTGGGTGAGGTTTTTATCGGGGTGTTTCCTCACCTATAAGACAAATGTCAGGAAAACTTCAAGGCCCAAACGGTCACCAAAATCATATGGCTATCATCTTCATCCTTCACCGGTGTGGAAAGCAACGGGAAGCTACCACACCTACAATTCCCTAGTAAAGCTGCAAGCATAGCATGAAAATGCTATGATTGCAGTGAAGGACCTGCCATCGGGCAGAATTACTATGGATATATAATATTATATACTGTGTATGTGTGTGTTAATGTTCTAGCGGCCGCAATTTTTCTCGGAACCAAACTTGGCATATAGTAATCAGTTAAGGAAATCAAGGTCGAATTTATTACTCAGCAAAATCGGGCCTTCGGAGGGTGAACACGGGGAAAATATGAAAATCACATTTTTTTTTTATTTTTCGCTACAAAACTCGGTATATGCAATTACAACAAAAGAAAAAAAGGCGTTCTCTAAAAATGAGCGAAATCCTAGCATTAGGAGTGGGGGTTTACATGAAAGCCGAAATTTAAAAATAACACTTGTTGCTGGCAATGTTTTTCTCGCAACGAAACACTACCTATATGATTTGATTAATAAAAGAAAAATATATTTCGTAAAGAAGAAAAATAGGACCATGGATTCGAGTTGGTGAGGAATTAGACTAGTTTACGCAGTTTCGGAAGTTAAATTGTGTACAATGCGAAAGTATGGAAGTACAAGTTATGCACTTTCTCGAAGAAGCCATTTTGGGAAAGAAGACACCACTGTCTGTATGTGGAAACTTGATACACCTGTGAATGTCACGGTCAAACACCTGCATCAACCCTCGTCTTTTGTTTTACGCACACGTGACTATAAATGCACTTTACCATATGGACAGTCCGTACAAAGAGAACAAAGCCTTTCATAAACATAATGCTATAATGTTAACTCGCACACACAAATATTATTGCCTCACTATGATGGTTGATATAAAAGCAGGTGCTGTGCGACAATGGTTGACAACGATTAACATGCGGCATTATTATAGTAGCGGTAGTCGGCATCTTTGTACTTAATTATTTATAACAGCTGCTGGAAACAAAGCGAAGCGTTGCACAGCCATCATTGTGAGGCTACAATACAACAGTGGGAATGTCATCACTGCCTTACTAACTAAATCACTGGCACTATCGAACCCATAGGTTCATGGCCGCGCGGACATAAAAGCTCTCCACACATCCCTATCCTGAGCTAATGTTTTCCAATCATTCCCTGTGTAATCTACTTCCCTCAAATCATAGTTAATGTTATTCTCCCACCTCATTCTTGGTCTACCATCTGTGCGTTTTCCCTCTGGTTTTCCTAAAATAAGCTTCCATGCACGTCTTTCATTCCCAATTCGTGCCACGTGTCCTGCCCATCGCAGTCTACGAGACTTAACTGGCTTCCTATAAAGACCATGTAGTTCACTGTTTAGTAGTCTTCTCCATTTACCCGTCACTGACTTACGAAGCTGCAATCATATATATATATATATATATATATATATATATACTATGTCATAATTAAATTTTTGACATTGAGCAATGCAAGCTTAATATGACATGATAAGAAAAATAAATGCCTGAACGGGATTCGAACCCGGATCTCTGGGTTGGTACCCCAGCGTGTTATCCATTACACCACCAGGCGATTCCAATTCAAATACCTATCTTTCTTATATATATACATTTGCTTACTTGTTATAGTCAGCTAGTAGGTGGCAGTGAAGACCGAGTTTTCGCGACATTAGTAATAATGGAGAATATAATGGTGTTTGAATTGGAATCGCCTGGTGGTGTAATGGATAACACGCTGGGGTACCAACCCAGAGATCCGGCTTCGAATCCCGACCAGGCATTTATTTTTCTTATCATGTCATATATATATATATATATATCTGTCCTTTATAGACTTTTCGTTCAACCGATCTTGGTGAAAATTTGTATATACAGGTTTTCACATGCGGCGAGTGTTTACCAGTTGTCTATTATGTTCTAAAATCATTAGGTGTAGGAGTTCACCTGAAACTAAAATTTAAAAATCGCTCTAGCGATCGCAATTTTCGACGTTTCACATCAAAACTCGGAATATCCAGAGATCAGCAAAATTCGACCTTTAGAAGTGGGGGTTTACTTGAAATTGGAAATTTAAAAAAAATTACTCTAGCAACCGTCATGTTTGGTTCGTCTCAGTGTATACCATATAATTAATTAACCCTCAATATATAATTTATTTAGGCGTAGCAGAGCACGCCGGGTATTCCCTAGTAGGGTATATTGCCAATGTAAGGGTTAATTAAATTGTAGGGTAAACATGGCGACGAACCAAACATGGTAGTTGCTAGAGTCAATTTTTAATTTCGGATTTTAAGCAAAACACCACATACAATGGTCGAATTTCGCTGATTTTTTGAGAATATCTACCTCGGTTTATTTTAATGCATCATCATCATCATGTTTGGTGCTACAGCCCATTGCAGGCCTTGACCGCCCCAACTATACACCCCTATCCATTTCTGTCTTCTGCCTTCCTTCTTCATGCCTGGACTCCCATAAACCTTCAGATCCTGTTCCACGCTGTCTAGCCATCTGGTAAGAGGTCTTCCTACTTTTCTTTTTCCCTCTATTTTAGAGAATGTGACTATGGGCAATGACTGTTTTTATTCCAGTCGATGTAAATGACCCAGCCATCTTAACCTTGAGGATTTTATTATTCTGTTTAACTCATGCTCCAATTGGTAGTCAATGACCAATCACATTTCAATTAATTTTGTTTTACAACCAATGACAGTCGTGTTTCACATCGTTCTTTATCGATTTCTCTTTATCAGCTCCTGCTTTTGTGATAAAGAAAGTTCCTCCTTTTTAATATTTTGAACAGGTCAGTGCATTATTTTTCTCCAACAAATACGTTGAATATAGCAAATAATGAACAAATTCCTTCGAACTACAGACTTGATAATTGTGTGTTCAATAATTGCGTTTTTAAATAATGATTTTACTGAGTTTTTTACTAAAAATTAATTAATAACCTATAATGTTGGTTATAATATACAGTTCGATGTGTTAAATTTTTTCTCCACTAGGGTGCATTCTTACAATATTGCGATCCATTTGGCAATAAATAATATGGTTAAGTTGGAATGAATAAACAATGAAACATAACCACACGTTTCTGATTTGTTTTCAAATTGGAAATCACTCCTGACATTACTTATGACCATGTCAGTATCACCATGTAATTCATGATTATACCTACTGTGCATTTGTCATTTTCTTTCATCGGTCAATAGATTTTCCTTAGAATTTTAATAGCATCCTACTTAGTTTCGTTGCGAAATCAGATTCTCAGGTTGATTCCGAACAGCAACATCAACACACATCTTGAACAGTTTGAAACAACTTGTCTTGGTAGTGATAGGGCGTGTACAGCCTTGAGAATGTTGGGCAACCCTGTATGTATGGACAAATGTAATGGAGTGGAGTTTCCGGGCAGTATCTGTTCTCCACCCACCCACGTCACGTCCGGTGTATGTCTCAACAAACCAACTTAAAATATATTACAACTATTATGGTGTAGAACGCGGGTTCAATTCCCAGTCGGAATTCATACTCACAAGTAATAAGTTGTAATCCATAACTACCATTATAGAATCCTTAGGTTCATGGCCGCGCGGATATAAGCTCTCCATACATCCATATCCTGAGGTAATGTTTTCCAATCATCCTCTTATAATCTTTCCTCAAATCGTGGATAATGTTATTCTCCCACCTCATTCTTGGTCTATGAACTTTGCGTTCTCCCTCGGTTTTCATACAAGAAGCTTCCATGCCCTTCTTTCATTCTCCATTCGTGCCACATTGCAGTTTACGAGACTTACCTATCCTTATTATACCTAGTTTCCTATAAAGATCATGTAGCTCGCTGCTTAGTAGTCTTCTCCATTCACCTGTCTGTTCATCTCTCTCTGATCCAAATGTTTTCTAAGAACTTTATTCACAAATAGGCCTGCTTCTAAACTTTGCTACTCCCTTAAAGTAAGAATCCATGTTTTGCATCCATAAAACATAATTGGGAAAGAGAATAACAGTTTTATATATTGTATTTTATAAAAAAAAAATGGTATAATTGATTGTGGGGCGGGTAATGGAGTTTGTTGCAAAGTGTGTTCGGGCTGTGACCCGTGTAACAGAGCCATATGTAACAAATCCTTGAACTCTTAATGAGTGGAAAGTTGGATCGCTTGAGGCTCGTGACCTTGAAGACACTCTGCTCTTTATTAATATTATGTTGTCCTGACCTTCAACATTAGTAAACTGACACAATGTTCTACATGTATACATACGTGTATACTTAGAGAGCTTCATGAGGTCCTGGGTTCAGTTTCCTCTCAAATCACAGTATTTTTCCCTCGAAAAGAATTATTACTGTGGACGTCTAGCTAACTCTTAACTCACTAGCAGTATCAAACACGAAGGTCCATGGCCGCGGACATAGGCTCTCCATATATCCGTATCCTGAAATGTTTTCCAATCATCGTCGGTTTAATTCACCGCCCTCAAATCATAGTTCATGTTATTCTGCCAACTCATTCTCTGCCTACCTACTGGACGCTTGACTTCTACTTTTTTGACATAGTTTCTATGCCGCTCTTTCATGTCCTGCCCATCGCGATCTACGAGATTTAACTGTTGTTATTTTATCTGGTTTTCCATAAAGATAATGTAGCTCACTGTTAAACAGCCTTCTCAATTTACCTCTCTTTTCTTCTGTCTTTGGTCCCTAAGTGCTACTGTTGTCTGAAATTTACCTCTCTTTTCTTCTGTCTTTGGTACCTAAGTGCTACCGTGGTCTGAAATTTACCTCTCTTTTCTTCTGTCCTTGGTCCCTAAGTGCTACTGTTGTCTGAAATTTACCTCTCTTTTCTTCTGTCTTTGGTCCCTAAGTGCTACTGTGGTCTGAAATTTACCTCTCTTTTCTTCTGTCTTTGGTCCCTAAGTGCTACTGTTGTCTGAAATTTACCTCTCTTTTCTTCTGTATTTGGTCCCTAAGTCCTAAGTGCTACTGTTGTCTGAAATTTACCTCTCTTTTCTTCTGTCTTTGGTCCCTAAGTTCTACTGTGGTCTGAAATTTACCTCTCTTTTCTTCTGTCTTTGGTCCATAAGTGCTACTGTGGTCTGAAATGTACCTCTCTTTTCTTCTGTCTTTGGTCCCTAAGTGCTACTGTGGTCTGAAATTTAGGTTAAGTTAAGGTTTAATTATACGCCTGGTGCTTCGTTATCATTGAGATCATCGGGGAAACGTAACTCTGTCTTTCACGTGACCCATCCTCTCTGCTTTATGAAAATAAAAATAATTTTCAGACTTGCACGGTCTGCATGGAGCCGACACATACAAATGGCGTAATGACATGATAAATATAATTTAATTGGACGGAAGATAATAAGTACATCAGTTGATAATGTTATCAACACTGTTAGCTAAAAATATTCGCTTACAACTTCCCATCACGCTCAACCGCGTTACTTTCTTGTATTAAATAGTTATTTATAGACGTTTTAACCAACTAACTAATTATTAATAGGTCCCTGGCCGCTATCTATTATGCTCTCAAACTATATGGCTTAGGCGTTCACCTAGAGTGAATATTTAAAACGAAACTGAGTTTATTGTATTAAAATACACCTATATAGATATTGTCCAGTGCTCAGCGACATTCGACCATTAGATGTTGGAGTTTACCTGAAATCCGAAATTAAAAATATACTCTAGCAACCCGGGGGCACGCCGTAGCGTAGTGGTTAAGGCACTGAGCTACAAGCCGGAGGGTCGAGGGTTCACATACTAATTCAACATGTGCCATAATACAAAATGTTTTTTGTAACCAATATCTAGTTTAACATACAGATATTTTTTACTACAAACATGCTTGGATTTACTCCATAGCATAACATAGTTTAATTTGACTGACATGTTGTATTTAAAACGTGTCCATGGACGCTTACTAACTTCTAGTTACCCTCGTTTTAGAGTTTAGTTAGCGTCTCATTAGCAAAACCTGGACCACGTATACTGAAACTCACTCTAGCAACTCCTACAACCAAAAGGTTAGCACAATCAGCTCATATACCAATATACACAAGTAGCTTACTCTAATATCCCGAACAAATATATGAATATTGGCAAGTCCCGTTGGGGTCAGGATTTTTAAACTGACCCAAACCCTCTGGCGGCACTATGGCCCTGGGGTCGACTCAGCCTCTAACGGAAATGAGTACCAGAGGCTTGTTCTGGGGGTAAAGGCGGCCGTCACGCAGTGCTGACAACCCGGCTAACATAAAGTGCCGATTGTCTAGAAAAAGTGGGAGCCTTAACCTCCTACTACCCCAAGGGCCTCCTGAGGCCTGTTGTGAGATCACTTTACTTACTCTAGCAACCCATCATATTTGGTTCGTCGCAATTTAATTAACCTATGTATTTTTTTTTTTGTCCACCGCTGTGGTCTCGAGGTAGCGTGCTGCCTTGCCACGCAGCGAGTCCGGGATCGATTCCCGGGTGAGGGTTTTTTTCGGGGTTTTTCCTCACCTGTGAGACAAATGTCAGGAAGCTTAGGGCCCAACGGTCCCCGAAAATCATCCAGCCATCATCATCAACCTTATCATTATCACCATCATCCTTCACCGGTGTAGAAAGCAACGGGAAGCTACCATACCTATAATTTCCTAGTAAAGCTGCAAAGTATAGCATGAAAATGCTATGATTGCAGTGAAAGACCTGCCCTCGGGCAGAAATACTATGGAATTTTTACTTATTCGACTAAAAAATAATTAATTTAGGCGTAGCAGCGCATGCCGAGTATCCAGCTAGTTTTTGTATTAATGTGAACTGAAATGAACTGGAAATCAGTAATTCACTAAACTGAACTAAAAGGTCGAACTATTTCATTCCTATTTGCATTCTATTTTTCGAAAGTAAAAGTGAACATCTGTTTTCTTCAAAACTGCCTCATACACCCATTACTTATTTTTTGCGGGATAGTGCGTTCTATCGTACTTATATCAATGGCGACCATGATTTAAAGCTCAACTTCTTAAGTTTCGGGGTTGCTAACCTAAATAACAACACTGTAATATTACAGACATCGTGCGGGAAGTAAAACCACTGCCCTACATGTATAGTAGGTGTAGTGTATATACAAAAATATAACAAAAGGTAGTGTTAAATATACATTATACGAAACAAATCACTGCTTTTAAATGAACTGAACTTTATTTGAAACTATATATATATATATATATATATATTTTTTTTTCCAAATGCCCCAGGTTGTCTTTCGACATTCCTGGTTTCTTTCCTGGCATGGCGTACTTGTAACCCACTTCTGAGATTGGGGCGCCTGGAAGGCGGGGTTACGTTGCCCCGATGATATAATGGGTGATGATGATGATGATAGTGGTGCGCCAGGAGAGTCCTAATCCTAAGGTTAACTTAAGATGAATATGAATGATGATGATTGCGATAGCCATATGATTTCGGGGACCGTTTGGGCCTTAAAGTTTTCCTGACATTTGTCTTACAGGTGAGGAAAAACCCCGATAAAACCTCACCCAGAAAGACTGTCCCGACCGGGGATCGAACCCGGGTCCGCTGCGTGACAAGGCAGCACGCTACCCCGAGACCACAGCGGTGGACATTTGAAACAATATAAAACAATAAATTCGTACTTGCCTCCATTTTATGACTGATTGGAGTCACGGCCTGCTGTAGTCTCAACTAATAAACATTGAGCACACTGTTAACGTTAGTCAGTTGTTTTAATGAACGCAAATATTTCCAACAAAGATGTTATTTTTTACTATTATTTATTATTTTGTAAATACCAAGGGTTCCGTTTACCTTATGTCCTACAAATACAAAGCGAATTTAAACTTTGATGATAGCGATTTAGACACTTTGCAAGACGTTGCCAGTGTTCTGATTAGTCCGATGAACCCAGATTGAACCCACACGCTGTCAGCTGTACCGCACTCTCCGTTATTGCAGAATTAATTTAATGCAAATTGCAGAATTCTGTATGGAGTAGGAGTTGGTTATTTACTTGTTTCCAAATCGGGACGTAGCGACTTACAATTGCACAAGCTACCACCTCCGTTTAAAAATATGGAAAATTAAACTTTAACGTCACCTGGGTGCTCCTTTACCACACTAATTTAGTTACGTCATAGCCAAGTGGTTAAGGCGAGATGGGGCAACAACTTTTCTCGTGGAATTTCGGCCGGTGTGGGACCGTAACTACCCAGCCACCATTATGAGGAATTTGGGTAACTACAACAGGTAGCGGTTCCAGGTTGAAAACCAGCCATAACGGCTGAGGGACCCTACATTTTGACCACATGTCAACCCTACACTGGCTGGATGATCGTCTACCTCTATGATTAACACATATGGATGTGAGAGCAGCAGGCGTATGGTAGGTCAAGGGCCTTCTAGGCCTATTGTGCCGTGGAGTTTGTGACAGCTCATCGCATTAAAGAGACAGTAGGTAACTAAGATATTATTTGGATGGGAAAGACCGATTAAAATTTTCTCGGAAACTCAAAATTGGATTTAAGGATTTATTAAGATCCGGAAAATCTTCAGACTCGGGACCCATGGCTTAAAGACCTCCCGGAGGACTTCTCCCTTAGAATTTTCCATCCATCAATTCCGGTCGGGTTTGAACCCGCGAACTTTGGGACCTGAGGCAAGAAATTTAACTCCTAGACCCAATAAATAAAACACAACTAACTCACTAGCACAATCGAACACGTAGGTTCATGATCGGGCGGAAATAAACTCTCCATACATCCCTGTCCTGATATAATGTTTTCCAACCATTCCCTGTATATACCCGTTTAAGGTAAGTGCAGTTGTTGACGGAGGGCACTGCAATCGTGTTTATGCAGGAATAGAACACGTGACACTGCTATCTAAGGGTGCAGAGGGGAATGGGACGTGGGACGCTGACAGTATACACTGCCTTATATGACGTCACGTGTAGCAACAAACAGAGTTTCGTAATTCTTCCGCCTGCAGAGATATTTTTAATGACTAATAATATATTTCCCTCAACTCTAGGTTAATGTTATTCTCCCTCACAAGAAATTCACCTTCTCCAGTTGTAGCGGTCCTGAACATCCTCATCTGTAAATCCCAGTTCACTCGTATCCATCCAACCTTCTTTAGGTCTTCTCTTTCTTCTTTTCCCATCTATTTTCCACTCTAAGATCTTCTTAGGGATTCTATCAGATCACATTTTGTTGAGATACCCGTATCATCGTAATTGTCCCTCTTCAACAAATAATAACAGTATTATTATTATTATTATTATTATTATTATTATTATATATTCAATAGTAGATTATATAAGATACAAGTAATTAAATTGGTATGGGCATGTACAACGCATGCAAGAAGAAAGCTTACCCAGAAAAACACTGGAATGGTGTCCACCTGAAAGAAGAAAAGGAAGACCTCGAAACTCGTGGATGCAAGAAATAAGAACTGGAATGAGAACAAGCGGACTGGATGACGTGGAGTGGATGGATAGAGACGAGTGAAGAAGGAAAATAAAACTTATGCACAGAAATATATGTAAACATTGAAAATCTCTATATATAAATAAAATTATCATAATTATGGTGTCGGGGTATCGTCTTAGCCTCGTACATAGCGGAATCTGGTTCGATCCTTGGTCGAGAAAAATTTCCTGGGTGAAGTTTTTCTCTCCCTCACCTGTAAGAAAAGTGTCGGAAACTTTACGGTTCAAATAGTTTTCGAACACCGTTTCCAATCATCTGTATAGTATTTGTCTTGTTTATTATGAGTGAATGATGTGTCTTGTCTTAAATGTTACCTCGGAGGTGGCCTTGACATTGAGCTGATCTCTCATCCAGGAAGAACTTCCATGTCCTTGTGTGGTTATGAAAGTATGTTTGTGATCCAGTGTTGAAAATCCTCTCCCGACAGATTGTGTACCTTTAGGTCCGCGTGGAATGTACGTGTAAAAAAAAGACAGATTTGGTAGACCAAGAATGAGGTAGAAGAATAACATTAACCATTATTTGAGGGAAATAGATTATACAGGGGATGATAGAAAAACCAGTATAATAATAATAATAATAATAATAATAATAATAATAATAATAATAATAATTATGATAATGATTTATTTAGCTGGCAGACTTAAGGCCATAAGAGCTTCTCTTCTGCTCAACCAGCGAATAATAATATTACTTAATACACAAATTACATGCTTAATAGAGTTTTAAAATCATCATCGTACTGCAAGAATAGGCAATTGCCCGTTCAGACTTCCATAATGCATCAGCCCAACGTTTTCTAGGTCTTCCGACATTATGTCTTCCTCTTACTTGATAATTTCTTGCTAACAATGGATATCATTCCATTCGTCTATAATGCGTGACTTTATCCAATAAACGCAGCACTTTTAGGGCCATTTCACCAAGAGAGGTAACTGTATTACGCCAGTTTAAGCTATGCATTATACATGGGGAAAACTGGCGTAATACAGTTACGTCTGTTGGTGAAACTGACCCTCAATTCTTCTCTTTTTATCTTCATTTCTAATTCTATAAAGTTTTGTACATCCTTTACTTGTCTGAGGAACCTCATCTCCGCCGTCTGTATTCTATCTTCCTGCTTCTTCATCTCACATCCACAATTCATATTGTGGGAATTGCCTACAGTTTTAAAATATTATTAAAATACAGCTAATGCCCGGCGTGCGCTGCTACGCCTAAATAAATTAAATGTGTTTTTATGTTTAGATGAATAAGTAAAAAGAAAAATGAGTAAGTAATTATTTTTAGAGATCATTTTGGCATCAGTGAGCTAAAAGACAAAAAATGGATATTGAGAGTTATCCGTAAAAGAATACCCGCCATGCGCTGCTACTCTTGCCCGGGAATCTACTTGACATCAAATAAAGACAAAAATGATTATTATGAGTTATCAGTAAAAGATAAACATGTGCTGTCGCGGACTTCTTTGTAGAGTTTTTTGAGATATTCAATTCTGTGTACATTAATTTTGTGTATTTGTTATGATTTGGGCAGCGTAAAACATTTAAGCGTCCAAAAAGGGATTTTTTCACTTTTTTTTACATAGAATGATTTTAAGGGTGAAGGGGTTGAGTATTACAACTCTCTTATAGCCTATGTTCATCACGGTAATGCCCTGAAATTTAAAAAGCCCCATCGCAATCGGATGAATGGATACGGCAGCGCATAAAATACGAACAAACATGCATTTTTATATACGAGAATAGGCTAAACAAAAGACAATGTGGATGTGAAATAATATTACCTAATATTAAAAAATATGGAATAAAATAAAATATAATATAGGGATGTGTCGAGAGTTTGTGTCCGCGCTTCCATGAACCTAAGGGTTCGATAGTGCCAATGAGTTAGTTTAGAGAATGAGAGAGAAACAGGTCATTATTGTTGTAGTTTTTACGCCGCGCCGGGCTGATGCGCTACGTAACCCAGTGGCTGGCGACAATGTCGTGTCGTGTTAGATTGGTTGTTATTGATCTCGCAGATGGTTGTGGATGATGTAATAGGTGGCGGCACTGCTCTCTGGTGAAAACAGTCGCACGGGGTGTTGTGGAGGTCACACATCTGTTCAGTAAATCCGCCCACTAAATAGGACAACCTGTGCTGGATATCGCCCAGATTATGCAGAAATTTGGCAACGGAAATTAGTGAGAAGATTAGTGTATTAATGGATATATTTTTGTGCGCAACTATTTTTAAATAGTGAAGTATCTGTGGTGAAGTGTGTTTAGTGAATATCAGAGACAGGCATTTCTTGTTACAAATATAGATTTTTTTGTTTTTTAATTCCATTCTTTTTAGAAGCTTTAACGAGAGGGAATTGGTGTAAATCAAACTGATATTTTTTAGAATCTTAGATTTAGGCTACATTTTTTCTATTTGTGTTTTAGTTTAAACATATTTATTCTTTGAGGGGAACAGTGAAGGGCCTTTGTTATGAAGATGATAAAGTATAACTCTTAAAATAATTGAGGCGGTTAGAAGCAAAGTGGTGCAAGTACAAGTCTTGCATTATTGAGAAAAAAGGTTTAAAATTGAAGTTTATTAAGAAAATCATAGGTAATTGAAAATAATAACAATCATTCTTTATCGACTGCTTAACACATCTTGTCACTGAATAAAATTATGCTTCGAGAAAGTAATTATGCCCTAAATTCGTTTTTGTGAAAAATCACTTGCACCTCTTTGCTTCTATCCGCCTCAATTATCTCTCTGATTCTAATTATTATAATTTGTTGTGTTCATTAACTTAAAATGGACAATGTTATGTATTAACCGGCTATGCGCCCTGTTTTTTTAATGAGATTTTGATGCCGTCTGTTGTATTGGCTCATGAAGTAAGGATATGCACACTTTTAGCGCCAAATCTTTAAATATTGCCTTATTATTAGAAAAATGTAAACGCCACATTTCTGTCAGACATTCTATGTTTTGCCACAAACGGGTATGAAACCAGATCTTCAATAAATGCCAATCTAAATGTTGCATCATGCAGCTAAGCGCCAAATGTTCCCGATCTTAGATTGTTGATGCATAACTGTCAAACAAACAAAAAATAATAACTTGCAATATCCAGTATTGTTAGTTTGGCGCTACAATAAATAGTGAAGATTGACTTAAACTTTAAACATATTTTTCTCGAAACTTACATAATGGCACATAACCGGTTCATGCATAACGCCGTCCAAATACATTTGTATTGCCTGCTTAGAACCAGATTGTTCTGACTTCCTAACTCCTGCATACTGTGTCAGTTTCACACATAAGATTAAACATTTTTTGGTCAGAAAGTGTTAACCCCCTTTCCTCAAAACACTAATTGGGTAATATCCAAAACTTAATTAGGCTTTCCTAAAAAAATTGAAAAAAAAAGTGGAGTTAGAACAATCTATTCTTAATCAGGCGACATACAGAGTGTTCCCACCTTTAGGGTCAGAATTGTACAGACGATAGAGGACTGTATTTGAAGCATTTTGACATAAGGGACCAGTGGTCGGAAATTAATATTTTAGACACTACGCCATCTTGGAAGTATGTGAGGGATGTTACTGTAAGCTGCTTCAGTTGTCATAAACTGCCTGGCACTTTCATTTGTTACTTGTTTTCCTTAAGGGGCACATGAAGACGTTGGTTTATGAAACTCCAGTTAGAAACTGAGGAGGAACTGCTTGCTAGGGTCCTAGCTGCCGCTGTCATTGTGTAACAGACACCAGGGATCTTGGAGAGGGTGTGACAAAATGTCACGTGTCGATGTAATGCATGTATTGAGACAGGTGGTCGCCACTTTCAACAACTACTCTCAGCTGTAAGTTGGTGATGATTGTAAAAAAACAGCTTAACAGCTTCCAAATGCTCTTCAAGATGGTGTGTCATCAAACATATTAATTTCCGACCACATGTCAAAATGCTCCAAAGAGTCCTTTATCGCCTGTATAATTTTGACCTTAAAAGATGGGGATACCATGTATATTTTAAATTAATTAATGTTTATATAATTGAAGTTTGACCCTCAGACACCTGTATTGAGGTACAGTTTTCTCAACTTCTGTACAGTAATTAATTAGAACATGATAATTTAACTATATATGAAAGCTGCCCTAACGCTTGTATTGCTGTACCTGTAATATTTCGAATGAAGGATGCGATTGAATTTTAAATTTGAAAAATTAAACATTTCTCTCATATAAAGGTAAAGTGATCCCACTATAGGCCTTAGGAGGACTTTGGGGGTAATAGAAGGTTAAGGCTCCAACTTTTCTAGATAATCGCCACTTGATATCAGCCGGGTTGTCAGCCCTGCGTAACGGCCGCATTTACCCCCAGAACAAGCTTCTGGTACTCATTTCGAATAGAGGCTGGGTCGACTCAAAGGCCATTGAGGTCAGTTTAAAAGTCCTGACCTCGCCGGGAAACGAACCTTCCGGCTTGTAGCTTATTGCCAACTGTGCCACGGCGTGCCCCCCCTTTTCATATAAACTATTTATAAAAATATAGTTTTTGAAGAACTATTTTATTGAATCTCCTGTAGGAGCTCCATCCCACCGTGAGTAAAGTGACGTGAAAATTTCATAGCCCTATCTCAAGTAGTTCCTGAGAAAAATGTACCAAAAGGTGATTTTCCATGAATTATTTATACATTAATTCATGTGTATTTTAAAGCTAAATCAAAATAACAAATTGTAATAATGTCAGGTAATTCGAATCAGAGATTTTTTTATTAGTTTTTATCTCCCCACATAGCCGCCTATTGTTAATGAACGGGAACTTACATAGATCTATTATAGATAATGCAGTTACATATTAGTGTTATGAGCTTCTGATTTATTTCGTTTCAATTATGTATTTTTCTTCTTTGTCTCACAAAGCAACTTTCAATTACTGCAAGCAGAAACTGACCTTGAAATTACTCCTAGAGAAGTGTTGTGATGTACTAAGTCCGTGTACAAAATTTTTCTGCCGTTTTAATTGCATGGCACAGAAATCATAGCTAGAATCCAGCAATGCCAACCCCTGTACGGAGCAGATGGATTCCCTGCATAAAGGAATGAAGTGAGGCGGGACGCGCCGCGGACGACTGGTAGTGAACATTATCCAATTTACCAATTCACAAGTTGTATTACTTGCCTATAGTTTAAATGAGAGATTTGGCGCTGGATTGTAATGGCTTACAGTATTAAAAACGAGATTTTTTTTTCACGGCATTGATACATCTCAACACTTCTCTGGAAGAAAATTTCAAGATAGGTTTCGGCATGCAATGGTTGATAGTGCCCTTGTTAGTCTTAGTTTAACTTCTTACTTTTAGGAACTTGTACGTATTTTATGCCACCGGGTCTTACAGGGACGCGACTTGCCGGGAGAGGATCGCAAACTTATTTTTTTTTACCACACAAGGATATGGAGGACCTTCCCGAATAAGGGATCAGCTCAATTCGGAGCCACCTCCGAGACAGTACGAACATTTAAGGCAAGATAGACCCTTCACCCACACATTCAAACTAAACAAGACGTGTGTCATGGGATGATTAACATGGTCAAATAGTGTTCTGGAACTATTTGTACTTTAAAGTTTCCCGACGTTTACAAAGTAAAATTTTAAAATATATACCTGGCAGGTGCCGTCGTCCTCAACTGTGTTAAATTTTTAAAAAAAGTTAACTGTAGGCCTTTCGGAAGCAGACTTCGATCATCAGCAGAGGAAACATGTTACAAACTGTTGTTATGTGACGCTTTTGACATTAACCCTTAAATTGGCAAAACACAAATTTATTCTGTTAGTTATTTGAATGTGGCGGACCGCAGTGAGAACGGAATCTTGTGTAACTGTTATTATTAGGTATATTTGTATAATTAAACACACATTTAATTGGTTTCTTTTTGTTCGTTTTCTTATGATTAATTAAAAATATTAAATTAATTGAATCAACTGATGTATCCAAAAGGATACATTACGAATTTAAGGGTTAGCGGCCTTCCAGCTCGTCGGTTGCTCTAAGGGTAGAGTTCCTTGCTCTGGCTCTGAGCGGTCATTAGTTCAAACACAGCTGATGTAGATGGAGTTTTTGGATGAAAAAATTCCAAGGGACAAGACTCCTCTGGGAGGAACTTTGAGCCGGTCATGTCCTAAAACACGAATCAAGTTTCGGGAAGAAGCCAATGCCTTGTTACATCACTTTTCTTATCATGTAAATATAGTTCTACAGTTGTTGGCCACAACAGAACAAAGCACTTTGAGAATCAATAAAGTACACATGACGCACTTCTCATAAAAATTGTAAGCGTTTTTGGTCGCCGTTTAACTTTTTTCTGTTCTGTTTACATTGATTTTTCTTTTACAACATTTCCAACACGAATTCATGGAGTCACTACACCTTTCGGGAAATCAATGCTGATTTTCCCAAACTTTTTTGATCGCCAATCCGTTTGGACTTAAAAAAAATTCTCGGATCCTCAAATAAACCCTACTGTAATGTGCCTCTGTATTTATGTAGATAGGCGGCTTCGCGGCAAAATTGTTAGTCACTCGCTCTCCATTTCTGGACCCGAGTTCGCGCCTCCTCCACTCCATGTGGGGTTCGTGATAGACGAAGCAGGTTTTCCCTCGGAGTTCCTCTCATTTTTTTCCTGCCAGAAACTTAATTCCACTATTTCTCCATACTGATCTAATTTCATTTCGCTCCATATCATTTCATCATCTCTAGTAATGTAGTGACAGGATTGTATATCACAGACCTTCAATTCTAAGGTCTTAATCTCATGTCATCCCTCGACCTGGCTTCACGAGGAGAGTGTTTTTACATTTACATCATATGAAGGGTGCAGACAAAGACCAGGGAAGTCACCTCTTTTTGTCGAAATGGAGTTTGGGGTGTCATTAGATTCTCCGTGGAAATCACTATAATTCAAAAGTGTAAAAGAGTGAAGTATACAGTTTAGTTATAGGGTTATTTATCTACAAAGTTTGACATACAGATAGGGAAGTATGTATGTTGTACAACTTTTTTTAAGTTTCAAGGAAAAAGCAACTTGTCTTCATTCTTTTTTTTTATCAAATAAGTTGATAACAAATTCATGAAAACTTGAATTTGCCTACTGTAATCTTGATTATTTGTTGCAGTCCAACCGATTTAATTATTCATAGAACTCGTCATCCTTATCACCTGTGGGACCTAGTGTGTTTACAAAATCATGTCGTGTACCATTTAGAACCAAGTATGATATCCTGTCACTAGCAAACATAACGTCTAATAGCTAAGTGAATCCTCCTGCGGACTAAACAACCCATTCGGAATTCTGGTCTCGCTGCACCCCACAGTATAATGTAAAATTTCCTGATTCCTTTCTGTCTTCTCCTCCAAAGCTACTTTTTAAAATTATTTTATTTATTTCGTGTAGTTCCTAAATGCAACATAGGGCAGCAGTAAAGTTCCTCCAGCGTGCTCTGTTTCCAGCCAGCCATTTCTCTTGTTTCCAGCTTTTCCCTCTTTCCTTTGCTTCCTCCTCTACTGATCACTTCCAAGTTTTCCTAGGTCGTCCCCTCTTTCTTATCCCTTCCGGATTCCAATCTAGTGCAGTCTTCTCGATGGCTCCGTCTCGTTTTCTCAATGTGTGGCCTATCCAATTCCACTTTCTTTGTTTTATTTGGTGACATATTTGAGATGGGTTGGTTTTTCTCCATAGTTCTTAATTTTATATTATTTCCGGCCATCTTATATTTAAAATGCGCCTCACATCAGACATCAGTTTACAAAGGTCTGCAACTTTTTATTGGTTCCTTCCGTACCTTGTTTAACTGATCTAATTCCCGCGTTCTGTTATTTATCTCCTGTAAAGTTAAATTTTTTAATAATATAATATGTACTTTTTTAATATCCGTCTTCCTCAATTACAATATATTTTTGTTCAAAAAACTTCGTGTATTATTAAAATTATGAAGCCCTTTCAAAATATGTTTTATACGCTGACATCAGTACCAAATAGCATGCCGAAGATGAAACATGTTTTGAAAGGCCTTCATGATTAACCAAGTTTTTGAACAAAAATCATTTATAATTGAGGAAGAAGGATATAAAAATACTTTTCTTCTTCGTCATCCAAGGATTAAGCCTATTGGCTCGTTCCGGTTTCATGAAAGCTAGAATTGTTAAAATTGTTCAGACCATCTTCTGTAGGCGTCCAACATTTCTCCTTTCGTGTGGTTTATAATTCAGGAATAATTTTGGAAATCTTTCTTCTGGCATTCTATCAACATGTCCTTTCCAGGCGTTCCTATATTTAATTATTCGATCTGTATGTTTGAAAATATCTAGTTCCTTTTCTATATCTTAATTTATTTTCTTATCCAGCAGAGCATATCCTGCTATATTTCTTAAAAATCTCATCTCAATTGGTTCTAATCTTTGTTCTTGTTTTTTAGTGATCGTCCAACATTCTGATCCATACATCAATACAGGAACAACCATTACTTTATAAAATTTCATTTTTGTTTCTGTTCTTGTGTTTTCAGGGTTCTTTTAATAGTGTCACACATTAGATTAAATGTATTAATTTTATCATCAATATCTTCAATTTTAACATATGATACATTGAAACCTAGATATTTAAAACTATTCACTTGCTCTAAAATTTTATCATCGATTACTATTTTTGCTCTTAAGGTATTACGCCCTTTAAATGCTAAAAGTTTAGTTTTATTCTTTAAAATTTTAAAATTATAATTTACCCTTATTTTTTCCAAATTAAAAATAACTCTTTGTAGATCATCTTCTAAACTGAAATCACTAATTGATCATCGGAAAATAATATTATATCAAACAATTTATTATTTATTTTATAATGTTTATTTAAATTAATCTGTCAATTTAACATAATTTATTATATATATATATATATATATATATATATGGGGGCACGCCGTAGCGTAGTGGTTAAGGCACTGCGCTACAAGCCGGAAGGTCCAGGGTTCAAGTCCCGTTGGGGTCAGGATTTTTAAACTGACCCAAACCTTCTGGCGGCATTATGGCCCTGGGGTCGACTCAGCCTCTAACGGAAATGAGTACCAGACGCTTGTTCTGGGGGTAAAGGCGGCCGTCACGCAGGGCTGACAACCCGGCTGACATAAAGTGCCGATTGTCTAGAAAACGTGGGAGCCTTAACCTCCTACTACCCCAAGGGCCTCCTGAGGCCTGTTGTGGGATCACTTTACTTTTACTTTACTTTACTTTTATATATATATATATATATATATAAATTAAATAGAGAAGGTCATAAAGGACATCCTTGTCTGACACCATGATTTGTTATTACCTTTTTTTTGTTGTTTTGATTTAAAACCCATATCTATTACAATTTTATTAGGGCTAAAATTTTATTGCACTAAAAGTTAAGATTGCAACACAGATAGCTTGTATTATCCAACTGTTTTGTTTGTGAAACCAGGATAAAAGACATCTCAAACCTTACTTCTCGTTATACTATTAAACTGCTTGTGTTTGAAACCAAAACAAAAGACAGTCTGGAATCTAACATCAATATACTGTGTCCCAAACTTAACTTTTAGTGCATAAAAATCCTTATTAGATATAAGTACTTATATGGTGATTTATAAATTTTAATACTTAACCTCAATTGTGATAAAGTTAATAGTATCGATCCTGTACAGTTGCGTAGAAGAAAACTGTAAATACATAATTTATTTAAAAATACATGACGAGTGCCTGTCTCTGAAGTGACGTGACAGTGTTCCCTCAGGATAGTGTTGTGAAGAGCATGGTGATAAAGATGGACAGTCCTGGAGATACAATCAGTGGCGTGATGAACGCTTGGAGTAAGTGTTTATAACTTATTTTTATTGATTATCACCGTCTCCTACCAACACGATGAAGCTCAAACATATTTAACTGACTGCGAGACAAAACAAGACATGAGTTCTACTTATCTTCTGACAACATTGGCAGTGTTTTACATAGATATGCATTATATATGTTTATGTCTTTTGTTCTATTCTATAGTGTTCTGCCCTATGGCAGGTCTTTCACTGCAATCATAGAATTTTCATGCTATGCTTTGCAGCTTTACTAGGGAATCATAGGTGTTTTAGCTTTCCATTACTTTTTCACACCGGTGAAAGATGATGATGATGGCCAGATGAAATTCGGGGACCTGTTGAGCCTTAAAGCTACCTGACATTTGTCTTATAGGTGAGGAAAAACTCCGAAAAAACCGCACCCAGGAAGCTTATATTTTTATGTCTTTTGTTCTATTCTATAGTGTTCTGCCCTATGGCAGGTCTTTCACTGCAATCATAGCATTTTCATGCTATGCTTTGCAGCTTTACTAGGGAATCATAGGTGTTTTAGCTTCCCATTACTTTTTCACACCGGTGAAAGATGATGATGATGGCCAGATGATGTTCGGGGACCTGTTGGGCCTTAAAGCTACCTGACATTTGTCTTACAGGCGAGGACAAACTCCGAAAAAAAAACCTCACCCAGGTAGCTTGTCCCGACCGGGAATCGAATCCGGACCCTCTGCGTGACAAGGCAGCGCGCTACCTCGAGACCACAGCGGTGGACTTTTATGTCTTAGTACTTTATAATTGTTGGTTTATTTCTAGGAGTTGGAGAGGGGTTATTATTGAGCCAAGAGGTAAAGATTGGATTTAGTGACACTAGGAATACTGAAGGAGTTCTCCATGTGTGAGAACTTAGGTTGCTCGGTTGGTATTCGGTAGAGTTGAGGTTCTTATCTCGGGATTCCACGAGGACTTCGTTGGGCAGAATTAATGTACAAAGAATATCTGGTAAAAGTAGTTTATTCTTGACTTTTATAAACTGCAAGTAATTGTATATATATATGAAGTGAATTTATCCAACTTTTTAGAACGTAGTGTTTTGAAGTGACTTGATGAAATTATACCCGAGAAGTAAGTGACGAGGAGAAGCCTCTCTCGCCTATAGGTAAATTAGTTACTCCCACTACCTCGATCACGTGGACCTAAGGTCTGTGCTTAGGCACATATAACGAAACATATAATTGGTTAATGCGCCCTCCTATTTTGATCCCGGGGGTGTTACAAATTTATTATTGGCGATTTACGCCTTCAGAGGTTGGACCTTTTTTCCCCGTGCTGGCTTCACGTACAGTCTAGTCACAAACATTAGCTAGGCTTGGGTTTTTTCTTCTTAGGCTTGGGTTTTTTCCTAGGCTTCCGACGCTAGAAACTTGCCATGTTCCCACACTTTTTTTGCTAACGATGTTTGTGTCAGGGTAAAACCCCCGCTTGTACATTAGCTAATGGGTTATGGTTATCACGCTAAATCAGTTAACTGGAGGCTTAGAAGATATCTCTACTCAATCTGTCGAGCAAAGGATCATTGTCATTAGTAAGTTATTATCATGTGTCAGCCACTTCCGTCTTCACAAAAGAAAGGTTTACATTACCTGAGTTGTCAGTATCTTTAATAACTAATAATTTGATTACATTGATGCTGACTTCTTTGGATCATTTTATACGGCCTTTGCTCTTACATAATCAGGTTCCACTCTCTTCCCTGATCAATTTGAATATAAATATGACCTAAGTCCAGTAACTGCTTCATTTAATGATGTTATAATATCATCTGGTTATTATTGCCGATAGGGATTTATTTAGATTTACACAGGAGGCTGGATGAATGAATTGCCACAAATGCCCTATAAACAAATGGAAAATCAAGGGATTTTTTTATTGTTTATAATCCTCTCGCGTAATATAATGCTAGTATCATAGCTATAGTGGCCTTTAAAGAAAAAATGGCTTATAATATTTTGGTTAGAGCACGTTAACCCTGAGAGTGTTGCCAGCACGTCAATTATGTTCAGATTGTAAACACTGATATGTATCCCTTTTACCTGGGATCGTTCTTTGAGGTTAAATAGACTCACTTTCTGCAATATAGACATACATAAATATTCATTAAGAAAAAAAAAGATACACCCTTAATATATTTGGTGGTCTACTCAAACCATTCATGCTTATACAATTACCATTCAAAACTATTTAGTTGAATACCAGTATAGCATAGATTGTTTCTTCATGTGTAACTGTTTATTTACAATTTCGTCTACACCTTAATATCTACCTACATTATAATGTGCGTCTACAGCTTGGGAATTCATTTGCGATGAACCAGTTTTGTCTACTTCAAACCATATGTCGAATAATAATCTTCAGTTTTGCTAAATTTAATTTAAATTGAGTCAATAAGACTTATTTACATGGATCTATATCTTTGCGACCAAAATACTAAATATCGCGTTTAAGCAGCTGTGCTATCGTTATAGACAATTATTATTGATAGTATTACACCCTTATCATATTTTCCCCATAGGTATTGCATACGTACGAATTCATCATGATTATTAATCCATGAAATATTCATGATTCTTAATATTTTATTCTCAACATATTTTCGGCCCATTTACTTTGCCAAAGCATAGCTGGCTATATCATTGCTCAGCCAAACGACGTTATTTTCTTAAGCGTGCAAAATCATTTCCTTCGAATGCAGAATCGTATAGTATGTCACATTCGCTTCCATCAGCGATCATGACCTCATCTCATCTCATTATTAACATCGAATACAAATTCGCACAAATTGTCACATTCGCTTTCACCAGCGACCATGACTTCATCTCATCTCATTATTAGATAATACGGGATCCCTTGCCCTCAAATATTTTCAACAAAATAGCACGTGTTATACAAACACAGTGACGTGCCGCTTCGGCCCACGTCTACAAATTAAATTCTGTAAAATATAATCAACAAATAAATTCCTCACGCTTTATAGGTTCACACCGTCACTCGGCCTTTCAATTAAGGTGCATTGAGCTTCACCCTGTCTCTTAGCTCCTATGTTTACGCTGTCTGATTGTTATTTTAGACAAAAGAATCATAATCATCATGATATTATTCGTATTCAGATTGTTGTACAAGTTTCTTCAATTACCTATATGTATTAAACAATGACAATGGCCTATCTGGGCTCATTTTAACATTTCCTAGATTAAGTAGATACTGCAGCTTCCTGCTCGAGCGATTGGATTTAAAACATTTAAAAATATAGATCCATCTTCCATCGTTAAGTTCAAATCAAACAATTTATTAATCGCCCTCAATCTTAGCTGAAAGTGGATATGTGATGTGTTATGTATTCACACTAATTCAATTCAATTAATTATATCACATCCATCAATATGGGGTGTATTATCATGATTAATATCTAAATCGACATTTCACTTTTTTTTTTTTTCGCAGTCATTGTGCCCTTTCCTCTCGCGATTAGCGTTTTCATCTAGGCCTATTTAATCACTTTATTAGTGTTATTTATTTTAATTACTCATTATCTTTGGTAACTTTTACCATACAACATTTATTTATTTTTTTTTTTTCACTAATACTTTTCATTCATGTCCTAATCTCAGCTAGTATTGAGTTCGAATCCCTGTGAAAAACTGGTTCATGCATTTAAGTATAATTTATTCAGGTCTTGTTTTTTAATTTTTTTTTTTCGTTTGGGGATTATGTAGAGCTTATATGTTTGTACTTTTTGTATGTTAAAATCAAAACTCTGTCGGTATATAACCACTTCCTTACCTGGGTACTGCATAATTTCAGCGTTTACATGGACCTTTATCTCGTACCCAAAATCACGGTAGTGCCTACCTGTGCACACAATACAATATAGTACAATGCAAGACATACATACATACGTAATATATCCATTCCGTTGTCATTCTTACGTGTAAAAATCTCTCCCTCCCTTTTTTTTCGAGTGTCAACTTTCAACTGTCCGTCTGTCTACCCTTAATACTATTAGTATCTAATTTCACAGTCTGTTAACTCGCAAAGGCCTCCTGTACTATTATTATATACATATTTTGCGATACTACGCTCACACGCAAACAAACTCTGAACACACGCAATGGTAATTTATTCCCATCTATCCAGGTACTCGCTTACATATACCTGATTAGTACGTTGTTCTTTTCCTGGCCTTGTGCATGTACGGTCATAATCGTATCCCCTCTGCGCTGGAATGTATCTATGGTCCCTTATATTTCCATAAATCTGGTTCCGTGGGCCCTCTGCACTCCTCCCTATGTTTATCATGTTGACCCTAGATTCTTTACCCCTCTGGTCCCTCCTGAGATCCTTGTACCCTCTACCATAACCATTGTTTTCCCTATTCTCGTTCCTGTATTGTCTATTGTTACCTTGCATATTACTAAATCTCCTGTCCTCTCCTCGATAGTGGTCATTGTTCTTCCGTATGTCGGACGCGGGCTGCCCCCCTCTCGTCTGAACGGTTAGGTCCGGAGTTCGAGTTGTTCCTACTCGTATTTTCCCTGCTATTTCCTCCTTCCCTATTTCCACTTTGATTATTACCCCTATTGCCTCCCGCTTCCAGGATAGTTAGCATTTCTATCATTTGGTCGTATGTGCTAACGCGCGCGATTAGCAAGCTGTGCCTAATTGCCTGCGGATAATGGTTTGATTAGCGTTCGTACGAATTCCGGTTCAGGGTAACTCGGCGAGATAAGTTTGGCTTTTTTAGCCAAGGTCAGAAAATGCTCGCTGTACGTCAAGTTTTTCCTCTTATCATATGTCCCATTGCGTATCTCGTATTTTATATCCATTTGTTTCTCGTAACTAAAAAATTTGTTACGGAATGTTTGCTTAAATGTCTCGTATGGAGTATCAGTGGATAAAGTGACCTCGAACCACATAAGACTGTTGCCTTTCAGGCACTTTTTAACAATATACATATACAAGTGTTTCGGGATACATTTAATTTTGAAATAGTTTTCCAGTTCTTCAATGAACTGGATGGGGTTTGTGTTTCACTTTCGTTATATTCCGGCAATGGGATATCAATGAAAGAGGAATTGTAGTACGGGGCTGACCCGTGTATACTATCTGGTTCGCTTACATTAGTATGCACCACAGAACTACTAGCGATCTCCGGGTTCCCTAGTACTTCTGTATGCGCACGTGCTTTGTGGTTAGCCGTCGTCCAAGAAACACTCTCCGACGCGTGTGATTCATTTTCGGGGGTCCTATCCTTTTGACATCCGCTATTAATTTTCTCTGTGAGGACGCTTATTTCATCATTTAGTTTGCTGATTTCGTTAGTCACTTTCTGTTCTATATTAGTGCCTAACTCGTTAAATCTAAGAATCAACTATTGTTACGATCATTTCTGAGCGTTTATCCTGCTCCACAATTTTCTGAGCTACTTGGAGTTTTAGTGTGTTTCTTGTTCGTCGGCTAGCTTTTGTACAGATACACACATATCATTCACCCTTTTGTCCGCGTTCTCCAACCTACAGAGCACATTCTTGTCGACTCGTTTTATTTCCCCTTGTAGTTCCTCATGTTTCTCCCCTAGGTTAGTTTGTAACGTTATTATATTATTGTTCATCTCTGTTCTCATTTGACTTATTACCCTGTTTTCTGTTTTCTCTGAGTCTTTAATAAGTTTTTGTTCCATTTTATTTATCTTTGTTCTACACACGCTGACGATTCATTTATTTTCGCTTCTAGCATCTCTCTATCTTTTCTCATCTCATCCCTTAATGTTTCTTTCAACGTAAATACATCCTTTTCCCTGCTTATCTCCATCTGTCCTCTCCAAGTTTCAAATTCCTGTTTCATATTCCTCTGCATTGCCTCTAAATCCATTTTCCTATTTCTATCTATCGTCTCTAAATCCATGTTCCTACTTCTATCTATCGTCTCTAAATCCATTTTCCTACTTCTATCCATCTCCTCTATTCTCGACATTAGCATTTCCATGTATTTCATGGTGTCGGTGCTTGGATTTCCCTTGTCCTCTACTTCCCCTCTAGCTTCTACTCTTGCGTTGTTTTCATTACTTTCCCCTGTGCTCTGCTCTAAGTTCTCTCTGCCATCTTCGTTGTCCTCTCCCATCCTTACGATTTCGTTCTCTCCTTCAATCAGTTGCCCACAAGCCTTCTCCCTAATCTCTTCGTGTTTCCTATCCATTTTTTTATCTTTATTTGCCTGCCCTCTTTCTATTCCTACTTCTTAACAACATAAATACACACAGATATATTCTCCGTTAAATCACTGTAATATTTTGATTTCTTATATAGGTAAAAAGTAAAAAAAATGCTTATTCTGTTGTTGTGTCACTTACTGCTTCCTTCCTTCAGTTGCTGTCTGTCTGCTTGTTGCCATCATCTTCTCTGTCCTGGTTGCCTCGTGGTCGTGGGACTTAGTCGTTCTGCCGTTGATTTCTATTCGTGTGTTACTTTACGACCTATTCTGCCCGCACGTTAGGGAGCCAATATGGAGAGGGGTTATTATTGAGCCAAGAGGTAAAGATTGGATTTAGTGACACTAGGAATACTGAAGGAGTTCTCCATGTGTGAGAACTTAGGTTGCTCGGTTGGTATTCGGTAGAGTTGAGGTTCTTATCTCGGGATTCCACGAGGACTTCGTTGGGCAGAATTAATGTACAAAGAATATCTGGTAAAAGTAGTTTATTCTTGACTTTTATAAACTGCAAGTAATTGTATATATATATGAAGTGAATTTATCCAACTTTTTAGAACGTAGTGTTTTGAAGTGACTTGATGAAATTATACCCGAGAAGTAAGTGACGAGGAGAAGCCTCTCTCGCCTATAGGTAAATTAGTTACTCCCACTACCTCGATCACGTGGACCTAAGGTCTGTGCTTAGGCACATATAACGAAACATATAATTGGTTAATGCGCCCTCCTATTTTGATCCCGGGGGTGTTACAAATTTATTATTGGCGATTTACGCCTTCAGAGGTTGGACCTTTTTTCCCCGTGCTGGCTTCACGTACAGTCTAGTCACAAACATTAGCTAGGCTTGGGTTTTTTCTTCTTAGGCTTGGGTTTTTTCCTAGGCTTCCGACGCTAGAAACTTGCCATGTTCCCACACTTTTTTTGCTAACGATGTTTGTGTCAGGGTAAAACCCCCGCTTGTACATTAGCTAATGGGTTATGGTTATCACGCTAAATCAGTTAACTGGAGGCTTAGAAGATATCTCTACTCAATCTGTCGAGCAAAGGATCATTGTCATTAGTAAGTTATTATCATGTGTCAGCCACTTCCGTCTTCACAAAAGAAAGGTTTACATTACCTGAGTTGTCAGTATTCTTTAATAACTAATAATTTGATTACATTGATGCTGACTTCTTTGGATCATTTTATACGGCCTTTGCTCTTACATAATCAGGTTCCACTCTCTTCCCTGATCAATTTGAATATAAATATGACCTAAGTCCAGTAACTGCTTCATTTAATGATGTTATAATATCATCTGGTTATTATTGCCGATAGGGATTTATTTAGATTTACACAGGAGGCTGGATGAATGAATTGCCACAGAGTCTCGCGCCGTAGGCGAGTTGTTAAGACGAGGTCCCTTTACGGGACTTGTGCTGATTCGGGTCTCCATGAGGGAAGACATTTTCTCATGGAATTTCGGTCAATATGGGACCGGTGCCCACCCAGCCATCATGAGGTTATTGGGTAGCTACAATAAGTAGCGGCTCCATGTTGAGAAAACCAGCTACAACGGCTGGGGGACCCGACATGCTGACATGTCGCCCCTGCACTGGCTGAATCATCGTATTCCTCCAACACATGTGGATGTGAGGCCAGCAGCCGGCTGTTAGGCCTGTCGCGCCGTGGAGTTATTTTTTATTGCTAGGATACGATATATGTAATTGATTTCATAATATTGCCTTAATACGCTCGGCTACCGCGGGGGACCAATGGTAAACTAAAGGCAATAATGTATTTTAAAATACCTTTCCGGGAATCTTGGCCGTGTCTTGCCGTGTTGTCTTCTCGACGTTTTATCAGTGCACCCTCTGTCGGTGACATCTTCAGTTTTGCATGTGTAAATTTTCGTAGTGAACCGCTAAGTAGCTGTTAACTTGTGAGATTTTACTCGATTGAACAGAGAAACTGTCGAGATATATAAACATAAACAAAATTTTAACAGAAAAGAGGAAGGTTTGAAATTCCTGCTCTAGAAAAGTGTCTAATAAAACCTTATGACATGACAAATATAGTAAGTCATGACATACACCATGACAGAAGCAAATGGGCGAGCTGCTCTGTTTTTTAATATCTCCAAGCGTGACAGGCCTAGAAGGCCCTTGGCCTAACAGCCGGCTGCTGGCTTCACATGCACACGTGTTAATAACATAGGTAGACGATCATCGAGCCAATGTAGGGGTGACATGTGGTCAGCATGTCAGGTCCCCCAGCCGTTATAGCTGGTGTTCTCAATCTGGAGCCGCTACTTATTGTAGCTAGCCAAATGCCTCATGATGCTGGGTGGGCACTGGTCCCATACTGGTCGAAATTCCATGAGAAAATGTCTTCGCACATGGGGACTCGAACCAGCGCAAGCCCCATAGCTCTGTTTTTAACTCAACCAATTAGAAATGATTTACTAAGAATCACAGTTCCGGTAAAATCACACAAGTTAACTAGTTAGCAGTACTACGAAAATCTCCTGAAGATGTCACCCACAGAAGGCGATGAAACGTCGAGAAGACAACCCCGCAAGACACGACCAAGAATCCCAGAAAGGTATTTGAACTATATAGCGAATAGCAGAGGGAATGTTAGGATACACAATGTATTTCTTGTTTGTAGCATTAGCCCTACTTAAATAACAATCGTCTCCATGATTTGTAGTTCCCTCCAAATCATAGGGATACCAAAGGGCATTTTTCTAACTCCTCAACTCTGCAACACAACTACGACACACTTTGTGAAGGCACCACGATTTATCCTGGTCTCCTAACTTAATGCCAAAATATTGAAAGTATAAAAATAATGTAAAATATAAACTTAATAATAGTTATATTTCATTTTTTAAGTAATAAAGTTGAAATTATAAACTGTTGGGCCTTTCTAACAAACGATAGGCACATTGTAATATTACTATAGTACTACATTACGAAAAATATTCAATGATGTATGCAAAAACGGATTTCATTTTTGCAACCAGTATGAAATTGTGATTCAGAAATGCTTATTTATTTAAAAAATCAAAATCCATGCAAAACGGTGACTCTTTTGGCAGTAAGAAGATATGTTAAATCGTAGGTAGTTGAAATGGTGTACTTGTTATTGATCATTATTTTGCATTTTTGTTTAATCCTTCGAAAGCCATTAATTAATTAGTTAATTATTTTTTTCCGATTTGCGTCCTCTTTCATTTTTAATATTATTTAAATTCCCAGAGAAAATTCTTATATATTTTACAAAACCATTATAATTATGACAATGGACTATTAAAGTGGCCTCTATTTGCTAAGTCTAGATGGAGTTTCTAAGGGCGGAGGAAAATCTATATCCCAGAATGTGTTTTGGGACTGTCCCAAATCTGTCGCCTAGAATTAGACATGTCCGCAGTGCAGTTGTTGGGAATACACACAAGTGCGTGCTATTAGTAAGTTATACATTCAATTTATTTATTATTTATAGTCGCTTTACTTAGGGGATCTGCGAGTTCCGTAAGCCATAGAGTTTAGTTACGTGTGGTGCTTAGACACTTGTTCCCCAACCCTGGTCCTCCAGTTCGTATCTCGGTCAATGCATGTGCGGTTCATGGTGGACAAATCGTAGCTAGGAGAGATGTGATGGAAGTTTGTTTCGTCTTTTCATACTAAGAACTCCTTTCCACCGCTTTTACGTACGAATGTCATTAATTTTGTTTCATTTGATTTCATCTGCCCCTGTGTTGGTGGTTTGTTTTATATTACGTATTTTCGATAATAGGGGATTTATCTGATCTCAGTCCCGCGCCAATGGTGAGTGGTTTAATGTATCATGACTTCTTGCAGAGTTACACAAGTTTTGCTGGTTCGAATCCCCTTGTGGAATATATATGGTAGTCTTATATTTCTGTCATTGGTGGAATTGTAATCCACCTCTGAGGGTTTAGTCGGCCGCGGTGGACTAGTGGTTATGCTCCTTGCCTCTGGTTCCTAGGGTCCCGGGTTTAAACCCGGCTGCGGTCATTGGATTTTTTTTAGGATGAAAAAATCCAAGGAGCAAGTCCTCGGGGAGAGACTTTAAGACGTGGGTCCCGATTCGGAAGATTTTCAGGCATATAAAATAGCTTTAAGCCTGAATAAAAATGCCTCTAAACAAAATTAACGATCTCGAACATTCTAGTAATACCTTAGTTGCCTGCTTGATGTGTTATTGGATGGATACTTAAACCACGACTCCGGTTTTCCAATTTTGTATTGTTTCCATAACTCCTATAACATCACTGAACATTAACAGAAATTGTCATGAAACCTTACACATGATTCAGACATTTGTTTTTGTAATTAACAGCCGTAGATTTTCAGTTGATATGGAAACAATAAAACATTGGAAAACAAGCGTTCGTGGTTTAGAGTTCGTTTGAGAAATTCACTCATTCAGTCGGTCTGTTGACCGCATGCCACTCATGACATCTATGGAAAAATAGGGCAACTAAATGAATTTGGTCTATTAACTCCTGACAAAGGAGAGGCTATGACTCAACACGGGGCTACACCATTATAGATATATACTTACTTACTTACTCACTGGCACTATCGAACCCGTAGGTTCATGGCCGCACGGATATAAGCTCTCCATACATCCCTATCCTGAGCTAATGCTTTCCAATCATTCCCTGTATAATCTACTTCCCTCAAATCATAGTTAATGTTATTCTCCCACCTCATTCTTGGTCTACCAACTGGGCGTTTTCCCTCTGGCTTTCCTACAAGAAGCTTCCATGCCATTATAGATATATGCAGGACAGAGTTATGTCACCCCGTTAATATGATGGGTGATAAAGCACTAGGCGAGTCCTTTAATTTACATTCTAAGCCATGGGCGACCAGAGGAGTAGATCGCTTTAAGGAAAATACCTGTGGACTGAATGGGCATCGAACCCGAGACCTCACTATCAGTAGTGAGAAGCTACAAGACCACGAGGCTGGTGTTATTTAAACTTTTTTTTTCAATGCCCCAGGTTGTCATTTCGACATTTATGGTGATCTCTCCTGGCATTGGCGTAATTGTAACCCACTTCTGAAGTTGGGGCACCTGGAAGGCGGAGTTACGTTACCCCGATGATGTGATGGGTGATGAATGATAATGAAGCGCCAGGAGAGTTCTTAACCTAAATTACAGACCATGGGAAACCACAGGAATAATTCCCTTTAAGGAAAAATTCCTATGGTTTGACCGGGAATCGAGCCCGGGACCTCATTAACAGTAGTCAGAAACGCTGACCACTAGCCCATGAGACTAACTCACTGCCACTATAGAACCTTTAGGTTCATGGCCGCGTGGACATGAACTTTCCATACATCCACATACTGAGCTAATGTTTTTCAATAATTTCCTGTATAATCTATTTCCCTCAAATCATAGGTAATGTTATTCTCCCACCTCATTCTTGGTCTACCAACGGGGCGTTTTCTCTCTGGTTTTCCTACAAGAAGTTTCCATGCACCTCTTTCATCCCCCATACGTGTCACATGTCCTGCCCATCGCACTCTATGAGACTTAACTCTTCTTATTATATTTGGCTTCCTATACATACTATGTAGTTCACTGTTATACTAGCCCACGAGGCTGGTCATTATTTAAGCATTAGAAAGTGCTATTTTAGAGCGAGTGAAAATGTTAGAAATGGAAATAATGTTTGCACGTGTTGTGCTAGAAATGATGACTTCTGCAGTTGAATCTCACATTACACTGACACGAGGTGAAACGTAATCAAACCCGTGTCAGTGGCTTCTTCTCTTTCACTGGGTCAACAGATTTTTTAAAGTTAATTTCAGGGCATGACTTGAGGGAGGTCAATTTTACGAGGAATGGTAGGAGAATATTTCAATATACAAGTAGGGCCTAAGTCCTCGAGTAGGCTATTGCATCGCTTCATACAGACTGTTTCCAGCAACAACGGTTGTGGTCTATATAGTGAAGGGAACGTCTGTTTCCCATGCATGAGGTCGCGTATTCCGATCCCGCTGACATGTTTTGTCTTTCTCAATTAATTTTGTTTTTCTTTTATTTGTTTTGCTTTGTTTTATTTACGTCCCGCGCCGCAGCCGAGTGGTTAAGGCAAGAAGCATTGTCACAGAGCTACGGGACTTGCACTGGTTCGAGTCCCCATGGGGAAGAAATTTTATCATGGGATTTCGGCCTATATGGGACCAATGCTCATCCAGCATCGTGAGGCATTTGGGTAGCTACAAGTAGCGACTCCAAGTTGAGAAGACCACCTATAGCGGCTGGGGGACCCGACATGCTGACCAGTCACCCTACGCTGGCTCAATGATCATCTTTTTCTTTTAAATCCCACAACAGACCTGGAGGCCCTTGGGGTAGTAGGAGGTTAAGGCTCCCACTTTTTCTAGACAATCGGCACTTTATGTCAGCCGGGTTGTCAGCCCTGCGTGACGGCCGCCTTTACCCCAGAACAAGCGTCCAGTACTCATTTCCGTTAGAGGCTGAGTCGACCCCAGGGCCATAGTGCCGCCAGAGGGTTTGGGTCAGTTTAAAAATCCTGACCCCAACGGGACTTGAACCCTTGACCCTCCGGCTTGTAACTCAGTGCCTTAACCACTACGCTACGGCGTGCCCCCAATGATCATCTACCTCTGTGATTAACACATCTGGATCTGATGCCATCAGCCGGTTGGTAGGCCAAGGGCCTTCTAGGCCTGTCGCGCTAGGAGTTGTTTTATTTACAACGTTTATTACATTATTTATTTACGCGAAATTATTTTCCTTTGCACGATACACAACGAAATAGAACAGGTTTTAGTTTATTAAATAGTTGTGCATTTGTGAACCAAGCAGCTGGCCTCTGATCATGCGCAATGGTTTCATTCTGGGACTTAAAAATTATGTGTGCGCCATAATTCTTTCGAAGGCTGTATAAGCACAGCATTGACACCGAACAACAAATTCTCGCGTCTGCTCCCTGGGTCTGACCTTCCCTGCGTTATCCGTGTTGTGTTTTTTCATATACCCGCAGCGCCTTGTATTTGCTTTGACTACACAGCTATTGTCTGACCAACGGATCTGTGCCCCCGTAATATATGCGAACTAAAGCATACTACTTCCTTTCCTGCCTCGGTGAATCATTTCCCTCCCTGCATTCCTACCTCTCTCTCTTGCACTTGCAGTCCAGCGTTGTCAACTCAGCTCCAACCTTGCTTTATTCAATATTGAAGAGCCATAACACTGGGGGAAGTTTGGCAACATCCCTACTCGATAAGTTACTGTTGGCTGTCATTTGACGTGGTGGGAGGGGAATGCAGTGAAAGAGTGTGAGTATAGACGTGTACTTTTATAAGGTACGTACACACCTGCGCGCCGCAAACACGAACGGCGCGAGCGCCGCACCATGTTCGTCAGATTTGGACGGGGTTTTAAGGTGCGCGCGAACGGCGCGCGCGTCTCTCACCACGATCCACTCATTGTCGGTTTTTTCCACGAACACTTTGATGGTTCGCTGTTTAGATTTGGACGGGTACCTGAGAGGTTCGTTGCTTTCGGTGCGCACCTATTATTTGAGTATGGAGTGGTCAGAGGAAAACGTGTTAAAACTTGTTGACATTTATAGAAGCAAGCAATTATTGTGGGATCCACAACATAAGGATCATTTTAAAAATATCATTGAAAGGAGATGCCTGTTTTTTTTCAATGATATGTGTTTTTTTTCGTGTGTACTGTAATTGTATAAATAAATTAGAATTATTTAGAAAACATTATTTATTTAAGACGTTCATTTCATAATATTATGTATGAAGTATCACAAAACAATACAATATATAAACACATTTATTGCTAATTATTTATTTATCTCTTCAAAGACTCCAAAGAGCAAGACTGCTCATGTTAAGGGGCAATATACAAAAAATAATGGCCATAAAACAATTAACAATAAAAACAAGAAAACAAATTCAGGCATAAGTTTAAGTAATACAAACTACTATAGATGCACAATATATATACACATATAAATACAATATTTAAACAGGATAATATTAATAATAATAAAATTAACAAAATTAACTAAGAAAGCAATGAGAAAAAATATTTTTTAATACAATTAGAAAATGTTTAACATTCGTGAAATGTTGATATTCAATAGGTAAGTAGTTATTTTAATGGTTGATTAATGCATAACGAATCCCTTTTATACCTTTTTTTTTTTTTAGAAACTAGTATCTTTGTGCAATAAAGTACAACCTCTAGTATAATAATCATGTACAATTTTATTAAAAATTAAGGCCATGTTATGGTGAGATAGATTCTTAATAATTTTAAACATATATATACAAATCATGTCCACCGCTGTAGTCTCGAGGTAGCGTGCTGCCTTGTCACGCAGCGGGGCCCGGGTTCAATCCCCGGTCGGGGCAGTTTTTCTGGTGTGAGGTTTTTATCGGGGTTTTTCCTCACCTGTAAGACAAATGTCAGGAAAACTTTAAGGCCCAAACGGTCCCCGAAACCATATGGCCATCATCATCATCCTTATCATTATCATATCATCATCATCTCATCATCCTTCACCGGTGTGGAAAGCAACGGGAAGCTACCACACCTACACAATTCCCTAGTAAAGCTGCAAGCATAGCATGAAAATGCTATGATTTCAGTGAAGGACCTGCCTTCGGGCAGAATTACTATGGATGGATATACAAATCATATATTTTTTTAAATTCCTTGAATGCTATAATATTTGAAAAAGTATAAATAAAGTTATAAGATGTAATAAGTAATAAGCGTGACCAGACGTCCCGATTTTGGCGGAACAGTCCCGATTTTTAACAATTTGTCCCGCGTCCCGCGGCATTTAAAAAAAATGTCCCTATTTTTGGGAAAGAATGCAGGACAAGCGGGAGAACGGAAAGGGAATAGACATCGTTGGTTACACCTCCTCTGCAAAATGTCTACTGAAGGTTTGTGGGTTTCCTATGGATCGCAGGAGGTTCGTTGAAATTAATAATTTCGACGAACATAACACGCGCCGCGCGCGCGCCGTTCGTGTTCGCGGCGCGCATATGTGTACGTACCTTAAGAACGATGTCAGCGCCAGAGGGGTACAGATCCGTTGGTCTGAGTATAACTTACATTATTCATGGCGGAAGTCCCGGACCCTAATAATGAGAAGGTCGAGATAAATAAGTACCAAGGCAGCGCCTCGTAATTGACTAGTAAAAAAATGGGTTCCCCGGCCATCACTGGGTGGGTTCAGCTAGTTTTTAGGGCAGGTTACATCATTAATATCACTTTGTGATAGCGAGCACGCCCTCGAGTGCTTTCAGCTTAATGAGAAAGCAATTAAATGGATCATCGATTGTGTGCATTGATGTGCCCCTCAAGTAAAATCAGATTCCTTTTGCCAGATTGCTGCGCCGGCATAGAAGAAATAGTAATATAATTGCGCACAACCGTGCAAAATTAATTAATGGCATATTGCACTAAAGACATTGTCGCTTTGGAGCACGATTCCAGATGATATCTTGTACACTTTAGCACATATAGTTTACATCTGCAACTGTCTTCGATTTGATAGTAAAATACATTCACACACATTTTATGGACTGCATATCGGTTTATCTGGTGCCTTAGTTCCTTGTTTGGTCCAGACCAGCTCCTATCTATCATGGCAGGCGTACCATCAAATTATCCAGGAAGTACGTCCCGCGTTTCCCATCTATATAATGTAACTGGAAGAATAGGAGTTTTATATATTTTTATTTTAACATTTTTCAAACCAGGATATACTTCCATTGACCGCAAGAGAAATGAAGATATCAAGCAAGCACTTCAATTAAAATCAATCTCACAGTTTATAAATAAATACCAGCTACAGTAGAATGAATACTCATGTGCAACGAATTAATCGTAATATACTTCCAAAAGTCATGCTTTAATACCGTCCTCAAGGGAAGAGATATTTGGGACGTCCTAGAAAAAGATGGACCGAGAATGCTTTACTGAAACCTATTGATATTTTTTAATAAGCCTTTTTTTTATGTTTTTTCTTTCTTTTTATTTTGGAAATTATGTTATACTTTACAATGAGCTTTATCTTGTATCTTCTTCTTCGTCACGGTTTAGGCTATTTGCTAGCCTGTTCCGGCTCCAAATTGCTGCTCTTTCCAAACTTCTTCTTCCTCTTGGTGAATAGTTGTATCCTGCTTTTGGTATTCTGTTCTCAGTCATCCTTGCTAAGTGTTCTTTCCAGTTTGTTCTGTATTTTACTATTGCTGCGTTTAATTCTTCTATTATATATATATATATATATATATATATATATATATATATATATATATATATATAAATGGACACATTACCACTTTATTAGAATTATTTAGAAATACGATATACAGAACGAAGAAAACTATATTTCAAGTTCTGTTACAAAGCATATTATTATATCGGACCGAAACCTGGGCAGTAAGTAGACGACAAACCAACAAGCTGTTAGCAGTAGAAATGACTTTTGGAAGCGATCGACAAGAATTTCAAGAAAAGGTAAAGTCAGAAACAGCACAATAAGGGAAATCATGCAATTAAAAAATAGAAGAAAAACGTTTGAAATAGTATGGATACCTCATAAGAATGGTTACCAAAGAAGATCCTTGATTGGAAAGCTAATGGAGGAAGTGGAAGATGAAGTATTTTAGTAATGCCCCTTGTTGTGGCGACAATTTTGAAGAAGTAATTCTTTTCCCATATTGTGGCGATATTTTGAAGCAGCTAACTCTCTTCATGCCCGATGTTGTAGTAACATTTTGAAGGAATAGTGTCCCAAAAAGAATTACTGGTTCAGGTTGGGTTTAATTTTCGGTAGAGCTGGATTCTCTTCTCAAGGTCGAAGTTGGTACACAAGATAGGAAAACACTTTAAAAATCACTAATAACTGATTCTTGTAGAAATAGTTGTAAATTTATTTACTATTTAATTTCCCAGCAGATCAAGTAAATATAGGTGGTATTATTCTTCACCGCCAATTAAAATTAAATTATTTTCTTTTCTTGGATCTACTATTTTTCTGGTATTAAATATCACATTTTATCAGGAGAACTGTTATTGCTTCTATCTTTGATGAAAGTTCTATGCTGACTGACTAGTGTAATTCTCTTATAATTTTAAAGAACATTATTACATCACATGATTTTATATTTAAATTCTATTGGTTAATGGTCCATTAAATACCAGGTTTAAATTTGATTGGTTAAATCAAAAAGTTAATTGTTTTTAACATCCAATCAGAATTTAGTATACTTTTATTTTAAAATATTAAGTTAAGCAGGTGTTCTTATTACAGTTATAACAGAAAGCTTTATATTTCAGACAACAATGACTTAAGACACAATTTTAAAAGCATTATTTAGAAAGACTGTTATATAATACAATTTCTTTAATTGTTACTGAGACATTTTTATTCAACAATGAACAACAATTAATTATTTAGATGTTTTTCTTTATTTAAGTTATATTTAAATATTAAAAGAATTTTGAAATATAAAATTATTGACTTAAACTTTCATATTTATTATGATATTAAAATCCTGCTATAAACCTAGAAAACCTAGAAAACATTGGATTGATGGAGTGAGAAGAAATTTGGAAACTATAGATTTGAGGGAAGATGATACTTTAGACAGGAACCTCTGGCGACAAATCACTTGATAATGTAGCATATTTTCAATCAATTGAGTTGGTGTTTACTTGATGAAAATCCATATTTATTAATTAAATAAAAATAAAACGTAGTTTTATTTGATTTTCAAAATCAAAACTACGTTTTACTTTTATTCAATTAATAGCATATTTTTATTTGGGAGCAAATTTCATATAAAAAGAACAATATTTGTAACAAGCGTTGGGCTTCAAACTTGTTTGGAAGATGATGGTGTTTTTATAGAGAAAATACTTAAGTGGGTTGAAAACATAAAATTGCGAATTTTGGCAGCATTCGAAGATATTTCGCAATTATTATGATTGTAAAAAATATCTCTGAACATCATTATATATATATATATATATATATATATATATATATATAGTGGTCCATTCAAACCTCCCACGTTTTAGTTATTCGTAACTAACAAAGTATGCGGAATTATGAAATGAGGCCGGTATTAAACGAAACAGAGATTCAAAAAATTTTCATTGCCACACGCTAAAATACCTCTATATGTGCACCATTAGTAGCACGAACAATATCAAGTCTGTATTCGATTTCGTGTCACGTTCTGTCCAACATGTCCATTGATACTGTTGCAATTGTGTTAAGGATACGGGTTCGTAAATCATGAAGGTCTTGTACTGGAGTCGCAAACACACGGTCTTTTACATACCCCCAGAGGAAGAAGTCCAGAGGTGTGATGTCTGACGAACGTGGTGGCCAGCAAATTGGTCCGCCGCGTCCAATCCACCTATCTGGGAAGGATTCTTTGAGTGAATTCCGAACATCCAGGCTCCAGAGTGGTGGGGCTCAATCATGCTGAAAGATTACTTGGGGTTGCAGATCAGCTACTTGGGGGTACAAGAACTGTTCCAACATGTCTTGGTATACCGGGCCAGTTATTGACTTCTCATGGAAGAAAAAATGACCTATAATCCTGTTCTTCATCAGGCCGCACCAAACGTTTACTTTCGGGCTATCCCGGACATGTTTACGGTGGACGTGTTGATTTTGCGTACCTCAGATCCTTACATTGTGCCGATTAACAGATCCTGATACATGGAACGTTGCCTCGTCAGAAAATAAGATGTTTCCAAGAAATTGAGGGTCCTTGTCAATATGATCCAGCATTTCAATAGCGAATGCCTGTCGTCGTGGCCTGTCATCTGGCTTTATTTGTTGAACAATTTACACCTTTTAGGGGTACAAACGAAGCCGCTTATGAAACACTCGATGCACAGTTGATCTCGACACATTGAACTGCCGGAAAGCTTTGCGAATTGATTTTTGTGGACTTCTCTAAAATCCTGCTCTGATTTCTTCAATATTCTCTTCTGAAACACGTGTACGAGCACCTCCTGATTCTTTTTTAACTCTTCCAGTTGCCAGAAACTTCTCAAGCCATGCCCTAATGGTCTTCCCATCAGGTGCATTTCCTCCATATTCTCTCCGGTAATTTGTTTGCACTGTATTTATTGACTTGCATACCAGAAAACAGTTTGTGCACGTTTCTGAGGAGTCGCCATTTTGTTTTATATCATTCTTGTCCAACATGCGACATGAATTAACTGCAACAATGAAAACAAAAATTCTTCGAGTTTCTCTTTCTTTTAATACCAACCTCATTTCATAATTCCGCATACTTTGAGAGTTATGATTAATTAAAATGTGGGAGGTTTGAATGGGATACGGTGTATAATTCTTCTGTACGTGTGTTTGTCACCGAACTCCTCCTAAACGACTGGACCAATTTTGATGAAACTTTTTGTATGTCTGATTGGGTTCCTCAATGGTTTAGATTCACAATTGGACCCTCTAAAACCATTAGATGCCGGAGTTCACCTGCAGTGAGAATTTAAAAATAGCTCTTGCGTTCATATTTTTCGATGTTTCACAACGAAACTTGGTATATACCATTACAATTAACCGAGGTAGATATTGTCAAGAAATGAGCGAAATCCGACAATTAGAAGTGGAGATTTATTTGAAGCATGGACACTAAAAAGACAACATGAAAGCAGAATAACGGCTTGTGAAATGAGATTCATGCGCAGAACAGCTGGCTACACCAGATGGGATCCGAAAAGGAACACCGATATCTTAAAAGAATTGAAGCCTACGCCATTTTTGGAATATTTTAAACAGTACCAACTAAATTGGAGACACCATCAAGAATGGGTTCAAATAGGATCCCCAAAGCTGTATACCAAGAGGACGAAGATCTCTGGGCCGTCCTATGAAACGCTGGAGGGAAAATGTTCTATAGGATCGTAACAGGCCTTGGCCTAATACTTGGAAGAAGAAGAAGAAAATTTACTTGAAATCCGAAATTCAAAATTGCCTAACGACTGGACCGATTTTGATGAAATAATTTTTTGTGTGTGTTCGAGTGGGTCCCTGGCTGGTTTAGATTCATAATTGGACTCGGCGCTGCATAGGGTTGTAGGAATTTTTATGTGAGATGTGTAGTCATCTGCATTACCTACATATTCCGCGCGACAACGTGACGTCATCATGCACGCTTCTTGAGCACAACAGATGACTTTGAGAGGTTTTCTTGTGAAATTATTCAATAATATCTAATTACATCTTAATTGGTTCATTTTATTGTAAAAAAGTAACTTACATTTTTATCGTCCGACCATAACACGAGAATTGAATGTTTGTGCAGGACAACGTCTGCCGGGTCCGCTAGTAATTTATAATTTACGAGGACATCTTGATTAAATCGAGGTACTGTAGTTTAATAACTCGGGTGAAGGTTGTGCCATCAAACAAAAAGGTTAGCGGCTGCCGGAGATAATGACGGTAGTGACGTAATGCTATGCAGTTTGCACACCTTCTCTTCTAACGGAAATGTCTCATCTCTGATAATTTTACACTGTTTTTTGTATCAGTTACTATTACCGTTGCTTATATTTGTTTGTTTGGAAAACGGGACAATTTGTTTGAGAAAAGCGCTGTATCGTCCAAGCTTCAGTTTTTCTTTTTATTCTTCTTCATCATCGTCCAAGGATTAAACCGTAAGAGGGTATTAATGGGTTTATAGGTAATGAAGGATGTTTGAGCGCCAGGAGTACCGAAATGATTTCTCCATGTATGAGAATTTAGGTTGCTCAGGTTGGAAATCGGTAGAGTTGAGGTTCTTTCTCTAGGGATAAGCAAGGAGCTGGCCGGCGCAAGACTACGCGAGATGAATTTTAATAAATAGGCTTTATTAATTTAAGGACACTGGATACACATGTAAGATTGTAGACATATTAAAGTCGGACAATGTATTGGCCGCAGGAACGCATTCAGAATCCAAGATGGAATCTCTGAGAATCTATCACGGCAAATTGTTTGCAAGTCTGAGATTTTTAAAGTTATACTTTTCGCTAATTGATGGCCATGTCGGTAAGTCTGTTCCGACCCCCACCTCGATGAGTTACGCAGAACTAACTTAACATAATTATTGTTAGGTATAAGGTAAACTTCGTTTACCCTCACTCTGTCATCGTGTCGTCATGAGGTCATTACCTTGTCGCGATATAACACTTTATTATATTGGCTGACAACGATTCCTTAGTACCAAAGAAGGAATCGCCGTTTTTCCATTGGACAAGAATCCACCATGTTCCCTGTATGAACACTCCCATCGTGAATACAGTTCTACCAAAAGTTCGTACCCTGGGGAATCCCGGTCTAAATTTATTACATTACTCCATTGGGTCAGTGGCCTTTTCCCGCTTGTTTGCTAGGCTTCGCGTCCTCGCGGTTTGTCGAGTTCGTTATAATGAGTTGTTTACTCCACGCTATAGTTTCCAAGTCATACATCAATGCTTTGTTCATGACCTGCCAGCGAAGCTCAGTTTAAGATCTTGGATTACTGGTCCACAAAGAAATGTCCAGTAATCCGCTAGTACAATAGACTTCCTAAAATGTTAACTTCTTTGTAGCCGCGTCAAGAACTTGTCGCTTAACAAAAGCGGTACCATGTACTTGTTAAATGGTTTCCGTAATTACTAACTGATCGTTTATTCCTAATTCTATCAACTTCGTTTGATTCAATTTATTTTTATTTAATTATATGAAAATCAAAATCCTCGTGTTCTCGCGGTTTCATTTCATATACGTTTCATATACCTGCGATGATTATTTCATTAAATAGAGATTTAACATTATATATAATGTAATAATAGTCGCCCTAATTAATTAATTATTTTAATTTCTTAATCTAGGAGTCGGAGTGAAAGATTTTGCTTCAACCGTTGGCAAGTTCCGGTTTCACGAAAGCTAGAATTGTTAGAATTGTTCAGACCATCTTCTGTGTGGGCGTCCAACATTTCTCCTTCCGTGCGGTTTATAATATTCAGCAATAGTTTTTGAAATCTTTCTTTTGCCATTCTATCAACATGTTCTTTCCAGGTGTTCCTATATTTAACTATTCGAGCTGTAAGTTTGAAAATATTTAGTTCCTTTCTTATATCTTCATTTCGATTTTCCATATGGTCAGTCCGGTTGCTTTCATGTAAATATGTAGTAATGTAAATTGTCCACAGCATTTGTTTTGATGACTGAGGAAAACTTACAAAAAACTGAGGTTGGGATTTGAACCCACGACCAACGAACACGCTAGAGGTGTAAAGTATGAAACACGCGGAAACTGGAGAAATAATTAATTTAATGATAAGAAAAACACGCATTGCATGTTCAGCTGTCATAACGAACTTGAGAATCACGGTCAAGGTCACGCCATCACCAACTTTATTTTGTACTGCAATGCGATTGTTTATTACTTTTTAGCGAATTCCACAGAAATTAAGTTGTAACGATGTTCTCATGAAATATATATCCATGGTATCTATACTTGTCGTGGTGGAGTGGCTTGCGTGCTTAAATGATCCTGAGAGCTATACCGGCGGTAGCATTGCTGCCGATAGGGTTACCCATGCCGGACTGGTCGAAGATAAGCCAGACGAAAAAAGTACCTTGGTCGAAAGAGTGACGATCTTTCACCGTAAAAATACAACCGTCAAGAAATGCGGACATGGGTTCAACTGGTGTAAAATTTTCCGGAGGTCAAATAGTCCCCCATTCGGTTCTACGGGCGGGGACTACTTCAGGGAACCCATGCCAAAGGCTCAACACAGGAACATGTTCCTAGGAACATGGGATGTTAGGACTTTATACAATAGCGGGGCACTAGAGATATTAACGCGGGAATTAGATAAATCGCCCTTGGATATAGTCGCTTTACAGGAAGTTAGGTGGCCAGGAGAATGTAGTCAGGAATCTGGAAGTTTTGCATTATACTACAGGGGTGCACACATACCTGCATTTGGAACGGGTTTTTTTAGTCCGAAGGAGGATCCTATCCGCTATCCGAGATATTAAGTTTGTTAGTGATAGGATATCATACATAATTCTAAAGGGTAAAACACATGATTTTATAATTGTAAATGTACATGCCCCCACAGAAGATAAAGATGACAAGATCAAGGATGAGTTCTATGAAGAATTAGAATGCTTATTTGATAGCCTTTCACGATATCATATGAAAATTGTCTTAGGAGATTTTAATGCAAAAGTGGGGCAGGAATATATATTCAAACCAACAATAGGCAAATTCAGTCTCCATGAAGATAGTAACGACAATGGGGTTAGATTAGTCACCTTCGCCACATCAAAGAATCTCATTGTTAAGAGCACAACATTTCAGCATAAGGATATTCATAAATACACCTGGACGTCTCCAGATGGCGAAACTCGGAACCAGATAGATCATGTATTAGTGGACAAACGCTGGCACAGTAGCATCATTGATGTTAGATCAGTTAGAGGGACAGACTGCAATTCGGATCATCATCTTGTCAGGGTGAAAATCAGACAACGGCTATCGCTTATGAGAGGAACAAACGCTAAAGATGATTATGTAACATTTGAATTAAAAAACTTGAAAAATGATGAAATGCGGAAGGAATACCAAATCAAAATTGCAAATAGATTTGAAGTCCTGGAATCTTCAGATGACAATGTGGCAAACGAAGAAGAAACTGATATAAATAAAGAATGGGAGGCTATAAGCGATACTATTAAATTGTCAGCATCGGAAAGCATTGGTTGTTTAAAAAAGAGGCAAAACAAGAAATGGTTTGATGAGGAATTTGCCGACATTGTAAAAAAAAAGAAAGCTAGCAAAAATGAAATGGTTACACGAGCCAAATGAGGTAAATTTAGAGCAATTGGGTAGTATTAGACGAGAAACCACCAGATTACTAACGAGTAAAAAGAGGGAATATTTGAGAGAGAAGATTAATGATCTTGAAATGAATGCAAAAAATAGGAACATTAGAGAATTATATCAGAGAATTAGTATAGAGAAGAAAGGATTTCAGGCTAGAACAAACATAATTCGGAATGAAAATGGGGATATGATTGCAGATTCCAGGACTGTATTAAATAGATGGAAAAGTTACTTTAATCTGCTATTAAATGTACATACAGAACAGGAAATTGAGGAGGATAATTTACAGACAGCAGAAATGCTAGTCGCAGAACCAAGTGCATTAGAGGTTGAAATGGCGATTGAAAAATTGAAGATATATAAAACATCAGGTTCAGATGAGATCCCAGCAAAACTGATAAAATCAGGGGGTGAAAAATTGATGGACAAAATACGCTGGTTGCTTAGTATGATTTGGGAAAAAGAAAGATCTTCCAGATGAATGGAAATAATCAATTACCGTACCAATTTATAAGAAAGGAGATAAAACTGATTGCAACAACTACAGGGGCATCTCATTACTTTCAACTTCGTACAAAATTCTAACAAATATATTATTAAGCAGACTTACTCCCTATATTGATGACATTCTAGGAGATCATCAGTGTGCATTTAGAAGAAACAGGTCTACAACAGATCAGATTTTTAGTATAAGACAGATTTTAGAAAAGAAATGGGAATATAATGGTACTGTACATCAACTATATGTAGACTTCAAAAAAGCATATGATTCAATTAAGAGGGAGAAGTTACATAGTATCCTGCTGGAGTTCGGAATTCCTAAAAAGTTAGTTAGACTTATACAAATGTGTCTAAATGACACAAAGTGTAGGGTGCGTGTAGGCAAACAGTTTTCAGACACTTTTGAAATCCAGAATGGGTCGTAGCAAAAGATGCACTATCTCCTCTACTATTTCATTTTGTACTAGAGCATGCCATTAAATCTTTAGAGAATGAGGAAGGCTTACAACTCAATGGTATTAATAAGCTGTTAGTTTATGCTGATGATGTAGTACTATTTGCCGATAGCGAGGAGATACTAAAGGACAACACGTACACACTATTGTAAATATCACACTGGAAGTAAATATCAATAAAACTAAATATATGGTCACACGTAGAAATACATTATATAATGGAAATGGACAGCTAATGACAAATGAGAATGAGATGCACAAAGAAATTAAACATAGGCTCAATTCAGGAAATGCGTGCTATTATGCATTGCAGAGACTCTTGATGTCCCAACTCCTTTAAAAAAACGTTAAACTGAAAATATACAAAACTATTATTCTACCAGTTATATTATATGGGTGCGAAACATGGACTCTTACTTTAAGGGAGGAAATGAGATTACGAGTTTTTGAGAATAAAGTACTTAGGAAAATTTTTGGACCAAAGAAAGATGAACAGATAGGTGAATGGAGAAGACTGCATAACAATGAACTACATGGTCTTTATAGGAAGCCAGATATAATAAGAACAGTTAAGTCTCGTAGACTGCGATGGGCAGGACATGTTGCACGTATGGGGAATGAAAGACTTGCATGGAAGCTTCTTGTAGGAAAGCCAGAGGGAAAACGCCCAGTTGGTAGACCAAGAATGTGGTGGGAGAATAACATTAACTATGATTTGAGGGAAGTAGATTATACAGGGAATGATTGGAAAACATTAGCTCAGCTCAGGATAGGGATGTATGGAGAGTTTATGTCCGCGCTGCCATGAACCTACAGGTTCGATAGTGCCAGTAAGTAAGTATATATATATATATATATATATATATATATATATATATCCCAGCAGAACTGATAAAATCAGGGGGAGAAAAATTGATGGACAAGTAACGCCGGTTGCTTAGTATGATTTGGGAAAAGATCTTCCAGATGAATGGAAAGAATCAATTATCGTACCAATTTATAAGAAAGGAGATAAAACTACAGGGGCATCTCATTACTTTCAACTTCGTACAAAATTCTAACATATATATTAGTAAGCAGACTTACTCCCTATATTGATGGCATTCTAGGAGATCATCAATGTGCATTTAGAAGAAACAGGTCTACAACAGATCAGATTTTTAGTATAAGACAGATTTTAGAAAAGAAATAGGAATATAATGGTACTGTACATCAACTATATGTAGACTTCAAAAAAGCATGATTCAATTAAAAGGTAGAAGTTATATAGTATCCTGCTGGAGTTCGGAATTCCTAAAAAGTTAGTTAGACTTATACGAATGTGTCTAAATGGCACAAAGAGTAGGGTGCATGTAGGCAAACGGTTTTCGGACACTTTTCAAATCCAGAATGGGTTGAAGCAAGGAGATGCACTATCTCCTCTACTGTTTAATTTTGTACTAGAGCATGCCATCAAATCTTTAGAGAATGAGGAAGGCCTACAACTCAATGGTATTAATAAGCTGTTAGTTTATGCTGATGATGTACTTTTGGCCGATAGCGAAGAGATTATTGAGTAACACTAAGAAATTGGAACTGGAAGTAAATATCAATAAAACTAAGTATATGTTCACACATAGAAATACATTATATAGGGCAAAGGTGGGAATGATGGCGCAGTGTATAAGATGGCGCAGTCTAACATTTATCCTTAAAATCATAAGAAAACTCGTTTTTCACTATTCGTGCCTGTGCAGTCCTAAGAGAAGGTTCTCGTGTGAAATTGTGGTGTTTGTAACGTTAAAAAAAAAGAAGAAATAAATATTTTTGTGAAGAGTCATATTTTTGCTAGTTGAACAAAGTTTTAAAGGATTATTGTGGGTGCAGTTTGAAAGGGACTGAATACCGTTAGAAAGGAGATTGACATCTCTACATACAAAGGGACTTGTCCTTGTTACTAATAACATAACTTCAATGCTTATTACAAACATTTCCATCTCTAGTCTATGCACAAAGATTTTTGTGTGAATCAGGAGAGATGGCGCACAGAAGGGTGGTAGAGTTGGCGCGCCTGGGTATTTAAATGATGCTCCGCTCTCACCTAAGATAGTTTCCATTTAACTTCAGTTACGATTTTTTTGTAAGTATTGTGGGGTCAAAATGATAAAAAATACAAAAATATTTATTTAAATTTCATGATACATCAAGTACAAATATTACGAATTATATTTTTTATAAAAATATATTCCCATTGAGAAATGCATAATATTGGTCATACATCCACCCAATATATTATTTGACTTTTTTAATGAGATCCAATTTGATTTCAATGAGTTATTTTTAAAATTATTGTTAATAACAAATTGGGCTACAGACTTGTGCTGGTTAGAGTCACGATGGGAAAATAAATTTCCTCATGGAATTTCGGCCAGTTCTCAGGAGAAAAACAAAAACTCAAAACAAAAACCACAGAGTAGACGCCATAATATATCTACATGTTCATCGACGTCATCTGAATCATTAATTCCAATACCAGAAAGTGATGATTCCACTTCTGACAATGAAAATCAGTGTGTCGAATGTTTTCGAGCTGTATGAAGAGACAGTATCCAGAGCAGACTGGATAAAATGTATTAAATGTACGAGATGGCTTCATGAAACTTGCTCTATATATTCAGACAAGTGCTCTTTGTATGGAAGAATGGAAAAGAAAAAAATAAGAAAGTCAAAACTGAAGTTTTAATGTAATTCTGCACGGCTTACTGCCACAGATATCTTTGCGCCATCTTACCCACCAGGGTGGGAGAGATGGTTAAACTTAGGTATTTTTATTAAGTCAGATTTTCATTAAAACAATTATTACATTTTTTAAAAAGTATTTTTTTATGTTTGTAAAATAATTGTGATTATATAGTAATAATAATAATATATACATACCATTGCACAAAAGAGATATTGCATTTTTTACAAATGTGCGCCAACTATCCCCCCTCTACCCTAATGGAAATGGACAGCTAATGACAAATGAGGGAAATTGTGAGGAAGTGGCTGAATTCAGATACATAGGAACAATAATCACAAATAGGAATGAGACGCACAAAGAAATTAAACATAGGCTCAATTCTGGAAATGCGTGCTATTATGCATTACAGCGACTCTTGATGTCCCAACTCCTTTCAAAAAACGTTTAACTGAAAATATATAAAATTATTATTCTACCAATTATATTATATGGGTGCGAAACATGGACTCTTACTTTAAGGGAGGAAATGAGATTACGAGTTTTTGAGAATAAAGTTCTTAGGACAATTTTTGGACCAAAGAGAGATGAATAGACAGGTGAATGGAGAAGACTACATAACAATGAACTATATGGTCTTTGTAGGAAGCCAGATATAATAAGAACAGTTAAGTCTCGTAGACTGCGATGGGCAGGACATGTTGCACGTATGGGGAATGAAAGACTTGCATGGAAGCTTCTTGTAGGAAAGCCAGAGGTAAAACGCCTAGTTGGTAGACCAAGAATGAGGTGGGAGAACAACATTAACTATGATTTGAGAGAGGTAGATTATGCAGGGAATGATTGGAAGGCATTAGGTCAGGATAGGGATGTATGGAGGGCTTATGTCCGCGCGGCCATGAACATACGGGTTCGATAGTGCCAGTGAGTAAGTAAGTATATGTATGTATGTATGTATGTATGTATGTATGTATGTATGTATGTATGTATGTATGTATGTATGTATGTATGTATATATGTATATATATATATATATATATATATATATATATATATATATATGTGTATGTATATCTTTATCGATCCTACTTCGTAGACACCGAAAATAACCACCACAAAAATGTGTATATATATATGTTATATGTTATATTTTCGCGGATATAGGCCTAAGTATGATTAAGAAAGTTTTCTTTGGTTTTCCGCGTCATGGATTCAAGGTCGGCATCTGGCCACTGATTCCGAAGTTTAGGCATTATCCCACATGCCATTATCAAGTTTTCCGCGTCATGGATTCAAGGTCAGAATTCAGACGCGGAAAACTCAAGAACACTTTTTTAATCATATATATATATATATATATATATATCCATCCATAGTAATTCTGCCCGAAAGTAGGTCCTTTACTGCAATTATAGCATTTTAATGCTATGCTTACAGCTTTACTAGGGAATTGTAGGTGTGGTAGCTTCCCGTTACTTTCCACACCGGTGAAGGATGATAATGATAGGGATGATGATGATGGCCATATGATTTCGGGGACCGTTTGGGCCCTAAAGTTTTCCTGACGTTTGTCTTACAGCTGAGGAAAAACCCCGATAAAAACGTCACCCAGAAACCTGCCCCGACCGGGGAGCGAACCTTGGCCCACTGCGTGACAAGGCAGCACGCTACCTCGAGACCACAGCGGTGAATATATATATATATATATATATATATATATATATATATACTAGCTATTACCCGGCGTGATTTGCTACGCCTAAATAAATATTGAAGGTTAATAAATCGTATGGTATACGCTGAGACAATTGCTAGTCAGTTTTTAATTTCGGATTTGAAGTAAACCTCCACTTCTAATATTGTCGGATTTCGCTCATTTTTGCATAATAGCTACCTCGGTTTATTTTAATAGGATATACTGAGTTTCGTTGTGAAACATCGAAAAATGTGACCGCTAGAGCGATTTTTCAATTTTCACTTCGGGTGAACTCATACACCTAATGGTTTTAGAGGGTTCAGTTTTGAATCTAAAGTCTAAACCATCCAGGGACCCGCTCAAACACACAAAAATGTTCATCAAAATCGGTCCAATCGTATAGTATTTTTTTTAACTTCAGATTTCAAATAAACCTCCACTTCTATCGGTCCGATTTCGCTGATTTTTGGTTAGTACATACCTCTGTTTATTTTAATAGGATATTCCGAGTTTTGCTGTGAAACATCGAAAATTGCGACCGCTAGAGCGGTTTTTAAATTTTCGTTTCAGATGGTCCTACAACTAATGATTTTAGACCATATCACATAACTGCTAAACACTCGCCGCATCTGAAACTCTGTATATACGAATTTTCACGAATATAGGTTGAACGGTTTAGAAGTCTATAAAGGAGTGATGCATTCATTTTCATATATATAGACTATTCCATTCCATAGTAATTCTGCCCGAGGGCATGTCCTTCACTGCAATCATAGCATTTTCATGCTATGCTTTGCAGCTTTACTAGGGAATTATAAGTGTGGTAGCTTCCCGTTGCTTTCCACACCAGTGAAGGATGATGATAATGATAAGGATGATGATAATGATAAGGATGATGATGATGGCCGGATGATTTTCGGGGATCGTTGGGCCCTAAGCTTCCTGACATTTGTCTTACAGATGAGGAAAAACCCCGAAAAGAAAATCCTCACCCAGGAGCCTGTCCCAACCGGGAATGGAACCCGGACCCGCTGCGTGACAAGGCAGCACGCTACCTCGAGACCACAGTGGTGGACATAAAGACTATACATGGCATAATATATTTTGTTGTAAAACATCGAAAATTAAGACCGCTAGAGCAAATAACAATTTTCGTTTAAGTTGAAATCCTACACCTAATGGTTTTAGAACATAATAGATAGTGGGATTCTCTTCCACTCAATCAATGAAAAGATATTAGAAAGTGATACAGTGAAATATTGTTAGTGGCTAAACATTCTCTGTACCTCAAGACTTGTATGTACAAACGTTCATGAAGATCGGTTAAGCTGTTTAGAATCTATTAATCTCAGATATACCAATATATATATATATATATATATATATATATATATATATATATATATATTAGGATTACAACATTTTGACTTTTATGAAATAAAATATTTCCTGTGGAATGAATCGGTGAACTTTTGCTTAAAACCATTGAAAAAGGCCTTCATTTCACTGAGCTTGAAGAAAAGGTCACCCCCAAATCAATATTAAATATTGATATATAAATATATTTGGGGGTGACCTTTTCTTGAAGCTCAGAGAAATGAAGATATTTTTCAATGGTTTTAAGTAAAAGTTCATCCATCCATTGCACAGGAAATATTTTATTTCACAAAAGTCCAAAAAGTTATAACCCTAATATACTGTGTGTGTGTGTGTGTATATATACAGTATATATATATATATATATATGTGTGTGTGTGTGTGTGTGTGTACATACTCATTCTCTAGAAGCCAATTTTTTTCTGAACAACTCTGCATATAGCAGTAAATTAAGCCATGATATCACAGGTTTGGTTTTTGGTCAGACCAGGAAATTTTTTTTTGAATGGAATTATACTTGTGGCCACCCATGGCGTGGGATTTAGATTAAGTTTGAGGACTCTCCTGGTACTTTATTATCATTTATTACCCATCATGTAACATAAATTTGCCTTGCAGAAGTGGTTTACACTTCCACAATGGGATGACAGACACGTAAGACAAATTAGAGGCTCTGGAAAAAATAAATGAAATAATGATTATCTTATATTTGAAGACTGGGGTTTGAGCCCAGGACCTTTGGCATTTCTAGACCAATGCTCTACCACTGAGCTACCTGAGAAACTCCTGTCTAAACGCAAATTTTTCTCTTATAATATCCACCGCTGTGGTCTCGAGGTAGCGTGCTGCCCTGTCACGTGGAGGGCCCGGGTTCGATTCCCGGTCGGGACAGGCTCCTGGGCGAGGTTTTTCCTCACCTGTAAGACAAATGTCAGGAAGCTTAGGACCCAACGGTCCCCGAAAATCATCTGGCTGTCATCATCATCATCATTCTTCACTGGTGTGGAAAGCAACGGGAAGCTACCACACCTATAATTCCCTAGTAAAGCTGCAAAGCATAGTATGAAAATGCTATGATTGCAGTGAAAGATCTACCCTTGGGCAGAATTTTTATGAATGGATGGAAGAGAACAGGACGGAGGGAATGTTAAAATGTTTCCATAGTATAGATGATAGAATTATAAAATTTATTAAGGCTCCAGTTGGTTTTATAATCCTTGTAAAGTTTTATTTTTAAGGGGGGTAAAATTTAAGTTGGAATATATCAATAATTGTAAAAATTTAAAATTAGATTGGAATTTCTCAGGTAGCTCAGTGAAGGAGCATTGGCCTATGAGCCAAAGGACCTGGGTTCAAACCCCAGTCTGAGCGTATAATTTTTCTCTTCAAATATAATTTACCATTCAGTGAGAAGTATTAAATTAATAATAAAAAACATTGAAATTATACCTGTTGATTGACGTGTTGTTTCAGATGACATGATGGAGACAGAGAATGAGTCCCTGCGGGAGAGTAGCAGACCTAGAGAAGAAGGTGTTGGAGCAAGGCGATGAGATAGTGTGCCTGCGTTCTACACTTGCAGACGTTCTCAGACGCCTCAACCAGTTTGAGTCTCGAGGAATAATCCCTAGCAACAGCACAGGTGGCAGCAGTGTTCCTGTTAGAAATGGAAATGGCACAATTTCCAGAGGTTAGAACAAAATTAATTTATTTGTCATCATCATCATTTTCGTCAACATTCATGGATTAAGCCCATGTGGCTTGTTCCGGGCTCAGATTCTCATTCAAAAAGTTGAATCCATCTCTCTTTTGGTCTACCAACATTCCTGTCTCCTTTTGGTTTGTAATTAACTATAATTTTTGGTATTCATTCATCTTTCATTCTTTGGACGTGTTCTTTCTAGTTTTCTGTAGATGTTTTATTTTATCTAAAAGTTTAAAAATATTTAGCTCATTTCTAATATCTTCAATTTTTTTTATCTAGAAGTTTGCAGCCAGCTACACTTCTCAGAAATCTCATTTCTGCTTCTCTTCTTTTTGAATTTATTTGTTTAGGCAACAATTCATCTTTTATTAAAATTTAGATTTTTTAAACTTTTTCTTAGTTGAGAATGCTGTTTTGAGTAATTTTCTATATACACAGACTATCTGCTTCCCTTCAGTAATTTCTGATGTTAGTAAATAAGAGGTGCAGTAAATTGTTGCACAAGGAGAAACGCTTAAAATAAAATTAATTTCTAGAAATATCACTCTCAATTGGCTGATGTTATGCATCAACCGACTAAGTGTCACTTTTTAAAAAATTATATTTTGATGCCATCAGCACTGACTCATGAAATAAGTGTATGCACACTTTTAGTGCAAAAATCTTTAATATAGCCTTATTGTTATTATTAACGAAATTCAGTATTAGATTTTGTGAGATACAGATATATATGTAGAATGCCAGAGGCAAGATTACACAGACAAGCTTTGGAATGGATCCCACCTGGGAAAGGAAAGAGAGGTCGCACTAGATTTAAATGGATGGATGATGTAAGAAGAGGTATGAGGGAGATAGGTCTCGAAGAATTGGAATGGGAAGATAGAGAAGATGGAGAAAGAGGGTAAAAATTTAAAACACTTTGGATACAGGAAGATTTATTTTTACATTATAAATCTGTTTATAAATAAATTATTAAAGAACATGTAAACTCCTTCAGTCCTATCAGAGATTCTATGTTTTGTAACAAATGGCTAGATCTTCATAAATGCTAATATAAATTTTGCTTAATGCAGCTAAGCGCCAAATGTTCCCGCTCATAGATTGTTGATGCATAACTATCAAACAAGGAAAATAACTTGCAATATCCAGTATTGTTACTTTGGCACTACAATAAATAGTGAAGATTGACTTAAACTTCAAACATATTTTTCTATAAACTTGTATAATGGCACATAGCCAGTTGATGCATAATGCCGTCCAATTATCCTATAAAATCGAATGACTAGAGTTCCTACTGTGATGTACGCACCACTGTCTCCACTGGTGGGACGATCACTTACCTGTGGTAATAAGGTGGCAGAAGTATACTGACTCACAAGATATTGCATGCCATACCTTGAAATTTCCCCCAGAGAAGCATTGTCATGTATCAAGGCTGTGCCAAAAAAAAAATATATATATATATATATATATATCTGCCGCTTTTAACTGCAAGGCATAGAAATCCGGCTTCAAATATTTCATTTGAACTATAGAGAAGTAATATATGATATATTGGAGAACCCTCACAATCTGTTGTGTGCACCGTGCCCCACCCGACTCCAGTATAAATCAGTTAACCGAAAATGCAAAATATATTATTTTCTGTAACTTACAACATCTGTACAAAAAACAATTACCGAAATTGTTCAAAGTGACCTCCATTGTTGTTTAAACATTTATGACATAGTTTTAACACTGATTTCTCCAGGCTTACATTCAAAATTCATATTCGATATATTCCAAAAAGCAAATGCCACAATTGCACTTTTATATCCATTTTTCAAGTCAGCTACCTTATCGACACGGATCAAACTTACACTATATAAAGTTGTGATCCGCCACATGTTGTTGTATGGAAGTGAAGCATGGAGCATCCTCGCTGCATGCCATAAGAAAAAAGTACAAATTATGCTAAACAAAGTATTGAAAATCATTTATTCAGCACCAATGTACATGAGGATGGCCAGTCTTCATGACCTAGCACAGATGCCATATATTGCGACATCAATTGAAAACAATGTAACATTAATGTTATATACAATCATCAACCACTCCAATCCAATTGTGTGCAATATAGGGCATATGCTACAACAACGTGCTGTTCACTGAAACATATTTCCTATTCCGGACACTTTAACAACCAACTAATGGAGCGAGTGCTGTACAACAGCTAAAGTAGCGTGGCTCATTCTGTGCGGCTGACTTTCGGAATCTCTGCTTGTCCAGTCGCACAGTCTGCGATGCCCTACTCTAGTGAGATGACACCTCACTTCACCATATTCGTATCGACTTACATCTAAACGCTAAATGCCGCTAACACAGACAGTCAAATAGCGAAACCCCAAAATGAACACCACAAAGGTATTGGCCACCAGGTAGCCGCAACTGGTTACATACGTGGCACACTGGGCAATGCTTAGATCATTGCCACCTATTAGTAGTAGTAGTAGTAGTACACTGATTTGTAGATGTTATCACACAATTTCCCATTATTACCAAAAGTGTTTTCAAATTCCTGTTCAATCAAATCCCATAAATGTTGCAGGTTTACTGGTTTTGTACTGAAAACTTTGTCCTTCAAAATTCCCGACATTGAAAAATCACATGGCGTGAGGTCTGGTGACCTAGGTGGCCAAGCCTTGCAATCCACTCTTCAAAATATGTAACTTGAAGTTGTTTATAGACATGATGCTGGACAAGATGTATTCTCTAGTTAGCAAATTATCTCAAGCAGTAGTGTTTGAAATTGTATTCTGTAGGTTCTGTATTCAAACTCCAGTTTCAATCAATCTAATTTTTTCCTTGCAACCAAGTGCTGTAGTTAACTGACTTATGCTTCACTCTGTATGTTGGTCAACTGGAATTCATGCTCTTCACAGAAATAACTTTAAAAGTGGATGTATTTAAATTGGGGGGCAGAGGCTAATTAGGTTTTCCGGATCTCTGATCTGGTCAAAAATCCTGATTGAACTGATATTTAACTCGGGTGAATTTTGGTGAAGTCTAACTTAGTCAAATCCACTCTCCTGACCTCCAAGTCGGGATCTTCTTAAGATCTTTTAAGAAGGGGAGTGGGCTGTGGAAATAAACGGGAAGCTACTGCACCTATATATCTCTAGTAAAGCTGCAAACATGCAGAGGATAGCAATGACAAAAGAAGCTTTTAACAAGAAGAGAAGCATTTTCTGCAGACCTTTGGCAAAAGAATTACGGAAGAGGCTAGTGAAGTGCATTGTATGGTGCAGAGACTTGGACATTACGATGGAATGAGGAAAAGCAACTGGAAGCTTTTGAGATGTGGATATGGAAAAGGATGGAGTGTATAAAATGGACAGACAAAATAAAAAAATAAGATGTGCTAGACAGAGTGGGTGAAGGAAGAACAATGCTGGAACTCATAAAGAAAAGGAAAAGAAAGAGGATTTGCCACTGGCTAGGAAGAAATTGCCTGCTGACAGATGTTCTAGAAGGAATGGTCAATGGAAAGGAAGTTAATGGCAGAAAAAGACATCAGATGATAGACACAATTAAAATTTGTTTGTATGCAGAAACAAAAAAGGAAGACTGAGTTAAGGAAAGAGTAGAGAATGCTGAGTTTGCAGTGAAAGATCTGCTCTTGGGCAGAACACTATGTATGTATTTAAATTTATGTACAATAAGTAAGTTATTAATTATATTATTTTTGGTCTGATCATCTTACCTCAATATTATTGTTGATTTGTTCTTGAACATGTTTCAAAACAATTCTGTTTTATCGTCAGCTTGTCCAGACTGGTTTCATTTTTGTTGCATTATGTTGCACAACCTGGATGTCGATGTCAGCTCCATCCTGTGGTTGGCCAAAGAACCTCCAAACAAGGTCACACTCCATCGGAATATCAAAATTCATAACTCTGTTTTTGTTCTTCTGAATATAAATTTTTTCCCAAATAGTCAGCTCTTTTGTATTCTCTAACTGTTTTAATAATTTAGTGTCTGAAGGATAGAAAAGTATAAAAAACAAAAAATGATAAACAGAAGTACTCTTGAAGAAGAACAACCACCTATGAAAAAATATAGGAAATTCACATATCACCCTTGGGTACATAATAAATTCCAAAAGATATTTGAGAAGTTTAATATTAAATTAGCACCGAAAAATAACTACAGTTAAAATAAACTAATAAAAACCAACAAAAATGTAAAAAACTGATAAAAATAAAAAGTCAGGAATATATCAAATTGAATGCATGGGTTGTGAAAAGATATATATAGGAAAAACAAAAAGAAACCTAAAATTAGAACCAAAGAACACATAAGAAATATTAAAAATGGGGAAATAGAAAAATCAGCAGTTGCTGCCCATGTTTGGTCTGAAAAACATAATGTAAATTCAGACACTAAATTATTAAAACAGTTAGAAAATATAAAAGAGCTGACTATTTGGGAAAAAATTTATATTCAGAAGAACAAAAACAGAGTTATGAATTTTGATATACTGATGGAGCGTGTCCTTGTTTGGAGGTTCTTTGGCCAACCACAGGATGAGCTGACATTGACATCCAGGTGGTGCAACATAATGCAACATAAATAAAACCAGTCTGGACAAGCTGACGATAAAACAGAATTGTTTTGAAACATGTTCAAGAACAAATCAACATTAATATTGAGGTAAGATGATCAGACGAAAAATAATATAATTAAAATAACCTCAAAATATCACTTCCTAAAATTAAATATTAAATAAGTTATTGTTAATAATGTTGAGGGACCCTAAGAGCATGGGAATCTTGAATCTTGCTTCCTTCAGTTGGGTCCCATGTACTAGATATAAAAGAGTTTAATGGAAACACAAATTGTTGCAGGTGTGGTGCAGAGTAACCATGTGGGTCCAGGCAAGGATTCCCCACGTCTCAGACAACCCATGTACCAACAGCAGACACCAGACAGTGGGCCTAAAGAAACTATTCGTAGAACTGCCAGCTACGCTCCGTCCTCGCTACCACAAAGGTTTGTCACATTTCACTAGTGGTTGTGCCATAAATTAAACTGCTTTGTTCACATCCATGTGTGTTAATTACAGTGTTATATCAATTGCGAGCTAAGTACCAATTGTACTGTAAACAGGTATCACTCTGAAGTTTTTATTATTAATTTAACACTTCTCACTGAAGGATAAATTATATTTGAAGAGAAAAATTTTCGCCTAGACCGAGACTCGAACCCGGGACCTTTGGCTTTCCGGTCCAAATGCTCTACCAACTGAGCTACCGAGGCGAGTTGCGATCTAGATGCAAATTTTTCTCTTTATATGTTGTAATTCCCTCGTGCCAAATGCTTTGAAACCGTTGCTTCTATCTTTGCAATGTATAAAGAAAAAAATTTGCATCTAGATCGCAACTCACCTCGGTAGCTCAGTTGGTAGAGCATTTGGCCCGGAAAGCCAAAGGTCCCGGGTTCGAGTCTCGGTCTAGGCAAAAAATTTTCTCTTCAAATATAAGGTATCACTCTTTCTATTGGGAGACTCTTGGTGCTAATTATATCTGCAATATGACTGAATTGTGTACAGAACTGTCATTGATAGAAACATTGTTCTTAGGCAACATCATATTTTATGGGAAATAAGACTGAAGACTAGGTAACATGGTACCGATAATAAGGAACTTCCCCCATTTCTTTTCTATTTGTGACAAAAAAATATATATGGACCTACCTAACCAGACATTTATGCTTTTTTTCATGATATTGATAGATGTCCTTTATTTACAATTTCATTATGAGCAGAATTTATGCTCCTTGCTGACCCACGTGAAAATTCTGCTGTTATTTTCACCACATCCTCAATGGTTAATGTGAGATATTTTTCACTTAATTGTTTGAAATCATTCAAAATAATTTCTCTGCGTCATTCAAATGGTTTGGTTTCCAGTGTTTAAAGAAAGAGTACAGAAATGTTGCCATTTTTAAACAATTGAAGTTCCAACATATTCTGCATTGCACATGCTTAAGAATTAAACAATGCTTATTTAATGTATTAAAATTATATATTTTAAGATTCTCTCATTTAACTTATATAGACATGTGATAGATAATTTTTTTTTTTGTAATCCCACTACAGGCCTCGGGAGGCCCTTGGGGTAGTAGGAGGTTAAGGCTCCCACTTTTTCTAGACAATCGGCACTTGGTGTCAGCCGGGTTGTCAGCCCTGCGTGACGGCCGCCTTTACCCCCAGAACAAGAGTCTGGTACTCATTTCCATTAGAGGCTGAGTCGACCCCAGGGCCATAGTGCCGCCAGAAGGTTTTGGTCAGTTTAAAAATCCTGACCCCACCGGGACTTGAACCCTCGACCTTCCGACATGTAGCACAGTGCCTTAACCACTATGCTACGATATATATTTTTATTTTGAGTGTTAGAGAGTGAACTACATTTACTTACATATTTAAAGATAAAATGCTTATTCAACCAATGAAAATGTGTGGTTTGTTTATATTACAACTGGACCTTAGCTCGGAATAGGTATTATATATAGTTACAGCCGCTACTTATGTGTAGTTACCCAAATTCCTCATAATGCTGGGGGACACTGGTCGCATACATTCTTATTTACTTATTGGCATTAAACGGCCCTTTGAGTTTAGCCATAGCCTATCCTTTGTTAGGAGTTTATAGACGAAGCTAATAAGTTATGATTATTTCCCTACAGATGTCGTGAATGGCATCTGGTCAGATAACTGACCCAATGAGACATCTAGTTAGCAACTAAGGTATTTTTTGGATGATGAAGAGGCTTATGTTTTCAGGTTTGAGGTTCTTTTATGAGCCTAAAAAATCTTCAGACTTGGGATCTATGGCTTAAAATTCCTCCCAAAGGACTTATTAATCGGATTCTTTTAATTGATGCAGTGTATTGTGGAGAGGTGATTGATAAGGGTGTGTTTGTGTTGTTGGCAGGCGTGTGGTGCATTACCAGTCTACAGGGTCACTACATTCTGACAGTCCAAGTTCAACGAGCGTGTCTCCTGTGCCCACCTCCCCATCCCCCACTCACACCCCACCTGCCCGCACAACTCCCAGCCCCCGCACACCACAACCACCACCACAGCAGCAGAGGCCTGCTTCAGTTAGCTCCAGCACAGGAAGTCTGCACAAGAGGTGGAGCTCCACGGGCGACTTCAACAACTCAGGGATCACTTCACCCACAGGCACCGTAATCGCATCCAGCAGCATGGCCATCGCATCCAGGTCAGTGCACAAATATATTTCCAATCTTTATATCCTCTCATCCCTTCCAACAGATATTTTTTTTTGTCTAATGCCACCAAGTTTTATGACATTGCTAGCATTTTCTCCTGCTATTGGTAGGATTGGTCCACTATTGTTGTCTTGGGGTAGTGTCACTGGCTCCTATGCAGTGGGCCTAGATTTCATCCCCAGTCAGGACAAGTTTTTTGGGTGATTATTGTGAGTAGGGATTTAGACTCACCTCATATTTTTTTATTTTCTTGCAGACCACGATTTCTTCACATCTGTGTAACATTGTCAATGCTTCCTAACTGTTGAATTTGTGGTGTCCTACAGGATTGTAGGTTAATTTCTACTCCCTCTATTGGCTGAACAAAGAACTTCAAATCCATTTTTTTTCTCCAGGAATTTAAAAAAATCAGTTTTCTCCTTATTCTTGTGCATGTAAATTTTCTCCAAAATTGTGAGTTCCTTAGATTTATCTAACTGTTTCAGTAATTTGGCCTTTGTTTCAATTCAGTGTTTTTCTGACCTTGCATATGCAGCTATTGCATACTTTTCTATTTCTCCATTTTTAATATTTCTAAGGTGTTATTTCAATCTTGTATTCAAGTTCCTTTTTGTTTCTCCTATTTCTCAATTTGACAATTCTCTGATTTTTGTCTTCATAAATCTTTTAATTTTTGTTGATTTTAATTTATCTATTCAGCCTGTAATCATTTTTCGGTGCTAATTTAATATCAAATTTGCTGAAAATTTTTTTAACTTATTAAATACTAAGGGATGGTATGTAAATTTCCTGAATTTTTTACCAATTTCTTTTATCTGTCTAAAGAGTACTTTCATTTATCACTTTTTCTTTTTTGAATCTATTTATTTCCTTATGAATAATCTTTTCCTCAAAACCATTCTCTTTTGCTATTTTTAATATGTGTTTTTTCCTCTGTATTAAAATTTTCTCTGCTCATGGGGATGTTGACAAGTCTGTATGTTAAACTATTAAAAACTGCCTGTTTATGTGCAATATGGTTAAAATCTGTAGCTTTAATGTAATTATCAATGTGTGTTTCTTTCCTGTGAATTCCAAATTCTATTTTCCTTTTTTTTTCATTTACGAATAATTTATGGTCTAAAAATTGTATTTGTTGGTTATTTTCAACTTTCATAGTAAATTTAATTGCTTTATTGTGAATATTCAAAAGTTTAACATCATCTTCCAAGTGTTTTTATTGTTTGATTATTGCTATGATATTGTCCACATATCTACTCCAAAATTTAAAAATGAAAGGGTGTGCTTTGATCATCTGACATTTGAAGTTTCCCATGAACATATTCGCCAAAAATGGTGATAATGGATTTGGGTGATGTTCTTTTTTTAGGGTTTTTCCTCATTTGTCAGACAAATGTCAGGAAACTTTAAGGCCCAAATAATCCCCGAACATCATCTGGTCATAATTATCATCATTGCCTGATTAGACTAAGTTTAGGATTAAGCCTTCTCCTGGCGCATCATTACCATCATCATCTATCATATATATCAGCAGGTCAGGTGCCCCAATCTTAGAAGTGGGTTACAATAATGCCGATGTTAGGAAATAGTACCAGAATGTCATAATGACAATGTAGTGGTATTGAATATATATATATATATATATATCTTCTTCATCCAACCAAGATTTAGGCCTATAGGCCTGTTAAGATCTCACTGATGAATTTTGTATCCAGCATTTTGTTGGATGGCCCAGAGATCTCTTCCCTGTTGGACAATAACGAAGCATGTCTTTGGAACTCTATCTGAACTCATTCGTCGCAAATGATTCATCCAGTTTTCTGGTTTCTATGTATGTATTCAATGACCAGTTCTAAACATAGTTCCTTCAAGATATCATCATTGCATTTGTGATCCTATTTGGTATGTCTCATGAATCTCATTTCACTAGAAGATATCCAGCTCTCTTCTCCTTTCCTCATAGTCCATGCCTCACTGCCGTAGCAAAGTGCATGTCTTGCTAAGGTTTTGTATAACCATACTCTGGTATCTCTCTGGACTAGTGAAGGTTTCATTACTGATATTGTTTATTTTTTATTATTTCACTCACCTCATACTTCATAATTCCTAGCAGACCCAGGGTTTCTTCACATCATTTGTGACACAGCATTGAGAATGTCACAGATGATGTGAAGAAACCCTGGGTCTGCTAGGAATTATGAATTATGAGGTGAGTGAAATAATAAAAAATAAACAATATTAAAAAACCTCATAGTGTTATTTCCTATCTACATAACTTAATTTCATTACTGAATTTATTATTTCCATAGTTTTATTAAAATTAATAATTTTATTTGCTATGTCTACTTCATCCAAATATATTAATGCATGTTTTATTTTAGGAAGTAATATTTTGAGATTCTTCTAATTATATTATTTTGAGTCTGTTTATCTTACCTTAATATTAATGTAGATTTGTTTTTGAACATGTTTTGATTGGATCTCAATCATCCTCTGCATTCTTGCTCAGACTGGTTGGATTTATGTTGTAAAGCCTGGATGTCGATGTCAGCTCCCTCCTGTGGTTGGCCAAAGAACCTCCAAACAAGGTCACATTCCGTCGGTATTTCAAAACCTACAAATTAGAACCAAAGAACACAAGAAATATTAAAAATGGGGAAATAGAAGAATCTGCAGTTGCTGATCATGTTTGGTCTGAAATACGTAATATAAATTCTGACACTAAATTATTAAACCAGTTAGAAAATACAAAAGAGCTGACTATTTGGGGAAAAAAATCTAAATTCAGAAGAACAAAAACAGAGTTATGAATTTCGAAATACCGACAGAATGTAACCTCGTTTGGAGGTTCTTTGACTAACTGCAGGAGGGAACTGACATCGACATCCAGGGTTTACAACATAAATCCAACCAGTCTGGGTAAGATGCTGAGGATGATTGAGATCCAATCGAAACATGTTCAAGAACAAATCAACATTAATATTGAGGTAAGATAAACAGACTCAAAATAATATAATGTTAATGTATATCCAAGGTAGGTAAATGAATTTACTCTTTTCAGTATTTTTGAATTTGTATAAATTTTGCTACATACAGGGTATTTTCTTTGTATTGATTTTTATGGCTATGTATATATATTTTTGTTTCTTGTCCACACAGCTGAATTTTTGTTCAAAATTTTTATAACACCTTGTAAAAAAGCCTTTTTGAGGGATGTTGGCTGAGTGTTTTGATATGCATCCAGCATATTACGATGTGTGTAATAAAGATTGCAATGAAAATGTAAGTACATTATATTGTTGATTGTTATATCCTTTATAATATTCAGTGTAGAGGTTGAAGTTAATTTTGTCTTCTTCAGAACAATAAACTATTCTATGCAGAGTTCTTCATAGCTAATGCATAATGCTAATAAAACTCTTTTGAAATATGTTCACAACCATTGCATGCCAAAACCTATCTTGAAATTTCTTTCAAAGAAACCTTGTGATGAATCAAGGCCATGTCCAAAATATTATGTGCTATTTTTAACTGCAAGGCACAGAAATTGAAGCCTGAATCCAGCAATATCAACCTATTGTGCAGAGCAGATTGTGTCTCTATTTGAGTAAGAGCTGAGTGAAGTGAGGCAGATGCAGCATGGACGGCAGATAGTGAGGGTTATTCAATCTACTATTTCAGATGTTGTATTACTTTCATATAGTTTAAATGAGAGATTTGGTACTGGATTTTACTGCCTTGCAGTTAAAAAGGCATATTATTTTTTTGGACCCAGTCTTGATACATCACAATGCTTCTCTGGAAGAAATTTGAAGCTATGTTTTGGCATTCAATGATTGTTACTTCCCTTGTCGGACACGTCAAATGTAATATTTTACAAAAAAGTAATAGAATTTTTAGTGTATGTACTTCATGGTGTGACATCATCGATGACATTTTTAAATGACAATCTATTTATTATCTTTATTTTCTGAAAAACTAAACTATTTTCTTCAGTTCATGCAGAATGTCATCTGTTCCATTCAATTCTTTGGTTGCTATGGGAACAGTTTAATTGTGAAGATTTAAAAAAAAAATTTCTTTTTTTTTTTTTACTAATACGAGTTTACTTATCAGCGGTACCTTATATCAAAACACATGGGCCAACATCGCTCAAAGTTTATGGTTCCAATAAATTGTGTAGTGACATGAAAGTAGTGTTATGTATGTATATTGCATGTATTCTGCACACATTTATGTTTATCATTTGTGTCCTGTATTACCCTCGTGTTAAACTCCACACAATAAACATATTTTCAGCATTTTTAGTGAGGCAATCATGATCAAATAATTATATCTCCGTCCTGATGTTAAGGATGTACTTAAACCATAAGAATCTGAATTTATTTTTAAATAATTTAAGTTAGCCTTCATGTACCTATATTGAATCATAATGATGATAATAATAATGACAGTATTAGTAACAATGATAATTTTTTACTTATTTATATACAGATTTTTAATGTTTATACATTTTTCTGTGTCTAAAGTTTTATTTTCCTTCTCCACTCGTCTCTATCTATCCACTTCATGTCCTCTTGTTCTCATTCCAGTTCTTGTTTCTTGCATCCACGAGTTTAATAATGATAATAATAATAATAATAGTATTAATGATAATAATTTTGATGATAATAATAGAACTAATGATGATAATAATAATAATAATTATAGTAATAATAATAATAATAATAATTATTATTATTATTATTATTATAATGATAATAATAATAAAATAATAATAATAATAATAATAATAATAATAATAATAATAATAATAATTATTATATATTATTATTATTATTATTATGATAATAATAATAAAATAATAATAATAATAATAATAAAATAATGATAATTATAGTAATAAAGAAATAGTTATATAATAATATCAAATGGTTGATATAATTTATTTATGTATAATTTTATCACTCACCTCATATTGATATAATTTTTTGTAGTTAATAATGTTTGTAGTTAATAATGTTGTTAAGTTAATTTTGGTGAATAAATAATACTAAAGAGTGGAGTTTTCCTGATGGGGGTAGAGGACAGTTGTACTCAAGTGTATTGTAATGTTGTATGTGTGTTCTAGACTTGCAACCAAGTCATTGTTTAACCTGTACATGCGGCCACAACAGCACCAGCAGCACTTGCTAAAGCATGGGTATGTTAGACGTTAAGAGTCATATCAGAGTTTTTAAATTAATTAATTTCTAAACACTGAGTTAGAATGTGTCTCTTGTAACTGATCATTATAGTCTCTTAACACATTGGTGACGGGCCACGGAGATTTCTGTGTTTAAATGTCCAGTGCTAGACGACCGGCCACGGAGGTTTTCGTTTTTACGTTTTGTATGGTTTCCCTGCTTCTTCGCTTTTGAAGGAGGCATGCAATTTTGTTTTTTCATATTGTGAAATAAATTTTAGTTGTTTTTGTACCCCTCTTTTCTCTTTTATGAAATTTCTATCTTTACAGAAAGAGTAGTTTACAGTTTCAAGACAGATGGCTGGTGAAATATGGAATTTTAGTGCGGGTAGTTAGGCGATTATGGAATACATATGTAACCTGTAAATATATGTTGTAGAGGGGAAAAAATTATAAGAAACACTATTTTGTGTTCTGGAGCCGAATTTGTAACTGTGGCATCATGTCTACCAGGATAATTATTATAATAGTGTGGCTATAGCTGAAAATTTGCTCGAAAGAAAGACGAGAGTTTGTGGAACAATACGGATTAACAGGGGGCTTCAAAAATCATTTGTGGAAGCAGGAAATAATCTCAAAGCAGGAGAAAGAGTATTTTGTAGTAAGGGGGAAGTTTGCTTCAAACATGGAAAGATAAAAGAGACGTAAGAATGGTTAGCACATTGCATCAGGCAACACGAGAGTGGGAGGGGTAAAGTTGTAAAAATGCCCTATTGAATACTTCAATATAACAAGTATGTAAATAGTGTAGACAGGGCTGACCAGTACCTATCATATTACTCCATCCTTAGAAAACAGTGAAATGGAGCAAGAAAGTTGTATTGTGGCTTCTGAATTGTGCACTCTTTAATGTTTTCAGGGTCTATAAATTTCAAAACCCTAACAACAAAATGTCAAACAGATTTTATTTTGCTTGAAACAGCCTCTTGTTCGGTAGTCGTGAAATTAGGAACAGATGACAGGGAAGAGGAAGAAAGACAGAGAAAAGGAAACCACTTCTAGGACACCACGTCAAGACTGATCAGGAAGGCTGAGACATGAAGAAACATAAATTAACGCCAATTGTGACTGGAAAGAAAAAATACCCCTCCAAAACTTGCTGCATTTGCAGTGAATACAAGAAAAGAAACTCGCTACATATGCTCCTTTTGCACTATGTCTTTACATAAAGAGAAATGTTTCCAATGCTATCGCACCTGCAATTTCTACCAGAAGGTCTGGTGAGAACACTATTAAAGAATTACTTATGTATTATTGTTATTGACTGTAAATATATTGATGTAAAAACCACACTGTGCTAGCGCGGTTTAAAATTTAAAAGTCCATCCCACTGAGAGAAATGTCCGGTCTAGCAGGGGTGAGTGGAACGCACAGCTGTCGGTCACCAATGTGTTAATAAATAAAGTGAATCTGGTCATCTTACCGCATAAATATTTGTGTTTCGTTTGACATTATTTGATATGTTGACCATATTGAAACATGTCAAATGAAGCATCAAGTATTTATGAGGTAAGATGTACCAGATTCACCGGATTTATTAAGAAGAACCTCATATGTAATTTATTAATATATATTCTCTTAAATTGCTATATAAAGTTTTAATAAAAACTGTTTTGACTTATGGTAGTGAGACATTGAGCCTCACTAAAGGATCAGAGTTAGCCCTAAATCTTTTTGATAATAAAGTAATCAGGAAAGTATTTGGACCGATAAATATTAATGGTCAGTGAAGAATATGATACAACAAAGAATTGAATGACAAATACAATGAACCTGAACTTGTCACTTTTATTAAGTTAAAGAAACTGAAATGGGCTGGCCATGTACAAAGACTCTCAACAGACCGTGCACCAAGAAAGGTGCTTGCAGCAAGTTTTATGGGGAATAGACGGGTTGGAAGACCGAAGAAAAGTTGGGAGGATGGTATTAAGGAAGATGCTGCAAAGCTACTTAAGTGTCACAACTGGAGGCTTACCGTGCAAAATAGAAATGATTGGAGGCAGAAGTTAAGGGAGGTCAAAGCTCGAATTTATCTTTAATTACTTTTTTAAGAATTAACACTATGAAGTATTGTTTATTTAAGTGAAATTTTATCATAATATGAGTCTTAGATATGCACTACTTAGCTCATGTTTGTAGCTTTTTTGAAGACTCTGAGTTTCGATGCCTCATGCATCATTGTCAATTCTTTCTAACCAAATTAACATGATGTCTACAGCATCGAAACGCAGGGTCTTCAAAAAAGCTAAAAATATGAGGTGAGTAGTGCATATCTAACTCATCTTATCTAAAATAAACCTCATAGTATTACTTTCTTGAAATATTAAATGAAATGTTATCACTCATCTCATATTCTTCTTTTTCTTCTTCATAGACTATATGGGACCTTCTTCGGTTCCATCATCAGTTTTTTCATGATAGTTGTTTTGTCGTCCTGAAGAGCTGCTTCTTGCTTCCTCTGTTGGTAGACTGAACAACCTCAAAATCAAATAATTTTTGCCAGAATTTCAAACTTTATTAATTTCTTTTGAATGAATGAGTCATTGTTTATATCTTACCTCATAGTTTATGTTTTCTTAAACATGGGAACTGCAGTTTTCAAGAGGAACATCCCTCCCATTTTCAACCAACATTATGACTACCGGATTTTCGTTGGAACTTCCATCTATAACATTGCCATCTGGTGTTGATTTGATGAACTTCGAGATCAGGTCCCGTTCATCAGGAATTTCAAAATTCATGTATCTAAATTTGTTCTTCTGAGTATATATCTTATCCCAAATAAATTTAACCTTGGTAATCTATTAATAACCAATAAGAAATTGAACACCCCAGATAGTAAAAAGTCAGGAATTTATCAAATTAGTTCTAGAGACTGCAATAAAGTATACATAGGAAAAACAAAAAGGAATTTGGACACTTACACAAAGGAAGACTAGAAATATTAAAAATGGCGAAGTTAAAAAATTAGCTATTGCAGCACATAGTTTGTTGGAGAGTCATAAAACTGAACAAAGAGGCCAAACTTCTAAAACATCTGGAAAAACCTTTAGAATTGACAGAATATATATGTATTCAGAAGAACAAATTTAAATCCATGAATTTTAAAATTCCCAATGAACGGAACCTGATCTCGAAGTTCATTAAATCAACACTGGATGGCAACATTATAGATGGAGATTCCAACAAAAATCCGGTAGTCATAATGTTGATTGAAAATAGGAGGGATGTCCTCTTGAAAACTGCAGTTCCCATGTTTAAGAAAACATAAACTATGAATTAAGAACCTCATATTATTTCCCATATTTAACTATGAATTCATTAATTTCCCTTTTCCATTTTTTTAATGTAAAAAATATCTATGATCAGTGGAAATATCAAGACCATCTTCGTTAGACTTTTGAAGCTGGTATTGTGGAAACACAGAACTTTATGAGGTGAGATGGTAAAAACATTTTACCCAACACAATTATAAATTAAAATACAGTTACCTTATTGAAGACTTGGCTTGTTATCTTGTAATGTTTTTTTCCTGCATGTTATGTTAAGTAAGAAGGCATGTGCATGTCTGCTTAAACTTAATTCAGTTTAATTAGATCTCTGTAACAGATGTTATTTTTCTTAGAGGCTGAGCCAAGCAGTCATGCTGCCACTAGAAGCTTTAGGCAAGACTTTTAAAAATACTGACCTGATTGGGTCTTGAACCTTTGATCTTCCAGCTTTTAGCATGTTGCCTTAACCAACTACACTATGGTATTCTATTTTCTACAGTATTCTGCCCGAGGGCAGGTCTTTCACTGCAATCATAGCATTTTCATGCTATGCTTTGCAGCTTTACTAGGGAATTATAGGTGTGGTAGCTTCCTATTTCTTTCCACACTGGCGAATATGATAATGATGATGATGAGGTGATGTTCGGGGATCTTTTGGGCCTTAAAGCTTGCTAACATTTGTCTTACAGGTGAGGAAAAACCCCGAAAATAACCTCACCCAGGAAGCTTATCCTAACCGGGGATCAAACTCAGGCTTGCTGCTTGACCTTGAGACCACAGTGGTTAACATTATTTAATTGAATTTAATATTTGGAACATATCTATTACCTTTACTAATACAGAATAAAAGAGCCTGTTTTTAAATATATTTTGTTTGAATTACTGCAGTCTATGAATCATGTTTTAGCCAATTGCTAACATGTTTATTGAGGGTAGGCTCAATTCTGGAAATGTGTGCTATTATGCATTACAGAGACTCTTGACATCCCAACTCCTTTCAAAGAATGTTATACTGAAAATATATAAACCTGTTATTCTACCAGTTATATGGATGTAAAACATGGACTCTTACTTTAAGGGAGGAAAGGAGATTATGAGTATTTGAAAATAAAGTTCTTAGAAAAATGTTTGGACCAAAGAGAGATGAACAGACAGGTGAATGGAGATTACACATAACAGTGAACTGCATGGTCTTTATAGGAAGCCAGATATAATAAGAACAGTTGAGTCTCATAGACTGTGATGGGCAGGACATGTGGTATGAATGGGGAATGAAAGACATGCATGGAAGCTTCTTGTAGGAAAACCAGAGGGAAAACGCCCAGTTGGTAGACCATGAATGGGGTGAGAGAATAACATTGACTATGATTTGAGGTAAGTATATTATACAGGGGATGATTGGAAAACATTAGCTTAGGGTAGGGATGTATGGAGACCTTATGTCTGTGCGGCCATGAACCTGTGGGTTTGATAGTGCCAGTGGGTTAGTTAGTTAGTTGGTTAGGTTAGATTACTTTGATGTTATATATTATTATTAGACCAGCCTCATGGGCTAGCATCAGTGTTACTGACTACTATTCATGAGGTCTCGGGTTCGATTACTGATCAGACCATAGGATTTTTTCTTAAAGGGAATTATTCCTGTGGTTTCCCATGGTCTGGAATTTAGGTTAAGAACTCTGCTGGTGCTTCATTATCATCTATCACGCATCATATCTTTGGGGTAATGTAACTCCATATTCCAGGTGCCCCAACCTAAGAAATGGATTACAATTCAGCCAATGCCAGGGGAGAAAGCCAGAAATGTCATAAAAGACAACCTAGTGGCATTAGGCAAAAAAATTTAATTAACACTTTCCAGAATTAGACATAGTTCTATTTTATAAAGAAAAAATTAACGCTCGAACCAGGACTCATCCCCATCAGAGATCCAGTTCCTTGCCTCTAGTATTGAGGGTCATGGGTTCAAACCCGGCCAAGTTAATGGATTTTTTAGAATGGAAAAATCCAAGGAGCAAGTCTTTGAGGAGCGACTTTAAGCCGTGTCTGAAGACTTTCAGGCTTGTAAAAGAACCTTAAGCCTGAATACCTGAATAAAAAGGCATCTAAGCAAAATTTACCAGACTTCTTCATCTTAGTAATATACCTTAATTGAATACTAGATGTCTCATTGGATCGGTTTGTTGACCTCATTCCATTCATGACATCTTTAGGGAATAAACATAACTAAATTATAAAAATTGATTTGAATCATGTATATTCTTACCTCATATATCTTCATTCTTCATTACGTGTATCCAGCCACAGCTGATGACACGAATCCATTGCATACTTATGCTATAAGTTGCAATGGGGCTGCATTTGAACTTGCGGGTTATGTGGACATTCAAGGTGAGTGTTCATCAGGTTAAAAGAAGAGATAGGAAAGACATAAATTAACCTTTGGCCTTGAATACTCTACTACCATCATGGCCGAAGAAAACAAAAGGTCAGGCAAGGGAGACTGGATAGGAAAGTAAGAAGAGGGATCTGGTACTAAAAAAGGATGAAATACCAGATCCGTCTATAACCCACCAAGCTGACCAGAGCTAATTGGTGGGTAGCCTATCCCTTTGGTTCATATTGCATAAACAATATGTTAACAGCTGCATCACGAGAAGGTAGGGATTTTCCAGGTTGGTTCCTGTAAGCTTTCAATCTAGAAAGAATCAGAGGATCTCCTCCTGTTAAGAAACAATAACCCTTTGCAGCTACCTCATACATCTATGTTATTTAACACAGAATCACAGTATCAAGAGCATCATCAGCTGATATATGAAGTAAGATTATACACAATTCAAATTGATTTTTATAATTGAAAACCTCATAATGTATAATTCCCAACATTAATATATAACTGAATTAACTTGATCCAGTAATTTGTAACAAAGGAGAGGCTAAGGTCCAACATTGGGCTGTTACACCATTGTAGATGTAGGGTCGTATCTATGTATGCATTAGACCGTAAAAGTCGTTTTCTGCTGAGAAAGTTTGCATCCAAAGACATTTTTGCATACTCAAAAATCTGTTCATGCGATAATAATTGTCTAAATTCCTAAGCTACCTGGCGAGGTGACTTTGCAGAGAACGAATTGTGAGCAATCTGATGGGAACCGATGGTAACCGATGTACTTTGAAACCTTGCTACGTACCTTGCTGCTTTATCCAAGATATCGGACCTTGAAGACAATCATGTTTTCGGTATATGCGGAGAAAAGGAATTTGATAGAGTCTACCAAATTTAACTGCAAGAACAGGATAATCGGTGTAATATCGCATGATGCAGATGTCGTTGTACATGGTATTATTTGCGGGATGCAAATAACGGAAGTGGTTTTATCGCTGAGAATTCTGGGTAATTTCTTGCCAATATTATGAAAAAAACTACTTTAATGCATGACCAGTCAGCGACTCGCTAATTCGAACTTTGCACATTCTCATGGAAAACTCAACTCACCAGAGACTAATGTATTACGTAAAAACAGCAATTCCACAGTCTGTATCCTGCTTTTATCCCTTGATCTCATTATCCAATTTTCACTTCCATACAACAACAAAGGAACAGCCATTGTTTTATATAATTTAAGTTTCGTATCTTTCCTTGTTTTCCGACCTAAGGTTCTTTTTATGGTTCCACAAATAGCCTGAAATTTATTTACTTTATTTTCTATATCTTTATTTTCTCTATAAGTTATATCACAACCTAAATATTGGAAATGTGATACTTGTTCTATTATTTTGTTATCCAGTACAATTTTTGATCTAATTCCATATTTACCAATAAATGCCATTACTTTTGACTTATTTATTGATATTTTACAATTATATCTATTGGCTATTAATTTAAATTTATATGCTAACATTAATTATTTAAAAATATCAAGAAATTTACATACCATTCTTTAGTATTTAATAAATTTCAAAAAATTTTCAACAAATTTAACTTTAAATTAGCATCGAAAAATGATTACAGTTTGAATAAATTAATCAAAATCAACAAAAATGAAAAGATTGAAGACTGCAAGAAATCAGGGATTTATCAAATTGATTGTAAAGATTGTGAAAAAAAAATATACATATGAAAAACAAAAAGGAACTGAAATACAAGATTGAAAGAACACCTTAGAAATGTTAAAAATTAAGAAATAGAAAATATGCAGTCAGAAAAACATAGAATTGAAACTAAGGCCAAATTACTAAAACAGTTAGAAAAACCTAAGGAATTCACAATTTGGGAGAAAATTTACATCTGCATGAATAAAAAGAAAACCATGAATTTTGAAATTCCTGGAGAAAAAAATTGTTTTGGAAGTTCATCGGTCAGCCAGCAGAGGGAGCAGAAATCAACTTACAGGATGGACAACCACAAAACAACAGTTGGAATGCAGTGACGATGTCGCACGAAAGCAATGCAACTTGGTCTGCGTAAAAATCAAGAAATATGAGGTGCATAAAATAACCAACTCATTAATAATTAAAAGAAACCTCATAGTGTTATTTCCTACATATATTAAATATAAAAAGTTACTAAATCCATGACCTGTTTTTCTGTCAGTAAAATATGTTGAGTCTAGGTGTTAAAGCACCTATAAATAAGAATGAAGCAGTGACATCATGATGTACAAGTGAAGGGGAGTGAGTGACCTTGATTGTGGGCGGATGTGGGAACCAGCATAATGTGACTTCACACAATCTGGTTTGATTCTAAAAGGGCCTATGTCTGACCATGACTTTAAAAGTTACTGTAGAAAAATACATTTATGTTATGTGGATGTGAAATATGGACTCTATAATTTTAAGGCCACTTGGTAGTGAATGTCTCCTATTCGGTAAGCTTTTTGTTACTTGAAAATAAATTAAAGTTTCTCTAAAGCTATAATAGGTAACAAAAATGTCACCATATTATTAAACAGATCCTGCTGACTTTATTGATACCCAAATTAAATACTTAAGTGATTCTTAGTATTTTCTATTTGGCAATCATAACATTGAAGTGAAAATTACTGAAAATTTGGATTTGTTTATCTGGTACCATTTTCTCAGAAACTGTTTGTAAGAACTGCATGCCTTTTTTTTTATTCACGCTGTTTATGAGTAGTTTGACATTTGAGGTTAAAAAGTTTTGGAAGGACAGGAAGTTTCTAAAATTTCTTTCAAAAGTTTATAATTTTATGAAAAAAATTACTTTTTTTTTTCTTAACTATATTACAATTTATCAATTTAATTCTTGATCTCTCTTATGTAGAAATGTCAGTTGTAAATCCTCCGAAAAATTTATATTTCTATCTACAGTAGTTCCTTAGAAAAGCGTACCTAAAATCTGAAAAACAAAGTTACAGAAAACAGAATGGACCAAAATTAATAGGGGTGTAAGACAAGGATGTGGCCTCTTGCCCTTGCTCTTTATCATATACATGGATAGAATACTTCAAGATTGGCGACAGGTGAGACTTGCTTCTATTCAAATTAACAGAAACCTAAAAATAGACTCCCTGCTTTTTGCAGATTATTTGGTATTAGTAGCTCCAACAGAAACAGATTTACAGTATACACAATTTTAATATAATTGCAAAAAGGTACAATGTGGAAATTGATACAAAGAAAACTAAAGTGATGTCTTTTGTGGGAAATACCCTATACCTAGCAAAATTGTTTTGATGATGAAATTTTAGAACAAGTAAATTAATTTAATTATTTGGGTTATAATTTAACATTTCAAGATGAAGCTGATATAGCAAAGAAAATCACAAATTTCACAAAAACTGGGATAATTAACAGTATAATGAAACCATCTTTAGTACAAAAGAACACAAGATTTTGGCTTTATAAGGTTCTCGCAAGACTAGTATTAAGCTATGGTAGTGATGCATGAACAATATGAAGAAGAGATGAAAGCCAAATAACAGCAAATGAGATGCAATTTATGCACCATATAGCAGGCTATAATAAAAGAAATGAGGAAATTATGGAAGAGTTGAATGTAGAACTCATTTTCCATCATATACAAAACTACCAGAACAACTGGAAAGCCCATCTTCAACGAATGTGATCTCATAGAATTCCAAAAGCTAAGCTTCGTTACTGCCCCCAAGGCAAAAGATTGCTGGGACATCCGAAAAACCACTGGATGGAAAATTTCTCTTTGAAACCGTAACATTCCACATGGCCTACTACTTGCATGGATGATGATGATGATGGAAAATTTTCATTTCAATGTTGTTATAATGATTGCCAAGTAATAAAAAGTACTACTAATTATTTTAATTTGGGTATCAAACAACTCAGAAGGATCTGTTTAATAAGTGGTGAAATATTTGTTTTGTTACCTATTATAGCTTTAGAGAAACTTTAATTTATTTTGTTGGAAGTAATGAGATGCCCCTGTAGTTGTTGCAATCAGTTTTAACTCCTTTCTTATAAATTGGTATGATAATTGATTCCTTCCATTCATCTGGAAGAGCTTCTTTTTCCCAAATCATACTAAGCAACCAGCGTATCTTGTCCATCAATTCAGTTAAATAACATTATACAGAAATATAATTTCAAAATATCAATAAGTAAAACAAAAATCCTAGCTTTTAAGGGATCAGATACTGTAAGAGCTAAAATAATTCTGGAGGGGAAACCCATTGAACAAGTGAACCATTTTAAATACCTGGGTTATGAAATCTCCTATTTTAAAGATGAAGATCTATTTAACAAACTTAATAAATTTAATTATATATGTGGAACAATCAAAAGGATATTTAAAAGCACAGGAAAAGAAACAAAACTAAAATTTTATAAAGTAGTGGCAGTCCCCTTACTATTGTATGGTACTGAATTTTGGGTTTTAACTAAAAGAGAAGAGAAGATCATAGAAGCAGCTGAAATGAGATTTTATTTTGGAGTAAGAAAAAGCTTAATGAAACAGCAGAAACTCACTACCTATTGTCCTCAAGGGAGAATTACGAGTATTTGAGAATAAAGTTCTTACGGTGGACTAGTCGTTATGCTCCTTGCCTCTGGTCCCGAGGGTCGCGGGTTCAAACCCGGCCGGAGTCGATGGATTTTTTTTAGGATGGAAAAATCCTAGGAGCAGGTCCTCCGGCAGCGACTTTAAGCCTTGGGTCCCGAGTCTGAAGATTTTCAGGCTCATAAAAAATCCTTAAGCCTGAATGAAAAGGCTTCTAAGCAAAATTTACCGAATTTTCCCGTCCTAGCACTACCTTGGTTTCCTAGATGTCAGTATGAGGCGGAACACTGACCACGGACCACTCAAAATGACATCTATACGAAAACAAGTGTAACTAAATTAGTTGGTTCAATTTCTCCTGTAGGGGGAGAGTGCCTAAATCTCTGTTAAGGGAAAACATAGGCTTATAAGAAAGACAAAAGTTTTTGTACCAAAAGAGATGTGTGAATGGAGAAAACTGAATAACAGTGAGCTACATAATCTTTATGGGAAACCAGATGTAGTAAGAACAGTTAAGTCTTATAGACTGCAATGGGTGGGGCAGGTGGCATGGGTAGGGAATTAAAGAGGGGCATGGAAAGTTCTTGTAGGAAAAGCAGATGGAAAGCTCCCAGGAGGAAGGCCAACATTGAGGTGAGAGAATAACATTAACCATAATTTGATGGAGGTGAATTATGCAAGGAATGATTGGAAAATATTAGCTCAGAATAGGAATGTATGGAGAGGTTATGTCCACATGGTTATGAATCTCTAGGTTTGATAGTGCAGGTGAGTTAGTTTGTAGAAAAAATCAAATAAAAATGTTATACAAGTTGTTAGGTCTCCCGACTTTATTATGTGGTTGTGAGAAGTGGACAGTCAAGGTCAAACATAAATCTAGTACCAACTGCAACAGAGATGAAAACATTGAGTTGTAACTGAGAATTAGTTGCAAAATTATAAATCATGATGGATACAGAATGCCACGACAGTATACATACTAACAAGCTAGAATTCTTGTCATCTGAAACCTACATGATAACAAAATAAAGATTTTGAAAGTATTTCTAGCTTCACCCATTCGAGTGACATGACTTGACACTGAAAGTACTAGGGTACATTGTGAAACTTTCTTTATTGACACAGATGTAGGATAAGTACAGATAATAATAATTCTAATGAAATCATTAAATATCTACACACATGAAGAAATTAAACACAGACTTGAATCAGGAAATTCATGTTACCATTTGGTTCAACATGTCCTGTCATCTAAACATTACAATTTATAAAACTACTTTAAAGAAGGGAAGGAAATAATGAGTATTTGAGAATAAAGTTCTCAAACAGGACCAAACAGAGATGAACAGACAGGTAAATGGAGAAGACTATTTTGCAGTGAGGTACATGGTCTTTATAAGACATCAGATATAATAAGAACAGTTAACTCTTGTGGAGTGTGAAGCGCAGGACATGTGGCACTAATGGGGAATAAGAGAGGGGTATAGAAGCTTCTTGTAGGAAAACCAGAGGGAAAGCACCTAATAGATAGACCTAAGAATGAGGTGGGAGAATAACATTAACCATGATTTGAGGGAAGTAGATTACACAGGGGATCTTTGGAAAAATTTAGCTTAGTGTAGAGATGTAAGGAGAGCTTATTATTGTGTGGCCATAAACCTACAGTTATAATAATGCCAGTAAGTGAGTTAGATAGAGCAATTTTTAAATTTTTGTTTCAGGTGAACTCTTATAGTTAATGGTCTGATTATGCTGATTAACGAACTTGACTTTACTCTTTTTAACCAGTTAATGTATGTCTAGTTTGGTTTTGATAAAACAAAAATTGTAGCTACTAGAGCACTGACAGACATTATATATATACTAGAAGTCCCGGCCCGCGTTGCTATGGCTAAGGTATACATTAAAAATTTAAATTAAGCCAGATTACTTAAAACTAATACTTACACACGAAATTAATAATGTTGAAAATAAAATAAACACTGAACATGCTTAAATTATGAAATAATCAATATTTGTAATTCAATTGAAATTTGCAGTTGCAACAAAAAGAACAGCCATCTGGATCTCTCTTTGTTAAATAATAAACCAATTACCTTACCAAATTATCTTACACCACCATCTGTTAGAATCGTATGGAACTCACAGATAATTACACCGCCAACTGTTAGAATCGTAGGAACTCATAGATAATTATAACTCTTTGTTAAATAATAAACAAATAATTTGCAGTAAAAAAATAATGTGACTATAAATTTAGTTATAAACTACCCTAAGTCTCAAGTTGGATCAAACTGCACACAGTGTGCAAAATTTTATTGAAGTCGGTTCAGTAGTTTAGGATTCCATCGCGGACAAACAACATGACACAAAATTTATATATATATATGTATATATATAATCTCCAATATATAAAAATTGATGTTTGTTTGTTTGTACTTTTTGTGCGACCATACTGTTGATACAGTTGTGATGGGGCTTTTGCAAAATGTTCAGCAGATTCCTGGGATGAACATAGGCTATAAGAGATTTGTGATACTCAACTCCTACACCCTTAAAAATCGCCCTTTCGTGGAAAACTTGGAAAAAATAGCTCTTTGGATGCTTAAATGGCTTATGCTGCCTAAACCATAACAAATACACAATATTAATGTACACGGAATTGAATATCTCAAAAAGCTCTACAAAAAAGTCCACAACAGCATATGCTTATCTCTTACGAATAACTCACAATAACCTTTTTTGTCTTTCATTGATGCCAAGAAGATCGAGACAAGTACGTAGATTCCTGTGCAAGCATAAGCAGCACATGGCGGGTATTCTTTTATGGATAACTCACAATAACAAATTTTGTCTTTTAGCTCATTTATGACAAGAAGATAGAGATAAGTAGATTCCCGGGCAACACTAGGTAATCAGCACGGGGAATCTTAAAATAATTACGATATACATTTATAATAATTTTTCATTTTACTTATTCAATTAATCATAAGAAGTACATTAATTCTTGTCTTTCAGCTCATTTATGCCATGAAGATCAGAATGAGTAGATTCCTGGACAATGCCAGGTAAACAGCACAGGGTATCAAAAAATAATTACGATATAAATTTTTCCTTTTACTTAATTAACCAAACATAAAATGCATTAATTTTCATATTTTAGCTCATTTGTGTCAAGAAGATAGGGATAAGTAGATTCCCGGGCAACTCTGGGTAATCAGCACAGAGTATCTAAAAATGTAAATTTATAATTATTTTTCCTTCTACTTATTCAACTAAACATAAAAGCACATTAATTTTCATTTATTTAGTTTAGCAGCCGGGTATTAGCTAGTATATGTATATTTATAAATTTTGCTCATGGTCATTTTCAGAGTCTTCTAGATAGAATCAGTGAAGATCTGTAATTTTTTTCAAAAATCTTTTCATGAGAACAACCTCAATAGCTTCATTCCTTCAGAATTCCCTAAAACCAGACAATAGACCATTACAAGAATATATTGAATAAAAGAAGTTAAAATGTTTTGAAAATGTTATGCAAATGGCATGAGAGATTTCCAAGGAGAACATTGGAAATTATGGAAATTAAAGATAAATAAATAAAATAAGTAAAATAATTAAATAAATGAATCAAAAATAAAAAACAGGAAGAGACCATTGGGGAGACCAAGATTGAGGTGCATAGGCAAGATAAGGGAAACCTAGGCAAGAGAGTAGAATGGACAATATTCATGAATGAAAACTGGTGGGAAGATAGACAGGGATGATCCATATAGATATAGGCTAACTGGGATGATCCATATAGAAAATGTAAACATTTTACATAAGGGAATATTTTTATCCACCAGTAGAAAAACTGTTAGAATTTGTATTCAAAAGCTTGTGTCAACAATTTGAAAGCTTATATTTGAAGAGAAAAATTATATGCTCAGACCGGTGTTTGAACCCGGACATTTATCTTTCTAGGCTAATACTCTACCAACTGAGCTACCTGAGCACTCCAATCGAAATGCAAATTTTTTTCTTATACATTGTTATTTGCATTTAGATTGGAGTGCTCAGGTAGCTCAGCAATAGAGCATTGGCCTAGAAAGCCAAATATCCTGGGTTCAAGCCCTGGTCTGAGCGTATCGTTTTTCTCTTCAAATATAATTTGTCCTCCAGTGAGAAGTATTAAATCAATAATGAAAACATTGAATTAGAATGCGTATTTAATATTTGAAGGAAGTAACACTATGAGGTTTATTTTAGATAATGAGTTAGATATGCACTACTCACCTCATATTTGTAGCTTTTTTAAAGACCCTGGATTTCAATGCTTCGGGCAGCATTGTCAATTCTTTCTAACTTTCTTTCTAACCCAGGGTCTTCAAAAAACTACAAATTTGAGGTGAGTAGTGCATATCTAACTCATATTATCCAATTAGAAAGGTGTAGTGAAGGACATTGCACCAGTGTTGAAGAGAAATGACATGTAATGTTTTTGGAATGGCTAGTAGTGTGTTATCCTTGATACTGAAGTGGGAGATGGAGAGGGGAAGTTGTGTTCACACTCAGCAGTGCTCAACAGGTTGCAACACTTCACAGCTTGTTGCTCTCATGGAACTGTAAGATATTTACTTTTTATTTCATATTTCACTATTGAATTTGTTTACACACGTTGTTTCTGTAGAGTAGGCCATGATTATCAAATTCATACATTTCCATATCTTTATAAATAAATACACAAAATAATCAATTAACTTTTTAAGGGGTTATTGAACTAAATTTGATATTGCATGTATTTGCATTTTTTTGGACATTCTGATATAAATGACAGTCTACAATAATTCGAAAAAAATAGCAAACACACACAAATAATTGTAGCAGTATGTAAATGACCAGGAAAATAGCTGTATTTGATGTATAAAAGATGTAAAGTTCAAACTTGTCTTATATGAAAAGTCGTATTTCATTTTTCAAACATACTTGGCATAACTCATTTTATACAATTTTGGAATTCTTCTTCTTCCTTCCAAGTATTAGGCCAAGGCCTGTTACGATCCTATAGAAAATTTTCCCTCCAGCATTTCATAGGACGGCCTAGAGATCTTCGTCCTCTTGGTATATAATTAAACAGCTTTGGGGATCCAATTTGAACTCATTCTTTCAAGATGGTGTTTCCAATTTAGTTGATACTGTTTAATATTATAAACAGGAGGGTTTTTAGGTTTTAGATAGCGTTTTTAATAGGGATAAATGGTCACTATTAAGTAAGTTTTAAGGATGGAATATATATATGTATATATGGACAGGCCGAGCGGATGCCTAAGGGAATAAAAGCAGACAGGAGGTGACTAATTTCCTCCTGTGATGCAGCGCTGAGCGTATGACTCAGGCCTCGTTCTCTACGTGGATCCTGTTAACTGTTACAACAAAAACAGCACCGTTCCAAAATAACAACTTCATTATAATAGTTTTGAAGAGTTACAAAACAATTTAACCTAAACCCTCTGTTATAATTTAAAATCTTAACTTAAAATGTAACTTATACAAATGAATACTTATCGGAATGCACACTTAAGGTGATGATATTTTTATATATCTGAGAGAGCGATTATTTTTAGGTACTCTGTTCCTGACCAAGGAAACAGTTAATTGTTGTTGTATGCAAAATATTACTAAGATATAATATGCTTGATGAACTAAATTTTAAAGTCACAACAATAATAATTTTTAAGTTCCAGAAGTACCATATAAGTTCAATAATGGTATTGAAACTATTATTTAAAATTAATTATTTTATTTTCTCTGATGACAGAGTCCACCTAGTTAAAATATCAATTGAAAAAGCAATTATACTCACAAACTGTTGCAGGAAGAATCATGTCCTGATACAAGACAATGTACTAGTTCCTTCTTCTTTGACGACATAATGATCTTATTGTGAGAATGTCTATTATTTATATGGGTAAAGTCGTCCATGTTTGTGTATTTTGCTAGATACGGGATGATCAAAGGTGACTTTTTACATGCGAGGGGATTTTTTCCTGGAAAGTACTAGAAGCTTCTCGAACGCCTAAACAGTACTTTTCCCTACAATATAAATATTATTCTGGACTTTTTCAGTCACAGGCTTGAAGTGTTTATTGAACTTATCTATATGTGTGCATTCCAATGTTTCATAAAGTTAACGTAACAATTTCTATACACTGGTTTTGACAATAATTATTATGAAACTTTAAAAATATTATAATATTTTATCAAAACCAGTGCATAAATTTATGATTTTTTACGAAAAACCGTGTTTTTTATGATATTTGTGACCCCTGATAAAACCAGTGCTTCAATTTGATTTCTTTATTACTTTTTTATTACATCATTTTTTATCACGTATCATTACATATTCTATCATGTATTCATCACATTTAATATATTCCAAAATTGGCATAGTCTTCAATTTTTGGAATTAACATCCTTTACACAGCAAATAAAAAAAAAAGCACACACACACATATATATAATATATATATATTGGATGCGAAGCATGGACTCTTACTTTAAGGGAGGAAAGGAGATTATAAGTATTTGAGGATAAAGTTCTTAGGAAAATTTTTGGACCAAAGAGAGATGAACAGAGATGAATGGAGAAGACTACATAACAGTGAACTACATGGTTTTTGTAGGAAACCGGATATAATAAGAACAGTTAAGTCTCATAGACTGCGATGGGCTGGACATGTGGTACGAATGGGGAATGAAAGAGGTGCATGGAAACTTCTTGGGTAGGAAAAACTAGAGGGAAAACGCCCAATTGGTAGACCAAGAATGAGATGGGAGAATAATATTAACTATGGTTTGAGGGAAATGATTATACAGGGAATGATTGGAAAATATTAGCTCAGGATAGGAATGTATGCCCATGAACGTATGTGTTTAATAGTGCAACTTAGTTACAAAAAAAATTTTTTTCTTCAGGTTGTGATTAATCATTGTTTGTGTGTTTTTGTAATTCTATGCCAGGTAATAATATATGTATCTGATGTCGAAAGCAACAGGAAGCTAACACACCTATAATTCCCTAGTAAAGCTGCAAAGCATAGCATGAAAATGCTATGATTGCAGTGAAAGACCTGCCCTCGGGCAGAATTACTCTGGATGGATATATATATATATATATATATATATATAAAATAAAAGGTAAACATTATTGTAGCAGTAATTACCTCAGCTAGGCCTATATATAAAAATGCAGAAATTGCCTGAAAATTGAATGAGAAGTTGATATAAAAATAATCTGAAATACACCAAATTATATTTGAAGAGAAAAATGTATGCCTAGTCTGGGGTTTGAACCCAGGACCTTTGGTTCTGTATGCTGAACCAATTGGGTTCAAACCTCGGTCTATGCATATATTTCTGTCTTCAAATATAATTTGTCCTTCAGTGAGAAGTGTTAAATTAATGATAAATTTAAAAAAAAATTATGCTTGGAAGATGTCTGCAAATCACAATGGCCAACATATAAAAAACACTAACAAAAAAATGATGATCGACGAGTGTATAACTAACCTAACCTACCCTGAATAAACATGTTGGCAATTGGAAGTAAGTAGCAAGATTCACAGACTGATATTAACATAAAAGAGCATGTTTTTTTAAAAATACTTTTTGTTTGAATTACTTCAGCCTGTCATTTGCACTACAATCACCAGCCTTTTTTTTTTTGTTAAATATTTTTTGTCAAATGGCACCAAGTAGTTTTACAACATTTCTGGCATTCTCTCCTCGCATTGATTGAATTGAAACCCAGTTCTGAGGTTGGGGCACCTGGGAGATGAAATTAATGTTATGTGATGATGACAAAGCACCAGGAGAGTCCTTATCACTGGTGAGCACAGGAATAATTTCCTTTAAGAAAAAATTCTTTTGGTCTGGGTGGGAATCGAACCCACTACCTCATGAACTGTAGTCAGAAGCCCTGACCATGAGACTGGTCCAAAGTAAACAAAACTCCATGGTGCAACTGCCTTACAAAGTCCTTGGCCTACCATCCGGCTGCTGGCCTCACATCTACATGTATCAATCATAGAATTAGACTATCAACCCGCCAGTGTAGGGGTGACATGTGTTCAGCATGTCAGGTCCCTCAGCTGTTATAGCTGGTTTTCTCAACCTGGAGCTGCTACAAATTCCTCACTATGCTGGGTGGACACCGGTCTAATACTGGCTGAAATGACATGAGAAAATTTCTTACTCCCAGGGGACTTGAACCAGTGCAAGTCCCGTACCTCTGCGCCAAGACATCTTAACTTAACCACTCGGCTACGGTGTGGGATGGTCCAAAGTAAAATATTGTTTAAATTTTTAATTAACAAAAGTTATCACTCTGAATCATTATCCGGTATCATGACAGCTGCCGCCGTCTTCCGGAAACAAATGCCATTCCTCTCTGTCCATCCATTGATCTTCCTCCAATCCTCTTATAATCATAGTCACTTGCACACCTTCTATCCAGATTTTCTTTAGTCTTCCTTTCTTCTTCCTTTCCATTGGGATCCATTCCATAACAATTTTAGGCAGTCTTTGCTCTGGCATTCTTTTGACATTGTCATACCACTGTAATCTTTTCTTTTCTATAATGTCTATAATGTCCGGTTCCTCTTGCACACCCATAATTTCCTTTATTTCTTTATTTCATATTCTATCTATTCTAGATTTTCCAGCTGATCTTCTTAAAACCTCCATTTTTGTACTTAAAATTCTTTTCATTTCCCTGGTAGGAATTTGACAAACTTCAGCACCATATGTTAAAATGCTGTGAATTATGGTTTGATATATTTGTAATTTTCTATTTTTTGTAATATTTTTGCTCTGCCAAACAGAGTTTAAAACATTTATTGCTCTTTTGTTTGTGCAATTCTGTTTTCAATTTCCACTGTGTTATTGCCTGGATGGTATAATTTTGTACCTAAATAAGTGCATTCAATACTAGGTTTTAGTTCTTCTCCATTGTTGAAATTTATATTTTCCCTTTCTTCTCCTATACACAGATATTTAGTTTTCTCTCTCTCTCTCTCTCTCTCTCTATATATATATATATATATATATATATATATATATCTTAATATATAAAAATTACGTGTCACGTTGTTTGTCCGCGATGGAATCTTAAACTACTGAACCAATTTTAATAAAATTTTGCACACTGTGTGCAGTTTGATCCAACTTGAGACTTAGGGTAGTTTATAACTAAATTTACAGTCGCATTATTTTTTATTGCAAATTATTTGTTTATTATTTAACAAAGAGTTATAATTATCTGTGAGTTCCATACGATTCTAACAGATGGCGGTGTAAGGTAATTTGGTAAGGTAATTGGTTTATTATTTAACAAAGAGAGATCCAGATGGCTGTGCTCTTTGTTGCAACCGTGAATTTCAATTGAATTACAAATATTGATTTCATAATTTAAGTGTGTTTAGTGTTTATTTTATTTTCAATATTATTAATTTCGTGTGTAAGTATTAGTTTTAAGTAATCTGGCTGAAAGACAGCAACCTAATTTAAATTTTTAACGTATACCTTAGCCACAGCATCGCGTGGCCGGGACTTCTAGTATATATATATATATATATATATATATATATATATATTTAGTTTTGAATAAATATTCACTCTGAATAAATGAGAAATATGTGCTTAACTTGTTCAGTACCTGCACTGACTTCAGAGAATATTTCTCTTGCATTAATTGTCTATATGTTAAATGTTTAAAATTGAAACAGCTGTTAGCATTGAATGGGAATGACTTTTGTACAGTTTGTGTGAGGAGATGTTATAATGAATGAGGTGGTTTTGTTGGCAGGACTCGTGATGCAACGTATAATGAAGAAGAAGGCTCTGTGCGGTTCTTTCTTCGAGGCCGTCCAATTGTCCTCCATGCTCCAACAGCCGTAGCAGAGACCTATGACATTATGAAAGTGGCCACAGCACCTCAGACTCGACTCAAACTGGAATGGGTGTATCCTTCTCACATTGTGTTTATTCCAAAATAACATTAATATAATAATAATAATAATGATGTTTTATTTTAGCTGGCAGAGTTAAGGCCATAAGGCCTTCTCTTCCACTCAACCAACGAATAGTATAATTATACAAAAATTACATACTTATTAAATTTTTAAATTTTATTAAAATATAGACTAAATGAAAGACAATGGGGATGTGGTCTAATATTAGCTAATACTAACAAAACATGGAATAAAATAACTGAAAAAATTACTAGTTATAATAAAAGTTTGGGAATTATTAATCAAGTTATGAAACCATCCCTTGTACAAAAAACACCAGATTACGTTTATATAACACTTTGGCTAGACCAATGTTGACCTATGGTAGTGAAACATGGACACTAAAAAGAAAACATGAAAGCAGAATAACGGCTTGTGAAATGAGATTCATGTGCAGAACAGCGGGTTACACCAGATGAGATCAGAAAAGGAACACCGATATCTTAAAAGAATTGAAGACTACGCCAATTTTGGAATATATTAAACAGTACCAACTAAATTGGAAACACCATCTAGAAGGAATGAGTTCAAATCGGATCCCAAAAGCTGTTTATAATTATATACCAAGAGGACAAAGATCACTGGGCCGTCCTATGAAACACTGGAGAGAAAATTTTCTATAGGATCGTAACAGGCTTTGGCCTAATACTTGGAAGGAAGAAGAAGAGAAGAAAAATAATAACTAACTCACTGGCTCTATTGAACCCCTAGGTTCATGGCTGTGCAGACATAAGCTCTCCATACATCCCTATCCTGATCTAATGTTTTTCAATCATCCCCTTTATAATCTACTTCTCTCAAATCATGGATAATGTCATTCTCCCACCTCATTCTTCATCTACCAACTGGGCATTTTCCCTCTGGTTTTCCTACAAGAAGCTTCATGCCATATGTCCTGCCTATCACAGTCTATGAGACTTAACTGTTCTTATTGTATCTGGCTTCCTATACATGCCATGTTGCTCACAATTATGTAGTTTTGCTCCATTCACCTGTCTGTTCATCTCTTTTTGGTCCAAACGTTTTCCTAAGAACTTCATTCTCAAATACTTGTAATCTCCTTTCATCCCTTAAAGTAAGAATCCATATTTCACAAAAAATTAAAATAATATGAAATTAAGTAAGTAAAGCTTCCTAGATGATTATTTACAAAATGCTGAATATACTTGTTATGCAGTTAAAATTTTCATTGTGTAGAACTTAGGATATCAGTTAATTTGGATTTAAATAATGATAGTGATTGACAGTCCTTGACACGACTGGGAAGTGTGTTTATAAATGTTTTTACATCTCACCTCATAAAGTTTTGTGTTTCATGATACCAGTTCCATTTTCCTTCATCTTCAGTTAAACTCGAATTGTTGAAATTATCTCATTACCACCATCTTCCAAATTGCCATCTGGTGCTGATTTTTTGACCTTGGAGATTGAATTTTGCTCTCCAGGAACTTCAAAATTCATGGATCTACATTTATTCTTCTGAATGTATATCTTTTCCCAAACCGTTAATTCCAAAGGCTTCTCTAAATGTTTTAAAAGTATAGTTTCTCTCCCAATTATGTGATTCTCCAGCAAACTGTGAACTGAGAATAAAGTTCTTAGGGAAATTTTTGGACCAAGGAGAGATGAACAGACAGGTGAATGGAGAAGGCCACAACAGTGAGCTACATGATTTTTATGGGAAACCAGATATAATAAGGACAGTTAAGTCTCATAGACTGTGATGTACAGGACATGTGGCAAGAATGGGGAAAGAAAGGTGGGCATTGAAACTTCTTGCAGGAAAACAGAGGGGAAGCACCCAATAGATTGGCCAAGAATGAGATGAGAGAATAAAATTAACCATGATTTGAGAGAAGAAGTTGATAATGAGAATGATTGGAAAACATTAGCTCAGGATAGGGATGTATGGAGAGTCTGTATCTGCATGGACTTTTAACTTATGGGTTTGATAGTGCCAGTGAGTTAATTTGAATGATTTGTATAATTATACAGGGTGCGGTGCTGAGACATGTAATGTATATTAGCTTGCAAGATATATTTTTCCTCAATTAGTGTTTAAAATGTTTTAAATGGACACTTTGAAACAGCCGCTCTGCTAGATTGGTTAATTAGACAAGTTCCTCCCACATAACACATGTTCCTTTGTTAATTTCACATATCTTTGTCATCCCAACAGCAGTGTAGCTTTATTCGCAACACATTAGGGTTTATTAATAAATTACAACAGGAAGTAACGTTATGAGGTTCTTCTTAATGATAAATAAGGTGAATCTGGTACTCTTACATCTTGTTGTTGTTACGAATTGTTGGCTTTTTTACGACTTAAAGGACCTTTGGGACATGGATTTTTGGTAGCATCAGGTTCGAGCCGAGCGTTAGTATGTGGATGTATTAGTTATAAAGGTATACGTGTTTTCGAACAAAAATAAATGGATTCTTAATTTAACTATTTTATTTCTGGCATATAATGATTACAATAACCTTAAGTAATTCTAACCCTAAATAACTAATCTAAGCTTATATTAAGAAAACCTACATTCTAACTTTCCTGAGTTTCGAGAGAGGGAGATATGGGGTTACGAATCTACCCTAATTTACATTTTAATAATTATCTAATAACTCTTACACTTTGAAATATAGTTTGCACACTCTGGAACTAGTATTAAACTATTTAAGATACTTGACTCCATTTCTAATTGTCCTAGGCAAATTTTATTAAGACAAATGGTATGCAGACTTGCCCATCAGCTCACTGCTTCAACAGAGACGAGTCTCCTATATTGCAAGCTTTATATACTAAGCTTCTGCACCTACAGCTATAACTAACTGTACTAACATTCCTATAATCTAATTGCAGAGATTTACAGTTAACCTTGAAATACTTTGTTCCTGTCATAAGTCAAAATTCTATCCTGAAATATAATATGTCTAAATGCTTTATATTTCACCAACTGTTTTTATATGGAATAATTAAAATGATCTATGAAATAATTTAAATATCTATGTATTTCAGTTGTTTTATTGTTATTTTATTGTTGTTGTTTTATTGTTGATGTTTTATTGTTGTTGTTTTTTGTTGTTTTGTTTTATTGTTTCATTGTTACCATTGTTTCCAGAATAAAAAAAAATATTCCTAAAATAGCACATTCTTGTTATTAAGAAAACTTCCATTTGTCAACCGACTTTTGGGCCACACGGTATAAGCAACCCTGTTTAGTGAAGTATATAAAAAGTAATAGATTGGCCTGTGCTGGACATTTGATACGTACGGACAATAATAAAAATTATTATGAGTTACGTATTTTGACTCGCCTCATATTTTTTTATTTTCTTGCAGACTATAGTTTCGTCACACTAATGCAACATTGTCGATGCATCGTAATTGTTGTATTTGTAGATGCATCGATAATGTTGCATAAATGTGATGAAACTATAGTCTGCAAGAAAATAAAAATAATATGAGGTGAGTCAAAATACCCAACTCATAATAATCAAAAGAAACTTCATAGAGTTATTTCCTACAAATCTTAAATAATAAAACTGTTATAACAATTTATATGGCACAACCATTACAAACCAGGAAAGTTGGTTGATGTCTCGCAGGATATTAGAATTAGTAAAATTAGAAATTGGAAGAATTTAGCAGCAAATATGAAGTCTGGAGGGACATTCTGAGGAAGGATGTCATGCCATATATGATGATGATGTATACTTTGTTACAAAGTTAACATACAAATGTGCTCATTAACTCAATGTTGATAAGTTTTTAAGGAAAATGATAGTTTTCTTAACTAGTATGTCAGATATGGCTACAGAGGTCGAGACTGTAGGTCGAACCTGCACCTGCTGCCTACAGGTGAGATGGTGTACTTCGTAGCAGCTACTGTGGTTCTGTACAACGTAGAGGAGCAATCTCAACGCCATTACCTCGGTCACACTGACGACGTTAAATGGTGAGTATTGTATATCCTGGGTCTTCCAGTGCAGCCCTTTCCAAACAATTGGTACGAGATGTCATCCCTGCCTTTACCCCTAGAAAGTACATCTGATACATTTCCATTAGTGTGTCGTGCCATAATTGGAGTGTTATGCTAGGCCACATTACGGGTCAATGGAAAGGATTATTTCCCTGCCGAGACCCTGACTGCATCTCTCATGATTCTGATAAATCATCAAATAAAACACATATAGTCTATAAACTAAGATTTATTAAAATTAAGAGTACAGGGTGAAACAATATAACAGTAAAATCTCTTTGATGTTTAATCAACGTTACACGAGTTAGGAGAGAGTATGAGGCTTGTTACGAGGGTCTAGAACAACAAAGCAACACATTACGTACAGGCTGTGCAAATAACCAGCTCAAAACAATTGTATTTATGTGAATTATGGGGAAAGAGAGTTACTAGACAGATAAGGGTTCTCTATACTTACATTGTATTACAATTAGGGTGGTGATAACAACGATGGTAGACTTCATGGCTTCCTCCTAAGGTTCCTTCTCTTTGTCTACTGTGTCCTCAGGGGTTTCTCTTATTCTTCTGTTGGCTGGATACTGGTTTCCTCCTCTCAGGGTTGAACTGTTATTGTCTAAGTGTGAAATTGGCCCTCGTACTACCGACTCTTGTCGTCTCTGATCTCAACTCTTCTGTCTTGTCTCTTTGTTGTGATCTGCGGTGCTTATGTTTTATACTAAATTATTAGGTCACTGGTCAGAGGGGCGTTCTTCCGTGTTTCATCACATATGGTGATCAAACTCGGTCATTGTATCTGCAATCGTTTGGTAATGAGTCTTCTTATGTAATTCTTACACAGCAATTAAGTCGCAAGCTAGCAAAATTACATAATATCTTGCATAGTGGTTTCTGCATCATCTGTCGCCATACAGGGTGATAATAAAGTTTCTATATCTCAATAACTCTCTTTTAAGGTGCCTTTTAAAGGTTTTTTTAGGGATCTAAGGGCTGCATGCAAATACATTAGTCTCCACTCAAATTACTTCCAATCACTGGTGAGCTGACTTTCCGTGAGCAAGTGCAAAGATCGAATTAGCTACCCACTAACTGGTCATGCATTAAAGTCGTCGTTTTCGTAATATTGGCAAGAAATTACCCAGAATTCTCAGTGATAAAACCACTTCCGTTATTTTTGTCTGCTAGAGGAATGCATTTACACTTGCATCCCGCAAATAATACCGTATACAATGATGTCTGTATCACGCAATATTACGCCGATTCTCCTGTTCTTCCAGTTGAATTCTTTGGTAGACTCTATCAAATTCCTCTTCTCCGCATATACCGAAAACATGATCGAAGTCTTCAAGGTCCGACATCTTGGATAAAGCAGCAAGGTACACGGCAAGGTTTCAAACTACATCGGTTTGCTCACAATTCGTTTCTCTGCTAAGTCACCTCGCCAGGTAGCTTAGGAATTTCAACAATTATTATCGCATGAACAGATTTTTGAGTATGCAAAAATGTATTTGGATACAACTTTCTCAGCAGAGTACAGGCAGAGAACGACTTTTACGGTCTAATGCGTTCATAGATTTGAGCCTAAGTATTACAGTTGGTGGGCACAACAAGAGGCTCAGTTGATCCCAGGGCCATTTGTGCTGCCAGAAGGTTTAGGGCAGTTTAAAACTCCTCATTCCACCGATGATCTTCAACCTTGTATAGGTCGCGCAAGGGATTTTGAAGAATGTCCTTGACCGTAAATCCAATGGGAGAGCCTATCAAGACTGCTGAGCTGTGAATTCCCTGTCTGCCACGTGTACAAACAAAACCGTTCCTCTACAAAAACATGTACAGTCCATAGAGAATTATAGTGAGACGCGGATGTGTTGATTTTAGATTTTAAACCATAGACTTTAATTATAATATTTTGTACACTTGCTGCCTCAAGTCTTAAAATTATAGTGCAATGTGAATGTCGGGTCCCCCAGCCATTATAGCTAGTCTTCTCAACCTGGAACCGCTACTTATTGTAGCTACCCAAATGCTTCACGATGCTGGGTGGGCATCAGTCCCATACTGGCAGAAATTCCTTGAGAACATTTCTTCCCCCGTAGAGACTCGTACCAGCGCAAGTCTCGTAGCTCTGTGCCATGGCATCTTGCCTTAATCACATGGCTACGGCGCAGGGAAGACTATAAATTGTTTAAATTAAAGTGGCATTTAGTGGTTATTTAAAACATTAAAAGTGTGATATAAACCAACTACAGTGTGTGCGTGTTTGTGTATATATATATATATATGTATATACAGCGAATATACTTCCTCCACGGATAAAGATGCCCTAACTCACTGGCACTATCGAACCCATAGGTTCATGGCCGCGCGGACATAAGCTCTCCATACGTCCCTATCTCGAGCTAATGTTTTCCAATGATTCCCCGTATAATCTACTTCCTTCAAATCATAGTTAATATTATTCTCCCACCTCATTCTTGGTCTACCAACTGGGTGTTTTCCCTCTGGTTTTCCTACAAGAAACTTCCATGCACGTCTTTCATTCCCCATTCGTGCCACATGTCCTGCCCATCGCAGTCTACGATAAAGATTACCTATATTATTTAATTTTTGTAGTGAGATTTTAAAAATGTTTAGCAGTGACTGTATTTGATGTTCGCTAGCGAGGGAGTTAGCAATGAGGTGTGGTCATACTTCCTATTGGCTGAGACCTATATCTGGTTAGTACAAGACTCAAATCTAAGCTCTCATTACAAATTTCATTTGTCAGGAATCATTGCTAGGGTTATATGCTAATTGCGAGCTAAGTTGCAGTTGTATTGTAAACAAACTTGCATAAGATATTACTCTGTCTATGGAGGGAACTGTGATACAACTTTTACCCGCCATATGACTGAATCATGTACAGAACTGTCATCGATAAAATCATTGTTCTTAGGCAACATCGTATTTTTTGGGAAGTAAGACAGAATACAAGGTAAGATTTAATTTACCATTTGTCGGAGAACATTTTTGAAAAACTCACCCCATAAATTTCGTGCTTTTCACGAGACCCAGGTTTCAGACAACATCTTGTCCATCATCAGTCACAACTCCATCATCTGGTATCATTCAGCTATCGCTGTCTTCCGGAAACCAAAGCCATTCCTCTCTATCCATCCATTGATCTTCCTCCAATCCTCTGATAATCATAGCCACTTGCACACCTTCTATCCAGATTTTCTTTGATCTTCCTTTCTTCCTCCTTTCCATTGGGATCCATTCCATAATAAGTTCAGGCAATCTTTGCTCTGGCATTCACTGATGAAATTCTTCGGCTGTTAACTTCTCTATTATCAACATCTTCTGTGCTGCCATCTATGGTTGAATTTATAAACTTTTAAATTAAATTTTATTCATTGGGAATATCAAAATTCGTCGATCTATATTTATTTTTATGAATGTATATCTCCTCCCAAACTGTCAATTCTAAAGGTTTATCCAATTGTTTTAAAAGCTTTGTTTCTCTTCCAATTTTATAATGTTCTAGTAAACTATGTGCAGCAATTGCAGATTTTTCGTAGCTAGATTAAATGGTTTTGATAAGAAGTTAATAACAAACTGAGGAAGTTAAAAAAAAAAAAAAAAGACTTCAAGAATACATTACATTACAAATTTGCAAGGAAAGAAAAAATTAAAGAAAATTACTTACCATCCTGAAATGCATAGAAAATTGAATAGTTGGCCCAAAAAAGAGATCTAATCCACAAACTAAAAATTGTTGGGAAAATTAAAAAAAATATATAATATATTTGAGGATATTACCTGTATTATGTCATATACATTTTAATCTCACATCCTATTACAGCCAATGTGAATGCAAAATAACATGCTAATAACTAAATATTAACATTTTAATGCAGAATTAAGTGCAAAAATGATCTATCCTGAGTAGAAAAATGATGTAACATATTTAACTAAAAAAAATTCTAACTTAATCAGTTTTCAGTATTTATTGTCAATTTAATGTTATTTCGTTAAATTTTTTGTGTCTTTCGTATTTTCACTCAATTTCTCTAGGATTCTGATTAGAAATCATGGAACTGCAGTGGAATGAATTTGTACGTTTGCAATAATTGTTTTTCTGCACTGCCATTTTGTTACATATAGATCATTATTCGCTTGAAAGCCAACTTTTAAAAATAAATAAAACATGTCTGGAAGGGAGTATGGATAATTTTACATGCACCGTGTCATGATACTCTCCGGATAGATCACTAATCCACTGAAAACTCAACTTTAAAATTTTTGTGGGTTAGATCCCTTTTCAGTTAAAAAAAACACAAATACATTACTTTGGCACCAATAAATAAATTTAGTCTGGATAATCTTCTAAGTACCAATAAAAAAGTTAATGTCACAGACAGTAAGAAATCTGGAATTTATCAAATAAGTTGTAATGATTGTAAAGTAAAGTAAAGTATTCCCACTACAGGCCTCAGGAGGCCCTTGGGGTAGTGGAAGGTTAAGGCTCCCACTTTTTCTGAACAATCGGCACTTGATGTCAGCAGGGTTGTCAGCCCTGCGTGACGGCTGCCTTTACCCCCAGAACAAGTGCCTGGTACTCAGTTTTGTTAGAGGCTGAGTCGACCCCAGGGCCATAGTGCCGCCAGAAGGTTTGGGTCAGTTTAAAAAATCCTGACCCCACCGGGATTTGAACCCTCGACCTTCCGGCTTGTAGCGCAGTGCCTTAACCACTACACTATGGCGTGATTGTAGTAAAGTATATATGTAGGAAAAACTCTAAGGAATTTGGATACTTGTACTAAAGAACATTTTAGAAATATAAAAAATGTGAAATTGAAAAATGGCTACACACATCACTGATACCTGGATGTTTGTTGTGGTTTGCAGCCTGTCTGTTCATCCGAACAAACTTCTGGTCGCCACAGGACAAGCTGCAGGGCATGACAGGAGAGAAGGACGAGTAAGTTGTGCATGTTAAGTACAGTCATGTGAAATCAAAGAGGAAAAACAAATGAAATAATGATAAGTTATATTGATAATCTGGTGTTGCTCTTGTCACAAGAAGTAAATGTTTTCAGGTTGGGTGATATCATGCATTAAGTGAAGGTCATATATATTTTCTAGTCACACTTCCCTGATTATGACTCCATACATAACAATAATTTCCTTAAACTTACCGTCATCTTACTTTGTTAGGAATTCACACTATGAGGTATTATTTATTTACGTAAAATTGTATCACTCACCTCATATTCTTCTTTTTTTTATACCAGTTTTGGAATTTTACACTTCAGTTCCATGTTCAGTAATTTCGTGACCGTTGTCTGTTGTCTTGAAGAGCTGCCTCTTGCTCCCTCTGTTAGTAGACTGCAAAACCTCAAAATCAAGTCATTTTCTTCTTGGAAATTTCAAAGTTCATTAACATCTGCCATTTTGTTTTTTTTTAATGTAGATTTTTTCCCAAACACAGTGAGCTCCTTTGAGTTTTTCTAATAATTTAGCCCTCCTTTCAATAAGATGCAGTAGCAGCCCATACATGGTCAGAAAATTATCTTGTCAAAATGAAGGTTAAATTATTAAGGGACCCGGAAGGCCAGATGTGATGAAAAAATGCATTTTCATCTTTTTATCAATTAAAACACTAGAAAGATTCCTCTTTAATATGGTATAATTACCTTGCCTGTATCTTGTTTCTAAGTGTGTTAATTATTTGTTTTAAATATTCTCCGTCCCTTTAAAATGTGGGCGTGAGCCGTCAACTCTCTCCCATAGTTAACATTCATTTTTTCAATATATAAAGAACATTTTCTTCTAAACTATTAAAGCTAGAGACCTGAAATTTTCAGGGCTTCAATATAGTGCTAATATACAATTTTTACCATATTGATGTTGTGATAGCTCATTAATTAAAAGCATTTAGGTTGCAAAATACAGTGTAAAAAACTGAAAGAAAATATTTGTAAAGAAAAAAAAATTATTTTTGACATAAATGCATATCTATATAAATCCTTATGGTAGAAGACTCTAAATATATGAACTTTTCCACTGTAAAAATTTCCAACTTGATAGGATTAATAGTTCAGGAGAAAATGTTCCTTACATTTAACATTATAAGTATAAGATGTTCCGGGTCCCCTTAAAACATGTAGAAAAACTCAAAGGAACTCACTGTGTTTGGGAAAAATCTACATTTAAAAAATCAAAAAGGAGATGTTAATGAAATTTGAAATTTCCAAGGAAAATTACTTGATTTCGAGGTTTTTCAGTCTACCAACAGAGGGAGCGAGGGTGGCTCTTCAAGACGACAGAACAACGGCCACGGAATTATACTGAAGATGGAACTGAAATGTAAAGTTCTGAAACTTGTATAAAGAAGAAGAAGAATATGTGGTGAGTGATAAAAAATTTACCCAAATAAATATCATCTTCTGCTCTCTTTCAATATTTTGTTCCTTACCAATGATCTCCTCTATGGGTGTAATGCTTAGGAAGTCTGGGTTTGATTCCCGTTATTGCATAGAAAATTTTAGAAAATTCCAAATAAATTAATAAATTACAATAAGAAGTAACATTATGAGGTTCTTCTTAATAAATAAGTTGAATCTGGTGCATCTTATCTCATAATATTTATGTTGACAATATACCATTCACGATATCTGTAGGGAAATAAACATAACTAAATTAACTTGGTCTAGTAACTCCTAAAAAAGGAGACGCTAAGGCCCAACATTGGGCTGTTACACCATTGCAGACTGAAATATATAAATAAACAAATGTCTGTCTGTTTGTCCTTTATGCTTTTCCATACCATTCATTTAATTGTGATGGGGCTTTTTGCAAAATGTTCAGGAGTTTCACAGGAAGGTTTTTCAGGCTATAAGAGAGTTGTAATACTCAACCCCTTTAACTCTAAAAATCAACCTTTGTAGTGAAAAACCTGAAAGAACTAGCTTTTCGTATGCTTAACCCTTTGTACACAATGCCCGGCATGAGCCGGTGAAAGTGAGAATACATCTGTACGCCATGCCTTGCAAGCTCCAGTTTTCAATCTTATTATTTTTAATATTTTTTCCCCAAAGTGTTTACTTCAATTTACTGAAACTATTTTTCGTTCTGTGTTTGTACATCCCTTCTTAGTAATACTTTGCACATCCCTTACAGAATAACGGTACAGGCTGGTGGTAAAAGGGTTTTCTAAAGGATGGTATACATTAATGTTTCAAGGTCTTTTTTTGGCTATGGAATGTTGCAGTTTCAGAATTTTATATTTATTTATTTTATTTTTAGTTGAAAAGATGCCTGGCCATGAGGTAGGTCGTGCGGTGAAATGCAGTATTTCATGTCTCGAAGATGACAAAAATACAATATGCAAGTTTATTGTATCAGTTTTATCAGAAGATGAAAGTAACAGTGACAGTTCATCAAATGATTATTCGTTTGATGAATGTGATAGTAGTCTGTTTCTAAGAGAATATTATTACAATCTAAGCCTGTAAATAGTAAAGCAAGTGATGTAGACCTAAATCAACAGGATGTGAGCGACAGTGGTGGGCGTGGCACGCCAGATGACAACACATGGCATAGAACAGCTGTTTAAATGGAAATGATTCGAACCCAGGACCCTAAAAGATATTCAACAATATTTAATATGATAAGTGTTTAGTGATAATGCCATCATAATTATTCAGTAGAATAAATGTTTTAGTGATAGTGATAACAAATTTCAATGAAGACACCGTGCTGAATTTGAACCTGGGATCTTTATAAGTGGAATAGACCAGGATCCAGCTGCAAGATTACTATGTTCATCAAGTGTATGAACAAAATCAATTTTTTTCATAAATTTGTGAATTACTGAATACATTTTTGCTGAGTTGCCTATTAAAATTCGGCCGCCAGTATGTTTAATTAAGATATAATAAATTTATTTATTCAAAATAATTTGATTCACTTGTTATTAAAATAAATTATAATCCAGTTCGCAGAAATTGATGTATAGAGCTTGAAAAGTTTTGGTTGCCATTGCATACTTGGCCATAAACCTCCTCATGGCTACAGCAAGCTGTGACACCAATCAGTAATAAAATGACGATAAGTACGTATTTATTGTTTTATATTGTTTCAAATAAAGTTCAGTCCATTTAAATGCTGTGATTTGTTTCATATAATGTATATTAACACTACCTATTGGATATATTTTTGTAAATACATTATACGTAGTATACATAAAGGGCAGTGATTTTACTTCCCGCTGCGAGGGAACAATAAATACGTACTTACCGCCATTTTATTACTGATTGGTGTCATAGCCTGCTGTAGCCACGAGCAAATTTACAGCCAAGTGTGCAATGGCAACCAAAACTTTTCAAGCTCTATACATCGATTTCTGCGAACTGGATTATAACTTATTTTAATAACAAGTGAATCAAATTATTTCGAATAAATAAATAAATAATATTTTAATTAAATATACTGGCAGCCGAATTTGAATAGGCAACTCAGCAAAAATGTATTCAGCCATTCACAATTTTATGAAAAAAATAGATTTTTTTCATACACTCGATGTACGTAGTAATCTTGCAGCCGGATCTCGGACTAGAAGCAACACCATCTTACCTTCAAATAAATGTATAATAGTGAGTTTCAATTCAATTTAGCATGGCATGTAGATAGTAAATTTTACTTTATAAAGGTCTATGTTATATAGCATGGCATACTACTGGGTGAGGCAATGAAACGGCACGATTTGGACTCCGGCTGACGGGCGCAGTGGGGGGTTATGGGAGTGGGGGAAACGACCTTGAGCATCTAGACAAGTGGAAATTTCAGTAGCCATGGAGCGTTGGTCAAGCGTGCAACGTGCGTTTGCTGTAAAAGCATATTATAAAAACATGGATAGTGTGGTTGGTGCCCAACGTGCTTTCCGTCTTAAGTTTAATCTACCGCCACGGGCTCCCGTGCCATCGAGGAAAGCTATCCTCCTGTGGGTGAAAAACTTTGAAGCCACTGCAAGCACGACGAAGAAATTGGTGGTAGTGAAAAAACAATCAGGACCCCAGAGACATTGATCGTGTGCGCGATGCATTAACAACACGAAGTCCGCGAAAATCAGCAAGGCGGCACAGCGCTCAACTTGGTCTCAGCAATCGATCAGTGAGACGGATTTTGAAGAATGACCTACACTATCACCCATACAAAATGCAGATAGTGCAAGCCCTACAACCTAACGATTACAATCATCGCATACGCTTTTGCCAAGCGATGCTTAATGTTATCGGAACAAATGGAGAAAGAGTGCATACTTATGGATGAGTGATGAAGCCCACTTTCACCTTAGTGGTTACGTTAACAAGCAGAACTTCCGGTATTGGTCCGCAAATAACCCACGTGATCTTCATGAAAAACCTCTCCATTCTGAAAAAGTAACAGTTTGGTGTGCAGTATCTTCTCGTGGACTCGTGGGACCCTTATTTTTTGAAGATGAACATGGTAACACAGTAACGGTGAACTCTGAACGTTATGCTGACATGTTAGTAACTTTTGGTCTGCCTGGCATCGATCAGTATGATCCAGATGAAGAAACACTCTTCCAGCAAGATGGTGCAACAAGCCATACTGCTAATGTCTCAATGGGTTTGCTGAGACTCGCTTTTCCAGGACGGCTAATCAGCAAGAATGGTGATATCCCTTGGCCTCCCCGTTCGTCAGATTTGACCGCCCCAGACTTCTTTCTTTGGGGCTATCTTAAATGCAAAGTCTTCGAGGAAAATGCACCAAGAACAAAAGAAGATCTGAAGGAGAGAATCCGGCAGGAAATTAACAACATTCCTTTGCAGATGCTACAGAACGCCATGGGTGGATTTCATCTTAGACTCCAACAATGTGTGCAAAACCAAGGACGTTACCTTACTGGCACCATATTCAAAAAATGATTGTTTTTTAAGGTAAAACATTAATTTCCACTCATGTACTTAAGATTCATGTTCAAATAATTATACTCTTTTTGTAAATATATTATTGGTGATTTTTCAAAATCGTGCCGTTTCATTGCCTCACCCGGTACTTTACATTTTTAAAAAACCTGGCTCCCACAACCCAGTGGGCAAAAGGAAAATTCGGTGGTCAAAAGGTTAAATGACTTACACTGCCTAAATCAAATTAATATATACAGAATTGAATATCTAAAAAAACTCTACAAAAAAGTCCATGACAGCATATACAGAATTGAATATCTAAAAAAAATTCTACAAAAAAGTCCATGACAGCATAATGTGTTTATCTTTTATGGATAAACTCTCAAGAACCATTTTTGTCTTTCGTTTATGCCAAGAAGATCAGGATAAGTAGATTCCTGGGCAATGTAGGGTAATCAGATCGGGGTATCTAAAAATAATTACTATATAAATTTATAATTTTTTTCCTTTCACTTATTCAATTAAACATAAAAACACATTAATTTTTATTTATTTGAGCCTAGCAGCGCATGCTGGGTATAGATGTTGTAATATAATGTAAAGACTTAATCCTATTACCAACATTCAGTTTAGAAATTTCAAATCCAACTCAATCACTAGTAGTTCATGGAATCAAACCCAGAAGCATTATGAAGCCTGAAAAGAATAGGGGCTCTGAACAGATCCTCTCACTGTCCACATTTGAATTGCAATCCTAATAACCTAGAGTAAATAGAATATAAGTATCACATCATAAAATGTGCATTTGTCAATTGAGATGTTTCAAAACCCTTTGCTTTTTTCGTCATGTACACATGAAACACAATCAGCTGAGAAAAGTATGTTTTATGTGAAGTGCATATTCTGTTAATTGCCAACCCACCTGTGATATGTGCTGCTTGGTTTTTAAAAATTTAATTTGTTAAAATTATTATAATTATGTTATGGTAATTTGCATTATAAGACCCTGCTGTTTCTCTCATATTTACTAATTTTACAAGAAATGTTAAGTCTAGCTGTGATGAGCCTGGCATATTTGTTTACAGACAGGCTGAGTTCCAGCCACATTCAATAGATGGCAGACAATCTTTACCACCAGTCACATTATTTTAATAAAGCATTATGAAAGAAAGTAGCAAAAGAAAATGCTTTTGAGAAGAAAATTATACACACATTTTTTTTTTGTCTTGTCCAATGTCACCAGGTTGTCTTTTATAACATTTCTGGTTTTCTCTCCTGGCATTGGCAGAATTGTAATCCATTTCTTAGGTTGGTGGCACCTGGAAGGTGGAGTTACGTTACCCCGATGATATGATGGGCGATAAATGAAAATGAAACACCAGGAGAGTTCTTAACCTAAATTCCAGACCATACCAATCACTCAAATAATTTCCTCTAAAGAAAAATTCCTATGGTTTGACAGGGAATTGAACCTGGGTCCTCATGAACTGTAGTCAGGTACACTGACCACTAGCCCATGAAGCTGGTCTGATAAGTACAAAAACAAAAATTGAGGAATGAAAACTCTCTTCAGATAGAAAAACCAAAAGAAAAGAAATACAGGAAATTGACATATCATCCTCAGGCACACAGTAAATTTCAAAAGATTTAAAAAAAATTAATATCAGATTAGCACCAAAGAATGATTATAGCCTAAATAAACTAATAAAAACCAACGTAAATGGAAAGATTGATGATAGTAAAAAATCAGGAATGTATAAAATAAAATGTGCAGATTGTGATAATATGTACATAGGGAAAACAGAGAAATTTAACCATAAGAACCAAATAACACATAAGAACTGTAAAGGAAAGGGGGTGAAGTAGAAAAATCTGCAGTAGCTGCTCACGTTTGGTCAGAAAAACATAAAACAGATTTCTTCTTCTTCGTCTACTTCATGAAATTAGGCCTTTTGACCTGTTTTCACATCAAGTGGGATTTAATGAATCTTCCCATCTTGTAAATGGGCATCCAGCAATAAAATAGATTTAAACACAAAATTATTAAAACAGAAAAAAACGAATGAACTCATCATATGGGAAAAAATATACATACAGAAGAACAAGGAGAGAATTACTTATTTTAGGAATTCTCACTATGAGGTATATTCATTAAGGTAGAATTTTTTGATCACTCACCTCATATTCTTCTTCTTATTTGACTGTAAACTAGTTTCGGAACATAGTTTCTGTTCCATCCTCAGTATCATCATGACCGTTGTTCTGTCGTCTTGAAGAGCTGTCCTTCACTCCTTCCATTGGCTGACTGAAAAAACCTCTAAACCAGGTCATTCTCACTGGGAATTTCAAAGTTCATCAATTTCTTCGTGTTGATGAACTTTGAAATTCACGGTGAGAATGACCTGGTTTAGAGGTTTTTCAGTCAGCCAATGGAAGGAGCAAAGAACAGCTCTTCAAGATGACAGAACAATTTCTTTGTGTTGATGAACTTTGAAATTCCCGGTGAGAATGACCTGGTTTCGAGGTTTTTCAGTCAGCCAATGGAAGGAGGCAAAGACAGCTCTTCAAGACAACAAAACAACGGTCGTGACGATACTGAGGATGGAACATAAACTGTGTTCCGAAACTAGTTTATAGTAAAATAAGAAGAACAATATGAGGTGAGTGATAAAAAATTCTACCTTAAGGAGAGAATTGTGAATGTTTAAATTCTCGGGGAGAGAAATTTAATAAGAAAGTTCTTTGGACCACAAAATGAGGGAGTAGGAGTCGATATCCAGGCCGACAACTTTAAGAAGATCAGTCTGAACCAACAGATGATGAAACTAAGTAGTTTGAAACGCGCCTTACAAGACAGAACGAATTATAAGGTAAGATGAAGACAGACCAAACTTATTTATTAATAGAGTGTGTTTATTTATTGTTACGTGTTCCTAGATTCTTTTCTGATGACAAAATTTCTGCTATAAACATTTGCCAATAGATTAATGAAAATGTTGATGTTTGGTATTTCTGTTTCATATGTTGACATCATATTCTATCAAGGATTAGCTGTATGACCTGAGGTGAATTGGTCTCTCCATCACTTGTTCCCATTAGTCTAGTCTTTGAGGGAACCTCTCAGTGATGGCTGTGATGTGTATTTCTTCTCAAATGTCAACATTCCATTCATGATATTTAACACTTGCTGAAATTAAATGTAAACATAGTTTGTGAGTCTTATAATGCATTTGTACCATAATAATTTCAAAACCTCATAACTTGGTTATTAATAAAACACTCTATACAATTAGCACAAAAATACTTCGTAAATTAATGAGTTATTTTTTAACATCTTACCTCATATTTTATGTTTCTTCGAACACAGGAACTAGTTTTCGAGAGAAGGATCTCTCTCATTTTCAACCGACATTATGACTACCGGATTTTCGTTGGAATTGTTGGAATCTCCATCAATAACGTTGCCATCTGGTGTTGATTTGATGAACTTTGAGATGAGGTCACGTTCATCAGGAATCTCGAAATTCATGGATCTAAATTTGTTCTTCTGAATATATATCTTCTCCCAAATTGTCAATTCTAAATATTTTTCCAAATGTTTTAAAAGTAGGGCTTCTTTTTCAATTTTATGATTCCAACAAAAATCCAGTACCGGTAGTCATAATGTCGGTTGAAAATGAGAGAGATCCTTCTCTCGAAAACGAGTTCCCGTGTTTGAAGAAACATAAAATATGAGGTAAGATGTTAAAATATGACTCATTAATTTACGAATTAAGAACCTCATAATGTTATTTCCCATATTTAACTACGAAGAAAATAATGAATTTTGAAATTCCTGTGGAAAAAGAAAAAAAAAAGATTTGGAAGTTCATCGGTCAGCCAAAGAGGGAGCAGAAACAAATGTTCAAGATCACCAACCACAAATTCAACAGTTAGGAAGTATTGACAATGACACACAGAGTGTAGAAACTACAAATATGAGGTGAGACAAAACAGCCTAACTCATAATAATAGTGCAATTACTTATTACTGCTTTGGTTTCACACACAAACATTTAAATAATATATACCATAGGGTATTGCAATCTTATCATTTATTGCATAAAAAATCCTGAGTCTAGTTATGAGGTTTTGTAATGTTGTGCTAGAAAATAAATAGTTAATATTAGTTGCTAATGTCAGAATGTGAAAGCATGATGTTGTTGGTTTGATCCAGTCTTGGAAATTCAACCCACCGCCAGATCGGACGGCGCCTGAAGCCGAGCAGTGGGTACGTTGTGAAGCGTTGTCATGTTCTCTCTCTTGTTCTGCCACCTCACTTCACGCTCTGGTGTTGGTCACTGTATTTTATTTCATGGTCAGACACTTAACAACAAATGAGGCAAATTTTCAACAAGTGACACAATTCAAATAACTTTTAGAGTCAAAATGAAAAAAATGAAAATGTAACATAAAATTTACTATACTGAGCTGTTCACACAGATGAAAAAAAATTGTAGTACCTCTCACAGCAAAGAGAAGATCCTTCACAGAAATGTTGTTGATGTTTTGTATTTACTTGAAGGTAAGGTATTGTGGAGTCATAGAAAAATGTGAAATTCTATTAATGGTCTAGTGGTTATGTTCCTTGCCCCTAGTTCCGAGGTCACGGTTCAAACCTGGCCAGGATTGATGGATCTTTTAAGGATGAAAAATTCAAGGGATAAATCCTCCAGGAAGGACCCTTGGGACTAGAGGCAAGGAGCATAATAACTAGACCACCATGGTCTATAGTTTTATATTTTAGACTTCACTACAACAGCTGATCCATGTGAAAATTAAGGTATTATGTGAGGTTATGTTGACAATTTTACTCATGCCTGAAATGGGAGTTAATGACCAATCACGTTTCAATGAATTTTGTTTTACAACCAACGATAGTCATGTTTCACCTTGCTCTTTATCAAATTCTCTTTACTACCTCCTGCTTTTGTGATAAAGGAAGCTCCTCCTTTCTAATATTCTGAACAGGTCAGAGCATTATTTTGCAGTGACTGACTCTCCGACAAACACATTGAATATAACAAATAATGAACAGATTCCTACGAACTACACATTTAATAATTGTGTGTTCAATAATTGTGTTTTTAAATTATGATTTTGCTGAGTTGTTTATTAAAAAAATAAATCAATAACGTATAATGTTGGTTATAATTTATAGTTTGATGTTTCTTTTTTCTCCACTAGGGTGCATTCTTACAATATTGCGATCCTATTTGGCAATAAATAATGTGATGTAGTTGCAGTGGATAAACAAATTAAACATAACCACACATTTGTGATTTGTTTTCAAACATTGTTGTTTACATTAAATATATAAATATTTTAAAATACCGGTAACTATATTTAAGTAATGATTTTTGAGTAAACAGCTTAATTTTATTCATTAAATAGTCCTAACAAATGCCACTCTTAATTTTCAAATCCTCTAGATAAATTGGAAATAATTTGTGACATTACTTATGAGAATTTGGAAATCAAGAGTGACATTTGTTAGGACTATTTAATGAATAAAATTAAGCTGTTTACTCAAAAATCAGTATTTAAATATAGTTAGCAGTATTTAACTTTTATAGGAATTAATCACTATGAGGTTTAATTTATGGTGAAATTAAATGTTTCTTACCTCTCCTCATATAAATTTCCTAAGTTGATCGCGATTTCGAGACTATAACTGTCTCATCATCAGAACTTTGTTGGCGACTGGTGTTATGTCGATCAGAAGGAACTCCTCCTCTTCCCTCTGTTGGTAGACCGATGAACCTCTGGATCAGGTCAAAATTTGCAGGAATTTCGAAGTTCATAAGTTTTCCTTTGTTTTTCTGAATGTGGATCTTTTCCCAAACCGTGAGTTCCTTTTGTTTGTCTATTTGTTTAATTAGACTGGCTTTTGATTCAATTAAAAGTCTGAAAAACATTTAATTGAATCAAAAGCCAGTCTAATTAAACAAATAGACAAACAAAAGGAACTCACGGTTTGGGCAAAAGATCCACATTCAGAAAAACAAAGGAAAACTTATGAACTTCGAAATTCCTGCAAATTTTGACCTGATCCAGAGGTTCATTGGTCCACCAACAGAAGGAGTTTCTTCCGATCGACATAACACCAGTTGCCAACAAAGTTCTGATGATGAGACAGTTATAGTCTCGAAATCGTGATCAACTTAGAAAATTTATATGAGGAGAGGTAAGAAACATTTAATTTCACCATAGTTACCAGTATTTTAAAATATTTATATATTTAATGTAAATGGCAATGTTTGGAAACATCAGAAATGTGTGGTTATGTTTATTCACTGCAACTTAATCATATTATTTATTGTCAAATAGGATTACAATATTGTAAGAATGCACCCTAATGGAGAAAAAATGAAACACATCAAACTGTATATTATAACCAACATTATACGTTATTAATTAATTTCTTTAGTAAACAACTCAGTAAAATCATAATTTAAAAACACAATTTTTAGAATGAGTAAATTAATTTAATTATTTGGATTATAATTTAACATTTCAAGACGAAGCTGATATATCAAAGAAAATCACAAATTTCACAAAAACAACGGGATAATTAACAGTATAATGAAACCATCTTTAGTACAGAAGAACACAAGATTAATGGCTTTATAAGGTTCTCGCAAGACCAGTATTAAGATATGGTAGTGAAGCATGGACAATACGAAGAAGAGATGAAAGCTGAATAACAGCAAATGAGTTACGATTTATGTGCCGTGCAGCAGGCTATACAAAGCTTTTGTAGAAGAGACCAGCCTTCCTGCTAAATATTGGAGTGCAAGAGAGCGAATGATTTTATTATCAAGTGCTCGACATTAGATACCAACCAACCAACAAAGTGGAACCATAAAAGAAATGAGGAAATTATGGAAGAGTTGGATGTAGCACCCATTCTTCACCATATACATAAAAAAATTCCTCTTTGAGACCGTAACAGGCCACACGGCCTAATAATTGCATGAATGATGATGATAAAAAACACAATTATTGAACACACAATTATCAAATGTGTAGTTCGAAGGAATCTGTTTATTATTTGCTATATTCAATGTATTTGTTGGAGAGTCAGTCACTGCAAAATAATGCTCTGATCTGTTCTGAATATTAAAAAGGACAAGCTTTCTTTTTCACAAAAGCAGGAGGTGGTATAGATAATTCGATAAAGAATGAGGTGAAACACGACCGTCATTGTTTGTAAAACAAAATTCTTTAAAACATGATTGGTCATTGACTCCCATTTGGGGCATGAGTTAAATAGGCAATATAAATCCATACCTGGCATTACATATGATAATTTGCCTCATGAATGTTTTGTATAAATGCTAGAAGGTGTTGAAGTGAGGTGATAAGGACACAGAGGGCAGCACATAACTCTTAACACTTGACGCACAAAACATGTGACTAACAACAGGGTCTGTTCTCTGCTGCATGTTTGTCAACTGCTGTACTTCAGGTGGTTGTCTCCATCTCTAAACTTGTTCATTGGTCATTGGTTTTTCTTCTTTATTTCAACCAATTTTGTTTTATGTTGTGTGAACAATCTTCTTGTTATTTTTTGTTACAAGGATTGAAAATTACATTTTACAGATGTTTACAATTGAATCTGAACATGACATTTTAAAACAAATTTGTAAAACATTTTCAATCCTTCGAATGTACATAAGTTTATTTCATATTATGTTGAATTTGATGTTTTCAGTAAATCAAAATCATTTATTGCTAGAAAACTATTGAAATACATTTAATGATAAATATTTAATTTAATGTAGCCACCCCTGAATGAGTCTGGTGCTCAGGGGTGGATTCTTATACATATTAATTTTACAATACAATGACACAACCATTAACAAAATAATTCAATGAAAGAATGAGTCACTTCTTATCTTGCCTGATACTCCATGTTTTTTCAAACATAGGAACTGTACGTTGTCAATTCCCGTGCACCAAATGCTATGAAACCTTTGCTTCTATCTTTGTAAATGCTTCTTTATTAAGAAGACATTTATTTGGGAATTTTACATTACATTATAAAGCCAGAATGGCTTCTTTCAATGTTTTTATTATTCATTTTATACATCTCAATGATGAATAAATCATATATGAAGAGAAAAATTATACGCTCAGACTGGGATTCGAACGCAGGACCTTTGGCTTTCTAGGCCAATGCTCTACCGACTGAGCCATCTAAACGCAAATTTTCTCATATATATTCGCGTACTGAGCATATAATTTTTCTTTTCAAATATGATTTATCCATCATTGAGATGTATGAAATGAATAATAAAAACATTACAGGAACTGTGTTTGAAGAATTGACTCATTCTTTCATTGAATTATGTTATTTCCTGTATTTAACTGTCAACAAAATAACTATTCAAAAAAGAAGCATAAGGCACTCTTATAAGTAAAATATATACATATATATATATATATATATATATATATATATATATATATGTCTGTATGTATACTTACTCACTGGCACTATCAAGCCCATAGGTTCATGGCCACATGGGCATAAGCTCTCCATACACCCCTATCCTAAGCTAATGCTTTCCAATCATTCCCTGTATAATCTACTTCCCTCAAATCAAAGTTTGTTATTCTCCCACCTCATTCTTGGTCTACCAACTGGGCATTTTTCTTCTGGTTTTCCTACAAGAAGCTTCCATGCATGTCTTTCATGCACATGCCACATGTTCTGCCCATCACAGTCTATGAGACTTAACTGTATCAGGCTTCCTACAAAGACCATGTAGTTCACAGTTATGTAATCTTCTCCATTTACCTGTCTGTTCATCTCTCTTTGGTCCAAAAATTTTCCTAAGAACTTTATTCTCAAATACTCATAATCTCCTTTCCTCCCTTAAAGTAAGAGTCCATGTTTTGCATCCATATAATAGGTAGAATAATAGTTTTATATATTTTCAGTTTAATGTTTTTTTGAAAGGAGTTGGGACATCAAGTCTCTACAATGCATAATAGCATGCACTTCCAGAATTGAGCCTATGTTTAATTTCTTTGTGCATCTCATTCCTATTTGTGATTATTGTTCCTAGGTATTTGAATTCAGCCACTTCCTTAAAATTTCCCTCATTTGTCATTAGCTGTCCATTTCCATTATATAATGTATCTATGTGTGAACATATACTTAGTTTTATTGATATTTACTTCCAGTTCCAATTTCTTAGTGTTACTCAATAATCTCTTCGCTATCGCCCAATAGTACTACATCATCAGCATAAACTAACAGCTTATTAATACCATTGAGTTGTAGCCCATCTCCATCCTCTAAAGATTTGATGGCATGCTCTAGTACAAAATTAAATAGTAGAGGAGATAAGTGCATCTCCTTGCTTCAACTCATTGTGGATTTCAAAAGTATCTGAAAACTGTTTGCCTACACACACCCTACGCTTTGTGCCATTTAGACACATTTGTATAAGTCTAACTTTTTAGGAATTCCAAACTCCAGAAGGATACTATATAACTTCTCCCTCTTCATTGAATCGTATGCCCTTTTGAAGTCTACGTATAGTTCATGTACAGTACCATTATATTCCCATAACTTTTCTAAAATCTATCTTATACTAAAAAGACCTGTTTCTTCTAAATCCACATTGATGGTCTCCTAGAATTCTGCGTACTAATATATTTATTAGAATTTTGTATGAAGTTGAAAGTAAGGAGATGCCCCTGTAATTATTGCAATCAGTTTTATCTCCTTTCTTATAGATTGGTATGACAATCGATTTTTCCATTCATCTGGAAGAGCTTCTTTTTCCCACATCATACTAAGCAACTGGCATCAATTTTTCTCCCCCCTGATTTTATCAGTTCTGCTGGCTTCTCATCTGAACCTGGATGCTTTGTACATTTTCAATTTTTCTATCGCCATTTCAACCTCTCATACACTTGGTTTTGCGACTAGCATTTCTGCTGTCTGTAAATTATCCTCCTCAATGTCCTGTTCTGTATGTACATTTAATAGCTGATTAAAGTAACTTTTCCATCTATTTAATATACTCCTGGAATCTGCAATCATATCCCCATTTTCATTCCGAATTATGTTTGTTCTAGCCTGAAACCCTTTCTTCTCTATACTAATTCCCTGATATAATTCTCTAATGTTCCTATTTTTTGCATTAATTTCAAGATCATTAATCTTTTCTCTCAGATATTTCCTCTTTTTACTCTTTAGTAACTTGGTGGCTTCCTGTCTAATACTACCCAATTGCTCTAAATTTACCTCATTTGGCTCACGTAACAATTTAATTTTTGCTAGCTTTCTTTTCTTTACAATGTTGGCATATTCCTCATCAAACCATTTCTTGTTTTGCCTCTTTTTTAAATAACCAATGCTTTCTGATGCTGACAATTTATTAGTATCTCTTATAGCCTCCCATTCTTTATTTATATCAGTTTCTTGTTCGTTTGCCACATTGTCATCTGAAGATTTCAGTACTTCAAATCTATTAGCGATTTTGATTTTGTATTCTTGCCGCTTTTCATCATTTTTTAAGTTGTTTAATTCAAATTTTTCAGAATCATCTTTAGTGTTTGTTCCTCTTATAAGCAATATCCATTGTCTGATTTTCACCCTGACCAGATGTTGATCTGAATTGCACTCTGTCCCTCTAACTGATCTAACATCGATGATGCTACTGTGCCAGCGTTTGTCTATTAATACATGATATATCCCGTTCTGAGTTTTGCCATCTGGAAACATCCAGGTATATTTATGAATATCCTTATGCTGAAATGTTATGCTCTTAACAGTGAGCTTCTCCATTGTCGTTACTATCTTCATGAAGACTGAATTTGCCTATTGTTGGTTTGAATATATCTTCCTGTCCCACTTTTGCATTAAAATCTCTTAAGACAATTTTCTTATGACATCGTGAAAGACTATCAAATATGCATTCTAATTCTTCATAGAACTCATCCTTGATCTTGTCATCTTTATCTTCTGTGGGAGCATGTACATTTATGATTACAAAATCATGTCGTTTACCCTTTAGAATTATGTATGATATCCTATCACTGTCAAACTTAATATCTTGGATAGAGGACAGGATCCTCCTTCAGACTAAAAAACCCGTTCCAAATTCAGGTCTTTGTGCACCCCGTAGTATAATGCAAAGCTTCCTGATTTCTGACTACCTTCTCCTGGCCATCTAACTTCCTGTAAAGTGACTATGTTCTAGGGTGATTTATCTAATTCCCGCATTAATACCTCTAGTGCCCCGCTTTTGTTTAAATTCCTAACATTCCATGTTCCTAAGAATATGTCCCTGTGTTTGAGCATTTGGCATGGATTTCCTGAAGTAGTGTCCGCCCAGAGAACCGAATGGGGGACTATTTGACCTCCGGAAAATTTTACCCCAGTGGAATCCATGTCCGCATTTCTTGATGGTTGTATTTTTATGGTGAAAGATCGTCACTCTTTCGACCAAGGTACTTTTTTTCGTCTGCCTTATCACCTTTGACCAGTCTGGCATGGGTAACCCTATTGGCAGCAATGCTACCGTCGGTATAGCTCTCAGGATCATTTAAGCATGCAAGCCACTCCACCACGACAAGGTAAAGATACCATGGAGGGATATATGTGTGTATATTTAAATTAATGTTGGGAAGTAAACATTATGAGGTTATATCATTAATAGTGAGGGGAAAACATAATTTTAACAATTCACCTCATAGCCATATTATTGACAACCATAAAGTAATTGATAGCCAAAAAATTTCAACAGTCGTAGTCATGACTGAAGAGGGACGAGAAGTCGTCTGAAACCATTGGTCTCAAGAAAACTTGAAATATATGAGGTGAGTTGTTAAAAATATGTTCTCTGCTCACTATTAAAAAAATATATATATGTATTAGATAATACTTTTTAAAGCCCATGTACATACTTGTTTACAATAAATAACATTTTTATGATCGTGACTACTAGTTATATAATTTCTGTATGAACAATACAACAATATTGACTTTAATTCTAAACCATTTTATAATTACTACAAATTAAAGTTATATGATTATTTTATTATTATTTATTTTTTCTTTCACTCACCTCATACTTCATAACTCCTCGCAAACCCAGGGTTTTGTCACATCATTTGTGACATTCTCAATGCTGTGTCACATTCACAACTGACGTCCAACAGCATTGAACGCGACACAGCATTGAGAATGTCACAAATGATGTGACGAAACCCTGGGTTTGCGAGGAGTTATGAAGTATGAGGTGAGCGAAAGAAAAAATAAACAATATTAAAAAACCTCCTAGTGTTATTTCCTATCTACATAACTTAATATGATTATTTATTTGAATAATAAATACTATATTGAATTTACTTCTAAACTATTTTATAATTACTGAACATATATTTTTTTACAAAGTTTGTTAATTTTTTTAGATCCATTTTTGAGATTTTCGGACAAGTTAATAGTATTTGAAGAAAAAAATTTTTTGCCCCGCTGAAACTTGAAACCAGGACCCTTAGCTTTCCGGGCCAATGCTCTACCAACTGACCTACTGGGACGAGTTCAAATCTAGATGCAAATTTTTCTCTTATATCCATTGTAATTCCTGCGCACCAAATGCTATGAAACCTTTGCTTCTATCTTTGCAAATGGCGGCTTTTTAGTTGAGAAGACATTTATTGGGAATTTAAACACTACCTTATAAAGCCAGTAGGGCTTCTATTGTTGTATATATATAGTATGTAGTTGGTAGTGTTATATAAAATATGTAATTTATTTTCATTGTATGAATATTAGGCGGCTCCACGGTGCAAGCGGTTATATGCTCGCCTCTCACCACTGTACAGTAATCCAGAATGTAAAAAAACCCGGCAAAAATCTAAATTTTTACTTTTCATTCATCATCATCATAATTGGCTCGACAGCCCCATGTGGGCCTTGGCCGCCTTCAGAAACCTATGCCAGACTTCCCTGTTCTGCGCTTCATTTATGTATTTGCTATGTCGTCGTAGAAAGTTCTGTCCAGCATATTGTTCTTCTGGTTTCGGGACAGTTATATTTTAACGGTATAGAGGTGTGAACCCTATGCCCAACCCCCAGCTATCCTGGAGGACCGATGTTTTCTGTCAGGGTTGTCTCCCTTAGTTGGCCAGTCGGAAACTCACTTTTCGCCCTTGCACCACTTAGCTTTAACCAGGAGCCAAGACGAGGACGTGTGTGCATCGGACTTGGTAGGAATTAATGGCATTTCTCGAGTTTTAGTAGTATATACCCGCCAACAAGGTATATACCCTCGAGACCACATACTACCTGTTTGTCTTTCATTTTACTTTTCATTAGAGGGGAAAAACCTGAACAGTCATCTAAACAAATAAGTGGGGTACCATTCTGTCAAATAAATATTATTCTCTGTACTAATTATTAGACATAATTTTCAGGCTGTGAATTTATGCATCATAAAAACGGAATTTTTATGCCACATTTTGGACATACTATTAACACTTTTTGTGATAATTATTTTATTGCCTCTCGCTATAATTGTGTTAAATAGACCTATACCTTCTCGGTAAAGCACAGATAAAGAGCCCACATCTGAATTATAATAAAATTAATAACTTTTATTTTGGACTTGAAAAAACGAAAGTTATCTTGAGTTATGCTTTCGCTGCCATTTCCCATGACAATTTCTAAAGCAAAGTATAATTTAAAGTGTTGCTAAACTGGCACGGGTGAAAACTTTTGCTACAGTTTGCTACTTTCGATTTATGCAGCACATTAATGAACTTGTGTTGTGCAGATAATGCGTGACCTGGCTGCCTGTGAGTGTATGTGTGCTTGCATTCAGGATGGGAATTCTGTCGCTACGATAACTGACAGCAGATTGCAGTAATGCAATGCCCATGAAATAAGGCAGTTCTTTAAGCTTGCTAATATCTCAACTTTCACACATATTATCCAGTTTGTTTGATTTGCGGTGGTATCTTATGGAATTCTACAAATCTAGAAGGGAACTGTATGAAGTTCTCCGTGAAAAATTAGGCGAAGGTCAGAATAATCAAATAAAACGTTTGTTTAAATTTGTATTAAATTCTATAAACATTGACAGTATCTGTGAATATTATGTAAAAAAAAAATGTGTATAGGTGACGTTATTCTGTAACAAAATACTTATCAAAGGTGAGAAGCATGAAGTGTTTTAGTACCTAGTTCATATATCAGCTCTAAAAAGCAAAGAGGATACCCTAGTGTCAGTTTTGAAGATAATAGCAATAAAAGTAAAAAGCGAAAGACTGTAGAACTTCGACATGAAAACTCATTCAAATAACTCCCGTTTGCAACTAAGGTACATTTAAAGGAGCATTGAGAGGAAAAGGCATCAGAACTAGTTAATGAAGCGGTCTTAAACAACTCCAACAAGAGCAGGAAAGAACCCTTGGAATTTCAAAATCATCAAAATCACAACTCCAAGTAAAACCTTACAATGAAAGTGAAGTTATTTCGTTAATTATTGAAGCTAATTTAAGCCAAAGTCAGTATAGGATTATAAGAGCACAAGCAAAAGAAAGACATACTAATATTGATTAGTCATTTAATCGTATCCTTAAGTAAAGAACGTTATCCTAGTAAGGATTTTTAGTGAATCTTTTGCAGATGAGCAGTTACAGAATTTGTTGGATCATACAACCTGGCATATAGTTGCATTAAAATATCAAGTTCATGTATTATTATTATTATTATTATTATTATTATTACTATTATTATTATTACTATTATTATTACTATTATTATTACTATTGTTATTATTATTATTATTATTACTATTATTATAATTATAACTATTATTATAATTATAATAATAATAATTATTATTATTATTATTTTATTTATCTGCCCCTGTGATGGTGCGTCATATGTGGTCGGCTGGCACCCTTGTCATTAACAGACCTCTATAAATAGGGGTTCATCTCATCCATTGACCTGACCCTGAGTTGGACATGAGTTGAGGATAGTAATATAGTAGTGTATGAATATTATTTATTCCCTAAATAGTGTTTAAAACACCAAGCAACTCTTGTTTCATGAATTGTGCTGCTCTTAATGTTATTTTATTTTTTCATGCTGACAGATACGGATGCTGACGGTGATTATATACAGTTTATTTTAATGCTAAGTGTTGTATAATTGATTATTTTGCACAGGATTTAGATTAAGTGTGTGTGTGTTATAATGCCACCCACGGCACTTTATATGCTTCAGGTTCTGCGCTGAACGGATAGATAGTGTTAATGTGATTTATACTGAATTAAGCACCACTTCAGCAGACCACTTTACATAGATGTATTCTTGTATTGTGTACAGAGAGGAGTGTAGGATGAGTGTATGTTTGTGTAGTGTAAAGTGGTTTGTATGACGGATGAAGAGAAGGAGAAGGTGAAACCCGGTGCGGGTACATAGCCTAGTCCTATCAAAAAGCAGCAAGGGGGCCACCAGGCTTAACGTCCCCATCCGACAGTCAACAGCACCACATGCCTTCTCAACATGTATACTGCACAGGGATTTGCAATTTAATGCAGGAATCTGGTGCACAATCTAGCAATTAAAATTTGTACACCACCACCCAGATAAATTAAATCATAGTAGCCTATATTACAATGCGAAGTCGAGAAATGGTTTTTACAGAAGTGAGGAAATTTCCGAGATTCTGTAAAACACCTCACAAACTTGTGTTGTACCTTATTTTTTGCACGATGGTGTTTTCAAAATAATAAATAATAGTAAAATAGTAACATCTTTCATCCAACTTTTATAGGACATCTTTGTTGGAAATATTTGCATTCATTATGAACAACTGACTGATGTTAGCAGTCTGGCCAATGTATATATCGCTAGATGCCAAAAATAAATTAGTTGAGACTACAGTAGGCCGTGACACTAATCAGGCATATAATGGTGGCAAGTATGAATTTATTACAAGATAAAATCAAATGTTTCATACCTCTCCTCATATAAACATTTGATTAAACCTCATAGTGATTTATTCCTATAATATTTCACAATATGAATATATTGTTTTATATTGTTTCAAATAAAGTTCAGTTCATTTAAAATGCAGTGATTTGTTTCGTATAATGTATATTAACACTACCTTTTGGATATATTTTTTTATATACATGCCCCATATGGGAGTCAATGACCAATCACATTTCAATGATTTTTTATTTACAACCAATCACAGTCGTGTTTTGCCTAGAATTTACCAACTAAAGTTTATCATAATAAAGAAAGCACCTCCTTTTTAACATTCTGAATAGGTCATAGCATTATTTTGCAGTGACTGACCCTCAACGAAATACGGCTGCCAGATTGTATACATAGTGCATGAATGTCAGCAGAAAACACATGCGATAGATAATATAAAACATTTGTAACAATTGATTATACCACAAAAAAAAACACTGCTTGCACTTTCTTAAATGAATTATTTTCCAGGAAATTATGTTGCAGAAAAATATAATTGACATATTTACGTCATAGGACATCAAATTAATTAATACCTATAACATTGGTTATAAATTTCTCCACTAGGGTGCATTCTTACAATATTGCGATCTGGTTGCAGTGATGAACAAAGGAAGGAAATGAAGCGTACCAATCGTTTCTCATTTGTTTTCAAACATCGCAGTTTACATTAAATATATAAATATTTTGAAATAACTAGCAACATCTGAAGATGATTTATAATGGTCAGTACATAATTTAAATTTGATAGCCCAGAAATATTCAATGGAAATATCTACCAATAAAACTAAAATAATGGCCTTTTGTGGAAAATCCCCAATACCAAGCAAAATTTGTCTAAATAACAAAATTTTAGAGAGAGTTAATGAGTGTACTTATTTGGGATATAAGCTCTCTTGTGTTGAAAATTTGGATTTATCAGAGAAAATTGTGAAATTCAACAAATCAATGGGAATCATTAACCCTTAAATTCGTAATGTATCCTTTTGTATACATCAGTTGATTTAATTAATTTAATATTTTAAATAAATCAGAAGAAAACGAACAAAAAGAAACCACTTAAATGTGTGTCTAATTATGCAATATACCTAATAATAACAGTTACACAATATTCCGTTTTCTCTGCGGTCCGCAACATTCAAATAACTAACAGAAGAAATTTGTGTTTTGCCAATTTAAGGGTTAATAGAGTTTTAAAACCTTCATTAGGGCAAAAATCAACTCGTACTCATCTTTATCAAATCATGGCTCGACCTGTTCTGTGTTATGGGAATGAAGCGTGGACTATAAGTACGAGAGATGAAAGCAGACTAACAGCTTGTGAGATGAGATTTATGCGCCGAACAGCTGGCTACACCAAATGGGATCGAAAGAAAAATGTAGAAATCCTTCAAGAACTTAATGTGACACCAATACTGGACTACATCTCCAGATATCAGCTAAACTGGAAGGAACATGTCTCAAGAATGGCTAGATCCAGGATCCCCAAGGCAATAATGAACTACTGTCCAAATGGGAAACGGTCACTTGGTTGACCTATGAAAAGATGGCACGAAAACTGCTTTCTCAGGCCGTAACAGTTCTTCTAGGACTAATACCTGGCAGGATGATGATGATTTAAAATAACTATATTTAAATAATGATTTGTGAGTAAACAGCTTAATTTTATTCGTTAAATAGTCCTAACAAATGCCACTCTTGATTTCCAAATTCTCTAGATAAATTCACTCCTCACTTCATGAGTCTTTATCACTCGAGGCATTACTTATGATAAATAAATTAAAGAATAGCAATAAGCTATTAAATTCCCTACTAGATTTAAATGAATCACCTCTTTTAAATTTATAATAGAGTTTGTTTATTATTTAAAAAAAATTGTTTGTTTACATTCAGTTGCTTAGTTACAGTTGTTATGTACTAGAGTTTATATATAATAACAATATTCATTCATTGGTAATCATGTCTGAAGAAGGTACAAAGTACTGAATCAGCTGTTACAAATTTATGTTGTAATAAATATGAAAATTATATAAACTTTGTTTTATTTTTATTTAATTAAATAAACGAATGTATGTATTAATAAATGAATTGAAGAAAATGTTTTAACATCTCACCTCACAAAGTTGCGTGTCTTCACGATACCGGTTTCAAAAGTATAGTATTACTTCCATCTTCAGTCATACTTTTGAAACCAGTATCGTGAATACACGCAACTTTGTGAGGTGAGTTGTTGAAACATTTTCTCCAACTCATTTATTAATATAAATACCTCATAGTGTTTTCTCCCACTGTAAACTTAATTTAAAAAAAAAAAAAGAATGTATGTATGCACTGCCGATTATGATGGGGTTTTTTGCAAAATGTTCAGGAGTTTCCTGGGAAAGTTTTAGGCTATGAGAGAGTTGTAATACTCAACCCTTTCATCCTTAAACATGTTTTTTGTGACTTTTTGGATGCTTAAATGGCTTACACTGCCTAAACCATAACATATACACCAAATTAATGTTCACAGAATTGAATATCTCAAAAAACCTACAAAAAAGTCTCGAACAGCATATGTCTATCTTTTGTGGATAACACAATAACCATTTTTATCTTTCAGTTCATTTATGCCAAGAAGATTGGGATAAGATTCCCGGGCAACGCTGGGTAATCAGCACGGGGTATCTAAAATAATTGATATACATTTATAACTACTTTTCTTTTTACTTATTCAACTAAACATAAAAACACATTTAATTTATTTAGGCATAGCAATGCATGCCAGATATGAGCTAGTTTAAAATATAATATAAAGAAAAGTGACAGTTTGTATGTAACTAAAGAAAAACGAAAAAAATAAATAGGTTGCCATTTAAAAATGTTGATGATTTCACATCCTTTTGAATAATGGCTGGAAATGTTATTGCTTGTATGTAAAATATTATCAAAGTATTTAAGCATAAAAATATTAATTTTTGTTTTATTGGAACTGTGTGTTACTTGTATGTAGCTGTTTATATACTGTTTTTGATTGTGGTTATGTTTTCAGCCTCACGTCCGAGTGTGGAATTCAGTGAGCCTTAACACATTGGCTGTGATTGGAATAGGGGAATTTGAACGATCCATTTGCTGTTTATCTTTTTCCAAAGCTGTGAGTATAAGCTACATTTAACAAGTGCATTGCACATTTTATTTTGAAAAAAAAAATCAAATAACAAATGACATATTTCAATTTAACTTTTATAGGAAAAAATCACTATGAGATTTAATTTAAAATTTAAATTAAAATATTTTATACCTCACCTCATATCCAGTCTTCTAATTATGCCGGTGGAAAGTCAGCAGTAGCTGCTCATGCTTGGTCTGAAAAACATCTAATTGATACAAAAGCCAGTCTAATTAAACAAATAAAAAAACAAAAAGAACTCACAGTTTGGGAAAAAAATCCATATTCAAAAAAACAAGAAAGATAAACTTATGAACTTCAAAATTCCCACTGATTCTGATTTGATCTGGAGGTTCATCGGTCCACCAACAGAGGGAGGAAGACATAACATCAGTCGACAAGAAATTACTGAAGATGAAGCTGCCCGGGCTTTGTAACTGATATAATTAGAAGAGTGGATATGAGGTGAGGTATAAAATATTTTAATTTAAATATTACATATTTAAACTTTCTCTAACTGTAACCTTAGAAATGTAAAAATGAGAAAATGGAAAAAATCTGCAGTAATTGCTTATGTTTGATCAGAAAAGCACAGAATTGAAGTTATGGCAAAATTAATGAGAGAGTTAAAGAAATCTAAAGAATTATATTTGAATTGGAAATTTTGACTCACTTCATATTTCTTGATTTTTATGCAGACCTGGGTTTTGTCGCTTCTGTGTGACATTGTTGATGCCTCCAACTGCAATGGACAATGTCGCACAGAAGCGACGAAACCTAGGTCTGCATAAAAATCAAGAAATATGAGGTGAATCAAAATTTCCAACTCAATATAATTAATATATATATTAAATTAATATATTAAATAAATCTAAAGAACTCACAGTTTGGGAGAAAATCTACATCCAGAAATACAAGGACAATAACCCAGTCATCTCTGAACTGTTCAAGGCCTTTAGACATTTGGTACTCTTGAGAATTGAAATGTATAACAGAAAAAATTGTCAAGTTTTTTTGAGACTGGAAACATCTTACCTCAATTTAATGTTGATTTGTTCTTGAACATGTTTCGATATAATCTTTTATATCATCTTCATCTTGCCCAGACTGATGGGTTTTATGTTGTGAACCCTGGATTAGAAAAAATTGTGTTTAGATTGGAGGCCTTGGATAGCTCAGTGGCAGAGCATTAGCATATAAAACTGAAGTTCCTGGGTTCAAAACCAGTCTAAGCATATATCTCTTCAAATATAATTTGTCCTTCAGTGAGAAATGTTAAATTTATAATAAAACATCTCCTGAAAGCTACTTGATGATGATGATGTTTTCCTGATTTTAAGCCAAAAACCGGCTGTTGGAAGTTTGGTATATTCTGTTCCTCTAGTGACAGATAGACACATTTCACAATTAAATCCTTTTCAACTGGAACTTCAAAATTCATTATTTTGTCTATATTTTTCTGGATGTAGTTTGTTTACCATATGCGAGTTCTGTTGGTTTTTTATTTATTTTTTTTTAGCAATTTTGACTTCTCTTCAATTCTGCGATTTTTTGACCACACATGATCAGCTACTGCTGAGTTTTTTTATTTTTCCACATTTCTAAGGTGCTGTTTCATTCTGATGTTTGGATTTCTGTTAGTTTTTTTTAAATATGTTTTCACATTAGCTATATTTGAATGGATATTTGTTAAAATTGTAGATGTTCTTGAGACCAAATTTTTTCAGTATTAACAAAAAACTGATTTCTGTTCCTATTATTGAAAATAAAATGTCATGAAAAGAACAGCATTCATTTTTTTTATTTGTGAAAACTAAATGCAAAAAAAAAAATTATATTTAGATTGGAGGCCTAGGATAGCTCAGATGGTTAGAGCATTAGCATATACAGCTAAAGATCGTAGCATATATTTTTTTCTTCAAATATAATTTATCCTTTAATGAGAAATGTCAAATTAATAATGAAAAACCAAAACAGCATTACTTTTTTTTTTATAATATAATGATATCCCGTCTTCTAATTAGACTGGTTTGATCATCTGTAATTCATGACTGTCACTCAGGAGCACTGCTTCTTACACCATCTCTTGGTGGACCGACAAAATCAGATGTAGTAAGAAGCAGTGCTTCTGGAAGACAGAACATTAGTCGATGAAATTACTGATGATGAAACCACCTGGGTTTTGAAACTGGTCTAATTAGAAGACAGGATATGGGGTGAAGCGAATAGAATTTATTTACAATTTAAAATTTTTCTTATAATAATTCAATAGAATTGAGCATCTGCCCTTCTAGATTCATAATTAGTGAAAAAGTAAAAAAAAAAAACATGTAATGTATGACACATGCTCTTTTTTACAAATCCCTGATAAACTGTTGATGTCTCTGAGTGTGTGTTTGTGATGATGTGTTTCAGGATGGAGGAGCTTTGTTGTGTGCAATAGATGAAGCTCCCGACCACAACATTTCAATATGGGACTGGCAGAGAGGGGACAGAGGTCAGAAGATCACTGAAACCAAGGTAAACTCTCTACTTCCTTCTTAATGAACATGACAGATATTTTTTAATTTTTCATTGAGAATTTTCCTCATCATTGAGGGTTTTCTCCAACCAATCTTAATAATTAAAATGAGCTTTAAAAAGTACATATGTTACACCAACTACTATATGTTACACCAACTACTATTTGCAGGTGACCAAGTGGTGATTACTCAGGACACGGAAAATTCATCATACATGAGAAGGAAATTAATTGAGGAATACAAGAAATAGGGATTAAATATAAATATTAAGAAAACTGAATATCTCACGACTGAACTAGAGAATGAAGAGAAATTACAATGTGAAAATGTGGAAATTAAAAAAGTTGAAACATTCAAATATTTAGGATCAATTTTAGAATCAGATGTGAAAAGTTATCATGAAAGTGAGAAAATAATTAGTGAAGGAAGAAACGTGATTGGAATGTTAAATGCAGTGATATGAAGTAAAAATATTGTACGTAACACCAAGACATTGATATTTAAATTATTAGTACAAAGTGTTGTGTTGTATGGTGCAGAGACCTGGACTTTAGGTAGACAGCAAGCAGAAAAATTATTGATGGATTTTTGGCGAAGTGCATCAAGAAAATAAAGAAAGGAGAAAATTCGGAACTAGAAAATTACAGAAATAATGAATGTTAAACATAATATTATAGAAGTAATAGAAGAACGAAGATTGAAATGGTATGGACATCTGAAGAGGATGGAGAATAACAGAATCCCAAGAATGATGCTGGATTAGAACGCTGAAGGCAGGAGGAGGAGGGGGAAACCCAGGGAACAGTGGATGAATGAAGTGAGAAAAAACATGATCACCGGACACTCAAAGAAGAAGATGCTGTGGGTAGAAATTTGTGGCAGAGCAAAATACATAATAAAAAAAGAAAGAAACATAAATGTCTAAGGTATCAGTTTGTAATATACATAATATTTAATTTTAGGAAGTGATATTTTGAGGTTATTTTAATTATATTATTTTTGGTCTGATCATCTTACCTCAATATTAATGTTGATTTGAAAAAAAAAAATTACATTCAATGGGAGTTTCTATAGACAAAAATCAGGGCTCTCAATGGGAAACCCATTATCACCTTTGCTGGCAAATTTATTTATGAGCGATTTTGAATGTAAAATCACTAAAGCACATCCCACAATGTTTAAATTTTGGAGTAGATATGTTGATGATATAATTTGTATTGTTAAAGAAAAACATGTAGAAGATTCCCTAAAACTATTAAATTTACAGAGTACAAACATTAAATTCACCAAAGAAATAGAAGACAATAAACAAATACCTTTTTTGGATCTTAAATTGGTCAGAAACGAAGAAAAAAGAAAAATTGAATTTGGGATTCATAGGAAAGAAACTCATACGGAAAATTTTATTAAATCAACAGGGTTCAATCCAATTGGACATAAATTAGCAGCCTTCAATACTTTAACTCATAGATTGGTAAACTTACCCTTAAACGAAGAAGATTTCAAACATGAGAAAAAAACACATAATCAAAGTAGCAAGAGAAAACGGGTTTGATGAAAAAATGGTACATAAAAGGATAGAAAAGTATAAAAAACAAAAAATGATAAACAGAAGTACTCTTGAAAAAGAATTTCTACCTCATATCACTGAATTTAACATTCCAATTGCTTTTCTTCCTTCACTAAATCTTTTCTCAATTACACTATATCTTTTCTCATCTGATTCTAAAAATGGTCCTAAATATTTGAATTTTTCAACTTTCTTAATTTCCACATTTTCACATTGTAGTATTTTCAGATGGGGGCACGCCGTAGCGTAGTGGTTAAGGCACTGAGCTACAAGCCGGAGGATCGAGGGTTCAAGTCCCGCTGGGGTCAGAATTTTTAAACTGACCCAAACCTTCTGGCGGCACTATGGCCCTGGGGTCGACTCAGCCTCTAACGGAAATGAGTACCAGACGCCTGTTCTGGGGGTAAAGGCGGCCGTCATGCAGGGCTGACAACCCGGCTGACATAAAGTGCCGATTGTCTAGAAAAAGTGGGAGCCCTAACCTCCTACTACCCCAAGGACCTCCGGGTCTGTTGTGGGATCACTTTACTTTTACTTTTTAGTATTTTCAGATATTCATATAACATTTATATTACTCTACTTCCTTCAGCTGTTCATGTACTTAGTTAATGACATATTGTGTTTCAGTGTTCGGCAGACACAGTGGTAGCTGCAGAGTTCCATCCGATGGACCGCCAGTGCATTGTGACGTGTGGCAAGTCCCACATCAGTTTCTGGACACTGGACGCTGGAGGCACTCTGTACAAACGGATGGGGATCTTTGAGAACAGAGACAAGCCCAAGTATGTGACCTGCTTGGCGTTCACCCAGTCCGGAGACGTAGTGTCAGGCGACTCCAATGGCAACATCATCGTCTGGGGCAGAGGTGATGTATTTATTTTGAAAGTCAGTAAATTTAGTTATCTAGTATAATGTGAATTAGTATTATTGAGTGCTAGCGAGGAGATACTAAAGGCCAACACGCACACTCTATTGAGTAACATTAAGAAATTGGGACTGGAAGTAAACATCAATAAAACTAAATATATAGTCACACATAGAAATACATTATATAATGGAAATGGTCAGCTAATGAGAAATCAGGGAAATTTTGAGGAAGTGGTCAAATTCAAATACCTAGGTACAATAATCACAAATAGGAATGAGATGCACAAAGAAATTAAATATAGGTTCAATTCTGGAAATGCATGCATTAGAGAGACTCTTGACGTCCCAACTCCTTTCAAAAAATGTTAAACTGAAAACATATAAAACTGTTATTCTACCAGTTATATTATATGGATGTGAAACATGGACTCTTACTTTAAGGGAGGAAAGGAGTTTATGAGTATTTAAGAGTAAAGTTCTTAGGAAAATTTTTGGACCAAAGAGAGATGAACAGACAGGTGAATGGAGAAGACTACATAACAGTGAACTACGTGGTCTTTATAGGAAACCAGATATAATAAGAACAGTTAAGTCTTGTAGACTGTGATGGGCAGGACATGTGGCATAAATGGGAAATGAATGATGTGCATGGAAGCTTCTGGTTGTAGGAAAACCAGAGGGAAAACACCCAGTTGGTAGACCAATAATGAGGTGGGAAAAATAACATTAACCATGATTTGAGAGAAGTAGATTATACAGGGAATGATTGGAAAACTTTAGCTCAAGATAGGGATGTATGGAGACCTTATGTCCGTGTGGCCATGAACCTACAGGTTCGATAGTGCCAGTTAGTTAGTGTAATGTGAATTTCTAGAGTTGAGCATATGTTTAAAATTACTTTTTTTTAGGAATTAACACAATTTTTGACACTAACTTTCATATTCTTCTTCTTGTTACACACTTTATATTAGCTTGACCTGTATCTGTCTATGTAACGGAATCTTTCAACACGATTTTCACCCACTTAAAAACATTGGATCGAAATTAAACTTTGTATACTTGTAAAGGACAATACAATAATTTCATAATTTTTTTCTAAGATCATCAGGACATCAAAAAAATAAAGACTGGTATAATAGGTTGCGGACCTATCGACTTTTTAGTCCATCATTGTAAGAAATTAATATTATATTCTCTGGTAGCTCAGTTGGTAGAGCGGTAGTGGTATATAATTTCAGTAATCCATAGGTCGCTGATTCAAATCCGGCCCGGAGGATTTTTTTTTAGATGAGTATTACTTTTAGCTCATACTACAATAGTATCGAATTTAAAGATATTTACATTTTTATCTTATTCTGTAAAATATTAATGACAATTTTGTAAACTTACCACATTGTATTTATATTTAATTAATGTTGTAATTTATCCAAAAAATATGAGAAGGATATGATAAACTGTAACTATTCATCTATATTAAAATATTATATTAATTAATTCCCTCAGGGGTCCTCATCTAGGGGATATGTGGATGGCGACCACAAGGTGCCCAAGCTGAGCAAAACATTTCTTCCACTTACTTGTGTTTTGCACTCTTTTAACTTTACTATCTAACCTCTCTTGGTTAACTCTTGTTTTTTTCGACTCCGACGCTATTAGGGCATCCGAGGGCTAGGGAGTCTTTCCTTTCTTCCATTTCTTCTTTCCTTTATTTTCTTTTCTTCTCCAGAAAAGCCTGACCAGAGGCTATAAGATGGCAGCCCCATCACTGGTCTTGCCTTCCTTTGGCCAGCAACCAATCGAAGGGACTATTATTATGCTTTCAAGTCTTATACGAGAATTTCCCGGGGAGGGAAAATTTTCTATAGGATCGTAACAGGCCTTGGCCTAATACTTGGAAGAAAGAAGAAGAAGATATTAATTAATCAATAGAATTGGTGTTTACTTGATGAAAATCCATAACTTATTTAATTAGATAAAAATAATATTATATTAATGTTAGATAATAATAATTTTAAAAAAATATAATTATATTGGTGCCTAGACACTAAAAATATCGCAAGCAATTAAATTTTCATGGGATTCTAGTTTATGACAATCAATTAAACTAAAAAATAAAAAATAAATAATAGTTTAAAAAAAACTAAAACAACACACTTTATTAGAAAACCGAACTAAAAAATGAAAAATAATTTTAATTGCCAACGCACTTGGGATAAAATTAAAGTAGTCGGCAAAAAAATCATCTCCAACACATCTAGAATAAAACTAGAGTTATCTACAAAAAAAAAAATAATTTTACCATCAAAAGCATAGGGTGCTCTATATCAATTAATATATTTGATAATAAGCAGATATTGGTAAAAGTAAAGTCTCTAAGAAGAAAACGTAAAAAGCATAAAAAAGCACCCCACGCTTTAGATGGTAAAATTATTATTTTTTTTGTAGATAACTTTAGTTTTATTCTAGATGTGTTGGAGATGATTTTTTTTTTTGTTGACCACTTTAATTTTATCCCAAGCGCGTTGGAAATTTAAATTATTTTTCATTTTTTAGTTCGGTTTTCTAATAAAGTGTGTTGTTTTAGTTTTTTTAAACTATTATTTATTAAACTAGTTTTGGAAGTTTCTACTTCAGTCCCATCTTCAGTAATTTTGCGAGTGTTGTACTGTCATCTTGATGGGCTATCTCTCGCTCCCTCTCTTGGTAGATTGAAAAACCTCGAAATCAGGTCATTTTCCCTGGGAATTTCAAAGTTAATTAATTTCTCCTTTTATTTTTTTGAATGTAGATTTTTTCTCAAACAGTGAGTTCTTTGGGTTTTTTCTATTTGTTTTAATAATTTAGCCTTTCTTTCGATAAGATTTTTTTCCGACGATGCATGGGCAGCAACTGCAGATTTTTATACTTCCTCTTTCTTGACATTCCTGAGATGCTCTTTCACTCTGGTTTTAAAATTTCTCTTAGTTTTCCCTATATAGACTTTCTCACATTCTCTGCATTTAATCTGACCATTTGACTCATGCCCCAAATTGTAGTCTATGACCAATCAAATTTCAATGAATTTAATATTTAATTTTAGGAAGTTACATTTTGAGGTTATTTTAATTATATTATTTTTGGTCTGAACATCTTACCTCAATATTAATGTTGATTTGTTCTCGGACATGTTTCAAAACAATATTGAGGTAAGATGTCCAGACCAAAAATAATATAATTCAATGAATTTTCTATTACAACCAATGACAGTAGTGTTCCACCTCACTCTTTATCAAATTTTCTTTACCACCTTCTGCTTTTGTGATAAAGAAAGCTCTTCCTTTTTAATATTCTGAACAGGTCAGAGCATTATTTTGCAGTGACGACTCTCCAAGAAATACATTAAATATAGCAAATAATGAACTGATTCCTTTAAACTACATATTTGATAATTATGTTTTTAAATAATGATTCTACTGAGTTGTTTACTAAAAAAATTAATTAATAACCTATAAAGATGGTTATAATATACAGTTTGATGTGTTTCATTTTTTCCCCACTAGGATGCATTCTTACAATATTGCAATCCTATTTGACAATAAATAATGTGATCAAGTTTCAGTGATAAACAAATGAAACATAATCACACACTTCTGATTAGTTTTCAAACATCATCATTTACATTTTATATATATATATATATATTTAAATAACCATGTTTAAATAATGATTTTTGAGTAAACAGCTTAATTTTATTTGTTAAATAGTCCTAACAAATGACACTCTTGATTTCCAAATCGTCTAGATAGATTCACTCATCACTTTGTGACTTGTTAATTTATCAATGATTTGGAAATTACTCATGACATTACTTATGATAAATCCCTGATTTGTTTTCTTCTTCTATTTCCTCATTTTTCTTGGATCTAATTAATCTAATGATCGTTGTCCATGTGCACCGTGGAAAAAATACAGACAAATCTCCTATTCATATTTAAAGAGAAAAATTATACGCTCAGACCGGGACTTGAACCCGGGACCCTTGGTTTTCTAGTCCAAGTGCTCTACCATTTGAGCTACCTGAGCAAGTACCGATCTAAACGCAAATCTTTCTCTATATACGTTGAAATTCCCGCCCCAAATGCTTTGAAGCCTTTGCTTCTATCTTTGCAAATGGCGGCTCCTATATTAAGAAGACATATTTGGGAATTATACATTACATTATAAATGCCAGTACGGCTATTTTCGATGTTTTTATTATTAATTTCATACATCTCAATGATGGATAAATCATATTTAAAGAGAAAAATTATACGCTCAGACCGGGACTTGAACCCGGGACCCTTGGTTTTCTAGTCCAAGTGCTCTACCATTTGAGCTACCTGAGCAAGTACCGATCTAAACGCAAATCTTTCTCTATATACGTTGAAATTCCCGCCCCAAATGCTTTGAAGCCTTTGCTTCTATCTTTGCAAATGGCGGCTCCTATATTAAGAAGACATATTTGGGAATTATACATTACATTATAAATGCCAGTACGGCTATTTTCGATGTTTTTATTATTATTTCATACATCTCAATGATGGATAAATCATATTTAAAGAGAAAAATTATACGCTCAGACCGGGACTTGAACCCGGGACCCTTGGTTTTCTAGTCCAAGTGCTCTACCATTTGAGCTACCTGAGCAAGTACCGATCTAAACGCAAATCTTTCTCTATATACGTTGAAATTCCCGCCCCAAATGCTTTGAAGCCTTTGCTTCTATCTTTGCAAATGGCGGCTCCTATATTAAGAAGACATATTTGGGAATTATACATTACATTATAAATGCCAGTACGGCTATTTTCGATGTTTTTATTATTAATTTCATACATCTCAATGATGGATAAATCATATTTAAAGAGAAAAATTATACGCTCAGACCGGGACTTGAACCCGCAATAGGATTGCAATATTTATCCATCATTGAGATGTATGAAATTAATAATAAAAACATCGAAAATAGCCGTACTGGCATTTATAATGTAATGTATAATTCCCAAATATGTCTTCTTAATATAGGAGCCGCCATTTGCAAAGATAGAAGCAAAGGCTTCAAAGCATTTGGGGCGGGAATTTCAACGTATATAGAGAAAGATTTGCGTTTAGATCGGTACTTGCTCAGGTAGCTCAAATGGTAGAGCACTTGGACTAGAAAACCAAGGGTCCCGGGTTCAAGTCCCGGTCTGAGCGTATAATTTTTCTCTTTAAATATGATTTATCCATCATTGAGATGTATGAAATTAATAATAAAAACATCGAAAATAGCCGTACTGGCATTTATAATGTAATGTATAATTCCCAAATATGTCTTCTTAATATAGGAGCCGCCATTTGCAAAGATAGAAGCAAAGGCTTCAAAGCATTTGGGGCGGGAATTTCAACGTATATAGAGAAAGATTTGCGTTTAGATCGGTACTTGCTCAGGTAGCTCAAATGGTAGAGCACTTGGACTAGAAAACCAAGGGTCCCGGGTTCAAGTCCCGGTCTGAGCGTATAATTTTTCTCTTTAAATATGATTTATCCATCATTGAGATGTATGAAATTAATAATAAAAACATCGAAATCTCCTATTGTTATATCTCTATCATGAAACCAATACTTAAATACAAAACTAGCTTGTATCATGCAAGCTTCTAAGCAGAGTCTGTAGCTGGGCCCAAAATACAGACAAATTTCAACTTTCTTGAAATAGACCACTTGTGCAATATCATTCAACACGAATACTTTGAGTTACAGCTAATCTATCTTTTTAGCATTTCATATAAACAACTGATCATGAAAGGAATAGGAACATGCTCTATAGCACGCAAGTCTCAGGTTCAAGTATATGTTAATACAGCTAAGCAAATCATAACAACAAGACATTGAGATACATTAACTAAAACATTGTATGAAAATAAACAATACAATTAGCTGTCATACTTGAATAATTGTTGAATATAAACACAAAGAACAGGAAAGAATAATGAACAATCATCAATGAAACTTAACAAACGTTTACATATGAAATGCTTACATACTTTTACTATCATACTTGGTGTCTTCATTCATTCCAAATTAATAACGTCCTTCTAACAGCTTCTCTTAAATTGAAAACAGAACAGTCCTCAGCCAGGGATCTTGCCTTGATCCCCAGCGACCTTCCTGGAACCAAGCTTTACTTCGACTGTTCATGTAACTTGCCTTTGCGTCTCGGACATCTGTCTTGGCGCACATCTAACTGCGCCAATGACATAAGGAGGAGAAAGAGGAAGGGATAAGAAAGGAAAGGGAAAGAGCACCGAATATAGTCTTTCATCATCACAGAGGATAAAATATTACGTCATGGCAGTACGTATTTTGTCACCAGGCACACATGAATTTTGAAGCTCCCGAAAAACAATATTTGATCTCGAAACTCATACTAAGTGACAGGTGGATTGCTGATGTTAGCAACTTAATTTAAAACCGTTGGGGTGTAGTAAGGTGAGAAAGACATATTTTGATGAGGTGTAAAATATCCGATTCAGTTTTGTAATAATGATAATTTGCTTGTTACAATTTCTTCCCATTAGAATTATGTGTTACTTTCTTATATGTTTGCAGAATATTACTTAAGTTGCATTTGTATATATGTGCTAGTGTAATGTTGAATTTGTTATGTGACACTTTGTTTGCAGCCTGAATTCAGAATGAGATGTGTTGTTTTTATTATTAATTTAACACTTCACTGGCTTTATAAAGTAATCAAGTTTTTTTGAGTCTAGAGATATCTTACCTCAATTTAAATTGAGGTTTAAATTGAGGTAAGATATCTCTAGGCTCAAAAAACTTGATAAAAAAGAACCCCAAATATTACTTCCTAAAATAAATATTTATAAAGTAATGTTTGAATTCCCAACAAAAATCTTCTTAAAAAAAAAGCCATCATTTGCATGATCGAACAATGGTTCATGGCATTTGGCACTCGGGAATTAACAATGTATAGATTGCATTTAGATTGTAGTGCTCAGGTAGCTCAGTGGATAAAGCATTGGCATAGAAAGCCAAAGATCCTGGGTTCAAACCCCAGCCTGACTGTATATTTTTCTGTGTTTTTTTATTATTCACTAGCGTACCTGGCAGACGTTGTCCTGCCCGAACGTTCAATTCTCATGTCATGGGCAGACGATAAAAATATGTTACTTTTTTACCATAAAATTCAGCAATTAGGACATTTTTGTCTTCGTGAACATTAGAATTGTATCCTCCTTTGCAAATAAGTTAAGAACCGTCATATAATAATTATATTAGAGTGAAAAAAAAAAGATAAATTGATGAGAGTGAGTCAAAAAAGTTTTTTTTTCAGCTAGATTTCATTTCCTGACCCACTGTGCATCGGTCCCATACTGGCCGACATTCCATGAGAAAAATTTCTTCCCCCATAGAGACTCGAACCAGCGTAAGTCCCATAGTTCTGCGCAAGACTTCTTGCCTTAACCACTCGGCTACGGCGCAAGACTCTTGGTATCAATGAAAGACAAAAATGGTTATTGTGAGTTATCCGTAAGAGATAAGGGACTCTTGGTATCAATGAAAGACAAAAATGGTTTTTGTGAGTTATCCGTAAGAGATAAACATGTGCTGTCGCAGACTTTTTTGTACAGCTTTTTGAGATGTTCAATTCTGTGTACATTAATTTTATGTATTTCTTATGGTTTAGGAAGCGTAAGCCATTTAAGGGTCCAAAGAGCTACTTTTTTCACGTTTTCCACTACAAAGGGCAATTTTTAAGGGTGTAGGAGTTGAGTATCACAACTCTCTTATAGCCTATGTTCATCCCGGGAATCTCCTGAACATTTTGCAAAAAACCCCATCACAATCGGATCAACGGTATGGCCGCGCATAAAGTACAAACATACAAACAAACAAACATTAATTTTTATTTATAAGATTTCATACATCTCAATGATGGATAAATTATATTTGAAGAGAAAATATATGCTCAGACTGGAGTTTGAACCCAGGATCTTTTGCACTCTAGGTGAATGCTCTACTGAACTATCTGAGAAACTCCAATCTAAATGCAAATCTTTCTCTTATATACGTATTTGCCTAGAGTGCAAAAGGTCCTGGGTTCAACCCCACTCTGAGCATATATTTTTCTCTTCAAATGTAATGAAATGTGAACTGTTGTATTTACAGGAACAAACACAATCAGCAAGTTCTTGCGAGGGCTACACGAGGGCTCTGTGTTCTCAATATGTGTCTTGAAAGAGGGGAGCCTGGTGACTGGAGGGGGTAAAGATGGTCGCATTGTGCAGCTTGATGCTTCATTGAATCCAACTGGTCAAGAGAATCGCGTACCTGATCACTTAGGTATGTTGCTATATTGTTGTGAACCTAGCCATCCCATCTTCTTGTACAGTTTATACTGGGGCCTGTTTGATGTCTGCTTATAAGTAGTGTAGACTGCTAAAACTTGAAACATGTATAAAAATAGTAGTGTAGGATTCATTTTAGGAGTCTTATATAGCAGTGCAACTACAATACTGTTTCATATAATATTAGCACTTGGAGTGGATGGACAATAATAGAATTCCTAAAATATTATTAGATCATATTTCAAGAGAAAAATATACGCTCATATTGGGGTTTGAACCCAGGATCTTTTGCTTTTTATGTGAATTCTCTACCAACTGAGCCACCTGAGAAACTCCAATCTAAACACAATATACACTAATATTTAATTTTAGGAAGTTATATTTTGAGGTTATTTTAATTATATTATTTTTGGTCTGGGCATCTTACCTCAATATTAATGTTGATTTGTTCTTGGACATGTTTCAAAACAATTCTGTTTTATCGTCAGCTTTCCCAGAGTCTTTGCAAATGACAGCTTCTTTCTTAAGAAGACCTTTTATTGGGAATTTTACATTACATTATAAAGCCCATATTCTCAATAAAAGGTCTTCTTAATAAAGAAACCGCCATTTGCATGATCGAAGCAACAGTTTCATAGCATTTGGTGCTCAGGAATTAACAGTGTATATTGCATTTAGATTGGAGTTTCTCAGGTGGCTCAGTTGATAGAGAATTTGCATAGAAACCAAAATATCCTAGGTTCAAACCCCATTATTGGAAGTGTTAAAATAACAGTATTGGAAAATGTTAAATAACATTGATTACTGCTTATGAAAGTGGTGGTGTAAAATTCTCAAACATAGATACTTGTAAATGAAGCCAGCCATTGGCGTTGGTAGTGACACCTACCTGACAGCGGACGAAACAAGAATTATAGATTTGTATATGTGAAAAGAATTGTTAATGTTTGTACCATGTCTAGAATGGTGTAATGGGCTGCACACTCGTACAGACGAGAGGTCCACGGTTCGATTCCTGGTTCAGACATTAATTTTTCTTTTCACAATATCATTATAATCTTAAGAAGTGGGTTACAATTAAGCCAATGCCAGGAGAGAACACCAGAAATGTCGAAATGACAACCTGGAGCATTGAATTAAAAAAAAGTAATTGTTAATAAGTAAGTTGGGTCTGCTGTCATCTTATCTCATATTTCATTGTTTCTTGTAAGACATGTTTCAAAGCATCTTTGCTCCATCTTCAGAGTCTTTACCAACTGAAGATGGAGCAGAGATGCTTTGAAACATGTCTTACAAGAAACTATGAAATATGAGGTAAGATGACGGCAGACCCAACTTATTTATTAAGTAGAATCTCATAATGTTACTTGCTATTGTATTATCATACGAGGGTGGATCAAATATAAACCGAAATTTGTATCTGGAGGCTCTGGTAGCGAACTGCAAAGGTTGCAGTTTGGAGGGGAAGTTGGTGGGGGTGGGGGGTGTCTGGAGTAGGGATCTTGATGTGTCACACTCCGAAGAGCGGCCACTTGTTTCAGTACGCCATGAGCGAGCAAGAGGTACACACGTCTGTTGCGCAATGCATTATTATTAAGTTTTTGGCGAAAGAAGGCACTAAACCTTCTGAAATTTTGAGTAGGCTCCATGCGCAGGTCAGGGAAGCAACTCTTTCGAAGATGCGGGTGTATGATTGGCGCAAAAAAATTTTAGCGGGCTGGGATTCAGTGGAAAATGAGCCCCACCAAAGACGGCAACGAACAAGCATCACTGCAGACAACATTCGTGCTGTACGGGACCTTATTGAGGAGGATCGGTGCATAACAATTTCTGAAATTGCTTCACAAGTTGGAATAAGCTTCGGAAGTGTTCAAGCCATCATCAGTGATGAACTCAAATTCCGAAAATCTGCCAGAAACTGATCCGAAATGTGATTGTGCTGCATGACAATGCAAGGCCACACACTGCTCGGTTGACACAAGAAAAACTGACGAAAATGCATTGGACACCTCTGGAACATCCTCCTTACAGTCCAGATTTGTCACCCTGTGATTACCATTTGTTTGGGCCACTAAAAAAATACCTGGGAAGTAGGCGGTTTGGTGACAATGCAGCAGTAGAGGAGTTTGTGCGCAACTGGCTGACTACACGTCATCCCTCATTCTTCAAGGACGGCATCAAAAAGTTGCCAACTCGATGGCAAAAGTGTGTTGGGAGACTATGTAGAAAAATGAGGGGGTGGTTTTGTATTTATTTGTTAATTCAATAAAATTGTAAACAATAATTCCGGTTTATATTTGATTCACCCTCGTATGAGGTAAGATGATGGCAGACCCAACTTATTTATTAAGTAGAACCTCATAATGTTACTTGCTATTGTATTATCATATACTCTTTACATGAAGTCACACAGCTAACCCCTAACAGCAGTGTAGTTTTGTGTTTATGAAACAGTATTTACCAGACTGCTAACAAGTAGAACTTTTATGAAATAGATCTCTGGTTTGGTTAATTATTTTACAAATAATCATGTTACTGTTGTAGCTAATTTATGAAGTCAAGCATTTAGAACTTTATGGGGCAGCTAGAGGATATTTGGTTAAGGCAATATACTACAAGTCCAAATGGGGGCCAGGAATTTTGAACTTGTGTAAATCCTCTTGTGGCACCATGGCCCTGGGGTTAAATCAACCTCATATGGAAATGAGTTCCAGATATTTGTTCTGGGGGTAAAGACGGTCATCATACAGGGCTGACATCTCATGATGATTGTTTATGACCTCCTACTCTGTAGTCAGATCCCTTTACTTACTTGTAAAATGGAACATTTTAGTACAATACAAGTTAACATGGGTTTTAATAAAATTGGTTAAAAATAAGTTGAACCATTATAGGAAATATCACCATTATAGGAATTAATTTAAAATAAAATTCTTGACACATCACCTCATATCCTGTCTTCTAATTAAACTGGTTTGATAACTTTAGTGGTTACATCTTCAGTGGTTATACGGAGAGTTGTTTGTGATCTCTTATAACGATTTGCCAAGTAGATTGTGACGTTGGAGTGTGAGTCATCAAGACAGGAGTGTGCGAGGTGATCAAACCAGTCAGTGTGCTGCTTCTGTTACACTCGCACGCGTGTTGCTCTCATAATGCCTAATCAGATAGACCCGTTTTGGGAAGGGTACATTACTGCCCTTTCCAACGCTAATTATAGTTATTCCGAGATTATTAAGGCTTGCAATAATGTAATTTTATGGTGTCAAAGTGTGGTATTAACTCAGTGCTTAATAAAAAGGGATTAATTGCAAAAGGAAAAAAAAAACAGGCAAATCCACGACCTGCTACTACCCACACCCCAGATGTAATCAGAAAGGTCAAGATCCTTATCTCTGGTGGTAACCCTGCCACACAAAGGGTGATTGCGAACAGATTGGGAATATCCCTTAAAACTGTAAACACCATAATAAACAAAGATTTAAACATGGAGAAGCGCAACTAAAGCATTGTTGCCATGTCACATTGCCGAATGCTGCACCAACAGCAGGAAACTATGGAAAGCACCTGGCAGGAGAAAAATGGAAATTTTTGGTCACACTTGATGAAGCATATGTTTGTCTAGGAGACTGCAACAAACCCCAGGCAATTTACTATAGAGAAAGGGGTGAAAAAAATTTGAAAAGTGGTATGCCGAATGCAGAGAAAGTTTCTCCAATGGATTTATGGTCATCGCGGGATATTGCTACAATGGAAAACTGACCATTCGTAGAGTAGCTAAAAAGGCCAAAATCAACTCCCAGTACTACCAGGAAGAAGTTCTCTCCCCAATTTACCGGACTGAAATCCCAGCTCTCTATGGTACAGACAAAAACCAAGTCTGGGTGCACCAGAAACAATCCTCCGTATGACTGATGTTCTGTCGTCCAGGAGCACTGCTTCTTACTCCATCTGTTGGTGGACTGATGAATCTCCCAATCAAATCAACTTCTCTGGAAATTTCAGAATTCATTAATTTTTTTGAATATCGATTTTTTTCAAACAGTGAGCTCCTTAGGTTTTTCTATTTGTTTTGTTAAACTAGCCTATCTTTCAGTTTGATGCTTTTTTGACCAAGCATGAGCAGCTATGGTTGATTTTTCCAATTCCCCATTTTTTGATGTTCAAAAACATCAAATTGAAAGAACAACTAGTTTAATAAAACAAATACAAAAAAACTAAGGAGCCCACTGTTTGGGGGGAAAAAATCCATGTTAAAAAAAAAATGAATTTTGAAATTCCTAGGGAAGTTGATTTGATTGGAAGGTTCTTGAGTCCACCAACAGATGTAATTAGAAGCAGTGCTCCTGGACGACAGAACATTGATTGTGTAACTATTGAAGATGTAACCACCAAGGTTATGAAACAGGTCTAATTAGAAGACAGGATATGAGGTGAAGTGAAAAGAATTTCAGGTTATTCTTTACAACATGTGACACGACTTTTTTAATTCCTTCATAAACTCCTGTCAAATTTTATTCTTAGGTTATTATGAGTTAGTTATTTGACTCACTTCGCATTTTTTTTTTTTGTATTCTGCAGACTATAGTTTTGCCGCATCTATGCGACATTATCGATACATTCTAACTGTTGTATTTGCAGTTGTTGTCCTGTAGGTTGATTTCTGCTCCCTCTGTTGGCTGACCGATGAACTTCCAAATAATTTTTTTTTTTTCCTTTTTCTGGGAATTTCAAAATTCATTTAAAATAAACCTCATAGTGTTATTTCCTACATATTAAATAAATTTATTCTTAGGGTTTCATTTTTCAAATTATTTCCCACCATTTAAAATGATTTTTACATTTTTCTAACGTTTATTTCAATATATTTTTCTATGATATTTAACTACATATGTGGTATCAAGACATGGCAGCTATATTAATTTTAACAAATATTCTATGCAACAACAAAGACATGCTCCAGTGCAGCCAACATAGAGTATGTACTAATTATCTTTACACATATACTTGAAAATTTCAGAACTTACTATTTATTTTTGGGCGTTGTATTCTTTCGCAGGTTAGAGTGCTTATGTTGCATAAGGTTAGCTTTTAGGTTAGTCTTCCTCAGGTTAGAGTACTTAAATTGTATTAGGTTAGTCTTTAGGTTTGTTAAATATCGTGTATATGTTGGCTGCATCCCCTGATTCCATAGTGTAAACCGCTTAGCGTTTGTTGGGGTATGCGCATGAAGTATGATTGGAACTTGATAAATTTTTCGTGTCACATGTTGTAAAGTATTTCCGAATTTTATTTTAAATTTTATAATTTAAAGTTGAATAATTAAAAAAAGATAGTGAGGAGCATATATAAATGTACCACCTTTTGAGATAAATAACAATTTGTTTAATTTCAGGAGCTGTGAGGGTTGTGGCAGAGGGCAGAGGGTCACAGCTGCTTGTTGGAACAACAAGGAACTGTATTCTGATTGGCAGTTTAGATCTGGGATTCAGTCCAGTAGTACTTGGTCACACTGATGAATTGTGGGGACTCGCTGTTCATCCCAACCTGCCACAATTTCTCTCGGCCGGCCATGATCGTCTGGTGTCTCTCTGGGACTCGATGAGCCATTCTGTTATTTGGACCAAGGATATTGGGGTAATTACATTACATTCCCATGTTATTGTCCAGACATTATATCATGCACTTAGAAGGTAAAGATATTAAGTCCAAAAAGTTATTTTTTGAGTTAAATATGAATTTATTTAACTTTCACAAGGAAAGAACACTATGAGGTTTAATTTAAGAATTAAATTAATGTTTTTTTTACCTCACCTCATATCCTTTTTCTTCTATACTGCAGTTTCGGAGCTTATCCCCATCTTCAGTAGCCTCTGGTCGACTGGTGTTATGTCGTTTCTTGGCGGTTTGCTTCTTACTTCTATCGGTGGACCAATGAACCTCTGGATCAGGTCAAAATTTGCGGGAGTTTCGAAATTCATGAGTTTATCTTTCTTGTTTTTTGATGAACAAAAAGAACTCACAGTCTGGGAAAAAATCGACATTCAAAAAACAAGAAAGATAAACTCATGAATTTCGAAACTCCTGCAAATCTTGATCTGATCCAGAGGTTCATTGGTCCACCGATAGAAGTAAGAAAAAAACCGCCAAGAAACGACAACACCGGTCGACCAGAGGCTACTGAAGATGGAGATAAGCTCTGAAACTGCAGTATAGAAGAAAAAGGATATGAGGTGAGGTAATAAAAACATTAATTTAATTCTTAAATATGAATTATTATGAAAAAATCAGGATTAAGAATTTTCTTCTTCTTCTTCTTCATCATCATCCAAGGATTAAGCCGTTAGCTCCTTCTGGTTTCATGAAAGCTAGAATTGTTAGAATTGTTCAGACCATCTTCTGTGTGGGCATCCAACATTTCTTCTTCCGTATGGTTTAAAATTCAGCAATAATTTTGTAAATCTGTCTTCTGGCATTTTATCAACATGTTCTTTCCAGTCGTTCCTATAATTAACTATTTTAAGAATTTATGATAAAAATTTGTACACTGAATTTTGAAAATACAATATAGGAAGTAACCTTATGAGGTTTTACTTAATAATTAAATTTGGTCTGATTATTCTTATCTCATACGGTTATGTTAGACATGTTCAAGGCATGTTTGCCCTACTTTCAATTGGTACAGACTGGGAAAAATGTACATATAGAAGAAAAAGGAGAGAGTTATGAATTTTTATATTCCCGGGGATAGGAACCTAATTAGAAACTTCTTTGGATCACAGAAAAAGGGAACAGGACCAACAACTTGGGAAAAATCAGTCTGTACCAACTGAAGATGGGGCAAACATGCTTTGAAACATATGTCAAGCAGAAACAATGATGTGAGGTAAGAATAAACAGACCAAATTTAATTATTATTCATTGAAGTTCATTGATAAATAATTTTTTGAAGAGGAAAAAAATTTATTTTTTAGGAATTAACACTATTAGCTATAATTTATTTAACAAAACTTGTATCACCTCACCTCATATTCTTCTTTTTCTTAGACCAGTTTCAGGATCTAATTAGGTTCCATTCTCAGTACTTTCAGATTCCTGCTCCCTCTGTTGGTAGACTGATGAACCTCCAAGTCAAATCACCTTCCCCGGAAATTTCAATATTCATTAATTTTTCCTTCTATTTTTCTGAATGTAAATTTTTTTCTCAAACTGTGAGATCTTTGTTTTTGTATTGTTTTATTAATTAAACCTTTCATAGAAAAATCTGCAGTAGCCGCCTACATATGGTCAGAAAAACATCAAATCGAAAGAAAGGCTAAATTAATAAAACAAATTGAGAAACCTAAAGAGCTCATGGTTTGGAATAAAATCTACATAAAAAACGAGAAGGAGAAATTAATGAATTTTGACCCGGAGAAAGTGATTTGATTTGGAGATTCATCAATCTACCAACAGAGGGAGCAGGAGATGATTCTTCAAGATGACTTTAACAATGGAAAGTACTGAGAATGGAACCTAATTAGGTCCTGAAACAGGTCTAAGAAGAAGAAGAATATGAGATGAGGTTATACTATTTTTCTTAAATAAAGAGAAAAAGTTTTTTTTATATTTAATTAATGTTGGGAAGTAAACATTATGAGGTATAATCATTAAAATTCATCGGAGAACATATTGTTTAAACAACTCACTTCATAGGAGGTGAGTTGTTTAAACAATATGTTCTCCGATGAATTTTAAAGTTCTTTTTGTTTATTTTTTTTATGAATGAGTTGGAGAAAATGTTTTTAATATCTCACCTCATAAAGTTGCACGTTTTTCGTGATATGGTTCAAAAGTATATTTTATTTCTACCTTCAGTCAAACTCCAACTCAGAAAAAGTTTTGCTTGAACCTGGATTTGAATCCAAGTACTACAGATTTGCTATTAATGCTGTTACAGGAAGCCATCCAGTCAGCGACATTTTCTCTAGATGGTGGTGTAATTATTCTCGGCTGTGCATCAGGACACTGGATGGTGATGAACTCGGAGACCAGAGAAGTGTACTCTGTGCACACAGACGGATCAGAACCCATACAGGTCAGCTCTATACAAGATTTAGTGCAACATTTTTAACTCAATCTTTGCCTCTATGGCCTCTCCTTTGTTAGAGGAGTTTCTAAACCAAGTTAATTTATTTACTTTTTTTTATATTTTAATTCATATAACAAACTCGGCTAATTTTATAATACTACGCTTTTAGACTATTATACTTTAATATATTTGAAGAGAAAAATTATTCGCTCAGACTGGGGTTTGAACCCAGGACCAACGCTCGTAGCACTGAGCTACCTGAGAACTCCAATTGGAACTCAGATTTTTCTCTTATACTTTTTGTTAATTCCCAATCACCGAATGCTACGAGCGTTTGCGCAATCACACAAATGGCAGCTTCTTGTTTAAGAAGACATTTATAATTTTTCCTTCAGTGAGAAGTATTAAATTAATAATAAAACATCATATCTTAATATAATGAAAATTTCTGGTTAGAGTTATAGGAATATTAAAGTTAAGAATATATAAATGAAATATATACGCTGAGTTGTCGAATATATATTTTATTTTATTACCAATATGACATAAATTTTATACCAGTATCTATTTTTTCTGGAGGTTTAAAGAACTCTGGTAATTTCGTGATAGTATTAAAGTAAATTTGTGACAAACTTTTTAATCACTCTCCATGTTACATGCAATGCATTTGAAATCCCACTTATAAACATTCAACCCTTGACACTTTACATGGAACCGCAGATCACGTTTTCGACATTGCATCCATTCACCTTTAATGTCGAAGAATATCTACCCAAGTGTTCTTCAAACATGGACAAGTATTGAATCTAACAACTGCTAACATGAATGAAAACTCTTCCTCTACAAGTTAACATAAAATATACCCAAGGGAAGCTGCTGGAACTTGTTTCATCTCAGTTGAAGCATGGCCTCGGATGTGCAGAAGACGAGTTTCATCTCAGTTGAAGCATGGCCTCGGATGTGCAGAAGACGAGTTTCTTTCTCTTGACTGCAGGTAGTCATCTCAGTTGAAGCATGGCCTCGGATGTGCAGAAGACGAGTTTCTTTCCCTTGACTGCAGGTAGTCATCTCAGTTGAAGCATGGCCTCGGATGTGCAGAAGACGAGTTTCTTTCCCTTGACTGCAGGTAGTCATCTCAGTTGAAGCATGGCCTCGGATGTGCAGAAGACGAGTTTCTTTCCCTTGACTGCGGGTAGTCATCTCAGTTGAAGCATGGCCTCGGATGTGCAGAAGACGAGTTTCTTTCCCTTGACTGCAGGTAGTCATCTCAGTTGAAGCATGGCCTTGGATGTGCAGAAGACGAGTTTCTTTCCCTTGACTGCAGGTAGTCATCTCAGTTGAAAGCATGGCCTCGGATGTGCAGAAGACGAGTTTCTTTCCCTTGACTGCAGGTAGTCATCTCAGTTGAAGCATGGCCTCGGATGTGCAGAAGACGAGTTTCTTCCTTGACTGCAGGTAGTCATCTCAGTTGAAGCATGGCCTCGGATGTGCAGAAGACGAGTTTCTTTCTCTTGACTGCAGGTAGTCATCTCAGTTGAAGCATGGCCTCGGATGTGCAGAAGACGAGTTTCTTTCCCTTGACTGCAGGTAGTCATCTCAGTTGAAGCATGGCCTCGGATGTGCAGAAGACGAGTTTTTTCCCTTGACTGCAGGTAGTCATCTCAGTTGAAGCATGGCCTCGGATGTGCAGAAGACGAGTTTCTTTCCCTTGACTGCAGGTAGTCATCTCAATTGAAGCATGGCCTCGGATGTGCAGAAGACGAGTTTCTTTCCCTTGACTGCAGGTAGTCATCTCAGTTGAAGCATGGCCTCGGATGTGTAGAAGAGACGAGTTTCTTTCCCTTCACTGCAGGTAGTCATCTCAGTTGAAGCATGGCCTCGGATGTGCAGAAGACGAGTTTCTTTCCCTTGACTGCAGGTAGTCATCTCAGTTGAAGCAGGCCTCGGATGTGCAGAAGACGAGTTTCTTTCCCTTGACTGCAGGTAGTCATCTCAGTTGAAGCATGGCCTCGGATGTGCAGAAGACGAGTTTCTTTCCCTTGACTGCAGGTAGTCATCTCAGTTGAAGCATGGCCTCGGATGTGCAGAAGACGAGTTTCTTTCCCTTGACTGCAGGTAGTCATCTCAGTTGAAGCATGGCCTCGGATGTGCAGAAGACGAGTTTCTTTCCCTTGACTGCAGGTAGTCATCTCAGTTGAAGCATGGCCTCGGATGTGCAGAAGACGAGTTTCTTTCCCTTGACTGCAGGTAGTCATCTCAGTTGAAGCATGGCCTCGGATGTGCAGAAGACGAGTTTCTTTCCCTTGACTGCAGGTAGTCATCTCAGTTGAAGCATGGCCTCGGATGTGCAGAAGACGAGTTTCTTTCCCTTGACTGCAGGTAGTCATCTCAGTTGAAGCATGGCCTCGGATGTGCAGAAGACGAGTTTCTTTCCCTTGACTGCGGGTAGTCATCTCAGTTGAAGCATGGCCTCGGATGTGCAGAAGACGAGTTTCTTTCCCTTGACTGCAGGTAGTCATCTCAGTTGAAGCATGGCCTCGGATGTGCAGAAGACGAGTTTCTTTCTCTTGACTGCAGGTAGTCATCTCAGTTGAAGCATGGCCTCGGATGTGCAGAAGACGAGTTTCTTTCTCTTGACTGCAGGTAGTCATCTCAGTTGAAGCATGGCCTCGGATGTGCAGAAGACGAGTTTCTTTCCCTTGACTGCAGGTAGTCATCTCAGTTGAAGCATGGCCTCGGATGTGCAGAAGACGAGTTTCTTTCCCTGGACTGCAGGTAGTCATCTCAGTTGAAGCATGGCCTCGGATGTGCAGAAGACGAGTTTCTTTCCCTTGACTGCAGGTAGTCATCTCAGTTGAAGCATGGCCTCGGATGTGCAGAAGACGAGTTTCTTTCCCTTGACTGCAGGTAGTCATCTCAGTTGAAGCATGGCCTCGGATGTGCAGAAGACGAGTTTCTTTCCCTTGACTGCAGGTAGTCATCTCAGTTGAAGCATGGCCTCGGATGTGCAGAAGACGAGTTTCTTTCCCTTGACTGCGGGTAGTCATCTCAGTTGAAGCATGGCCTCGGATGTGCAGAAGACGAGTTTCTTTCCTTGACTGCAGGTAGTCATCTCAGTTGAAGCATGGCCTCGGATGTGCAGAAGACGAGTTTCTTTCTCTTGACTGCAGGTAGTCATCTCAGTTGAAGCATGGCCTCGGATGTGCAGAAGACGAGTTTCTTCTCTTGACTGCAGGTAGTCATCTCAGTTGAAGCATGGCCTCGGATGTGCAGAAGACGAGTTTCTTTCTCTTGACTGCAGGTAGTCATCTCAGTTGAAGCATGGCCTCGGATGTGCAGAAGACGAGTTTCTTTCCCTTGACTGCAGGTAGTCATCTCAGTTGAAGCATGGCCTCGGATGTGCAGAAGACGAGTTTCTTTCCCTTGACTGCAGGTAGTCATCTCAGTTGAAGCATGGCCTCGGATGTGCAGAAGACGAGTTTCTTTCCCTTGACTGCAGGTAGTCATCTCAGTTGAAGCATGGCCTCGGATGTGCAGAAGACGAGTTTCTTTCCCTTGACTGCAGGTAGTCATCTCAGTTGAAGCATGGCCTCGGATGTGCAGAAGACGAGTTTCTTTCCCTTGACTGCAGGTAGTCATCTCAGTTGAAGCATGGCCTCGGATGTGCAGAAGACGAGTTTCTTTCCCTTGACTGCAGGTAGTCATCTCAGTTGAAGCATGGCCTCGGATGTGCAGAAGACGAGTTTCTTTCCCTTGACTGCAGGTAGTCATCTCAGTTGAAGCATGGCCTCGGATGTGCAGAAGACGAGTTTCTTTCTCTTGACTGCAGGTAGTCATCTCAGTTGAAGCATGGCCTCGGATGTGCAGAAGACGAGTTTCTTTCCCTTGACTGCAGGTAGTCATCTCAGTTGAAGCATGGCCTCGGATGTGCAGAAGACGAGTTTCTTTCCCTTGACTGCAGGTAGTCATCTCAGTTGAAGCATGGCCTCGGATGTGCAGAAGACGAGTTTCTTTCCCTTGACTGCAGGTAGTCATCTCAGTTGAAGCATGGCCTCGGATGTGCAGAAGACGAGTTTCTTTCCCTTGACTGCAGGTAGTCATCTCAGTTGAAGCATGGCCTCGGATGTGCAGAAGACGAGTTTCTTTCTCTTGACTGCAGGTAGTCATCTCAGTTGAAGCATGGCCTCGGATGTGCAGAAGACGAGTTTCTTTCCCTTGACTGCAGGTAGTCATCTCAGTTGAAGCATGGCCTCGGATGTGCAGAAGACGAGTTTCTTTCCCTTGACTGCAGGTAGTCATCTCAGTTGAAGCATGGCCTCGGATGTGCAGAAGACGAGTTTCTTTCCCTTGACTGCAGGTAGTCATCTCAGTTGAAGCATGGCCTCGGATGTGCAGAAGACGAGTTTCTTTCCCTTGACTGCAGGTAGTCATCTCAGTTGAAGCATGGCCTCGGATGTGCAGAAGACGAGTTTCTTTCCCTTGACTGCAGGTAGTCATCTCAGTTGAAGCATGGCCTCGGATGTGTAGAAGACGAGTTTCTTTCCCTTCACTGCAGGTAGTCATCTCAGTTGAAGCATGGCCTCGGATGTGCAGAAGACGAGTTTCTTTCCCTTGACTGCAGGTAGTCATCTCAGTTGAAGCATGGCCTCGGATGTGCAGAAGACGAGTTTCTTTCCCTTGACTGCAGGTAGTCATCTCAGTTGAAGCATGGCCTCGGATGTGCAGAAGACGAGTTTCTTTCCCTTGACTGCAGGTAGTCATCTCAGTTGAAGCATGGCCTCGGATGTGCAGAAGACGAGTTTCTTTCCCTTGACTGCAGGTAGTCATCTCAGTTGAAGCATGGCCTCGGATGTGCAGAAGACGAGTTTCTTTCCCTTGACTGCAGGTAGTCATCTCAGTTGAAGCATGGCCTCGGATGTGCAGAAGACGAGTTTCTTTCCCTTGACTGCAGGTAGTCATCTCAGTTGAAGCATGGCCTCGGATGTGCAGAAGACGAGTTTCTTTCCCTTGACTGCAGGTAGTCATCTCAGTTGAAGCATGGCCTCGGATGTGCAGAAGACGAGTTTCTTTCCCTTGACTGCAGGTAGTCATCTCAGTTGAAGCATGGCTCGGATGTGCAGAAGACGAGTTCTTTCCCTTGACTGCGGGTAGTCATCTCAGTTGAAGCATGGCCTCGGATGTGCAGAAGACGAGTTTCTTTCCCTTGACTGCAGGTAGTCATCTCAGTTGAAGCATGGCCTCGGATGTGCAGAAGACGAGTTTCTTTCTCTTGACTGCAGGTAGTCATCTCAGTTGAAGCATGGCCTCGGATGTGCAGAAGACGAGTTTCTTTCCCTTGACTGCAGGTAGTCATCTCAGTTGAAGCATGGCCTCGGATGTGCAGAAGACGAGTTTCTTTCCCTTGACTGCAGGTAGTCATCTCAGTTGAAGCATGGCCTCGGATGTGCAGAAGACGAGTTTCTTTCCCTTGACTGCAGGTAGTCATCTCAGTTGAAGCATGGCCTCGGATGTGCAGAAGACGAGTTTCTTTCCCTTGACTGCAGGTAGTCATCTCAGTTGAAGCATGGCCTCGGATGTGCAGAAGACGAGTTTCTTTCCCTTGACTGCAGGTAGTCATCTCAGTTGAAGCATGGCCTCGGATGTGCAGAAGACGAGTTTCTTTCCCTTGACTGCGGGTAGTCATCTCAGTTGAAGCATGGCCTCGGATGTGCAGAAGACGAGTTTCTTTCCCTTGACTGCAGGTAGTCATCTCAGTTGAAGCATGGCCTCGGATGTGCAGAAGACGAGTTTCTTTCTCTTGACTGCAGGTAGTCATCTCAGTTGAAGCATGGCCTCGGATGTGCAGAAGACGAGTTTCTTTCTCTTGACTGCAGGTAGTCATCTCAGTTGAAGCATGGCCTCGGATGTGCAGAAGACGAGTTTCTTTCCCTTGACTGCAGGTAGTCATCTCAGTTGAAGCATGGCCTCGGATGTGCAGAAGACGAGTTCTTTCCCTGACTGCAGGTAGTCATCTCAGTTGAAGCATGGCCTCGGATGTGCAGAAGACGAGTTTCTTTCCCTTGACTGCAGGTAGTCATCTCAGTTGAAGCATGGCCTCGGATGTGCAGAAGACGAGTTTCTTTCCCTTGACTGCAGGTAGTCATCTCAGTTGAAGCATGGCCTCGGATGTGCAGAAGACGAGTTTCTTTCCCTTGACTGCAGGTAGTCATCTCAGTTGAAGCATGGCCTCGGATGTGCAGAAGACGAGTTTCTTTCCCTTGACTGCAGGTAGTCTAACAGTACAGGTATTTACATTCAATCCCAATATAGTGTACTGTCAATTTAAAAGAAATTAATTATCGTCACCTTACTTCTAACACCTCGTAAGTCTAATTTAACAAATTTTTCAAGAGAGCATAAAAATATTTTTGACATTGCTTATTATTTTGTAATTATGTTAAGAAATAAGAACAAGAGGACATGGAGTGGATGAAAATGTGTATAAAAAAGTCTTATTTTGAATTTAAACATTCAAAATAGGACATTAAAACATAGTTACAAAATAATAAGCAATGTTAAAAAATGTTTTTATGCTTTTCTGAAAATTTTGTTAAATTAGACTTAGGCGGTTTTAGAAATAAGGTGACATACTGCGGTGTTTAGTGGAAGATTTCTCATATCTACAAGATTGTATAACCGTCCAATCCCTATCTCTCCTCTCTAAACTAGTACACACATCATTTCCTAATTATATATCACACCGCTTCTTTGGACTCTGTGATATACATAAATTAGGCACACGATCCCCTGTCTTCATCACACTACATAACTAACTCACTGGTTCTATCGAATCCTTGGGTTCATGGTTGCGCGGAAATAAGCTTTCCATACATCCCTATCCTGAGCTAATGTTTCCCAATCATCCCCTGTATAATCTAATTCCTCAAAACATGGATAATGTTATTCTCCCACCTCATTCTTGGTCTACCAACTTGGCATTTTCCCCTCTGTTTTCCTACAAGAAGCTTCCATGCCCATCTTTCATTCCCTATTTGTGCCACATGTCCTGCCCATCATAGTCTATGAGACTTAACTGTTCTCATTATATCTGGCTTCCTATAAAGATCATGTAGTTCACTGTTATGTAGTCTTCACAATTCACCTGTCTGTTCATCTCTCTTTGGCCCAAAAATGTTCTCTCTTCTTCTTCCTTTCATGTGATAGACCTAGTGGCCTGTTACGGTCTCAATCCAACGTTTGAAGGGTCTGCCCAAAGATCTCTTGCCTGGTGGCTGGTAATTGAAGATTTGACGTGGTATTCTTGTTCTGCCCATTCTTCTTACATGAGATTTCCAGTTGTTTTTGTATTTTTGCACATATTCCATGATTGATTGTGTTTGTAATTCTTTGAGAATCTCAGAATTCCTTTTATGGTCTGTTCTTGAGTAACCTACAGTACATCTCATAAATTTCATTTCAGCCGCAGTTAGTATTTGTTTATCTACACTGCGAATTGTCCAGGCCTCATTGCCGTTCCTAAGAACTTTATTCTCAAATACTTGTAATATTTTCTCCTCTCTTAAATTATGTGTCCATGTTTCACACCCATATAATATAACTGGAAAAATAATAGATTTATATATATTCGGTTTAATTTTTTTTATAGAGAAGTTGGGACAACAAGAGTCTCTGTAATACATAATGGCATGCATTTCCAAAATTGAGCATATGTTTAATTTCTTTGTGCATCTCATTCCTGTTTGTAATTATTGTTCCTAGGTATTCGTATTCAGCCACTTCTTCAAAATTTCCCTCATTTGTCATTAACTGTCCATTTCCATTATATAATGTATTTCTATGTGTGAACATATATTTAGTTTTATTGATATTTACTTCCAGTTCAATTTCTTACTCAATGGTATCTGCATGTTGCAGAGAGAAAAAAATTGTATTTCAGAAGGGAAAACCTAAGTAGCATAATGCTTGGTGCACAGGTGCTTGAAAGCCAAGGGCTTGAGTTCAGATAAAAATTTTCCTTTTTAAAAATAATAGCATCTGTCTACCTCCTCAGTTCACTAATTACATTGTACAACAGTAATTTGTAATCACAGAGTTTTATGCGGTGAGAATTCTGACTCAATGTGTAAATTGTAAATTACCTCAGTTATTATTTTGAAAAGAAAAATTAATTTCAACAAAAATCTGGTAGTCATAATGTTGGCTTAAGATAAGAGGGACTCCTCTTGAAAACTGCAGTTCCCGTGTTTTAAAAAACATAAAATATGAGTAACTCATTCATTCATTGAAGAAAAATTAATGCCTGAATCAGAATTTGAACCTGTAACCTCTAGCTCTTGGTTAGTGTGCTGACCATTACGCTATTTCAGGCTTCCAATGCAAACGTTAATAATTTTTCTTCCTCATATACAATTGCCTTTATTGTCAGAAGCAGATAGCCATCACTACCAGTGCTAACTGGCGGCTTTTAATTCAAGAAGACACTTTTAATGATAAATCACATAATTTTTATAACAGTTAAGCTGTATATTTCGATGTATTAATTTAAATTTTAACATGTGTGCAATGATTAAACTTTTATATTGACTTAGGCTTTCACGGCCGGAGTTACTATGATGATCTTGTAGAAGATTTCCGGGCTGTTGGCCGTGGTCTTGAGGCTTGTAGTTCCCCAACGTTTCGCCAGAGACTGCGTCCGGCATCCTCAAGGGTTGTCTTGAGCAAAACATTGGGGAACTACAAGCCTCAAGACCACGGCCAACAGCCCGGAAATCTTCTACAAGATCATCACGATTAAACTTTTATTCTGGGCCGTCCTATGAAACGCTGGAAGGAAAAATTTCTATAGGATCATAACAGGCCTTGGCCTAATATTTGGAAAGAAGAAGAAGGAAAAAATCAGTATGAGGTTTAACTTAAGATTCAAATTAAAATGTTTTATACCTCACCTTATACTAGTCTTCTAATTATACCGGTTTCAAAGCTTTTGGCAGCTTCATCTTCAGTAATATTGACATCAACAGATGTTATTGAGGACAGTTCTCCTGATCGACATAACATCTGTCGACAAGAAATTTACTGAAGATGAAGCTGCCAAAGCTTTGAAATTAATATAATTAGAAGAGTGGATTTGAGATGAGGTATATAACATTTTAATTTAAATCTTAAATTTGCAATGATGTTACTTTCCATCGTAATTTTTACCAAAATTTGTCCATTGATTCTTTTTCACAGTAATGCATACATCCCCAAATACGGTGTTTTTTAAAAATGTGCATTGTTTGCAGGTTGTGAGATTCTCACCGGATGGCAATCTGTTGGCCTTGGGTTCTCGTGACAACAACATATACATATATCAAGTAAACGAGGACGCTTGCAAATACAGTCGTGTTGGTCGCTGCTCAGTGAGTATTAATGTTTTTGTTAAGTTGGCCAAACTGAAACACATAGTATTGATACAATCTGTGAAAGATGTTTTGAATAAGAAATCTCTTATTATATTATTTTTGGTCTGGACATCTTACCTCAATATTAATGTCTGGGAAAGCTGACGATAAAACAGAATTGTTTTGAAACATGTCCAAGAACAAATCAACATTAATATTGAGGTAAGATGTCCAGACCAAAAATAATATAATTAAAATAACCTCAAAATATAACTTCCTAAAATTAAATATTAAGAAATCTCTTAACTCGTAATCATAACATTGTCTCTCTGATTCTAATAATTGACAGTTTTTGTTGTTAATTAGGCATAAGGATGTGTGTGGTGAAGAATTTAGCTTATCTTCTCCTCTTGTTCCTTTCCATCTTTAATTTTGAAAAGAAAAATTAATGCTCAGACCTCTAGCTGTACACACCATTCAAGACTAGATGGAACTGTCAATTTTTATTCCCTTTTATAAAATTCTCAATCGTCCGAAGGCAGATAGCCCACGACAATGCCATCTAATGGCTTCTATTGAGAAGTATTTTCAACGACTATTTAACTCATGCCCCAAATGGGAGTCAATGACCAATCACGTTTCAATGATTTCTGTATTACAACCAATCAGAGACGTGTTTCACGAAATAATTATCAACGTTAGGATTATCATATATTAAGCAAAGCTCCTCCTTTTTAATATTCTGAACAGGTCTGACCGTTATTTTGCAGTGACTGAGCCTATAACAAATACGGCTACCAGATTGTATATAATAGTGCTTACATGTCAACATTTGTAGCAATTGATTATACCACCAAAAAAAAAGAAACCACTGTTTGCACTTTCTTAAATGTATACGACATCAAAAATGAATTAATATACAGATTGATGTGTTTCATTTTTTCTCCACTAGAGAGCATTCTTACAATATTGCGTTCCTTTGGCAATAAATAGTATGATCTGGTTGCAGTGATAAACAAAAGAAGCAGTAGAAGCGTAGGCTACCTATCGTTTCTCATTAGTTTTCAAACATCACCGTTTACTTTAAATATAAAAATATTTTTAAATAACTGTAGTTAAATAATGATTTGTGAGTAAACAGCTTTATTTTATTCGTTAAATAGTCCTAACAAATGCCACTCTTGATTTCCAAATTCTCTAGATAAATTCACTCCTCACTTCGTGAGTCGTGAATTTATCGATAATTTGGAAATCACTCGTGGCATTACTTATGAGAATTTTACCTTACTTTTAATTGGTAAAAAGCTTAATATTTCAATGTCATATTTATTTAAACATTTTTCCAATCCTCTTTATGGGAAATTCCCTGACATTTCAGGTTGCAAATTTAAAAATATTTTGGAATATAGAGCAGGCTATACAAAGTGGGACCATAAAAGAAATTATGGAAGAGTTGGATGTAGAACCCATTCTCCATCATATACAAAACTACCAGAACACCTGCAAAGCCTATCTTCAACGAATGCCATCTCATAGAATTCCAAAAGCCATGCTTTGTTACTGCCTCCAAGGCAAAGGATCGCTGGGACGTCCATAAAAGCGCTGGATGGTAAATTCCTCTTTGAGACCATAACAGGCCACATGGCCTAATACTTGCATGGATGATGATGATTTTCCAATCCTGGACAATATTTATTTTTGAAAAGAAAAATTAATTTTTTGATGTTATATTTTATTTAAATATATTCCACTCCTGGATAGATTTATTTTTCTTTAAAAAAAAAAAAGAAAATAATTGAACCTGGAATCGAACCCCGAATCTCTAGCTTTACTACTAGTATGCTATCCATTACACCATTAAAAACCCAATACATAGAGATCTGTGAAATTTATGAGTCGCGATAATGCAAAATGCTCTACTTTTGTCATTTTCTTGTACCATTTCTTAACTCCACTTTCCATAACCTCAAAAAAAGCATTTATGAATCGCGAAATAATGCAAAGTCCTATAACATGAAATAACACCGAAATTTATAATTTTCAACAAATTCTTGAGATTTTTTGTTCTATTTGCAAAATTTTCATAATGCATTTTTAAACACTGTTTTCGGATTCCATCTTCTTTTTAACTGCCATATCTGCTTCCTCCATGCACTCTTGCAAAGGGAAATGGTTGCAACACAGTTCACAACTTAGAGGTAACACTTTCTGTCCTTCTGATGCTCAAATATGGTCCCTCCATAGAATTTAGGTTCTGTGGCCAATATGATTTCCAAGAAATATGAATTATATTAACGTGTAAATAAGTTTTTTTTTTCCTGTAAATTTTTGCAAAGTCCTATAACATGAAATAACACCGAAATTTATAATTTTCAACAAATTCTTGAGATTTTTTGTTCTATTTGCAAAATTTTCATAATGCATTTTTAAACACTGTTTTCGGATTCCATCTTCTTTTTAACTGCCATATCTGCTTCCTCCATGCACTCTTGCAAAGGGAAATGGTTGCAACACAGTTCACAACTTAGAGGTAACACTTTCTGTCCTTCTGATGCTCAAATATGGTCCCTCCATAGAATTTAGGTTCTGTGGCCAATATGATTTCCAAGAAATATGAATTATATTAACGTGTAAATAAGTTTTTTTTTCCTGTAAATTTTTGCAGACATAATTATCAATTTTATATCAATCATTATTAAGTAATGATATGTTCAAATCTGAAGAAAACATTTCTTTAAGTACAAGCAGTAACCTGACAATAATGCAAGCACTGCCAAATTTGAATAAGCCAACAATGGACCATGAGTAATTATATCATATTGATACATATTATTATTCCCAATTTAATTAAAACAGAATTTAAATACATAAACAATTTTTTTCTATTGGATTACATATCTATAACATGGAATTTTAACAAAATGTAACAAAACAAATACTGACATTTTGAACAACAATGGCCATGCAGAGATACTCACCATGTTTGCTTTTTCTTAAAAGATAAATTTTGCTTACAAATTAGTGACTAGGATTAAAATTTTATGCATTTTAGTGTATTAAAATCTATATCAATTTTATAAGCTTAAAGTTGACCTTAAACTACTGGATATATCATTCTTATTTGGTGTAATATATTAAACTAGTATTGAAAAGACTCAAATTTACATTTTTTTTTTAGAATAACACCGCCAAATTCCCTATAACATCTAAATCTTGAAATTTTAAAACAAATTTTCCCTAAAAATAAAACTACTTTCATGGATCTCTACCAATACATCTTTCTTGTAGTGTTTCTGGGCATCTGCTGCCAGTTGGAATATTATTTTGATATCATGACATCATTCATTCTTGAGAAATGAACATGAAGGTTGGATGTAACATATTGCAGTTGATGGTGATTTTTAAATCTAATGTTCTAAGAATGGGTTCTATTTGATACTAGCAGACCCGACAGACGTTGTCCTGTCCAAATGTTCAATACTTGTGTCATGGCTGGATGATAAAAAATATGTTACTTTTTACCATAAAATTCACTAATTAAGACATATTAAATAAGCTTGCATGAAGATGTCACATTATTGTCATGCAGAATATGTCGATAATGCAGATGACTACACATCTGACATAAAAATTTCCTATAATCCGATCACAGCGCCACCTATCGAGTCCAGTTGTGAATCTAAACCATGCAGGGACCCACTCAAACACAAACAAAAATTTTCATCAAAATCGGTCCTATCGTTTAGGCAGTTTTTAATTTCAGGTTTCAAGTAAACTTCCACTTCTAATTGTTGAATTTTGCTCATTTTTGGACAGTACGTACCTCGGTTTATTTTAATAGGATATACTGAATTTCGTTGTGAAAGATTGAAAATTGTGACCACTAGAGCGATTTTCAAATTTTCACTCCAGGTGAATTCCTACACTAATGGTTTTAGAGGGTCCAATTGTGAATGTAAACCATTGAGGGACCCAATCAGACACACACAAAAAATTTCATCAAAATTGGTCCAGTCGTTTAGGAGGAGTTCAGTGACAAACACACATACAGAAATATATATATATATATATATAAAGATAATAAATCAGAGATTATATATTTAAAGTTAAATGTAGCCCTTATTAACACAATATTGTCAGATAATTAGATTCAGAGTATAATTATTTTGGTTACGAGTTACTTGACATCTGTTAGGAAGAGCCATAAGACCAGTACTTGACAGGGAGTGAACATTTCCTTTGGAAGCTCTTGGGGTAGTAGGAGGTTAAGGCAGAAGTTTTCAGCCCTGAGTGATGGCTGCCTTTATCCCCAGAACATGTATTTGGTATTCATTTTAAACCAAGTGGATTATTTAGGGGTGACATGTGGTCAGCATGTTGCATTCCTCAGTCATTATATCTCAATATAGAGCTGCTACAGCTATCTGAATATCTCACACTGACTAAAATTCAATGAGAAAAGTTTTTTCCACCTTGGGGACTGAAACCATTGTAAATCCTGTAGCTCTGCACAAATGCATGTTGCCTTAGAGGTGCAGGTTGTTATATAGTTTGTTCCTTCTTCTATAGTGCTATAACCCAAAGTGGATCTTGGCTTCTCTCACAACTTGGCTCCACTCTCTTCTATTGGTATGGAGGATTGTTTCCTATCTTTTAGTCTGGTTAATCTTCTGAGTATTAATAAAAAAGTTAATGTCCCACACAGTAAGAAATTTGGAATTTATCAAATAAGTTGTATTGCAATAAAGTATATATAGGAAAAACCAAAAGAAGTTTGGAAACTCATACTAAAGAACATTTTACAAATATTAAAAATTGTGAAATTGAAAAATCGGCAATTGCTGCACATAGTCTACTAGAATATCACAAAATTGGAGGAGAAACAAGACTTTTAAAACAATTGGATAAACCTTTGGAATTGACAGTTTGGGAGAAGATATACATTCAGAAGAATAAACATAGATTGATGAAATTTGATATTACCAATAAACAAAATTTAATTTCAAACTTTATAAACTCGACCATAGATGGCAGTTCAGAAGTTGATTTCCAAATTTTAATACAGAGAGAAAAAACACATATTAAAGATAGTTAAGTTGGAATATATCTAGTTTGCAATTATCAATAATTGTGGACTTAAGGCCCTGGTTCTTTACCTTGTCGTGGTGGAGTGGCTTGCGTGCTTAAATGATCCCGAGAGCTATGCCGGCGGTAGCATTGCTGCTGATAGGGTTATCCATGCCAGACTGGTCGAAGGTGATAAGCCAGACGAAAAAAGTACCTTGGTTGAAAGAGTGACGATCTTTCACCGTAAAAATACAACCGTCAAGAAATGCAGACATGGGTTCAACTGGGGTAAAATTTTCTGGAGGTCACATAGTTCCCCATTTGGTTCTCCGGACAGGGATTACTTCAGGGAACCCATGCGAAAGAAACTCTTGACTTCCCAACTCCTTTCAAAAAATGTTAAACTGAAAATATATAAAACTATTATTCTATCAGTTATATTATATGGGTGCGAAACATGGACTCTTACTTTAAGGGAGGAAAGGAGATTACGAGTATTTGAGAATAAAGTTCTTAGGAAATTTTTTGGTCCAAAGAGAGATGAACAGACAGGTGAATGGAGAAGACTGCATACAGTGAATTACATGGTCTTTATAGGAAGCCAGATATAATGAGAACAGTTAAGTCTCGTAGACTGCGATGGGCAGGACATGTGGCACAAATGGGAAATGAAAGATGTGCATGAAAGCTTCTTGTAGGAAAACCAGAGAGGAAATGCCCAGTTGGTAGAACAAGAATGAGATGGGAGAATAACATTAACTATGATTTGAGGGAAGTAGATTATACAGGGGATGATTGGAAAACATTGGCTCAGGATAGGGATATATGGAGAGCTTATGTCCACGTGGCAATGAACCTATGGGTTTGATAGTGCCAGTGAGTTAGTTAATTGTGGACTTAAGGCTGATCGGGTTGGAGGGAATGCTAAAATGTTCCTATAGAGTAGATGATAAAGTTATAACATTTGTTGTAGTTCCAGATATTTTCATTATCCTTGTAAAGTTTTATTCTTGCTTGTGGTATTTACTTTGTGGAAAATGGTTTTGAAGAAAAGACGATTCATAAGAAAATAAATAGATGCAAAAAAACAAAAAATTGATGAATAAAAGTACTCTTTGGACAGATAAAGGAATTGGTAAAAAATATAATCAAGACATTTTCATACCATTCTTTGGCATTTAATAAGTTTAAAAAAAAAGGAAGGAACATGTCTCAAGAATGGCTAGATCCAGATCCCCAAGGCAATAATGAACTACTGTCCAAATGGGAAATGGTCACTTGGTCAACCTATGAAAAGATGGCACGAAAACCGCTTTCTCAGGCCGTAACAGTTCTTCTAGGACTAATACCTGGCAGGATGATGATGATGATGAAAAAAAATTTTAGAAAATTTATCATTAAATTAGCACCAAAAAATGATTATAGCCTGAATAGATTAATTAATACCAACAAAAATGAAAAGATTGATGAAGGCAACAAATCAGGAATTTATCAAATTAATTGTAAAGATTGCGAAAAAAAAAGTATACAGAGGAAAAACAAAAAGGAACTTCAATACAAGATTGGAAGAACACATTAGAAATGTAAAAAATGGAGAAATATAAAAATCTGCCATAGTTTCACATGCATGGTCACAAAAGCACAGAATCAAAACAAATGTCAAATTACTGAAATAGTTAGATAAATCTAAGGAACTCACAAATTTGGGAGAAAATTTACATACACAAAAATAAGAAAGACAATAACAAACTTTGAAATTTCTGGGGGGGGGGAAGATTTGGTAGTTCATTGCTTAGCCAATAGAGGGAGCAGAAATCAACTTACTGGATCACCAATATGATGTCTAAGGCATCAGAACTCAGTCTTCAAAAAAAAGTTACAAATATGAGGTGAGTAGTGCATTCAATGAATAATGAGTCACTTATCTAACCTCATAGTTTGTTTTTTTAAACAAGGGAACTGCATTTATATTTGAAGAGAAAAATTTTCGCCTAGACCGGGACTCGAACCCGAGACCCTTGGCTTTCCGGGCCAAGTGCTCTACCAACTGAGCTACCGAGGCGAGTTACGATCTAGACGCAAATTTTTCTCTTATGTACGTTGTAATTCCCATAGCTTCTATCTTTGCAAATGGCGGCTTCTTAGTTAAGAAGACATTTATTGGGAATTTAACACTACTTTATAGCCAGTAGGGCTTCTATTGACGATTTTATTATTAATTTAACACTTCTCATTGAAGGATAAATTATATTTGAAGAGAAAAATTTCCGCCAAGGGTCCCGGGTTCGAGTCCCGGTCTAGGCGAAAATTTTTCTCTTCAAATATAATTTATCCTTCAATGAGAAGTGCTAAATTAATAATAAAATCGTCAAGGGAACTGCAGTTTTCAGGAGGAGTCCCTCTCATCTTCAGCCGACATTATGACTACTAGATTTTCGTTGGAATCTTCATTTATAATGTTGCCATCTGGTGTTGATCTGATGAACCTCAAGATCAGGTCCCGTTCATCGGGAGTTTCAAAATTCATGGATCTAAATTTGTTCTTCTGAATATATATCTTTTCCCAAACTGTCAACTCCAAATGTTTTTCCAAATGTTTTAAAAGTTTAGCCTCTTTTTCAATTTTATGACTCTTCAGCAAACTATGTGCTGCAATAGCTGATTTTTCAATTCCACCATTTTTAATATTTCTAAAGCGTTCTTTTGTGTGAATGTCCAAATTCCTTTTTTGTTTTTACTATGTATATTTTATTGCAGTCTTTACAACTAATTTGATAAATTCCAGATTTTTTATTATCTGGAGTGTTCAATTTCTTATTGGTTATTAATAGATTACGAAGGCTAAATTTATTTATCGGTGCCAATGTTATATCAAATTTCCTGAAAATTGTTTGAGATTTGTTATGTTTTTCAGGATGTTAAGTAATTTTCTTGAATTGTTTTCCTTTCTTTGAATCAGATTGCAGGGGGGGTGTATTCTTTTAATCTTTTTTGTTGTCTGAATTTCTTTAATTTATTTTATCATTGAATTAACCTCATAATGTTATTTCCCATGTTTAACTATGAGTAGTGGATATCTAACTCATATTATCTAATTAAAAATTGTCCCCAGATATCAGTAACAACCCTCCATAGCGTCCCAGTACCTTCTCTAAGCTCATTGAACCACTCTTCCTTGATTTACCGATTGGCCTCTTTCCACACATTTATCCCTTTAATGATTACACTGGTCAACATGATTTTTGTCTCATGAATACCAATAGTTGTACTTAATGTAGTTTTTTATCATGTTTTCAAATATGTATTCGAAATTTCTCCATCACCCACAGTTTTTTTATTTCAATTTCAATTAATGGATTTAAATAATTATTTTTTTAATAAACGTTTTTTCGTCCATTTGTCCATTGTAAAATAAAACAAAATGAGCTAACTCAGGCGATTTCAGCTATGGAAAAGGGAGATCAAGGCAATTGGAATCCTAATATGCTGGACGATTATTGTTGGACCATCAAGAGGGATGCTCCACAGGCGAAATATAGCAGAAAATTATCATTTCTTACTTTCCAGGTGAGTCTGAATGTTTGAATATTGTGTAGTTACGAATGTAGAAAATATTAAAGTGTTTGAAAATTAAATGCCTGCCTCTCAGAAACCTTGTGTGATGGAGAAAAACCAATATCATATTTGAATACAGGAGAACAAATACTATCAGAATCACATATTTTTCTTTCTGAGACAAAAAAAAAAAGTTTATTTTTGTTGCTCAGTGTTATCTTTAACATATGACCTTGCCCACTGCCATCTTCTCTATTTGACTGTCTCTATATATATATATTGTTTATACAATTCTCCATAACCCATTATCATTCGCCGGGCTCAATATCTTTAACATACAGTATTAGCCCTCTTTTACACTTTTCAAGGGACCAGAGAGTAAGTGCTGTATCTGTTCTAGAACATGCAAAAAAAAGCACTGACTGGGATAATATACAATATTAGCTAAATAATGTAATGTTTCTTTTAATTTAAAATAAAACTATTTACATCTCACCTCATATCCTATCTTTTATGTACAGTATTTAGAAGACGGTATCTGAGGTGAGGTCTAAAGAATTTTATTTTAAAATTATACTTCATAGTGATATTCAATGCAAATGTGTGTTTTGAACAGCTGTAAACATAAAATTACTTTCTGTATTTCAAAAATAAATAACCAGGAGAGGTGCAACAAGCAGCACTATGAATGTATATTGAGATTGAAATAATTTTGATTTGCTATAGCAGTACACGGATTGAATTTCAGAAATTTTTGAAAGCTCTTCGTTGGCTCGATAAACATGCTCTTCCCTTTATCAATTCTACGAAAGCCAGCTTCGTTGGCTCATTAAACTTGCTTTGCCATTTATCGATTGTACAGAAGCCAGCGCTTCGTTGGTTCATTTGATCTATGGTTAAACATTATCTGAATTGTCACCATTCAGCAAGATGAATGCAAAAGCTATGGATTATGTTTACTATTGGTCATTTTCGGAAAAAGTTCACAATTTGTCGATCACTTACTCCAAAAATTCTTCAAAGTTCTATAGAATCACAGTGCGCATGCATGAGTTGCTCTAATGCTTAATGCAGCTTCCACTAGATGGCTCTCAAATCGGAGTCACCAACTTTTGGAATAAATTCCCAAAGTTTATAAACATGGATGTAAACCAACTTCCCATTTCCTAACCTAACAAAACAAGTTAAATGCATATTATTTAAAAAAAATTAATCTTATGTACCTATCGGAACCTGTCAAAATTAAGTTAATTTCTTGAAATATGGTTTGAAATTAATTGTGAATATTGGTAACACCAATTTGAGAGCCATCTGGTGGAAATTATATTAAGCATTTGTGCATCTGTAGAACTATTCCTTTTGATCTATGCATTGGCTCAATGAACTTGCTTTGCTATATATCGATCAAATAATAATAAATGGTTTAAAATCTCTCATTAATTATCTATATTTTGAATATATTTTATTATTATACAGAACCGACCATTTAAAAAAAAAACATTAAACCGATTTGAGAGTGTTATCGAAGATATTTCTATTAATTATTACTGTCAAGTTTAGGCAAGGGCTTAAAGTAATTTTTTCCTGTTTTGGCGCTTTTAAAATATCTTTCAATTAAGATTGATATTCAGCTGTGAATTCTGTGATAGAATTCCTTATTTTGTCTTTGGATTTCTTGATTCATTAACATTGAAACAGCGTGATATAGGCTCGAACAACTTGCCAATGCGTAAATGGTCAAGCGTTTCTATTTTTACTTTAAGGGGCAATACTCCTTTTTTTCTGCTTCAAAACTAATTTTCTTTCCTTTTACTCGACATTATAAATTTACAACAAAACAGAAGAGATACTTGTTATTCAAACGAATGACAGGTTGGAACAATAAAACACTGATCATGGCGAAGGTGGCATTTATCAGCGGACATAGCAGCACATGAATTACTGCGACGGTGGTTTTTAACAACAAACTTTAGGCTTAGTGACAATAAGGTTTTGTTTTATTTTAATATTAATTTGTCCATTTGGTTTGAATCACTCTTTGTAAAAGCCACCTTGGCAAGTGCCCATAGTAAAAAGATTACCGATGCATTAATAAAGGATACTAATCCTTCTAATATACCAATGTATCCACGAATAAAGACATTTTTAACCGCGAATACAGGAACTGTGTCTCAATGTTTTAACCTGCAAATAAGGAGCTTTTATTGTATGTATATAATTACGTGAATATCGTGATTTGAGTTCTACAGATGCACAAATGTTTAATGTAACATCTGCTAGATGGCTCTCAAATCGGTGTTACCAACATATTTCAAGAAATTAACTTAATTTTGTTAGCTTCCGATGAAACAAGTTAGTGTATATAAAATTAGTTTATAGAATAATATGCAGATACTATTAAAATTGTCAGCATCAGAAAGCATTGGTTATTTAAAAAAGAGGCAAAACATGAAATGGTTTGATGAGGAATGTGCCGACATTGTAAAGAAAAAAGCTAGCAAAAATGAAATGGTTACATGGGCCAAATAAGGTAAATTTGGAGCATTTGGGTAGTGTTAGACGGGAAACCACGAATTTACTAAAGAGTAAAAAGAGGGAATATTTGAGAGAGAAGATTAATGATCTTGAAATTAATGCCAAAAATAGGAACATTAGAGAATTATATCAGGAAATTAGGATAGAGAAGAAAGGATTTCAGGCTAGAACAAACATAATTAGGAATAAAAATGGGGATATGATTGCAGATTCCAGGACTATATTAAATAGATGGAAAAGTTACTTTAATCAACTATTAAACGTACATACAGAACAGGATATTGAAGAGGATAATTTACAGACAGCAGAAATGCTAATCGCAGAACCAAGTGCATTAGAGGTTGAAATGGCAATAGAAAAATTGAAGCGTATAAAGCATCAGATTCAGATGAGATCCCAGCAGAACTGATAAAATAAGGGGGAGAAAAATTGATGGACAAGATATGCCAGTTGCTTAGTATGATTTGGGATAAAGAAGCTCTTCCAGATGAATGGAAAGAATCAATTATTGTACCAATTTATAAGAAAGGAGATGAAACTGATTTCAACAACTATAGGGGCATCTCGTTACTTTCAACTTCATACAAAATTCTAACAAATATATTAGTAAGCAGACTTACTCCCTTCGTTGATGACATTCTAGGAGATCATCAATGTGCATTTAGAAAAAACAGGTCTACAACAGATCAGATTTTAGAAAATAAATGGGAATAAAATGGTACTGTACATCAACAATACATAGACTTCAAAAAGGCATATGATTCAATTAAGAGGGAGAAGTTATATAGTATCCTGCTGGAGTTCGGAATTCCTAAAAAGTTAGTTAGACTTATACGAATGTGTCTAAATGGCACAAAGAGTAGGGTGCATGTAGGCAAACAGTTTTCGGATATTTTTGAAATCCAGAATAGGTTGAAGCAAGGAGATGCACTATCTCCTCTACTATTTAAGTTTGTACTAGAGCATGCCATCAAATCTTTAGAGGATGGAGACTGCTTACAACTCAATGGTATTAATAAGCTGTTAGTTTATGCTGATGATGTAGTACTATTGGGCGATAGCGAGGAGATACTAAAGGCCAACACGCACACACTACTGAGTAACACAAAGAAATTGTGACTGGAAGTAAATATCAATAAAACTAAATATATGGCCACACATAGAAATACATTATATAATGGAAATGGACAGCTAATGACAAAGGAGGGAAATTTTGAGGAAGTGGCTGAATTCAAATATCTAGGAACAATAATCACAAACAGGAATGAGATGCACAAGGAAATTAAACCTAGGCTCAAATCTGGAAATGCATGCTATTATGCATTGCAGAGACTCTTGATGTCCCAACTCCTTTCAAAAAACGTTAAACTGAAAATATATAAAACTATTATTCTACCAGTTATATTATATGGGTGCGAAACATGGACTCTTACTTTAAGGGAGGAAAGGAGATTACGAGTATTTGTGAATAAAGTTCTTAGGAAAATTTTTGGACCAAAGAGAGATGAACAGACAGGTGAATGGAAAAAATTACATTGAGCTAAATTGTATGTATAGGAAGCTAGATATAATAAAAACAGTTTAGTCTCATAGACTGCGATGGGCAGGACATGTGGCACGAATTGGGAATGAAAGACGTGCATGGAAGCTTCTCGTAGGAAAACCAGAGGGAAAATGCTCAGTTGGTAGACTAAGAATGAGGTGGGAGAATAACATTAACTATGATTTGAGGGAAGTAGATTATACAGGGAATGATTGGAAAACTTTGACTCAAGATATGGATGTATGGAGAGCTTATGTCTGCACGGCCATGAACCTATGGGTTCAATAGTGCCAGTGAGTTAGTTAGTTAGAATAACATGCATGTAATTTGCTTTATTAGGTCAGGAAATGAGAAGTTAGTTTACTTCCATTTTTTTTAGCATTTGGGAATTTATTCCGAAATTTGGTAACGCCGACTTCAGAGCCATCTACCGGAAGCTATATTTAACTATTACAACAACTCCTGCAACTCGCGCATGCACACTGCAATTCTGTAGAACTTAAAGAATTCATGTGAGAATGCAAATAGTACACTTTTTCCAAATGTTCTAAATATCGGGAACGTAAAAGAGGGTAATACTGTATTTTCTCTACCCACTGCTGTTTTTTGTTTAGGCGGGTAGTTTGTTTCTAATGGTGACTGGGGTTGAACCTATAACCTGTTGTGTTGTTGCAGCCAGAGCGCAGGCGCAGGAGAAGTGCCACCTATATAATGCTCCTGGTAGGTGGCAGCACCTCACTGCCACAGCACCTTGTCATGCATCTTGTTGCACTGCACATTAACTGTTCATTAATTGTACTTGTTATTATGTTGGTAACACTAGTACGCTAGAATTTCACAGTTATCACTATAATTAGCAAAATGGTAGTTTTAGCATATTCGATTGAGATTGTTGTCATGAAAATATTTTTGAAACATTTTTACAAATCTTCATTGATCCTTGAATTTTTTTTTTCAAATGCCCCAGGTTTTCTTTCGACATTCCCAGTGTTCTCTCCTGGTATGGCATACTTGTAACCCACTTCTGAGGTTGGGGTGCCTGGATTACATTGCCTCAATGATATGGGTGATGATGATAGTGGTGTGCCAGGAGACTCCCTAATCCGAAGCTTAATCTAAGATGAATATGAATGATGATGATTGCGATGGCCATATGATTTTGGGGACCATTTGGGCCTTAAAGTTTTCCTGACATTTGTCTAACAGGTGAGGAAAAACCCTGATAAAAACCTCACCCAGAAAAACTGTCCCAACTGGGAATTGAACCCAGGTCTGCTGCGTGACAAGGCAGCACGCTACCTCGAGACCACAGCGGTCTTGAAAATTACTATGACTATTTAACTCATGCCACAAATGGGAGTCAGTGACCAATCATGTTTCAATGAATTTTGTTTTACAACCAATGACAGTCATGTTTCACCCTGCCTTTTATCAATTTCTCATTATCAGCTTCTGCTTTTGTGATAAAGAAGGCTCCACCTTTTTAATATTCTGAACAGCTCAGAGCATTATTTTTCTGCAACAAATACATTGAAATTAGCAAATAATGAACAGATTCCCTGATTTTACTAAGTTGTTTACTAAAAAAAAAATTAATAACCTACTATGTTGATTATAATATACAGTTTGATGTGTTTCATTATTTCTCCACTAGGTTGCATTCTTACATTATTGCGATCCTATTTGCCAATAAATAATGTGATCAACTTGCAGTGAATATACATAACCTCACATTTCTAATTTGTTTTCAAACATCACCGTTTACATTAAATATATAAATATTTTAAAACACCGGTAACTATATTTAAATAATGACTTGAGTAAACAGCTTAATTTTATTTGTTAAATAGTCCTAACAAATGCCACTCTTGATTTCCAAATCCTCTAGATAAATTGCAAATCACTCATGACATTATCTTATATATATATGTATGTATGTGTGTGTGTCTGTCTGTTCACGATTTAGTTGCTGCAATTTTAATTTTTTTGGAACCAAACTTAGCATATAGCATTCAATTAGGAAAGTAAGGTATATATATATATATATATATATATATATATATATATATATAATTCTTCTATACGTGTGTTTATCACTGATCTTCTCCTCTAGATAAATTGGAAATCACTCGTGGCATTAGCTTTATATATATATATATATATATATGTGTGTGTGTGTATATATACACATATAATTCTTCTGTATGTGTGTTTGTCACTGATCTTCTCCTAAATTACTTGACCGATTTTGATGAATTTTTGTGTGTGTGTGTGTGAGTAGGTCCCTGGATTGGTTAGATTCACAATTGGACCCTCTAAAACCATTAAGTGAGGAGTTCACCTGAAGTGAAAATTTTAAAAATTGCTCTAGTGGTCACAATTTTTTATGTTTTACAACGAAACTAAGTATGTCCCATTAAAATAAACTGAGGTAGGTATTCTCAAAAAATGAGCTAAATCTGACAATGAGAAGTGGAAGTTTACCTGAAATCCAAAATTAAAAACTATCAACTGCTATGTTTGGTTGGTGTCAGCGTGTACCATACAATTTAATTAAGCTTTAATAGATGTTTTTATTATTAATTTTACACTTCTCACTGAAGGATAAACTATATTTGAAGAGAAAAATTTTCGCCTAGACTGAGACTCCTTCAGTGAGAAGTGTTAAATTAATAATAAAAACATCAATAGAAGCCCTACTGGCTATAAAGTAGTGTTACATTCCCAATAAATGTCTTCTTAACTAAGAAGCCGCCATTTGCAAAGATGGAAACAAAGGTTTCAAAGCATTTGGCACGAGGGAATTACAACGTATATAAGAGAAAAATTTGCATCTAGATCGCAACTCCCCTCGGTAGCTCAGTTGGTAGACCATTTGGCCCAGAAAGCCGAAGGTCCTCGGTTCGAGTCTTGGTCTAGGCAAAAATTTTTCTCTTCAAATATAAGCTTTAATTTTTCATTTATTTAGGTGTAGCAACGCATACCGGGTATTAGCTGGTTTTTCTATTAAGTTTCAGTTTCCATAGTGAACTTTATAGTTTGACTTTGAATATTCAACAATTTCAAAGCGTCATCTATATGTTTATGATTTACTATAGCAATTACGCCATCAACATAACACACTAGAAGAGAAATATGAGGTGAGGTGATAAAATTTTACTTAAATATCTAATTTGATGTATACATTTTGAACTCTAACCAATGTGAGCTGGTAAAACTATATTTTTCAATCCTCGACTTAGTGCTCCTAACCTATAATTTCCCAATTTAATGTAACAGGAGCTTAACTAACCTAAGGTACATTACATACAACCTTAGACAAAAAATGAGTCATCCGCAGATTCAGCGTTCGCAGAAACCGTATTCACATCAACACATTTTCAGTAGTCGTACTGTGTTGTTTGCTAGTTAACGCAGTGCACACTGAAGCAACATGAAAGAGAGAGCTTGACTTAGTGTGTTTCCGTGGTCGAGAGGTTTAACAGACATCATCTGCGTTCGTAACCTCATGGGTTCGATTCCCGTTCTACTTTTTTTTTTTTTAACTGAATGATAGAATAGCATTTTGCCTTAATATAATTTCATATTTAATTTTATATTTGAGTTTTATGGCTTTAATGCACACACAAAAACATAAATTAAAACCTTCCTCTAATAAATAAATGAGGAAACAAAATAATATCTTCTAAAATGAAAACTTTAACAAAAACAAAATCAATATCGGGTGTATGAACCCTCAGCATCTATTACCGCCCTCAGTCTGCAGGGCATTGATACAATTAAATTTCTACAGGCACATGGATGATTGGCTAGAGCATCCAGGACGTCTTGAATTTGTGCCCATAAGCCATCTTTTGTCTTTCGTGCATCTGTAGGCCAATTAGAGTTCATCTCTATTTTCATCTTAACCCACACATTTTCAATTGGATTCAAATCAGGTGAACAGGGAGGCCACTCTATCACTCTGATATCTTGCTTCTCTGAGAACCAGTTTGAAACCGCTCGACAAGTGTGGACAAGATGATTATCCTGTATGAATTCAATATTTCCATCAGGATATGTCATCCTCACAGATGGAATCAAGATTTTCTCTAGTATAGTCTTATACTGCACATTGTTCAATGTGTCGTCCAGCTTCCACACAATACACCCAGACCGTCCCGTGATATCCAGCCCCAACATGACACAGATACGCGACCATGATGAAATTGTCTAGCCATATATTCTGCATCGTATCGAGACCCCTTTGGACGATAGACAATCACTTTGCCATCATGAGTAGAAGAAAATGTCACCTCGTCTGAAAATATTATATTATTCCAATCATGGTTGGCATTTTCCTCTGCAAAGGCGAGCCGAAACAATCTGTGATTGTCTGTCAGGTGTTCCTTGTTTGCTGCTGTCCGTGTAAAAAGTCCTGCATCATTTAAATGCCGCAGAGCTGTCCGAGCTGATCTAGGGAATTGAGAATTTACTTAAATTTGAGAAGCAGTTTGGAAGGGGTTCCTAGGGCTTCTGCAATTAAAGCTTCATTCTCTTGGGGAGTGGAAACACGTCTTCTTCCTGAACCAACACAATGGTTTTCAATCCCTTCCCTAGATAATCTCACCCACCTCTGAGCTGTAGATGCAGGGACTCTCAAACGCCTTCCAGCTGCATGAGTAGAAAAACCTGCAACATTTACCAGTGCAAGGAGAGATTGCCTTGTGCCTATGTCCTTGTGTGTGCGCTGAGTCATGGCAAAACTCAATATGATTCATTATAAACAAACTTGTTAGAGACTGTTGCTTTTGTGCAGACGTCTGCGCATCACAGTCTATTGAATGCAATACATTGAAATTACCTAGAACAAACCCTAAATGTGGTAAATATAATTGTTACAATAACACATTAACATTGATTTAATCTGCAATGGGCAGGACATGTGGCACGAATGGGGAATGAAGATGTGCATGTAAGCTTCTTGTAGGAAAACGCCCAGTTGGTAGACCAAGAATGAGGTGGGAGAATAACATTAACTATGATTTGAGGGAAGTAGATTATACAGGGGATGATTGGAAAACATTAGCTCAGGATTAGGGATGTATGGAGAGCTTATGTCCACGCGGCCATGAACCTACGGGTTCGATAGTGCCAGTGAGTTAGTTAGTTGAGAGTTCTTCTTCTTCCTTCCAAGTATTAGGCCAAGGCCTGTTACGATCCTATAGAAAATTTTTCCTCCAATATCCTCTGGGAAATTCTCGTATAAGACTTGAAAGCATAATAATAGTCCCTTCGATTGGTTGCTGGCCAAAGAAAGACAAGACCAGTGATGGGGCTGCCATCTTATAGCCTCTGGTCAGGCTTTTCTGGAGATGAAAAGAAAATAAAGGAAAGATTCCCTAGCCCTCGGGTGCCCTAATAGCATCGGGGTCGAAAAAAACAAGAGTTAACCAAGAGAGGTTAGATAGTAAAGTTAAAAGAGTGCAAAACACAAGTAAGTGGAAGAAATGTTTTGCACAGCTTGGGCACCTTGTGGTCGCCATCCACATATCCCCTAGATGAGGATCCCTGAGGGGTAAACATTGATTTAATTCAAATGTCAAAATAAAATGTTGTATTTCATTCATAAAACATTTTAATACAAATATCACAAAAAAACTGCATAATTGAGGATGCGAACTTGCGACCTTCATTAACAGAAACAGTGACTGCATGCTTTACCACTGATCTAACAGGACATGTAGGAGTGTTTTCAGTTCATGCCACATAACACAGTAGCTCAGGGATTGCACAATTATGACTAGTTTCCTAGTTTGAACCCAGTGCTGTGCCGAGTAGGACTTAGAAGAAATGTGCATTCAAGAGATGACTCATTTTTTTGTCTAAGGTTATACATAACATTCTTCCCAAGAGCAGGTCTTTCACTGCAAACTCAGCATTCTCCATTCTTTCCTTAACTAAGCCTTCCTTTTTTTGTATCTGCATACAAACAATTTATTTTAATATTATCTATCATCTGATGTCTTTTTCTGCCTCTAACCTTCTTTCCGTTGACCATTCCTTCTAGGGCATCCCTCAACAGGCAGTTTCTTCTTAGCCAGTGGCCAATCCAATTTCTTGTCCTCTTCTTTATGAGTTCCAGCATTGTTCTTCTTTCACCCACTCTGTCTAACATATTTTTATTTTTTCTGTCCATTTTATATGCTCCATCCTTCTCCATATCCACATCTCGAAAACTTCTAGTCACTTTTCCTCGATCCATTGTAATGTCCACATCTCAGCACCATATAATGCTACACTCCACACAAAGCACTTCACTATCCTCTTCCATAATTCTTTTGCCAAAGGTCCGCAAAAAATGCTTCTCCTCTTGTTAAAAGCTTATTTTGCCATTGCTATCCTCTGCTTTACTTTTTGACAGCAGTTCATGTTACTACTGATAGTACTACCCAAGTATTTGAAGCTCTTGACTTGTTCAGTGGCCTCATCTTTAATCCTCATGTCTATCTTTCTTGGTTTCCTTCCTATAATCATGACCTTCGTCTTATTTATGTTTATCTTCATCCCATAATCCTCACATCAATGTAAGATGATAGCAATTAATATTCAGACCAGCACACTGTACCTCAGGTTAGTTTAGGTTAACTTCTATTACAAAATTATTTATTGTGTGACAAGCAGCCTGCCAGAAGGCTCACATTCTTCTTCTTCTTATTGCTCAACGGTCTTATAAGAACTTTGGCCTCCTTCATAATCTCTGCCCAATCTTCTCTATTCCTGGCTTTCTGTCTCCATCTTTTAACCTTCAGTTGTCTTCAGTCTTCCTCAAACCATCTTAGTTTCCCTTCTAAAATCTTTCTTGCACATCTTTCCTGTTCCATCGGGAATACATGTCCTACCCATTCCAGTCTCTTTCTTCTAATATCTCCTACCAGATCTAAATCCCTATATAATTCTTTAAATTTGGGGTTCGTTCTAATTCTCCATATATCTTGTTCCTGTACTGCATCTTCCTTAATATTTTTCTTTCCCGTGTATTTAACATCTTTTTCAGATAATGTCCATGTTTCGCTTCCAAACAAAACTATTGGTTTCAATATTGTTTTATATGTTTTAATTTTTGCTATTCTACTTATTGTTCTTGATTTAAAAACTTGTTTTAATGCATAGAAGCATCTATTGCTCATTGTAATCCTTGCTTGAACCTCTTCACTTAATTCATTTTGTGAGGTAATTAGAGAACCCAGGTATTTAATACTATCAACTTTCTCTTAATTTCTGATCATCTAGGACTATATATGTATGAGATTGGATTTACTTCTTCTCTTAATATTCTCATATATTTTGTTTTATCCTCGTTTATGACTAATCCTGTCTTCCAAGACCCTTGCTTTAGTTGTTTTAATGCTTCTTCCACTACTTTTGTAGGGCATCCAAGCATATGCCAGGTAATGCATTGACCTATTAAAAATTGTTCCATTTTTGTTTACTTCAATATTTCTTATTGCTTTCTCCAAAACATAGTTGATAAGAGATCTCCTTGTCTAACAGGAGGCTCACATTCACATGCATTAATAACATAACTGGACGATCATCCAGCCAGTGTAGGGGTGACACATGGTTACAGCTCATTTTCTCAACCTGGGGCAGCTGCATAAATTCCTCACGATGCTGGGTGGCCAGTGGTCCCATACTGGCAGAAATTCCTTAAGAAAATATCTTCCCCCATGTGGACTCAAGTCATGTAGCTCTGCACCAAGGCATGATGCATTAAATTGCTTGTCTAAGGCACAGGACATTACAAAATTATAGTGATCCAAAAAATAAAAATTACACACTGATATTAGGTGTTTATTTATTATTTTTATATGCTGTTCCTCTCTTAAGGGTTCTAGGGATTGTTACCCCCACAACATCTTTTCCAGATTGTAAGTTGTATGTGTTGAAATGTTCCAGAGTTATGCTGGCATTTGCATGCATACATATATATATATATATATATATACACACATACATACAGTAAATTTTCGGTAATTCAGTGCAGATTATTCATACATTTATTTTCAGAACTCTAAAAATGATTTTTTATTTCTTCAATTTCTGAACCCACAAAAGCATATGCATGTGAATTAGCTTCTCTTGCTTGATGTGAGGGATAAGAGTACCATTAGGTTTACGTGTAAAATTTAAAGTTTAAAATAAAATTCTTTTTATCTCACCTCATATCCTGTCTTCTAATTAGACCAGTTTCATTACCTTAGTGATCACATCTTCAGTAGTTACATGACTGATGTTCTGTCGTCCAGCAGCACTGCTTCCTACTCCTGAAAGAAAGGCTAGTTTACTAAAACAAATAGAAAAACCTACGGAGTTCACTGTTTGAAAAAAAAATCCACATTCAAAAAACTAAGAAAGAAAAATTAATGAATTTTTTAATTCCCGGGGAAGTTGATTTGATTGGTCCACCAACAGATGGAGTAAGAAGTAGTGCTCCTGGACGACAGAACATCGGTCGTGTAACTACTGAAGGTGTAACCAGTAAGATTATGAAACCGGTCTTAATAGAAGACAGGATATGAGGTGAGATGTAAAGAATTTTATTTTAAATTTTTAATTAAAACTCATAGTTATCAGGTTCTTAATTCAATGAATTAATGAGTAATTTCTTATATTTAAATTAAATATTGGGAAGTAAACATTATGAGGTTATATCATTAATAGTGAGTGGAGAACATATTTTAATCGACTCACCTCATACATTTTCAAACTTCTTTGATACCGATGGTTCCAGACAATATCAAAGAAGTTTGAAAATGTATGAGGTGAGTCAATTAAAATATGTTCTCCACTCACTATTAGAGTCATTTCTTATCTTAACCTCATGTTGTATGTTCTTTTTAAACAAGAACTGCAGTTTTCAAGAGGAGGTCCCTCTCATCCTATAACTACCAGATTTTCATTTGAATCTTCTTCTATAACATTGCCATTTGGTGCTGATTTGATGAACTTTGAGATAAGTTCTGTTCATTGAGAATTTCAAAATTTGTTCTTCTATTTGGGAGAAGATATGTATTCAGATATATAATTAACAATAATATAAACACTTGATAAAAACATCGCTCACTATTTCCTTCAATAAAGGAAAATGTAATTTAATGTGTTATGCATACTTTACTTCTCTCTGATATAAGTGTTTTATAGTGCCACATTTTGATTGTGTTTTTTCAATTCTTCATGCACTTTCTCTCCTTCGTAAGTCTGAAAAATTGGGATTTACTGTATATAGATTGGCTGAGTTTTTTAATGCTTTCTTCAAGTTTGTGAGCATGCTGCACGCACTATGAAAGGTGCTGCCCCCTGCATGATGTGGTAATACATTGTCTTGTTTGCAGGGACATTCAAGTTTTATCACACATCTTGATTGGTCGACAGACAACCAGTACATTCAGAGCAACTCAGGGGACTACGAACTTCTTTATTGTAAGTAACTGGCAAGAGACCATAGCAATTTTTCCGATTGTCTATTGTCCTTTATATTCTTCCTCATCACACTGTATATTATTTATTGTCTTTTACAGTCTCACTTGCCAAAACATGGAATTCCCTTCCGCCCTATGTCAGATACTGTCAAACTGTAACATCGTTCAAGAATAAACTAAAGAATTATTTAATAACTAACTTATACACCTCACTGATAGTATTCTTTTAACAATTAATAAATTATATTATTTATGAAAATAATATTAAGATTAACAAATATTTTTATTTGTTTAAATATTGCATAACCGTAAAATTAGTTTTCTATATCTCATTATTTTTCTTTTTTTTTTTATATATACATTAGACAAGGACAGTTTACCAACAATTTAATTTATCTTGCTTGAATATATTTTATTATTAGTTTTAATCTTAGGGTCGAATGTTTGAATGCATTAGACAGTAAAAGGCGTTCTCCGCTGATAAAGTTTTATCCAAACACATTTTTCTTACTCAGAAATCTATTCACGCGGTAATAATTGTAAGCTACCTGACAAGGTACCTTAAGATCGTAGCTCAAGATATAAACTTATGTGAAAATCCTGAAGGGAACCGATGGTAACCGATGTAGTTTGAAACTTATCCAAGATGTCGGACCTTGAAGACTTCGATCATGTTTTCGGTATACGCGGAGAAGAGGGATTTGATAGAGTCTACCAAAGAGTTTAACTGAAAGAACAGGAGAATCGGCGTAATATTGTGCGTCACAGACGTGTTTGTATACGGTATTATTTGCGGGATGCAAGCATAAATGCATTCCTCTATAGCAGACGAAAATAACAGAAGTGGTTTTATCGCTGAGAATTCTGGGTAATTCGTTGCTAATATTACGAAAACGTCAACATTCATGCATGACCGGTAAGGCGGCCGTTAATTCGATCTCAGCTCACCAGTGATTGGAAGTAATTTGAGTAGAGACTAATGTATTTGCATACGACCCTAAACTATCATTAACTGGTTGTATTACAGATCGTAATGTAATAGATATTATCTTATTGAACAAATCTTCATTTAGTATTTAATATTAGAGTTAATTGTGATTGTTATATTCTGATGTAATATATGTTTGTCGTGGTGAGTGGAAGAGAAGGCCACATGATCTTAACTCCACCAGGTTAAATAAATAAATTCTTTATAATGGTGATAAATGATTATGTATATTTTGTGTGTTTTAAACATTTTAGAATATTAAGTTATGTAGATAGGAAATAACACTATGAGGTTCTTTAATATTGTTTATTTTTTATCATTTCACTCACCTCATACTTCATAATTTATAGCAGACCCAGGGTTTCTTCACGTAATTCGTGACATTGTCAATGCTGCGTCATGTTCACAACTGACGTCCAACGGCCTTCTATCCTGCAGACTGACCTCCGCGCCATCTGGTGGCCGACCGAAGAATTTCCAAATCAGGCCTCTTTCTTTATAACCGGGTATTTCAAAATTCATAGTTGTATTTTCATTCTTGCATATGTAAATTTTTTCCCAAATTGTGAGTTCCTTCGGTTTTTCCAATTGTTTAAGTAATTTTGTTTTGGTTTCTATTCTATGTTTTTCTGACCAGGCATGTGCAGCTATTGCAGATTTTTCGGTTTCTCCATTTTTAACATTTCTGAGGTGTTCTTTTAATCTTGTATTTAGATTCCTTTTTGTTTTTCCTATGTATATCTTTTCACAATCTTTACAATTAATTTGATAAATTCCCGATTTTTTGCAGTCTTCAATTACGTGAAGAAACCCTGGGTCTGCTATAAATTATGAAGTATGAGGTGAGTGAAATGATAAAAAATAAACAATATTTTAGAATATGTTAAACAATCAATGGTAAAGAGAAAAATGTTTGCCTGAACCGGGAATCGAACCCCGAATCTTTAGCTTTCCGTGCTAATGCTCTGTCCACTGAGCTAATTCAGGCTTCATTCCCTTCCAAGCAGAAATCCTTCCTTTACTTGGAAGGGAATGAAGCCTGGATTAGCTCAGTGGACAGAGCATTAGCATGGAAAGCTAAAGGTTCGGGGTTAGATTTCTGATTCAGGCAAAAATTTTTCTCTTTACCATTGATTTACAATAATTTAATTGTGTTCATGAATTTACTTATTTCTATCGTAGTAATAGCTTTAGCTTCTCTATATTAATTTAATGTTAAACAATTTTAGGCCATAAATATTATTGTCTGGAATTTAGATTAAGTTTAGATTTAAGGACTCTCGTGGTGCTTCATTAACATACACTGTGTTCATAAAGTCTTTGCAACTTCCTGTAAGATGAAAACTATAAAAGTTAGAATTGTGTGGTTTGTGGCCGATGAAAGATAAACTCAAACTTTGTAGCTCTTGTCGCCCGCAAAACATCTAAGCGATATTCATACAGTAGTTCTATGCGTGAGGTATACTTTCATTTTTTACAGTAAAACTTTATAAAAAAACTGACTCTATCAAACCCATAGGTTCATGCAGACATAGGATCTCCACACATGCCTGCCCTAAACTACTGTTTTTTTTCAATCATCCCCTGTATAAACTGCTTCCCTCAAATTGTGACTGTATCTCATGGTACCATAAAACACCATTGCACTTTCTCCTGGTTTGACATCATTGTATATTATACCTAAAACAAACAAAAAAAACTTTGAGAGTTTGTCTTGCATCTGCCAAAAACCACACAACTCTAACTTTCATAGTTCTCATCTTATAGGAAGTTGTAATGTTGGAAAGACTTTATGGACATGGTGTATATCACCCATCACATTATTGGGGTAATGTAATTTGCCTTCCAGTGTGCCCCAACCTCAGAAGGGGATAATAATTACACCAATGCTAGGAGAGAAAGTCAGCTGCAGTGGACTAGTAGTTATGCTCCTTGCCTCTGGTTCTGAGGGTCGCAGGTTCAATCCTGGCTGCGGTCGATGAATTTTTTTAGGACAGAAAAATCTAAGGAGCAAGTCCTCCGGAAGGGAGCCGTAGGTCCCAAGTCTGAAGACTCGTAAAAGATCCTTAAGCGTGAACAAAGAGGCCTGTAAGCAAAATTTACCAACCGATCTCAAACATCCCAGTAATATTTAACTTTTATAGGAATTAATCACTATGAAGTTTAATTTATGGTGAAATTAAATGTTTCTTACCTCTCCTCATATATATATATATATATAGAAGATTTATATGAGGAGAGGTAAGAACATTTAATTTCACCATACATCCCAGTAATACCTTAGTTGCCTGCTAGATGTCTCATCGAGTCAGCGTGTTGACCGCATGCCACTCATGCCATCTTTGGACAAATAAGGTAACTAAAAATGAATTTGGTCTATTAACTCCTGATAAAGGAGAGGCTATGGCTCAACAATGGGCTATGCCATTAATCACATAGGAGGGAAAGCCGGAAATGTCATAAGAGAATCTGATGAAATTGGACCAAAATATCTGTAGATTGTGACTAACTCGCTAACACTATCAAACCTGCACATGTGTGTGTGTCTCTTAATATTCTGACTGTGACAGTTTTTATTTTTTGGAACTAAACCCAGCATATAGCAATCAATTAAGAGAAGTAATATTGAGATTGTGTCCACCACTGTGGTCTCGGGGTAGCGTGCTGCCTTGTCACGCAGCGGGCCCGGGTTCAATCCCCGGTCGGGACAGTTTTTCTGGGTGAGGTTTTTATCAGGGTTTTTCCTCACCAGTAAGACAAATGTCAGGAAAACTTTAAGGCCCAAATGGTCCCCGAAATCATATGGTCATCGCAATCATCATCATTCATATTCATATTAGGTTAAGTTTAGGATTAGGGACTCTCCTGGTGCACCATTATCATCGTCATCATCACTCATATCATCGGGGCAACGTAACTCTGCCTTTCAGGTGCCCCAACCTCAGAAGTGGGTTACAAGTACGCCATGCTAGGAGAGAAACCAGGAATGTCGAAAGACAAACCTGGGGGCATTTGGAAAAAAAAAAAATATATATATATATATAGAGAGAGAGAGAGAGAGATTGTTAACCAGCAAAATAAGACCATTAGAAGGGAGATTAACCTGAAGCAAAAATTTAACTGAATGCATTTGATTAATAATAGAAAGACAATCTGTAAAATGAGATGATAAATTCGACTTGAGGAAATTGGTCAGTTTGTCCACTTCCTGCGAGACAGAATTTTTAAAAATTGCAGCAGAAGTGTAAAATCATGAAGTGATTTGTTGAATTCAATGAATGAATGAGTCACTTCTTATCTTACCTCATACTTTATGTAAAGTGAATAACATGTGATTCTAGGGAATGCCAGTTTGTGCCGTCAAATCCCACAGTCCTCGCAGCTGCGAGATGTTGAGTGGGCTACGAACACGTGTACACTCAGTTTCAACACTATCGGAATCTGGCCAGAGGGCGCTGATGGTACCGATGTGAATCACTGTGATCGCTCACACGATGCCCGGCTCATGGCCACCGCAGACGACTTTGGCAAAGTGAAGTTATATTCTTATCCTGTCATTCAGCCAAAGGTAAGCAGCTGATTGTCACACATCTTCATCTTACAACTGATTGTCACACATCTTCATCTTACAACTGATTGTCACACATCTTCATCTTACAACTGATTGTCACACATCTTCATCTTACAACTGATTGTCACATATCTTCATCTTACAACTGATTGTCACATATCTTCCAACGATAAAAAATTATTTTCATTTAGGTAAAATTTTATCACTCACCTCATATTTTTCTTCTTTTTTTTAAACTAGTTTTGGAACTTTACACTTCAGTTCCATCTTCAGTATTTTCGCGACTGTTGTTCTATCATCTTGAAGAGCTGCGTTTCACTCCCTCTGTTGGTAGACTGAAAAACCTCAAAATCAGGTCGTTTTTTTATGTAAATTTTTTTCTCAAACAGTGAGTTCTTTTGGTTTTTCTATTTGTTTTAATAATTTAGCCTTCTTTTCGATAAGATGTTTTTCAGACCATGCATGGGCTGCCACAGCAGATTTTTCCACTTCCCCTTTTTTGACGTTCTGAGATGCTCTTTCACTCTGGTTTTGAAATTTCTCTTAGTTTTTCCTATGTAAACTTTCTTGCATTAATGAACTTCGCCATTCCCGGGGAAAATGACTTGATTTCGAGGCTTTTCTGTCTGCCAACAGAGGGAGCAAAAGGCGGCTCTTCAAGACGACAGAACAATGGTCATGAAAATGCTGAAGATGGAACTGAAGTGTAAAGTTCTGAAACTAATTTTAAAAAATAAGAAAAATGTGAGGTGAGTTATAAAATTTACTTAAATGAATAAACCTCATAGTGTGAATTTGTAAAATAAGTAATTATTTTGGTTGTTTGAATGGTGTAATGGACAGCACACTTGTACGGAGAACAACAGGTCCAGGGTTCAAACATTAATGTTTCTTTCTTAAATTGGAGTTAAGTTTTTAAGTTTAAAGTGACTTTGAATGATTGTAACATAAATAAATGTGTGTTTCAGTCGCTGTGCCATACATATGGAGGTCATAGCAGTCATGTGACCAATGTGTCATTTCTTCACGATGACTCACGGTTGATATCAACAGGTGGAAGAGACACTAGTGTCATGCAGTGGGCGCTCACATAACCGTAATCTTTGTTTATGTCACAACGCTGCCAAATGTGTACAAAACTTGTGTTTTTATAAATGCACACTCTCGGCACAAAGAGTATTATTTAGCCTGTTTTTGTACAGTTGGAGACATGGCCATTGTACTAGAAGTCAATCTTAAATGTTAAATTTATCACTTCTCACAAAAAGACAAATTTTATTTGAAGACAATAAATATATCTTCTCACTAAAGGACAAATTATATTTGAAGAGAAAAATGTATCCCTAGACCGGGGTTTGACCCCACGACCTTTGGCTCTCTATGCCAATGCTCTTACCAATCTAAATGTAAATTTTTCTCTTATACATAGTTAATTCCTGAGCGTCAAATGCTACAAGCCGTTGCTCAATCACGGAAATAGTGGCTTCTATTTAAGAAGACTTTTTATTGGGAATTATGTTGGTTAGAGCAATATAATGTCCTTCAGTGAGAAGTGTTAAATTAATAATATAAAACATCTGGCTTTATAAAGTGATGTTTAAATACCAATAAAATGTCTTCTTAAATAGAAGTCACCATTTGCGTGATTGAGCAATGGCTTGTAGCAATTGATGCTCAGGAATTAACAATGTATCAGAGAAAAATTTGCATTTAGGTTAGAGGTCTAGGAGGCTCTATTGGTTAGAGCATTGGCATAGAAAGCCAAAGGTCCTGGGTTCAAACCCCAGTCTGAGTATATATTTTTCTTTTCAAATACAAAAATATATGCCTCTGGTTCTGTACATCAGTGCTCTGATGCTCCCGACTCAAATGCATATTAAATCTCTCTTTTATATGAATAATGAAGATAAAAAAAAGCTTCACTGGCTCTAAATGTGTTGTTAATTCACAATAAAGCTTTTTGTTTTATGCAAAGCCCCAAGTTGTCATTTCTACATTTCTGGTTCTCTCCTGGAATTAGTGTAATTGTAACCCACTTCTGAGGTTGGGGTACCTGAAAGACAGGGTTATGATGTGACAGGTGATGATGATAATGGTGCACCAGGAGAGTCCTTAATCCTAAACTTAATCTAAGGTGAATATGAATGATGATGGTTATGATGTTCGGGGTCTGTTTGGACCTTAAAGTACCTGACATTTGCCTTACAGGTGAGGAAAAAACCTCATCCAGGAAAACTGTCCTGACCAGGGATCGAACCCGGACCCTCTGCTAGTGGTTGTCAAGTTAAGCTTCATATTTCGTTTATTAATTAAAATTTTAACATTCTCGATTCAGGCATTAATTTTTCTTTTCAAAATAATAAAATAAAAACAATTATTAATCGTAATCTCAGTGAAATATTTCATTTATTCAAGTCAATGTTTCACTCTCCTTGTGTGAGATGATTTTCAAAACATTTGACATATGTCAAAGTAAAGCTTGCAAAGCATACCATGAATTTATTCAAGTCGATGTTTTAATCTCCTTGTGTGACATTTGACACCTAGAATTGTAGTTACAATAAGTAGTGGCTTCAAATTTATAAAACCAGTTGTAACGACTAAGGGGTCAACATTTCCCCTATACTGAATGTATATTCTATGGTGTTCTGCCCAAGGACACGTCTTTTCATGGTATGCTTTGCAAGCTTTACTTTGACATATGTCAAATGTTTTTAAATACTTGACTGAAATAATGGTTAATTATTGTTGTAATTAAGTTATTTGGTCTGTATATTCTTACCTCTTGTGGCTTTTTTTGTTGAACATATGTTTCAAGGAATCAAAACATTCTTCAGATAGAAAACCAAAAGAAAATAAATGCAGGAAATTCACATGTCACCCTTGGGTACACGATAAATTTCAATAGATTTTTAAAAATTTAATATCAGATTAGCACCAAAGAATGATTATAGCCTAAATAAACTAATAAAAACCAACAAAAATGTAAAGATTGAGGATAATAAAAAATCAGGAATATATCAAATAAAATGTGCAGACTGTCATAAGATATTCCGATTGAGGGTCTTTCCACTTTTCAGCAGTTGCCCTTTTACCAGCCGGCTGCTGGCCCTTCACATCCACATGTGTCAATCACAGAGGTAGATGATCAACAGCCAGTGTAGGGGTGACATGTGGTTAGCATGTCGAGTCCCCCAGCCGTTATAGCTGGTTCCTCAACCTGGAGCCGCTACTTATTGTAGCTACCCAATTGCCTCATGATGCTGGGTGGGCACCGGTCCCATACTGGCCGAAATACCATGAGAAAATTTCTTCCCCCATGGAGACTCGAACCAGCGCAAGTCCCATAGCTCTGCACCAAGGCTTCCTACCTTAACCGCTCGGCTACGGCGCGGGATCTGTCATAAGATATACATACTGAAAACAAAGAGAAATTTTCAATTGAGTTGGTGTTTACTTGATGAAAATCCATATTTATTAATTAAATAAAAATAAAACTTAATTTTATTTGATTTTCATAGTCACGGAATTATATCTTAATAAATATGAAAATCAAATAAAATTAAGTTCACTGAGTTGTGAACGTGAACGGCATTGAGAATGTCACAAATACAGTGACGAAATCTAGATATGCGAGAGAGTTAAGAAGTATGAGGTGAGTCAAAAAACAACTAAACAAAATTCAAATTGACTATTTATTTAGAATGAATTAATTAATAAATCAATCTCGCATAAAAGGACACGTTTATTAGCAAGAATTGCTCCATAAGACGTGAAAAAACCAATAATAACAAAACTTTTTATTGATTTATATTTTTGCACTGAAATACAAAGTTTTATGCACTGGTTCGAGTCTCCATGGGGGAAGAACACTTCAAATTTTCTGGTAGGTCAAGGGCATTATAGCCCTATGTTGGCATGGACTTTATTTACCCGGTTTCACACATTTATATAAAAACCAACAGCATACAAGTATATTTGAAGACAAAAATATACTGTAATCTACGGTAAAGAGAAAAATGTTTGCCTGAACTGGGAATCGAACCCCGAACCTTTAGCTTTCTGTGCTAACGCTCTATCCACTGAGCTAATTCAAGCTTCATTCCCATCCAAGCATAAACCTTCCTTTACCTTACTCTACTGGTCCCACATTCAATTGCAATGAATTATCATTCACAAATACACAATGAATGGCTTCTACATTAAGAAGACATGAAGGGACTCCACACAGCTATAGCATTATTTATTAAATTAATATTGAGAAGCTAAAGCTATTACTATGATAGAAATAAGTAAAATTAATGAACACGAAAAAAAAATTTCTCTTTACCATTGATTACAATAATTTGTGTTCATTAATTTTACTTATTTCTATTAGAGTAATAGCTTTAGCTTCTCAATATTAATTTAATAAGAAAAATATATGCTCAGACTGGGGTTTGAATCCAGGACATTTTGCACTCTAGGCAAATACTCTACCAAATGAGCTACCTGAGAAACTCTAATCTAAATGGAAATTTTTCTCTTATATACGCTGTTAATTCCCACGCACCAAATGCTATGGAGCAATCTATCTTGCAAATGGTGGCTTTTTTTTATTAGGAAGACCTTTAAAGGGAATTGTATGTTACATTATAAAGCCAGTACGGCTTCTTTCGATGTTTTCATTATTCATTTCATACATCTCAATGATGAATAAATTATATTTGAAGAGAAAAATATACACTCAGACTGAGGTTTGAATCCAGGACATTTTGCACTCTAGGCAAATACTCTACCAAATGAGCTACCTGAGAAACTCTAATCTAAACGGAAATTTTTCTCTTATATATGCTGTTAATTCCCATGTACCAAATGCTATAAAGCCGTTGCTTCTATCTTGCAAATGGTGGCTTCTTTATTAAGAAGATGTTTAGTTGGGAATTTTACATTACATTATAAAGCCAGTACATTTTGATGTTTTTATTATTCATTTCATACATCTCAATGATGGATAAATTATATTTGAAGAGAAAAATATATGCTCGGACTGGGGTTTGAACCCAGGACCTTTCACACTCTAGGCAATGCTCTACCAACCGAGCTACCTGAGAAATTACAACATACGAGTATGTTTGCTTGAAATACACCAGTTCGTTGTTTTAATTTAAATTGTACTGTAGCGGTTAACACTTTGGCAGGAATTTCTCCTTCTGTACAAACAGCATACCATAAGGCCTAACTATTAATTGTATCTTCTGTCAAGTTTTAAGCTAGAAATCATTAACAAATCAACTGCACGATTTCTATTAAAGGAAAAAAAAAATTCTCATTAGAAAGTTGATAGCTTCTGGGCGAATATCCAATTATTCACAATAATATGCCAACAGAATGAGTTCAGTTATTTAAGATATGAGATCAGCTGTAATTTGTAATTATTAATGAGTTGTACATTTTTGATTCACCTCATATTTCTTGATTTTTATGCAGACTAGGTTTCGTCACATTTGTGCGACATTGTCGATGCATTCCAACTGTTGTTTTGCAGTTGTCCATCCTGTAATTTGGTTTATGCTCCCTCTGCTGGCTGACCGATAAACTTCCAAATTAGTTTTTATTCTTTTTCTCTGGGAATATCAAAATTCACTAAAACAGTTAGAAAAATAAAAAATGTAATAAAAGAAGTAAAGAAACAAGCTGATAAAGCAGCACAAATATCAGAATATATGAGAGATTTAATTTGGTGCAACAAGCATATGTCAATAGAAAGCAAAATCTGCATATACAAAACGATAGTTTGACCAGTTATCGTATATGGAGCAGAAATTAGAGCTAATATAACAAAAACTAAACAAATAATAAGCACATGTGATGAAATGAAGATCTTAAGAACAATTCAGGGAAAAAACATTATTTGATAAGATACACAACCCAACAATTAGGGACAAATGTCATATTTAAGACATACCCAAATTTATTATAGATAGATGAAAATATTGGAAAGGTCTTAAGAAAGAATGGAAGACAACCAACTTGCAAAAAGAACTAAAGAAGATAGACCAATGGACGGGAGAAGAACAAGAGGAAGACCAGCCAAGAGATGGATAGACAATGGATGCACATCCAATATGTCTTCCTCCGAGGAGTGATTTGGGGGGAAAAAAAAAACAGGATGAAAATCCTACAAATTAAGAAGAAAAAGTTAGAAAATTCTAAGGAACTCACAATTTGGGGAAAAATGTACATCTGAAAACAATGAATTTTGAAATTCCCAGAGAAAATGAAAAATATTTGATTTGGAAGTTCATAGATCAGCCAGCATAGGGAGCAGAAATCAACTTGCAGGATTGACAACCACAAGGCAACAGTTGGAATGCATCAAGAACTGACAAAACCGGTCTGCATAAAAATCAAGAAATATGAGGAGAGTTAAAATATACAACTCATTAATAATTAGAAAAAACCTCATAGTTATTTCCTACATATATTTAATGTAATTTTTAACTTTGAATTAGAAAGAAAAATTCCAGTATTCTAAAATACATGTGGTGCAAATTTAAGTCTTTAAGAAGAAAAACTTGCTAAGACATTCTACTACGAAGTCACAAGTGAATGGTATTAATAAGCTGTTAGTTTATTTTTATCTATTAAATTTGGGAATTTTTAACATTATGAGGTTCAATTAATAAGAATTAAATGAATCGTGATTTCTTCTTACCTCATACTTCTATGTCTTTTTAAACACAGCACTGCAGTATCGGCGACCCATTGTCACCATCGTCAGCTGTTTTCACGACTGTCAATTTTTTCTTTTGCCAGTAATTATCCAAACTGCCATCTGGTGTTCTTTTGAAGGAATTACTCTCCAAACTGCCATCTGGTGTCCTTTTGAATGAATCATTTTCTAAACTGCCATCTGTTGTATTTTTTAATTCCTTCAAAAGAACACCAGATGGCAGTTTGGATAATTACTGGCAAAAGAAAAAATTGAGTCGTGAAAACAGCTGACGATGGTGACAATGGGTTGCCGATACTGCAGTGCTGTGTTAAAAAAACATAGAAGTATGAGGTAAGAAGAAATCACGATTAATTTAATTCTTGTTAGTTTATGCTGACTATTTAACTCATGTCCTAAATGGGAGTCAATAACCATTCATGTTTCAATGAATTTTGTTTTACAACCAATGACAGTAGTGTTTCATCTCACTCTTTACCACCTCCTGCTATTGTGATCAATAAAGTTCCTTTTTAATATTCTGTACAGGTCAGAACATTATTTTGCAGTGACTGACTCTCCAACAAATACATTGAATATAGAAATAATGAACAGATTCCTCCGAACTACACATAAATAACTGTCTTCAATAATGGTGTTTTTAAATAATGATTTTACAGAGTTGTTTCCTAAAAAAATTAATTAATAACCTATAATGTTGATTATAATATACAGTTTGATGTTTTTAATTTTTTCTCCACTAGGGTACATTCTTACAATATTGCGATCTTAGTGGGTTGTCACTGATCACAATCCTATTTGGCAATAAATAATATTATTAAGTTGCAGTGAATAAACATAACCACACATTTCTGATTTGTTTTCAAACATCACCGTTTACATTAAATATATAAATATTTTAAAAAATCGGTAGCTATATTTAAATAGTGATTTGTGAGTAAACAGCTTAATTTTATTCGTTAAATAGTCCTAACAAATGTCACTCTTGATTTCCAAATCCTCTAGATAAATTGGAAATCACTCCTGGCATACTTTATTATAATGTAGTATTGTTAGGCGATAGCGAGGAGATACTAAGGGCTACCACGCACATTGTACAAGATAGAGCATAAGTCAGTTAACCGAAAATGCAAATATATTATTTTCTGTAGCTTACTACATCCATACAAAAATCAACTACCGAAATTGTTCAAAGTGATCTCCATTTTGTTTAGTTGTGAACGTGAACAGCATTGAGAATGTCACAAATACAGTGACGAAATCTAGATATGCAAGGGAGTTAAGAAGTATGAGGTGAGTCAAGAAACACCTAAACAAAAATTAAAATAAACCTCATAGTGTTATTTCCTACCTACATAACTTAATAAAGTTGACCTCCATTGTTCATTTATGACATCGTTTTAACACTGATTTGCAGATGTTATCAAACAATTTCCCATTATTACCAAAAGTGTTTTCAAATTCTTATTCAACAAATCCCGTCAATGTTGCAGGTTTAGTGGGTTTGTACTGAAAACTTTGTCCTTCAAAATTCCACACTTTGAAGAATCACATGGTGCGAGGTCTGGCGATCTAGGTGACTAATTGATTTTACACCTCCCAATTCACTCTTCAAAATAAGTAACTTAAAGTCGTTTATAGACATGATACAAGATGTATTCCCTAGTTAGCAAATTACCTCAAGCAGTAGTGTTTGAGATTGTATTCTGTAGGTCCCGTATTCAAACCCCAGTTTGAACCAATCTGATTTTTTTCCTTGCAACCATGTGCAGTGGTTAACTGACTTAAGTCGCATCTTGTATTGAGTAACACTAAGAAATTGGGACTGGAAGTAACATCAATAAAACTAAATATATGGTCACACACAGAAATTACATTATATAATGGAAATGGACAGATAATAACAAATGAGTGAAATTTTGAAGAAGTGGCTGAATTCAAATACCTAGGAACAATAATTACACATGGGAATGAGATGCACAAAGAAATTAAACATATTCAACAAATATGTATCAAGTGCAAATTTTCAAAGCAAAATTAGCAAACATTGTGATTCTTGCTGTTTTAAAACATATGGGAACAAGGATTTGTCACTGAGTTGGCTGTGCAGACATTTAATTTCCCAATATATTGGTAATATTAATTTGAATCCAAAGAAATAGCCTCTCCCCCCTCAACCAGATGCAATTTGAATAAAACTTGACAGATGAGACAAAGGTAAACAGAAAGGAACAAACTTCCACAGGTTATTCAAGAATGTTGTCTGAGTGTTTTGTTATAACGAACCCAGAGTAATGTATAGCATGATGAGATATGTTCTGATGAATTAAAAAAAATAAATAAATAAACTACAATACAGTTTGTTGTGACTATGGCAGTCGACATTTTGAACAGCTGAGAATATAAATTTACATGTTACATGGGTTCCTTATATCAAAACACTCAACAACATATCTGTAGATATTTTGTATGTTCTCTAGATAGGCAGATGTTTAACTAATGCAATTAAAGAGATTACTAAATGCTTGTACAGGCTGGGCTTATGTCTTGTGTACATACCTTATTTATATAATAAACAAGTCTCTATGTAAACTGGTTGTATCCATGAATTGAATCAGACATTTTTTCACCTCACCTCATAAAAACTAGTATTTCTGACCTCTGACTAATTTTGAAGGTCATTGCCTATTATAAACCCAACTGGATTTCTTAGGCTTAAAGGACCTTCGGGACTTGGAAAATCTGGTAGCGTTTATCTAGCCGAGCGCTAGTATGAGGATGTACAGTATACATGTTTTGAAATAAACAAATGGAGTCTTATTTTAAACTATTTTATTACTAAAGTATAAAAGATTAGAAACCCTAAGTAGTCTAGTCCTAAATCTAATCTAAGCCTATATTAAAAACTACAGTACTTTCTTGGGGGGGTTGAGAAGAGGGAGTTGTGGAATTTATAAATCTAACTTAATCTACATGATTAAAAATGTTATATCCCTTTTTGAAAATTTACTATCCAAAAATGTTAATTGTACTTGATTCAAAACATAAAAGTGCAGAAATCATATTAAGAAAAATGGTCGGTGACTTACCCTTCAGCCGTTTACACACACAGACAGACACGAGGCCCTCACTTCTCAAGTGTTATATACTCAAAATGACCTCAAGTCACCCTAACTGTACTCACTAACATTCCAATGAACTAAATGTAGGGATGTTTACAGTTAGCTTAAGCAAAACTTTGCTCTGAACTATATCATGTCTAAACTCTATCTCAACAGATTTTGCTTGAAATAATTAAAATAATCTATAAAACTATATATAAAGACTATGTATTCATAACATTGCCTTCATCACCTTTGCTCCAACTGTTTGCAGTTGAGTCATAAACACCAGCATTTCTCCCGCCACCTGGTGTGGGTTAAATTAACTTTGAGATCACATTTTGCTTGGTGGGAATTTCAAAATTCATGGATCTAAATTTGTTCTTCTGTCAAATCCAAAGCTTCTTCCAAATGTTCAAAAAATTTAGTTTCTTTTTTTTCAATTTTATGACTCTCTAGCAAACTATGATATGTGTATTTTAATTTATTTTCTACGAATTAACACTAACTGGCACTATCAAATCCATAGGTTCATGGCTGCACAGACATAAGCTCTCCATACATCCCTATCCTGAGCTAAAATTTTCCAGTCATTCCCTGTATAATCTACTTCCCTCAAATCATAGTTAATGTTATTCTCCCACCTCATTCTTGGTCTACCAACTGGGCATTTTCCCTCTGGTTTTCCTACAAGAAGCTACCATGCATGTCTTTCATTACCCATTTGTGCCACATGTCCTGCCCATCACAGTCTACAAGACTTAACAGTTCTTATTATATCTGGTTTCCTCTAAAGACCATGTAGTTCACTGTTTGTAGTCTTTCCATTCACCTGTCTGTTCATCTCTCTTTGGTTCAAAAATTTTTTTAAGAACTTTATTCTCAAATACTCGTAATCTCCTTTCCTCTCTTAAAGTAAGAGTCCATGTTTCATATCCATATAACTGGGAGAATAACAGTTCTATATATATTTTCAGTTTAACATTTTTGAAAGGAGTTGGGACGTCAAGGGAATTACACTATGAGGTATTATTTGTTTAGTAAAATTTTATCATCTTACATTAATGGAAATGGATTTCTTGAGAAGAGCAGCAAGATGTTCAAATTAGAAAAAATAAATACTGTCATACGAGAAAATATGAATATTAGATATTCAATGGTAGATTATATAAGATACAATTAAATTGGTATGGGCATGTATGATGAATGCAAGAAGAAAGGTTTCCTAGAAAAAACATTGGAATGGTGTCCACCTGGAAGAAGGAGGAAAGGAGGACCTTGAAACTCGTGGATGCAAGAAATATGAACTGGAATGAGAACAAGAGGACATGGAGTGGATGGTTAGAGATGAGTGGAGAAGGAAAATAAAACTTTAGGCACAGAAAGATGTGTAAACTTTGAAAATCTGTATATAAATAAAAAAAAATTATCACCTCACCTGATATTCTTAGACCAGTTTTGCAACTTTTTTCTATAGTTTCATGTTCTTCATTTTCACGACCGTTTGTTCTGTTGTGAAAATACTGAAGATGGAACTGTAGAAGAAAGTTTTGAAATTGATCAAAAACAAAAGAAGAAAAATATGAGGTGAGGTGAGGTGATAAAATTTATTTATTTCCCATATTCAACTATGAATGATAAAATTTTAACTAAATATATGATGAGTGTTTTTTTTATTGAAGATAGCAATTTAAAAATAATTCAGCATTCAAAAACATATAGAGCTTTTCAACATAATAATAATATTTAATTTATTCTGGCAGAGTTAAGGTCATAAGGCCTTCTCTTCCACTCAACCAATACAAATTACAAATATATAGATTAAATATATCATCATCATCATGAACAAATTCGTTTTAGGCCATGTGGCCTGTACGGTAAACCTAGCGAAGATGGTCTTGATCTTTCCACCGATGTTTTGGTCTTCCTTGGTCCCTATGTCCAGTTGGGGTATATTGGAATGCCAATTTTGGAAGTCTATTTCTTGCCATTCTTCTCAGATGATTTTTCCATTCTTGTTGGTATCTTTGGATATCTTCATTTAAACTTGCTACTCCAAGTTTTCCTCTGATAGTAGTGTTCCTTTGGTGATCCAGTCTATTAAACTCCTAACAATGATCGTAAGAAGCGCATTTGGCTTACTTGAAGTTTATGAGAGTTTCTTTTATTTAAAATCCAAATTTCACTTCCGTATTTTAGAGCAGCTTTTGATGTGACGTTATGTAATCTTAGTTTTGTCTCTGTCCTCATCTGTTTACCAAAATGTCTTCGTATTACCCCATTCATTTTATTATATTTTTGTAATTTTGAATCAATGTCACTCTTATACTCTGCAAATACACTTCCTAAGTAAGAGAAATCTGACACTTGTTCTATAATTTTTCCATCAATCTCAATTTTCACCCGTTGTAATAGATTAAATATACACTATACTAATTATAAAGAGTTAAAAAATATATTAAATGTTGCAATGTAAATTTCATGTCACAAACAGGATGTTATACGATGATATCATCATCAATGCCCCATGTGGGCGTTGGCCGCCTACAAAAGCTTATGCCAAACTTCCCTGTTCTGAGCTTCATTCTTCCAGATTTTTTATTTTTAATATCTTAATGTCTTGAATTATACTATCCTCCCATCTTAATTTAGGTCTTCCAACTTTTCTGGCCAATAGAGGTTGCTCATTGTAAATTCTTTTTGTAATCGTTTTGCTGTCCATACGAATAATGTGTCCAGCCCAGGCCAATCTATTAATTTTAACAAAATTCAGAACATCCGGCTGATTATACAGTTTATACAACTCATTATTGTATCTCTTTCTCCAAACATTACTTTCTTTCACGGCACCAAAAATGGATCTCAGTATCTTCCTTTCAAAACGCCCTAATAATTCCTCATCAGATTTCAACATGGTCCAAGTTTCTGATGCATACTGGTCTAAGGAGAACTTTATACATGCGTATTTTTGTTTTTCTAGATATAAACTGAGATCTAAACATTTTCCTGAGTTCAAAAAAGCATTTATTTGCAGCCATGATCCGTAGATGAATTTCAGCCGAATTGTCATTTCTACAATTTGCTTACATCCTAGATAAATAAAGCTATGAACCAGTTCAAATTTATATGCGCCAACTTCCAAACTAGATGGGCAAGCTTCACATTTACCTTTAATCACCAGCATATATTTTGTCTTACTTACTTACTCACTGGCACTATCAAACCCATAGGTTCATGGCCACACGGACATAAGCTCTCCATACATCCCTATCCTGAGGTAATGCTTTCCAATCATTCTCTGTATAATCTACTCTTTCGACCAAGGTACTTTTTTCGTCTGGCTTATCACCTTCGACCAGTCCGGCATGGGTAACCCTATTGGCAGCAATGCTACCTCCGGCATAGCTTTCGGGATCATTTAAGCACACAAGCCACTCCACCACGACAAGGTAAAGATACCATGGAGGGATATATTTTGTCTAGGCCTGGTTAATTTTTTTCGTTGCCTTCTCCAGGCTAATTGACATCCTTCATGGCTAATTGATTTCCCCCTATTATATCTATATCGTTGACATATGCAAGAATTTGCACAGATTTATGAAAGATGGTTCCCCTTACATTAAGATCTGTATCTCTTATCACTTTTTCAAGGGCAATATTAAAAAGTATACATACAAGAGAATCTCCTTGTGGTACTCCATTTTTTTGTATGAATAGGCTCAGTTAATGCACTATTAAATGATGATAATAGTGACAATAATAATACAAAATGCTCAAATCGTTCTAACCTCAATTTTTCTTTTTATATTTAGTTATCCAACGAAAATAGGTTATCAATAGGGGTGTGATTTTTTAGCATTTTGAAATCAGAAATGTAGCATTACAATTGTTTATATCTAATTTTTCGGCTAAAAGGCACACAAACTCAAGAACATTAACAACAGCAGTCTTCAATTGTCCACAAGAGACAAGAAATGGGCTCCTTCACAACACCAACTCCATTCCAGAACTTCCATGGAAGACAGCAGTTGCGCAAATCAGATTAACTACAGGTCACAACTGTCTTGCTGAACACATGCACAAGATAAATGTATTGTCTACATCAAGGTGCAGAAGACAACTATAAACTTCAAAGTACTGGGGAGCAAGACTTCAGTGTTAGATGCAGCACAAGACACCAACCACGATTTCCAATTTTTGACCAGCCTCTAGGCCTAGTGGTCAGCGTTTCTGACTACAGTTCATGAGGTCCTGGTCAGACTATAGGAATTTTTCCTCAAAGGGAATTATTCCTGTGGTAGCCCACGGTCTGAAATTTAGGTAGAGTTTAGGTTAAGGTCTCTGGCACTTCATTATCATTTATCACCCATCATATTATTGGGGTCCACCGCTGTGGTCTCGAGGTAGTGTGCTGCCTAGAGGGCCCGGGTTCAATTCCCGGTCAGGACAGGCTCCTGAATGAAGTTTTTTTTTGGGGTTTTTCCTCACCTGTAAGACATGTCAGGAAGCTTAGGCCCACAAAAATCATCTGGCCATCATCATCACCATTATTATCCTTCACCGGTGTGGAAAGCAACAGGAAGCTACACCTATAATTCCCTAGTAAAGCTGCAAAGCATAGCATGAAAATGCTATGACTGCAGTGAAAGACCTGCCCTAGGGCAGAATTACTATGGGTGGATACAGCGGTGTGCAGTGGTCAGAGCAATTACCCAGCTGTATGACGAAAATATGACTTATAGTATATAAAAACTTGTGCCCTTGTATTTTTTGTTGGATCTGGTAAATCTGGAGTTGGCCTACCTTGTTGTATAAGGTAATTTTTCTCGTTGAAAGGTCTGTATGAAAATGATCTACTATGTAAATTATAAATTATAGTTATTTACATTCATTTTTACTAAATTGACAAATCACATTTATCAGTAACACTTTTAAACGTATTAACACATTTGAACACTGCCGATATTAAATTCAACTGTTGCTTTCCACAAATTATATATATACACGTTCGTAATAATTCAATTGTTGTTATTCAGATATATAAATAAAGTTTCTTAAATTAACAGGTTGCTATAACTGACAAAACGTACCGCGTAATTATTTTTATTTTTCTTGTATTTTGTAAAAAATATAACTAACATAAATTAAATATTATAAATTAATAAATGTTATTTCTAAAAATTCTATTATTGAGGAATTGGCGCTTTACAAATCAGCCATTTATGAATAAATCGATAAGTTGAAAGGTCATTCGACCTTGTGTATACTTTGAGTTGTGATGTTTCTGGGTTCAGCTAGCTGGTGTTAAAATAAAAAATTGATAGAATAAGACACAAACTTCGTCTAGCAGGTTATCACTGGTCTAGTATTTGTTATCGCTGGACTTAGCAGGTAGATTCATTTTGTGGGTTATTGCTAATTCATCTACAGCGAAATAGCTGGTGTTGGGGGGATAATAACACTCTATGGAGATTACTTATTTTAGGAATTCTCACTATGAGGTATATTCATTAATATAATTATAAAATATGCATTCTTTATGCCTGTAGGCCTTTCAAAATATCCATTCCATCTTCAGCAGGTCCCTCTTTGCTACAACATCCAGTATGATGGTTGATGCTGCTGGTCCTAATGTGGTGTTGTGGAAAGGATGTTCTGAAAGGCCTACAGGCATAAAGAATGCATATTTTATAAGTTGAGGACGACGGATCTTACCTAAGAAGGTATATTTTAACTTATTTTATTTTATGACTCTCCGCCTCAACAGTTTTAACAATGAATTTTATTAGTATTGATTTTCCCAAGTTGTTCCAATTATACACAAAAAAATTAAGTACAAAAAAAAAACAAAAATTAAGGAATGAAATACTCTTCAAATAGAAAAACCAAAGGAAGTGAAATACAGGAAATTCACATATCACCCATGGGCACACAATAAATTCCAAAAGATTTTTTATAAATTTAATATCAGATTAGTACCAAAGAATGATTATAGCCTAAACAAACTAATAAAAACCAACAAAAATGAAAAGTAAATAGTAAAAAATAAGAAATGAACTGATGACATTTTTAACACTCGACAAACTAGAAGAGCACAAACAATGGAAAGAACATTTAGAATGGACAATACAAGATTACCCAAAACGATCAACGCCTACAAACCACATGGAAAAAGGTCTTTGGGATGGCCAAGGAAATGATGGACTTGAGACCGGAATAGGTCGCATTGACCTAATCCTGGAAAGGAAGAAGAAGAATAGTAAATAAATCAGGAATATATCAAATAAAATGTGCAGAATGTGATAAGATATACATAGGGAAAAAAAAGAGAAATTCAACCATTAGAACCAAACACATAAGAAATGTAAAAAAAGGGAAGTAGAAAAATCTGCTGTAGCTGCTCACATTTGGTCAGAAAAACACAAAATAGATTTAAAACAGAAAAAACAAACAAACTCACCATAATGGGAAAAAATCTACATACAGAAGAACAAGGAGAGAATTATGAAAATCTTGGGGAGAGGAAGCTAATTAGCATGTTGTTTGGACCATAGAAAGAGGGAGCTGAAGTCGAGAACCAGGGCCGACAACTTGGGAATAATGAGTTTGTAACTACTGAAGATGAGGCTAACAAGCCTTGAAACATATATCTAGCAGAAACAACGATATGAAGTAAGAATTATACAGACCAATATTAAATTAAAAGATTCTTACCTCTCCTCACATTATTCTGTTAAGTAGATCGCGATTTCAGGCCTATAGCAGGCCCATCTTCAGTACACTGTTGTTGACCGGTGTTATGTCGCTCGGAAGAACCACTTCTTCTTCCCTCTGTTGGTGGACCGATGAACCTCTTGATAAGGTCAAAATTTGCGGGAACTTCGAAGTTCATAAGTTTTCCTTTGTTTTTCTGAATGTGGATCTTTTCCCAAACTGTAAGTTCCTTAGGTGTCTCTATTTGTTTAATTAGACTAGCTTTTGATTCAATTCGATGTTTTTCGTACCAAGCATGAGCAGCTACTGCTGACTTTTCCAATTCTCCATTTTTGACATTTCTAAGATGTTCCTTCACCCTTGTTTTCAAATTTCTTTTCGTTTTTCCTATATAAATTTTGTCACAATCTTTACATTTGATCTGATAAATTCCTGATTTTTTTCTTCTTCAATTTTTTCATTTTTGTTGGTTTTAATTATCCTATTAAGGCTGTATTCATTCTTAGGTGCTAATCTTATATTAAACTTATTGAAAATTTTTTGAAATTTGTAGTGTTTCAATGGATGGTAAGTGAATTCTTGAATTTTATTTTTTCTGTTTGTTTTATCAGTGTGCTTTCATTAATTAATTTTTGTCTTTTGAATTTATTTATTTTCCTGTGTACCATGCTTTCATCATAACCATTATCTGTTGCCACATTAATTATGTATTCTTTTTCTCTTTTATAGTTTTCTGGGCTCATAGGAATATTTACTAATCTGTATGCTAAGCTATTGAACACTGCCTCTTTGTGAGCAAAATGGTTGAAACCCGAAGCTTTAATATAGTTGTCTATATGAGTATTCTTTCTATATATTCCAAATTCTATCCTGTTTTCTTTGTTTCGTGTTAAATTAAGATCCAAAAATGGGATTTGTCTTTCAATCTCAGTTTCTTTTAATTTAATATTGAATTGAACCTCACAGTGATAATTCCTATATAAAAAAAAGGTTATACAGACCAAACTTATTCACACAATGATTGTCATAAGAATTAAATGAATCGTGATTTCTTCTTACCTCATACTTCTACACAGCAATGCAGAATCAGCGACCATCTTCACCATCCTCGACTGTTTTCACGACTGTCAATTTTTTTCTTTTGCCGGTAATTATCCAAACTGCCATCTGGTGTTCTTTTGAAGGAATTATTTTCTAAACTGCCATCTGTTGTATTTTTGAAGAACTTTGTAATCAAGCTCGGTTCGTCTGGAATCTTGAAGTTCATGATTCTAGTATGTTTTTTTTGAATACATATTTTTTCCCAAACTGTTAAATCCAAAGGTTTGGATATATGTTTCAAAAGTTTTGCTTCTTTTTCAATTCTATGATGCTCTAATAAACTATGTGCTGCTATAGCTGATTTTTCAGTTTGTGAGCAATCTTTTATCAATTATTATTATTATTTATTCTTTTTTTGCAATTAAGAATTGAAAATATGTAGTATGCTAAATAAAAACAATAGCAGTGAATTTAATGAAAATGATATACACATTCCATAATATTCATTTGAGTAATTCTGTTTCTTACACCTTCAAGCAGAAATAATGGTGCCAGATGTCACAAGGTAACAATATTTATTTTTAATTTGTATCTACATAATTGAGGCATCTAGAAGCCAAGGAAGGTTAGTCCATTATTCAATTTTGAAAAAAAAAGTTTAAATTTTGATTTTGTGTCGGTTATCATTGGTATTCTTTTTCTCTCGAAGTTCATACTCTCTTATATTTGAAGAGAAAAATTTTTGCCTAGACCGGGACTCGAACCCGGGACCCTTGGCTTTCCGGGCCAAGTGCTCTACCAACTGAGCTACCGAGGCGAGTTACGATCTAGATGCAAATTTTTCTCTTATGTACGTTGTAATTCCCTCGCGCCAAATGCTTGAAACCATAGCTTCTATCTTTGCAAATGGCGGCTTCTTAGTTAAGAAGACATTTATTGGGAATTTAACACTACTTTATAGCCAGTAGGGCTTCTATTGACGATTTTATTATTAATTTAACACTTCTCATTGAAGGATAAATTATATTTGAAGAGTCCCGGTCTAGGCGAAAATTTTTCTCTTCAAATATAATTTATCCTTCAATGACAAGTGTTAAATTAATAATAAAATCGTCAATAGAAGCCCTACTGGCTATAAAGTAGTGTTAAATTCCCAATAAATGTCTTCTTAACTAAGAAGCCGCCATTTGCAAAGATAGAAGCTATGGTTTCAAGCATTTGGCGTGAGGGAATTACAACGTACATAAGAGAAAAATTTGCGTCTAGATCGTAACTCGCCTCGGTAGCTCAGTTGGTAGAGCACTTGGCCCGGAAAGCCAAGGGTCCCGGGTTCGAGTCCCGGTCTAGGCGAAAATTTTTCTCTTCAAATATAATTTATCCTTCAATGAGAAGTGTTAAATTAATAATAAAATCGTCATACTCTCTTATTAAGAATTCGGGAACCATATATTTTTATAGCATATCTCCCTTATCCTTCAAAACAATTGACACTTTTAGACATTAAGTTTCAAATTAGGTGCATTGACCAAAAAGTGGACTTAATCCCTTTGGATTCTAGATGTCTTAAGTATAATACATATACATGCTTTGTGTTGTATGTTGGCAAACAACCCCTCTCCTCACATTCTCAATCCATTGGCCACCACTGAGCTGACATCTCATTTGAAATAACTTCACTACAAAATGTTGTGACACTCACCATGAAAACCTATCTGAGTATCAGGAATCATTATTTATTTTAGGAAATCTCACTATGAGGTATATTCATTAAGGTAGAATTTTTATCACTCACCTCATATTGTTCTTCTTATTTGACTATAAACTAGTTTCGGAACATAGTTTCTCTTCCATCCTTAATATTGTCATGACCGTTGTTCTGTCGTCTTGAAGAGCTGTCCTTCGCTCCTTCCATTGGCTGACTGAAAAACCTCGAAACCAGGTCATTCTCCCCGGGAATTTCAAAGTTCATCAATTTCTTCTTTTCGCTATGTTCCGAAACTAGTTTATAGTCAAATAAGAAGAACAATATGAGGCGAGTGATAAAAATTCTACCTTAATAAGGAATCATTTTAAATAACTTAAGAAAATTGTATGTATATAAAAACCTGATTTGTCTTGAACCGCTAAATCAACTTTTAATTTCTCATAGGAAGTGAGTTAACAACAAGACATTAACAATATATAGTTGAGAACAGTCTGTTTTGCTAACAAGGGAACTGTTAACCATTACATGCCGAAATCTACCTTGAATTTTCTCCCAGAGAAGTATTGTGATGTACCAAGGCTGTGTCCAAAAAATTATCTGCCTTTTTAACTGCAAAGCACAGAAATTGAAGCCAGATTCCAACAATGGCAACCTGCTGTATGGAGCAGTATGCATAAGTTAAGAGCGAGTGAAGTGAGGCAGGACATGGTGGGTAGTGAGGGTTATCCAGTCTGCCAATACAGGAGTTGTATTACTTGCCTATAATTTAAATGAGAGATTTAGTGCTGGATTTTAGTGCCTCACAGGTATTTTTTTTTTTTTGACACGGCTTTTGTACATCACAACACTTCTCTGGAAGAAATTTCAAGATAGGTTTCAGCATGCAATGGTTGACAGTTCCCTTGTAAGAGTGGTACATTCTCCATAGTGCAACCATCTGTTTTTCTTTCATAAGTTAATTTTTTATCATACATTCCATTTAATCATTTGGAATCTGACTGTCTTCTACTCTTCTTGCACCAGGAATGTAAATTTTAAAAGAAAATTCATTTTTTGGAAAGGAACCCTGAAATAAAGAAACAATATAATATAATACTTGATATAAATTATTAGTAACATTTTCAAATATACAGTGTGTGTGTGTGTGTATGTATATATATATATATATATAGAGAGAGAGGGGGGGGGGAGGGGGAAGGAGAGGGAGGGAGGGAGAGAGAGAACTAAAGAGAGGGAGAAAGATAGGGAAAGAAAGAGAGATAGAATGAGAGAGAGAAAGAGAAAGAAAGAGACCGACAGACCTACACAGAGTATTTGAAAAATACTAGTAATGCACTAAATGTGCATTTACCTTTATGTGGTAAAGGACAATACACTGATTCTTTACAAGAAAGAACCCATGTCTGGAAGTTTGTGTTTCTAGTAAATATTTAAATCCTGTAGCCATTTTATTGGATAATATGTGTACAAGGACTTCAGTAACATCAGAGGAAGATATTATCTCACATCCAGTACTCAACTAGATGGCACTGACTTACTACTGACGGGTTTTTTTTGGTAATTCAAGCTCTAAAATTGGAACTCCTTTCGTAATTAATTCATTTTCAACTTGTACAAACTGATGATCTTTAGGTTGTCGGCCTTATATGTCATAATGTCTCTTCCTGTCATATTTACATAATAATAAGAATTTTGACATCCCATCCGAGAATACCTTAGTTACTAAATACATTAAACCAATTCCATATTTTTATTACAAAAATTATATGACTTTTTAAAACAAAAATTAATGCTTGAACCAGGAAACGAATGCTGGACCTGTGAGTCTGTACATCAGCATGCAATCCATTACACCATTTAAGACCCAATACAACCGCTAAATTTTCTTTCCACTTAAACAATTCTCTTACATCCGAAGACAGATAGTACTCGCTATCAACAATGCCATCAGATGACTTCTATTCAAAGTATTTTAATGAGAATTTTAACATATTCCATATTCTTTTCTAAAATAAGTCTGCCCAGGACTGGAACATGTTAAAATAAATATAACATCATAAAAATTATATGAATTTTGTCATCTCATTCAAGAATGCCTTAGTTACTAAATACATTAAAACAAAGGCAGAGAGAGTTGAATGCTTTATAAGACCAGTCCGAGATAACTGAAGATGGGAGAAACATCTCCTGAAACATGTGCTAAGTAGAACTTTTGTGTAGGTCCAAATAAATGTATTTTAAGATTAAATTAAAATGCTTCGTACCTCACCTCATATCCAGTTTTAAAGCCTTTGATGGCTTCATCTTCAGTACTTTCTCGTCAATTGATTTTATGTCGATCACAAGACACAAACAGTGGGAAGAAGTAGTTCTTCTGATCGACATAACATCAGTTGACCAGAAAGTACTGAAGATGAAGCTGCCAAAGGCTTTGAAACCGCGGTCTAATTACAAGACTGGATATGAGGAGAGGTATGAAGCATTTTAATTTAATCTTAAAATAAACCTCGAAGTGACCTTTTCCTTTAAAAGTTCAAATGTATTTTAATTCAATTGTTTAGTTGAAAGAATAAATGCTAAAAATTAAAGTTTGTTCCTAGAAAAAGTAAAAAAAAAAAAAGCCTCAAATTTGGTATGGGTGAAATTATGTCTTTCCATCTCTGAGGCATATCTGATTCTTGAATCCATTTCCATTATTCATTATGGACTTAATTATAAGAATAAGATGACCAGAACAACTGGATGGATCATTTGCGACGAATGAGCTCGGATAGAGTTCCCAAAGCCATGCTTTGTTGTTGTCCAATAGGGAAGAGATCTTTGGGCCGTCCAAGGTAACGCTGGATACAAAATTCATTAGTGTGATCATAACACGTCTATAGGCCTAAGACTTGGTTGGATGAAGAAGAAGATGATGACCAGATACAATTTTAAATTTAGAATTATGGAAGAAAACAAATAAAAAAGAAATTACAATAGAAATAAAAAAAAACAAAAGTGGTATTGGGTAGAACATACACTAAGAAATGAAGATAAAGCAGTGGGAAGAATGGATTTGGATTGGAATCTCCAGGTAGTAGAGGTTAAAGGAAGATCTAGAAACCCATAAAAGAAAACAGTTATTGAATAAATTGATAAGGAGGGGAAAAACGGAATGAAGTAAAGATGATGACAAATGGGTTCCAATGGAAATACTTTGTGAATGCCTCATGCTCTTCATATGGAGATATATGAGTTTGATTGATTGGTTCAGTTCACTTGTTCAGGTTTCTTGTTAGACTAAGATTAAATTAAAATGCTTCATACTTCACCTCATGTCCAGTCTTCTGATTATACTGCAGTTTCTAAGCCTTGGCAGCTTCATCTTCAGTAATTTCTTGTCGACTGATGATACATCAGAAGAAGTAGTGCTTCTGCTATACATAACATCAGTCGACAAGATATTACTGATGATGAAGCTGCCAAGGCTTTGAAACTGCAGTATAATTAGAAGACTGGATATGAGGTGTGGTATGAAGTATTTTATTTTAATATAATAAATTTGGGAATTTTATCATTATGAGGTTTTCTTAATAAGAATCAAATGAACCGAGAATTCTTCTTACCTCATATATCTATGTTTTTTTTTTAACACAGCACCACAGTATTGGAAAAAACATCTTTTCCATCCTCAGCTGTTTTTTCTGATACTGCAGTGCTGTGTTTAAAAAACATAGATATACGAGGTAAGAAGAATTCACAATTAATTTGATTCTTATGAAGTATTTTAATTTAATCTTAAATTAAACCTCGTAGTGACTTTTTTTCCTATAAAAGTTCAATTCTTGTTAGACCTTCACATGTATCTTGGAGGTGCCAGCAATATTGTCTCCCTGATGTACATCATTCTATCAAGCAATACCCTATATTGTCCCACTGCTGTGGTCTCGAGGTAGCGTGCTGCCTTGTCACGCAGTGGGCCCGGGTTCGATCCCCGGTCGGGGCAGTTTTTCTGGGTGAGGTTTTTATTGGGGTTTTTCCTCACCTGCAAGACAAATGTCAGGAAAACTTTAAGGCCCAAACGGTCCCCGAAATCATATGGCTAACATCATCATCATCATCATACTTACCATCATCATCATTATCATCCTTCACCGGTGTGGAAAGCAATGGGAAGCTACCACACCTACAATTCCCTAGTAAAGCTGCAAAGCATACAGGAAAATGCTATGATTGCAGTGAAAGACCTGCCCTCGGGCAGAATTACTATGAATGGACCCTATATTGGGCTAACCACCTCCCACAACATAGATGTATAAACAAACACCATGGTGGACTGAGAGAATAAAGATAGGGGATAAAAAGGAAAAACAACATCCTGGAGGGAGAGGATTTTGAAATGATGAACCCTTACAACTCAAGATTTATAGGATAATACTTACTGGATTAGTTACTTGACACTCCATGAATTCAGTACTGAATGAGTTGCTCTGATCAGCAACAACTACAAGGTCTGGCAGAGGATACAGTTGCATAGCTGTATCAAAAGACCAATATACAGGACTCACCGACAGGGGTATGGGTGCTAAATGCGCCTGGCACAATATTGTTCTTGTGAACTGCAACAGAAAAAAAAAACAATCATTTAGCTACATGTTTCTCAAACATCGTTGTTTTGGTGGTGCCATGATTCATAAATGGGTTTCTGTTCAGAGAATACAATAACATTTTTAAAAAAAGTGAAAATTTGGATCAATATTACCATCAATAATGGATAATGATAATAATAGTAATAATACAGTAGTTGTAAATGAACTGAATGACACTTTGCCAAAAAAAATCAACATTTATCTACTTATTTATATTATTTTTGGTCTGGACATCTTACCTCAATATTAATGTTGATTTGTTCTTGAACATGTTTCAAAACAATTCTGTTTTATCTTCAGCTTTCCCAGACTGGTTTTATTTATGTTGCATTATGTTGCACCACCTGGATGTCGATGTCAGCTCCATCCTGTGGTTGGCCAAAGAACCTCCAAACAAGGTCACCCTCCATCGGAATATCAAAATTCATAACTCTGTTTCTGTTCTTCTGAATATAAATTTTTTCCCAAATAGTCAGCTCGTTTGTATTTTCTAACTGTTTACAAACGAGCTGACTATTTGGGAAAAAATTTATATTCAGAAGAACAGAAACAGAGTTATGAATTTTGATATTCCGATGGAGGGTGACCTTGTTTGGAGGTTCTTTGGCCAACCACAGGATGGAGCTGACATCGACATCCAGGTGGTGCAACATAATGCAACATAAATAAAACCAGTCTGGGAAAGCTGAAGATAAAACAGAATTGTTTTGAAACATGTTCAAGAACAAATCAACATTAATATTGAGGTAAGATGTCCAGACCAAAAATAATATAATTAAAATAACCTCAAAATATAACTTCCTAAAATTAAATATTTATCTACTTTTTAATCATTTTACTATATATACACCCCAACCACTAGTCTTGCTCTGCGGTGACTGGTAACCAACCCAGAGGACTTCTTATTACTCGAAAAAACCTAATCAAAGGTCGGAATGAACTGGACATAGGGTACAAGGAAGATCAAGACCATCTTCGTTAGGTTTAACATCACAGGTCACATGGCCTGAAACAGATTTGTTCATGATGATGATAAAATGCAGTTATATAAAGCAGAAAATGTTGTTTGCTTAGGTACAGTTTTGTTCTTTATACTGCATCCTTTACAATCTGTTTTAGTAAACAATAGTAGTATTACCACCATTACAATAGCACAACAAAGAAGTGCTTCACTAATAAATTAATGAGTCATTTTAACATCTTACCTCATATTTCATGTTTTATCAAACACGGTAACTATAGTTTTCAAATGATCTTGTCATTCATTTTCAACCGCCATTATGACTACCGGATATTCAATCAAATCAACACCAGATGGCAACGTTATAGAGGGAGATTCCAACGAATATCCGGTAGTCATAATGGCGGTTGAAAATGAATGACAAGATCATTTGAAAACTATAGTTACTGTGTTTGATAAAACATGAAATATGAGGTAAGATGTTAAAATGACTCATTAATTTATTAATTAAGAACCTCATAATGTGTTTCCCAATTTTAACTTTGAATTGCTTCACTAATTGCACTACATTATATTTCTTATAATGATATTGAGTAACACCAAGGAATTAGGACTGGAAGTAAATATCAATAAAACTAAATATATGGTCACACGTAGAAATGCATTATATAATGGAAAAGGACAGCTAATGACAAATGAGGGAAATTTTGAGGAAGTGGTTGAATTCAAATACCTAGGAACAATAATCACAAATAGGAATGAGATGCACAAAGAAATTAAACATAGGCTCAATTCTGGAAATGCGTGCTATTATGCATTGCAGAGACTCTTGATGTCCCAACTCCTTTCAAAAAACACTAAACTGAAAATATATAAAACTATTATTCTACCAGATATAATATATGGGTGTAAAACATGGACTCTTACTTTAAGGGAGGAAAGGAGATTACAAGTATTTGAGAATAAAGTACTTAGGAAAATTTTTGGACCAAAGAGAGATGAACAGGCAGGTGAATGGAGAAGACTTCATTACAATGAACTACATGGTCTTTATAGGAAGCCAGATATAATAAGAACAGTTAAGTCTCATAGACTGTGATGGGCAGGACATGTTGCACGTATGGGGAATGAAAGACATATTTAAAGAGAAAAATTATACGCTCAGACCGGGACTTGAACCCGGGACCCTGGGTTTTCTAGTCCAACTGCTCTACCATTTGAGCTACCTGAGCAAGTACTGATCTAAACGCAAATCTTTCTCTATATACGTTGAAATTCCCGCCCACCAAATGCTTTGAAGCCTTTGCTTCTATCTTTGCAAATGGCGGCTCCTATATTAAGAAGACAAATTTGGGAATTATACATTACATTATAAATGCCAGTACGGTTATTTTCGATGTTTTTATTATTAATTTCATACATCTCAATGATGGATAAATCATATTTAAAGAGAAAAATTATATGCTCAGACCGGGACTTGAACCCGGGACCCTTGGTTTTCTAGTCCAAGTGCTCTACCATTTGAGCTACCTGAGCAAGTACCGATCTAAACGCAAATCTTTCTCTATATACGTTGAAATTCCCGCCCACCAAATGCTTTGAAGCCTTTGCTTCTATCTTTGCAAATTGGTGGGCGGGAATTTCAACGTATATAGAGAAAGATTTGCGTTTAGATCGGTACTTGCTCAGGTAGCTCAAATGGTAGAGCACTTGGACTAGAAAACCAAGGGTCCCGGGTTCAAGTCCCGGTCTGAGCGTATAATTTTTCTCTTTAAATATGATTTATCCATCATTGAGATGTATGAAATTAATAATAAAAACATCGAAAATAGCCATACTGGCATTTATAATGTAATGTATAATTCCCAAATATGTCTTCTTAATATGGTTGGTTGGTATCTAATGTCGAGCACTTGATAATGAAATCATTCGCTCTCTTGCACTCCAATATTTAGCAGAAAGGCTGGTCTCTTCTACAAAAGCTGGACAACGGAGGAGATGGTTTCTTTCCATATCTTCATTTAAATTGCAAAAAGGGCATTTAGGTGAATCTGTTATGCCAATTCTGTGTAGGTGTTTATTCAAGCAGTCATGTCCCGTTAGCAGTCTGAATGTTGCTACTGCAGATTTTCTTTGTAATGTAGTAATGTCATAAGCTTGTAGATTTTCCCATTCCTTTCCAGATGTTTTGGTGGTGTATTCTTCTCTAAGTTTATTGATATATTTATTTGAGATAATTCTTTTGATAGAGTGAAAGGAAACTGGAGTAGAAGTTGGGTTTGAAACAATTTTGCTACCCTTCTTGGCTAGAAAATCGGCTATTTCATTGCCTGTCACTCCACAATGGGCCGGAATCCATTGAAGTACAACTTTTTTATGTAGACGGGATAACTGTTTTATCATTTTGTGACATTCGATAATTTTGATGCTTTTGGGTGTTGTGTCTCGTGTTTTATAGCAAGAATGGCTGCTTTGGAGTCACATAGAATTACAACTTTTGTAAATTTTTGGATGTGATATAAAAGATTTTGTAAACTTAAGAAAATTGCTAGAATTTCGCCATCAAAGTTTGTTGAATTTGTGTTTAGTTTACGATAAAAGGAAAAAAGTGGACATACTGCACCAGCACCAGTGCCACCGTCATTTGGTAGGCTGGAGCCATCTGTAAAAATATGTATCCATTCAGGAGCTGGGTATCTTAGATTTATTATTTCCAGTGACATTTGTTTTAAAATATATGGAGGAGTTTCAGATTTCTTGATGTCTTCTGTTAAATGAAGGTTATATTCAATTTCCAAAAATTCTAGAGGGTTGTTTCTCATCTGCATATTTTCTTTTGAATGTGGAAGTTGCAATTTCTGTTTGATTTCTTGTACAATGCTTAGGAAGCTTTGCTGAGATTTTAAACATACTTGTGGTTTTCTTTGGGTCCAGTTATTATGGGGTAGCCTTAAAAATGTTTCATACTGTGTGATTGCTGTTTTCTCAATTTCAAATGCTATGTTTGGGTTATTTGTTAAGATTTGCATGGCAGTGATTGTGGTGTTGTTTTAACGGCTCCTGTTATCAGACGGAGGATTTGGTTCTGCAATTTATTAAGTTTTTCCACTTTAGTAGTTACTAGGATTTCTTCACAATAATGAAGTACAGGTTTTATGTACATTTGGTAGAAGGTGTTTAGGGTTTGTGTGTTGCAACCCCACTTTTTCCCTGCTAATCGTTTTAATAATGGTAACCTTGTTTCTATCTTTGTACATATATTCTCTATGTGTTTCTTCCATGTTAATTTTGTGTCCAGAGTTATTCCTAAATATTTTGCTTCATGTGTTTGAGTTAATAATTCACCCTCCAATTTCAGAGTGATGGGTAGTGGTTTCTTTCTTAATGTAAATAGTTGATAATTTGTTTTCTGTATATTTATCTTCATTAAGTTCTGGGATGTCCAATTCTCTAACTGTATTAGTGATTATTGGGCTATGGTTATTAATTGTTGACTTTGGTTTTTTGGTTTGGAGACCCATATTACATCATCAGCAAAAAGTAGGGTTTTTGTTTCGAGCTTTTCTATATGCTTAGGTAGATCATTAATGTAGATATTGAAGAGAATGGTACTGAGTACAGAACCCTGTGGTAAACCTCGATGTGTTTGTTGGTATTTAGAGAGGTGATTATTATACTTTGTAGCGATGAACCGTTGGATGAGAAAATTGCTGATCCAGAGTAGCATATTCCCTTGAATGCCTAAAGTCTGCATTTTTTCTAATAATTTATATCTCCAAATAGAGTCATATGCTCCTTGGAAATCAACGAACATTGCCAGAGTGTCTTCTTTTCTGTTGAAACTGTCTTTAATAGCTTGACTTAGGTGTACAATTTGTTGATTGTAATTCTCTAAATCCAGCTTGCTTGGGTGAAAGTAAATTATTGGTTTCTAAATACCAATTTAATCGATTTGAAATCATTTTTTCCATAGTTTTAACAATTACACTAGTTAGTGCTATTGGGCGATAATTTGAAAAAGTATTTGTTGATTTTTTTGTTTTCGAAATAGGTATTATAATAGCTTTTTTCCAATCATCAGGAACTTTTGTGTTCCAAGAAAGATTATAAAGGGAGAGCAATTGAGTTTTGGCTTTATCTTCTTAATATGGTTGGTTGGTATCTAATGTCGAGCACTTGATAATGAAATCATTCGCTCTCTTGCACTCCAATATTTAGCAGAAAGGCTGGAGTACAATAAACTAGTTGTAACCGTTTAGTAGTAGGCACCACATGTGGTGGTTACGTCACCCATAGAGAGAAAGTAGGTATAGGAAGGAAGGAGAAATGAACCCCTAGGCCTCGAATACTCTAATACCATCAGGGTCGAAAGAAACAAGAGGTCAGTCAAGGGAGACTTCTTAATATAGGAGCCGCCATTTGCAAAGATAGAAGCAAAGGCTTCAAAGCATTTGGTGGGCGGGAATTTCAACGTATATAGAGAAAGATTTGCGTTTAGATCGGTACTTGCTCAGGTAGCTCAAATGGTAGAGCACTTGGACTAGAAAACCAAGGGTCCCGGGTTCAAGTCCCGGTCTGAGCGTATAATTTTTCTCTTTAAATATGATTTATCCATCATTGAGATGTATGAAATTAATAATAAAAACATCGAAAATAGCCGTACTGGCATTTATAATGTAATGTATAATTCCCAAATATGTCTTCTTAATATAGGAGCCGCCATTTGCAAAGATAGAAGCAAAGGCTTCAAAGCATTTGGTGGGCGGGAATTTCAACATATATAGAGAAAGATTTGCGTTTAGATCGGTACTTGCTCAGGTAGCTCAAATGGTAGAGCACTTGGACTAGAAAACCAAGGGTCCCGGGTTCAAGTCCCGGTCTGAACGTATAATTTTTCTCTTTAAATATGATTTATCCATCATTGAGATGTATGAAATTAATAATAAAAATGAAAGACATGCCTGGAAACTTCTTGTAGGAAAGCCAGAGGGAAAACGCCCAGTTGGTAGACCAAGAATGAGGTGGGAAAAATAACATTAACTATGATTTGAGGGAAGTAGATTATACAGGGAATGATTGGAAAGCATTAGCTCAGGATAGGGATGTATGGAGAGCTTATGTCCGCGTGGCCATGAACCTATGGGTTCGATAGTGCCAGTGAGTAAGTAAGTATAATGATGTAATTTTTCCAACTAAAGAGTAGAATAAATGTGAATAAAACTTACATGTTTTTAAAATCATTAGGAAGTAACATTATGAAGTTTAATTTAATAATTGAGTTTGAGTTTTTTAACATTCTTACCTATATGTTTGTTTTGTTGGACAATCGTTTCAAAGCTTATTGCTCCATATTCAGCTTGTCACAAACTGGTTTTTTCTTTTCTTCAAGTTGACCTGGATCTGTGTTCCAAAGAACTTGGTAATGAGGCTCCTTTCATAATTTTCTCCTTGTTCTTCTGTATATAGATTTTTCCCCATATTGTGCGTTCATTGGTATTTTCCAACTGTTTTAATGATTTTGTATTTAGATCTATTTTGTGTTCTTCTGTCCAAACATGAGCTGCTATTGCAGATTTTTCTACTTCTCCCTTTTTTTTACATTTCTTATGTGTTCTTTAGTTCTAATGTTTAAATTTTTCTCTTTGTTTTCACTGTGTATACTTTATCACAATCTGCACATTTTATTTGATATATTCCTGATTATTTATTATCTTCAATTTTTCCTTGGTTTTCATAACTTTTTTAAGCTATAATCATTCTTTGGTGCTAAATTGATGTTAAATAAAAAAAAAAATTTGAATTTATTGTGTGCCCAAGGGTGATGTGTGAATTTCTTGTTCTCCTTTCCTTTGGCTTTTCTATCAGAAGGGTGCTTTCATTTCTCAGTTTCTGTTTTTTGTACTTATCAATTTTTTCCTCAAAACCATTTTCTTTTGCTACCTCAATTATGAACGAAGAAATATATGAAATAAAAAAAGAACACATAATTTAGGTAGCAAAAGAAAATGGTTTTGAGGAAAAAATTATACACAAAAGAAATTGATAAGTACAAAAAACAGAAATTAAGAAATGAAAGCACTCTTCAGATAGAAAAGCCAAAGGAAAGGAGATACAAGAAATCCACACATCACCCTTGGACACACAATAAATTCCAAGTTTTTTTTTGAAAATTTAACATCAATTTAGCTTAAAAACTTATGAAAACCAACAAAAATGGAAAAATTGAAGATAATAAAAAATCAGGAATATATCAAATAAAATGTGCAGATTGTGATAAAGTATACATAGGGAAAACAAAGAGAAAAATTTAAACATTAGAACTAAAGAACATATAAGAAATGTAAAAAAGGGAGAAGTAGAAAAATCTGCAGTAGCTGCTCATGTTTGGATAGAAGAACACAAAATAGATCTAAATGCAAAATTATTAAAACAGTTGGAAAATACCAATGAACTTGCAATATGGGAAAAAATCTATATACAGAAGAACAAGGAGAAAATTATGAACTTTGAAATTCCCAGAGAAAGGAGCCTCATTACCAAGTTCTTTGTAACACAGATCCAGGTCCGACAACTTGAAGAAAATAAAAAAACAGTTTGTGACAAGCTGAAGATGGAGCAATAAGCTTTGAAACGATCGTCCTACAAAATAAACATATGAGGTAAGAATGTTAAAAAATACAAACTCACTTATTAAAACTTACAGACCTTGTAGCTTTTAATTGGCTCTTTAGGTTATATCGGAAGACTGTGTAGGCTATGAGGTGAAAAATGATTTAGCCAATAGTGAAAAGAATTCATAGTTACGTATGCAACAAGGGAAGTTAGTAGTACATTACTAGTCAAGGATGTGTTTGAGCCCAAGCTTTAGCGAGGACTAGCAAATAAGTTTGCGACTAGTAATGTACTTACTTTGCAAATTACGTATAATTTTGTTCACTCCTATACTAATAATTATGTTTAATTTTTATATTTCGTGTGAATTTATATCTTGGTTTGAAGAGTTCAGCAAGGGAAGGTTGATAAAACAACTGCAATAGTTTATTGTAAAGATAAGAATTAAATGAATCGTGAATTCTTCTTACCTCATACTTCTATGTTTTTTTAAACACAGCACCGCATTATCAGCAACCATCGTCACCATCATCAACTGTTTTCACAGCTCAATTTTTTCTTTTGCCGGCAATTATCTAAACTGCCATCTGGTGTTCTTTTGAAGGAATCATTTTCTAAACTGCCATCTGTTGTATTTTTGAAGAACTTTGTAATCAAGCTCGGTTCGTCTGGAATCTCGAAGTTTGTGATTTTAGTACAGTTTTTTTGAATACATATATTTTCCCAAACTGTTAAATCCAAAGGTTTGGATAGACGTTTCAAAAGTTTTACTTCTTTTTCAATTCTATGATGCTCTAATAAACTATGTGCTGCTATAGCTGATTTTTCAATTTCTCCATTCTTTATGTTTCTGAAGTGTTCTCCTTTACGAGTTTCCAAGTTTCTTTTTATTTTTCCGATATATATCATATTGCAATCTTTGCAATCAATTTGATAAATTCCAGATTTTTTGTTGTCTGGGGTGTTAACTTTATTATTATTTAACAGTAGATTACTCAGGCTGAATTTGTTAATTGGAGCCAATGTTATATTAAATTTTCTGAAACTGATTATGAACTTCAGGATGGTAAGTACATTTCTTGAATTTTTCATCTTTCTTGGAATCATGTTGTAAGTTATTTTAATTAAATTATTTTCAGTCTGATCATCTTACCTCAATATTAATGTTGATTTGTTCTTGGACATGTTTCAAAACAATTCTGTTTTATCATCAGCTTGTCTAGACTGAAAATAATTTAATTAAAATAACCTCAAAATATCACTTCCTAAAATTAAATATTAGGTTATATTAAATTGTTTATTGTAGTTTGAATTAGTGGCAGACATTTTAAATAACAGTTTCAGACTGCATATTAATTACAGATATGATTAATTGTGATGTAGATGCAGCGGCGAATGCTGCAATTCATTTTCTATGACAAGCAAAGTTGAAAAACAGATATGATAAAGTATACAGAATATTTAAGGGCTGGTGTAAATTAAAGAGACTGTAGTACATAAAGTAGAAAAACATATAGAAATAAATACGAAAAATACTAATTAAATCAATCAAATTTTGTGGCTAATGTTAACTAAATCTTGTAACAACTGTTCAATCACTATAAATTTGAATTATCAAAGTGAGAAATAAGTGTGATACAATAAAATTGTATTGTATTACTCAATACAATTTTTAAGTAGGTAACATTTTTACATGATTAATTAAGTCAATTATTTTTCTTCCCTAGGGAAGTAAGTTGAGCTACTCAGTATTACATCCTGTTGTCAATGGATACCAATGTGTCTCTGGTAAATTCAACTTCTTCTTCTTCTTCTTCTACTACAAGGTTTAGGCTATGCAGCCTGTTCTGGCGAAGTTAAAAGTGGAGTCCATCTTCTACGTGGTCGGCCAACATCTCTTGTTCCTCTGGGATTATACAGGAAGGTTCTTTTTATAATTTTTTCGTTGTTCATTCTCATTAAGTGTTCTGTCCATTTCTTATTATTTTCGCTGATTTTATCTTCAATTTTATATATATATATTTAATTTAAAAACAGAATGATAATTAGACCATTATTAGTATAGGAGTGAAGAAAATAGTATTATTTATCTTTTCACTCTCAAATTTTTGTAAAATTTACATTTCTCAATAGAACATTTCCCTTTTTTCTTCCTTATTAGCAAATAAAGGAACAAATTAATTTTTTTTAAATTTTAATATAATACATTTGGGAATTTTAACATTATGAGGTTTTCTTAATAAGAATCAAATGAATCGTGAATTCTTCTTACCTCATACATCTATGTTTCTATGGTTCTAATATTAGATTAAAAAAACCATGAACTTCCGAGGTTCCAGACGAACCAAGCTTGATTACAAAGTCCTTCAAAAGTACACCGGATGGCAGTTTAGAAAATTACTCCTTCAAAAGTACACCAGATGGCAGTTTGGATAATTACCAGCAAAAGAAAAAATTGACAGTCGTGAAAACAGCTGAGGATGGAAAAGATGTTTTTCTGATACTGCGGTGCTGTGTTTAAAAAATATAGATATATGAGATAAGAAGAATTCACGATTTGTTTGATTCTTAAATTCAATACTTCTTTAATGTTTATGTAAATATAGTTTTATCATCATTACTAACATGTTCTGATATTTCCCCTGAATCTGGGAAATGGACTGCATTACGACACATCTTTGTTACAAGATCTTCTCTGATCACTACTATCTCATGAGTACAATATTGAATTCGACATGGATTCGTTGTAAAAACTGATGTAGGTACTCTTTGTTGGAAATCATCAGTTATGTATTTTGGAAGGGGAAACCTGCAAGGAAGAAAAGAAAATTAATAAAAAAACTAATAATAATAATAATAATAAATACATTTTACCACATAATGTAACTTAAATATTTAAACTATGCAGTTATTGTAAAAAAAAGTGCCAATATTTAGAGAGGAAGTAATATCACAAAAAAAAGTCCTATTAATTTTGCCCTAGCTTATATGTATAATCAAAGGAAATGCTACAATGAGGCAATAATTACTAAAATTAATTAAATCTTCCCATTTGGGACATGTTTTGGAGATCTTTGTCCCCATTCTCAAACATCTAATTCAAAATGGACAGTAAAGTCTCAAAAACATGTTGTGGCAAGACTAATTTTGAGACATTTCCAATTCAATTTTATTGATTCTAAAATTAATATCTTCATTAAATGTTTATACTGCTGAAAATTGACCAGTAATCCATCATGACAATGGCTAGAGCCTTACTTTTTGTTACGATTTTAAAAGGACCTTTTCAGTTTTCTACCTCTCTAAATTGTTTATTCACATTCTCTTTTATTGCATCTGTGCAAAGCTAAACCAAACATGCAAGATACTTAATATTATTTTTTTACTAATTCACACAATGAGGTATATTCATTTAGGTAAAATTTTATCACTCATCTCACATTTTTCTTCTTATTTTAATTTAAACTAGTTTCGGAACTTTACACTTTAGTTCCATCATCAGTATCCCTGCAACCGTTGTTCTGTCGTCTTGAAGAGCTGTCTTTCACTCCATCTGTTGGCAGACTGAAAAACCTCAAAATCAGATAATTCTCCCCAGGAATTTCAAAGTTCATAAATTTCTCCTTTGAATGTAGATCTTTTCTATTTGTTTTAATAATTTAGTCTTCTTTTCGATAAGATGTTTTTCTGACTATGCATGGGCAGCCACTGCAGATTTTTCTACTTCCTCTTTCTTGGCGTTCCTGAGATGTTCTTTCACTCTAGTTTTCAAATTTCTCTGTTTTTCCTATGTAGACTTTCTCACATTCTTCACATTTAATCTGATAAATCCCTGATTTGTTTTCTTCTTCTATTTTCTCATTTTTGTTAGGTCTAATCAATCTACCGATGCTATAGTCATTTTTGGGTGCCAACTTTATGTTGAAATTTTAAAAAAATTTTGAAGTTTGTGGTGCTTCAATGGATGATATGTGAATTTTCTGAATTTTACATTTTCTTCTTTTCCTTTTAGAAGAGTGCTTTGATTAATTAATTTTTGTCTTTTGAACTTGTTTATTTTCTTGTGTATCATTCTTTCTTCAAAACCATTTTTTGTAGCCACACTGATTATGTGTTCTTTTCCTTTTTATAATTTTCTTTGTTCATGGGTATGTTCACTAATCTGTGTCAGACTATTGAAAGCTGCTTCTTTGTGAGCTACGTGATTGAAACCTGAAGCTTTTATATAGTTATCTATATATGTCTTCTTTCTGTATATTCCAAATTCCATCTTATTTTTTTCATTCCTTCTTTAGTTGAGATCTAAAAATAGTATTTCTCTTGAATTTTGAGTCAAAATACAACTCAAAATCAATTAAAATAAACCTCGTAGTGTTATTTCCTACTTACATAACTTAGTATTTCTCTGTTAATTTTCGTTTCCATAGTGAACCTTATAGTTTGACTTTGAATGTTCAATAATTTCAACGCATCATCTATCTGTTTACGATTAACTATTGCAATTGTGTCATCCACATATCTGCACCAGAACTTGAAAATTAAATGATGTCCACACCATTTATCTTGTGTTCAAAATTTCCCATGAACAGATTAGCTAAGAATGGAGATAAAGGGTTTCTCATCGAAAGTCCTGAATTTTGTTTGTAGAATCTCCCATTGTAGGTGAAAAACATATTATCAATACATAATTTAGTTAGAGTTTTGTATTTAAATATCTTTTCTTTTTAAATTTTATTACTGTTAAGTCAATTTTATAAAATTTCCATAGTTTTGTCTTTAATAAAGCACTCTTCTAAAAGGAAAATTCAGGAAATTCACATATCATCCATTGAAGCACCACAAATTTCAGAAAATTTTTAAAAATTTTAACATAAGGTTGGCACCCAAAAATGACTAGCATCAGCAGATTGATTAGATCTAAAAAAAATGAGAAAATAGAAGAAAACAAATCAGGGAATTATCAAGATTAAATGTGAAGAATGTGAGAAATTCTACATAGGAAAAACTAAGAGAAATTTGAAAACTAGAGTGAAAGAACATCTCTGGAACATCAAGAAAGAGGAAGTAGAAAAATCTGCAGTGGCTGCCCATGCATGGTCTGAAAAACATCTTATTGAAAAGAAGGCTAAATTATTAAAACAAATAGAAAAACCAAAATAACTCACTGTTTGGGAAAGATCTACATTCAAAACAGCAAAAAGAAGAAATTGATGAATTTTGAAATTCCCGGGTGAATGACCTGGTTTTGAGGTTTTTCAGTCTGCCAATGGAAAGAGCGAAAGACTACTCTTCAAGATGACAGAACAACAGTCGCGGAGATACTGACAATGGAACATAAGTCCAAAGTTCCAAAACTAGTTTAAATTAAGATAAGAAGAAAAATATGATGTGAGTGATTGAATTTTACCTACATAAGGCAAAATTACTAAAACAGTTAGAAAAATCTAAGGAACTCACAATTTGGGAGAAAATTTACATCTGCAAGAATAAAATGAAAACCACGAATTTTGAGTGAAAGAGAAAAAAATTGTATTTGGAAGTTCATTGGGCAGCCAGTATAGGGAGCCGAAATCAACTTGCAGGATGGACACCGCAAGGCAACAGTTGTAATGCATCAAGAATATCGCAGAGATGCGACGAAACTGGTCTGCATAAAAATAAAGAAATATGAGGTGAGTCTAAATATACAACTCATTAACATAGAGGTTCTGGATTCAAACACCAGTCCAGGTGTAAAATTTTTCTCTTCAAGTATTATTTGTTTGTATCCCACTAATACATGATTTAGGGTCGTATCTATGAACGCATTAGACCGTAAAAGTCGTTCTCTGCTGAGAAAGTTGCATCCAAAGACTTTTTGCATACTCAAAAATCTGTTCATGCGATAATAATTGTCAAAATTCCTAAGCTACCTGGCGACTCGGTGAGGGTGAATTGCCACGAGAACGAATCGTTGAGCAATCCGATGGTAACCGATGTCGTTTAGAATGATATTTGCCGCGTACCCTGAATGCTTGATCCAAGATGTCGGACCTTGAAGACTTCGATCATGTTTTTGATATGACGGGGACAGAAGGAGGAAATTTGATAGTCTACCAAAGAATTCAACCTGAAAGAACAGGAGAATCGGACCATAATATCGCACGATGCAAGGAATTGTCGTATACGGTATTATTTTCGGGACGCAAGGCATAAATGGTGTTCCTCTTGCAGACGAAAATAACGGAAGTAAAGCTTATTGCTGAGAATTCTAGGTAATTTATTGCAAATTATTACGGAAAACGGACGAGTCCCCTTTCATGCCCCCCCATGACCAGTTAGTGGGTCACTAATTCGATCTTTGCACTTGCTCACGGAAAGTCAGCTCACCGGTGATTGGAAGTAATTTGAGTAGAGACTAATGTATTTGCATGTGGCCCCTAGTTATCATATGACCTTTTGAAAAGTATCTTACTGAGATTCACTGTAATACTTACTTGGGGAATATATTTGGAGATGCTGGATCAGAGGGTCCTGGTATAAAGATGAATTTACTTTTCTCTAAAAGTTCTGGAAACTGAGTAATTAGATCAGCAAGTGATTTCAATTTAGTTTTCAATGTCGCAGTATGTACACTACCTTGCTGTGATGATAGGAAATTACCCATAAAAACAAATGCTACCGGTGGAAAATCTGCATAACCAGCAAATAGCACTCTTAGCTTTTCCATAACCTATAAATATAACATTTATGTTTAGATGCTTCCTTTACAGAACAAAAATACACATTTACTAACAACAGTTTATCTTCTAGCATTTAAATTTAATTTCAGATTTTGTCAAGTAGTAAAATCCAGAGATATGGAATTAATTGAAATCCATCAGAGAACAATTTTTTAAACAACTCACCTTGTAGAATTCATGTTTTCCACGATACTGCAGTTTCAAACACAATCGTGTTCATCCTCAGCCATAACTCCAACTGATGAAATTCTTCGGCCGTCAACTGTTCTATTAACACCATCTTCAGCGCTGCCATCTATGATTGAATTTATGAACTTCGAAATCAAATTTATTTCATTAGGAACATCAAAATTAATTGATCTATCTTTATTTTTTTGATATTCTTAACAAAATAAATCTGTAATGTTAAAGGATTCCGGGCTATGTGGCCGTGGTCTATAACTGGTGTTTCTTCCAGACGTTTCTCCCTCATCTGCAGAGGGCAACTTCTAGGTGGTGTTATGTTGTCACAGCCAAGTCTACGACAAGGTAAAATCACCTAGAAGCACTCGCCACTGAAGATGCGCTCTGCAGTTGAAGGAGAAACGTCTGAAAGAAACACCAGTTATAGACCACGGCCACATAGCCCGGAATTTTTTAACATTATGATTACTGGCCATGAAAGCCTGCATTCCACAAAATAAATTTGATTTCAAAGTTCATAAATTCAACCATAGATGGCAGCACTGAAGATGGTGACAATAGAACAGTTGACAGCTGAAGAATTTCATCAGTCGGAGTTATGGCTGAGGATGGACACAATTGTGGTTAAAACCGCAGTATCATGGAAAACATAAATTCTAGGAGGTCAGTTGTTTAAAAAATATTCTCCAACGAATTTCAATGATTATACCTTATAATGTTTACTTCCCAACAGTAATTTAATATATGGAATTAAATTCTTTACGAATCTAATTTTTATTAATAAGAATCATTCTTATTAATAAAACCTCATAATGTTAAAAATTCCCAAATTTATTATACTAATTTTTATTGTTTGAATGTACTATAATTCTAAGGATATTTGACGAATTTTATTATTAATTTAACACTTCTCATAGAAGGATAAATTATATTTGAAGAGAAAAATTTTCGCCTAGACCGGGACTCGAACCCGGGACCCTTGGCTTTCCGGGCCAAGTGCTCTACCAACTGAGCTACCGAGGCGAGTTACGATCTAGACGCAAATTTTTCTCTTATGTACGTTGTAATTCCCTCGCGCCAAATGCTTGAAATCATAGCTTCTATCTTTGCAAATGGCGGCTTCTTAGTTAAGAAGACATTTATTGGGAATTTAACACTACTTTATAGCCAGTAGGGCTTCTATTGACGATTTTTATTATTAATTTAACACTTCTCATAGAAGGATAAATTATATTTGAAGAGAAAATTTTTTGCCTAGACCGGGACTCGAACCCAGGACCATTGGCTTTCCGGGCCAAGTGCTCTACTAACTGAGCTACTGAGGCAAGTTACGATCTAGACGCAAATTTTTCTCTTATGTACGTTGTAATTCCCTCGCGCCAAATGCTTGAAATCATAGCTTCTATCTTTGCAAATGGCGGCTTCTTAGTTAAGAAGACATTTATTGGGAATTAAACACTACTTTATAGCCAGTAGGGCTTCTATTGACGATTTTTATTATTAATTTAACACTTCTCATAGAAGGATAAATTATATTTGAAGAGAAAAATTTTCGCCTAGACCGGGACTCGAACCCGGGACCCTTGGCTTTCCGGGCCAAGTGCTCTACCAACTGAGCTACCGAGGCGAGTTACGATCTAGACGCAAATTTTTCTCTTATGTACGTTGTAATTCCCTCGTGCCAAATGCTTGAAACCATAGCTTCTAATTCCCAATAAATGTCTTCTTAACTAAGAAGCCGCCATTTGCAAAGATAGAAGCTATGGTTTCAAGCATTTGGCACGAGGGAATTACAACGTACATAAGAGAAAAATTTGCGTCTAGATCGTAACTCGCCTCGATAGCTCAGTTGGTAGAGCACTTGGCCCGGAAAGCCAAGGGTCCCGGGTTCGAGTCCCGGTCTAGGCAAAAAATTTTCTCTTAAAATCTAAGGATATTTACTTATAATTTAATGGCAAAATTAAACTACTTTTAATGTGGACTTAAAATTTCATAGAACATGGGGTTTATTTCAAATGGGTAAAAGATGAAATATTTTATATCTAAGCTTTAGTCTCTATCTTGTTGGGAAGTAACTGGAATGCGAACAAAGGCTGATATAATATATTTCCAATAAGTTAGCATCAGGAATGTAGGCTGAAAGCTTGGACATCAAATATTTCACCTTGCTGTTAGCTTGAGAAGAAATTTTAATTAATTAATTAATGCCAGGAAAGTTTCACATCTTACAAAATAAATTTTCTCTATTAATTTTTTTTATGAATTAACACTATGAGGTATTATTTATTTAAGTAAAATTTAAGAAGAAGACGAATATGAGGGTGGGTGATAAAATAATTTCCCATAATCAATTTATGGATACAATTTTTACATAAATAGAATTTCTCTATTAATGACAATAGGTTTTGTCAAATAAAAAAAATTCAGTCTGCATTACTTAGACATAAAATGGATCTCTAAATCAATGGAAAAGCTCTATAGCTGATATACCTGAAAATTATATGAAAAAAAATGTACTGTGGCACAATAGCTCCAAAGATTCAAGGCCGACAGAAGTGATTTCTGTCACTGACTAGCATATGATAGTACAAGTAATCTTTTGATTAGCATGACACAATCCTTCAGCCTTACTTTTGCCACTTCTCATTCAGGTAGCTACTCAGTTGTCCTGATGAGGTTGAGTTTTAGACCTTATACTCCATAAATGTTCCTCTAATACAGGTAATACTTACTTACTTACTTACTCACTGGCACTATCGAACCCGTAGGTTCATGGCCGCACGGACATAAGCTCTCCATACATCCCTATCCTGAGCTAATGCTTTCCAATCATTCCCTGTATAATCTACTTCCCTCAAATCATTGTTAATGTTGTTCTCCCACCTCATTCTTGGTCTACCAACTGGGCGTTTTCCTTCTGGCTTTCCTACAAGAAGTTTCCATGCACGTCTTTCATTCCCCATACGCGCAACATGTCCTGCCCATCGCAGTCTACGGGACTTAACTGTTCTTATTATATCTGGCTTCCTATAAAGACCATGTAGTTCATTGTTATGTAGTCTTCTCCATTCACCTGTCTGTTCATCTCTCTTTGGTCCAAAAATTTTCCTAAGAACTTTACTCTCAAATACTCGTAATCTCCTTTCCTCCCTTAAAGTAAGAGTCCATGTTTCGCACCCATATAATACAGGTAATAAGATTATAAATTGTATTAAGGTTCCAGCTGGGTTTGTAAACCTTGTATACAAATTTATTTTATTAATCAAACATTTTTGATTAATAATGAAAAAAAAAGATAAAAATCTTATCCCATCACACATCCTGTTATAACATAGAGGTGGTTAAACAAATGTATATATATATATATATATATATATATATATATATATATATATATATATGCAGTCCACTGCTGTGGTCTCGAGGTAGCGTGCTGCCTTGTCACGCAGCGGGCCCGGGTTTGATCCCCGGTCGGGACAGTTTTTCTGGGTGAGGTTTTTATCGGGGTTTTTCCTCACCTGTAAGACAAATGTCAGGAAAAGTTTAAAGCCCAAACGGTCCCTAAAATCATATGGCCATCATCACCATCCTTATCATTATCATCTCATCATCATCCTTCACCGGTGTGGAAAGCAACGGGAAGCTACCACACCTACAATTCCCTAGTAAAGCTGCAAAGCATAGCATGAAAATGCTATGATTGCAGTGAAAGACCTGCCCTCAGACAGAATTACTATGGAATATATATATATATCCTCCACTTGTGTCCAACTCAGGGTCGGGTCGAGGAATGAGATGAGATGAAGCCCCTATATTTATAGAGGTCTGTGAACTACAAGGGTTTCCTCACCTGTAAGACAAATGTCAGGAAAAGTTTAAAGCCCAAACGGTCCCTAAAATCATATGGCCATCATCACCATCCTTATCATTATCATCTCATCATCATCCTTCACCGGTGTGGAAAGCAACGGGAAGCTACCACACCTACAATTCCCTAGTAAAGCTGCAAAGCATAGCATGAAAATGCTATGATTGCAGTGAAAGACCTGCCCTCAGACAGAATTACTATGGAATATATATATATATCCTCCACTTGTGTCCAACTCAGGGTCGGGTCGAGGAATGAGATGAGATGAAGCCCCTATATTTATAGAGGTCTGTGAACTACAAGGGTCCGGTCAACCATCCCTGATGCATTGTCACAGGGGCGGATGAACAAAATAGATGGGATGAGTATGGAGAAATGAAATTTGTGGCAGGTTACAACATGAGAAACCCCGAGAAAAACCTGCCCAAGCTCCATTTCGTCCACCACAAAAACCCACATAGAGTGACCGAGACTCAATCTTGGGACTCCAGCAGTGAGAGGCAAGCGTCTAACAGCTTGCACCACAGAGCCACCTAAACAAATACTACATTACATTAATTATATTTTAAAATAATGGATTTATTGTATAATATTTGCTGTTTTTCTACAACTGTATCTTTAATATATTTAAAACCTATAATTCTAATTTAAATATGCTTAATGCACTGCTAAAATATTAAAATATGAACAGAAATAGTGCAATGGGATACTTAATTTTATATGCAGAGGAAGATGAAATACATTAAGAATAATAGTAATAATAATAAAACTTACTTTTATTTTAGAAAGAAAAATTAACGCCCAGACTGGGATCCAAATCCTGGATCTCTTACTCTGCACATCAATTACACGATACGAACATCAACATTTCTTTCCACTTATACAATTCTCTTTCATCAGAAGGCCGGAAGCCGTTGCTACCAACAACACCATCATTTACTTTTACTTACTATTAAATATATTTACTCAAAATAGTTTTTAGGTGACACTTCCTAATATCTGTTTAAGATTCTTTCCATTATTTTTCAACTAGAAACTAATTCCAGTGTTTAAATTAAATTATGATCAAAAGAAAAATTCACAATTTATACAATTTCAAAACCATAAATGTGCATTACATACCTTAATGTTGTCCAACCACAAATCTGCCAGAAAAACTATAATTCCATCTTCATTCTCCTGTTCATATCTTAAAAGTTCTGCAGATGTTTTGAGGCTCACTTGTGATGGCCCACCAAAAGTGTTTACATTTCCAAAGTATGCCCTAAAAATTGATCAATTGAAGATATTATATTATTATTATATTATACTTCTATGAGAAGTGTTAAATTAATAATAAAATTGAAGATATTATATTAATTATACTAGAATTGAAAGAACTTTTAACACCCCAACATCTAATTATGCATTTACATTTTTCACTATCAATACTTAGGCCTAATGACTTAATAGAAATTATGATTTTGTACCAATTTCAATATATTTGGGGAAAGACTAGTTTCAGAGGCAGTCGATCAGTTATCTGTTCCTCTCTGGTTTCAATGCAGCTGGGCATAAAATAACTTCAAACCTGAAAAAAGAGGTCTCTGAGCAAAATTTGTTGGCCATTTCATGCCTCGAATTGAATTGTGATGTTAATGAACTTAGCTGTTAAAGAGCATCATTAAATAGTTGGAGAACAGACTATTAACACTGATCTCAAATATGAAGCTTTGCATTAAAATTTTGAAAATAACTGTTTGTATTGAACATCCCAATCATGTTCCTTACACAAGATATTCTTGTTAATTTACCATATGTTCTCTTGCATATATCCATAGCTTGTACTATGTACACCCTTACTTACTTACTTACTCACTGGCACTATCGAACCTGTAGGTTCATGGCCGCGCGGACATAAGCTCTCCATACATCCCTATCCTGAGCTAATCCTTTCCAATCATTCCCTGTATAATCTACTTCCCTCAAATCATGGTTAATGTTATTCTCCCACCTCATTCTTGGTCTACCAACTGGGCGTTTTCCCTCTGGCTTTCCTACAAGAAGCTTCCATGCACGTCTTTCATTCCCCATACATGCAACATGTCCTGCCCATCGCAGTCTACGAGACTTGACTGTTCTTATTATATCTGGCTTCCTATAAAGACCATGTAGTTCATTGTTATGTAGTCTTCTCCATTCACCTGTCTGTTCGTCTCTCTTTGGTCCAAAAATTTTCCTAAGTACTTTATTCTCAAATACTTGTAATCTCCTTTCCTCCCTTAAAGTAAGAGTCCATGTTTCGCAAGGAGTTGGGACATCAAGTCTCTGCAATGCATAATAGCACGTATTTCCAGAATTGAGCCTATGTTTAATTTCTTTGTGCGTCTCATTCCTATTTGTGTTTATTGTTCCTAGGTAGCATTGCTGCCGATAGGGTTACCCATGCCAGACTGGTCGAAGGTGATAAGCCAGACGAAAAAAGTACCTTGGTCGAAAGAGTGACGATCTTTCACCGTAAAATACAACTGTCAAGAAATGCGGACATGGGTTCAACTGGGGTAAAATTATCCGGAAGTCAAACCATTCGTTTCTCCGGGCGGGGACTACTTCAGGGAACCCATGCCAAAGGCTCAAACACAGGGACATGTTCCAAGGAACATGGAATGTTAGGACTGTGTACACCCTTAGACAAAAAAAAATGAGTCATCTGCAGATTCTATCAACCGATTGGGGAACTTCGTGAGCACAATCTGTATTGACATCAACACGTTTTCAGTAATTGTACTGTGTTGTTTGCTAGTTAACGCAGTGCACACTAAAGCAACATAAAGAGAGAGCTTGGCTTAGTGTGTTTCCGTGGTCGAGAGGTTTAACAGACATCATCTGCATTTGTAACCTCATGGGTTCAATTCCCGTTCTACTTTTTTTTAACCAATGTTAGAATAGTATTTCGCCTGTAATATAGTTTCATATTTAATTTTATATTTGAGTTTTATGGCTTTAATGCACACACAAAAACATAAATTAAAACTATCTTTTAATAAATAAATGAGGAAAGAATACAATATTGTCTAAAATGAAAACTTTAACAAAAACAAAATCAATATCGGGTGTATGAACCCTCAGCATCTATTACCGCCCTCAATCTGCAGGACATTGAGATTGCCTTGTGCCTATGTCCTTGTGTGTGCGCTGAGCCGTGGTAAAACTCAATATGATTCATTATAAACAAACTTGTTAGAGGCTGTTGCTTTTGTGCAGACGTCTGCGCATCACAGTCTATTCAATGCAATACATTGAAATTACCTAGAACAAACCCTGAATGTGGTAAATACAATTGTTACAATAACAACATTAACATTGATTTAATTTAAATGTCAAAGTAAAATGTTGTATTTAATTCATAAAACATTTTAATACAAATATCACGAGAAAAAAAAAACTGCATAATTGAGGATGCGAACCTGTGACCTTCATTAACGGAAACAGTGACTGCATGCTTTACCGCTGACCTAACAGGACACGTAGGAGTGTCTTCAGTTCATGTCACATAACACAGTAGTTCAGGGACTGCACAATTATGACTAGTTTCCTAGTTTGAACCCAGCGCTGTGTCAAGTAGGACTTAGAAGAAATGTGCATTCAAGAGATGACTCATTTTTTTTGTGTACAACCCTTGCTATACTGTTTTGTCTGCTGAACATTAGAAAATCGAAAATTTTGCACAAGTACAATAAGTTATTATATATATATATATATATATATATATATATATATATATAATAACTTATTAATTTAGAAAAAGCAGTATTTATTAACATATAAGAAGTATTAATAGATATTTGCCATTTATTAAGCAAAGGCTACATCTCAATAGATCTGTGGGCTTTTCAAACTCTCAAGTGCCTGCTCACTTCTACGAACCTCAATTGACACAGCTGCCATAGATAATTGAATAAGGTTCGCATGCTACAATTTCAATAAAACAGAAATTATTAATTTTTTAAAGAAAAATTGTAAGAAGAATATTTGGACCAAATAGAGGAACTGATAACTGTTGAAGAATTAAAACAAATAACGAACTAAACAAATTAATAAAAAATAAGAATATAGTAAATCATATAAGATCTCTCGGGGGCACGCCGTAGCGTAGTGGTTAAGGCACTGAGCTACAAGCCAAAAGGTCGAGGGTTCAAGTCCCGGTGGGTCAGGATTTTTAAACTGACCCAAACCTTCTGGCGGCACTATGGCCCTGGGGTCGACTCAGCCTCTAACGAAAATGAGTACCAGACGTTTGTTCTGAGGTAAAGGCGGCCGTCATGCAGGGCTGACATCAAGTGCCGATTGTCCAGAAATAGTGGGAGCCTTAACCTCCCACTACCCCAAGGGCCTCCCGAGGCCTGTAGTGGGATCACTTTACTTTACTTTTACTTTTATATAAGATCTCTCAGAATTGGTTGGCTTGGACATTTGATAAGAATGGATGATCAGAGACTGTTTCAAGAAACTCTACAAATGGAAACCTATAGGAGGCAGAGCTGTTGGAAGACCGAAGATCAGATGGGAGGATAACACAAAGAACAATCTAAAGAAAATTTAAGTGACTAATTTGAATATGGCAAGAGGTAGATTGGCATGGAGGAGGATTGTTGAGAAGGCCAAAACTTTCACTTTTGAAGTTGTCGTGCCTTGGGATGATGATGATAATCCTACAATTTCATAATAAAAATTAGAAAAATTAAATAAAAATTTATCCAATCTATGTATAAACAGCATTTTGACATTATGCATAATATATTTTTTTCTATGTAACGTGTAAAATAAATTACCGAAACTGAAGAGATGAAAGAAACAATTTTTTTTTTGCTATGGTTACAGTTATATCTGTGACATAACACTTTTCCCACATAATTACAGTATATAACCTCAGGGGTCCCCATCTAGGGGATATGTGGATGGCAACCACAAGATGCCCAAGCTGAGCAAAACATTGCTTCCACTTACTTGTGTTTTGCTCCTTTCTTTTATCTTTCCTATATAGCCTCTCTTGGCAAATTCTTGTTTCTTTTTACTCTGATGGTATTAGAGCATTCGAGGCCTAGGAGATCTTTTCCTACTTTCATTCCTCTCTATTGATCTATCTAATTCTTACAACCTCATGGGCGCTTACCTTGATGGGTTGTACAAAGTAGAATATATAAGATCTATCTCGCCTATACTGATCACATAATTTTTAGTTTACTCTTGCTCAATATTATATCGAGGCATGCCGTAGCATAGTGGTTAAGGCAGTGCGCTACAAGCCGGAAGGTCAAGGGTTCGAGTCCCGGTGGGGTCAGGATTTTTAAGCTGACTCAAACCTTCTGGCGGTACTATGGCCCTGAGGTCGACTCAGCCTCTAATGGAAATGAGTACCAGACACATGTTCTGGGGTAAAGGCAGGGCTGACAACCCGGCTGACATCAAGTGCCGATTGTCCATAAAAAGTGGGAGCCCTAACGTCCTACTACCCCAAGGGCCTCCTGAGGCCTGTAGTGGGATCACTTTACTTTACAATATTATATCACAGATACGATTATAGCTGAATGTAAACAAGTGTATAAACATAGAGAACCGATAAACATGACTATTTAATCTAAACAGAGGTTCTGCATGCCGGGCCCATGTTATTACACAGACTTGCTTCATTTCGTAAACAACTGCTAGTATACAATAAAACAATACTTTGATCTATACTTATTGTACTTAGCGAGGTATTTAACGAGATCATGAGAGAGGAAATTACAGGATTCTAAATACTTAATGCTTGCAATAAATAATTAATCACAATGATTAACTAAAATGAATGAGATTTAATTAAATTAGTCATATAAGTTAAATTAACAAAATAATGGCAATACTGAAAAATTATCGAAGCAATGATGAAGGTTAACATAATAAGTAATAACTTTCTACTTTAACAATGATAATAATATTTAGATCTTTCACACTAGACAACATTTTAACTGTATCTTGTAAGCCCATGTTTCCCTTAACAGAGATTTAGGCGCTCTCCCCTACAGGGGAGAATTTCAACCATACTAATTTAGTTACACTTGTTTTCGTATAGATGTCATTTGAGTGGTCCGTAGTCAGTGTTTTGCCTCATACTGACATCTAGGAAACCAAGGTAGTACTAGGACGGGAAAATTCGGTAAATTTTGTTTAGAGGCCTTTTCATTCAGGCTTAAAGATCTTTTACGAGCCTGAAAATCTTCAGACTCGGGACCCATGGCTTAAAGTCCCTCCCGGAAGACTTGCTCCTTGGATTTATCCATCTGTATCGAAATGGACATTTTGATACAGGAATTACGTCTTACTGCGCAAACTATACGTCATCGCGTCTCCATCTCGAGTGTCATCTTTATGAACAGTGCCAAATGCTTTCCTATCTATCCCTTCCCTTCCTAGTGCGCACCCTGTGCTATCGCGCATTCCCCCCCTCTCCCTGTGAACTCTCATAAATAGCTGTGATTTGTAACATCGAATCATCATCTACTTAGTCACCATTGGAGTCTGGTCAGAGCAGCTCAGGAGAGCTGGTTTTCTTTGTTTAGTCCAGTAAGCCAGGGTGAGGACGCTAGGATAGTATTTCCCCCAACCCGAGGTTGGACTAGAGTGAGTGATAATGTATGTATGTATGTTGATTTATATCATATTTTCTTTTTGTATAGATGATCTACTATGATTTCTTTTCTTTGTAAATTGAATATTTATTTATTTATCTTTATATTATATCTGACTATATTTTGACTCGCATTAAACGCTTTAGTTGTGCTTTTTACTTACTCTATGCCTATTCATTCAGTAGTTAACATAAGTTAGATATCAAAGTCAAAATCCAAAAGCTTGCTCAAGCGTGTGTTAGTTCCTTTATCCCAAAGCTTCCACGATTGTATTTTATAACTCCGTAAACATTACATATTGGGAGAATTGAGTAAAGAAAGTTGAATTCCTCTTTGCCTCTATGGGTCTGGGCAAAGATGTCACAAATTTGAACAATCTATGCTTTCCAATCAAAATAGTGATCAACAATATAACCCTGCGTGGGTGCAAAATGGTAGTAGAACGAGGTTAAATAATAATAAGACGCCACAAAAATGGTTTGGCAGAGCGAGGTTCAAAAAACTGCACACATCCTAAAAAAATCCATCGACCCCAGCCGGGTTTGAACCCGCAACCCTCGGGACCAGAGGCAAGGAGCATAACCACTAGTCCACCGCGGCCGATTGAACTGTATACACTCACACAAAAACAACACTTAACTCTTAGTTCCTTAAACATGACTAACAAAATCTTGAAGTAATGGCCACATTGCCTTAATTAAAGAATTCCACTGTAGGAGAAAGTCTCTTCCTTTCTCATGAAGACTTCCAGTCTATAACGCAGCCAGTCCCAGCTGCTTTCACGAAGCCAGAATCTGTCTGCTTAATGTTTCGTGTCGCCGGGAACAGACCTCCTGTTTCACACAGTACGTGCGCACAGAGGAGAGTGGGAGAAAGGTGAGTTCGGAAACTAGTGGATACAAAGGAGAAAGGATCAGATAAACACAGACGTAACAAGTCTCCATAGACATAGGGGCAACACAAAAGTTCCAAAAATTACACGTACATGGTACAGGGTTAACCTTGTTATTGACATATTACGTAAACAAGGAACTAAAAAATGCCCACATAAGCTGGATGTACATCAATGCAACCCCATTGCAATTTATACACAATATGGATTCTTCTAAAGCAAAATAAGCATAAGTATGCAATCGATTCCTGTCATCAGCTACAGCTGGACACACATAATGAAGAATGAATGAATAATTACAGTATATAGGCATTGGTTTCAATTCTTTTTATAAGGTATTCAATGGCTACAAATGGGGCTGTAAAAGAAAATCATGAACATAGAACCCAACAGTCTGTATTCCATGGTATGACAAAATAAAGTGATGGGAGTAATCTTCTTCACTTCACGGGCTAGGCAAAAATTGCATGGGAATAATCAAAATAGAATATCCCTGGCCTCTGATATTGATACACTATCTAAGGCTGAGACATAAGCAGAGACCTCATGCATGTGCAGTTGTCACATATATGCATCAGTTCTTTGAGGACTTTAGTGACAAATTCATATTATTTCTCTGGTATTGTGAATGATATTTGAGATGAGATAATAGTGCACCCTCACACGCTGCAACAGCATTAATATTATTGCAACCACTCGCGTGTTAGTGCTGGATCGTACCAATCTTCTTTATAATTACCTTGAGTTTGAAAATATAAGAGTGCTTAATTCAACATACCTTTGCCCGGGCCCATAGAAGGGAAAGATTAATTCACCTTTCCTTAATAAACTGTTAAACATATAGTACTGTAAGCTACACAGTATTACAATCGTGGAAGTCTTAAGGAAAGAGGAGATTAAATTCGCTTGAGAAAGCTTTGGAACTTTATATTAATATCTGATATGACTAGCTACTCAATCAATAAACAGAAGTTAACTAAAAAAAAATAGCTTATATTTTTATTAAGAGTCAAAAAGTCAGATATAACATACAAATAATAAAAGATAGTTTTCTTGACATTGAAAAATAAGTTAAGAAAGAAACAGTAACCTTATTGGTCATCTAAACAAAAGTCTATAACAATAATGATAATAAACATACGTACAGACTTCCACTCACACCAGTCCTGCCAAGGGATAGGGTACACGGTCCTTGTGGCCCTACCCTCACCTAAGGGACCGATTAACCAAACAAGCTCCTTCGAGCTATATCGACTTGACTTGCCGAAACCTAAACAGATGATGACCCTGATGTTCATGAGCACAGCTTATTTGAGGACTTTCACTAGCAGAGGGGAGGATGCGCAGTAGCATGCGGCGCATAAAGGAAAGGGGGGTACGTAGGAGGGAATTTGGCAATGTTCACTAAGATCACTGAAGAATGAAGATACAATGACGTAATAGTTGCGTAGTATTACATAATCTTACATACCGAAAACGTGATTTCGGTACAATAGAAAATCTCATTGCAATATTTCTCTTTCACATGTCAGCTTTATACTTTGCACCTGCAAAGGAACAAATTTTCCGCTGCAGAATAAATATGATGACAAGATCAGGCATGGGAGAGTTAAAAGGCTAATGGAAAATTTCCAACTCGCTATATTATTATTTCAACTCATAGCCTTGACTCCAGTTGTAAGTTTAAAGGAATCATGTGAGCATAATTTTCTTTCTTCTTTTCTGTCTCAACAGATTACATTTGTTACCATGAATTGTGGTGAACCTCTTCATGGCATGTCAAGGAACTCAGATTTATTTAGAACATAAGAATTGTGCTAAGTGTTGTGAATATGGAGTAACTGAATAAAATACAGCAAGGGAACACCTCAAAGATCACAGCACATGAAATATTATGTAAGTAGGCCTACTGCTGATATTATGATTTTTAAAAATACAATACAATCGGAACATGTTCAAGAACAAATCAATATTATTATTGAGGTAAGATAAACAGACTCAAAATAATATAATTAAAAGAACCTCAAAACATTACTTCCTAAAATAAAACATTACTAGTAAATTACATGCAATTTACATGAAATTATATTATCAAGCCTGCATATAAATAACAATACAGTAATAATGGTTATGCTTATGCTTATTTTACAAATTATAAACTTTTTACGAGAGCCATTTAGAGTAGACATCTGGATTCAGGCATCAACATCAGATAAAATTAACATTCACACACAAAAGTTACTGCACTGGATTAAACTATTCTATACATATTTCTATTAATCAAATGACACAAGGATTGAATATAGTGGAAATGGAAAAAGTTGGATCCAACAACCATTGTCAATTACGAGGACTAAATAATATGTTTTGTTTTCATGCCAAGCTAAGTTTAACAGAATACATTGGTACCTGTGAGCTATATTTTTTAGGATCATCAAGTTACTCCATCCCTATCCCTCCCACACAGCTACTGTTTTTCCAATACATCTATAGAATATTTTGCATTTAACTGTAGTGGTTACAGCAGTGCGCTACAAACTGGAAGTCAAGGGTTCAAGTCCCGGTGGGGTCAGGATTTTTAAACTGACCCAAACCTTCTGGTGGCACCATGGCCCTGGGGTCAACTCAACCTCTAACTGAAATGAGTGCCAGATGCTTGTTCTGGGGGTAAAAGCGGCCGTCATGCGGGGCTGACATCAAGTACCAATTGTCTAGAAAAAGTGGGAGCTTTAACATCCTACTACCCCAAGGGCCTCCCAAGGCCTGTAGTGGGAACACTTTACTTTACTTGCTATCAAGATATGTTGTATGGTCTTTTCACTCAATAAATATTACCAAATCATCAACTGATGTTAGTATTTAGTTTATTTTGATAAAGTGACATTTATCTTATGTATTTTATATAAAGTACATTTTTTTCAAAGGTTGAAATTAAAATTACAGCTTAATTTTGTTGATTAAGGAATATGTCCTTTTTATTGAATCATGATGATGACTGAAGATGGGTGAGATTCCCCTTGAAAACTGCAGTTTCTGTGCTTGAAGAACACGAAGTATGAGGTGAGATACAACTCATTTAATTAATTTTTATTAAGCAATCAATTGAATTGGCGTTTACTTGATGAAAATCCATATTTAATTAAATAGTTTTAATTAATTGAAAAACCTCAATATTATTTCTTCTTCTTCTTCTTGCAAGGATAGAACCTTTTTGGTTCGTTCTGGCTCCAAGTATTATAGCTGCTGTGTCCATCTCTTTCGTGGGCGTCCCCGATCTCTTTTTCTTCCTCTTCGTTGATAGTTCAGACTTTTCCTAGGCAATCTGTTGGTATCCATTCTGCAGACATGTCCATACAATTTTCTCCTATACTCTTCTATTTTATCTGTCAAACTGAATATTTGTAGTTCTTTACGGATATCTTCACTTCGTTTTTTATCCATTAAAGTATATCCTGTCACAAATCGTAAATATTTGATTTCTGCTGCTTCTATTCTTTTAATTGACTATTTATTCAGAGTCCATATTTCTGAGTCATTTAATATTGCAGGTACAGCCAATACTTTATAAAATTTCAAATGTGTTTCTTTTCTTACTTAATAATGTTATTTCCCATAATTAATTTATGAATACGTTCCAGTTGGATTCATGTGTAGAGCAAACATTACATAAATGTATTACAAGCTATTCTTTAGAATATCAATACTCAACTAGGAGAAAATAGTAAATATTGTATAGTATTAATATTTGAGTTTGTATTTTTTAACATTCTTATCTCATATGTTTCTTTTGTTGGATGATCATTTCAAAGCTATTGCTCCATCTTCAGCTTGCCACAAACTGGTTTTTTTCTTTTCTTCATGTTGTCGGCCTTGGATCTGTGTTCCAAGGAACTTGGTAATGAGGCTCCTTTCTCCAGGAATTTCAAAGTTCATAATTTTCTGTATACAGGAAATTCACATATCACCCTTGGGTACATAATAAATTCCAAAACATACTTTAGAAGTTTAATATTAAATTAGCACTGAAAAATAACTACAGTTTAAATAATCGATACTAGTAAAATTCATGGTGATTTTCCGTTGAGGTATTAGTTCACAGTAATATAATGTACGGTTAAAAACTATAATATAGTTACCTTGTAGGTCCGTCTCCTCAACTTAAGTTCTTTTAAAACTCTGTAGGCCTTTCGGGACTAATCCACACAATCCTCTGTAAAAAATTCTCACAACCAAGTCAGTGTTTCAACAAGGGTCAACAAGAACGGACCTAATGCATTCTGCTGATGATGGGACTAGTCCCGAAAGGCCTACAGAGTTTTAAAAGAACTTAAGTTGAGGAGACGGACCTACAAGGTAACTATATTATAGTTTTTAACCGTACATTATATTACAGTTTAAATAAAGTAATAAAAACCAAGAAAAATTAAAAAACTGATAAAAATAAAAAAAATCAGGAATATATCAACACAAGAAATATTAAAAATGGGAAAATAGAAAAATCTGCAGTTGCTGCTCATGTTTGGTCTGAAAAATATAATATAAATTCGGTCACTAAATTATTAAAACAGTTATAAAATACAAAATAGCTGACTATTTGGGAAAAAAATCTATATTCAGAAGAATAAAAACAGAGTTATGAATTTTGAAATACTGACGGAGCATGACCTTGTTTGGAGGTTCTTTGGCCAACCACAGGATGGAGCTGACATCGACATCCAGGGTGTGCAACATAATGCGACATAAAACAAACCAGTCTGGACAAGCTGACGATAAAACAGAATTGTTTTGAAACATGTCCAAGAACAAATCAATATTAATATTGAGGTAAGATGATTAGACTAAAAATAATATAATAAAACTTGTTACTTACCGACTAGTAGCAGCAGTTTCTGCAGGAGGAAATCCAACTTCATTAACATGAAATATTTTATCTTCATAATAACCTTCTACAAGAATAAAGCAATTCTGAGTTTGAAGTCCAATCTGATAAATGTAATAAAATGTAGTTAAGTAAAATATTATTAAATTAAATTTGAAGAGAAAAATTTTCGCCTAGACCGGGACTCGAACCCGGGACCCTTGGCTTTCCGGGCCAAGTGCTCTACCAACTGAGCTACCGAGGCGAGTTACGATCTAGACGCAAATTTTTCTCTTATATACGTTGTAATTCCCTATCGCCAAATGCTTTTGAAACCATTGTTTCTATCTTTGCAAATGGCGGCTTCTTAGTTAAGAAGACATTTATTGGGAATTTAACATTACTTTATAAGCTAATGGCTTCGGTGCCAAGGCCCAGCATTTGAAAACAACAACAACAACATTACTTTATAAAGCTAGTAAGGCTTCTAATGATGTTTTTATTATTGATTTAACATTTCTCAATGAAAGATAAATTAAATTTGAAGAGAAAAATGTTAAATCAATAATAAAAACATCAAAATATTATTATTTTTGTTTTTGTATAACAAAGGTTGGATAAGGTCCAGAATTAGGTGCACACGAATTCTTCTAAGTCCACAGAATTGCAATGCGCATGCGTGAGTTTCGGGAGTTACTGTAATGGTTAATGTAGCTTCCGGTAGGTGGCTCTGAAGTGGCATTACCAACTTTGGGAATAAATTACCAAAAGCTAAAAAAAATAGATGTAAACCAACTTCCCATTTCCTAACCTAACAAAACAATTTACATGCATATTATATATTCCCACATGCTAAAAAAATGGACGTAAATCAACTTCCCATTTCCTAACCTAACAAAACAATTTACATGCATATTATTTAATAAACTATAAACTAATTTTATGTACGTTAACACTAAATATGGTTTGGAATTATGCAGAAACAGATATGGAGGTTCTTCAGGAACCAGAGAAAAGATGTAAACGAATATGTAAATTTATGCAATATATCAACAGAAGAATGGGAAAACTACTTTAAAGAAATTTACTCAGAACGGGAAAATACCAAAAACTCACATCTAGAGAAAACTACAAATAAAGATACATTTCAGATAAGCAAGGAAGAATTTGAAAAACAAGTAAGAAAATTGAGAAACAGAAAATCGGCGGGTATAGATTACATCCAGAATGAATTAATTAAATACGGAGGAGAAAAATTACATGAAGAAATTTACAATTTATTCAACACCATATGCAATAGTTGGATAATACCCAATGATTGGAAAAAAAGTATTACAATCCCAATTTTGAAAAAGGGAGATAAAAACAGACCAGAAAAACTACAGAGGCATCAATCTATTATGCACAACACTGAAACTCTTCACTAAAATTGTAGCAGATCATTTATCGAATACATTACCTCTACTAGATGAACAACAAGGATTTAGAAAAGGAAGATCATGCACAGATGTCATTTTTATATTAAAACAGACTACAGAAAAAGCTATCGAATTTAACATCCCAGTCTTCCTATGTTTTGTGGATCTGGAAAAAGCATTTGATCGGGTAAGATTAAATGACATACTCAACATATTAGAAAACAAGAATGTATCTAAAAACCTCATAGCAATCATCAAAGAAATTTATTCAGGAAACAGTACAACTATCAAATATGGAAATAGTAAATCTAACGAAATGTTAGTCCAGCAAGGAATACGACAGGAAGACTCATTAAGTCCCATACTGTTCACACTAATAATGGATGAAATCATCAAAGAACTAAAAGTTGAAGTCAGAAAAGGAATTAAAATAGGTAACAAAGAGCTGAAGATAATAAACTATGCTGATGACAACAGTTCTAATTACACAAAGTGAAGATGATTTACAAATGCTATTCCACAAATTTAGAATAATTGCAGCAAAATATAACATGAAAATCTCAACAAATAAAACCAAATCAATGGCGATCATCCAAGGACCCACGACGTGTTGAATTAGAAATAGAAGGGAAAAAGTAAATAGAACAAGTCATGAAATTCAAATATTTAGGAGGTAGAAATTAATAGCCGCAACAGAATAACAAATGAAATCCTCCATCAAGCAAATAATGCAAACAAAATATCCGGATGTTTAAACAATACTATTTGAAAAAATAATAATTAAGAATAGATACAAAAGTAAGAATTTACAAATCTGTCTTAAGACCAGCTCCTAACATATAGTCCTGAATGCCGAACAGAAACTCAAAAAAACAAAACAAATCAATGAAAACAACCGAAATGAAAGTTTTAAGGAAAATCGTAGGAAAATCGCTGAGAGAGAAAATTTGCAGCTCTGTTATTAGAGAAGAATGTGAAATTGAACCTATAAACCTTTGGATAAATGATAGAAGATTAAATTGGAACGATCACATAGATAGAATGGAGAACAGTAGATTAGTGAAGAAAGTACGTGACTGGACACCTCAGCAGAAAAGGCCATTAGAAAGACCACACCTACGATGGAAGGATGTCACCATACCCCGGACCTGTAGTGAATGAACACACAAGAAGCTGCCAGCTTTCATGCGTAGAGGAAGAGGAAGAAGAAGAAGAAAGGAATTATTTTCAAATGTTGGTAACTCCAATTTGAGAGCCACCTAGTGGATGTTACATGAAACATTTCCGCATATCTAGAACCCAATGCACAATATTCACGTAATTTTCTAAATATTTAAAAATCATAAGAAATGTTTATAAAATGGTTCCAAAATGTTTAAAATAGTACGAAACGCTATTATAAATGGTTGAAAAGTGTTTAGTGCATCAGTGGCATAAGAATGTAAGTGTAAAATTGTGTGCACCCAGTTCTGGACCTCAGCCCAGAGGTTTTCAAACTTTTTGACTCTTTCCATTGGTACAGAAATCTAACCCAAAGGTAGGGATAATTAAACTTAAGTTTTGGACACAAATGAATACCATTATTTTTAGGATTGAAATTAAAATGTTTTATACCTCACCTCATAACCAGTCTTCTAATTATACCAGTTTCGAAGCCTAGGCAGTTTCATCTTCAGTAGTTTCTTGTCGACTGATGTTATGTTGATCAGGAGAACTGCTTCTTCCTCTCTCTGTTGGTGGACCAATGAACCTCTGGATCAAATCAGAATCCCCCAGAATTTCAAAATTCATAGGTTTTTCTTCCTTGATTTCTTGAATGTGGATTTTTTTACCCAAACCGTGAGTTCTTTTTGTTTTTCCAATTCCGATTGAGGGTCTTTCCACTTTTTCAGCGGTTGCCCTTTTACCAGCCGGCTGCTGGCCCTTCACATCCACATGTGTCAATCACAGAGGTAGATGATCAACAGCCAGTGTAGGGGTGACATGTGGTTAGCATGTCGAGTCCCCCAGCCGTTATAACTGGTTCCTCAACCTGGAGCCGCTACTTATTGTAGCTACCCAATTGCCTCACGATGCTGGGTGGGCACCGGTCCCATACTGGCCGAAATACCATGAGAAAATTTCTTCCCCCATGGAGACTCGAACCAGCGCAAGTCCCGTAGCTCTGCGCCAAGACTTCCTACCTTAACCGCTCGGCTACGGCGCGGGACTTTGTTTTTCTATTTGTTTAATTAGATTGTCTTTTGTATCAATTTGATATTTTACAGACCAAGCACTGAGCAGCTACTGCTGACTTTTCCACTTCACCATTTTTTGACATTTCTAAGATGAAAAAATAATTCACTAGATAAAATTCAAGGAGGCAGGCACCCTATAGAAATAGTCCATAAATTTAAGTATTTAGGTATAATCCCCCAGGAGCTATCACCTTGACGTGGTGGGGGAGCTTAGTACCCGATGAACCAGACGACTCTACTGGGGAAGATTGACTTAGGTTAATCTTGCTGGTGGGTAAGAGGCGAGGGGAACTAAGTTTAGCTCACAACGAAGGAATGGCGTCTGTATCCATATTGGGTGGCCACATCTTCGTCAAGTCTTCAACGGTCAACAGGGCGACAAGGAATAGCACAGCTAAACTTGTAGGGCTTGAAGAGCGGAAGAAGCAGCCCTCTCTTGGGAGATGGATACCCAGAGGAAGCAGCCATTCCACCATCCTTGTCCTGCGAAGCGCTCATAACGCTTCCAGGAGACATTTATCTTACATGGAAATCAGCCGGATGTTGGAAGACCTAGAAGACGTTGGGCTGATGCATTATGAAGTCGGAACGGGCAATTGCCTAATCCCTGGAGTGATGATGATGATGATCCTTACAGACAGGAACCAAGGAAATGAATTATATGTGAGTCCCGCGCCGTAGCCGAGTGGTTGAAGCAGGAAGCCTTGGCGCAGAGCTACGGGACTTGCGCTGGTGCAAGTCTCCATGGGGGAAGAAATTTTCTCATGGTATTTTGGCCAGTATGGGACCGGTGCCCACCCAGCATTGTGAGGCATTTGGGTAGCTACAATAAGTAGCGACTCCAGGTTGAGAAAACCAGCTACACTGGCTGGATGACCATCTACCTCTGTGATTGACACATGTGGATGTGAGGCTAACAGCCGGCTGGTAGGATAAGGGCCTTCTAGGTCTGTCGCGCCAGGAGAGTATGATGATGTGACGCTGTCAAGAGATTACAGTGGACTGGACAGCTTGTTAGAATGGAAGAATACTAAAGAAAGTTCTAGATGGACACTTTGGAAGGAAGCAACTTGTTGAAAGACCCAGAAACCATTGGTAAGGTATGGTTGGAAAGGATGCTGTCAACCTGTTCCACACGCAGAATTGGAAAACAGCAGCAAGTATCAGAAATGAATGGAAGAAAATAGTTGGGAAGACCATGGCCCAAAAATAGGCCAAAGTGCCACTAATAGATAAATGAACTGGTCAACAATATAAATGAGTCCACCGCTGTGGTCTCGGGGTAGCATGCTGCCTTGTCATGCAGCGGGCCCGGGTTCGATCCCCGGTCGGGACAGTTTTTCTGGGTGAGGTTTTATCGGGGTTTTTCCTCACCTGTAAGACAAATGTCAGGAAAACTTTAAGGCCCAAACGGTCCCCGAAATCATATGGCCATCGCAATCATCATCATTCATATTCATCTTAGGATTAGGGACTCTCCTGGCGCACCATTATCATCATCATCACCCATCATATCATCGGGGCAACTAACCCCGCCTTCCAGGCGCCCCAACTTCAGAAGTGGGTTAAAAGTATGCCATGCCAGGGGAGAAACTAGGAATGTCGAAAGACAAACCTGGGGCATTTGGAGAAAAAAAAAATATATATATAAATGAACAATTAATCAACTTGTGTTTCAAATGGATGAGGAAACTGAAACAAACTTAGCTTCTATTGGAAATTCATAGATAAAAAAAAATTGTTAGAAGATAATTTTTTAAAGAATATTACACTTGAAATAATGGCTTGGGCAGAAATTTTTCTCTTTAGTTGTTTTAACTATTGCTTACAGATGGTTTGTCTGTGTATATTAATTTCCATATTATGTTCATAATTAATAGTATAAATTCCATCAATATCTTCTTGATTTAGAAGCAACCCTATTGTATTGGGAATGAAGTTTTTCTGCTACAGAGATGCAGTATTAAAGAGAGAGCAAATCAGTTGCATGAAATCGTGAATAAGTTCAAAAAAAGAAAACCAACTAAAAATTGAAGCAATTAATATAATAATATAATTGGGCAGCTCCATGGTAGAAGTGGTTAGATGCTTGCCTCTCATCGCTGGGGTCCCGAGATCAAGTCTCAGTCACTCCAAGTGGGTTTCATGGTGGACGAAACAGAGCTTAGGCAGGTTTTTCTCTGGCTATCTCCCATTTTCCCCTGCCACAATTTCATTCCACCATTTCTCCATACTCATCCATTTTGTTTCATTTCATTCATCTGCCCTTGTGACGGTGTGTTAGGAGTGGTCGGCCAGCACCCTTGTTGTTCACAGACCTCTATAAATATAGGGACATCATCTCATCTCATTCCTCGATCCGACCCCGAGTTGGACATGGGTTGAGGATATTTATTTACTTTATTTTAATACTATAATTAATATAATAAATCCACTAAAGTTTATTATGTAGGTAATTGCTATTGGCCTGGAGAAAATCCATTGATTTATGCAGATTGTATTTGCTTCATGTCAGGATGTCAGCAAGGATTACAAACTCTCATATGTAAGAAAGTTCCTGATGCACTCTGGTCCCACTACTTTATATAAAAACTTATATTATGATAATAATTCATTTATATTATTAGTTTACTGGGGAATCCCTTACTCAGTAGTGACTTAACTGTCATTAGTAATAGCAGTTGTGAACTACATTAAGGGTCGTATCTATGAACGCATTAGACCATAAAAGTCATTCTCTGCTGAGAAAGTTGCATCCAAAGCCATTTTTGCATAATCAAAAGTCTGTTTATGCGATAATAATTGTCGAAATTCCTAAGCTACCCGGCAAAGTAACTTTGCAGAGAACGAACCGTGAGCAACCCGATTGGAACCGAGTACTTTGAAACCTTGCTGCTTTATCCAAGATGTCGGACCTTGAAGACTTCGATCATGTTTTCGGTATACGTGGAGAAGAGGAATTTGATAGAGTCTACCAAAGAATTCAACTGGAAGAACAGGAGAATCAGCTTAATATCGCACGATGCAGACATTGTCGTATACGGTTTTATTTGTGGCATGCAAGCGTAAATGCGTTCCTCTAGCAGATGAAAATGACGGAAGTGGTTTTATCGCTGAGAATTCTGGGTAATTTCTTGCTAATATTACGAAAAAACTACTTTCATGTATGACCAGTCAGCGATTCGCTAATTTGAACTTTGCACGTTCTCACAGAAAACTCAGCTCACCAGAGACTAATGTATTTGCATGCGGCCCTAAAACTTGGTCATGAAAAACATTTTTTTTAAATGTGCACTGATGTGGGAGCAGAATATATTTCTCTCCTGTATTATTGCACCCCATGTAATGTCATTTCCATATTTTTGAATGAGATAAAGATCCCTTGCAGATGAAAACTGTTCCAATGCTAAAAATTTCATTGAATGTGCCTTTCTTCTTATTGAAAAACTGAAATGTTTTGAATGTGGTTTTACAAGAGAATGATACATACTCTCTGCAGTTGTCAAGTAAGATGTCAGACTTCAAAATGAAGTGCTGCTATGGAAGAAGATCACTAAAAATGGAAAATTGGTGACTGCTTTTCTAAATTAGGAAGTTGTTAGAAGAAACAGGAGAACAACTAAATCAAATCAAATCTTTAATAGTGAGTGGAGAACACATTTTTAACGACTCACCTCATATAATTTCAAATTTCTTTGATACTGGCGGTTTCAGACAATATCTTGTCCCTCTTCAGTCATGGCTTCCACTGATGAAACTCTACGGTTGTTGATTTCTCTAAGGACATCACCTCTTGTGCTGCCATCTTTGGTTGGGATTATAAACTTTGTAATTAATTTTTTTTTGTAGCAAAGTATACATAGGAAAAACAAAAAGGAATTTGGAAACACGCACTAAAGAACATTTTAGAAATATTAAAAATTGTGAAATTGAAAAATCAGCAATTGCTGCACATAGTTTGCTAGAACATCATAAAATTGAAAAAGAGGCAAAACTTTTGAAACAACTGGATAAACCGTTGGAATTGACAATTTGGGAAAAGATATTCATTCAGAAGAATAAATATCGATCTATGAACTTCAATATTCCGGTGGATAAAAATTTAATTACAAAGTTTATAATCCCAACCAAAGATGGCAGCACAACAGGTGATGTCCTTAGAGAAATCAACAACCATAGAATTTCATCAGTGGAAGCCATGACTGAAGAGGGACAAGATATTGTCTGAAACCGCCAGTATCAAAGAAATTTGAAATTATATGAGGTGAGTCGTTAGAAATACGTTCTCCACTCACTATTAATGATATAACCTCATATGTTTACTTCCCAATATTAATTTAAATAGGAATCAAATCTGTTTTTGTGGAACATTTGACACAACTATGTCCATTTTGAGAAGTACTTTCTCACAGCACAACTGGATCAGGAAGACATTCACACATCTATCAAATTTCACCACAGTAGAATAGGAACAACTTATTATTCTTTCTTCAGAAAGCAACTGAAGACAGTGTGTTTCTGCAGCATTGCCTGAATTTTGGAGCTCTGTGGAGAATGAGTATCCAGAATTAAATAACAGGACCTTGTAAGTTCTGTTTCTTTTCAACTTCCTGTCTGTGAAATCAGGTTTTCAGCCATGACAGAGATCATAAGTCAAGAATACATCTCCAGAAAGAAAAGCTTCTTAACATTTAAAAATATCTGCCGAGATTGCGTGACTCCAAACAAGCTCAAACATCCCATTGACTTTGCTGTATAATATTATTAAAGTTTTATCTGTGCCTGTGTTTCTTACTTTTAACATGAATATTTTATTTATCACACTCAATTTAAATGTGTACATTGCTTGGATTAATAACACATTTCATTTAATGATTAATAAACAAAACACATCTTGGCCTAGAAAGCCAAAGGTCCTGGTAATTTTTCTCTTCAAATATGATTTATCCATTATTGAGATGTATGAAATAAATAATAAGAACATCGAAAGAAGGCATACTGGCTTTATAATGTAATGAAAAAATCCCAAATAAATGTCTTCTTAATAAAGAAGCCACCATTTGCAAAATAGAAGCAAAGGTTTCATAGCATTTGATGTGTGGGAATTAACAGCTTATAAGAGAAAAATGTGTGTTTAGATTGAAACTCGCCCAGATAGCTCAGTCGGTAGAGCACTTGGCCTAGAAGGCCAAAGGTCCTGAGTTCAAATCCCAGTCTGAGCTTACAATTTTTCTCTTCAAATATGATTTATCCATCAGTGAGATGTATAAAATGAATAATAAAAATATCAAAAACATATCTTACCATAGTAATAGCCTTTCTTTTAGGGAGGATTAATGATACATTTTTCCATTAACGATTAATAAATTAAACATGTCTTACCATAGGGACACATGTTATTTTTTTTTTGACAGGGGAGGCAGATTCAGATTTTGGTGGTTGAGGGCAGCCCAACAGCAAAAAGTTTGAAAACCCCTGATATACATGAATAATCATGATGCCAAAGTAAGTTCCATATTGCCAGGAACTGGAATTGTTTATTTAGTGCTGTTTTTGCACTATTGGGAGAAAATACCCCTTAAGCCTATAAGAAGTCAGAAATAAATTTAATTTTAATTAATGTTCCAATATTTAATTTTAGGAAGTTATATTTTGAGGTTATTTTAATTATATTATTTTTGGTCTGGACATCTTACCTCAATATTAATGTTGATTTGTTCTTGAAGAACAAATCAACATTAATATTGAGGTAAGATGTCCAGACCAAAAATAATATAATTAATGTTCCAATGTTTGTTTGACTAAGGTTATCATACATCAAATGTTCGTATCATCTCTTTGAATTCTTTTAATATGTAAATTTACTTTTGCTTTAATTATTTATTTCTGTGGCTTTCTATACTTTCATTTATCCCTATGACCTCATTTTATTAATCACACTTCTCTACATTGCTCTGTGGATGTTAGTGATCTTGGATCACCCTGAAACTTCATGCAAGAATAAAAATATAATAATAAAAGGATATAGCTTCAGACAGATCAAGTTTTACAATGCCAGTTGGGTCTTCAAGATGGTAATGATCTTCCTTCAGTTGAGTTAACATTCCAAGAATAATTACTCCTGATACTTTACCAGATGAACTTAGGAGGAATTCAATTGGTTGAAGTTTTGGTTTCTGGTTTTCTGAACTAAGTCCGAGTAAAGTTGGTTTAAATAAATCATGTCGCTGAGTTCGCTGGAGAAGAATTGTATACCTAAAATAAAATTTGATTACACAGGTAATAAAAATGAAGACAAAGCAGGAAGAACTTGTCTGTGGTTTTAAATGAAAGAGAAAATAATGTATCAATTAAGTTATATACCAGTTAAAAGCCTTATAGTTTGTTAGATTAAACATATGTAAACAGTAATGACAAGAAAATAAATATGAAGTAAATTTCCTTTGCACTAAAAGTAGATATGAAGCATTTTTGTGCTTTTTATAAAATATTATGATCTTAAACAATCAAACAAAAAATTTGAAATTTGTATTAAAATTTAAATAGATAAAAATTTATATAATAAATTTGGGAATTTTTAACATTATGAGGTTTTATTAATAAGAATTAAATGAATCGTGAATTCTTCTTACCTCATACTTCTATGTTTTTTAAACACAGCACTGCAGTATCAGCGACCATTGTCACCACCTCAGCTGTTTTCACGACTGTCAATTTTTTTCTTTTGCCGGTAATTATCCAAACTGCCATCTGGTGTTCTTTTGAAGGAATTATTTTCTAAACTGCCATAATATTACCGGCAAAAGAAAAAATTGACAGTCGTGAAAACAGCTGAGGATGGTGACGATGGTCGCTGATACTGCAGTGCTGTGTTTAAAAAACATAGAAGTATGAGATAAGAAGAATTCACGATTCATTTAATTCTTATTAGATAAAAAATGTCTTTTATTAAAACGTAAAGTTATTCTGTTAATACGCCATGAAGCCTGCGGAGGTAGAGTCAAAAGAATCCACGACTCTTTATCAATGGCATGAGAAGGAGGAGGCAGGGTGACTATGCGAAGAGGGGGATTTGCATTAATTTTTTTAGCGGAATATGCGAGAATTTTATTTATGAGAATGCTTTTTTGTGTAATTTTTCTTGGATGCGATGTGTGCCACTTAATGCAACCCTCTGAGTGGATCCCAGGGCCAGAACTGAAGATAACTTTTCAGTCCTCTGTTATCTAAGAAAAAGCCTGGGTAGTTCAATCATATTCATATGGTTTCAAGCATTTGGCGCGAGGGAATTACAACGTACATAAGAGAAAAATTTGCGTCTAGATCGTAACTCGCCTCGGTAGCTCAGTTGGTAGAGCACTTGGCCCAGAAAGCCAAGGGTCCCGGGTTCAAGTCCCAGTCTAGGCGAAAATTTTTCTATTCAAATATAGTTCAATCATAGTCAGATCCATGTCTTTGAGCTATTTTGGCCACTTTTCTTTAATTAAAGACATAAAACAAAATATAAGACTTCTATTTTAAAATGCAGTGATTTTGATGTATGCTAATATATGAGAAATTTCTCCAAAAGCCAAAAATTAATTTACTCTGATCTTTTACAGATAACGTACAATAGCCATTTTTCTCTTTCATTGATGCCAAGAAGATCGGGATAAGGAGATTCCCGGGCAAATGTGCTCTGCCATACTGTTTATCCGATTGTGATGGGGACTTTTGCAAAATGTTGAGGATTTTCCCGGGAACATTATAGGCTATAAGAGAGTTTTACTGCTCAAGCCCTACACCCCTAAAAATCACCCTTTGTATGAAAAATGTAAAAAAAAAGTCGTTTTGTATGCTTAAATGGCTTATTCTGCCTAAACCATAATAAATAAACCAAATCAATGTACACAGATTTGAATATCTCAAAAAACTACAAAAAATTATATTTGAAAAGAGAAATATACACCTAGACTGGGGTTTGAACCCAGGACCTTTCACTCTCTATGTCAATACTCCATCCAAGTGAGGTACCTAGGCCTCCAATCTAAACGTGTATTTTTCTCTTCTACGTAGTTAATTCCATAACCCCAAATGCTACGAGCCATTGCTACGATTTTTGCAAATGGCGGCTCCTTTGTCAAGAAGACTTTTTATTGGGAATTTAAACATTACTTATAAGTAATGGATAGAGCATTGACATAGAGAGTCAAAAGTCCCTGGTTCAAACCCCCGTCTAGGCGTATATATTTCTTTTCAAATATAATTTGTCCATCATTAAGATGTTTAAAAACGAATAATATGAACGAATAAAAGAAGCACTACTGGCTTTATAAGTAATGTTTAAATTCCCAATAAAAAGTCTTCTTAACAAGAGCCACCATTTGCAAAAATCGTAGCAATGGCTCGTATCATTTGGGGTTAGGGAATTAACTATGTAGAAGAGAAAAATGCGCATTTAGATTGGAGGCCTAGGTAGCTCATTTGGATAGAGCACTGACATAGAGAGTCAAAGGTCCTGGATTCAAACCCCAGTCTAGGCGTATATTTTTTTTTCAAATATAATTTGTCCATCATTAAGATGTTTAAAAACGAATAATATGAACAACTACAAAAAAGTCTGCAACAGCATATGTTTATCTTTTATGGCTAACTCACAATAACCATTTTTGCTTTCACTGATGCCAAGAAGATTGGAATAAGTAGATTGCCGGAAAAGCATAGCAGCGCACAGCAGGTATTCTTTTACGAATAACTCAAAATAACGAATTTAGTCTTTCAGCTCATTTATGCCAAGTACATTGGACTACGTAGATTTCTGGCCAACGCCAGGTAAACAGCACGGGGTATCTAAAAATAATTATGATATAATTTTTTTCCCCCCTTTTTACTTATTCAACTAAAGATAAAAACACATTACGATTTATGGTGAAATTAAATGTTTCTTACCTCTCCTCATATAAATTTTCTAAGTAGATCGCGATTTCAAGACCACAACAGTCTCATCGTCAGCACTTTCTTGGCGAAGGATGTTATGTCGATCGGAAGAAAATCTTTTTCCCTCTGTTGGTGGACCGATGAACCTCTGGATCAGGTCAAAATTTGCGGGAATTTCGAAGTTCATAAGTTTTCCTTTGTTTTTCTGAATGTGGATCTTTTCCCAAACCATGAGTTCTTTTTGTTTGTCTATTTGTTTAATTAGAAAGTGCTAACGATGAGGCTGTTGTGGTCTCAAAATCGCGATCTACTTAGAAAATTTTTATGAGGAGAGGTAAGAAACATTATTTTAATTTCACCGTAAATTAAACCTCATAGCGATTAATTCCTATAAATGTTAAACATTACGATTTATTTAGGCGTAGCAGCGTACGTCAGGTATTAGCTAGATATAAATAAAAAAGTTATTAATCATATAAGCATTTCTGAGTAACCACATTCTCTCTACTGGGCCAGGTGCCTTCTGATCAGCAGTATGGTAATAATAACTGAGAGATATGGAAGTAAATAACTTATAATCACTAGACTGTGAATCAAATCCCTTTTGAGTATAAATTTAGAAAGGATATCAAACTGTCAATAGAAATTTATCCATCTTAAGGCTGAGAGCATCCTGATGCTTGTTGATAAGAGTAGGCTATATTTCAACTTTCTCTTTATCATCATCCCTAGATGGCCCTTGGCCTACCAGCCAGCTGCTGGCCTCACAGTCACATGTATGAAGAAGTGGATGATAATCCAGCCACTATAGGGGTGACATGTTGGATCCCCCAGCCATTATAGCTGGTTTTTCTTAACCTGGAGCTGCTACTCATTGTAGCTACCTAAATTCTTCATGATGACGAGAACCAGTCCCACCCATACTGGAAGAAATTCCATAAAAAAATTTACCTCTTGGGGGAAACAAGGCAAGTCCCAACCTCTGCACCAAAGCATCATTCCTTAAACTGCTTGGCTATGGCACAGGATTCCTAATATAGTACAAATACGGGGTGAATCATAAATATGGCTATATGTTTGATCGCGTTGTGTGATGAAAATATTACCATTACAGGAAATATGAAATTACCGTTGGAAAGGCAATTATTCAAATTACAACAATGGAATAAAACAAAACAGTGTAGATCTTACGTCATTAGTCAAAATGGCATTGAATATGCAACAGCAAATTACAATGGCTGCATGGGCAATAACGTATGCTAATGATCGTGAGGCTGCAAGACGGGCAAGACGTGAGTTTAACATAGCATTGCAGCCGTCGACTGTGGGGAGGTAGAGAAAACGACTGCTGGGAATGGGAAGGATGCAGAAAATCAAACCTCCTGGAAGGCCTAGCATTAGCACGGATGCAGAAACAACGAAGAGAATTGTGGAGGCATTTGACGCTAGCCCACAAAAATCAACCCACCAAGCTGCACGTGAGCAGTGATTTGTTTTGTTTTATTGTTGTAATTTGAAGGATTCCCTTTCCAATGATAACATCATATTTCCTTTAATAATAATATTTTACTTTCGTCACAAAATGCGATCAAACGTACAGCCATATTTCTGAATCACTCTGTACTTAAAAACACGTAGTCTTAAAATAAACATCTTTCTGTATAGAACACAAAAAATACATATTTTTGTAACTGTAGTATGTAAATTGAAAATAAGCCACATTAATGTGATCTGATGAGAGCAGAACCTGGAGAATAAAAAATCAAGAGAGACAGCACTAGTTATAGCAATTCAGCTATTGATTGGGGGCAGCAGGACTAGGTTTCACCTTCTCCTTTCTCCTCGTCATTCTTCAGATAACAGACAAATTCTCACATTACAAGACAAAAAGGTGTCCCAAGACAAAAAGGAAGGTTTATTTGCAAAATCAAATACGCATACCCTCTATTTTTGTTTGTTTGACCTTAATAGCTCAAATAACAAATATTATTGCGATTGGATCATGACAACGTGTGCCGACTTCATGCCAAACATAAGGCATGAAAGTTTGTACTGGGTTAGTATAGAAGGATTCTAGAAATAAAAGTTTATTAGTAAATAAAACATCAATATGCCCAAAATGTATAACTATTTACTATAATTATATTATTTTTAGTCTGATGATCTTACCTCAATATTAATGTTGATTTGTTCTTGGACGTGTTTCAAAACAATTCTATTTTATCGCCAGCTTGTCCAGACTCACGATAAAACAGAATTGTTTTGAAACATGTCCAAGAACAAATCAACATTAATATTGAGGTAAGATCATCAGACTAAAAATAATATAATTAAAATAACTTCAAAATATCACTTCCTAAAATTAAATATTAACTATTTACTATTTTACAATAAAAAAATTATTGTTCAAATTTCGATTGCCTTAGTTATCAAGTACTGACATGTTTCGAAGCAAGTCGGCACGGGTTGCCATGGGCCTATGTACACCAAATTGTACTTACAATTGTTTTAACATTATACAAATAAATTAAGAGGGTATGCGTTAAAAATAATACACTTAGATTTTTTTTGGGACATCATATCTGTGCACAATACAAGTATGCATCCATCATCTCCATAATCTGGTCTACCAAAGTAGGAAGTAAACTGAAAATAGTCCAGAGTATTCCCTAGTGTGGAATGCAAAGCATACAAAAGACAATGGGTGGCATTGGAACACACACACATGTGGGCATTCACTCATTAGACACATTTAGTTTATCCTTTAAATACTTAATATTAAGACTTTTTCCAGATTTTCCTATTTATTATATACCTGTTTTTGTATAGAAAAGCTTTAGCTGCTGGAACATCAAACAATTGTGGCATTTCTGCATGAGCATTTCCATTGTTAATTTTCAGGAACTTTTTTCTTTCACAATTGTAAGTAAATACTGGAATTTCAAAGGCACTAATAACGTTAAAAACAGTTTCTGTTTCATCCAGACCATATCTAATGCAATCCTGACAACAAAAAGAAAAACATACATTACTCATGTGAATCAAGTAATTCACATCAAAGAACTCCCAGTATCTAACTTAACAGAGACAATACTGTCCAGTTAAACAAATTTGGAAAGACTTTTATTCAGGCATATAACTGTATATTTAGTATTATGAATATGCATATTATTACCATTTTAGAGTACATATTTAAGTTAACCTTTTTTATATAGGAATTATCACTGTGAGGTTCAATTCAATATTAAATTAAAAGATTCTTACCTCTCCTCACATTATTCTGTTAAGTAGATCGCGATTTCAGGCCTATAGCAGGCCCATCTTCAGTACACTGTTGTTGACCGGTGTTATGTCGCTCGGAAGAACCACTTCTTCTTCCCTCTGTTGGTGGACCGATGAACCTCTTGATAAGGTCAAAATTTGCGGGAACTTCGAAGTTCATAAGTTTTCCTTTGTTTTTCTGAATGTGGATCTTTTCCCAAACTGTAAGTTCCTTAGGTGTCTCTATTTGTTTAATTAGACTAGCTTTTGATTCAATTCGATGTTTTTCGTACCAAGCATGAGCAGCTACTGCTGACTTTTCCAATTCTCCATTTTTGACATTTCTAAGATGTTCCTTCACCCTTGTTTTCAAATTTCTTTTCGTTTTTCCTATATAAATTTTGTCACAATCTTTACATTTGATCTGATAAATTCCTGATTTATTTTCTTCTTCAATTTTTTCATTTTTGTTGGTTTTAATTATCCTATTAAGGCTGTATTCATTCTTAGGTGCTAATCTTATATTAAACTTTTTGAAAATTTTTTGAAATTTGTAGTGTTTCAATGGATGGTAAGTGAATTTCTTGAATTTTATTTTTTCTGTTTGTTTTATCAGTGTGCTTTCATTAATTAATTTTTGTCTTTTGAATTTATTTATTTTCCTGTGTACCATGCTTTCATCATAACCATTATCTGTTGCCACATTAATTATGTATTCTTTTTCTCTTTTATAGTTTTCTGGGCTCATAGGAATATTTACTAATCTGTATGCTAAGCTATTGAACACTGCCTCTTTGTGAGCAAAGTGGTTGAAACCCGAAGCTTTAATATAGTTGTCTATATGAGTATTCTTTCTATATATTCCAAATTCTATCCTGTTTTCTTTGTTTCGTGTTAAATTAAGATCCAAAAATGGGATTTGTCTTTCAATCTCAGTTTCCATGGTGAATTTTATCGTTCTACTTTGGATGTTCAAAGCTTCAAAGCATCCTCAATTTGTTTCTGTTTGACAATAGCAATTACGTCATCAACGTATCTGGTCCAAAATTTGAAGATCAAAGGATGTCCTCTTGTTATTTTCTGCTCGAAACTTCCCATGTATAAATTGGCCAAAAAGGGTGAAAGAGGGTTTCCATAGAAAGCCCAGAATTTTGTTTATAAAATTTACCATTATAGGTGAAAAACATCTGTTCAATGCATAATTAGTAAGAATTATAAACTCCTTTATATTTTCTTTTTCTAATTTGTTTTTGTTTAGCCATTGTCCAAGATCTCAATGGTGGTTCCTCTAGGGACACTGGGAAACAATGAAATTACATCGAATGACACTAGTCTGTCTGTAGGTTCTAATTGAATGTTTTCTAATTTTTGTACAAGTTGATATGAATTATCTATTGAGAGGTTATCAAATCCTTCCATTTTCTTGTACTCACTACATAACCATTTTGATATTAGGTATGTAGGAGACCCTATATTGTTGATGATGGGCCTCATTTTGTCTCCACCCTTGTGTGTTTTTGGGAGACCATGCATTTGTGGATTTCTAGGGTTTGAAACCTTCAGCCTGAATTTTCTTTTTTTGATAGAATTTTGTTTATTGTCTTCAAAGTGTTATCTACGTCTTTGATACTTTTGGGAAGTGGGTCAGATTTTACTTCAATGTATTCTGTAGATGCCAAAACTTTGTCCATTCTATTTCTATAATCTTCTTTATCCATAATTACTAGCTGGTTGCCTTTGTCTGCTTTTGTGATAATTGTGTTTTTGTTATTGATTTCTCTGATTATTTTCATGTTTCCCAGTCCTGTTTTGTTTCTAGGAATTTCCTTGATTTCTTCTATGATTTTTCCACATTCATTCCTGATTAAAAATTTTTCTTCTGTTTCCAAATCATCTATTATTACTTCGACGTCCGCTACATAATCTTCAATTTTGTTAGAATAGTTTACACATGTTTTAAGTCCTTTTTCTAAAATTCCCAATTCCCTCTGGTTGAAAGTTTTGGAAGACATGTTGATTACATTACTGCACCTTATTTCCTTAGTTTTAGTGGTGTTTTCTTTATTTAATCTTGATTTTGATTTTAAATTTTCAATTTTCTTATTTTGTTTGATTACTTTTCTTTTAATGCTAATATTTAGTTTGTTGAAAAACAAACATTTCGAAACTATCAGTAATTTGGACACAAAATTGTTTTTCCTACACTTAAAAATCTCTAAGAATGTTGGCAATGTATTTTGGGACCGATTAGAAGAAAAATTTTTCAACAAACTAAATATTAGCATTAAAAGAAAAGTAATCAAACAAAATAAGAAAATTGAAAATTTAAAATCAAAATCAAGATTAAATAAAGAAAACACCACTAAAACTAAGGAAATAAGGTGCAGTAATGTAATCAACATGTCTTCCAAAACTTTCAACCAGAGGGAATTGGGAATTTTAGAAAAAGGACTTAAAACATGTGTAAACTATTCTAACAAAATGAAGATTATGTAGCGGACGTCGAAGTAATAATAGATGATTTGGAAACAGAAGAAAAATTTTTAATCAGGAATGAATGTGGAAAAATCATAGAAGAAATCAAGGAAATTCCTAGAAACAAAACAGGACTGGGAAACATGAAAATAATCAGAGAAATCAATAACAAAAACACAATTATCACAAAAGCAGACAAAGGCAACCAGCTAGTAATTATGGATAAAGAAGATTATAGAAATAGAATGGACAAAGTTTTGGCATCTACAGAATACATTGAAGTAAAATCTGACCCACTTCCCAAAAGTATCAAAGACGTAGATAACACTTTGAAGACAATAAACAAAATTCTATCAAAAAAAGAAAAATTCAGGCTGAAGGTTTCAAACCTAGAAATCCACAAATGCATGGTCTCCCAAAAACACACAAGGGTGGAGACAAAATGAGGCCCATCATCAACAATATAGGGTCTCCTACATACCTAATATCAAAATGGTTATGTAGTGAGTACAAGAAAATGGAAGGATTTGATAACCTCTCAATAGATAATTCATATCAACTTGTACAAAAATTAGAAAACATTCAATTAGAACCTACAGACAGACTAGTGTCATTCGATGTAATTTCATTGTTTCCCAGTGTCCCTAGAGGAACCACCATTGAGATCTTGGAACAATGGCTAAACAAAAACAAATTAGAAAAAGAAAATATAAAGGAGTTTATAATTCTTACTAAATTATGCATTGAACAGATGTTTTTCACCTATAATGGTAAATTTATAAACAAAATTCTGGGCTTTCTATGGGAAACCCTCTTTCACCCTTTTTGGCCAATTTATACATGGGAAGTTTCGAGCAGAAAATAACAAGAGGACATCCTTTGATCTTCAAATTTTGGACCAGATACGTTGATGACGTAATTGCTATTGTCAAACAGAAACAAATTGAGGATGCTTTGAAGCTTTTGAACATCCAAAGTAGAACGATAAAATTCACCATGGAAACTGAGATTGAAAGACAAATCCCATTTTTGGATCTTAATTTAACACGAAACAAAGAAAACAGGATAGAATTTGGAATATATAGAAAGAATACTCATATAGACAACTATATTAAAGCTTCGGGTTTCAACCATTTTGCTCACAAAGAGGCAGTGTTCAATAGCTTAGCATACAGATTAGTAAATATTCCTATGAGCCCAGAAAACTATAAAAGAGAAAAAGAATACATAATTAATGTGGCAACAGATAATGGTTATGATGAAAGCATGGTACACAGGAAAATAAATAAATTCAAAAGACAAAAATTAATTAATGAAAGCACACTGATAAAACAAACAGAAAAATAAAATTCAAGAAATTCACTTACCATCCATTGAAACACTACAAATTTCAAAAAATTTTCAAAAAGTTTAATATAAGATTAGCACCTAAGAATGAATACAGCCTTAATAGGATAATTAAAACCAACAAAAATGAAAAAATTGAAGAAGAAAATAAATCAGGAATTTATCAGATCAAATGTAAAGATTGTGACAAAATTTATATAGGAAAAACGAAAAGAAATTTGAAAACAAGGGTGAAGGAACATCTTAGAAATGTCAAAAATGGAGAATTGGAAAAGTCAGCAGTAGCTGCTCATGCTTGGTACGAAAAACATCGAATTGAATCAAAAGCTAGTCTAATTAAACAAATAGAGACACCTAAGGAACTTACAGTTTGGGAAAAGATCCACATTCAGAAAAACAAAGGAAAACTTATGAACTTCGAAGTTCCCGCAAATTTTGACCTTATCAAGAGGTTCATCGGTCCACCAACAGAGGGAAGAAGAAGTGGTTCTTCCGAGCGACATAACACCGGTCAACAACAGTGTACTGAAGATGGGCCTGCTATAGGCCTGAAATCGCGATCTACTTAACAGAATAATGTGAGGAGAGGTAAGAATCTTTTAATTTAATACATATTTAAGTATTTCTTACCATATTTGAAGAGAAAAATTATACACTCAGGACCTTTGGCTTTCTACTGCTGAGCTATCTGGGCACTACAGTCTAAATGCAAATTTTTCTCTTATACATTGTTAATTCCCACTTACTGAATGCTACGAGCCTTTGCTTTGATTATGCAAATGGCAGCTTCTATTTTAAGAAGACATCAGCAGGCCATCTTTCGATGTCTTTATTAATAATTTAACACTTCTCAATGAAGGACAAATTATATTTGAAGAGAAAAATTATACGCTCAGACTGGGGTTTGAATCCAGGACCTTTGGCTTTCTAGGTCAATGCTCTACCACTGAGCATGCATGCGTGCACACACACAAAAATCGGCCAGCAACCAAAATCTTGTAATTCCATAATTTAAAAAATCAGGAGAAATATGAAACCATATAACTGGTTGATTTTAAGTCAAAATTTATTATATTTTTAAATTAGTTTCTGAAAAATGTTATGTTGCATGTGAGTTCTTGGGTGTGAGATTAGAGCAGACGAAACCTCGCTATTCCTCTCCACCAGATGTGTGACTTTTTGGACCTGAGGGGAAATGTATACTTTTTTTAATCATTAATAGATGGCCACAAAATCATCTTGAGTTACAAGACTTTAACAACATGCAAATGATGTATGTGCTTATTGAATAATGCAAACATCCAGATTTTACTCTTGAATGGAGTTACAAGGTTTTGATTGCCAACTGATGATATGCATATTCATTCTACTTTTTTAAAAAAAATTATTATTATTTTTTACACTGGAAGAAATAGACCTGATGTTATCTACTTCAAGGTCTGGAATTAATTAGATTCAGCCAAAACCTGGTTGGTTGGTTGGTTGGTATCTAATGTCGAGCACTTGATAATGAAATCATTTGCTCTCTTGCACTCCAATATTTAGCAGAAAGGCTGGTCTCTTCTACAAAGGCTGGACAACGAAGGAGATGGTTTCTTTCCATATCTTCATTTAAATTGCAAAAAGGGCATTTAGGTGAATCTGTTATGCCAATTCTGTGTAGGTGTTTATTCAAGCAGTCATGTCCCGTTAGCAGTTTGAATGTTGCTACTGCAGATTTTCTTTGTAATGTAGTAATGTCATAAGCTTGTAGATTTTCCCATTCCTTTCCAGATGTTTTGGTGGTGTATTCTTCTCTAAGTTTATTGATGTATTTATTTGAGATAATTCTTTTGATAGAGTGAAAGGAAACTGGAGCAGAAGTTGGGTTTGAAACAATTTTGCTACCCTTCTTGGCTAGAAAATCGGCTATTTCATTGCCTGTCACTCCACAATGGGCCGGAATCCATTGAAGTACAACTTTTTTATGTAGACGGGATAAATGTTTTATCATTTTGTGACATTCAATAATTTTGATGCTTTTGGGTGTTGTGTCTCGTGTTATAGCAAGAATGGCTGCTTTGGAGTCACATAAAATTACAACTTTTGTAAATTTTTGGATGTGATATAAAAGATTTTGTAAACTTAAGAAAATTGCTAGAATTTCGCCATCAAAGTTTGTTGAATTTGTGTTTAGTTTACGATAAAAGGAAAAAAGTGGACATACTGCACCAGCACCAGTGCCACCATCATTTGGTAGGCTGGAGCCATCTGTAAAAATATGTATCCATTCAGGAGCTGGGTATCTTAGATTTATTATTTCCAGTGACATTTGTTTTAAAATATATGGAGGAGTTTCAGATTTCTTGATGTCTTCTGTTAAATGAAGGTTATATTCGATTTCCAAAAATTCTAGAGGGTTGTTTCTCATCTGCATATTTTCTTTTGAATGTGGAAGTTGCAATTTCTGTTTGATTTCTTGTACAATGCTTAGGAAGCTTTGCTGAGATTTTAAACATACTTGTGGTTTTCTTTGGGTCCAGTTATTATGGGGTAGGCTTAAAAATTTTTCATACTGTGTGATTGCTGTTTTCTCAATTTCAGATGCTATGTTTGGGTTATTTGTTAAGATTTGCATGGCAGTGATTGGTGTTGTTTTAACGGCTCCTGTTATCAGACGGAGGATTTGGTTCTGCAATTTATTAAGTTTTTCCACTTTAGTAGTTACTAGGATTTCTTCACAATATTGAAGTACAGGTTTTATGTACAATTGGTAGAAGGTGTTTAGGGTTAGTGTGTTGCAACCCCACTTTTTCCCTGCTAATCGTTTTAATAATGGTAACCTTGTTTCTATCTTTTTACATATATTCTCCATGTGTTTCTTCCATGTTAATTTTGTGTCCAGAGTTATTCCTAAATATTTTGCTTCATGTGCTTGAGTTAATAATTCACCCTCCAATTTCAGAGTGATGGGTAGTGGTTTCTTTCTTAATGTAAATAGTTGATAATTTGTTTTCTGTATATTTATCTTCATTAAGTTCTGGGATGTCCAATTCTCTAACTGTATTAGTGATTGTTGGGCTATGGTTATTAATTGTTGACTTTGGTTTTTCGGTTTGGAGACCCATATTACAACATCATCAGCAAAAAGTAGGGTTTTCGTTTCGGGCTTTTCTATATGCTTAGGTAGATCATTAATGTAGATATTGAAGAGAATGGTACTGAGTACAAAACCTTCAAACACATTTATTTTTTACTATTGCACAATAGAAAACATATAGAATGTTTTTACACTTTTGTCAGCATTCTGAATGACTTGTATACCTGGAGAGCGAGCTGAATGTGATCCTTTTCAATAACAGGACTTGAAAGAGACTGTTTCTGTATGTGTTCAGTTATCTTCTCTAACCATTCATCATGTTCTGCCTCCTCAATTGGTGCTAACTGCGCAGCAAGCAAACAGCAAGCATTACTGAAATCATATAAAGTCATTCAATTTAATATATACAGTATATGTTCCCATTTTGGAAATTTTCTCATGGTATTTCACCCAGTATGTGGGAATGGTCACCACTCAGAATTGTGAATAATTTGCTACATAGGACATATGGCTTTACTTCCCTTCCAAAGGAAGCATATTCAAGACTTTTACTCCTTTAAAAAATTGGTCGATCCTGGTCAGGTTTAAATCTGCAAACTTGGAATCAGAACAACCACTAGGTCATCAGGACCAATAGGATCTCAGTAATTAATATATAAAACTACCTATTAGCAAATTCCGAAGGATTGAAATTATTGAGATTGTTCTCATATAAATACTTTGAAAATTTTTTACAGATCTTCATAGATTCCTATCTATCTAGTAGACACTAAAAATGACCATGATCAAAATTTATATATACAGCGTGTAAATGAATTATACTGCACAAATTTAACTGCTTACAGAGGGGTATTATACAAGTAATTTGATATAGGGAACCAATGGTCTAAGAGGGAAAATGGCATAGTTATAGGGAATCAAAGTAATTGACAATTAATGCAGATAAATCAAGAGGAGAGCAAAGTAAGAGAGAAAATTACACTAGAATAACTTCAGATCTTGGTAATAATTCCAAGAACCTGATTGCTAATAATTCATCTACAATGTTTATGAAATATTGGGTTATCAAATTCCTTAAAATTTCGAACTTAGCAGATGATTGCACGTCACTGCGCTGGTTAAAGTAGCATCGGTACAATGAGAGCCTTAGCTCAGAGTGAAACACACAGAATGTGTGTAGGTAACGTGTGGCTTAATGGTCAAAGCAATGGATTTGAGATCGAACACTAATGGTACAAATCACGGCAGACAACTTTTTTTTTCCTTCTTCTTCTTTTTTTCTTTTTCCCTGCATGTGTACTGTGATATATTGACAGTGACATCTGTTCAGTATAGGCATGTGCAAAACACCTATTCCCATATTGGTTATTACCAGTGCTCAGATGTCATTACCGTGTTGCTTTCAAACAGTTGACTACACAGGTAGTTAGTCCTGTCCCGTGCGCAGTGCTGTGCTGCTACAAGTATAGTATGCAGTCAAGTCATAATACCGATCACCACAATCTCATGAATGATTACAACAAACACACACAAGATGAATTCACTTGTACGCGAGTATGGCCATGAATACATAGGTCACTAGATAAGTTTTGAGATGTGCAAAAATGGGCCATGATAGAGTTTCCATACCTATCACATCTTTTCAAACTCTTTGGCACATTCTATACACTGTTTCATCCTCTGGAACCAGCCACGCCATTCGATTTCAGACATTGCACTAAGCTCCTCCAACAGCATCTTCTGGGCTAGGAAACTGGTGTCCGCGCATGCAATTCTTCAAGTTCAGGAACAGGAAATTATCGCACGGGGCTAGGTCCAGACTGTAGGCTGAATGAGACATTAATTTCACCGGCGTCTTTTCCAGAAACCTAATTGTTGCATTGGCTGTGTGCAAAGAAGCACTGTCATGGTGGAGCAGAATTCCCCGCAGTCCAGTCTTTGGTCGCTTCTCCTGGATCTCTGAGAAGACTTTGGGGAGACAGACTTCTGTATACCATTTATTAGTAACTGTCCTCTTATCCTCTAGCACAACTGTAGCCAGATGACCACTTGTTGAAAAGAAAGTGGCGATCATTTTCTTCCCCACACTCTTAGTTCCTATAACTTTGGTCGGAGGCTGCTCATCTGGAAATCATCTATGATTGGTGCTTTGTTTCATGGTCATACTGGTAGATCCAAGTTTCCTCACCTGTCACTATGTCTGATACCCGGCGGGAGTCCCCGTTGTTGAATCTCGGCAGTATTTATCTGCACAATTCCACCCTAGTGTGTTATGCCCATCTGACAAGTCGTGTCGCACCCATCGAGAAGAAATTTTTCTCACCCTTAAGTATTGGTGCAGGATGGTGGAAATCCTTGGCAAACTAATCCCTAGGGCCCTCTCAATGTCCTTATAGGTCAGTCGTGAATCTTCCTTAATCAGAGTCTCCACTGCAGAGACGTTTCCTTCTGACACCACTGTTGTTGGCCTCCCACTTCTCCCTTCATCTTTAAGGGATGTTCTTTCCCTCTTAAATTCAGGAAATCAGCGGAAAACTGTTGCACGTGAAGGAGCAAGGTCCCCAAATATTTGTGTGAGTTACTCAAGTGTTTACGACTCATTTAAACCACGTTTAAAATCATAGCAAGAAAATACTCCCTCTCAAGCTCCATAGGACACGTGTGATTTCACCACGCACAGACTACTTCACAAAGGTGCTGCTCAGAGACAACTGAATAGAATCGTTTCTATCTGCTATGGTTTCGACGTTCGAGAATTGGGCTTTCAAATGGTATATTAGTTTAGTGCATTCCTGTCGCCATATTGCCGTGTCTCAAAACTTATCTAGTGACCCACATATTTTTGCCTAAAACAAGATAAAATATTTTGTAAATTGTGTAATGTAGAGTTGAAGGGGGAGAGAAGAATCTTTATCAAGAGCCATAGCAAATCTAAAACACACATTGGGAATGTAAAACATAAGCTTGACAATGAAATACAGTCATCTGCACAAGGAGTTTCAGACACTTGTAATCAGCGTGAGTTTTACTAGGATTTATGTGAAACGATGGTTTCCACAAATATTCCTTTCAATAAAGTGCAAAATCCAGCTTATAAAATTTTTTTTGAGAAATATACGGGAAGAAAAATTCCTTGTGAAACAACTTTATGCAGGTATTATTTATCTCCTTGTTATGAAGACGTTCTGAAATACATTAGAAATACTGTGGCAGAGCATAAAATATGGGTGTCAATCAATGAAACCCAGAATGCATCCGCAAGGTCTGTAGGAAATGTGATAGTTGGGATATTATTACCTGAAAAACCCGGGAATAAATTTTTGTTAACTACCAAGGTCTTAAATAAAGTCAACCATTCTGAAATCAACAACCTTTTTGAAAATGCTATGTCTCTTCTATCGCCCAATGAGATAAAAAGAAACAATGTTTTATCTAATTATATTATTTTTAGTTTGATCATCTTACGCTCAATATTAATGTTGATTTGTTCTTGGACATGTTTCAAAACAATTCTGTTTTATCGTCAGCTTGTCTGGACGATAAAACAGAATTGTTTTGAAACATGTCCAAGAACATATCAACATTAATATTGAGGAAAGATGATCAGACTAAAAATAATATAATTAAAATAATCTCAAAATATCACTTTCTAAAATTAAATATTAAAATATAAAATAGATTAATTCATTCATAATAAAATAAATACTTAAAAAAACTAATCTAATTCTAGATAAGCCTAAGAAAATAAATCTTAAATAACAAATAGATATGAATTTCATAATCTAGAATAACTAATTATATCTAGCTGACGATAAAACAGAATTGTTTTGAAACATGTCCAAGAACAAATCAACATTAATATTGAGGAAAGATGATCAGACTAAAAATAATATAATTAAAATAATCTCAAAATATCACTTTCTAAAATTAAATATTAAAATATAAAATAGATTAATTCATTCATAATAAAATAAATACTTAAAAAAACTAACTAATCTAATTCTAGATAAGCCTAAGAAAATAAATCTTAAATAACAAATAGATATGAATTTCATAATCTAGAATAACTAATTATATCTAGCTGACGATAAAACAGAATTGTTTTGAAACATGTCCAAGAACAAATCAACATTAATATTGAGGAAAGATGATCAGACTAAAAATAATATAATTAAAATAATCTCAAAATATCACTTTCTAAAATTAAATATTAAAATATAAAATAGATTAATTCATTCATAATAAAATAAATACTTAAAAAAACTAATCATAATTCTAGATAAGCCTAAGAAAATAAATCTTAAATAACAAATAGATATGAATTTCATAATCTAGAATAACTAATTATATCTAGCTGACGATAAAACAGAATTGTTTTGAAACATGTCCAAGAACATATCAACATTAATATTGAGGAAAGATGATCAGACTAAAAATAATATAATTAAAATAATCTCAAAATATCACTTTCTAAAATTAAATATTAAAATATAAAATAGATTAATTCATTCATAATAAAATAAATACTTAAAAAAACTAATCTAATTCTAGATAAGCCTAAGAAAATAATCTTAAATAACAAATAGATATGAATTTCATAATCTAGAATAACTAATTATATCTAGCTGACGATAAAACAGAATTGTTTTGAAACATGTCCAAGAACAAATCAACATTAATATTGAGGAAAGATGATCAGACTAAAAATAATATAATTAAAATAATCTCAAATATCACTTTCTAAAATTAAATATTAAAATATAAAATAGATTAATTCATTCATAATAAATAAATACTTAAAAAAACTAATCTAATTCTAGATAAGCCTAAGAAAATAAATCTTAAATAACAAATAGATATGAATTTCATAATCTAGAATAACTAATTATATCTAGCTGACGATAAAACAGAATTGTTTTGAAACATGTCCAAGAACATATCAACATTAATATTGAGGAAAGATGATCAGACTAAAAATAATATAATTAAAATAATCTCAAAATATCACTTTCTAAAATTAATATTAAAATATAAAATAGATTAATTCATTCATAATAAAATAAATACTTAAAAAAACTAATCTAATTCTAGATAAGCCTAAGAAAATAAATCTTAAATAACAAATAGATATGAATTTCATAATCTAGAATAACTAATTATATCTAGCTGACGATAAAACAGAATTGTTTTGAAACATGTCCAAGAACAAATCAACATTAATATTGAGGAAAGATGATCAGACTAAAAATAATATAATTAAAATAATCTCAAAATATCACTTTCTAAAATTAAATATTAAAATATAAAATAGATTAATTCATTCATAATAAAATAAATACTTAAAAAAACTAATCTAATTCTAGATAAGCCTAAGAAAATAAATCTTAAATATAAATAGATATGAATTTCATAATCTAAATAACTAATTATATCTAGCTGACGATAAAACAGAATTGTTTTGAAACATGTCCAAGAACAAATCAACATTAATATTGAGGAAAGATGATCAGACTAAAATAATATAATTAAATAATCTCAAAATATCACTTTCTAAAATTAAATATTAAAATATAAAATAGATTAATTCATTCATAATAAAATAAATACTTAAAAAAACTAATCTAATTCTAGATAAGCCTAAGAAAATAAATCTTAAATAACAAATAGATATGAATTTCATAATCTAGAATAACTAATTATATCTAGCTGACGATAAAACAGAATTGTTTTGAAACATGTCCAAGAACATATCAACATTAATATTGAGGAAAGATGATCAGACTAAAAATAATATAATTAAAATAATCTCAAAATATCACTTTCTAAAATTAAATATTAAAATATAAAATAGATTAATTCATTCATAATAAATAAATACTTAAAAAAACTAATCTAATTCTAGATAAGCCTAAGAAAATAAATCTTAAATAACAAATAGATATGAATTTCATAATCTAGAATAACTAATTATATCTAGCTGACGATAAAACAGAATTGTTTTGAAACATGTCCAAGAACATATCAACATTAATATTGAGGAAAGATGATCAGACTAAAAATAATATAATTAAAATAATCTCAAAATATCACTTTCTAAAATTAAATATTAAAATATAAAATAGATTAATTCATTCATAATAAAATAAATACTTAAAAAAACTAATCTAATTCTAGATAAGCCTAAGAAAATAAATCTTAAATAACAAATAGATATGAATTTCATAATCTAGAATAACTAATTATATCTAGCTGACGATAAAACAGAATTGTTTTGAAACATGTCCAAGAACATATCAACATTAATATTGAGGAAAGATGATCAGACTAAAAATAATATAATTAAAATAATCTCAAAATATCACTTTCTAAAATTAAATATTAAAATATAAAATAGATTAATTCATTCATAATAAAATAAATACTTAAAAAAACTAATCTAATTCTAGATAAGCCTAAGAAAATAAATCTTAAATAACAAATAGATATGAATTTCATAATCTAGAATAACTAATTATATCTAGCTGACGATAAACAGAATTGTTTTGAAACATGTCCAAGAACATATCAACATTAATATTGAGGAAAGATGATCAGACTAAAAATAATATAATTAAAATAATCTCAAAATATCACTTTCTAAAATTAAATATTAAAATATAAAATAGATTAATTCATTCATAATAAAATAAATACTTAAAAAAACTAATCTAATTCTAGATAAGCCTAAGAAAATAAATCTTAAATAACAAATAGATATGAATTTCATAATCTAGAATAACTAATTATATCTAGCTGACGATAAAACAGAATTGTTTTGAAACATGTCCAAGAACATATCAACATTAATATTGAGGAAAGATGATCAGACTAAAAATAATATAATTAAAATAATCTCAAATATCACTTTCTAAATTAAATATTAAAATATAAAATAGATTAATTCATCATAATAAAATAAATACTTAAAAAAACTAATCTAATTCTAGATAAGCCTAAGAAATAAATCTTAAATAACAAATAGATATGAATTTCATAATCTAGAATAACTAATTATATCTAGCTGACGAAAAACAGAATTGTTTTGAAACATGTCCAAGAACATATCAACATTAATATTGAGGAAAGATGATCAGACTAAAAATAATATAATTAAAATAATCTCAAAATATCACTTTCTAAAATTAAATATTAAAATATAAAATAGATTAATTCATTCATAATAAAATAAATACTTAAAAAAACTAATCTAATTCTAGATAAGCCTAAGAAAATAAATCTTAAATAACAAATAGATATGAATTTCATAATCTAGAATAACTAATTATATCTAGCTGACGATAAAACAGAATTGTTTTGAAACATGTCCAAGAACAAATCAACATTAATATTGAGGAAAGATGATCAGACTAAAAATAATATAATTAAAATAATCTCAAAATATCACTTTCTAAAATTAAATATTAAAATAAAAATAGATTAATTCATTCATAATAAAATAAATACTTAAAAAAACTAATCTAATTCTAGATAAGCCTAAGAAAATAAATCTTAAATAACAAATAGATATGAATTTCATAATCTAGAATAACTAATTATATCTAGCTGACGATAAAACAGAATTGTTTTGAAACATGTCCAAGAACATATCAACATTAATATTGAGGAAAGATGATCAGACTAAAAATAATATAATTAAAATAATCTCAAAATATCACTTTCTAAAATTAAATATTAAAATATAAAATAGATTAATTCATTCATAATAAAATAAATACTTAAAAAAACTAATCTAATTCTAGATAAGCCTAAGAAAATAAATCTTAAATAACAAATAGATATGAATTTCATAATCTAGAATAACTAATTATATCTAGCTGACGATAAAACAGAATTGTTTTGAAACATGTCCAAGAACAAATCAACATTAATATTGAGGAAAGATGATCAGACTAAAAATAATATAATTAAAATAATCTCAAAATATCACTTTCTAAAATTAAATATTAAAATATAAAATAGATTAATTCATTCATAATAAAATAAATACTTAAAAAAACTAATCTAATTCTAGATAAGCCTATGAAAATAAATCTTAAATAACAAATAGATATGAATTTCATAATCTAGAATAACTAATTATATCTATCTACATATTTGTAACAGACGTAGCCCCTTATATGTTGAAAGCAGCTTCCAGAATTAAAGAGCGATATCTGAAAATGATACACCTCACTTGCTTGGCCCATGGACTTCACTGAGTAACCGAAGGAATTAGGTTGCATTTCTCTGATGTGGACCATTTTGTATCAAACATGAAGAAAATATTTTTAAAAGCCCCTCCTAAGAAACAGAAATTTAAAGAAATTGCACCACAAATCCCTTTGCCACCTCAACCTGCTTTAACTCGATGGGGGACTTGGTTGCAGACCACTGCGCACTACTCACAGCATTATCAAGTGATTGTTAAAGTAGTTAATCCATTTGATGCTGAGGAAAGTTCGGCGATAAAAACTGTGAAATCTCTGATGTCAGGACAACTGTATCAAAATTTGCAGGTAATCAACACCGTCTATAAAGATATACCTTTAATAATAAAACAGAATCTTCACATATAGCACTGATTGATTCCATAAAATGGTAGAAAATGTATTGCGACATTTTGATAAACAGGAGGTAGTTTGGCATCTGAAATTGCAAAACAGAAATTGCAAAGTGTATTGTTGAAAACCCTGGATACTCAGCTATTTGCAATATAAAGGATTTTCTAATGGACAACAAGAATGCATGTACTGTCTCCAAGTTAGATACCCGTGATATACCCTACTTTCGTTTTGTACCAGTTACCTCATGTGAAATAGAAAGGAGTTTTTCTAAATATAAACTTTGCATGAGCACTCACTGAAGAAGTTTTTCTTTTGAAACTTTATGGAAATAAATTGTTATTCACTGAAACAGCTCTACAGAAGTGAAAGAAGTTTAACTAACAGGGTTTTAAAAATATTATGTACATTGAATATACTTTTTTTGTGTTACCTCTTTATTTAAAATTGTACAAAGAAAATAATTGTGCAGAAATAAAGAACTTATTTTTTTGTAATACTGTATGCAGCATTGTATTTATAGATGCACAAAGAGAATTAATGTATGGAAATTATAAATTTGTTCAACTTTTTGTTGTACTGTAGCATTTAATGTTTTACGCAACAAAATAAACTTGTAATCCACAATTAGCTACTTATTTCATTACCCGCCTATACCACCTGTAAACAGTAGAGCACAAATGCCATACTAGTCAGATGGTGCTACTATACTCCCTACCACTCTCTCATCAAGCAATAGTATGTATAGTAAGAATGCACTTTATCTAACCTCATGTCCAAGCCCTGGTTATTATATTAAAATCTGATTAGAAGTTACTTCAGTATCAGTCGCATTACATGAAAGCATCATGGAACATCTTTACAGTTATGCAGAACTTTCAACACTTTTAAAATTCACATTAAGGCACCATTGAGGTTATATAATAAGATATTAAATATAAAATTGGTTTTCTAGTCCAAGTGCTCTACCATTTGAGCTACCTGAGCAAGTACCGATCTAAACGCAAATCCTTCTCTATATACGTTGAAATTCCCGCCCCAAATGCTTTGAAGCCTTTGCTTCTATCTTTGCAAATGGCGGCTCCTATATTAAGAAGACATATTTGGGAATTATACATTACATTATAAATGCCAGTACGTATAATGTAATGTATAATTCCCAAATATGTCTTCTTAATATAGGAGCCGCCATTTGCAAAGATAGAAGCAAAGGCTTCAAAGCATTTGGGGCGGGAATTTCAACGTATATAGAGAAGGATTTGCGTTTAGATCGGTACTTGCTCAGGTAGCTCAAATGGTAGAGCACTTGGACTAGAAAACCAAGGGTCCCGGGTTCAAGTCCCGGTCTGAGCGTATAATTTTTCTCTTTAAATATGATTTATCCATCATTGAGATGTATGAAATTAATAATAAAAACATAAAATTGGTACCTGGTAGGTCAGTCGTCCTCAACTAAATTATTAAACATCATTAAGTATTAATATAAAATTATAGAATATTCACCTGAAAGGTCCGTCTCCTCAACTTAATTAATCATTTAACTGTAGCGCTTTTGGGACTTGTCCCATCATCGGCAGGATTCAAAACTGGTGTTTCACTGAAGATCTGGTAGAGGGGGTTGCATGAAGAAAATAACATTTTCAACAGCAAAGGAGTTTATAAACTGACATGTAAGGACTGCAACAAATTTTACATAGGAAGGACAAACAGGAGTTTTAACATCAGATTCAAAGAACATTTTCGAGACTTCATTCATGCAGAAGGGAAATCAAGCTATGCAAAACACGTTATCCATGAAGGACATCACATGTTAAATATTGAAAACACCCTAACAGTAATGCACAGAGAAAATAATCCAGCGAAGATAAACGTACTCGAAGAGATGGAAATCATGAAAGCAGCTCACAACGACAGCCTGATAAACGAAAACGAACCCAATACATGCAACCCCCTCTACCAGATCTTCAGTGAAACACCAGTTTTGAATCCTGCCGATGATGGGACAAGTCCCAAAGCGCTACAGTTAAATGATTAATTAAGTTGAGGAGACGGACCTTTCAGGTGAATATTCTATAATTTTATATTAATTTTGAATAAACCTCAACGGAACACATCATGAATCTTATAAAAGTTCATCATTAAGTAGTTCCAATATGGAGGCCTTTCAAAAAGAATGTTTCATCTTCTGCATTTTATCCAGTTAAAATGTATACACTGCATCTCTTCATGTTATTACTCTTGTGCATTGTCATTATCTAAGTACATAAGTACTGTACAGTACAATTACACATTTTATTTGCAAAACCTATTGTACTCTTCAATATGTGAATTATTATTACAACCTTTCAAACAATTGTCTGTACAATATGTATGTAGATAGTTTTGTAACTCTGTAAATTACAATACTGTATTCTGTAAAATAATGAATAAACAATTATGCCAGAAGTAAATCTACATAGGTAACTAATTTACAATACGTACATAATAAAGGAAGAAAGGAAAAAAAAAGTTTACACATACTGTAGGTAGTTTCGAATGTGATGCAACAATCTTACATTTGCATTGGTAGTAAGACTGCTATAACCACTGGGCTAAAGGCGCATACTTGTTGCAAGTTACAGTCTCTATATCATATTATTTCCATTTTAATTTGAAACAATCAGTGGTGTGCCAACCATTTTTACAAATTGAATCATAACTTGGACATTTTTATTCGTAGACTATTAGTTCATTATCTCAAAATGCTTATATAATACTCCTCTATAAGAACTTAAATTTGTGCAGTATAATTAATTTAAATCCTGTATATATATATATATCACCACAGCAGGCCCGGGTTTGATTCCTGGTCGGGACAGGCTGCTGGGTAAGGTTTTCGGGTTTTCCTCACCTGTAGACTTAGGGCCCAATGGTCCCCGAAAATCATCCAGCCATCATCATCATCCTTATCATTATCAACATCATCCGTCACCAGTGTGGAAAGCAACGGGAAGCTACCACACCTGTAATTCCCTAGTAAAGCTGCAAAGCATAGCATGAAAATGCAGTGAAAGAACTGCCCTAGGGCAGAATTACTATAGATGGATGGATGGATATATATATATGTAGGCCTAAGTCCATTAATGCTCTAGCAGCTGGAATTTTTATTTCATCCAAATCAAACTTGGCATATAACAATTATTAAAAAAAAAAAAGTAAATTTGAGTTCATTAACCAATAAAATCACACCATTAGACCTAGGAGTTCACCTGAAACAAAAATTTAAAAATTGCTCTAGCAGTCATAATTTTTCATATTTCACAACAAAACACAGTATATGCTATTGAAATAAAAGAAGCAAGGTATTCTCCAAAATTCAGCAAAATCTGGCCATTACAAGTGGGGGATTTACCTGAAACCCAAATTTGACTCTAGGAACCACAATCTTTGGTTCAATGAAATGTAAATCATAAAATTTAATTAACCCTTAAATTGGCAATGTATCCTATAAGATACATTAGTTTAATTTATTTAATATTTTAATCACTGTCCCCCGCTGTAGCCAAGTGGTTAAGGCAGGAAGCCTTGGTGCAGAGCTACGGTTCAAATCTCCAAGGGGGAAGAAATTTTCTCATGGTATTTTGGCCAGTATGGGACCGGTGCCAATCCAGCATCGTGAGGCATTTTGGTAGCTACAATAAGAGCGGCTCCAGGTTGAAAAAACCAGCTATAACGGCTGGGGGACTCAACATGCTGACCACATGTCACCCCTACACTGACTGATGATCATCTACCTCTGTGATTGACACATGTGGATGTGAGGCCAGCAGCCGGATGGTAGGCTAAGGGCCTTCTAGGCCTGTCGTGCCAGGAAGAAAAAAAAATTAATCATCATCATCTTTGGTCCTATAGCCCTTTTAGTTTACCTTGACCTTCTTAAGAATTGCCGCCCAATCCTCTCTTTCCAAAGCTCTCTGTCTCCATCTCTTAATTCCTCTCTTCACAAGGTCATTCTGGACATCGTCTAACCACCATAATGTGGGTCTTCCAACTCTTTTTTACCACTTAGTTTAGCATCTAATAATACTCGTATTTTTGGAATTCTTTTATTGTCTATCCTGATTATGTGGCCCAGACACTCCAACCATCTGATTTTTATATCAGTGACAATATTTGCGTCCAAACTCTCTTATCATAAACAGGGCCATAAATTTTTCTTAAGATTTTCCTTTCCCACATGTCATTGCTCGTTCAATAAGGTCCAGGTTTCAGTTCCAAAAGTAACCGTAGGTTTAATAATTGTCTTATAAATTCTCACTTTAACTTTTCAAGTGCTCTAAGGCATTGTTTACCAGTAGCAATTTTTTCCTTTATCTTGGTTGGCATGTTGTTATCTTCAGTAAGTGTCGAGTCAAAGTATCGAAAACTGAAAACATTCTCAAAAGATATAATACTTAAAACAATAGTGTTTGTGGTATTATTTTTTTAATATTTTAATGAAGTAATGGAAAAAATTATCAGATATCATTTAAATTGGTAGCAAATTATATTAAATATGCAAATAGGTAAAAACTTATAGATGTGTAATTTGTATTTACTACATTCCAATGCTTTTAAATAAGTAGTATCAGAAATTGAGTTTCTCCAATTTAACAGAAGAAATATATATTTCATAAAGCAAAAAATTGAGACCATAAATTTGACTTGTTGAGGACTTCACTTAGTTTTTACACTTCCTGCTTTTGTATTTTGAAGAAAATAACCTTACATTGTGACTATGGCTCCAGAACACAGGTAGGCCTAATAGTTGAATTAGGCTATATTGCCAAAATGTGCTTAGTAATAATGACACAAATTTACTAGTTACGCTGTGAGAAATTGGATATTACCCCCTTTTTTTTTTTTAATCTTTGATCCTCTGCTTTTTATGGTATGCTGAAATGTGAAATAATTGGGTATTGTCAGAGAAGTGCAGCCCATTGCACAGACTACCAGGTTGAAAACTATCTCGAATGCTATCGATCAGATAACATATGTACATTTGTGGTGCCAACATGCTTTTTTTTAGTGTAACATCTAATAGTGTATTTCCTTACTACATAGTACCTATAGATCAATATGTTTCATATTGCATAAATTACATCATTATTTTTTAATATATTGGGACATATCAGGACCCAGGACAATATTAGTTAAAATGGAGAAGCTTAACACTTACATCTCCCTAATGAGCAAACTGCACTAGAATGGTGCAAAAGTGAAAGTTTCTCATTCTACTAGAGTAAGATGTTCTTATTTTCCAGGTGTGTAAGTACATTAACTTAAAGCATGTTATATTTACGTCCCGCGCCGTAGCCGAGCGGTTAAGGCAGGAAGCCTTGGCGCAGAGCTACGGGACTTGCGCTGGTTCGAGTCTCCATGGGGGAAGAAATTTTCTCATGGTGTTTCGGCCAGTATGGGACCGGTGCCCACCCAGCATTGTGATGCATTTGGGTAGCTACAATAAGTAGCGGCTCCAGGTTGAGGAAACCAGCTATAACGGCTGGGGGATTCGACATGCTGACCACATGTCACCCCTACACTGGCTGATTATCATCTACCTCTGTGATTGACACATGTGGATGTGAGGCCAGCAGCCGGCTGGTAGGCTAAGGGCCTTGTAGGCCTGTCGCGCCAGGAGTTTTTTTTTATGTTATATTTACTTACATTTCGGTACATTTGAGTAGATTAGATTACACTAAAAAATTCCCACAAATTACACTAGTAGACTTCAGTTACCGACCTGAGGTGTATATATATATATATATATATATATATATATATATATAAATTGTTGGGTAGAAAAAATACAAGAAATAAGTGAAAAAAGAAAGAATTTGAATTTCAAATAAATCTAACCTAAAAATTGTGAAATCCATAATAATTCTGCCCAAAGGCAGGTCCTTCACCGCAATCACAGCATTTTCATGCTATGCTTGCAGCTTTACTAGGCAATTGTAGGTGTGGTAGCTTCCTGTTGCTTTCCACATCGGTGAAGGATGATGATGTGACAATGATGACGATGATGATGTTGGCCATATGATTTCAGGGACCGTTTGGGCCTTAAAGTTTTCCTGACATTTGTCTTACAGGTGAGGAAAAACCCCGATAAAAACCTCACCCAGAAAAACTGCCCCGACCGGGGATCGAACCCGGGCCCGCTGCGTGACAAGGCAGCACGCTAACTCGAGACCACAGCGGTGGTAATTGTGAAATAAAAAAACAAAAATTTCCTTATGTTTTGGTATATTTGGGTAGTTGGATTGAGATTTTGGGAATTCAATAAACCAGTATTCTTATGTTTCATAGATATGAAGAAAGCTTTTGATAGAGAACAGCTTGAAGATGTTGTACATATCTTGAGAGAGAATGAAATTCCTAATGAACTGATTAGAGCAATAATATCAATTAACACACACTGCAAAATAGTAATCAAAGTAAAAGAACAGCAAACTGAAGAAATAAATTCACAAAGAGCATCAGGCAAGGTGACACTTTAAGTTCATTCTTATTTAATATTATAATGGATAAAATTATTGAAAACATACCACCACATTTAGGTTTTAAAACGGGAAACAGTAGATTTCACTTGATATGTTACGCAGATGATGTCGTTCTCCTTTCAGAATCTGAAGATAATTTACAAAGATCTTTTCATCAATTTAATATAAATGCCAGAAAATACAATACGGAAGTTAATATAAATAAGACAAAATGCTTAACAACATCAAAAGAACCAGTAGGATGCAAATTAGAAGTGGAAAGAAAAATTATAGAACAAGTATCAGAATTTAATTATTTAGGTGTATTAATAACAAACACTAACCCTGTTACTAATAATCCATATATAGCTTTTATACAAGGTTTATACACATCTCAGTTGAAAATTCTTATTAATAAACACTATATTAGCTGTTCAGTGTTGAAGTTGTGTTTATTTTTGCCCCTCGTTGTGGAGACATTTAAAGTTGGGTTTCTCGGTGAGATATCCGAAGTTGAAGATTTGTGATATAATTTAAACCACTTTAAATCTGCCACGGCACTAATAACTCTCTTCAGGGGAATGAGGAAATGTTTCTTACACAAATAACAACACTTTATTAACAGTTGAACGATAAGTTAGTTTATTTAAAACTCTCACTTTGGTTAAGATGAATCTTGTAATTTAAAAGTTCCAAAAGATTCCGGCTTAGGTTGATATTTTTCATTTCTAGAAGATTACTATTTTATGTATTTAACGGATGACGAATGCTAACGGTCAATCCAGTAATTATTCATTATTTTCACTTAGAAACTGTTTTTCACCAAGATGGATGACTATTATATCACTATATAATCTTTCATACTTTTAACACTATTTCTTTCTACCAACATCAATAAATAAACCATTATTTCCTTATTCTTTAAGGAGCAGTCGCTGAACATGACCGACCATCTTCAAGTATTGTAGCCATCTTTTTTTATTATGTAATAACCTCTAGGTTCTGATTGGTCCAACAGAAAAGGAAGGAGTATTTTCAAGTTAACTTCTATCCAATTCCACCAATCCCATTTATTTCTTTATAAAAATTATCAATTTGAATATTTGAAGTATTTTACATACTGCATCAGTTATAAAAACATCTAACTGTATTAACAGTTTATATTGACCAGTTATTTTTTTTTATACTTATAAAAAAATTTGAATTCTATAAATCAATCTGATGTCCATTCTTCATATAAATAAATATAATTATAAACAAAACAAAAACCCTTATTATTATTATATGGGGATAAATATCCGGTTTTAAATTGCCCCTGATTTATTTTAATCTTAGCTACAACTAAGTGTGAGGCTAAATTAAAATAAATCACTTTCCCCAAATATCAAGTTTCTTTCTATACAAGATTCATCTGTATTAATCAATACAATGTAATACATCACAATTATAATAAATACATGTTACATAATGAAATAGAAGTATTAATTTTACAAAATTTACATACAATATTTTAAATACACTTTGAACTATTTGAAGTCACCAGCTACAACTAATTAATAGGAGTCTGAAATGGTTTCAACAGTTCTTTGGAATATTTTCCAATTTCTTTTCTAGTGTCTATTTCTCTTAGCTCATATGTGGTATCATTAAAATTTTTAAATATTTCATAGGGACCTTTATACAATAGGTTCATCCTATGATATTGTTTCTTTAAAGCATTGGATAATGAAATATCCCTTATGAGAACTTTGTCTCCAACTTTGGGATTCCACTTCCTTTTATGTCTTTTAACCTTATTGTTGCGCTTTTCTGCGCGACATTCTAACCTTTCAATAACTCTTTTACATATTTCCTCGGATGTCTCCGGGATTTGACTTTTATCAATGATAGGTAATGGTAAATTAGCAATTAACCTGTCAGGTTGTTTACCTGTCATTAGGAATATGGGTGCTTCCCCAGTATTGACATTAATTGAATGATTCATAACATTCTCTATAACACTGATATGTTTAAACCAGTCAGAATGTTTATGATGGGTCAAAATTCTTAAACTTGTAGTAATTTCCCTATTAACTCTCTCACAGGATTACTTTTTGGGTGATATTTACTACAATGGTACAATTTAATTCCTATCGCAGTAAGTTTATCTTTAAACTTAGGACTTGAGAACACTGAAGCATTATCACTAAGTAGTGCATCAATAGGTCCATAATTAGGTAAATAATCTCTCACACATTTTACCTAGGCAAGCTCTGCTATTTACACTTCTTAATGGATATATTTTTACAAATTTGGAGAATACATCAGATAATACAAGAATATGCTTGTAACCAAATTGTGTAGTAGGCATTTCTCCATGAGTATCCATTACTACTAAGCTATTTACTTTGTTCCTTAATATGTTTTGTGGAACTATATCATATTTTACGTTCATACATTTGGCTTTTTGACAAGTTATGCATGAAGAAGTAAACTTTCTCAACTTTTTATCTAAATGTTTAACATAAAAAATTCACTTATGTTGAGAGCTAATTTTTCACAACCTGCATGATTTAAGCCGACATGGAAAGTTCTAAATAGTGGAACTTCCATATTATTAGGAATTATAACTTTCCATTTTTTCACATTTCTCCCATGTAATTTGTAAAGAATGTCATCCTTTATACCGATTTTCTTATTACAATCAATTCCATTTTTGTCATCATTATTTATATCTCTCGCACTATACTTCAATCGTTGTAACTCTATATCAGATTTTTGATGCTCAACAATGTTTTTCATCAACAATGAAAATCCTTTGTCTCTATACAGTTTTTACATTAAACATTACTACTTCGTGTTTAGGAGTATGTACAGTTTCAGGTATTTTCCCAACACTTTTCAATCTAGACAGGAGGTCAGCAAACACATTCTGTTCTCCTTCTATGTGTTTTATTTCAATATCATAGGAAATAATTTCCATGATCATCCTACTCAGTTTATTATTGGATAATCTACATTTACTTATAAAACTTAGTGAAATGTGGTCACTATGAACAATAACTTTGTTTTTATAAACATAAATTCTAAATTTATTTAGAGCATAAAATATTGCTGTAAGCTCCAACTCTGAAACAGTGTAATTTCCTTCAATGATGGTAGTCGAGCGCGAAGCTGTCGACACAACATACTGTTGCCCATCATCGTCAAATTGAGTTAAAACAGCACCGAGGCCAGTTTTACTCGCGTCTGTGTATAAATGGAATTCTCTGTCCATTTTTGGTCTCTGTAGTGAAATACTATTTGCAAATAACTTCTTAACATATTCAAAAGTAGATTGATGGTCCTCTGTCCATCTCCATTTACTATCTTTCTTCAGCAGCCCTCTCAGCTTACTAACCGCTGAGGCATAGTTGATGACAAACTTCGAATAGTAATTTAAGATTCCTAAAAATCTACGAAGTTGTTTTATGTTCTTTGGTGAAGGAATTTCTAAGATTCCTTGAACCTTGTCTGGGTCAGGAGTAATCCCTTTATTAGAGATCCTGTATCCTAGGAATTGAACCTCCGACCTAACAAACACAGACTTTTCTAGGCTGACTGTCATTCCACTATTCTTTAATTGAGACAACATTAAATCAATATGAGATATATGATTCTCAAAAACATTATCAATAATAATTGCATCGTCAACATATATAGTACAATGTCTTTTAACATCATCAGATAGTACAATATCTAGGGCTCTAAGAAGCGCACTTCCGCTATTTCTTAGACCGAATGCACACCTGGTAAATTCATATACTTTTCCATTATGTATAAAAGCTGTATAGGGCCGAACTTTGGGGTCTAGTTCTATCTGCCAAAATGAAGAAGTTAAATCAATAGAACTAATAAATCTACCAGTTTTCATATTTGCTATAGATGCTTCAATTGTCTCGGGCCTATAATTATCCCGGACAGTGAAAGAATTAGTCCTACGACTGTCTAAACACAGGCGAATTTTGCCATTAGGTTTTAACACCCAGCAAATATGGTTGGCGTAAGGAGAATCAGATTTCTGTATTATTCCTTGCATTAACATGTCATCTATCATTTGATCTGCCTGCTCTCTGATGGCAATAGGGATGGGTCTACTTTTAATATTTATAGGTGGATGTTCCATCACTTTAAAGGAATATTTAAAACAGTTGCACAATCCCGGCTTCGAAGAAAAAGAACTCTTATTTTTCATTAAGATGTCATACAACATGCCTTTCTGTTCATTGTTTATGCCATGAGTGTCTTTAACTTTTTCCTTTATCATTTCACAGATGTCTTTTTCAAGTTCGTCACTCACACAATATAATAGAGGAATTTCATCATACTCAGTATTGCAAGAGACACATTCTAAATCACAACATTTACATGCGACATAATCGTCAGCACAACCATTTTCATTATTAAGGCTTTCTTCGCCCTCGACACTTTTGTCGGAAGTACAATTAACTGCAATATTATCTTGCATTTGGCATCCACGGCCATTCACCAATTCCCTCTCCTCGTGAACAACAATATTCTCTATAAAAATGTGTTCTTCAGCAATGTCACTCTCCTTCTTACTTAGATTCTTATTCTCCTCGTATTCATTATCAAATGGGATGACGACTCTCACATTATCTTCATTATACAAGGAAATATTCTTACACTCAAAATTTATTATGGCATTATATTGCTCCAACAGGTCGCAGCCTATTAACATATCACAAGACAAGTATGGAGAAATTAAACATATTGCACTGAAGTAATATCCTCCGATATGTAAATCTAGAAGGCACTGAAGCTTAATTGGCAGTTTCTTCTTGCCTATCGCAAGAGTACAATACACTCCACATATTCTTACAGTCATTATCTTATTCCCTTTGTTGACTAAGAAATTATAAAATTTCTGATCTATTGTTGTGTTTGAGCAGCCACTATCCGCTATGCAAGTAACATCATTGTTGAAAATATTTACTTTAATTTTGGGTGGTCTTCCTATGACATTTAATTCTTTATTAGTAACAGGCATAGTATCCTGATTCTTAGAAACATTCAAATGATTATTCAATATTATGTTATCTCGCTGTCTTGAGGTACATAACTTACTATCTCCTCTCATATTTGCTGGTACGATTTCTAAATTTTGAAACCTATCAAAGCATCTATTTTGGACCCCTAAGTTCATAACGATTGAGGTACATTGCGGAGTCTTTAATGTACCTTCTATGCGTTTAAAGCATGAGGTATCCTGTGATTTACTTCGTGGTCATTTTCATTACTAGGTATATCTTGACTTTGGTTGTGAATAGTTACAGAGTCTATTCTATTTTGCTCTGTCCTATCACTAGTTTCATTAATTTGACAATTTTGTTGTCGTTGGAAATACCCTTTATTTTCATTACCATAGGCATTCCTTCTTCTTTTACCTCTACAGGGAGAAGTCCAATACCTATTTCTATTTTCTCCTACTCTGTTAACATCCATATAATTAATTTGTCTGTCATTCCTATTTTCATTACGTTTGAACCATCCATTCTGGTTATTGTTACTATAATTATTCATCCTATTTTTATTTGGGCTGTTTCTATTTTGAACAAACCTATTATTATTGTTGCCCTGTTTGAAACTTCTTTCTCTATTCTCATTATGATATTCATCATTTCTTTTAGTTACAAAATTACCTTTCTTATTATAGGGCTCTGCCCCTTCCCCAAATAAATTTCTTTTACTACATTTATCTACTTCTCTTTTATTCTCTAGTAGAGCTAACAACTCTAACATTTCAGATACATTTTGTGGTCTGGCTACTATCAAATGATATCTAATCTCATCTGGGAAGTGATGCGATAACATAGAAATTAAAGTTCTCTCATCTATTGGAGGCTGTAACAATGATGCCATTTTTGCCTTCTCCAAGAAATAATTAAGATAACCTTGTTTACCATTGTTGGAGAATTTTCCACTAGTTAGGTCTAACCTTAGTTTGTTTTGTCTTTCTGGTCCCCAGTAGTAACCTAAGAAAGCATTTTTAAATGTTTGATAAGTCATTGAATCATGGCAAGCTATCTTAAACCAAGACTCTGCATTGTCTTTTAAACTTTTTCTTATGAAGAACATTCTGAACTTGTCTTCTATTCCTTTGATTTCGAAGTATTCTTCAATTTCCCTAATGAAATCAGTAGGGCTTTGGCCTACAGTATCACCAAAATTAGGTAAGTTAATTTCCCCTAAAAGATTAGCAGGAATTTTACATACATTTTTACTACTACTACTAGAAGGAGGATCATTATTAACATTACTAGAATGTCCTGACATAACCTCAATCTCCTTTTCACTAGTTTTTGACACATATTTGTTTTCAAGTTCAACAATCTTAGTTATTTTTTTTTTTTCATCCTTCAACTTGTTCTTTTATAATAATTACTTCATTTGTTATCTTTGATTGAAGTTCTTCATTACCTAAGATAACACTTTCTTCGGAAATTTTTAGTCTATCTTCGACTTTAGTTCCTAATTCTTCGATTTTATCTTGGCAACTTTGCCTTACCTCAATCAAAGATGTTTCTATTTGATTATGAGTTTCATCAATCTTTTCATTACATTTTTCTACCTCATTTTTACAATCTTTGGCTATATTTACTATTCTCTTTTCCAGTTTAGAATTGTTTTGTTTGCATTCTAACCTAATGCTTTCTAATTTTTCATCTAGTTTCAAGTTATTTTCTTTAATTTCTTTCTTTATATCTTTACTGAGATTGGAAATTAGGTTTAAATTGTCAGTTTTAATTTCTCTTAACTCTACACTGTTCTTTTCTAATTTATTGCTAAGATTAGTTACATTAGCTTCTAATTTACTACTGAGAATTGAATTGTCATTCCTAATTTCTTTAATTCATCACTATTCTTTTCTAATTTGTTACTGAGATTTGAATTGTCTTTCCTAATTTCTTTTAATTCTGCACTATTCTTTTCTAATTTATTTATTAATAATGCTACCCAAGGAGGTGTATCATTAGTTTGATTATTTTCATTGTTACACAAAATTAAATTTTCTTGGCCTTCACTAATTTGTTCGTTTTCAATATTAACAGTTTTACAAGTTATATTTTCGTTATTGGCCATTGTTGGGTATTTTAATATTTTCTTATTTCTTAAAAGCATTAATTGTTATTATCACTAATTCACTTTTCACATATAAATTTTAACTGTACTCACTTTTGAAGATTTTCATTACTTTTACTTTCCTCATTCTCGTGGTCCTTGGTTCGATTCAGGTTTACAGGTCCCTGGTTGGATTCCCATTCGAGCCCTCGTTGATGCGCCATTTGAAGTTGTGTTTATTTTTTGCCCCTCGTTGTGGAGACATTTAAAGTTGGGTTTCTCGGTGAGATATCCGAAGTTGAAGATTTGTGATATAATTTAAACCACTTTAAATCTGCCACGGCACTAATAACTCTCTTCAGGGGAATGAGGAAATGTTTCTTACACAAATAACAACACTTTATTAACAGTTGAACGATAAGTTAGTTTATTTAAAACTCTCACTTTGGTCAAGATGAATCTTGTAATTTAAAAGTTCCAAAAGATTCCGGCTTAGGTTGATATTTTTCATTTCTAGAAGATTACTATTTTATGTATTTAACGGATGACGAATGCTAACGGTCAATCCAGTAATTATTCATTATTTTCACTTAGAAACTGTTTTCTTTTTCACCAAGATGGATGACTATTATATCACTATATAATCTTTCATACTTTTAACACTATTTCTTTCTACCAACATCAATAAATAAACCATTATTTCCTTATTCTTTAAGGAGCAGTCGCTGAACATGACCGACCATCTTCAAGTATTGTAGCCATCTTTTTTATTATGTAATAACCTCTAGGTTTTGATTGGTCCAACAGAAAAGGAAGGAGTATTTTCAAGTTAACTTCTATCCAATTCCACCAATCCCATTTATTTCTTCATAAAAATTATCAATTTGAATATTTGAAGTATTTTACATACTGCATCAGTTATAAAAACATCTAACTGTATTAACAGTTTATATTGACCAGTTATTTTTTTTTATACTTATAAAAAAAATTGAATTCTATAAATAAATCTGATGTCCATTCTTCATATAAATAAATATAATTATAAACAAAACAAAAACCCTTATTATTATTATATGGGGATAAATATCCGGTTTTAGTGTATAAGAGGTGTACAACTTTACATGGGAATCGTTATACATGCCTTCAACCTTGTTTAAGGATTGTATAACTAGACAAAATGTCGGACTTTAAGATCAACTGATTGTTTTCTTACGATATTGATGAAAGTTTCCTTGAATTTAATGCAAAATGCAATACTTTAACGCACAGGACATAAATAATATTAATAAAGCTCTGGGTAGGAAAATAATGTATCATAAAATGCTTTTTTTGTTACACTCATTCTCGATTAGGCCTAATAATATTTTTAAATTGAACATTGATTCACAAAAGAATATGTTCTACAATAGTGAGACAAGATTTAACCTGAATGTAGTTTAAATGCTTTATAATATTATTTTAACAAAACTTCATTAATACATAATATACATACAGATATAAAAATGTATTTAATTATAAGGGTACTATTACTGCAACAAACCACATATTAGCTTGATAGTCTTATGGTTAGAGCTTCTGACTACAGTCCATGAGGTCCTAGGTTTGATACCTGATTGAACTGCAGGTGATATATTTTTTTTCACTTAAAGCGTTATTCTATTGTCGCTAACATTTCCTACTATTTTGAACGTTTTTTAACACATCTTAAAACACTCCATATAATTCATAAGTAATGGGAAAAACTTTTATTAGTTTCCAAGAATTGTTTGAAGTTACAGCACATTATCTGTGAAATTAATTCTATGATATATTTGACATAGCTTAAAGAAAAATGAAAATAAATTAAAACACACTTATTTTTTTCCGTACCTCCCCAATTAAGGAATCTCTATTTATTCTTATCCATACTCATTTTTTACACAATTAATCACTAGTTGATGATGTTTTCTTTCTGTTACAAACTGTTCTGACGTCATAATGATGACGAATATGTGACGTATTGTGTATAACGGTTGTATTGTTGTATAGCTCCTGTACAATGTTTATTAGTAAGGAAATTATACATGATCTATATAAGTCTTATACATTGTATAACTAAACAACTGATGAAAGCCTGTATAAGACATTTTTATTAGTAAAACTGTAAAAATGTAATAAAAAAGGTATAGAAACAAGCTGATACAGCAGAACAAATATCAGAATATATGAAAGATTTAATTTGGCGCAACAAATATATGTCAATAGAAAGCAAAACCCACATATACAAAACAATAGTTTACCAGTTATTGTATATGGAGCAGAAACTAGGGCTGATACAACAAAAACTAAACAAATAATAAACACATATGAAATGAAGATCTTAAGAACTATTCAGGGGAAAACATTTTTTGATAAAATACACAACACAGAAATTAGGGAAAAATGTCATATTCAAGACATAACCAAATTTATTTATAGATAGACGAAAATATTGGAAGGGTAATATAGAAAGAATGGAAGACAACCAACTTGGCAAAAAGAGCTAAAGAAGATAGACCAATGGACGGGAGAAGAACAAGAGATAGACCAGTCAAGAGATGGATAGACAGTGAATGCACATCCAATAGACCTACATCTTCCTCTGAGGGGTGATTTTGGAAATAAACAGGATGAAAATCCTACAAATTATGATGAAGAAGAAGATTGAGATTTACGATAGGTTACTTGCATTCAGTTAAAGTTACAAATTACTTAATTTTTGTTGTTCCACCAAGTGAGGTATCATGATCAGTCAGTATTACAAATCCATTGGATTGGCATCTGAAAGACTCTGCGAGGTTCCTGACGGGAACCTAGACCAAACTGTATAACAAATGCCTACAACTGCAAAACATCCCAGACGAATGGAGGAAATCAACGTTAAAGACATTATACAAGGTAAAGGGCGAAACAGACGACCCCAACTCATATAGAGGGATCGCACTGGAAAACAACAGTTTCAAAATATTGACCTAAATCTTAACTAAGAGATTAGCAAATGAAGTCGACTCAAAGATACCAGATGAACAATTCGGTTTCCGAACAGGTAGAGGAACCTTACATGCCATAGAGAATCTGCTGAAAGACATCGACGAAGCATTACAACTAAACAAAGGGAAATTCTACATGGTATTTGTCGACTTTACCAAGGCCTTTGACCTAATAGATAGACACATGCTGATAAACAAACTCCAATCCATAACAAACGAAAACACCCTATCTGGAATTATAAAAACCATCCTGGCATATAACATCATAAATATAGATGATACAAAAAGCAAATCAAAAGAAATAATCCACACCAATGGCATATTACAAAGAGATCCCATCAGCCCCATACTCTTCAACATCATAACGGCAATAAGACAACAATCAACAGCAACCATAATCTATATATACGCAGATGACATGGTCTTAGGATCCCCGGATAAAAAGGAACTTCAAAACGCTTTCAATGCATTAACAAATCGGGCAGAAGAAAATGGACTCAAAATAAACAAAACCAAAACTCTACAAATGGTCTTCAGGAAAGGTGGATGAGTAGCAGCAGATGACAACCTACAATATGAGGAAGGTAGAGTCAAAATTGTAAACTCTTTCAAATACTCAGAATTACTCTTGTAAACAACACTAACTTTCAGACTCCACATAAATGAGAGAATAGTGGCCGCCATGAAAGCAATATATGACAAACAGAACATCCAGAAATTATCATAAGTAATGCCACGAGTGATTTCCAATTTATCTGGAGAATTTGGAAATCAAGAGTGGCATTTGTTAGGACTATTTAACGAATAAAATTAAGCTGTTTACTCACAAATCATTGTTTAACTATAGTTATTTTAAAATATATATTTAATGTAAACGGTGATGTTTGAAAACAAATCAGAAATGTGAGGTCATGTTCATTCACTGCTGCTTGTTCATATTATTTATTGCCAAATAAGATCGCAATATTGTAAGAGTGCACCCAAGTGGAGAAATAATGAAACACATCAAAGTATATATCATAATCAACATTACAGGTTATTAATTTATTTTTTTAGTAAACAACTCAGTAAAATAAAGGAATCTTTTCATTATTTGTTATATTCAATGTATTTGTTGGAGAAAAACAATGCTTTGACCTGTTCAGAACATTAAAAAGGAGGAGCTTTCTTTATCACAAAAGGAGCTGATAAAGAGCAAGGTGAAACACGACTGTCATTGGTTGTAAAACAAGATTCTTTGAAATGTGATTGATCATTGACTAGCATTTGTGGCATGAGTTAAATAGTCACTAAAAACAGCAATGTGACTATTTAGAGCCAAAATCTTACCAGTAATAACAAACGGACTCCACCTTATCTGGGAAAAACTATCAAAACAAGATCTTTACATCATAGAAGGAATCAAAGCGAAATTTCTAAAGACCATAATGGGCATCTCAAAATACACACGTTCGCTCCTGACTTACGAACTAGCAAGAGAGACTTTTCTCATAGAAGATCTGAGGACAGCACTAACATTACCATCAATAGATAATACAGAAAAACACATTCTAGAGAGGCGAAAGAAGAGGGAAGAAATCCCATCGGACTTCTATGGCACCGACGCCATGATAGACCGGACCTGGACAAATGCCAATCAGAAACTGAGACATTTGGTGATCAAGCTAGCGATACATGGCTACCATCACAAAATATGCAGAAACACGTCCTACCACGACGCTAATGACCACTGCATATGCTCACTATGCGGAGAACGCTGTGAAATACCATATCAACAAATGCAGAAACAATAACAAATCGCTTTGTGGCTATAGCAAAAACTAATGAATTAAACTCCTTTGCATGTTAGTGAGCTTTCCATTTATTATTATTGGATTGGCAATTCTGTTTTCCCTTGATTCTAATTTAACTTTTGGAGCAGCTATATTGTTTTTTGTGATTTTTAGATTAGATTTATGTGAATTTCTACTTCATTTCTTCCTTAATTCTCGTACTTTTCTCACCAAGAAATATATATATACCTCAAGTCAGTAACTAAATTCTATAACTGTATTTTTTTTTGCGTTTTTTTGTATTGTACTTTTTTGCTGACAATCTCCAACTGATTTTATTACCATAAATTGGTATTTTACTTTGATTGTATATCATACCTATAATAATGCTTAAACATTGCAATATATATTAATAGCCTATATCATGTAATGTGTTATTAAATCTACAGATAACCTATTATTTGTTTTCTAGAATGGCTTGTTCCTTCTCACACCTAGGAACGATAAAAACCTATATGCATATAATTTTATCTGAAATTATTGAACACTGTACATATATCTTAAAGAACCCCATTGGTAACTTCTTACTGATAATTATAATTAGTAAAATGTCTCTAGAAAGTTTACAACATAGATTGTAGATATCTTATTACAGTTAGTAATATTTCAAGACATATTCCGCATATCCAAAAAATTACATATGCTTAAAAACACTAACAAATGTACAAAAAAAAAGTAATACAGTCAAGCTAACCTTCTTAAAGTAAATCCATTAAATTTGAAAGTGGCATTAATCTTCTTCTTTAACCTTTCAGCCATTTTTATTTCCCGCGAAATTCTTACTCTGCTACGATATAAGTGTGACCAACACCATACCTCTTAAATATCCTGCTAATGGCTAAAAATTAATTTATAATACTGGTACCACAGAGTAAATCTTGACTCGATGATCTTGACGCCAAGCAGCGATAATCCACTAAAAAGGTGCCAGGGGCAAGGGTTAATAATAAAAACGCGCACTAATCCACTAAAGGCACTAATAATGTAACCCTACCGCAGCCATAGAGAAACTTTGATCGCAGCGATAAACCTACTAACATATACTTGACAATAGAGATGAAAACAATAAGATCATTAGATAATGTAGAAACAATACATATTTATTTTGAATTTACGTAATATGCATAGAACAAAATGGGGGGAAAAAAGAGATATCCTTACGTTTATATACATTTCAGATTTGGTTAGGTTAGCTGACATTTTAGAACGTTACGATTCTCTATGGTTACGAATGTATCCGGATAAATTTTCCGATAGGGAGTAATTCTGTTGAGAGTCATTTATAGCGATATTTATTTTTTGTAATAATAATATGACAAAACCGCACGAGTGTGCGATGATTCTGTATTTTTTATTAGCCATAGATCGAAGTTGGGTTTTTGCTGGATGCAGCCACATTCTTAAGAAAAAAATATGATTTCTAGGTTATGTCTACGTAAACGTCTCATTCAATTTTAAAGAATTTATAGGATTTTTAAGAAAGAAAAACAACTTATTTATTATTGAGGTGATTATTAGCCAACATTTTTAACGAAATATATGTGTTTTTCGATTAAAAAAAATGGGATAATCATCATTGCTAGTGTTACCACAAACATTAATCAATTAAGAAAAGTAAGGTTGAGTTTTTAACGAACAAAAACAAATTCGGATCATTAGGAATGGGAGTTAATCTAAATTAATATATATATATATATATATATATATATATATATATATATATATATAGCTAGCTAGCTCTAGCAGTCACATTTTTTTACTTTTAACAACAAAACTATATATATATATATATATGTATATACACACTATTGAAATAAAACAAAGATATTATCAGTTAAATTTAACCATTGGAATTGCAGGTTAACCTGAGAGCCAATATTTAAAAAATCACTCGAGGGACCATGTTTCTCTTGCAATGAAATTCACATAATATTTAATCAAAAAAAGTTATATTGAAAGTTTGTTTATCAAAATCAGATAAGAATGGGGATTAACCTGAAAGTGAAATAATAAGTAAGTTTGGTCTGCCTTTATCTTATCTCAAAATTCACTGTTTCTTGTAAGAAATGTTTCAAAGCTTCTTAACTTCATCTTCAGTTGGCACAGACTGATCTCCTGTTCCAACTGAAGATGAAGCTAAGTAGCTTTGAAACATGTCTTACAAGAAACAACAAATTATGAGGTAAGGTGAAGGCAGACCAAAATTATTTATTAAGTAGAACCTCATAATGTTACTTCCTATTGTATTTTCATGCTGAAAGTTGAAACTTTAATGGTAATATTTTCAAAGCTCTACTTAGTGTAATTTTGTTTCTAACAATGAAATTTGGTGTATATTATTCAATTATCAGAAGAAACATGTATTCCATAAACTAGCAAAATCAGACCATAATTTAGCTAGCTGAAGAATTTGCTTACTATAAGCAGTTCCTGCACGACTAACTTTCAAATTATCTGTCTTCTGTATAAGAGGGATTGTTGCCACGTAACCATAATTTTCTTCCTTATACTTCTATCCCATCTTCACTTTTCTTGGAATTATCTGGGAAGATCCACATTGTTCTCATTTTGTTTATGAATAATACTGATAAATCTTTGTTTTATAATCTGTAATAATCTCAGAAACATGGTGTAACTTTTTATTTTCATGAATTTGCATCATTTCATGGCACCATTCTACTGGAGTGGGCTTTTGATTATTGGTGAAGATTGTTAGGGCACCCAATGTGATTTTTATTATGCCTTAAATAATTTTTCTTCAGTTACTGCTGTAAAAAAAAAGGTCTTCATCTTCTTTCTTCATCTTTAAGAAAAACTTGGTCCCTCTTAAATTCTACAAACAAACTGTTATGTGTAAAGGGACACATTCCCCAAAAGCTTGTCTGAGCCTTCTTGATTTAACCCATTTTTAAAATCATACAAAATCGTATAATGTTCACGATCTAGTTTCATTCTGCACCATAAAATTATTGATATCCTACTTTGTTTCTTCTTCCACTGCCGAGTCCGGATGAGAGACTGAGTGGAAATTATGTCTACAGAGTGATTCAGAAATATGGCTATACGTTTGATCGCATTTTGTGACGAAAATATTATTATTAAAGGAAATATGATGTTATCATTGGAAAGGGAATCCTTCAAATTACAAAATAGAACAAAACAAAACAAATCACTGCTCAGGTGCAGCTTGGCGGGTTGATTTTTGTGGGCTAGCGTCGAATGCCTGCACAATTCTCTTCGTTATTTCTGCATCCGTGCTAATGCGAGGCCTTCCAGGAGGTTTGATTTTCTGCATCCTTCCCGTTTCCAGCAGTCTTTTCTCCACTTCCCCACAGTCGACAGCTGCAATGCTACGTTAAACTCACGCCTTGCCCGTCTTGTGACTTCACGATCATTAGCGTACGGTATTGCCCATGCAGCAATTGTAATTTGCTGTTGCACATTCAATGTCATTTTGACTAATGACATAAGTTCTACACTGTTTTGTTTTATTCCATTGTTGTAGTTTGAATAATTGCCTTTCCAACGGTAATTTCATATTTCCTGTAATGGTAATATTTTCATCATACAATGCGATCAAACGTATAGTCATATTTATGATTCACCCCATATATAGTCTTGAAAAGATAGACTACTTTAAAAATTACATTACAATATAAAAAAACTTTTCTGTCACAAGAACAAAACACAGTTTTTGTGAAGATAAATTGCCCCTGAATCTGGATATAATTTGAGAATTTCTGTATTGGTCTCAGTTTTCATGTGATATTCATTTTTGTAAACGTTCATAACATCTTTGTAAATTATATTTGAAGAGAAACATTTTTTCCCAGACCGAAAAATGTTTATAGACTTACTGTATGTATCTGGCAAAATGACATGCTCTTGCAATAATAGTTTCAAATGTAAAATTCATAAAATACAACATTAGAGTAAATAAAAGTAATGGGTAAACCTAAAAAATATTTTGATTTGTTTTGATAAAGATTGAAATATTGGGTCATCATGCACACCTTATCATCATCTTTTGCAGGTTCATCACTGTATTCCATCTTTACTCATTGTAACATTCTCTGGTACTAGCAGTTCTTTACTGTGACTTACTTATAGGAGAGTTTTCTTTGTTTTTGAGGTGAATTCAGCTATTTTTGTTAGAAATAATATTCTGTTGTGTGATCCGATGTTTGTAGCACTTCTTTACAAGGGGATTAAGTTTTTTGTTCTGTGATTTCAGAGTTAACTCTCTAGAGATATAACAAAATCAATTTAAGGTATTTATACACATACAAGACATTTCTTCTTCTGAATTACAATAAATCTTCATGAACATAGAACCAATAAGCGTTCACTTCCAAATCGCTTGCTATGCAGTCAGAACTCTCAATGCTAAATAATTGGATGTAGATTTCTGAATTGAGAATCATATGTAGGAATTCCTTGTACATATTTTGATGTTTTTCAACAATGACATCTGCCAAATAATTATGTTAGGCCTCAACAGAAGAACCGTTATGAAGAGTTTGAAGGATTTTAATAGCGTGTCACATGAAAATTGATCCCGATAGGAAAAAACTGATTTATTTTTTAATTCAGCATCAACAACTTAGCTAATAACGCCATTCACTTTCTTTGTGTTGTTGATCAGTGTTATTATTTAATCTCTGAAATCAATAGTTTGGTCCAAAAACTTTTTGAATAATTATTGAAATGGTCTACTGATCTGAAGACCCATGTTCGAGTCTTGTCTCCAGGTATAAAATTTAAGCTATAAATATGTAGTTTAGCACGACATGCTTTTATAATTGTAAATGTACATGCCCCCACAGAAGATAAAGATGACAAGATCAAGGATGAGTTCTATGAAGAATTAGAATGCTTATTTCATAGCCTTTCATGATATCATATGGAAATTGTCTTAGGAGATTTTAATGCAAAAGTGGGGCAGGAAGATATATTCAACCAATAATAGGCAAATTCAGTCTTCATGAAGATAGTAATGACAACGGAGTTAGATTAGTCACATTTGCCACATCAAAGAATCTCATTGTTAAGAGCACAACATTTCAGCATAGGGATATTCATAAATACACCTGGACGTCCCCAGATGGAGAAACTCAGAACCAGATAGATCATGTATTAGTGGATAAACGCTGGCAGAGTAGCATCATCGATGTTAGATCAGTCAGAGGGACAGACTGCAATTCGGATCATCATCTGGTCAGAGTAAAATCAGACAATGGCTATCGCTTATGAGAGGAACAAACGCTAAAGATGATTCTGTAAAATTTGAATTAAAAAACTTGAAAAATGATGAAAGGCAGCAAGTAATAGATTTGAAGTACTGGAATCTTCAGATGACAATGTGGCAAACAAAGAAGAAACTGATATAAATAAAGAATGGGTGGCTATAAGAGATACTATTAAATTGTCAGCATCAGAAAGCATTGGTTGTTTAAAAAAAGAGGCAAAACAAGAAATGGTTTGATGAGGAATGTGCCGACATTGTAAAGAAAAGAAAACTAGCAAAATTGAAATGGTTACACGAACCAAATGAGGTAAATTTAGAGCAATTGGGTAGTATTAGACGGGAAACCACCAAGTTACTAAAGAGTAAAAAGAGGGAATATCTGAGAGAGAAGATTAATGATCTTGAAATGAATGCAAAAAATAGGAACATTAGAGAATTATATCAGGGAATTAGGATAGACAAGAAAGGGTTTCAGGCTAGAACAAAACATAATTCGGAATGAAAATGGGGATATGATTGCAGATTCCAGGAGTATATTAAATAGATGGAAAAGTTACTTTAATCAGCTATTAAATGTACATACAGAACAGGACATTGAGGAGGATAATTTACAGACAGCAGAAATGCTAGTCTCAGAGCCAAGTGCATTAGAGGTTAAAATGGCGATTGAAAAATTGAAGATGATAAAGCATCAGGTTCAGATGAGATCCCAGCAGAACTGATAAAATCTGTGGGAGAAAAATTGATGGACAAGATACGCTGGTTGCTTAGTATGATTTGGGAAAAAGAAGCTCTTCCAGATGAATGGAAAGAATCAATTATCGTACCAATTTATAAGAAAGGAGATAAAACTGATTTCAACAACTACATGGGTATCTCATTACTTTCAACTTCCTACAAAATTCTAACAAATATATTAGTCAGCAGACTTACTCCCTATATTGATGACATTCTAGGAGATCATCAATGTGCATTTAGAAGAAACAGGTCTACAACAGATCAGATTTTTAGTATAAGACAGATTTTAGAAAAGAAATGGGAATATAATGGTACTGTACATCAACTGTATGTAGACTTCAAAAAAGCATATGATTCAATTAAGAGGGAGAAGTTATATAGTATCCTGCTGGAGTTCGGAATTCCTAAAAAGTTAGTTAGACTTATACGAATGTGTCTAAATGGCACAAAGAGTAGGGTGTGCGTGTAGGCAAACAGTTTTCAGACACTTTTGAAATCCAGAATGGGTTGAAGCAAGGAGATGCACTATCTCCTCTACTATTTAATTTTGTACTAGAGCATGCCATTAAATCTTTGGAGAATGAGGAAGGCTTACAACTCAATGGTATTAATAAGCTCTTAGTTTATGCTGGTGATGTAGTATTATTGGCCGATAGCGAGGAGATACTAAAGGACAACACGCACACACTATTGAGTAACACTAAGAAACTAGGACTGGAAGCAAATATCAATAAAACTAAATATATGGTCACACGTAGAAATTCATTAAATAATGGAAATGGACAGCTAATGACAAATGAGGGAAAAGTTGAGGAAGTGGTTGAATTCAAATACCTAGGAACAATAATCACAAATAGGAAATGAGATGCACAAAGAAATTAAACATAGGCTTAATTCTGGAAATGCATGCTATTATGCATTGCAGAGACTTTTGATGTTCCAACTCCTATCAAAAAACGTTAAACTGAAAATATATTAAACTATTATTCTACCAGTTATATTATATTTGTGCGAAACATGGACTCTTACTTTAAGAGAGGAAAGGAGATTACAAGTATTTGAAAATAAAGTACTTAAGAAAGTTTTTGGACCAACGAGAGATGAACAGACAGGTGAATGGAGAAGACTACATAACAATGAACTACATGGTCTTTATAGGAAGCCAGATATAATAAGAACAGTTAAGTCTCATAGACTGCAATGAGCAGGACATGTTGCACGTATGGGGAATGAAAGTTGCATGGAAGCTTCTTGTAGGAAAGCCAGAGGGAAAACGCCCAGTTGGTAGACCAAAAATGAGGTGGGAGAATATCATTAACTATGATTTGAGGGAAGTAGATTATACAGGGAATGATTGGAAAGCATTAGCTCAGGATAGGGATGTATGGAGAGCATATGTCCGTGCGGCGATGAACCTATGGGTTCAATAGTGCCAGTGAGTAAGTAAGTAAGTAAGTAAGTGTTATTAGAAACTTACTAAAAATAAAGTGAGGCATAAAATGAGAATGATAAGTGAGGGAATACATAGGAAAGAAGTAGAGGCCATGGTGAGGTGGTGAGGGAAGAAGAGAATTTTTGTTCTTGTACTAATGTACTAGAATGAAAAAGTGACTTTTGTATTGCTACCCGACTCAGGAGTCACTCCTTTGTAAATAATTAGGCTGCATTCCATGTTACACTATCTTTTTCTACTACAGTTTAGACTTATTTACATTAGTGATTATTTGGATGGTGCATTATCACCATGACGATAAGTCTCAATGTTGACATTGATACTTGTGATTGATTAAGATTGGTGTATTTGGAACATTTTTACCTTTTCGTTATAGTTATATTGTTCCAAGTGGTACTCTGGTTTCATGGTGCTATTGATGTAGGGTAAGGTTGCCTAATTCCATGATCATTTTTCACTTTTTTGTGCAAGTGTAACATTTTAGATAATGGTGACAAAATATGAAAACAGAGACATAGCATGGCCCTTCAACCAGATTATTCATTGAATTCACTCCAAATCAATGTACAGTTGTGCCCAAATGCCTCATTCTTTTCTCCAAGAAAAGGATTCCTAAATATGTGATAATGGTATCCTAATTCTGTGATATTAAAATAGAAGTTTATAAATTAAAAATAAAACTGAATTTAGTGCATCTCCTTGCTTTAACCCATTATGAATTTCAAAAGTATCTGAAAATTGTTTGCCTATCCACATCCTATTCTTTGTGACATTTAAGACCTAAGTTTTTAGGAATTCCAAAGTTCTCCCTCTTGATTGAATTATATATATATATATATATATAGTAGATGTGCAGTGCCATTGTATTCCCATTTCTTTTCTAAACTCTGTCTTATACTAAAAATCTAATTTGTTGTAGATCTATTTGTTCTAAATCCTCATTGCTGATCACCTTCTACGTCATCAATAAAGGTGTAAGTTTGAATACTAATATATTTGTTAGAATTTTTTGTACTAAGTTGAAAGTAATGAGATGCCCCTGTAGTTTGTTGGGATCAGTTTTATCTCCTTACTTATTGATTGGTACTACATAGCAACTATTTGAAACTCACAAATTTGACTTTTTTCAGTTGATAAAAAAGTGCTAAGCTAAACTGTGACTTGGTTAATCAATATGTAATTGTATTTTTTTAAATCTTATGCAACATTTAATTTTCTTTCAGCTGTATGGACCAATATAAAGTTACAGGAAAAATAGGAGAAGGTGCTCATGGATTAGTTTTGAAAGGACAGAATTTAAATACCGGACAGGAAGTAGCACTTAAAAAGGTTCTTTTGAAGAAATTGGAGGATGGTATTCCTAACACTGTAATAAGAGAAATAAAGGCTTTGCAAGAAATAGATTCTGAATATGTGAGTATAAACAGAAAATTCTATTGAGTTATGAGCTTTACAAAAATTTGTCACGAATGAATATAGATGTAAAATTCTTCTTATTGGAGATCCTTTGATTGAAGATATAGTCATGATGTATTTTTGAGTTCTTGTCTCCAATTAATGAAATAATTGGTTATGGCCCAAAAAGTGGACATCCGAATTTCGAGAAAATTTTGGTTTTAAAATGAAGCTTAGGACCACTAAACATGAAAACACAAAAAAACATTTGCGGACCATCCAGAAACAAAGCAGTAAAATAACATTTTATAAGCACTACAAAATACACATTTCACTAGTTTACTGTACGAGACATCCCCTTTTTGATATAAATTTGGTATTAAAATTAAGCTTAGGACCACCAAAGATGAAAACACGAAGAAAATCTGCAGACCTTCACTAAAAAAATTAGGTTAGAGTAATTGATTCTTATACATAATTAGGTTAAGTTAGCTTTTAGTTTCTTACACGTATAGTATAATTTATTTACATATCTGTAATTTAATATTGTCTAAATGCCATTTTATTTTTTACTTTCACATGTTAGAATAATTTAAATAAGTTAGGTTAGCTTTTAGGTTATTATACATGTATTATAATGAATTATATTACAAATTTCGAAGATTACATTGTAAATAAGTGGCTCTATTTATTGAATATTTTATAAGGGCTAATTTGCCATTGTTCATTTTTGAGAAGTACGTTTGATGACGTATCGATTATTATCAACAATCGATTCAGTTGAACCATTTTTTCTTAAGAAACTCTATGTGAGGATGTGATTTTTATTAAATTTCAAACTCTTTGCTATGTAATTTTGGAAATATAGCATTTAAAAATACAGCAGTGCACTTTTATTACAATAAAATATTTATTCTATTTTCGCATCTGTATTGAAGAAAACACGTCTTCACCCTGGACTAATGTCTGAATATTGAATCTGACGTCACGACCACAATGGCAGCAGCTTACTTCAGGTAATATAGGGAATAATGCTTTATAAATTGTTATTTTACAGCTTTGTTTCTGGGTGGTCCGCAAATTTTTTTCATGTTTTCATCTTCGACGTTCCTAAGCTTCATTTTAAAACCAAAATTATCTTGAAATTCGGATGTCCACTTTTTGCGCCATACCCAAATCATTTTATTGATTTAATTGTTAATAATTGAAGGGCTTAGGGCAATAACATGATAAGTCACATATTGTTCTCTCTGAGATCTATCCATCCATAGTAATTCTGCCCGAGGACAGGTCTTTCACTGCAATCATAGCATTTTCATGCTATGCTTTGCAGCTTTACTAGGGAATTATAGGTGTGGTAGCTTCCCGTTGCTTTCCACACCGATGAAGGTTGGTGATGATAATGATGAGGATGATAGTGATGGTCGGATGATTTTCAGGGACTGTTGGGCTCTAGACTTCCTGACATTTGTTTTACAGGTGAGGAAAAAACCCCAAAAAAAATCTCACCCAGGAACCTGTCCCGACTGAGAATCGAACCCAGGCCTGCTGCATGACAAGGCAGCACGCTACCTCGAGACCACAGCGGTGGACCTTTCTGAGATATAAGGATTTTAATTATATTATTTTTGGTCTGGACATCTTATCTCAATATTAATCAAAAATAATAACAAATCAACATTAATATTGAGGTAAGATGTCCAGACCAAAAATAATATAATTAAAATAACCTCAAAATATAACTTCCTAAAATTAAATATTAAGGATTTTAATGTTTAAAAAAATACTAATTGGGCAGCATTGTTGTTAATACATCTCTTCACTGGTGCACTTACAAAAGATTTTATGGACATTTCAATACATTTATTTGCTATCATTGTAATAAATGACATTTCTTAACAGAATGTGGCTTATAATGTTACTGCACTAAGCCCTTCAGTTGTATTATTTTTTGTTTTAATTTCACATAACTATTTAGATCCATTTACATAAATTCAATCCTGTAATTGAGTTACCATTCAATTCAAATGAAACTAATATTAAGATTTAATATTTCATTAAAAGATAATTTAATTAAAAATAATTTGGGGTTATGGTTTCCTCAAGTATATTGCTTGCAATTGTCCTTGGGTAGTTAAAATATTAAGTATTGAAGTTCATTATACTGCATATCATCAGTTGGCCTCAAAACCTCGTAACTCCATAACTTGAAAAAGTTAAGAGGAAAGAGAAACCTTTTAACTGGCTGATTTTTAAGATTTATAAGTCAAAATCTATTATATTTTAAAATTAGTCTCTGAAAAGTGTTACACCAGAGATGTGAGTTCTTGGGCCTGAGATTAGAGCAGACAAAACCTGGCTTTCTTCCCCATTGGAGATGGGAGTTTTTGAGCCTGAGGTTAATAGCTGAGGAAATACATTATTTTTGTAATTGTTAATAGATGGCAGCACAATCATCTTGGAGTTAAAAGACTTTAACAGCATGCAGACGATGCATTTGCTTATTGAATAATGCAAAAATCCAGATTTTACTGTTGAATGGAGTTACAAGGTTTTGATCACCGGCCGATGATACGTAACTTGCTGGTTAATTAATATGGTTATTATAAAAAGTTATGTTTGCTTCAAAAACTCATTGGGATACATTGTAATGCAGTTGATTAAGGAGTTTCACCAAGCCAGAAAGTTGCGGGTTCAAGTCCTGTTGGGATAAGGATTTTAAAACTGGCCTTAACCATCTGGTGGCATCATAGTTTGACTCAGTATGTAAAGGAAATGAGTACCAAATGCATGTTCTGCGATAAAAGCAGCCATCATATAGGCCTAACAATTCTGCCAACATTCCACACCAATTGTCTAGAAATGTGGGAGCCTTCATCTCCTGCAATCTTAAGGACCTTCTAAGGTTTATAGTGAGATTATTGTACCTTTTTTTTTTGTAGAAACTCATTATTAAGTCAAAAGTTGGTATTGTAAATATATTAATTCTTCTTCACCTTGTCATAGATTTACATGTTAGAAGAATTCTCAAAATAGGCATTTATTGGTTTTCATGCAACTAGTGAATTAATGAGTTGTTTCAATGGTGAAAGGGCTCTTATTTCAGACTTGAGGTACTTTCACATATTGTAAATCTTCATTATGGGACCCATGGCTTTACTTCACTTCCGAAGAAACCATACTAAGGATTTGTATGTCCTTAAAAATCTGTCAATTGTGACCAGGTTTGAATGTATAAATCTTGAAATTAGAGGGGAAAATGGTATCCACTGGTCACCAGGAATAACAAAGAAGTAAAATGAATGAGAGGATGTAACATTGAAGCACTAGTTCAGTTTGAAAGAATTGTAGTGTAATGAATCTTATATATTTTGTTTTGTTTTAACTTATTAGGTCGTTCATCTTTTGGACGTGTTTCCCCAGGGACTTGGATTTGTACTTGTTTTTGAGTACATGCCTTCAGGACTGTGGGAAATTTTACGAGATGCTGATAATCCACTCTCAGCTTCACAAATGAAAACATATATGATCATGTTGTTAAAAGGAGTTTCTTATCTTCATGAGCATTCTATTATGCATAGAGTAAGTAATATATGAGGGGCATACTGAAAGTCATGAGCAACCTATTGTTAAAATTCAAATTCAAACAATGTAACAAAAACAACCTCAGGATCGTAATGCACAGACTTTAAATCACATGTTGTCAAGTTGTGATGTCATTAGCTTCTATCACATGACCACACTCAGCAATTCCAAAATGGCGGACATCAGTGTTTCGTTGTGACAGCGTGCTGTCATGGAATTCCTAGTTAAAGAGAATCAATCAGCTGCTGACATTCACCTCAGACTTCTACATGCATATGGAGTTGCCTGCATGGGTGCCAGCAGTGTTAGGAGATGGGTAAATTGTTTCAAAGAATGGGAAATATGAGTATCCACGATGGGTCTTGTTAGCAGTCGCCCCACGTTCTGTCTCCAAGGATTGCAACAAGGAAAGAGTTTATCTGCTCATTAGAGATGACAGGCATATTCTGTGCATGAAATCACTACGAAACTTGCCGTAGGACATAGTGCAGTGTAAGAGACGATTCACAGCTTGGGTTACCAAAAAGTTTGTTCCCGTTGGGTCCAAAGTTTATTGACCGAAAACTACAAACTTCAGAGAAGAACCATCACCAGTGACCTTCATCAGAGATTTCAAAATGAAGGTGATGATTTTTTGATGAGTATTGTGACAGGTGATGAAAGCTGGTTTCATCATTATGAGCCTGAAAAAAAAACACCACAGTATGGAATGGCACCATTTGAATTTGCCATCGAAGAAAAATGTGACGACAGTGCAATCTGCTGGGAAAGTTATGGGGAGTGTCTTTCGGGATTTGCAGGGTTGCATTCTGATTGAATTTCTTGAACCTGGACAAACCATAAATGCTGCTCACTATTCCAGACACTTGCGAAGATGTGCCATGCATTGCGCAACAAACAACGTGGGAAGAAGATCATTTTCCAACACGATAACGTGCGTGCTCACACTTCTCATGCCACTGTGGAAAAGATCAGGAGATTTGGGTGGGAAACTCTTTTGCTCCCTATAGTCCCGACTTGGCACCCTCTGACTACCATATTTTCAGTTCTGTGAAGGATAAGCTGCAAGGTCAACACTATGAGATCCTGGAGAATATTTGTCAGTGTCTTCGAGCAGCTGGAATGGACTTCTACTGTAAGGGTATATTCAAGCTTGCAGAACAATGGGAAAAATGTGTGCAAAGAAATGGAGACTATGTTGAAAAGTCTGTAGATTATGATGATTATGGTTTGTCTAAAATAAATATGATTTAAAAACGAATTGTTGCTCATGACTTTCAGTATGCCTCTTGTACATACACAAGAAGTTTACATGTGCTAGTGGCAATGACTGCAGAGTCAACTAATTTATATCCTCATTCCTGCTTCTCCACATCTATAAGGATTAATTAACCTCATTAATAAGAATATGCATAGGCCTACAATATATATAGATACATTTTTTTTTTCAATTTCAATTTGAGATGCTTCAACTTAAGGCCACATTACATTTACAGTCTTTGAATGTATACTGGTAAGCTTTATTTCTTACTATGTACACCCTTAAACAAAAAAAAAAGAGTCATCTCTTGTTTCTATCAACCGATCGGGGAACTTCGTGAGCACTCGCAGAAGCCTTATTCACATTAACACGTTTTCAGTAATTGTACTGTGGTGTTTGCTAGTTAACGCAGTGCACACTCAAGTAACATAAAAGAGAGAGCTTGCCTTTGTGTGTTTCTGTGGTCGAGAGGTTTAACACACATCTGCGTTTGTAACCTCACGGGTTAGATTCCCATTCTACTTTTTTTTTTTACTGAATATTAGGATAGCATTTCGCCTGTAATATAGTTTCATATTTAATTTTATATTTGAGTTTTATGGCTTTAATGCACACACAAAACACATAAATGAAAACCTTCTAATAATTAAATGAAGAAAGAAAATAATATCTTCTAAAATGAAAACTTTAACAAAATTAATATCGGGTGTATGAACCCTCAGCATCTATTATCGCCCTCAATCTGCGGGGCATTGATGCAATCAAATTTCTACAGTCACGTGGACTTTCGGCTAGAGCATCCCAGATGTCCTGAATTTGTGCCCATAAGCCCGTGCATCTGCAGGACAATTAGAGTTCATTATAAACAAACTTGTTAGAGGCTGATGCTTTTGCGCAGAACGTGTGCGCATCAGTCTATTAAAATCAATACATTGACATCACCTAGAACAAACCCTGAATGTGATAAAATAATTGTTACAATAACGACATTAACATTGATTTAGTTCAATTGTCAAAATAAAATGTATTTAATTCATGAAACATTTTAATACAAATATCACAAAAAAAACTACATAATTGAGGACACGAACCTGTGACCTTCATTAACAGAAACAGAGACTGCATGCTTTACCGCTGACCTAACAGGGCACGTAGGAGTATCTTCACTCAGTTCATGCCACATAACGCAGTAGCTCAGGGCCTGCACAATTATGACTAGTTTACTAGTGTGAACCCAGTGCTGTGTCAAGTAGGACTTAGAAGAAATATGCGTTCAAGAGATGACTAATTTTTTTTGTCTAAGGGTGTATATTCACGTGTCTTGGACAAATGTACTAAATATTAATTTTAAAAAGTATAAATGATTAAATGAAATGTGGCATTGAATTTTAAGCCAGAACTTCCCTTTTTTTTCTATTTATTAAGCTTCCCCAACTGGAGGCTGCATACTATTATAAAGAGAATACAGAGAGGTGACCAATTGATCAGCACAGGTATCTGAATTTGAGATCTTCAAATATAAGTCTCAACCGCATGCAAATACATTAGTCTCTACTCAAATTACTTCCAATCACTGGTGAGCTGACTCACTGTGAGCAAGTGCAAAGATCGAATTAGCTACCCACAAACTGGTCATGCATGAAAGTCGTCGTTTTCGTAATATTGGCAAGAAATTACCCAGAATTCTCAGCGATAAAACCACTTCCGTTATTTTCGTCTCCTATAGAGGAACGCATTTATGCTTGCATCCCGCAAATAATACCGTATACAACGACATCTGCATCGCGCAATATTATGCCGATTCTCCTGTTCTTCCAGTTGAATTCTTTGGTAGACTCTATCAAATTCCTCTTCTCCGTGTATACTGAAAACATGATTGAAGTCTTCAAGGTCCGACATCTTGGATAAAGCAGCAAGGTTTCAAACTACATCGGTTACCATCGGTTCCCTTCGGGATTCTCATGATAAGTTTCTATCTTAAGCTATGATCTTAAGTTACCTCGTCAGGTAGCTTACGAATTTCAACAATTATTATCGCATGAATAGATTTCTGAGTAAGCAAAATCGTATTAGGATAAAACTTTCTCAGCAGAGAACGCCTTTTACGATCTAATGCATTCAAAGATTCGACCCTTAGGGTTGAATGTTTGAACGGATTAGACAGTAAAAGGCGTTCTCTGCTGATAAAGTTTTATCCAAACACATTTTTCTTACTCAGAAATCTATTCACGCGGTAATAATTGTAAGCTACCTGACAAGGTACCTTAAGATCGTAGCTCAAGATATAAACTTATGTGAAAATCCCGAAGGGAACCGATGGTAACCGATGTAGTTTGAAACTTATCCAAGATGTCGGACCTTGAAGACTTCGATCATGTTTTCGGTATACGCGGAGAAGAGGAATTTGATAGAGTCTACCAAAGAATTCAACTGGAAGAACAGGAGAATCGGCGTAATATTGCGCGTCGCAGATGTGTTTGTATATGGTATTATTTGCGGGATGCAAGCATAAATGCATTGCTCTATCTTTTTCTTCTTCATTCCAAGTATTAGGCCAAGGCCTGTTACGATCCTATAGAAAATTTTCCCTCCAGCGTTTCATAGGACGGCCCAGTGATCTTCGTCCTCTTGGTATATAATTATAAACAGCTTTGGGCATTGCTCTATAGCAGACGAAAATAACGGAAGTGGTTTTATCGCTGAGAATTCTGGGTAATTCGTTGCCAATATTACAAAAACGTCAACATTCATGCATGAGCGGTAAGGCGCCGTTAATTCAATCTCAGCTCACCAGTGATTGGAAGTAATTTGAGTAGAGACTAATGTATTTGCATACGACCCTTAGTGTTGCTCTGAGAGACATGCATGGAAGCTTCTTGAGGGAAAACGCCCAGTTGGTAGACCAAGAATGAGATGGGAGAATAACATTAACTATGATTTGAGGGAAGTAGATTATACAGCGAATAATTGGAAAACATTAGCTCTGGATAGGGATGTATGGAGAGCTTATGTCTGTGTGACCATGAACCTATTGGTTCGATAGTGCCAGTGAGTTAGTTATTTTGCATACAATGAGTCTGTAGCATTTTTAAGCAAAATGAAAGCTTATAACTGGAAAATTTATTTTAATAGTTGATTGGTAATATTTAAGCTTAATACATATTGAAAGTTACTGCTTCTGAAAATAGTGGAGATTTGCTGGCCAGCATATTGTATTGTATTGTCGATGTAGTTGAAACAATAATTTATACTTGCAGTATCATTGAGTCATTGCACTGCTATAGGTAGACTGTTGCCAGAGCTTTAGAATCAGTTCACTCCAGCTGCAGATGTAACATATTATGCTATTGACGATTTTATTATTAATTTAACACTTCTCATAGAAGGATAAATTATATTTGAAGAGAAAAATTTTCGCCTAGACCGGGACTCGAACCCGGGACCCTTGGCTTTCCGGGCCAAGTGCTCTACCAACTGAGCTACCGAGGCGAGTTACGATCTAGACGCAAATTTTTCTCTTATGTACGTTGTAATTCCCTCGCGCCAAATGCTTGAAACCATAGCTTCTATCTTTGCAAATGGCGGCTTCTTAGTTAAGAAGACATTTATTGGGAATTTAACACTACTTTATAGCCAGTAGGGCTTCTATTTTCTCTTCATATATAATTTATCCTTCTATGAGAAGTGTTAAATTAATAATAAAATCGTCAATAGAAACCCTACTGGCTATAAAGTAGTGTTAAATTCCCAATAAATGTCTTCTTAACTAAGAAGCCGCCATTTGCAAAGATAGAAGCTATGGTTTCAAGCATTTGGCACGAGGGAATTACAACGTACATAAGAGAAAAATTTGCGTCTAGATCGTAACTCGCCTCGGTAGCTCAGTTGGTAGAGCACTTGGCCCGGAAAGCCAAGGGTCCTGGGTTTGAGTCCCGGTCTAGGCGAAAATTTTTCTCTTCAAATATATTATGCTATGTATATTTATGATATACTCTAACAGTGGCAACAAACTAGTGTCATCATCCCCATGGAAGCAATATAATTTTTATTTTGTATATAAACAAAGTTTTTACCAGTATGTATAACAGCTCACAAAACATTATATTAAGCTTCTGGAAGTTGTTGAAAGTAGTAAGTTTTATAGATAGGAAATAACACTATGAGGTTTTTTAATATTGTTTATTTTTTCTTTCACTCACCTCATACTTCATAACTCCTAGCAAAACAAAAAGGAATCTAAATACAAGATTAAAAGAACACCTCAGAAATGTTAAAAATAGAGAAACCGAAAAATCTGCATGCCTGGACAGAAAAACATAGAATAGAAACCAAAACAAAATTACTTAAACAATTGGAAAAACTGAAGGAACTCACAATTTGGGAAAAAATTTACATATGCAAGAATGAAAATACAACTATGAATTTTGAAATACCCGGTTATAAGGAGAGGAGATTGATTTGGAAGTTCGTCGGTCAGCCATCAGATGGCGCGGAGGTCAGTCTGCAGGATAGAAGGCCGTTGGACGTCAGTTGTGAACGTGAAACAGCATTGAGAATGTCAAAAATGATGTGACAAAACCCTGGGTATGCTAGGAGTTATTAAGTATGAGGTGAGTGAAAGAAAAAATAAACAATGTTGAAAGTAGTCTTTGACTGCATTTAGATATTCATGCAGATGCTCTGGTTTTTAAGTTTTTAAAATGTTGGTTGTTTCATTTTTTTTATTTTGCATCTTTAAACTCCATGGTATGACAGGCCTAGAAGACATTTGGCCTACCAGCCAGCTGCTGGCCTCACACCCACCTGTGTCAGTCACAGAGATGCATGATCATCCTACCAAAATTGGGTGACATATGGTCAGCTTGTAGGGTCCCCTAACCATTGTAGCTGGTTTTCTCAACTTTGAGCCACTATTTATCTCTCATGAGAATTTTTTTTCCTCCAATGGGGGGCTCAAACCAATGCAATTTGTAGCTTTGTACTAGGATATCATGCCTTAGACCACTCAGCCATGGTTCACGACTTTTTATCTGTAATGTGTAAATTTATTTCTATGGACTCTATAAATTTTAATAGATTTAATAATTTTTTTTCTGAATATTCAGAGATTTTTATGCATTAACAGATAATTTTAAAGATGGACATCTGATATAGGCAAAAGGTACCGTATTAACAGGTTATGAAAGCCCATGAAATATGTGGACGTAAGATTCCATAAATTTTCACCCAACAACAAGACAAAATAGGCTAACTGGCTTTATACTATGGCTGATTTGATCTGCAGAAGAAATCTTGGTATTCACTTTAAATATGATTTGTGAATGTGAATTTATATCATGTGTCTTCTGTATTTTAAAGTGATACTTATATTATTATTGTTAAGATATTAAAGTTTTATAAAACTTATGGGAAATAACATTATGAGGCTTTCAAGTTAATAAATATATTCATTGTAATCATCTCACCTCATACATTCCTGTTCTTCAGAGCATAGGACAATTTTTTCATGAACAGTAAAGTTGTTCCTATCTTCAGCCATCTTTTACGACATTAATAAATAGACTAGGCTGTAAATTATCTCACCTCACAGCACAGGACCATGGTTTCAGGAACAGTTACGATCTATTTTATTTATTTATTATATTAAAATTTTCTTTGAAACATGTTATGAAGTAACATTTTAGAGGCTTATACGAGGGGGTTCAATAAGCAATGCAACTCATTTTGTTTCCTAAAGCAGATTGGTTTTATTCAGTATTCAAATACACCATATTATTTCCCAATCTTTTGGCTACAAAACCCTATTTTTCTACATAATCTCAGTTCAATGCTAAGGCCTTATGCTACCTTAAAGGGAGGGCCTGTATGCCTTCATGGTTCCACTCTACCGGTATATGTCAGAGTTAACGTCTTGCTGCATCAATAACATCCCCATCATCCTTGTAGTGCTTCCCTCGAAGAGCATCCTTCATTGGGTCAAACAGATGGAGGTCAGAAGGTGCGAGAACCGGGCTGTAGGGTGGATGAGAAAGAACAATCCACTGAAGTTTTGTGAGCTCCTTTGGATGTGGAGACTTGTGTGAGGCCTGCATTATCATGGAGAATGAGAAGTTCGTTTGCATTTTAGTGGCGATGAACACGCTGAAATAGTTTCTTCAGTTTCCTTAGAGTAGCGCAATACACTTCAGAGTTGATTGATCCATCATGAGCATCTGCATGTTGCAACACAGCTGTGTGCGGCCGGCCTTATTGTGATGATGACATACATCTCCCCCAACAACTCACTGTGCTTTTGTCCACTGCCAGATCTCCATAGACATTCTGCACATGCCTATGAATATCTGTAATGCTCTGGTTTTCTGCCAAAAGAAACTCAATAACTGCTCTCTGTTTGGAACACACTTCCGTCACAGACACCATTTTGAAGGCTAGTTATAGCGCTGCTACCTATTGGAAATTAAAGAAACTATATGAGATGAAGCAGGAATATTTAAAGAAGTCCCAAATAAAATTCCATTATTTTTCAACCAAAATTATCCAGAAAACAAAATGTGTTGCATTACTTATTGAACACCACTCGTATATCCACTTTTGGATATAAATTTTGAAGATTTGATCAATTTAATTTTATGAGAGAGAAAAATTCAAGGATGCTTGTTCATTTGGAGGGGGATTTAAAAGTTGCAGATCCCATATCATGTAGATGTGTGGTACATTAAATAACTTTTATATACAAAGACAAAAAAATTACAGAGTTCACCTCCAGGAATTGTGATTAACCTTATAACAGATATAGATAATGTTTAATTTTAGGAAGTGATATTTTGAGGTTATTTTAATTAAATTATTTTCAGTCTGATCATCTTACCTCAATATTAATGTTGATTTGTTCTTAGACATGTTTCAAAACAATTCTGTTTTATTGTCAGCTTGTCCAGACTGGTTAGATTTATGTTGCACACCCTGGATGTCGATGTCAGCTCCATCCTGTGGTTGGCCGAAGAAAATCAGGGCTCTCAATGGGAAACCCATTATCACCTTTCCTGTCAAATTTATTTATGAGCTGTTTTTTGAATGTAAAATCACTAAAGCACATCCCACAATGTTTAAATTTTGGAGCAGATATGTAGATGATATAATTTGTATTGTAAAAGAAAATCATGTAGAAGATTCCCTAAAACTGTTAAATTTACAGAGTACAAACATGAAATTTACTAAAGAAATAGAAGAAAATTAACAAATAGCTTTTTTGGATCTTTATTGGTCAGAAACAAGAAAAAAGAAAAATTGAATTTAGGATTCATAGGAAAGAAACTCATACGGAAAATTTTATTAAATCAACAGGGTTCAATCCAATTGGACATAAATTAGCAGCCTTTAATAGTTTAACCCATAGATTGGTAAACTTACCCTTAAACGAAGAAGATTTCAAACAGGAGAAAAAACACATAATCAAAGTAGCAAGAGAAAACAGGTTTGATGAAAAAATTTACACAAAAAGGGTAGAAAAGTATAAGAAACAAAAAATGATAAACAGAAGTACTCTTGAAAAAAAGAAAAACCACCTATGAAAAAATATAGGAAATTCACATATCACCCTTGGGTACACAATAAATTCCAAAAGATATTTGAGAAGTTTAATGTTAAATTAGCACCGAAAAATAACTACAGTTGAAATAAACTAATAAAAACCAACAAAAATAAGAAAACTGATAAAAATAAAAAAATCAGGAATATATAAAATTGAATGCACGGGTTGTGAAAAGATATATATATATATATATATATATAGGAAAAACAAAAATAAACCTAAAAATTAGAACCAAAGAACACATAAGAAATATAAAAAATGAAGAAAGAAAAAAGTCTGCAGTTGCTGCTCATGTTTGGTCTGAAAAACATAATATAAATTCGGACACTAAATTATTAAAACAGTTAGAAAATACAAAAGGGCTGAATATTTGGGAAGAATTCTATATTCAGAAGAACAAAAACAGAGTTATGAATTTTGAAATACCGACGGAGCTTGACGTTGTTTGGAGGTTCTTTGGCCAACCACAGGATGGAGCTGACATCGACATCCAGGGAGTGCAACATAAATCTAATTTGTTAACATGTCTGAAGAATGTACAGTGTACCGAAACAGGTGTCACTGAATTATATAATAAATATGAAAATCAAATAAAACTATGTTTTATTTTTATTTAATTAATAAATATGGATTTTCATCAAGTAAACACCAACTCAATTGATTATATAAATCTAACCAGTCTGGACAAGCTGATGATAAAACAGAATTGTTTTGAAACATGTCCAAGAACAAATCAACATTAATATTGAGGTAAGATGATCAGACTGAAAATAATTTAGTAGATAATGTTACTTCATAATACAAATAAGTAAGTTTTTATTATTCATTTCATACATCTCAATGATGGTAAATCATATTTGAAGAGAAAAATTATAGTATTGGAGAATTGACCCGGGAAGCCAAACGTCCTGGGTTCGAGCCCTGGTCTGAGCATATAATTTTCTCTTCAAATATGGCAAATAAGTATGTTGATTACATGCATAGAACACAATTAAATTTGTAAAATTGATATTACTCAAATATGTTTAAAACTACATAATGCATTTTTTTAATAGGATTTGAAGCCTGCAAATCTTTTAGTTAGCAAGGAAGGAGTGTTAAAGATTGCAGATCTAGGATTGGGACGAATGTTTTCAAAAGATCACAGCCGTCCGTATTCACATCAAGTTGCCACAAGGTGGTATCGTGCCCCGGAATTACTCTATGGAGCAACATATTACACAGAGGCTGTTGATCTTTGGGCTGTGGGGTGCATTATAGGAGAACTGTTGACAAATTCACCTCTGTTTCCAGTAAGTTCCTATTAAGTTATGTAGTTAGTTATCTTAAATTTTTAATAAGATGGAAAATGTTAGAAAAAACGAGGAATTAATAGTAGGGTCATTAATAAAATGTAAACAGTTGGAAATATTATATTATTTTTAGTCTGATCATCTTACCTTAATATTAATGTTGATTTGTTGTTGAACATGTTTCAATGATATCATAATCATCATCAGCATCTTGCCCAGACTGGTTAGATTTATGTTGCATACCCTGGATGTTGATGTCAGCTCCATCCTATGGTTGGCCAAAGAACCTCCAAACAAAGTCATGCTCCGTCGGTATTTCAAAATTCATAACTCTGTTTTTGTTCTTCTGAATATAGAATTTTTCCCAAATATTCAGCTCTTTTGTATTTTCTGTTTTAATAATTTAGTGTCCGAATATATATTATGTTTTCAGACCAAACATGAGCAGCAACTGCAAATTTTTTTTTTCTTTTTTCCCATTTTTAATATTTCTTATGTGTTCTTTTGATTCTAATTTTTAGGTTTCTTTTTGTTTTTCCTATATATATATATCTTTTCACAACCTGTACATTCAATTTGATATATTCCTGATTTTTTTATTTTTATCAGTATTTTTTCATTTTTGTTGGTTTTTATTAGTTTATTTAAAACTGTAGTTATTTTTCGGTGCTAATTTAATATTAAACTTCTCAAATATCTTTTGGAATTTATTGTGTACCCAAGGGTGATATGTGAATTTCCTATATTATTTCATAGGTGGTTTTTCTTTTTCAAGAGTACTTCTGTTTATCTGTCTTAAAAATGTTAAAATTCTAACAGAAAAAGAAAAATTTCAATTAAAAGTGAGCAACCCAAAAAAAAAACCCTAATATTCATGAACTTCCCAAAATTCACAAACCTGGAAACAAAATGAGGCCAATAATTAACAATACTGGATCACCAACCTACAAAATTTCAAAATGGCTGAATAATGAATTTAAAATAATTAATAATTTTCAAAGTCTACAGATTGAAAATTCATTGGAATTAGTTCAGAAATTAGAAAAAGTGGAAATCGAACCTACATATAGATTAGTTTTCTTTGATGTCATTTCGTTATTCACAAATGTATCGAAACAAAAAACTTTTGAGATATTGAACAACTGGTTAAGTAAAAACAACATAGACAGAGAGATCAGAGAAGACTATTTGAAATTAACTGAATTATGCATTGACCAAATTTTTTTACATTCAATGAGAATTTCTATAGACAAAAATCAGGGCTCTCAATGGGAAACCCATTATCACCTTTCCTGGCAAATTTATTTATGAGCGATTTTGAATGTAAAATCACTAAAGCACATCCCACAATGTTTAAATTTTGGAGTAGATATGTTGATGATATAATTTGTATTGTTAAAGAAAAACATGTAGAAGATTCCCTAAAACTTAAATTTACAGAGTACAAACATGAAATTTACCAAAGAAATAGAAGAAAATAAACAAATAGCTTTTTTGGATCTTTATTGATCAGAAACAAAGGAAAAAAATTGAATTTGGAATTCATAGGAAAGAAACTCATACGGAAAATTTTATTAAATCAACAGGGTGAAATCCAATTGGACATAGATTAGCAGCCTTTAATAGTTTAACTCATAGATTGGTAAACTTACCCTTAAATGAAGAAGATTTCAAACAGGAGAAAAAACACATAATCAAAGTAGCAAGAGAAAACGGGTTTGATGAAAAAATTTACACAAAAGGATAGAAAAGTATAAGAAACAAAAAATGATAAACAGAAGTACTCTTGAAAAAGAAAAACCACCTATGAAATTTAATACACAAGTGATCTTCTTGGTGATAAAATATTAAAATATATATGCAGTCAATATGCCCATTTCACCAATTAATGTTTTAAAATGGTCAACAAGTTTCTACAGCCAAGCTGTCATTCTCAAGACCAGATATTGACTGAAGACAAAATTGATAATAAATTATTGATAAAATCATTTATTATCAATTTTGTCTTCAGTCAATATCTGGTCTTGAGAATGACAGCTTGGCTGTAGAAACTTGTTGACCATTTTAAAACATTAATTGGTGAAATGGGCATATTGACTGCATATATATTTTAACACCTATGAAATAATATAGAAAATTTACATATCACCCTTGGGTACACAATAAATTCCAAAAGATATTTGAGAAGTTTAATATTAAATTAGCACCGAAAAATAACTACAGTTTAAATAAACTAATAAAAACCAATAAAAATGAAAAAAACAGATAAAAATAAAAAAAAATCAGGAATATATCAAATTGAATGTACGGGTTGTGAAAAGATACATATATATATGAAAAACAAAAAGAAACCTAAAAATTAGAACCAAAAGAACACATAAGAAATATTAAAAATGGGGAAATAGAAAAATCTGCAGTTGCTGCTCATATTTGGTCTGAAAAACATGATATAAATTTGGACACTAAATTATTACAACAGTTAGAAACTTTGAATTGAAATGTCCTGTGAAAATTTTACGGCCTTTATGTTGAGTATTTAATTCAATGAGAGGCTATGTATAATACAATTTTCTATTAGTTTTATTTTGTCTTGAAATGAAAGTGAATTAAACGTGTGTTGTAAAAGGTTTTCAGTAGCACACTCACATAATACAGGTTCATGATGCTGTTGCAACTCTGTTTGAATGTTTGCGGCAGAGTCATAGCATGATAGGATTCTTGGAAGCTCTTTGCTAGCTCACTTCTATTCGATTCACTCATGAAAAAATGCAGAGTAAAATAAATTATAAGGAACACATGAAAATTCACTATTTACATTCACACTATTTGTCTAGTGACAAGGTCACAATAAAATACACAAACTATATATATTATAAACAATTGAACTAAATAAAATTAATAACTGTTATTTCAATACTAACCGAGGGTAACAAACTTTACCTTTTCTTTCAACATAGAATGTCAGTGATAAGACATGGCTAGGCCTGGCACATCCAAACCACTGGGAACGGAAGATGTAATTCGGGAAACCTCTGACAGGTGACACTAGCATACAGATTTAATTTATAGATGATTTACTTATAAACTACTGCGATGGGCAGGACATGTTGCACGTATGGGGAATGAAAGACGTGCATGGAAGCTTCTTGATGTGCCAGAGGGAAAACGCCCAGTTGGTAGACCAAGAATGAGGTGGGAGAACAACATTAACTATGATTTGAGGGAAGTAGATTATACAGGGAATGATTGGAAAGCATTAGCTCAGGATAGGGATGTATGGAGAGCTTATGTCCGCGCGGCCATGAACCTACGGGTTCGATAGTGCCAGTGAGTGAGTAAGTAAGTAAGTTTACTTATAAACTTATTCAAAATGAATTAAACTTTTTAACATAAGAATTTTATAATTTTAAATGATTTAGAATGTTTATTTTTGTAAAAATTATAGGGAAGTGCCGCTTCCAGAGCTTCCATTGACGCCTCATCACTGATTATGAGATTTTACTGATAATAAATTGGGTCCGTTTAATTCTTACCTCATATCATTGTTTCACAGGTAAGAATTAAACAGACCAAACTTATTATCAATGAAATGCTTATTTAATCTATTAAAATTGTAATTATATATATTTCTCTATTTCTCCAATTAATTTATGTAGCATGTGCTAGATAATATATTATTATTATTATTATTGTCTTTAGTTCAAGTGTTAGATAGCGAACTACATTTTCTTACATGCTCAAAGGTAAAACTGTTATTCAACCAATGAAAATGCAGTCATACATCTGCTTAGTTTACAGTACAACTGGAACTTAGCTTGGAATTAGTATAGTACTCATAGCATTGAAGTTACACTGCTAAATTGTACTCCTAAATATAGGGTGTTTATAAAGTCACTTACCATTTTCCACTTAAACATGTTTTTATAGACTGTAAACAACATGCACATACATTTAGACTTTTTAAAATCATTAGGAAGTTACATAATGAGATTTAATTTAATATTTGAGTTTGTATTTTTTAAATCTTACCTCATATGTTTATTTTGTTGGACGATCGTTTCAAAGCTATTGCTCCATCTTCAGCTTGTTCACAAACTGGTTTTCTCTTTTCTTCAAGTTGTCAGCTCTAGATCTGTGTTCCAAAGAACTTGGTAATGAGGCTCCTTTCTCCAGGAATTTCAAAGTTCATAATTTTCTCCTTGTTCTTCTGTCTGGACTATCAATGAGTAACCCATTATCTCCTTTTTTGGCTAATTTATTTATGAGTGGTTTTGAAAGTAAAATAACTAAAGCACATCTGCCGATGTTCAAATTTTGGGGTAGATATGTTGATGATATTGTTGCTATAGTTAAAGAAAGACACGTAGAAGATGCTTTAAAACTTTTAAATTTGCAGAAGAAAACAATAAAATTCACACTTGAAATAGAGGTGAACAAACAATTACCATTTTTATATCTAAAATTACACAGAAATGAAGAAAAAAAGGAAATAGAATTCAGCATTTATAGGAAAGAAACACACACACATAACTACATCAAATCAACTAGTTTCAACCATAATTCACACAAAATGGTAGTCTTCAACAGCCTAGTACATAGATTGGTAAATATACCTATGAACGATGAAAATTTTGAAATAGAAAAAGAACACATGATTGAGGTAGCAAAAGAAAATGGTTTTGAGGAAAAAATTATACACAAAAAAATTGATAAGTACAAAAAACAGAAATTGAGAAATAAAGCACTCTTCGGATAGAAAAGCCAAAGGAAAGGAGATACAAGAAATTTACATATCACTCGTGGACAACAATAAATTCCAAAAAAATGTTTGGAAAATTCAACATCAAATTAGCACCAAAGAATGATTATAGTTTAAAAAAATTATGAAACCAACAAAAATGGAAAAATTGAAGATAATAAAAAATCAGGAATATATCAAATAAAATGTTTAGATTGTGATAATGTATACATAGAGAAAAGAAGAGAAATTTAAGAACACATAAGAAATGTAAAAAAAGGGAAAAGTGGAAAAATCTGCAGTAGCAGCTCATGTTTGGACAGAGAAACACAAAATAGATATAAATACAAAAATATTAAAACAGAAAATACCAATGAACTCACAATATGGGAAAAAATCTATATACAGAAGAACAAGGAGAAAATTATGAACTTTGGAATTCCCGGAGAAAGGAGCCTCATTACCAAGTTCTTTGGAACACAGATCCAGGGCTGACAACATGAAGAAAAAAAAACAGTTTGTGAACAAACTGAAGATGGAGCAATAGCTTTGAAACGATCATCCAACAAAATAAACATATGAGGTAAGAATGTTAAAAAATACAAATTCAAATACATTTAGACATTTTGAACACAAATTCAATATATTTCAATGTGATAACCCTGCAAAACTAAGTACAAGTCCCATCGTTCTTCAGTAGCCCAAAACACCTGCTAACAGATCTGCCGTTATCTGTTCCCCAGCAGCATAAATGCAGTTTTGCAATTGTTCAAGATCATTGATGATATTTTTGCAATAATAAATTCTAAAGATATTGAAGATGCTCTTAAATTATTGAACCTTCAGGATGAATCAGTAAAGTTTACCGTTGAATTAGAAAAAGAAAACAAAATTCCTTTTTTGGATTTATGTATAATTAGGAATGATCAAACACTGAAAATTGAATTTGATATATTTAGAAAAGGAACTCATACAGATAATTACATTAAATCATCAGGCTTCAATCACATTGCTCATAAGCATGCAATATTCAATAGCTTAATTTACAGATTGACAAATGTACCATTAAACGAAGAAAATTTCAATAAAGAGTTTAAACATATCTTAAACACTGCTAGATTGAATGGTTTTGATAAAGAATATAATTAAATAAGTTGAAGAAATTCAAACACAATAAAAGACTTAATGAATATACTACTCTACAAAATTGCAAAGAAAAGAAAAAATACAAGAAAATTACTTACCATCCTGAAATGCATAGGAAATTTCAAAAAATTTTTGACAAATACAACATTTCTTTGGCACCAATAAATAAATTTAGTCTGGGTAATCTTCTAAGTACCAATAAAAAAGTCAATGTTCCAGACAGTAAGAAATCTGGAATTTATCAAATAAATGTGAAGATTGCAATAAAGTTTATATAGGAAAAACAAAAAGGAATTTGGAAATTCGGACAAAAGAACATTTCAGAAATATTAAAAATTGTGAAATTGAAAAATCTGCAATTGCTGCACATAGTTTATTAGAACATCATAAAATTGGAAGAGAAGCTAAACTTTTAAAACAAGTAGAGAAACCTTTGGAATTGACAGTTTGGGAAAAAATATACATTCAGAAAAACAAAAATAGATAATGATTCAATGAATTTTGATATCCCTAACGAAATTACATTGATTTCGAAGTTCATAAATTCAACCATAGATGGCAGCACTGAAGATGGCGACAATAGAATAGTTGACGGCCGAAGAATTTTATCAGTCGGAGTTATGGCTGACAATGAACATGATTATGTTTGAAATCGCGATTTCATGGAAGCATGAATCCTATGAGGTGAGTTGTATAAACAATATGTTCTCCGATGAATTTTAATGATTATACCTCATAATGTTTACTTCCCAACATTAATTAAATATCATTGATTTTCACCTGATATATCTTGGACTTGAAACATTTATATAAAATAGGAATCTACACGAATCCAAATTGTCCTCTATGCAATAAAGACGAAGAAATGAATGAAGAACACCTACAAACCTGTGAAGTATTACCTGTTGGATCCACAATAGAGAAATATTGGAGAGCAAGAACGCTAATGGCTTCGGTGCCAAGGCCCAGCATTTGAAAACAACAACAACATCTTGGACTTGATAAAGCCTGAGACGAAAAAGTCCATTGGGGTCAAATTGGGCAAACGGGGGGGGGGGGCAAAATCTTGGCAATGCATGGCCAATCCATCTCTGAGGAAAAGTGTTATTCAGATAGTCCTGGACAATTCTGACAAAATGGGAAGGTGCTCTGTCTTGGTAGACTACAGAATCCAAAATGCCATCTTGTATCAACTGTGGCTCCAAAAACTGTTGCAGTAAGTCAAGGTAGGTGTTACCAATTACTATTCACTTAGCAAACATGAAGGGTCCATACACTATTGATTTTGTGAGTCCCATCCACAAATTTACTTTTGGCGAATTTCTTTCCCATTGCACACATTTGGCTGTTCATCTGCCCAAATCCAATAGTTATGTCTGTTCAAATGTCCACAGTGTGGAATGTTGTCTCATCATTGAACATAACATGCTGCATTAAATTTTTATTTCTAACATCATGTAAGCCATAGCACATAGCTTGTCTGGCAGCATGGTCTTCATCTTCAACTTTATGAACATTTTGAATGTGATAGGCATGTTTCTTCAAATTGAATCACAGTATTTTCCACACAGTGGTGTGTTCACTGCTTAGTCTTCTGGTTGATGCTAAGGGGCTGAATGTATTTGCTTTCTCAATCCATTCCACAGTTTCATCTGCTACAGCTGGTCTCCCAGTTTGCTGTTCATCATTAACACTACCTGTTTGCTTGAATTTGTTCATTATGTTGTTCATGGTGTGCCTGGTAGGAGATGGTTTGTGAAATTTGTGCATAAAATTGTCCTGCGCTTCATCATATGTCATTCCACGCAGTCGGTATGAAACAACACCTATTCTTTCTTCTATTGTGTATACCCTTCGACAAAAAAAATAGTCATCCCTTGAATGCACATTTCTTCTAAGTCATGCTTGGCACAGCGCTGGGTTCAAACTAGGAAACTAGTCATAATTGTGCAGTCTCTGAGCTTCTGTGTTATGTGGCATGAACTGAAGACTCTCCTACGTGTCCTGATAGGTCAGTGGTAAAGCATGCTGTCACTGTTTCTGTTAGTGAAGATCGCAGGTTCGCATCTTCAATTACGCATTTTTTTTTCCTGTGATATTTGTATTAAAACGTTTTATGAATTAAATACATTTTATTTTGACATTTGAATTAATCTATACTTTTTAAGTTTATAATTGTTTTTTATACCGTTGAGGTTATAACAATGTTAAATTATATATATTTTTTTTATCTCGTATACTACAGTCTTCCTCAACTATTTAAAATTTTCGGTGATTTCACTCTAGGCCTTTCGATGCTTGCTTCATTTTCTGGAGTTGTTGTAGTAGTATTGAATTAACTGTATGTCTAATAGAGGGTTTTGCTCATTAGGCATATTTTCGTTGAGAATGTTTGTATTCTTGGCCTTCTTGATGATTTCGATTTGTTCTAAAATGTTAATTTTGTGTCTGTTTTCTCTGTGTATAATTGACATTGTATTATCGATATTGTTGAAACTGTGGCCGCTTTCTGAAATGTGTTTAGCGAAATTTGATTTGATTGTTAAAGGAGAAGGCAAATCAAATTTTGCTGTTCACTAGATTTGAATCCAATCGAAAATGTGTGGGGTAAGATGAAAATAGAGATGAACTCTAATTGACCTGCAGATGCACAAAAGACGAAAGATGGCTTATGGGCACAAATTCAAGATGCCTGGGATGCTCTCGCCGATCGTCCACGTGCCTGTAGAAATTTGATTGCATCAATGCCCTGCAAATTGAGGGCGGTAATAAATGCTGAGGATTCATACATCCGATATTGATTTTGTTTTTGTTAAAGTTTTCATTTTAGGAGATATTATTTTCTTTCCTCATTTACTTATTAGAAGAAGGTTTTAATTTATGTTTTTGTGTGTTTTGTGTGTGCATTAAAGCCATAAAACTCAAATATAAAATTAAATATGAAACTACATTACAGGCAAAATGCTATTCTAACATTCAATAAAAAAAAAGTAGAACGGGAATCGAACCTGTGAGGTTATGAATGCAGATGATGTCTGTTAAACCTCTCGACCACAGAAACATACTAAGCCAAACTCTCTCTTTAATGTTGATTGAGTGGGCACTGCTTTAACTAGCAAACAACCCAGTACAATTACTGAAAACGTGTTGATGTGAATACGGCTTCTGCGAGCCCTCACGAAGTTCCCCGATCGATTGATTGAATCAGCAGATGACTCTTTTTTTTTCTAAGGGTGTACATTGCTTTAGATTATCAGCAAAAAATAAATAAAAATTGTAGTGTTAAAATGGAAATGGTAAGTGACTTTATAAACACCCTGTATAAGTTCTACACTTCTAACTACTATTTTCACTTTTAAACAGATTTCAAGTTTTAGCAGTTTAAATTTTTGATCTATACTGCTTATAAGCAGACTGATAGTTTTATGAAGCAAGTCCCTGGAAGAAATATTGTATTTATACTAAAGATGCTCTAAGAACTGGAGGTAAAAAAAGGCATCTGGTATAAACTCTATTGGCTTCTGGGGAAGTAATATGGTAATGGAAATTCTATTTAGTTCCCATAATAATTCATTAGTTCAAATCAGAAGTTAGCAAACACTCTCCCATTATTATTATGAATAGATTCTAATTATATGTTTTATTATTAATTTAACACATCTCATTGAAGGATAAATTATATTTGAAGAGCCAAAGGTTCTGGGTTCAAATCCAGACTGAGCATATCATTTTTCTCTTCAAATATAATTTATTCTTCAGTGAGAACTGTTAAATTAATTATAAAACATCAAAAGAAGCCCTACTGGCTTTATAAAGTAGTGTTTAAATTCCCAATAAATGTCTTCTTAAACAAGAAGCCGCCATTTGCATGATCGAGCAAATGCTCGTAGCATTCGGCAATTAACAGCGTATATAAGAGAAAAAATTGCATTTAGATTGGAGTTTCTCAGGTAGCTCAGTGGTAGAGCATTGGCCTAGAAAGCCAAAGGTCGTAGGTTCAAACCCCAGTCTGAGCGTATAATTTTTCTCTTCAAATATAGACTAATTTGTTTTTAGTAACAATAAAAACATGTTTGTTATAATATTCAATTATTTAATATAAACTTCATAGTGATACTTTCATAAAGATTATTATTTTTTTTGTCTATCATGTTTCAATATACACTTATTGAACTTTTACAGAAAAAGTTAAGATTAATACATAGCTTCATAGAATGTATCAATGGTCATAGAATGCCATTTTTGGTCTAATATATTAACCCCCATTTATTTAAGTCAATTAAATATAGTATTATTAAAATTCATCGGAGAACATATTGTTTAAACAACTCACCTCATAGGATTCATGCTTCCATGATATCGCGATTTCAAACATAATCATGTTCATCGTCAGCCATAACTCCGGAGTTATGGCTGACGATGAACATGATTATGTTTGAAATCGCGATATCATGGAAGCATGAATCCTATGAGGTGAGTTGTTTAAACAATATGTTCTCCGATGAATTTTAATGATTATACCTCATAATGTTTACTTCCCAACATTAATTAAATATAAATATAGTATTATTGATCAATATTAAACTTTAAAAAAAACTAATAAAAGTACTCACCCTAACTTTATATTTGTTCTAGATTAGTACTTAGATGGTATTTGGGTTAGGCATAAAGCAGTGATGCATTCTAAGAAACTCCCAATTTATAAATTTTTTATGTTGAAAATATTATCCATATTCCATCTGAACATCAGTTCCATATAAAATTAAATCAAGTATGTGGAAATTGTTTTGCTAATTATGACCTTCTATGAAACAAATCAGAAAGGAAAGCCTTTAACTTGTGAAGAGAATTGAAGAGCTTATTTCCAAAGTGTCTTAAATCCAAAATTCGTGATTTTAGATATTTTTATGTGACAAAAGTCTTTATTCCATCAGGTATCATGTTATGTTCCTAAGTGTCTTATGTCCCCTGTTAAAACGGTTTGAAAATCATGTTTATTTCCAAACTGTCTTATATCCTAGCTGATATTATTTCTAATATGTCTTATATCCATTTGACCAATCCGCTGATGCGGTACAAAGCACGTGACTCATCATGGGTGCTGCTATGGCACTGCTTGTTACATGGCGGTAAACAACAGTAAGCAGTGATTTTCTGTGGTGTTTTTTTTTTCTGTTTATTTGTCAGTGAAAAACAAATGGCTAGTTGTGAAGAAGACGTAATAAGTCATTTAGGACGGACAGCAAGGAAAAGAGCACTAGTACCTTCAGAGTGGGATAAAAATAAAGATAAACACTGCAAATCCCGAAATAAAGAAAACCAACCTTTTTTTTATGGCTGTTAGCACACAAAACAAAAATTATATATGATAGCAATGCTAAGTAAGTTGGTGTATGTGTTAATATATATAGCTATTTGCCAGTAGATCGAGTTTTTGGACGGATGGAGGAAAAGTTGCATAAAATGGAGCAAGCCTTTTTGCCAACAAAATACCACAACATTTTCAACACTGTTGAGCGTGTATTCATTCTACGGGAAGACTGGTTTTCCTATGACTGGAAACTTTCTTCCAGGAAGCATATAAAATCCAAAATGGATTTCAATATAACATATGTTAAAATCATTAAGACAGATCGCAGCAAAGTGACTTGCCGAACAACGTATTCAAGTTTAAGCATGTGCTCTCATACATTATTGATGAGGGACAAACCGTGGTCAGCACTAGAGCCAGTAAAAGAAACCTTAGGATATCCAGTAAAGGAGGAGAAATTAAAAGACATTAAGTCACTTTTGAGTAAGTTAGGTATTACCCAGCACCATCATGCAATACCATTTTAGCAAAAAGTATTTTGAAACAGTGCAACAGATGCAGTAAATGACTCTTTCTGATGCTGAACTCTGAAAGATTGTGTTACCTTCGTGTAAGCAACATCGAAACTTAATCAATTTCATACTTTATTGAGTATTAGATTTTAATTTCTCCTACTAAAACTTTCCTTAAACTATGTTTACTTCCAAAATGTCTTAACTCCAAGTCATGTGACACTGTTACTACCACTTGTAATGGTGGAGGATTTTGTATGTGTCAATATTGCCAATGTAGTTACAAATAAACATATCTTATAATGAAAACTCTATTTAAAAAATTACATATCTTAACACATTGGTGACCGACAGCTCTGCGTTGCACCCACCGCTGCTGGACCGGACATTTCTGTCAGTAGGGTGGACTTTTAAATTTTAAACCGCGGTATCACAGTGTGGCTTTTACATCAATATATTTACAATCAATAACAATAATGCATAAGTAAATCTTTATTAGTGTTCTCACCAGACTTTCTAGTAGAAATTGAGGGTTTGATAGCGTTGGAAACATTTCCCTTTATGTAAAGGCAAAGTGCAAAAAGAGCATACGTAGCGAGTTTCTTTTCTTGTGTTCACTAAAATCGCAAAAAAGTTTTGAGGGTATTTTTTTTCTTTCCAATCACAGTTGGTGTTAATTTATTTTTCTTAATGTCTTAGCTTCCCTGGTGGGTCGTGAGGTGGTCTCCTAGAAGTGGTTTCTTTCTCTCTGTCTTTCCTCGTCTTCTCTATCATCTGTTCCTAATTTCACGACTGCCAAACAAGAGGCTGTTTCAAGCAAAAAACTTCTATTTGACATTTTGCTGTTAGGATTTTGAAAATTTATAGACCCTGAAAGCATTAAGGAGTGTACAATTCTGAAGCCACAATACAACTTTCTAGCACCATTTCACTATTTTTCTAAGGATGGAGTAAAATGATAGGTATTGGTCAGCCCTGTCTACACCCTTCACATACTTGTTATATTGAAGTATTCAATAGGGCATTTTTACAACTTTACTCCTCCCACTCTCGTGTTGCCTGATGCAATGTGCTAACCATTCTTACGTCTCTTTTATCTTTCCATGTTTGTAGCACAAGGTCCCCCTTACTACAAAAACACTTCCTCCTGGTTTGAGTTTATTTCCTGCTTCCACAAATGATTTTGGAAGCCCTCTGTTAATCTTTATTGCTTCAGAAGCTCTCGTCTTTCTTTCGAGCAAATTTTCAGTTATAGCCACACTATTATAATAATTATCCTGGTGGACATGATGCCACAGATATAAATTTGGCTCCAGAACGCAAAATAGAGTTTCTTTTAATTTTTCCGCTCTGAAAAATATATTTACAGGTTACATACGTATCCCGTAATCGCCTAACTACCTGCACTAAAATTCCATATTTCACCAGCCGTCTGTCATAAAATTGTAAACAATTCTGTACAGTTGGCAATTTCATAAAAGAGAAGAGAGGGGTACAAATACAACTAAAATTTACTTCACAATGAGAAGAAACAAAATTGAATGCCTCATTCAAAAGCGAAGAGGCAGGGAAGCCATAGAAAACGTAAAAACAGAAATCTCCGTGACTGGTCGTCTAGCGCTGGCCATTTAAACACGGAGATCTCCGTGGCCCGTCACCAATGTGTTAAAATAAAAATCACGATTTCTGGAGGTTTGGTATTTCATAGATTTAAGAACTTTGGAAATAAGCTCTTCAATTATACTAAATAAGAAATAAATTTGCTTAGGAATTTTGATGTTTATTCCAAATTAACATTTTCCAGAATTGGACATAGTTTTCTATTTTAGAAAGAAAAATTAATGCTCAAACCCCAGATCTGTGACTCTATGCATCAGTATGTTACCAGATACACCATTCGAGCAGCGATATGAATGTCAACCATTGTTTCCACTTATACAATTCTTTTTCATCCGAACATCGTTAGTGAACAATGACATCTGACAACTTCTATTCAAAGTATTTTTTTTAATGCCCCCAGTTTTTGTCCTTAGACATTTCTGGTGTTCTCTCCTGGCAATGGCATAATTGTAACCCACTTCTGAGGTTGGGGCGCCTGGAAGGCAGGGTACATTGCCCTTATGATATAATGGGTGATGATGATGATAGTGGTGCGCCAGGAGAGCCCATAAGTAAGTAAAGTCATCCCACAACAGGCCCGGAGGCCCTTGGGGTAGTAGGAGGTTAAGGCTCCCACTTTTTCTAGACAATCGGCACTTTATGTCAGCCGGATTGTCAGCCCTGTGGAGAGCCCATAATCCTAAGCTTAATCTAAGATGATTATGAATGATGATGATTGCGATGGCCGTATGATTTAGGGGACCATTTGGGTCTTTAAGTTTATTTGTATTGAGAATTTGTACATTACTTTTTAAGTTTAAGATGTTATATTCCAAATTAACACTTTCCAAAATTGGACATAGTTTTTATTTTAGAATGAAAACTTAATGCTCGAACCACAGATCTCTGACTACGCATCAGTAAGATACCAGTTACACCATTTGAGCAGCAATACAAACAACATTCTTTCAACTTATACAATTCTCTTTCATCTGAAGGCCAATAGCAAATACTACCAACTTAGGAATAACTGAGATTGCGATTAATGATAAGATATACAATTTCACTGCTTTACATTACCTTCATTTTATGATGAAAATACTTCACTCATAATATATTTTTATGATAGGGCCTTTAGTGAATTCAGCTTATGCTAAAAGTGCTTTATGCTAACAGAAAGCAGAAACTGGCCGAGGAATACATTAGGTATCATGTGTAATTGTTTACCTCCACTTTTAGTTTAGAGCATCATTATTATAGGAATGAACTCCAGGAAAACATATGAACTATGAATGAGTCCTTATTGCTAGCTTCTGAGATATATAATACAACATGGTAGGCACAGAAGTTGAAATAAAAGATTAATTTATAATAAAAAAATGATCTTCCACTATTTCAGCTTTTATATACCTGTCTTACAAGAATCTTTGCAAGGATTTATACTTTTCTAGAATCAGAAAGGTTTTGGAATTAGAGTTTTCAAAAAAAAATTCTGAGTTATAGAAAATTACTGATTATATTATCAATTATCTATAAACATAACTATTTCAGTATTTACTGGGTGAATCATAAATATGGCTATATGTTTGATTGCGTTGTGTGATGAAAATATTACCATTACAGGAAATATGAAATTACCATTGGAAAGGCAATTATTCAAATTACAAAAATGGAATAAAACAAAACAGTGTAGAACTTACGTCATTAGTCAAAATGGCATTGAATATGCAACAGCAAATTACAATTGCTGCATGGGCAATAACGTATGCTAATGATCGTGAGACCGCAAGACGGGCAAGACGTGAGTTTAACGTAGCATTGCAGCCGTCGACTATGGGGAAGTGGAGAAAACGACTGCTGAAAACGGGAAGGATGCAGAAAATCAAACCTTCTGGAAGGCCTCGCATTAGCATGGATGCAGAAAAAAACACGAAGAGAATTGTGGAGGCGTTCGACGCTAGCCCACAAAAATCAACCCATCAAGCTGCATGTGAGCAGTGATTTGTTTTGTTTTGTTCTATTGTTGTAATTTCCAATGATAACGTCATATTTCCTTTAATAATAATATTTTCGTCACAAAATGTGATCAAACGTATAGCCATATATCTAAATCACTCTGTACATTTTTCTCCATATATTCATTGCTTAGTTGGCATGGTTTAGTCAGGAGGGGAAAAAATGAGGGAAACCTGGAAGATCTTAATTACAAATAATATAATTGATTTGCTTTACAGGGAGAGACAGACATTGAACAGTTAGCAATCGTTATAAGGACACTGGGGAGTCCTACTCATGAAACTTGGCCTGGTGTCAGGGAGTTGCCAGATTATAATAAAATATCTTTTCCTGAAACAAAAGGTGTGAATTGGGACCAGATATTTTCAGATTGTACACCAGAAGCCATCGACCTTTTGAGCAAATTTCTTATTTACAATGCAGATAAAAGATTGAGAGCAAGACAGGTAAATACCAACAAGAATAATAGGAGTTAAATTATTCATGATTCACCTCATATTTGTAGATTTCTTGAAGACCTAGGTTTCGACATGTTAAGCATCATTATCAATTCTTTCTAACTGTTGAATCGTTAATTGGTGATCCTGTAGGTTGATTTTTACTCCCTCTATTGGCTGACCGATGAACTTCCAAATAATTTTTTTTCTCCGAGTATTTCAAAATTCGTTTTTGTTTTTCTATTTGTGGATGTAAGTTTTCTCCCAAATTGTGAGTCCCTGTCAGTAATTTGGCTTTTGTTTCGATTCTGTGTTTTTCTGACCATGCATGCAGAATTTAAAAAAATCACAAAAAGAAAAAGAAAATAATGAATTTTGAAATACCTGGAATAAAAAATTTGATTTGGAAGTTCATTGGTCAGCCAACAGAGGGCACAGAAATCAACCTGCACAATCACCAACCAACAATTCAACAGTTAGAAAGAATTGATAATGCTTAATGTGCCAAAATGCAGGTCTTCAAGAAATCTACAAATATGAGGTGAGTCATGAATAATCTAACTCCTATAATTTAAAATAAACTTCATAGTGTCACTTCCTTTAAATATTAAACCAACAGGAATGTTTATGATGGTTTACTTTAGGAAGTAATATTTTGAGGTTCTTTTAATCAAGTTTGTTTGAGACTGGGATCATCTTACCTCAAATTAATGTTGACTTATTCTCGAACATGTTTCGATATAATCTTCTATATCATCTTCAGCTTATCCAGACTAATGAGTTTTATGTTGTGAATCCTGGATGTCGATATCAGCTCCCTCTTCCAGCTGGCCGAAAAACCTCCAAACTAGGTCACGTTCAGTAGGAATTTCGAAATTCATAATTTTATTTTTTTCTTCTGAATATAAATTTTTTCCCAAATGGTGATTTCTTTTGTATTTTCTAACTCTTTTAATAAATTAGTGTTCGAATTTACACATTGTTTTTTTTTTCGGCCCAAACATGAGCAGCAACTGCAGATTTTTCTATTTCCCCATTTTTAATATTTCTTGTGTTCCTTGGTTCTAATTTTCAGGTTTCTTTTTGGTTTCCCTATATATATATCTTTTCACAATCAGTGCATTTAATTTGATATATTCCTGATTTTTTACTTTGATCAGTTTTTTTCATTTTTGTTGGTTTTTATTAGCTTATTTAAACTGTGGTCATTTTTCAGTGCTAATTTAATATTAAATTTGTCAAAAGTTTTACATTCAGAAGAAGAAAAATAGAGTTATGAATTTCGAAATTCCTCCTGAACATGACTTAGTTTGGAGGTTCTTCTGCTAGCCGGAAGAGGGAGCTGATATCAACATCTAGGGTACACAACATAAAACTCATTAGTCTAGGCAAGCTGAGGATGATATAGAAGATTATATTGAAACATGTTCAAGAATAAGTCAACATTAATTTGAGATAAGATGATCCCAGTCTCAAACAAACTTGACGAATGTTTATGTTTTTTTTTAACTTTCACAGAGAAAAAACACTATGAGGTTTAATTTAAGAATTAAATTAATGTTTTTATTGCCTCACCTCATATCCTTTTTCTTCTAGACTGCAGTTTCGGAGCTTATCTCCATCATCAGTAGCCTCTGGTCGACCGGTGTTATGTTGTTTCTTGGCGGTTTTCTTCTTCCTTCTATCTCCTTTCATAGAAGGAAGAAGAAAACTGCCAAGAAACGACTTAACACCGGTTGACCAGAGGCTACTGATGATGGAGATAAGCTCCGAAACTGCAGTCTAGAAGAAAGAGGATATGAGGTGAGGTAATAAAAACATTAATTTAATTCTTAATGTTTATGTTATTAATAGTGTAAAATATAGCATTTTTGTCTTTCATGAGCTTCAGTATTTCTAAAATTCTTTGTAATCACAATTGAGGTTGTGTATTAAAATTTTTAAATATTAATATAAGTTAACCCCTCAGCATGGTTTGCCCTACATATACGAGACCGGTTTCCTCCCTTCTGTGCGGTCATTCAAAAGTCCATGCAGTACCCCTGTGCTGTAGTATTTTTAAACTCTTCTCTCCAAGTAACTTATTTTAGATACATATCAAATTGTGATTAATAGAAAGTAAACAATGAATGACCATTCTATTCTATTCTATAGTGTTCTGCCCAAGGGCAGATCTTTCACTGCAATCATAGCATTTTCATTCTATGCTTTGTAGCTGTACTAGAGAATTATAGGTGTGGCAGCTTCCCGTTGCTTCCCACACCGGTGAATGATAATGGTGATGATGATGGCCGAATGATTTTCGGGTACCGTTGGGGCCCTAAAGCTTCCTGACATTTGTCATACAGGTCAGGAAAACCCCCGAAATAAAACTCACCCAAGAAGCCTCTCCCAACTGGAATCGAATCTCGGTCAGCTGTGTGACAAGGCAGCACGCTACCTCGAGACCACATACCCAGTTCTAGATTCACACAATTTATAAGCTTTAAAATCAAATTTGGCAGTTTTAAGTGGAGGGAATTGTTTGCCCCTCCATAACCATAATGATTCATCAATTACAATATCTTGATTTGGATGGTAGAGAGAATGGAATTTATTATTAAAATATTCAATGAAAGGGACAATTAAAAAAAAATGAAGGACATTGGAAACCAACCTGTTTTGTGTTGTCTTAAAATGTATGGCACCATCGAACATAGAGGTCATGATTATGCATACATAACATCTCCATACTTTGCTATCCCAAATAATATTTTCCAATTATTCCTGTATAATTTATAATAATATCCTCAACTCGTGTCCAAGTCAGGGTCAGGTCGAGGGATGAGATGAGAAGAAGCCGCTATATATAGAGGTCTGTGTATGACAAGTGTGTGGCCGACCACGTCTGACGCACCACCACAGAGGCAGATGAACGAAATGAATGTGATGAGATGAGTATGGAGAAATGGTGGAATGAAAATGCGGCAGGGGAAGACGGGAGAAAACCCCGAGAAAAACCTGTCCAAACTCCATTTTTTCCGCCACGAAACCAACATGGAGTGACCGAGACTCGATCTCGGGAACCCAGCAGTGAGGGTCTTGTATAATTTATCTCCCTCAAATCCTGGTTAATATTTTTCTTGCACTTTATGGTTATCCCTCCGTACTGGGCACTTTGCATCTAATTTTCGTACACGAAGTTCCTATATAATTTGCTATTCGTGCCACATGCCCTACCCATAGCAGCCTACGAGACTTGCAATGTTTTATTACATCTAGATTACATAGATATCACGTTATGTTCATCTTTCTTCCAAGTTACACCTCAATTTGCTAATAGATCTCTCATTGAGGCGATGTGCTAACCACATGTATCTTGTTGACATGTTGGCAAATAAGTGTAAGTGTCAATAAATAAAACAAATAACAAAATGAAAGTGTTAATAAAATATTAATTATTATATCAGTGGTCTCGAGGTGGAATACTGTCTTGTCATGCAGTGGGCTTTGAGGCCCAAACAGTCCATGGACATCATCTAGCTTTTATCATCATTGTTACCATCAATATCATCCCCCTGGGTGGGAAGCTACCACACCATAATTCCCTAATGAAGCTGCAATCATAGCATGAAAATTCTAAGATTACAGTGAAAGACCTGTACTAAAACAGAACACTATAGAATATAGTAACGAAACAAAGAATGATATAGAATGGCGTCTTTCATCGGTTAATTACAAGTTATATTTAATTGTAGATGGAGATTTCCTTATACTTTCATCAAGATATAAGTTAAAATGCATAAGTTTTTAAATTGTTGCTAAAGGTTTACTTATAATTTATAATTCTAAACTTTATCTATTTATCCTTCATTCAAATTTTTAAATTAAAGATTTTCATAATTCCACACATCAGATTCACTATGTACAATATTTATAAAAGTTGGAGAATCTAAATTTTATTTGATATAAATTCATTTATATAATTACGGAAACTTGTTGAATGGATTATCTTGGTTAATAAACTCCCGCTGGGGAGCACCTGTGTTGGAAGTGTGCAGTACATACGTTATTATTGCTATTATTATTATTATTATTATTATTACTATTGCTATTATAACTAATTTTATTTTTAGTATCATTACCATTATTATTATTATTATTATTATTATTATAATTATTACTATTACTATTATTATTATTATTACTATTATTATTATTATTATTATTATTATTACTATTATCCCTCTATTATATTTTTAAATTTTTTTTATAATTCTACACATCAAATTCGCCTCGTAAATTTGTATTAGAGGTTGGAAATGTCTGAGACATGTGATTTTTGTCTATAAACACAGGATCCACGTCGGTTTTGAAAGAAAGGTTAGTTATGAGACCACACAGTGAGACACTTTACAGATATTTCTTTTCGGCAAAATAGGGCATTCACTAGTTCGAACGAAGGGCGTAGCTGAAGAGAAAAAAAATACAAAGAGTATCTCGTTTCACTAATAAGTAGCTAACTCACTCCACATGCCTGTCGTAAATTATGTCATAAAAGGGGAGATTTTTCTACCACAGCAGCAACAAAAAATAAGTTCTCCAGAATTTTTAACAAACTCCCTATAGGCCTAGAAAATCATAGATGTATCAACCCGTAATGTATGGCAATCTGCATTTGGATATTTAAAAGTCCAGGCGTATTAACACATCCTTCTGCATCTGGGAAAGGAACGCCATGTTTAAATATCCACGCTGATGGGTTAAGATAAATTAAAATGTTTCATACCTCTCCTCATAACCAATCTTCTAAGTAGATCGCAATTTCAGTTGTCAAGATGTACTGAGGATGGGGCTGCCAATGCCCTGAAATCGCTATCTAGTTAGAAGACTGGTTATGATGCTATTTTCCTATAAAAGTACAATTAATATAAGTACCTTTTTATATTAATTTTCCTCAATTAAAATGAATTTTTGTTTAAAAAACTTTGTTAATTAGTTAAAATCATGTAGGCCTTTTAAAACATTAATTTATTTAAATATATGTAGGAAATAACACTATGAGGTTAATTTTAATCATATTTGATTTGTATACAACTGAAACATGATTACTTTCAAAACATGTTTCATCTTCAGCATGTTATTTGGTCATGCTGAAGATGCAACATGTTTTGAAAGGCCTACATGATTTTAACTAATTTTAAACAAAAATCCATTTTAATTGAGGAAGACTGGTATAAAAAGATACTTACATTAATATTTTAAAATTTCATGAACTTGATGACAAGGATGTAACAGATAACACTGTACAAATTGTGTGTGTATTATTGTTTTATATTTATTAATGTTACTATTATTTCTACAGGCTTTGGTACATCCATACTTCTTTACACCCCCATTACCAAGCCAACTCTCGGACATGCCAAAACCAAGTGATGGCCATAGACAACAATTCAAAGCAAAAGAGTATGAAACTGATGTATCAGCAGCTGAATTATTTAAAGATTTGAAAGAGATACTTAAATGATGATTGTAAAAAAGCTCAAATACTGGTACAACTATTTATCTAGTCACAGACAATGAAACATTTTGAAAGAACATAATGAGAATCACCAGTGAAGTGGCAAATGAGCTAGAATCTGAATCAAGAGTAGAACAGGTCACATAACTCTGTGATATTAATGTGACACAGACAGCTTTTATCATTAGCTCTCAAATTATTACCTATTATTATTGCAGAATTAAATTCTTGAATCAACAGTGAAATTTAATATTACTCGATCACATATACTAATTTAGGCCTATATGTTAAAAAGAAAGAAAGAAATAATTCCTAGATAAAATCAGTGTCATGAAATCCACACAGCAAGTGTAACACCATTATCTGATTTAACCAACTTCCTTTAAATTTGCTCAAATGATGAAGTAACAAATTTCATAGAATTTTAATATTATCATTTTCCATTCATTTAAAATATTAACAAAATGTTATACTTTCATATTGCATGTAATATTTTTTTCATACCGGTACCACTATTACATTGAAATTCAACTGTGATTGGCTGCTTATACAATATGCAGTTGTTTGTGTGTTTTGTCATTATTGTATAAGGCATCATCCTTACATCATATATTGAAAATAATAGTGACAATTGAAAACAAATAAGACAAAGTAATTGATTCATAGTTCTTCTTCTTCTTCCTTCCAAGTATTAGGCCAAGGCCCGTCACGATCCTATAGAAAATTTTCCCTCCAGCATTTTGATCCTTCCGGGAAATTCTCGTATAAGACTTGAAAGCAAAAAAAATATGGAAAATAACATTATGAGTTCTTAATTCGTAAATTAATGAGTCATTTTTACATCTACACCTCATATTTCATGTTTCTTTAAACATGGGAACTAGTTTTCAAGAGAAACATCTATCTCATTTTCAACTGATAGTCATAATGTCGGTTGAAAATGAGAGAGATGTTTTTCTTGAAAAACTAGTTCCCATGTATTAAAAAAAATTAAATATGAGGTAAGATGTAAAAATGACTCATTAATTTACAAGTAATTGATGATTTTATTATTAATTTAACATTTCTCACTGAAGGATAAATTATATTTGAAGAGAAAAATTTTTGCCCAGACTGAGACTTGAACCCAGGACCTTTGGCTTTCTGGGCCAATTTATCCTTCAGTGAGAAGTGTTAAATTAATAATAAAAACATCAAAAGAAAAAGACTTTAGGTAGCTCAGTCAGTAGAGTATTGGCCCAGAAAGCCAAAGGTCCTGGGTTCGAGCCCCAGTCTGAGCGTATAATTTTTCTCTTCAAATAAGACTTTAGGAAAAAAATTAATCAATGAATTCAATAGTTTTCCAAATGCAAGTAAAACAATCCTGTAACAATTTTATGATAATTTAAAATGGAAATATAAAAACTCTTGCAGATGACACATTGAATTCAGTGGGACATTCACTGACACTAAATTATGAGGATAATAGTTAATCGTTAGCTGCTATGAAAGATCAGGTTAACCCATTATCACCTTCAAAGGATTTGGATGTCCTTTATCATGAAGGTAAGTTTACACTATTGTTTATTTTTTATTATTTCACTCACCTCATACTTCATAATTCCTAGCAGACCCAGGGTTTCTTCACATCTTATGTGACATTCTCAATGCTGTGTCACGTTCACAACTGACGTCCAACGGCCTTCTATCCTGCAGACTGACCTCCCCGCCATCTAGTGGCCGACCGAAGAATTTCCAAATCAGTCCTCTCTCCTTATAACAGGGTATTTCAAAATTCATAGTTGTATTTTCATTCTTGCATATGTAAATTTTTTCCCAAATTGTGAGTTCCTTCGGTTTTTCCAATTGTTTAAGTAATTTTGTTTTGGTTTCTATTCTATGTTTTTCTGACCAGACATGTGCAGCTATTGCAGATTTTTCGGTTTCTCCATTTTTAACATTTCTGAGGTGTTCCTTTAATCTTGTATTTAGATTCCTTTTTGTTTTTCCTATGTATATCTTTTCACAATCTTTACAATTAATTTGATAAATTCCCGATTTTTCCCGATTTTTTGCAGTCTTCAATCTTTTTATTTTTGTTGGTTTTTATTAAATTACCTAAGCTGTAATCATTTTTCAGTGCTAATTTAATGTTGAATTTGTTGAAGATTTTTTGAAACTTGTCATATACTAAAGGATGGTATGTGAACTTCTTGAATTTTTTACCAATATTTTTATCTGTCTGAAGAGTACTTTCATTAATCATTTTATGTTCTTTAAATTTATTTATTTTCTTGTGTATCATCTTCTCTTGAAAACCATTATCCTTCGCAATTTTTATGATGTGTTCTTTCTCTTTATTGTAATTTTCTTTGCTCATGGGGACATTCACAAGTCTGTGTGTTAAACTATTAAATACTGCCTGTTTGTGTGAAAAATGGTTAAATCCAGTAGCTTTTATATAATTGTCAATATGAGTTTCTTTTCTGTAGATTCCAAATTCTATTTTCTTTTTTTCCTCATTCCTAATCAATTTAAGGTCTAAAAATGGTATTTCTTGATTATTTTCTACTTCCATTGTAAATTTGATTGTTTTATTTTGAATATTTAACAGTTTAATGGCATCTTCTAATTGTTTCTGTTTTACTATTGCTATGATATCATCTACATATCTTCTCCAAAATTTAAACATCAAAGGGTGTGCTTTGGTTACATGACATTGAAAGTTCCCCATAAACATATTTGCTAAGAATGGTGATAATGCATTGCAAGTCCTGATTTTCATCTAAAGTACTTTCCTCTAAAGGTGAAGAACATTTGATTTTAAGCATAATTTTGTTAATTTTATGTATTCTTTAACGCTATCATCATCTAATTTGTTTTCTTTCAACCATTTTTCTAAAATTTTCAAAGTTGTGTCAGTCGGGATGTTTGTGAACAATGAAGTAACGTCAAATGAGACCAATCTTTCTGAAGTTTCTATTTCTACATTTTCTAATTTTTCCACTAATTGGTAAGAATTTTCTACTACTAAATTTTCAAATTTTTCCATACCTTTAAATTTATTGCTTAGCCATTTTGATACGTTATATGTCGGTGAGTTGATATTGTTGATGATAGGTCTCATTTTCTTTCCGTCTTTGTGGATTTTAGGAAGACCATGAATGTTGGGGTTTCTGGGATTTGGTATTTTTAATTTAAACTTTTCCTTTTGTGTCATAATTTTTTAAATTGATTTTAGGCTAGTTTCAACTTCCTTAATTGTTTTTGCAAGAGGATTTGTTTTTATTTCTTCATATTCTTCTCCCTTTAATAAATTCTCCATCCTATCATTGTAATCTTCTTTATCCAAAATTACCAAAGTATTCCCTTTGTCTGATTTTGAAAAACAACATTTTTATTGTTAATGTTTCTTACTTTCTTCATATTTGTTTTGCATAGGTTTGCTATTTTTGTGTTTTTAATTTTTTCAATAACTTCCCCACATTCTTTCCTGATTATTGTTTGTTCTTCATAATTCATGTCATCGATAGCAATTTCAACATCAGCTATGTAATCTTCTAAATTGTTAGAGTAACTAATGCATGTTTTCAATCCCTTGTCCAAAATAGATATTTCTTCTTTAGTAAAGTTTTTGGATGATAGGTTAATTACATTCTTCTCATTTTCTTTATCCCCCCCCTAATTTAGTGGTTATTTTTGTACTTTTATTTTTCTTCAATTTATTTAACTCAGGTTTTAAATTAATTATCTTTTTCTTTTGTACATCAATTTTTTTCTTCATTTTGAGGTCAGTTGGTTGTAGAAGTTTTTTTCTAGGTTATCCCAAAATATTTGGCCTAAACTGTTGATTAATTTTAAATGTAAAAAGTACAGTTCAACGTCTATTTTACTTATAGTTGTATAAAATAAAAAATAAACAATATTAAAAAAAACCTCATAGTGTTATTTCCTATCTACATAACTTAAAACTAGCTAATACCCGGCATGCACTGCTACTCCTAAATAAATGTTAATGTGTTTTTACCACCAGTCGTGCACTGTTATACTCTACTTTTTTGTAGAGTTTTTTTAGATGTTCAATTCTGTGTACATCAATTTGTGTATATGTTATGGTTTAGGCAGCATAAGCCATTTATGCGTCAAAGTAGGGACTTTATTTCATGTTTTTTCACTACAAAGGGTGATTTTTAGGGGTAAAGTGGTTGAGTATTACAACTCTCTTATAGCCTATGTTCAATCCCGGAATCTCCTAAACATTTTTCAAAAAGCTCCATCTCAATCGGATGAACGGTATGGCAGAGCACGCTTGCCAGGAATTTACTTATCCCGATCTTCTTGGTAACAAAAAAAAAACTCAAAGCGCGACAGGCCTAGAATGCTTTTGGCTGACCAGCCAGCCGTTGGCCTCACGTCCACATGTGTTAATCACAGAGGTAGACGATCATTCTAGCCAGTGTAGGGTGACATATGGTCAGCACGTCGGATCCTCCAGCTGTTATAGCTGGTATTCTCAACCTGGAGTTGCTACTTATTGTAGCTACCCAAATGCCTCACGATGCTGGGTGGGCACCACACAGTGGGCCAGATACAAAATCTAGCTGGAAAAAAGTATTTTACTACCTCTCGCCAATTCATCTTTCTTCACTATAAAATTATTGCCAGATGACTGTTCTTCACTTATCTGCAAAGGAGGGCAGAATTGTAAAATTTATGTAGACAATATAAACATCGGAAGTTGCCGATAGTTAAGAACTCATCTGGTCTGTATCCTAGTTGTGTACCGAGCTGTAGAAATAAATATGTTTTGCATTAAAGTTCAGTGAGTTATTCTTCTTATTCTATATGGATAATTTACCTCAAGGTTTGTACTTTTCATTGATATATTTAACATGTTTCTACACAACCAGATATTGTGTTAAATACACGTGGAATCATACCTTTGAAACACCAAAATATTTATACAATCGTTTTATTTTAAATTGAGCTATGAAAAAAACATTTCTGAACAGAAGTACAAATTTTAGTTATAATATAGAGTGATTTATGGACTTCAATTCCCACACAATATCATGCGTGCAAATTATTACACTTTTTGTTATTCATTTTTTATTAGAAGAGGCAGCCGGCAGCTGAGGCCTATCTTCGTGTGCAGAGAATTGCTTGATTTAATATATGAAGAAAAGTGATTGATAGAGGCAATAAGTGATCCTCTATTAATAAATTAGAGTTAGGGGATGTTCGGAGAATGTTTTAAAAACATTTTTAATACATTTTTTTTAAAAGCAATTTTCTAAAACATAGGAAGTTGTGCGAGAGAAAGAAAGTTAAGTTTCTACTGAAATATTCTGATTCGCTAAAAGTAAATGAAAACTTTCCCATTATTAAGAATTTAGAACACTGATAGTCACTGGAAAATCCTGTTCTATCTGCTTATGGAATTGTAAGACCCAAAATATCTTTCGAAGAGGCTGGAATAAAAACAAAAAAAAAGTCTTATTTCTGCTGAAATGTCAGTCTTGGGAAAGGTAGCATAACAAATTTGCTTCCCTAGAAGCATTATAGGGTGGATAGAATATCACAATCTCTCTTTTTGACACCTAGTCTCATGTTAATATATTGACATATTGATATTTTATTGTCAAAAAAGACAATGCTTCATCCGACATAGATGATAGGGGAGTTGAGCGGGGTGATTTGTAATGTTTATTATTATATTGAAGCTATTTGTTGTGGTTTTTTGAGTAATTCTTTAAAACAGCAGCAGTCTCCCGTTTACCATATGACCAAAGTGATATTTTTGTTGCAAGAGCAAGTTCATCGCGAGAGAATTCCTGCTTAAGTGAACATTTATTTTATTCCAGCCTCTTTGAAAGTTATCTTGGGTCTTCCAATTCCATAAGCAGATGGAACAGAATTTCCCAATGACTGTCATTGTTCTAAATTAATTCTTCATAATGGGAAAGTTAACATCCACTCCTAGTCAATCAGAATATTTCATTAGAATTTTTTTTCTCGCGCACAACTTCGTACGTTTGAGAAAATTGCTTTTAAAAAAAAATATTGATTTAAAACATTCTGCTAACATCCCCCTACCCCTAATTTGTTTACTAAATGATAACTTATTGCCTCTATCTAACATTTTTTTTCCATATTAAATCAAACAATTATTCTCTGCGCACAACGGTAGGCCTCAGTTGCTGGCTACCTCCTGTAATGAGAAAGCTAATTAAAAAAACGCAATAATTTGCACACATGTTATTGTGTGGGAATTAAGTCCATAAATCACTCTATATTATAACAAAAATTTGTACTACTGTTCAGAACTGTTTTCTTTGAAGCTCAATTTAAAATAAGATGATTGTGTAAATTTTTTAGTGCATGGAAGGTATGATTCCACATGTATTTAACATAATATCTGGTTATATACAAAAACATTAAATATATCAATAAAATTACAAAACTTGAGGTGAAGTATCCATATAGAATAAGAAGAATAGCTCACTGAACTTGAACACACAACAACACTAATAACACAACTGGGACATAGACCAGGTGAGTTCTTAGCCATCGGCAACTTCTGATGTTTATATTGTCTTCATAAACATTAGAATTGTACCCTCCTTTGCAGATAATAATTATATTAGAGTGAAAAAAAAAGATAAATTAATGAGGGTGAGTGAAAATAGTTTTTTTCCAGCTAGATTTCATTTCTGGCCCACTGTGCACTGGTCCCATACTGGCTGAAATTTCTTGAGAAAAATTTTTCCCCCATGGAGACTTGAACCAGCATAAATCCCTCAGTTCTGCGCCAAGACTTCTTGCCTTAACCACTTGGCTATGGCGCAGGACTCTTGGTCTCAATGAAAGATAAAAATGGTTATTGTGAGTTATCCGTAAGAGATAGACATATACTGTTGCTGACTTTTTTGTAGAGCTTTTTGAGATATTCAATTCTGTGTACATTAGTTTTGTGTATTTCTTATGGTTTAGGCAGCGTAAGCCATTGAAGCGTCCAAAGAGCTACTTTATTCACATTAGAATTGTACCCTCCTTTGCAGATAAGTTAAGAACCGTCATATAACAATTATATTAGAGTGAAAAAAAAAAGAGATAAATTGATGAGGGTGAGTGAAAATAGTATTTTTCCAGCTAGATTTCATTTCTGGCCCACTGTGCACCGGTCCCATACTGGCCGAAATTCCATGAGAAAAAATGTTTCCCTAATGGAGACTTGAACCAACATAAGTCCTGTAGTTCTGTGCCAAGACTTCTTGCCTTAACCACTCAGCTGCAGTGTGGGACTCTTGGTATCAGTAATAAAGATGAAAGGTTCACCCGAATGGGTATTATTCTCTTGGCATCAATGAAAGACAAAAGTGGTTATTGTGAGTTATCTGTAAGAGATAAACATATGCTGTCATGGACTTTTTTGTAGAGCTTTTTGAGATACTCAATTCTGTGTACATTAATTTTGTGTATTTCTTATGGTTTAGGCAGCGTAAGCCATTTAAGAGTCCAAAGAGCTACTTTTTTCACGTTTTCCACTATAAAGGGCTATTTTTAAGGGCATAGGAGTTGAGTATCACAACTCTCTTATAGCCTATGTTCATCCCGGGAATCTCCTGAACATTTTGCAAAAAACCCATCACAATCGGATCATCGGTATGGCTGCGCATAAAGTACGAACAAACAAACAAACATTAATTTTTATATATAAGATTAACAGAAGACCGAAGTAATATACAACAGCATGGTGAAGCTCCCACCAACAGTTGTAGGCCAAATTTATATAACCCTACAGTAAAGGAACAAAGTGGGACGGGATTTTTAGCTCAGGTTGATTAGATTTGGTGTCCGAGGGATATGGGTACCTGGACGGTTTGATGCTCTGGACTGCTCAGGTTCAGGGTTCGGTAAGAGCTGGATTCTCATCAAAGGTTCACATAAGGAAGATTAAAGTGATACAAATAATTAGGTAAATCACTGGAGGCTGCCGTGGAGTAGACACAATGGAGTAATTTATTTTCATTGATGTATACACTAGTCAATCCTCCGACTGCTTTCTTGGGTTCCAAAGCACAATGTAGGAGATGATCTTGACTTTGTCGAAATTTAAATAAACTGGGATTAATGTTTTATTAGAGTTGCGAGAAATGCGCCCTGCTCGACGGTGGGCCAACAAGTAGTGTGCGCCCTATTAGACTACAGGCCAACAAGTAAGTGTTGTGTGATACTCTTCGCGAATAATTTATTTAGTTCATTAAATATTTTATGAGCCCGCCCACATATATGCTTTGGGCCTCTTTACAAATTAACAAATGTTACAAGTTTTGGGGTTGGTTCCCCTATTCTATATACGTCATATTTCCAAAGATGCTGGTTTATGCCCATTTTCCATTGCTGAAGGATGTCCAAACCCTCTATATCTTTTTCTTAGGTTGCCAAAAATAATCTTATATCTTTTTCCTTTAACGACTTACTAAGTGAAGGGGTACCACATCTCCGACAAAAAGTCTCCTGTCATGTCAATATCTTTCTATCTTAATTGGTTTTGGAGAGCATCCCATGCTCGTTAAGACTGGAAAACCTGTATTTTTGTATCTTATTGTGAAAGTGTAATTTGTTAGTTTGGGGATTTATGTCTAGCTGACAGTACCTTGGCCATGTATTTTGTATTACAAAGAGACAGTTCGAATTTCTTTCCCTATTGTGTTCAGCAATGCGGCCCTTGGAAAAAACCATGAGTTACTGACTAATAACTCTATGATGTTGATATTTTATTAAAATTTATATAAAAATCATATACTGTTCTAATTATCAATTTATTCATATTTTTCATTGTACTACAAATGGTTCCCTCATTATTTTGAGTATAAACTCGGTATACTTTGGATTATTATTACACTTTCATATTTTATACTTCGGATTATTATTACTCCTTCATATTCTAGCCTATATTACATTTGAATAAAATTCCTTTTTATTATATTAGATACTGGGAAACAATGCCTAGACCTAATATCGGTACAAAAGTGAGCGATGGACTCAAGTGAAGAGCAAGTGTAAAAATAACAATAAATTGTTATTGAACCAACGTGAACCGCAGCAAACCCTAGTGCTGATAAATGGTTTTGCTGTTCTGCAAGAAGAACATTTCCCCGTTAGTAACATTGCAAATAGTAACCTAGAATCGCATAAGAAGATAAAGTGCGGAAAAAGGGTAACAGAATGTAAATATAACAATAAGATTGTAATCATTGGTGACAGTTATGCCAGGGGATGTGCAGAAAATATGTCACACATAAGCAAAATACCTGGAATAAATACTGTGGGCTATGTCAAACCTAATGCTAATACAACCAACATAGTTAATACCGCAACGAGTGAAATTAAAAAAATAGGAATGAACAACTTTGTGATAGTGTGGGGAGGTACCAATGATATCAGTAAAAACAGTTCAGCCCAGGGAATAAGAAATCTGATAAATTTTGTTCAGAACTATTATAAGACAAACATTATCCTTGTTAGTGTGACACACAGATATGATCTAAGTGACTTATCATGTGTGAACCAGGAGGTAAAATCATTTAACTTTAAATTAAAAAGAGAATGCAAAGTTTCAAAAACGCCAAAGTTATTGATGTTAATCTTGAAAGAAACTGCTTCACTAGACATGGCCTACATTTAAATCTGTACTCCACTACTTAAGAGTCCTATAAATATATATAACAATAAATTTTAATGAAGGAAGCTCAAACATACTGGCTTCAAAATGTTCTTCAATATTAAGATTTTCAAACATTGAGTAAGGCACTAATTCAAGATTTGATTTTACAAATATGCAGGAGCCTCCATGCTTCTTGTTTTTTCTACAAAATTTTGACACAAGTTTAAAATTATTTAAAGTAAAGTAATCCCACAGCAGGCCTCGGGAGGCCCTTGGGGTAGTAGGAGGTTAAGGCTCCCACTTTTTCTAGACAATCGGCACTTGACGTCAGCCGGGTTGTCAGCCCTGCATGACAGCCGCCTTTACCCCAGAACAAGCGTCTGGTACACATTTCCATTAGAGGCTGAGTCGACCCCAGGGCCATAGTGCCGCCAGAAGGTTTTGGTCAGTTTAAAAATCCTGACGCCACCGGGACTTGAACCCTAGACCTTCCGACTTGTAGCGCAGTGCCTTAACCACTACGCTACGGCGTGCCCCTTAAAATTATTTAGGGTATACTAATCCAGATCATCATCATTTAGCCAATGCTCTATAATACATAAAATATCAAAATCAAACGACACATCACTGATTAATGCTTCAAAATTTTGTTTTTTGGTTTCCTAAACTTTGAACATTTTGATGAAATATTGAAAATTTTTTAGATCCATTACTTGTAGTATTTATTAAACATCCACTTTTAAGGGAAATATCAGTACAAGCACTGTTAATCATACTAAACTTTAATGGTGTCTTCTAATTCTTGATGATAGATGAATAGTCTGAAGCTCATCTTCCCTGTTATTAGGTTGGTCATCATCTCCGTTAACAATCCCGCTGTCAGGTACAACTTCTTCCTTGATACAATCTTTGATGTTAAGCTTCTCATCTTCACAGTTGTTTGGCTGGCTTCTAAAATTTAAGTGCTTGATATTGGAACTATTAACTACTATTTCCACTTGATTTGCTATCTCCTTTTCTATAAATTCACCCATTAGTTTTTTACCAAGTTAGCAGGGTTTGATTACCAATCATTGACCCATCTGATGCTTCACTACACTAAGAACTCACATGCACACTGAACCATTCTGATTGACATAGCAGGTGGTAAAGATCAATATAGGCATGGCATACCCAAAGGGCTCAATGGCTGAGTGCAGAAATTTGTAGGCAAACAAATGTCACCAGTGCAATAATGGATCTCTAAATGATCCCTCATAGAATTATCATAAGTAATGCCACAAGTGATTTCCAATCTATCTAGAGAATCTGGAAATCAAGAGTGGCATTTGTTAGGACTATTTAACGAATAAAATTAAGCTACTTACTCACAAATTATTATTTAACTATAGTTATTTTTTAAATATTTATATATTTAATGTAAACGGCGATGTTTGAAAACAAATGACAAACGATTGGTACACTTCATTTGCTTCTTTTGTTCATCACTGCAACCAGATCATATTATTTATTGCCAAAGGATCGCAATGTTGTAAGAATGCACCCTAGTGGAGAAATTTATAACCAACGTTATAGGTATTAATTAATTTCTGATGTCCTATTGTAAATATGTCAATTACATTTTTCTGGAACGTCATTTCCTGGAAAATAATTCGTTTAAGAAAGTGCAAACAGTGGTTTCTTTTTTTTTTGTGGTATAGTCAACCGTTACAAATGTTTTAATATTATTTTTCGCATGCGCTTTCTGCTGACATTCATGCGCTATATCTACAATCTGGTAGCCGTATTTCTTAGAGAGTCAGTCACTGCAAAATAATGCTATGACCTATTCAGAATGTTAAAAAGGAGGTGCTTTCTTTATTATGATAAACTTTAGTTGGTAAATTCTAGGTGAAACACGACTGTAATTGGTTGTAAATAAAAAATCATTGACATGTGATTGGTCACTGACTCCCATTTGGGGCATGAGTTAAATAGTCATGCAAATGTATTTGTCTGAGCAAATGCATTTTACATGTATCTGCAGAGTTACTAGATGTCACATGGAAATGGGTATTTAATAAAACAGCAAAATGGATACAACATTTTTATTATATATATAATTGTTTTTTTTTTTCAAAATTCTTGAATGAGGAAAAGATTAGAACAAGTGTTTATCAGAACATTTTTTTATATAAAGTTATAATCCTCAGCGACTTTATCTCAGCCGTTAAATGCCTCCAGTGCTATATTATCTGGGTACATTATGAATTTTTAGGGAATGACCATGCTGACCTATCAGAAAAAAAAACAGGGGGAAAAAAAAACAAATTCTATATGTAAAGTTTCCTTGAGTCAAAATTCCAATTAGAGAACAATCCACTCTGAAATATAATGCATCTCTCAACTCAATACAATGCAGGAAAAGTGACTGTGGGCAGTGAGTCATTAACTTGTGCCAGCCAGGCATATCAACTGCATACCACTTCTCTCACATTGATAGTTCAATATGTAACAGTTTCGTACCTTGCCATGCTGTGCTCTTCGAAATACGGTTTCTTGGCCAAGAGATTTTATTGGTGTATGTTCTAATCCTTCTCCTATTTCATCTAATTTATCCTCAATCAACACACATGTTAAGGTAGAATATTTTTTATCACTCACCTCATATTGTTCTTCTTATTTGATTATAAACTAGTTTTGGAACATAATTTCTGTTCCATCCTCAGTATCGTCACGACCGTTGTTCTGTCATCTTGAAGATCTGTCCTTCTCTCCTTCCATTGGCTGACTGAAAAACCTCGAAACCAGGTCATTCTCACCGAGAATTTCAAAGTTCATTAATTTCTTCTTTTTGCTCTTTTGAATGTAGATCTTTTCCCAAACAGTAAGTTCTTTTGGTTTTTCTATTTGTTTTAATAATTTTGCTTCTTTCTTGATAAGATGTTTTTCAGACCATGCATGAGCAGCCACTGCAGATTTTTCTACTTCCCCTTTCTTGACATTCCTGAGATGTTCTTTAACTCTAGTTTTCAAATTTCTCTTAGTTTTTCCTATGTAGAATTTCTCACATTCTTCACATTTAATTTGATAAATCCCTGATTTGTTTTCTTCTTTAATTTTCTCATTCTTATTAGGTCTAACCAGTCTACTGATGCTGTAGTCATTTTTGGGTGCCAACCTTATGTTGAAATCTTTAAAAATTTTTTGAAACTTGTGGTGTTTTAATGGATGATATGTGAATTTTCTAAATTTTACATTATCTTCTTTTACTTTTAGAAGAGTGCTTTGATTAATAAATTTTTGTCTTTTGAACTTGTTTATTTTTTTGAGTATCATTTTTATTGCAAAACCATTTTTCGTGGCTACGTTGATTATGTGTTCTTTTTCTTTTTCATAATTTTCTTTGTTCATTGGTATATTCACTAATCTATGTGTCAAACTATTGAAAACTGCTTCTTTGTGAGCTATGTGATTGAAACCTAAAGCTTTTATGTAGTTATCTATATGTGTCTTCTTTTTGTAAATTCCAAATTCTATCTTATTTTCTTCATTCCTTTTTAAGTTGAGATCTAAAAATGGTATTTCTCCATTGATTTCCTTTTCCATAGTGAACTTTATAGTTTGACTTTGAATGTTCAATAATTTTAATGCATCATCTATCTGTTTATGATTAACTATTGCAATTATGTCATCCACATATCTGCACCAGAACTTGAAAATTAAACGATGTCCATTAATTATCTCGTGTTCAAAATTCCCCATGAATAGATTAGCTAAGAATGGAGATAAAGGGAAGAACAATATGAGGTGAGTGATAAAAAATATTCTACCTTAATGAATATACCTCATAGTGAGAATTCCTAAAATAAGTAACACACATGTTGTTACTCTTGGTTTCTTATCGAGCATAGAACCCATTTTTATAAAAATTTGTTTACAAGTTGTCAGTCTCTCTATTCGGAGGATTTACACCTGGAAATTGTGTTCTGAATCATCTAACGACTTCTCTGCAAGACTCTGTTTTCACAAAATTATCATACATAAATAGCCTATGCTGTATAATGATAACTTGAACTAAGATCACTACAGAACTTAACTTAGTGCTTAATTTTACAAGAATATAGTATTGCAGTAGAACACATGTTTCACCTTACAAGCATGAAGCTCGACTGACTCACTCCACCAGGCACCAGTTACACTGCATGGGTAGCAGCACGAGTTGATGATTCACTGCTTGCAGTCACTTTTTTTCCTGCTAGCAGTCACGAGTCAAGTGAGATGCATTGTAAGGACATGTGTAAAAGGGGAAGACAATAATATATTATTACCAGATTCCCCAATGGTACAATCTATAACAATCTTCATATTCTAAGAGGGGTCATAATTATTTAACTGAACATCTAGCCTATACAAATTATCAATTTTTGCTTTGTCGTGTTTTTTGTGCAATGTTCATAACAATTATAATAGTTTTGTGGATATGACCCAACATGTTTTCTCTGCCATAATAAAAAATGGATATAGACATGAACAGACATATAACAATATGCTACTGGAATAAACAGAGATTACTTACTTACTCACTGGCACTATCGAACCCGTAGGTTCATGACCACACAGACATAAGCTCTCCATACATCCCTATCCTGAGCTAATGCTTTCCAATCATTCCCTGTATAATCTACTTCCCTCAAATCATAGTTAATGTTATTCTCCCACCTCATTCTTGGTCTACCAACTGGATGTTTTCCCTCTGGCTTTCCTACAAGAAGCTTCCATGCATGTCTTTCATTCCCCATACGTGTAACATGTCCTGCCCATCGCAGTCTCTGAGACTTAACTGTTCTTATTATATCTGGCTTCCTATAAAGACCATGTAGCTCATTGTCATGTAGTCTCCATTCACATGTCTGTTCATCTCTCTTTGGTCCAAAAATCTTCCCAAGTTCCTATAAAGACCATGTAGCTCATTGTCATGTAGTCTCCATTCACATGTCTGTTCATCTCTCTTTGGTCCAAAAATCTTCCCAAGTAGTCTACTCTAATAAAACACCTGTAATCCCCCCTCCTCCCTTAAAGTAAGAGTCCATGCTTCGCACCCATATAACATAACTGATAGAATAATAGTTTTATATATTTTCAGTTTAACGTTTTTTGAAAGGACTTGGGACATCAAGAGTCTCTGCAATGCATAATAGCATGCATTTCCAGAATTGAGCCTATGTTTAATTTCTTTGTGCATCTCATTCCTATTTGTGATTATTGTTCCTAGGTATTTGAATTCAGCCACTTCCTCAAAATTTCCCTCATTTGTCATTAGCTGTCCATTTCCATTATATAATGAATTTCTACGTGTGATCATATATTTAGTTTTATTGATATTTACTTCCAGTCCTAATTCCTTAGTGTTACTCAATATGTGTGTGCGTGTTGTCCTTTAGTATCTCCTCGCTATCGGCCAATAATAGAGATAAAAGTACTATTCAATTCACTTTCCTATTAACGTTAAACTTAATAATCGGTTTACTTAATATTATATTTAAAATGGAGAGAATCCAACGGTCTGGGCATTTAGTACTATCACTCCTACTGTATTTACTAGTAATAAAGGAAGTTTTTTTACATTACATTGAAAAAATAATAATATTAGCATGCATTTGGTAATAAATAAAATAAAACAACATAACTAAAAGAAAAACAAAGGAGACATCACTGGGGATTAGATAACCAATTTTAAGTATGACATGAGACTGTGGATAGTCACAAAGAGTATTTTTCTCTTCTGATTATGTAAATTACCTAACAATACAATATCTAAAATTTATATTCTCAAATAAGTTAAGATCTTATAAGTGATTCAGCATATACTATAACTGCTTTTTCTTGTTCTTCTGTTTCTAAAGATCCTGGTCTTATTAGTCTGAGGTTAATTATGGCTCGCTCTGGAGACTGGTTATAGAAGTATACCAAATAACATGCAGCCATTACTCCTGTCCTTCCTCTTCCCATTCGACAGTGTACACCAACAGGCTGCAACAAATGATTTAAAATAATTAGCTGGTAATTATATATATACATATCTTAATATATAAAAATTACGTGTCACATTGTTTATCCGCGATGGAATCCTAAACTACTGAACAGATTTTAATAAAATTTTGCATAATGTGTGCTGTTTGATCCAACTTGAGACCTACGGTTGTTTATAACTAAATTTATAGTCACATTATTTTTATTGCAAATTATTTGTTTATTATTTAACAAAGAGTTATAATTATCTGTGAATTCCATACAATTCTAACATATGGCGGTGTAAGGTAATTGGTTTATTATTTAACAAAGAGAGATCCAGATGGCTGTGCTTTTTGTTGCAACCGCGAATTTCAATTAAATTACAAATATTGATTATTTCATAATTTAAGTGTGTTCAGTGTTTATTTTATTTACAATATTATTAATTTCGTGTGTAAGTATTAGTTTTAAGTAATCTGGCTGAAAGACAGCAACTTAATTTAAATTTTTTACGTATACCTTAGCCACAGCAACGCATGGCCGGGACTTCTAGTATATATATGGTACTTAACATTTTAGAGTTTGGATCATTTGATCAGTGTTTTTTATACCAGTTGTAGCAAACAGTGCTCCTCACTTTCTTCCAAGTTAGTATAATACATATTATTTAACGAGTTCTTAACATCTCATTTCATTAGAATCTGGGCATGAAGGAGTTGGAACATGTTGCTCAGAGACCTTGCTTAACATGGGACCCCTGAATTCATTTCCTTCTGAAAAAAGTTACGCACTTAAAAATCACTCTTAACCAAGTTTGAATCTGCAACTCTCACAATCAGAGGTGAGGATGGAAATCATTAATCCACCCCTCCCATCCTTGAATGTCTGATCAGTATTCATGATGTTTATACTTTATACTAAGTCCACCGCTGTGGTCTCGAGGTAGCATGCTGCCTTGTCACGCAGCGGGCCCGGGTTTGATCCCCGGTCGGGGCAGTTTTTCTGGGTGAGGTTTTTATCGGGGTTTTTCCTCACTTGTGAGACAAATGTCAGGAAAACTTTAAGGCCCAAATGGTCCCTGAAATCATATGGCCATCATCCTTATCATTATCATCCTTACCATTATCATTATCATCATCATCCTTCACCGGTGTGGAAAGCAACGGGAAGCTACCACACCTACACAATTCCCTAGTAAAGCTGCAAGCATAGCATGAAAATGCTATGATTGCAGTGAAGGACTGCCTTTGGGCAGAATTACTGTGGATGGATACTTTATACTAGTCTTAAGTACTCTATTTTTTTGTGTATAAATTTTATTATAACACTGATATGCATGATTCTGGGTTTCTTGCAAAATATGTCTAATTCACTAAATTTGATGAGCTGATTCCAAAAACTGCAATCCATTTTTTCTAGCACATACCATTTTTTTTACAATTGGCAATTATATCTGAAGCTTTAATGCAGTTCTGTGCATAAATATTGTATCGTGGAGTTAAGAAATACTAAGAATTTCATTGTTAAAATTAGTATGTTTGACAACAATGACACCATCTGATCACTGGACAACAAAAAATTGGAAGCAGAGAGATAGTCTCGTGCCAGGAATGAAAAATGTTATTCATGGTTCTTGTGGATCTGAAAAATGTTCTATTACCACCTTTGCACATTATTAGACCTAATGAAACAATTTGTGAAGGCTTTAAACAAGGATGCCAACTGCTACAAATACATCTGCAAGAGGTTTCCTGGAATATCTGATGCTAAAGTTAAAGAGGAAATATTTGTTGGGACAAATTATGAAGTTGATTTCTGATACCTTATTTGAAGAAACGATGACAGATACTGAAAAACAGGCATGGATTGATTTTAGGATTGTCATCAAAAACTTTGTAGGAAATTACAAGAATTCAAATTAAAAAAATATATATATTGTAGAAGATATGCTTGAGAAATTTCGAAAGCTAGGCTGCAATATGAGTGTTAAAGTAAATTTCCTACACTCTCATTTGGACTTTTTCCCAGAAAATCTCAGCTGTGTCAGCGAGGAGCAGTGTGAAAGATTTCATCAGGGCATAAAGGAGATGGAAGGGTGTTACCTGGAAAAGTGGAATGTGAGTATGATAGCTGACTATTGCTGGTTGCTGAAAACAGATGTACCAAATTCTTTCCATAGTAGGAATTCTAAAAATGATTCATTTCAAAGCAACATGTAAAAAGATTGGGCTAATGTTCAAATTTAAATTATTATTTAGAACAGAGTGAAATATTAGTTAATTCTGAAGATTTTGGTGTTGAGTGTTGTGGATTTATTAACTGATATTTAATAATATAACATAAGTTAAATAGAACCGAGTGTAAAAAATTATGTTTTACTACGGAGTATTTCTTATATTGTGAAACAATGTACATGATGGAGACAAACTAAGTTCATATTCTGATTCAGCATAGTCAAATTAGGGATAGTGACATATTAAAAACTCTAGACAAAAAGTTAAAATTTGCACATCAGTGATAATTAGATATCAGCTTAAGTTGTGTGAATTTTATTAAGATGTTCCCAAATTATTTAATTCTTTTCAGAATTACAATTAATGATGTGTTAAATAATTTACACTACTGATTCAACACCTTTAAAAGTCATTGATGTTAAAAGTTGTACTTAAGATCTCAGACATCCTCAACCAAGTCAGATTTCAGTTAAAACACTTTGTAGGCCTATCAGCTTTGTTATATGTTGTCCATTAAAGTTCTATATAGAGGGTTGTTTTTGTTTAGTAAGTTTTCATTATTGACTTCTTTTTAAAATTGCAATCACTTCGAGGATATTTAACATTTTCCAATACTGTTATTTTAACACAGTTCCAATAATGGATCATATTATAATATTATAATGATATCGTGAAAAGATGTTTGTGCCAAGTCTAGAATGGTGTAGTGGGCTGCACACTAGTACAGAGAACTAGAGGTTCACAGTTTGATTCCTGGTTCAGACATTAATTTTTCTTTTCACGATATCATTATAATATGATCCATTATTGGAACTGTGTTAAAATAACAGTATTGGAAAATGTTAAATAACATCGTTTACTGCTTATAAAAGTGGTGGTGTAAAATTCTCAAATATAGATACTTCTAAACGAAGCTGGCCGTTGGCGATGGTAGTGACACCTACCTGGCAGCAGACGAAACGAGAATTATAGATTTGTATATGTGGAAAGAATTATTAATGTTTGTGCTAAGTCTAGAATGGCGTAGAGGGCTGTCACACTAGTATGGAGAACTAGATGTCCACGGTTCGATTCCTGGTTCAGACAATTTTTTTTTTCATGATATCATTATAATATTATAACTTCGAGGATGTTAATTCTGTAGTTATTATTCCCTCTAGTTCTTGTTTAGTAAGTTTTCATTCTTGACTTCTTTTAAAATTTCAATTTCTTCCAGGATTTTAATTCTGCAGCTTTTATTCTTTCTTATCTGAACCCAACTTTGGGCACAATAGGACACGTACATCCATTGTAGCCCCAAGGACACTATCAGATGCTGAAAAAATGGCTTCTTCTTTTGCCTGATGTGCATCTTTTTTCTTCTGGATATGCATGTTGTAATCTTCTTCTTTGTATGCAATGCAGCTGTCACACTGGTCTTTCCTAGGTTTGTAGATGGAGATTTTCTGACTTTCTAGAATTTCACAAAATTGTTTTTTCTCTCCACAGATTCATTTCCTGTTTTCTCACACCATTCGTTATAAATATGATGCATGTGATTATAAGATCTAAATTCAGAATCAATATATACGCGTGAACTACTTGCTCTGCAGTAATGACTGGGAACTTTCAGAATCAACTCTAACCATCTATTTACAGAGTCTGATTTTAACAATTTCCACTTTTTTGATGACTCTTCTAATATTTTCCTCTTCCCATTCTCCATAATCTTAATTTTGGATTCTTCAGCGCTGTTGACTTCATTTTTGTTTATTGTTTTATTGAAATCTTTGATCCAGTTGTTAAAAAGTTTTTTTTCAGTCCTGTGGTAGACAGAAAAAAATCACGACAGACTCTTAATTTTTTATCCATTTTCTAATGGTAGATAACAATCATAAACATACTACTTGATAGAATTGTCTCCTTCTTTACCTTTTCTTCTTCTAATAACTGGTCAAAAGTTCACTAGTCCATTAATATACACTTTTTTCATTTCCCATGTATTAAAATTCCAAACTGTTTTATGCACCATTTTTCGTACATTTTCGTCAACTTTACGACACATGAAATTTCTTTCACCTGTTTTTCTTTCATTGTGTGAGCAGGCCTTGGGTAGAAGTTTCCTCTCCTGACATTCTATAATTTTTTTAAGCATTGTCATCCTCTTTTTTCGCCCTTTATATTTCTTCCCATGCATTCTTATCTCTCTATTTTCTGCTCTGGTATATTTTTCTTTCCAAAATAACTATCAGTTTCTTTCTTTACATTTTCACTAGGGACATCCATATAAATCTCATTGTTAAATGACCATAAAATTTTCTGCTATAACTTGTAATGAATTTGGGGCCTCAGTGGAAGTTAGAACGTCATAAAACTACGCCGACCGATGTTGTCTTAACTTGCATCGATGAAGTTGTATCAGTTAGGGGGAGTTATTGCATTCGCAATGTCTATTGCTATCCTATTTATTCTTCCTTTCTTTAATTCCAACTTCCGAGGAATCCAATTCACATTTCATACCTGACCTCCCATTAACTTGGAAAAAAAACCTTGCATAATAAATTAATTATAATTATACTTGTTTTATATCAATAAATGTCAATGTCAATAAATGTTAACATTTTTATTCTAATTAAACTCACAAGCATATGCACACTGAATTACTACATTCTAAATAACATTAATTTTACATCTACAAAATTGGCTATGTGTACAATAGGTGCAATTATAATAGGCTATGTGAAGCGTCAGAAATTATTTTCTTTGTTTGATTTAAATTATATTGATATAACTTTCTGTGCAGTGTTGCTAAATATATAAGAAATAAAATGGCATATCGACTCAAGTCATAGATAGAAAAATAATAATTTAGGAATGTTTCTTGTTCCTCCTGTAAAATTACTTTCCCTTCACATAGCCAGTTTTACAGGCACAGCAACGAAATGGTACTTCAATGTATAGTTAGTTTGAAAGATGTAGCCTATTGTATAAAAATTACACCTGCTCTTGATAAACCTATTCCATGTTAATTGTTCATGGGCGGAGGGGAAGAGTTTTAGCACTAGTGTCGCTGATCTATTGAATCTGTGGAAGGGATGTAGGAGAAAACTGTACATCCAATCACATATTGAAATTTTTCAACTTCAAATGTGGGGGGAGAATCTCTAAACACGTGTGAAAGATCTTAACATGGTTGTCAAATTAGTCATTTAAGCACGCTCAAGCGGTCGGATCATTTAAAATCACAGTATTTGTCGTCTCTCTGTTATCAGCCTCACAATAAATCACAAGTGGCAACATGTAATGAGAAGGGCAAGGAAGGGACAGCTCTTTCCTAGACATAACCCCAAAAGTAACAGGGTTGTCAAGTTAAGTCATTCTGCCACTGACTGCGCAGAACGAATGATCATTAAAATACATAGTATTTGTCAGCTCTCTATCTGCCAATCAAACAACATAATACAAAGGACAGGGAGTGGCAACATAGTAAGGAAGAGAAAGAGAAAACAGTTTGTTAGTTAACATATTTTCCGCCTGCACACAACACTTGGATGGGTAATAGTGATTGAACATGCAAATTTATGGATTGTAAACTGCATGCCTAAGGCATTACAAAATATGCCACTGTACAATATGTTAAAAATTTGCTCTTAATGACATAAAATGACTAATACTAACCTCACTTTTTATTTTGGATCTTTTACATACATCTATGAATTTTCTGATTTGACTAATGGATGGTGATCTGAATTCCTTAATGGCTATTTCAGTCCAGTTTAAATTTGGAAAAGAATGAATTGGTGGCCTCTTTTCAGGTGACAATGTCACTAAATGCTTAATGCCTTGTTTTTCAATGAATAGCAAATTTGCAGTACTTTGCGGCCAGGCCATTGCAGCTAATTCATTTTCAATAATCCAAGAAAAATTCCACGGTGGATATACATACTCTTCGTTTTTTGCCATTTATAATTTGAATGCACTTCTTAAACAGAAATTTCTATACTATAAAATTATTCGCTTTGGCAACATTATAAAACTTAATAGACTTCTTTAGACAAAACAGAAACTATTTTTAAATGTTGGAAAGTAGGTACAGTACATTATTTTATTTTAGGGATCCCAGCAAATGGGATTTGGCTATAAAAGTGGTGTTACATCAAAAGTTTATTATTATTTCGTAAAGGTCAACCATCGACATAAAAGGTCAAGGCCCCAAGGATTATTGCTCTGTTGCACCCAGCGATAGTTATCTCTGACCATGTATGTGAAACCACAGAGTCCAGAGAAGAAAGTGGACGAGTTGCGCGTACATGCCACAGGCGGCGCTAGTGTAATACTACTAACGACACCTAAATTTTTTCGGTTCTTTCTTTGGTACTAATATGAAATTCAGCACCGCCTGGTGGTAAAATTATGAATTATAATTATATAACGCCATCTGGTGAATAATTATGGAATTTAACTTTTATAGGAATAAATAACGTATTAATTAATCTTAAATTGTGGAATTATGTATACTCAGTCTCTCAGACCTACAGATTTTCTTTAATTTTAACAGAAAGGAAGAATGGAAATAAATAAAACATGTTAATTTATTTTCGTTTATTAAAATTTTAAAACGTGCATTATGAGCTCTTTTAATAAATATGTACAATTGACCTACCCCCTTATTCTCACATACATATTTTATACAATATTTATTAAATAACCTTAGCCATGTCGTACATCTGTCCATTATAAAGTCACATTTTTAAAATGTTTATTAGAAATGACTGTACACTAACATCACTCTTCCTAACCTAACAAATCTTAGAATTTTATCACTTCTAGTAGGTTTATCTTTGAAAATAGATTCACATTAAAAAATGTAAACAAGCTTGAATTTACTTACAAATTAGAGTAAAATAAAATCTAAGTAATGATTTTAACTTTCGATAATTTACAGTACCGTCTACATAGAACGAAAGGATAGCAGCTAAAAATTAAAATTTACAAAATGGCTAACTTCCCATAATCCCGAGTGAACACCGTTAAACACGCCGTGAACCATAGAGAAACTCTGTGGCCGTGAACGACGCCGTGTGCCTTGCATTTGTTTTATTTAGTTACATATTCTGTTACTACGAAACAGCGCTACCATTGTAGTTTGCTCATTGTAGTTCATCGTAAACGACCGAAATTTTTTAGATGTCACTGTACTCAGTTTCCCCTCTATTCGAAGTTTCTCTATGTGTGAAACTGTCTCTGTACTTATTTCGGTAATGAAGAAGCGTTGGTGAACTTCGGTTCTCTATGTTGGTGAACAATATAAGAATCTGTTCATTTGAACTAAGTAGTGAACGATGAATATTGATTAAACGAACCATTGTTGATTAGATTAATTTTTAATATGACGGCGACGTGGGTTAGTTCTTACATCTCTTCTTAATTACCCATATTTCGTATTCGAATGTTAAATTTGAATCCAGTTTTTTTCCCAAATGCATTATAAAAATTAGTGTTGTGTTAAATAGATCGGTTCCGTGGGTTATCGCTGCTTCTATAGTGGTCTACCGGTAAGCGCTAATTCAATAACAAAAAAATACACAAATCTTTATTTAGAAGAACCGTCGCATACTTGAGCCGAGCTTTCCATGTTCCAGTTCTTTTGATATTGAATACGGTTAAAATTTCAAAGTTTTTCACGAGAAAATTTCAGTAGGCCTAGCGGTCTATCAATTTTTGATTTCACACCAGGTTTCTTTGTACAATCTAGTTTTGAAGATAATGTATTGGGATAAAGTCCACTATTTGTCTGCCGTGAATTCTGTCACAAGTTCTACAGAATCGCAGTACGCAGTTCGGTTCTCTATGCAGTACGCATCATAGAGAACGAGTGTAACTTCCGTTAGATGACTCTGAAGCATAGAGAACCGAAGCTCTGAAGTCGGCGTTACCAACTTCCGGAATAAATTCCCAAACGTTTAAAAAAATGGACGTAAATCAACTTCCCATTTACTAACCTAACAAAATAAATTACGTGCATATTATTTAATAAACTCATTTTATGTACCCTAACTTGTCAAATCGAAGTCTAACAAAGTGAAGTTAATTTCTTGAAATATGGTTTGGAATTATTTGCGAATGTTGGTGACTCCGATTTGAGAGCCATCTAGCGGATGTTACATTAAGCATTTGCGCGCATAGAGAACCGATACACAATATTTGCGTAATTATATAAATATTTAAAAACCGTAAGAAATGTGTATAAAATCGTTCCAAAACGAATAGTATGAAACATTATAAATGGTCGAAAAGTGTTTAGTGCAACAGTGGCATAAGAATGTATGGAAAATCGTGACAGAAAAATACAAGACCTCAGCCGGTAGTGAAAAAAATTTGACTTATTACTTGCTGTCAAGATAGTTGCAATAAACATAGATAAATTAACTTTCCTTCCAGATTCTATAAATAACAGTCATATTGATTTTAACGAATATTCTATACAATACAGCACATGTTGCAACATAGAGTATTGTACTTCAGAACTTCTATTTATTTTTGGGCGTTGCATTCTTTCACAGGTTAGAGTGCTTAAATTGTGTTAGATTAGCTTTAGGGTGGTCTTTCACAGGTTAGAGTAATTAATTTTGCGTTAGGTTAGCTTTTAGGTTCGTTAAATATCGTGTATATGTTGGCTGCAACGCGTGAATCCATAGTGTAAACCGCTTTGCGTTTATTGGCTCATGCGCATGGTGTCTGCCTAGGACTGAAAAATTTCTCACTGCATTTAATGGAAACTTGATCCCATAAATATAAATATTAGAACATTTTTCTTTGGAGTCAGCATATTGTATGCAGTGGTGCTGTGACATTCTTTACATGCAAATTTAGAAAGTTTATCGTAATACAGTATATGTACTGCAGGACCTCATTGATGGAGAGACCTTAGAGAGTGAAAAGTGAGTTTACATTTGTGTCTTGTTAACATGACAAAAACACCAGCGCAAAGACAACATGAATATAGACAGCGCCTAAGAGAGCAAGGTCGCTATGAAGAATGGAAAAATAAGGTAAATGCTGCTAAGAAAAAGGAAAGGTTTAAACTCAAAGAAACTAAAAGAGGAAGAGAACTAATTAAATCTAAAAATAGAATGTACAAACAAGCCCAACGATTGAGAGACAAGATCAGAGTTGAAAAAGAAAAAGATATTGCCAATACCACCCAACAATTGAGAGACAAGATACATAAAGTTGAAGAAGAAAAAGATATTGCCAATGCCATAATGCCTACAACAGCATTTAAAAACAAACAGGATTATGAAAAATGCAGAAAACGTGTTGAGGAAGCATTACCCAAATCACCAACAAAGAAAGGAACTCATTATTAATTTAGCAGAAAGCGAGGGCTTAATTGTTGTAAAAGAAGAGTACAATGAAATAAATTGTGAAATTATGTTAACAAGTTAATGTTAAAATTGTATGAAGTTGATATACTATGGAATCAGGTTCCTGGAAGATAATTATTTCAAGAAGAACTCTTTTGATGGAAAAATGAAATAGGTCCAGATTTGGTATCTAGTAATGACATTGAAAGAAGCATAACATTTAGAGAGAAACCCAGTGCTAAATTTTAGAATATGGTCATCAAGTACATTCCGTATCTCATTTTCTCCTAAATATTTTTTTGGAGTAATCCTGTATTTTAGCACTCCTAACCCATAATTTCAATCATATTTTTATAATACTGAAAGGCTAACTAACTGAGTAATTAACAGTCCAGTGAACAATCAGTCTACTACATTGTTAATTTGGCTCTTACCTTAGATTAGTTTGGTCCATAATTATATCTTTATAAATTAAAAGTTAGGAGTGCTAAAGTATAGGATTACATAGGAGCGCTAAAGTACGGATTTACCGCCTGGTTAAATAAAATAAGTCAAACCAGTTTGATAAATGTTCATCTAGAAGAATATACAATGGCCACACAGAGTGCTAAGTACAGTATACTATGCTTTGATATGTGAAGAAAAAATAGATTCCTTTAATATCAGTCTGATTGGCCATATAGAACTGGGTATGCTATGATTGCTGTGGAGTGTTTCATACTCAGCTATTTTTCTAAAACATTGCAGTGAACAAGTATACACACAAGACCTAATTGTCATATTTTCATCTTCAGCGGTGAGAACATTTGACAACAATGCAGCAGTTGATTGATATAAGGAAATACCCAGCTGGTAATGCATGATTTGGACATTGTTTGTGAGTACGGCAATAAATCAGGCAAAGTAGCATATTTTCACACTTAAACTGCATGCAAATAATAAGCAATCCTTTAATGTCCACCGTGTCTCTAAAGTTAGTCACACTATGATAAATTCCTATATAAACTAACTATTGATGGCTCATATGATGCATATTAGCTGATATTAACATTTTTTTGTGAGGCATTGCATTATGTACAGTGCCTTAATGTAGGTGCGACTAACATCCAACTGTTGCTACACTCTGAACAACATGTCAAGTGTAAATGTATTCCTCATTTGAAGTGCTTGTAGGTCGTATGCTAGAGAAAGGATGTAAACATTGTCCTTTATGTAACTCTACAGGAAAAAAGTCACATGAAGTTAAATCTGAGGATTGGTTAGGCCATTTCATAAGAGCATTGTCGAGATGTCTTCTTCTTCCTACCAAATGTTCTGGAAATGCCTGACAGTGATAGTGAGGTGGTGCTCCATCTTTTTGGAACTGATAACACTGATATGCAACCATTTTGCTACAGAGAAATTGTTTATATTTTTCACTCCTCCCCCCCATAGGTAGTTACAAAGCCCATATATAGTTTCGGTACATCACGTCCAATTTTCTTAAAAAAATTTTCTTTTTAAATTAATGAAAAATGTCTAAATATTGAAATTAATATATATATTTACATCAATTATACCATTATTATGGCTTTAAATAGGGTAATTTAGACATAATGGAATCACTAAAATCTTATATAGCAACGAAAATTAAAAATTGTGAACAAGTATCCCTCTAATTTTCTTTTTTTCTTTTTTAATATTGCAAGAAAAAATCTACATTTGTATGAATGCCATTACTTGAAACTGGTAGGTATAATCCTTCATTTTGTGGAAAAAAATCTGTTAAGTGGTGTAATAAAATCACTTCCAGTTGAACTGCACCGCCAAAGACCAGAATTTTAAAAGTAGGCAAATCTGGGGACAACTGGTAGTGAAGCATTGGTAAACCTGCATAGTGCATATATTTTCATAATCATTTTTATTTATGTCTTCCTGTTTTGTCATCAGTAACTATGTAATTTATTTTTCATTTCTCAGTCAATGTTTAAGATTATTTGAAAGCAAAAGCAAAGTTGACTTGGGTTTTCACGGCCGGAGTTGATATGAAGATCTTGAAGACGATTTCTGGGCTGTTGGCCGTGGTTTTGAGGCTTGAATTCCTCGACGTTTTGCCAGAGACTGTGACCGGCATCCTCAAGGGTTGTCTCAACAGTCTGAAAATCTTAAGATCTTCATGAAAGCAAAGTTATTTGCGAACAAAAGTTCTAGTTATTCTATAATGTCATGTCGTGAGTGTGGTACCCATCCTAATTCATTTTGTTATAACTGCAGCTGTTATATACTTAGCAAAAAAAAGGCTATTTAGCATATTTTGGTATTAAACTTGGTGACTTTAATAATTATGGTGTCCAAAGTTTGTGTATACACGTCATGTTTTGCGAATATGAATCAATGAATAAGTGGAAAAGTTTAGGTTTTGGTGTTTCCATGGTATGGCATGAACTTCAAGATCACGAAAATTATTTTGTTTCTGTTAAGTGAAAGGCATAAATAGTAAAAAAGACACATCTGTGGTATATCCAGTCTGAAACCTCCCATTTTACCTGATCCTCATAGTGTATTTATCAATATAATTCAAGGTTTTGTAGTTAATTTTATATTGTGGTGTTAAAACACTTTTTAAGAATAATGTATCTAATTTGACGTTATTAAAATTCTTGTTCAAATTTTGAAGTTTTCCTTTCTTCTTTTCTAAAATTTACAGAAAACAGTGCATGATAGAGAATATCTGGATATAAACTCGAATTCTACATCCCTCAATACCTAAGCAGTAATTTCAGGTTTATTGTCTTATTAAATTATATGTATTTTTTGTAATGCTAATTTATGTTTTTTTTTTCAAATTTCTTTTCAAAATTCAAGAAATCCTGACATGATACAGAAAATATGAACATAGATGAGGATTCAGGACACTTTAGTTAATGATAGTTCATAATATTTTCCCTTGTAGCAGAAAAAATGTTTTAAAATACATAACTTCTTTATCTTGATTCAGTTGTGGTATTAACCAAAGTTCGAGCATGCTAAAATAAGATACGCCATAGATATCAATCATGAAGTAAAATGAACCATACACTTGCAATGTGACATGGTGGAGAAAACAGTTTGGTTGAATTTTGTTCATACTCAATTCTGGATGGATTCTCGGTTGCCAAAATTTGGCAGTTATGACGATTCACTTTTTAGTACCAGAAAATACCATTGCTGCTTACAGTGTAACAGAGGAAACTTCAATGTCCAGTGCATCATGTGAGCCATCAAACCTCAACTAAGGTATGATGTTTGAACTATATATTTGTCAAAGTGTGACTTTAGAAATATGGTGTATGTTGTTACAATTTAAATAATATAAATTTTGAATTCTTCCATTTCAATTATCAGTTTAGACTTTGTCTACAAAAAATTACAATTTTATATTCTTTATAATTTTGTCTTCATTTGTATATTATAAAGTATCTGAAAAAAGAAGCAAAATATCATTATCTGAATCATCACTATTGTCCTTGGACAGATGAGCTGTCAACATCTTGGGCACACAAAGATGTTTTGTACAAAACATAGCCTGTGCTATAGCAAACATAGCACACATAATATAGCATATAAAGTGTAGCTTTCTTTAAGGCTATACAAACTTTAATGCATTTTCTACTGGTTTTATGTAGCAATGCTTAGATACAAAGGTAAGGTTGAGAAATTGTGATGAGAAATGAGGGTCAACACTAGCTGGTCTTACTTGTATTCTGATGACACATGCGGAAATTCATGTTTTGATAACTTTGTCACAAAACCATATAAGAAAAATATTTGTAATTTCCAAGATAAACTTAAATATTCTGCAAAATCACTATTTTCTTTTTTTTCACTGTAGTTTGAAAGAAATTTTAGGTGTAACTGATAGTAAAATACATTTTAGATGACCTTATATTATGTTTTATGTTACTTCTTTTAATTTTCACTTTTATTTTCTAATTCTCTTATCCTGGTATTTTTCTTTCATCTTGTAATCATAAATATACAATTTTACAAAAAAAAATTGCAGATATCTACAAAAAAAGGAGACCTTTATCCAAGTTCTGTGTTCCTTTTGTTAAATTTTGCATTAGTTTAGTTGAAGCAGGATTCACATATTTACAATTTTGATACTAGAATCCTATATCTTATTAAATTCTAATTGGTACACTGAACTTCAACAAAATTATTATTAAAGTTATTTTGATTAAAAGAACCTCAAAATATTACTTCATAAAGTAAAAAAAATATTATTGCCTCACTAATCGCGTTGATGGTCCAAATTAAAGAAGTCACTGCCCGATTGACAGGCAATCGGATTTAATGAGCAGTTTCTTTTGAGATCAACTTTTAACATTACCATAAAAATTATTAGCAGAGAAAAAAGCAAGCCCCCATTGTCATGATTAACAAGGCAGTAATAGGTCTGATTAGTGTTGTATTCTGTTTTAGCAGATATTAGAACTGATTTTAGATTTATGTTAAAGAAAACAAACAATTGTACTCTTAGATGATAAATTGCACAACTTAATGAAATCAGGCAGGAAGTGCAATATTTTTTTTTAGTTTTCCTACTTTCTTATAGGTGACACCATTGAAACACTGAAACTGTGAATACATTCAATAAGTGTGCTTTCACAGTATAGTTAAGTATATTGTACAAATCTTAACAACATTTTGCTTAATATTGCAGTTTATAAAGTTTTTTTTTTAATTTCATTTTCTAATTTTATGTAAGAAGATGTCAGAAGATTGTGAAAATTCAGTTATTGCTCCATGGAATTTTTCTTGGGTTGTCAAGGATAAACTAGCCGGAATGGCTTGGCCACAGACATTAGAAAATTTTAACTTCCTTAAGCAAGAAGGTATTAAACATCTTATAACATTATCCCCTGAGAAGAGGCCACCTGCAAGAGTATTTCCTGAAATTAATTGGTATGAGATTCCTGTAGAAGAATTTTGTTCTCCTACATTAGATCAAATGAAAGAGTTTATGGAAATCTGCAGAACTTCAAGAGAAAATAATGAGGTATGTGCAATATTAAGCTGGATTTTAAAATAGAATCCCATTATTGGTATGATACGTATGTTGTTTGACCTCATTTTGTGGGTTAACATCACAAGTTTTAAATTTATATCTTTAAAAAAGTTATAAAAGTAACTCACCTTGAACTATCTTTTTCTATCAAATAGTGTTTTATCAAGTTTTATTATTATTACTATTATTATTATTGGAAAAACTGCACTTAAACTAGCGTGAAATATTTTCAAAGTCCTATAGAACAACAGTGCGCATGCACCAGAGTTTATAGAGCCAGTGATAACCCACAATTGAACCACATTGATTATTATCCTCGATTACTATCCGTCACTATGAAATTTAAATTACCAATATTTGCAATAAATCCCCAAATCTATGTTAAAAAATTATATTAATAATATTAAAATTACCAAACATTTATTAAAAATGGGTGTACACTTACTTATCACTCTCTAATGCTGATCCAACCAGTGATAACCCAAAACAGCGATAGAAAAATCATAGACTAATATACTCTGTGGAGAAAATAGCAGTTAGCATCACAATATTGTCTAACAGTGTCATAATATTGTGATTTGCATACTTAAATAAATACTTGAAAATTGTATAATAATGTTATAAAAATTGTTTGAAAAAGTTTAAAATATTGTATAATGTTAGTAAATACAGAAGAAGAGCTATAGTTTACAACAATATAAGTGAAAAAAATCAAGCGCTAGTAGAAGTGCAGTTGAGCCTTATTATTATTAATATTATGTAAACAGTTCACCATATTGAAATACCAAACAAAATCACATTCCCCATAATGCACACAATAAGAGTGAATAAATTGTAATTTGCATATATATATATATATATATATATACAGCTGTACATTGAATATAGCAAATAATGAACAGATTCCTTGATTTTACTGAGTTGTTTACTAAAAAATAAATGAATAACCCATAATGTTAATTATGATATATAGTTTGATGTGTTTCATTATTTCTCCACTTGGGTGCACTCTTACAATATTGCGATCTTATTTGGCAATAAATAATATGATCAAGCAGTAGTGAATGAACATAACCTCACATTTCTGATTTGTTTTCAAACATCGCCGTTTACATTAAACATATAAATATTTTAGAATAACTATAGATAGTTAAACAATGATTTGTGAGTAAATAGCTTAATTTTATTCGTTAAATAGTCCAGTCTTATTCTCTGTAATTATACGATATAACCTAAGAAAAATGTTTCTATCATTGGCACTTCCATACACAATTCACTTATATGGCAGGTAAAAGTAGCACCACAGTTCCCCCAATAGACGGAGTCAGAGGAGTAATACCATATGCAAGTTTGTTTACAGTACAACTGGAACTGCTCGGATACAGTATATGTATTATTAGATTCCATAGTAAAGGAATAATAACACAAACTGTAGAGGTAGTAAGCCATGGTCATTCAAAATGTGTAAACTGAATTTAAAATGAAAAGTCTCACAATTATTTTCATATATATATATATATATATACATACTCTCCAACCTCCAGAAAAGTGTTGGAAATAAAAAAGATCATAAGATTACTGACCAAACGAAATAAAATTTTCCAGCTCCAATGGATCCCCTCTCATTGCGGGGTACATGGAAATGAAATGGTGGATCTTTTAGCAAAAAAGGTCACCAAAATTTTACAGAAAACAAATCAATCCCTGCCCTACCATTCTGCAAAAATTATAATTAGAAGAAATTCCAAAAAGAACTGATGGAGCACTTCAAATCACAAAGTAATGAGAAACTATGGGTAGCTATCTCGCAGAATAAAAACTTAATACCTGAACAACCAAGACATGAAGCAGTAGCAACATTCAGACTGTTAACAGGCCATGACTACCTGGCAGCTCACCTCCATAAAATTGGAATCTTCAACTCTCCAAATTGTATCCTGTGCGAAGACAATAACACTACCATGAACAAAGATCATCTTGCTAGCTGTGAGGCTCTGAAGATGTCACCTACAAGAACTCTGGCAGGACTCTATTGGGAAGCAAGAAAGCAAATGGAACACATCCAAGCTAATGGGCATTAGACTACTACTACTACTACTACTGCTACTTTGTCCATGGAAAATGTAGAGAAAGTTGTTCAAAATAAGCTCATCTGTGGAGGGGGCATGCAAAATGCACGGCTAATGAGGCTACAAAATGAAGTACTAGAGGGAGAATAGATCATGTGACATTATTTTACTTCGCTTTAGAGTTTCAAGCAAGAAAGATGTCTAATCGGAAAGCTGGCACATTTTGGAGAATGCAAGACTTCTAAATTTTTTTTAACCATTTAAAAAAATTAACAGCAAAACAAGTGGAGATAATTTTCTCAAAATCTATATAAAACAATATAAAACTCAGTTCATGTGTTTTAGCATTTCATACAAATTATAATTTTATAGTATATTGAAAATTAAAAAAAAAACTTTTTTGTGTAAAGCATTACAAAAATGTACATTAAAAGTAACTTTTAGCAACTGAAAATTTCATCGAATTCGGTTTGATCTGGTTTAAGAAATCAATTTACAAAAAGTGAGTTTTCAAGACGTGTTTTTCAATTTTTTTAAGTGTGAATTTTCGTGACTTAAAACACTTTTTCACATAAAAACCGATTTTGACTACATTTTCAGGCACTAGAGAAATAAAAATAATAAAACTCTTATATTCAATTAATTGGATTGGGTGCCGTGAATGGTTCTTGGGATTGCTCTGGTAAGTAACCAAACCTTTTGCTTCATTAAAAATTAAACAAAACATAGTATAAAACACATTTAAAAATAATATTGTAATTGCCAAAAAAATGCAAATTATTATTATTATTCAGACTTATTCTAAATCACATTAAAAAATAAAAATTATTTATGCTCATAATACGTAATGTTTAATATTTAACAGTTTTCTTTCTAAATAATGTTTCATTTTTCGAATATTATTAGTATTTGTTAATTTCTGTGCCAATTATTTTCAAAATTGAAGTTTTAATATTTCAAGATGTTGCGTGAAAAAAATCCTAACAGTTTTGACATTTTAAGTTTTTATTGTTTTATTATGTTAATTCCATATGAAAATAAAACATTTTGTATTGAAATTTAACATAATAGTATATTAATTTTACCAATATTTCTATACACTGCTAAGCTTTAAGATTTTTTAAGCATTGTTTAATTCTTGGAACGGAATTCTTATCCAGAACTCGGAGGTACCGTAACAGTCCAGTGTTCACCTTCAGAATGACTGACTTGAGAAGTAAAGCGCATGTGCTCTTAGGCTTCGTCCTATCCCCACATATACGACGTGTGAATTTCTCTACATTTTCTGCAGATGAAGAATACTTGTAAAATATGCTGTTATTTTTAGCACAACCTCAATGGCTAATGTAGGATATTTTTCACTAAATTGTTTGAAAACATTCAAAATAATTTGTTTCTTTCCGCTTTTCAAAGGTTTTCCTTTTTTGATGCTTCAGAAATTGTATAAGAGAAGCAGCCATTTGAAACAATTGAATTTCTCTAAGAATTAAACAATGAAATGCTTAATAAATAAGTTGACTGTATACCAACTGAAGAGGGAGTAAAGATGCAATGAAACATGTCTTACAAGATAAAACGAAGTATGAGGTAAGATGAATACAGACCCAACTTATTTGTTAAGTAGAATCTCGAAATTTTACTTCCTATTGTATTTTCAATGAAATATTTATTTAATCTATCAAGATTGCAATTATATATTTTAAAATTCTCCCATATAACATATATAGACATGTGTTAGTTAATACATATTTTTATTATTTTTTATTTATTTTGAGTGTTAGAAAGCGAACTACATTTTCTTACACGCTTAAAGGTAAAAGTTATTCAACCAATGAAAATGTAGTTCATATACTCGGACCAACGGATCTGTGCCCCTGTAGCGCTGGCATCGTTCTTCAAAAAGTACACGTCAGTTCTCTCACCATTCCACCGTGCTCCCCTCTCACTACGTCAAATAGAAGCCACTGTAACTGACCGAGTAGGGACATTGCGAAACCTCCCCCGGTATCAGGCTCTTGAATACTGAATAATGTAAGGATAATTATTACTTTTTCATATTTAATTTAAGTAGGTCTAATGACACTGATTGATTTCTACGATTATTGGATATAATTATAATAGTGGATATTTGTTGGTTAAATGGAAATTACGTGAAGGGAATCTACATTATGTTGTTTTTAAAGATGTTTCATCATAAATACTTCTCCTTCACCTCATTGTCTTATTTGGTTAGATTTGGAACGTAATCTTGAAGTCCTAACAAAATAATAAAATGTTAGGTATGAGCACACAATCATGTACTCTCCTCCTTTCTCATCCGGACTAGGGACCGGCTATGGCGAAGTTATTACATGCTACGATCTTATTTACATATTATATAACATACTGATACTATACAGGAATTCTGATTTATGCTTATGAATTAAGCTAATGATAATAATTTACAATTGACATACTATATAATATAACAGACTGATACTGAGTTGACAACACTGGACTGTGAGTGCAAATAATATCCGAAAGAAAGCTCAAAAACGTGAGTAATGGGAGGGGAGAAAGAGAGAGATAGAAAATAGAGACAGGCAAGAATGCAAGTAAGTAAAGTAAAAGTGATCCCACAACAGGCCCGGAGGCCCTTGGGGTAGTAGAAGGTTAAGGCTCCCACTTTTTCTAGACAATCGGCACTTTATGTCAGCCGGGTTGTCAGCCCTGCATGACGGCCGCCTTTACCCCAGAACAAGCGTCCGGTACTCATTTCAGTTAGAGGCTGAGTCGACCCCAGGGCCATAGTGCCGCCAGAGGGTTTGGGTCAGTTTAAAAATCCTGACCCCAACGGGACTTGAACCTTCGACCCTCCGGCTTGTAGCTCAGTGCCTTAACCACTACGCTAAGGCAGAATGCAGGGAGGGAAATGATTTACCGAGGCAGAAACGGAATTAGTATTTAGTTTGCATTTCTTACGGGGGCACAGATCCATTGGTCCAAGAATACATCTAGTTTGTTTATATTACAACTGGAACTTAGCTCGGAAGAGGCATAATAGAAATGGTGGCAGTAATAGGACCAGAAGATATCACTCCTTTATGCCATTTTTGGTTTAACTACAAGGCTCAATTCACGTAAGCCAACTGAGAATAGTAATACTGATCAGTCTTGAATTAAAAAAGGTAACAAAATATACTCACCTTAACCTTATATTTGTCCCAGGTTATTTGGTCACATTTTGGTAAAGTATAAATGAGCAACATCATCTCGAAAAGTATCGAAGTAGCTTTTGTAACATGGGACCAGTTCTTCAATACTTAAATAAAAAAAAAACTTAATACAGTATAAGGTTTGATAAAGAAATTTAGTATTTGAAGAGAAAAATTATAGGCTAAGACTGGGGCTTGAACCCAGGACCTTTGGCTTCCTAGGCCAATATTCTACCAACTGAGCTACCTGAGCAAGTTCCAAGCTAAACACAAATCTTTCTCTTATTCATCCATAGTAATTCTGCCCGAAGGCAGGTCCTTCACTGCAATCATAGTATTTTCATGCTACACCGGTAAAGGATGATGATGATAATGATGGCCATATGATTTTGGGGACCATTTGGGCCTTAAAGTTTTCCTGACATTTGTCTTATAGGTGAGGAAAAACCCCGATAAAAACCTCACCCAGAAAAACTGCCTCAACTGGGATCGAACCTGGGCCCGCTGCATGACAAGGCCATGCTACCTCGAGACCACAGCGGTGGACTGTTTTCACATAAAGGGGATTTAATGAATCTTCCCATCCAGTAAATGGGCATCCAATACCTTAGGTTGATCAGTCCGGTTACTCACTTTATAATTCTCTTACTTACTTACTTACTTACTCAGTGGCACTATCGAACCCATAGGTTCATGGCCGCGCGGACATAAGCTCTCTATACATCCTTAACCTGAGCTAATGTTTTCCAATCATTCCCTGTATAATCTACTTCCCTCAAATCATAGTTACTCACTTTATGATTCTCAGTAATGTAAATGTCTCCTGGCCATGTTACGAGCATTGCGCATGACAAGTCTAGTGGTGGGGCTGCCACCTTAGAGCCTCTGAACATGCTCTTATGTGTATAATTCCCACAGAAAGGGTCGCTCCTTCCAACTTTAAGTCGTTGGAGACTTCACTCCTGTTACCCTGAGTATGGGCTCCTTTTAAACTCCGGAGAAAGAGTTGCCATTTCTGCCGAGTTGAAATATTTTCCTCCTTGCCTTCGCTGCCATTGTGGTCTTTGTCCATAACCCTGGACAAGGGTAAAGCGTTATACCTTGCAATACTGGGTCCTTAGCAGAATTTAGTCACCAACTTAGAGTCGGGTCCACCCCGCATCGTGGACGCGCCTGCTAAGAGTTACCTAAGTGGGTTCAAGGAAGATGTACCTGGTCCCCCTTAGGTCGGGTTAATGTCCATATATGATGCCACGAACAAAGGCCGTATGATTCTAATTTCAGACTTAAAAATGTTATCTCAAAACTGTATCTTACAATTAGATTTAGGGCTTTTATAGGTCTATTGTCAATGACATGCCTATAGACCTAGGATGTATGTTACAAATATGAAACTCTTCAAAATTTACAATATTATAGCAGAATTTTAATATTATAATGAATATAAAAGTTGAAGTTAATAATTTTTGTATTTTTGAATTCTTTTAATATTTAAATATAACTTAAATAAATAAAAACATCTAAATAATTCAATGTTGGTTATTGTTGAATAAAAATGTCTCAATAACAATTAAAGAAATTGTACTACATAACAGTTTTTTAAATGCTTTTAAAAAATTCTTTTAAGTCATTGTTGTCAAAATTACAAATCCTTCCATTATAACTGTAATAAGAACACCTGCTTAACTTCATATTCTTAAATAAAGTAAACTAAACTCTGATTGGATGTTAAAACAATTAACTTTCTTATTTAACAAATCAATTTAAACCTTGTATTTAAATAACTATTAACCAATAGAATTTAAAATTACCATCATGTGATGTAATAATGGTCTTAAAATTATAAAAGAATTACACTAGTCATTCTGCATACAACTTTCAACAAAGATAGAAGCAAAAAGAGATCTCCTGATAAAATGCAATATTTAATACAAAGATAATAATTGATTCAAGAAAAGAAAATAATTTATTTTTAATTGACGGTGAAGAATAATACCACCTATATTTACTTAATCTGCTGAGAATTTTAAGAAGTGAATAAATGTGAAATTATTTCTACAAGAAACAGTTTTTAGTGATTATTAAAGTGTTTTCCTATCCAGTGTACCAACTACCGACCCTAAGAAGAGAATCCGACTCTACCAAAAATTAAACCCAACCTGAACCAGTAATTCTTTTTTTGGGACATAAATCCTTCTTCAAAATGTTACTACAACATCGGGCATGAAGAGAATTACTTCTTCAATATGTTATACTGCTTCAATATGAAGTTCCAAAACAAAATCCCTCATCAAAACATTGCTGTAGATGACAGAGTAACATTATGGGAGGGGAGGTTATTATTAGAATGTACATTCCTCTGAAGGCTTGTAAATTCGGAATAAAAAAAACATTCAGATCATCCAAATCTAATTAGGTGACCTATGGAAATTTCTAGAATATATTGGCAGCAACAAGGATATTAAGGGTCGAATTTATAAACGCATTAGACCGTAAAAGGTGTTCTCTGCTGAGAAAGTTTTATCCTAATACATTTTGCTTACTCAGAAATCTATTCATGCAATAATAATTGTAAGCTACCTGACGAGGTAACTTAAGATCATAGCTCAAAATAGAAACTTATCGTGAGAATCCCGAAGGGAACCGATGGTAACCGATGTAGTTTGAAACCTTGCTGCTTTATCCAAGATGTCGGACCTTGAAGACTTCGATCATATTTTCGGTATATGCGGAGAAGAGGAATTCGATAGAGTCTACCAAAGAATTCAACTGGAAGAACAGGAGAATCGGCATAATATTGCGCGACGCAGACGTCGTTGTATATGGTATTATTTGCAGGATGCAAGCGTAAATGCATTCCTCTATAGCAGACGAAAATAACGGAAGTGGTTTTATCGCTGAGAATTCAGGGTAATTTCTTGCCAATATTACGAAAACGATGACTTTAATGCATGATCAGTTTGTGGGTAGCTAATTCGATCTTTGCACTTGCTCATGGTGAGTCAGCTCACCAGTGATTGGAAGTAATTTGAGTAGAGACTAATGTATTTGCATGCAACCCTAAACTTCAGGCAATATGGAGGAACAAACATAACTTTATCTATTGTTGTGCAACTAATGGAACATCTGTTCAACAAAGGATATAATTTGTGGATGGATAATTACTACAACTCTCCTGATCTTGATTACATTTTAAAAAAATGCAAAAGACTATCGTAGCTGGTACTTTGGGTCTTAATATGTACCATGTGAGGTGAAAAAAGCAAAATTGAAAGGAGTGGTGATCATTGCCCAACACTCAGATGGTGTGATAGTTCTAAAATGGAAGGATAAAAGGTTTCTATCAATTCAACCTTCCAAGATACATAAATAATGTCAGAAAACATGGTGTTGAAGTAAAGAAACTAACCACTGTCATTGCTTACAATCAGATTATGGGTGCAGTTGACTTAAAAGATAAACAAAATACAGCATTATTAATTACAGAGGAAGAAAGGTAGAAAATGGTATAAAATTTTTCCAAAGGTTTCTAAATGTTGCCATTCATAATTCACTTGTTAATTACAACACTGAAAATGCTATAATGGATCATTTAAACTTGTTATATCTTTATTTGAGACTTATGGAGGTCTGTTCAGTATAGAATGCAAGGAAAAACTTTAATCCAACCATCCATCCACTGTGCATCTTACAGAAAGACACCTCATAAAGAAAAATTCCAGCAACAACGAAGAAACTAAAACTGCAGAGGGAAGATGTATAGTTTGCCATAAGAGGCAGAGTTGTGTTTGGATAACTGTTTCAAGGTTTTCCACACAACAAACTTCTTACGGTAATAAAAGATTCCGGGCTATGTGGCCGTGGTCTATAACTGGCGTTTCTTCCAGATGTTTCTCCCTCAACTGCGGAGGGCATCTTCAGTGGCGAGCGCTTCCAGCTGTTGTTTCCCTGTCGTAGACTCGAGTCGAGTCTACGACTGGGAAACAACAGCTGGAAGCGCTCGCCACTGAAGATGCCCTCCGCAGTTGAGGGAGAAACGTCTGGAAGAAACGCCAGTTATAGACCACGGCCACATAGCCCGGAATCTTTTATTACCATGATTACCGGCCGTGAAAGCCTGCATTCCACTACAAACTTCTTACCTTCGACAATTGGCAGCCCTGGTTAAGGCAAAAGAATCACATTCATCATATGTTTGAATAGAATTGGAGCAGAACCAACTTTCACACACTGAAAATCTTAACTTTCTTATAACACTCACTGGGACTATCAAACCTATAGGTTCATGGTCACATGTACATAAGCTTTCCATACATCTCTATCCTGAGCTAATATTTTACAATTCCCTGTATATTCTACATCCCTGAAATCAAGGTTAATGTTATTCTTCCAGCTCATTTTTGGCCTACCAACTGGGTGTTTCTCATCTGATTTCTCTACAAAAAGCTTCCATGCCCCTCTTTAATTCCCCATTTGTGTCACATGTCCTGCCCATCACAGAGACTAATTGTTCTTATTATATCTGGTTTCCTATAAAGATGTAGCTCACTGTTACGGAGACTACATATACCTGTCCTGTTCATCTCTCTTTGGTCCAGAAATTTTCATGAGAACAATTATTCTCAAATACTCATAATATTTTCTTCTCCCTTAAAGTAAGAGTCCATGTTTTGGATCCATATAATATAACTAGGAAAATAACAGTTTTATATATTTTCAGTTTAATGTTTTTTGATAGGAGTTGGGATGACAAGTTATCTAAAAAAATGTTAAACTGAAAATATATAAAACTCTTATTCTCCCAGTTATATTATATGGATGCGAAACATGGACTATTACATTAAGGGAGGTGAAAATATTATAAGTAATTGAGAATAAAGTGCTCAAGAAAATTTTTGGACCAAAAAGTTGATATAAAATCATTTACAAAATAATACATCTAAGTAAATATTAAATAATAAAAATTCAAATTTTCATTTCCATTTGAATAAAATAGTTAATTTATAGTAAGTGATTATTTTTGAAGTAGCACTTTAGACTTTCAGCTTGCAATTTAAATGCTTGTGGCACGTAACTATTGCCATAATCGTACACTCCCATAGGAGCTGGGGAATTTAAACCTCCAGCTGGAGGGTTTAAGAATGGGAGATTTTATGAGGTGTGGTAAGGTAACATTTCTGATTTATATTTAAATTTTATTACTATTTTATTCTGTACCATTTGTTATATCTTTTGAATGGTCACATTTAGGCTCACAGTAAGAACAGGTGTCTTTGGAGTTTCATAATTTTAAAGTCTGATTATTATTAAGTAATGTAACTAATGCTCCACGTAGCATTACGATGTTTTCCTGTTTCAAAATTTACCTTTCTTTTTTAAAATTTCAATTTTCTTTATAGATTCCTAAAAACTCAAATCTAAGCTTATATTTCATCTAGGATCTTAGGTGTATCAAGTTGACTGTCTGATTGTATTAACTGTTTATAAAGTGTTTTTCTAAAGAAATTAACTTATTTTAATTTTAATGATATTTTAAAGCAGTGATCAGCAGGGAGTGTTATTTTTTAAATGATCGGCAGATCCTATTGTTAGTCAAGGACCAACTGGACAATCTGATGATCATGTTAAACTTATCTCAGAACTGGTATAATGTATTTATTCTCATGCTATGCAAACTTAACTCAATTATGCAGTACAAAGTCCCATCCATAGGCATGAATGCCTTGGTGCAGAGCTTGGACTTTAACTAGAGTTAGAGAGAAATTTTCTCATGGAATTTTGATCAGTATAGGACCGGTGTCCATCAGGATCATGAAGATTTTAGTTAAGTGCAATAAGTGGTGGCTCCAGATTGAAAAAAAAGCTATAATGGTAGGAGGAACCTGAATGCTGACCACTTGTCACCCCTATATTGGCTGGATGATTATCTATCTCAGTAAATAGCGCATGTGGATGTGTTGCACCATGGAATTAGTTGGAGTTATGCAGCACAAATTTTCTATTTCCTATTGTGATTTTTTCACCAATAGGAAAAAGATTCTAATAAAGATTATCATTATTCCATGGTGCAAGAAGTTAGACATTGCCTCTCACCACTGGGGTCCCGAGATATAGTCTTGGTCACTCCATGTAGGTTTCGTGGTGGATGAAATGGAGCTTGGGCAGGTTTTTCTCAGGATTTCTCCTGTTTTCCCTTGCCACAAATTTCATTCTACCTTTCTCCGTATTAATTTCATCCATTCCTTTTCATTTGATTCATCCGCCCCTGTGACGGTGCATCAGGATTCTTGTCGTTCACAGACCTCTATAAATATAGGGACTTCATCTCATTTTATTCCTCGAGTTGAGGATATATTTATTATTTCACAAGTCTGAGCAAATAAACCAATACAAAAACTTTACTTGCAAATTAAAACAAATTCTTTGGTTAATTTATTTGTGGAATGTTTTTTTTATTTCAAGACTCCAGTTATACACAAAAAAATCACAGTTGTAGTTAAGGGGAAAATAATTGTTAGGAAAATATAATTATGTTCTAATTAAAATTAAATTAATATTAAGAAGCTAAAACTGTTACTATGATTGTAATAAGTAAATTAATGCACACAACTAAATTATTGTAATCAAATGGTAAAGAGAAAAATTTATGCCTGAACCGGGAATCGAACCCTGAACCTTCAGCTTTCAGTACTGATGCTCTATCCATTGAGCTAATTCAGGCTTCCTTCCCATCCAAGCATAAATCCTTCCTTTACCTTACTCTCTTTACCATTTGATTACAATAATTTAGTTGTGTAAATTAATTTACAGGAGGAGGTGGCTGAATTCAAGTACCTAGGAACAATAATCACAAATAGGAATGAGATGCACAAAGTAATTAAACATAGGCTCAATTCTGGAAATGCCTGCTATTATGCATTGCAGAGACTCTTGATGTCCCAACTCCTTTCAAAAAACGTTAAACTGAAAATATATAAAACTATTATTCTACCAGTTATATTATATGGGTGCGAAACATGGACTCTTACTTTAAGGGAGGAAAGGAGATTACAAGTATTTGAGAATAAAGTACTTAGGAAAATTTTTGGACCAAAGAGAGATGAACAGACAGGTGAATGGAGAAGACTTCATAACAATGAACTACATGGTATTTATAGGAAGCCAGATATAATAAGAACAGTTAAGTCTCGTAGACTGCGATGGGCAGGACATGTTGCACGTATGGGGAATGAAAGACTTGCATGGAAGCTTCTTGTAGGAAAGCCAGAGGGAAAACACCCAGTTGGTAGACCAAGAATTAGGTGGGATAATAACATTAACTATGATTTGAGGGAAGTAGATTATACAGGGAACGATTGGAAAGCATTAGCTCAGGATAGGGATGTATGGAGAGCTTATGTCCGCATGGCCATGAACCTACGGGTTCGATAGTGCCAGTGAGTAAGTAAGTAAGTAAATTAATTTACTTATTTCAATCATAGTAACAGCTTTAACTTCTTAATATTAATTTAATAAATAATGCTTTAGCTATGTGGATTCCCTTCATGTCTTCTTCAGGTAGAAGCCATTCATTGTGTATTTGTGAATGATGATTCATTGCATTTGAATATGGGACCAAGACAGTAAGGTAAAGGAAGGATTTATGCTTGGATGGGAAGGAAGCCTGAATTAGCTCAATGGATAGAGCATCAGCATGGAAAGCTGAAGGTTCGGGGTTCGATTCCTGGTTCAGGCATAACAATTTTTCTCTTTACCATTTGATTATGTTCTAATATTTCACTGTTATTAGTACTATACTGTAACATGGATTGACATCGGACAAATATTTCCTCTCTAGTAATTTAATCAATTGTGATGTAACTAATATAAAATTTAGTGAAAATAATCTGATGAAGAAACAGATGGAGGGATATTTGTGGTAGTTAACTAACTTTACAAACAAGGAAACAAATATCTGAACAGACAAAATATTACAATTGTGACTGAAATTGTTAAAAGGTGAAATTTTTACATTGAATATTATTTTCTCTCTCCACAATGGACAATAAACCAAGGAGCAAATAGCTATAATTCTAAAGACCCTCAAGAAGAAAAAGGAAAAAAATATTTTTCATATAGATGTGTCTTCTAAGTAAATTATTATTCTTGTGAAGTTAGTTTATTGTGATATTATCTATGAGTTTATTAACATTTTTTTGAAAACTCACCTCATAAATTTCGTGCTTTTCATGAAACTACGGTTTCTAGCATAATCACGCTCATCTCAATCACAATTCTGATTGATGAAATTCTTCGGCCGTCAACTCTTCTTATGTCACCATCTCGTGAAAATGTATGAGGCGAGTTTTCAAAAAAAAGAAGAAGAATGTTCTCCGATGAAGTAAAATGATTATACCTAATCATAATGTTTCCTTCCCAAACATCAATTTAATATATTTATGAGTTGCCTGAGGCATTAATGTGTATCTTCAATTATTCTTATTAAAAAAAAGAATAATTTGTTTGAGAGAAGTAAATTTTAATTTTATTTCTCTTTTAAAAAACAATAATTTTTTTTTTTTATCTGAAGCAATCTCATGTGGTACACAAAATCAAACTACAACCAGCATCTGTAATCGCCCCACCTTGTGTAACACCAGACAATAATTTTTATTTTTCAAAACTCTCTGGTCGTTGGAAAAAAAAATGCATTTTTCATATATATATATATATATATATATATATACCCCAAGACACATTTATCACAATAAGTAATGTCATGAGTGATTTCCAAATCATTGATAAATTCATGAATCACAAAGTGATGAGTGAATTTATCTCGAGGATTTGGAAATAAAGAGTGGCATTTGTTAGGACTATTTAATGAATAAAATTAAGCTGTTTATTCATAAATCAATTTTTAAATATAGTTACCGGTATTTTAAAATATTTATATATTTAATGTAAATGGTAATGTCTGAAAACAAATCAGAAATGTGTGGTTATGTTTAATTTGTTTATTCTCTGCAACTTGATCATATAATTTATTGCCATATAGGATTGCAATATTGTAAGAATGACCCTAGTGGAGAGAAAATGAAACACATCAAACTGTGTATTATAACCAACATTATAGGTTATTAATTATTTTTTTAGTAAACAACTCAGTAAAATCATTATTTAAAAACACAATTATTGAACACACAATTATCAAATGTATAGTTCAAAGGAATCTGTTCTTTATTTGCTATATTCAATGTATTTGTTAGAGAGTCAGTTACTGCAAAATATTGCACTGACTGTTTAGAATATTAAAAAGGTGGATATTTATTTTTTTATGGTAAAGAGTATTCGATAAAGAGCGAGGTGAAACATGACTGTCATTGGTTGTAAAACAAAATTCATTGAAATGTGATTGGTCATTGACTCCCATTTGGGACATGAGTTAAATAGTATTAAAAAAGAAACATCACTTTCTCTATGATCATTGATAAGAAACCATCTGATAACATCCCAAATCATGGCATAATAGGTAATATTTTAATGTTGTGGCACTTGACATTGTCATTTGCTATTTTGGCATAGTATTGCATTTTGTGACTATTTATACACATTGCTACAAACATTGAAGTAATATATTTTTTCAGGCTGTTGGAATCCACTGCCGAATGGGTAGAGGAAGAACAGGAGTGATGGCAGCGTGCTATTTGATTCATTTTTGTGACATGGGTCCTCAACGAGCTATAACAAATATTCGAATAATGAGACCAGGTTCTGTAGAAACATATGAGCAGGAACGAGCAGTTATGGCATATTATGATTATTTAAGAAGTTTATAAATGTTCACAAATATATTACAATTTTCATTCAGCAAATTGCCAGATATTTTAAAACACTCCTTCAAGACCAGTCTGATCATGGTACCTACGCAGTGAATGGCAGTATAAACAGTGCTCCTTTTCTAAAAAAAGTTCAGGGTTTGCTCACACTCGATACAGTGCAGCGACAATTACTGAAGTTTTCAATATAGCTTATTATTATTATTATTATTATTATTATTATTATTATTATTATTATTATTATTATTATTATTATTAATGGTTTTGCATTGAACAACTACAATTACATAATCAATTGAGTTAGTGTTTATTTGATGAAAATCCATATTTATTAATTAAATAAAAATAAAACTTAGTTTTATTTGATTTTCATATTTATTTAAGATATAATTCAGTGACAACTGTTTTGGTACACTGTACCTTCTTCAGACATGTTAACAAATTATATAATAATTATATCTTAAATAAATATGAAAATCAAATAAAACTAAGTTCTATTTTTATTTAATTAATACTATTACATAGTTTAAATTACCTAGCATTACAACAGTTTCCAAATTGACTTCAATTCATGGCTGCTGCAGTCTTCATTGCCTTCTTCCTTTACTCTTGGTGTAGGTAGGAAGATATCTGTCCTTCATAAACCAAGAGTGTACATAACCTATAAGTTGATACAACTGCAATGGAGGCTAATAAACATAATTATCATCAGATTGCTGACACACTGAAGCTCTTGTATGTGTGCAAATGAGATTCATTTGTGAAAACTCGTTCACTTCCACTAGTAAATACAAAAACATGTTTTGCTGCATTGAAAAGAGGGATGTTGGCATTTTCTTCTCCACCAGATAATTCCAAAATCCTCGTAGTATCTCTCTTTCTTGAAGTTGAAAATGACAAAGTTTTTATACTTGTTTTGGCATATGTTATTCCTGGATTTTTAGGCTAAGTTGTGTTGCACCACGTTTTGGCGCCACTTTGTCGCAGGATTGTTGGGCCATATTGCAGCATGCCGTTTTCTCACCACTTTGCTGCAGGGTTCTTCTTCGGCTACTCTGCTATCGGGCTAACTCCTTCCATGTTAAGGATGAAGGTTAATTGTGCTCCGGGCTAGGGATTCTCAGGGTTCGTTATCGGCGAGCAAAGGACCTTAATCTCAGGTATAATGGTGGATTATTGGATGGGAGAGCGACACCAGGAATAGCTACACAGTAATATATGTTTACACAGAGTAGGCACACATCTTTATTCTTTTCTAACACTTGATTTTACACTCTCCACCTTCTCTTTATAGACATGTCGGCGGAGATGTTTTCTCATGTAGGCTCCACTTGAGAAGTAATTATATATTGATCGATATGTGTACCGTGGTTGACCGCTAACTCTAACACATTTTTCAGAGTCAAACACTTAACTGCATTTGGAGACCTCAAGTCTCTCGTCAACCGGCTCCTGACTTCTTTGCCACCCAACTTCACACTTCTTCCCTCGTATATCTTTACTCAAAATTGGCCTACATAGAGCAAAGCTCCCTCTCCGGCTCACATCTTATTTGAATATACACTTTGATTGGGCATTCCTCTTATAGGGCGTGTCCTCGCGGGTGTCACGTCTTATCACTACACAAGATTTTAATTACTTAGGCTTTTGGCTAAATTTTACTGGCTGAAGTCGCCGACATTCCCACTTGTTCATTGGCTGGATGCGTCTTATTGTCCACAACACTAGATGACCTACTTTATCCTCCTTGTCTCGGCGCTAGAGTAATTTGTTTTTTACATAATATTTTTTCTCAACACTTACAAAATTTCTAACGGCCAGATATAGGCAATCATACTGTCCGACAGTAAGATGTCCCGGTCTTAGTTGATTTATTTAGAAATATTAAACTTACACTTACTTTTTTTCTTAATTTTTATAAGGGTCATCCCGTGGCTAGAAAAGGACGGTTTACATTATTCTTAGGTTTGACATTTTAATTTTATGAAACTGATGTTTTTTCTTAAGTTCATGGAGAGAGGAAAAAATATTGTCCCAAAACTTTGGACCATGGAGACCTTTATTGTCTCGACTTTCCTTGCAGACGGAAACACTATGGTGTAGTTCCCGAGGGTCGATATGTCCTACTTTCTCGTCCTTGTAACGTCTTGGGGATGTTTTGCTAAACAATAGCTTGTCTGCTAAAAAGAAATCCTAGGGAGCCAGACATGTCCTTATCATAAAATATCCCCTTGTCAACACTCTTGTCTTTTTAGGAGAAAGATATTACTTACAGACTTTTTTTATCAAAAGAGCCACTTGGGCGTATCGAATTAGGTCCTATAATTAAATTAAATATTTACAAGCTAAAGCTATTACTATGATAGTAATAGCTTTAGCTTCTGAATATTAATTTAATAAATAATGCTATAGCTGTGTGGAGTCCCTTCATGTCTTCTTCAGGTAGAAGCCATTCATTGTGTATTTGTGAATGATGATTCATTGCAATTGAATGTGGGACCAGTAGAATAAGGTAAAGGAAGGATTTCTGCTTGAATGGGAATGAAGCCTGGATTAGCTCAGTGGCAGAGCATTAGCACGGAAAGCTAAAGGTTTCGGGGTTCGATTCCCAGTTCAGGCAAAAAATTTTCTCTTTACCATTGATTTAGGTCCTATAAACCTAGTCAATTGGCAACCTGTGTTTAATAGTTTTGCAGCACATCTGCCAATCTCTTTGTCAATTGAAAAAAAAAAGCAGAAGAAATTACTATTTAACATATTATCAAATACAGTATATTGAACATACATTTATATCAAGTTATATCAATTATTCACATAAATTTATAAAATTTAAATTGTTATGGCTGGGGGATCTAAATATTGCTTCAAATGCTCCTTTAATGCTAGAGAACAATTGGGATTTATACAATTTTCTCTACACTAAAACTCTTGTTCGAAACACATAAACCAGTTTCTGGTAGGTGAAGTAAATATTTTGGTTGGGGTTCATTACCCTGTTTGTTGACAAACATTAGATAGGGGGTGGGCTATACCTGTGCCAGTTCAATGACTCGGCTCATGTTTACAAATACATTCCCTTCCTTGACCATCAGTCTGCAACTAAAAATTGCAACAGCAAAAAAAAAAAAAAAAAAAAAAAAAAAAAGACACAAATACAACAATAAAATAATCACCAGAACCAAAAATATTTCAGTCCTCTTGGCCTACAGACACACTCAGTCATTCAAAACTTTCTCTTGCGTCAAAAAAGGATTGTTTCATTTTTTCTTCCTTATAAATTCATATCCTTTCACTGTTCTTGTGTGAGCCACTAATTACGCTCTGATGATGCATATAATATCACTGAACCACTTGTGATCACTCAGGCAAATGTTTGTGCCTTAGCATTAATTACTCTTTTGTTAGAACTGATCACTGCACTTTCACACATGATTCTTGAGGTCACTTGAAATTAAATGCTTAACCTAGCTTTTTACATTTATATGGAAGATGGGAATTTTCGGTGTCACGAACCAGCTACCTTTAAATTGATATAAATTTCACGTTTCCGATAATCTTATTAGAATTTAAAATAAAAATAAAATGTATTCATGAGGATCTGTGTCCCTGTCATTTTCATAATTAACATTGTGATTATTATCACCAGTTAAATATACCATGTGTGATATTTATTTTGATCATCTAACGGATTAAATTCCGTTCATTTATTCATTCGGAGAGTATATATATATATATATATATATATATATATATTTTTTTTTTTCTGTTATTTCCTTACCTAGAGAGAGTTTATTTAAAGTGATAGGTAGGCTTCATTATCGCCTCCTTTTTACATAAAATAATAATTTTTGAGTGCTATAATATTCACTTTTATATCTGTATGACTCACGCGCTTCAAGATTTGTTGACATTATCAATATTCCATAGGCCCATCCCTACTTGTGATATTTATTTTTTCATTGGTATTTCTTATATACGAGTTCATCATGATTATTAATTCATATAATATTCATCCTTCTTAACACATTGGTGACCAACAGTTGTGCGTTCCACCCACCCCTGCGCTTGACCGGACATTACTGTCAGTGGGATGGACTTTTAAATTTTAAACCGCGCTAGCACAGTGTGGCTTTACATCAATATATTTACAGTCAATAAAATAATACATAAGTAATTCTTTATTAGTGTTCTTACCAGACCTTCTATTAGAAATTGAGGGTTGGAAACATTCCCTTTTATGTAAAGGCACAGTGCAAAAGGAGCATATGTAGCGAATTTCTTTTCTTGTGTTCACTGCAAATGCAGCAAGTTTTGGAAGGGTATTTTTTCTTTCCAGTCACAATTGATGTTAATTTATGTGTCTTCATGTCTCCTGACAGCCTATCTGATGGATCTTGACCTGGTGTCCTAGAAGTGGTTTTCTTTTCTCTATGTCTTTCTTCATCTTCCCTGTCATCTGTTCCTAATTTCACGACTGCCCAACAAGAGGCTGTTTCAAGCAAAAAAAATCTGTTTGACATTTTGTTGTTAGGATTTTGAAATTTATAGACCCTGAAAGCATTAAAGAGTGCACAATTCAGAAGCCACAGTACAACTTTCTTGCTCCATTTCACTGTTTTTCTGTGGTGAAACAAGAGTGGCATTTGTGATAGGTACTGGTCAGCCCTGTCTACGCCATTCACATACTTGTTATATTGAAGTATTCAATAGGGCATTTTTACAACTTTACCCCTCCCACTCTCGTGTTGCTTGATGCAATGTGCTAACCATTCTTATATCTCTTTTATCTCTCCATGTTTAAAGCAAAACTTCACCCTTACTACAAAATACACTTTCTCCTGGTTTAAGTTTATTTCCTGCTTCCACAAATGATTTTTAAGCCCCCTGTTAATCCGTATTGTTCCACAAACTCTCTTCTTTCTTTTGAGCAAATTTTCAGCTACAGCCACACTATTATAATAATTATCCTGGTAGACATGATGCCACAGATATATAAATTCGGGTCCAGAACGCAAAATAGTGTTTCTTCTAATTTATTCTCCTCTGCAACATATATTTACAGGTTACATATGTATCCCGTAATCGCCTAACTACCCGCACTAAAATTCCATATTTCACCAGCCATCTGTCTTGAAACTGTAAACTATCCTTTCTGTAAAGATGGAAATTTCATTAAAGAAAAGAGAAGGGTACAAATATAACTAAAATTTATTTCACAACGAGAAAAACAAAATTGCATACCTCCTTCAAACGTGAAGAGGCAGGGAAACCATACAAAATGTAAAAACGGAAATCTCAGTGACTTGTCATCTAGCGCTGGACATTTAAACACAGAGATCTCCGTGGCCCGTCACCAATGTGTTAACATTTTATTTTCAACATATTTCGGCATGTCAGCTCATTTAATCTGCCAAAGCATAATTGGCTCTATTTTACTGGTGGACTGTTTGATTTTGATATAAACCCTAATTGAATAAAAGAGCTACGTTCGATCTTCGAACTGATTTTATTAGTTCATGATAGAATATATAATACAATGTTATTTTTTTACTTCGTAATGTCTAGTTGTAATTTAGCTAATATACTCATGTATTTAAATTCCATTACTAAATTCTACAATTTTGTTTGTGCTTGTGAAGGAGTTTATGAATACAAATGATTACGCAATACATTGCAACAAAATCAGCAACACTCAGTTGTAATGTTTATTTTAAAATATATAATTTTACAGAAAGAAAATCACAAATTAAATGCGTTTTTTTCTTCTTTTCATATCTTACTATTCTTCTCCTCGTGGAAATTGAGAGCCAATGTGCTGGTTGAGTAATTGGAGGCCTCTCAGGATTTGTGGTTTTTATCGCCGAAGATATAACAAGACAAGGTACACACTTTCAGATCCAAAATTGAGTTTTAAAATTCTCTAGCCCACCGTGAAATTGAACCCCGGATCTAAAGCATTTCACAGATCAAACAATGCAGGATTCTCGGATTTTTTAAATTTATTTATAGTGTTGTGCCCTAGGGCAGGTCTTTCACTGCAATCATAGCATTTTCATGCTATGCTTTGCAGCTTTACTAGGGAGTTATAGGTGTGGTAGCTTCCCGTTGCTTGTCACACCGTGGATGATTATGATGATGGCCATATGGTATTCGGGACCGTTTGGGCCTCAAAGCTTCCTGACTCTTATCTTATAGGTGAGGAAAAACCCCGATAAAACTTCACCCAGGAAGCTTGTCCTAACCGGGAATCAAACCCGGTCCCGCTGTGTGACAAGGCAGCACGCTACCACAGCTCAAACAATGTAAGCTTCTCGGATAATGAATGAATATTGAATTGTATGTAAGAGATTTTTCTCAACTCAAAACTGTACACCCATATTCAGTAGTACATAGACCCAGTATTTATTATCATTGAGATAGCCAAGGCGTGTGTTAATATCAAACATAAAAAAAAATAATAAAATTAGTGAAGAAACAAGCTGATAAAGCAGCACAAATATCAGGATATATAAAATATTTAATTTGGCGCAACAAACATTCGTGTATGTCAATAGAAAGCAAAATCCACATATACAAGATGATAGTTTGACTAGTTATTGTATATGGAGCAGAAACTCGAGCTGATAAAACAAAATTAAACAAATGATAAGCACGCGTGAAATGAAGATCTTAAGAACTATTGAGGGGAAAACATTATTTGATAAAATATGCAATATAGAAAGTAGGGACAAATGTCATATTCAAGACATAAACAAATGTATTATAGATAGACGAAAGTATTGGAAAAGTCATATAGAAAGTATGGAAGACAACGGACTTGCAAAAAGAGCTAAAGAAGATAGAGCAATGGACAGGAGAAGAACAAGAGAAAGACTCGCCAAGAGATGGATAGACAGTGGATGCGCATCCAACATGTCTTCTTCCAGGGAGTGATTTTGGAAATAAACAGGATGAAAATCCTACAAATAATGAATAAGAAGAAAAAGAGATGGCCAGGGTTCACTGCAGTGGTCTGGTGGTAATGGATCCCAGTCGGAAAAAGTTTCTTGGGCGACTTTTCCTTTTTTTTTTGGTTTCTTTTCTCACCTGTAAGGCAAATGTCGGGAAACGTAAAGGCCTAAATACTCCCCGTACATCTGGCCATCTTAAATCATCCATGTCATATTCACCTTGTTGTATGAGTAAGTCTTGTTTTAAATGTTTGTGTTGTCTCGAAGGTGATCACTCATCCAGTGAAGCCCTTCATGTCCATGTGTGGTCAATAAGGCATGTGTACGATCAAGAGTTTAAAATACTCCTTGTAAGGCTAGGGTGGCGTGGGAAATGCAAGAGAACTCATGAAGAAAGAGAAGAAGAGGTAATGGAATGTTCTGTGCCATGGTTCGATTTTCAAGTGGTACACCATTATGATATAATCGGTAGAATTCACACTTTTATTCCGGCGTGGTGGATCCCGGAAGATTGGGGAACTTAAATCTCAATCTTGGATTTGGGTCGTTTATTTTGTGATGTCCTGTGATTATAATACATTCTGTTATTATTCATGAATATAAGATGTATAACATTTTCTAACATATTTGCGATGTGTATTGTAGTAGATACTGTATATCTCATTGCGGCGATGTTTTGACCACTGCTATCTGTCGGGAATATGCATATCTGGTCAAGAAATTCCACTAGGGGACACTCCAAAATTGAACTCTATGAAATGTTTACATTTTTCCTTCTACCTCTGGGATGTCCTAATGATAACAGCAAAAAATAATAAAGATTTTAAAATATTCTTTCCATTATTTGTTAACATTGGACTTCAGCAGATGGCAACACAGTCATAGATCCAAGTAGATCCGCCACTGTATAAACTACTTGACTAATCAGTATTTCAGATTACCTGTTCCTTACCTAAAAGGGATAGGGCTAATATTGAAGACTCATGTGGGTTGTAGGTCCTAAAAAAAGGAAGAAGTAAAAAATAATGAAGGACAAGAAAGAGAAAGTAAATGAAGATAAAAAAGTGTGACATGAGTTGCTGTAAGAACAATCTGTGTAAGTGATGCCGTAGTTCTCAATCATCTTCTTTATCACTTACATTTATTAGAAACATCAGATATGAGATGGTCTGATTTATTACCTGTAAAAAAATTAACATAAATATAATAATAATTAAGCAGAGAAGACCACCAGAAAAACATAATTTCTACTGAGAACACCAATGAAAATGGCGTGTGCCGGTATTCCAATTCGCAGATGTAAGTTAATTTCATGAATGACAATTAAAAGCATTTTGAAATACTTGTAAAATGATGAAATATTCTTGCTAATGTTTAACAGTAACTTATGTATTGACAAATTAAGCTTGACATATAATTATATTTGCACCTTGTAAAAAAATCACTTAAATTAAGTCTTCCTTTACTTCCAAACAATTATTAAAATGTTAATTTATAATAATAACCAGTTTACTGGTGTTGTGATTAATTACGGGTTTCTGTTATTTTTGGTATTTATTGTTGTGATATAAAAATAGTGATTATTGTATCAATGTGATTGTGGCAGCATGGCCCCTTAGTTCATTGAGAAATATTTTCTTATGTCAATCGTATTCTTGTTACGTACATGGTGGTGTATGTTCAATTTATTTCTTGTTTGTCATAGGGGTATGTTTTTTGGATCATATTGCATGGGAATTCATGTGAATTCTGAGTGTAGGGTGATGTACTCTGCCTATTCTCTTAATTGACGATATCAATGTGTTATTTTGAGAAGAAATGCATCAATTTGTGAAGGTTTCTAGGATCAACGGACCTTTCTATGTGAAGCTTTGTAGAAATATTGTGAATTCGATAATATCATTAGTTTGAACTCTCATAAACAGTGAACCAGAAAACATAAACTTGAACTGGCTTTATAACTAATAAAATATATGTACATCCCTGTCATTGATCCAAAATTACACATTACTAGGCAGTGATCAAGCCAGAAGCACTGTCTGCAGCAGATTACTAGGCAATGATCAAGCCAGAAGCACTGTCTGCAGCAGAAACACTAACCATGAATATTTCAAAGGGCAAATGGAGAAACTTGAGCTAAAGGAAAGGAACATTTTAAGGAAAATCATACGACCAAAATTTCAAGGCAATAAAATAATATACATCAAGAATGAAACACTCTACAAAAAACTGATAAACCTTCAGATATCATGCGAAAAACGAGTTCTTACGGTCATCTTCTCAGACTGAAATCTAACAGATTAACCAAACAAATCTTTGATTTTTTCCGTAACCGCAAAACAAATCCCAACTGGTTTAAAGAAATTGAAAAATACCTACTATGATTAAAGATTACAGAAAAACCACTGAACGATCGAACAGATACAATTCTTTTATTCCAGATGAAAACATAAGGCTTCAAGATGAAACTAAAAAAAAAAAAAATCCAAACCTATTATCTCGGAAGAAGAGAAGAAAAGATCAGAAAGAGTGAAAAGATACTGGGCACTAAGAAAGGAACAACACATAAAGACATGGTTAATCCAACGTACCCCAAATAGGCTGAAACTAAAAAAAAGAAAAAAGTGAACAGAATTAACTAATGAAAAAGGTGCTAACTTGTGAAAATAAATTATGTTAATCTCTTATTGCATTCTAATATCATTAATCACTAATCCATCGAATCATTACCAGCGCCATTTTATGTTTTTTTCTTTGCCAGAACATTGAATCTCAACCTACTACGTGAATTCCATCCTCTATGAGCCTGATATTAAACCAGTGACTTGGTTTCGTCGCGATCAAACTCAACAATTCACGGTCAACATCTGAGCCAGTTCTTGAATACTGAACAGCGATTTCAACCACCGGGAAATAACTTCATCTATACGGATTTGGTAAAAGAAATGTCCGTCCAGTTTTCAACATATCTCAATACCGAATGGCTCTAGAACTCGTAGAAACAACGGCTATAAATATTTTGAAGTAGGAACGAAATCTGAACCAATCATAAAATAAAGGCTGAGGAGAAATTCCCTCTATTTTGTGTATTACATTATTAATATTCAATCAAAAATAATATAAGACACATTGAACCATGCAAACTTTAGCTTGACTGGTAAAATTTAAAAGAAATATTGTTGGTAACGCTGAAACCATAGGCAAATTTTGTGTAGGTAGACACAAATATCCCTGAGACGTAGAAAAATACATACATTACTAACATGAAAAACTAATGCTACGGTTTATTATACAGCGTGTCGCGCCCGACGTGACGCGAATTCGCGTTTCGCTCGGCGTGATGCTGGTTCCACATGGAGCGCATACGCTACAGCGCATATGTTTATGGAATTGTCGCCAGATGGCACCACATATATGGAAAATCAAAATGACCAACGTTCATAATAAATTTCCAAATGTGTTTACAAAAACTAATGTATACAAACCTATCCCTGCATAACCTAATAAAATAAATTACTTACATACTATTTAGTAAACTGTAAACTAATCTGATGTACACTAAACTGGCCCATCGGAATCTAACAAAATGAAGTGATTGAATATTTATTTCTTAAAATATGGTTTGGAATTAAATGCAAATGTTGGTAATTCACACATATGTCCTGCCATCTGGTGGATTTAATTTTATGAGCGTTCACGTATGCCAACTTCATTTCTAATAAAGAACTTTGAAAATAAATTGAGAGGAAAAGTCATAATTTGTGTACATTGATAAACATATTAAAATTCTTCATAAAAAAAGTTTCAAGTGTTGTTGCAAAACGATTAAAATAGTTCGAAATATTAGTAAAGACAGAAAAAGTACCTAGAGCAACAGCATCATATGAATGTTGTATGGAAAATCATAGAATAAATTATTCTTTAGTTCTTAAATAAACATATGGTTGATGAATATACCAAATTTTAGAATACTTCAGATTTTCGCCTGAGCAGTTTTATCAGGTTTTGAATTTAATAGAAGACGAAATTTATGCACATCCATAATATCCCCGAGATACAATATTTACAGCTTTTATTTATCTCTTGACCTCTCTTGACTAAGTTCAAGCCACAATAATTTTTTTCTGTACATCTCTGTACTCCTTCATGCTCATATTGTAAAAAACATGTATAGATCTCGATGATTCGCAACAAAACTGTCTAACTTTCGTCGTTAAAATTGGAAAGTTATAAAACAAGTACTGTATTTCCGACATTTTGTTAACAAATCTTAGTTTGTTTTTAGCAATTACACCAATGAGTATGGGTAATATCTTCTATATTCTTTGTTTGCGCTGGCAAATTGCGTCCTGGATTCAAGAGATTCCAAAACACGACGCGACATGTCAGCGCAATTTTTTTGCGCCAGCAATTTGCGTTGTAGATAAACCACCTCCATTTAAATACATGGGGAGCAATTTTTGCGCTGGCGCGTTGCGTCGTAGATAAACCACAGCATAAAAGTACGAGCACAGAACAAGTACGATTCTCCAAGACGATAAAGGATGATCCAGTGATGATAATTATAACAATAATGATAATACTTATCACTATTATGATTATAATAATTACAATAATAATGATGTGATGTGTGGTTGGTACTTACTTTATTTTCACAGTGCAGTCGTATCTCTAGGCTTCTGAAGTATTTTCGAACATTCTGATTAATGCTTTATTGATGTGTTAGAAATGTAGCAGCATAATGTTTGGATTATTATAAAATGGCTTTTGATAGATTGCAAAGAAAAATTGAAGAAATAATCAACATAATCATCACGGCAGTAGGTACTTCAGTTCCCCTTGCAAATATGTTATAGAAAGGGTGTGGACCATTCATCAAGAAGGCTTCCAACCTCAAAAAAATTGTTCAAAATGTCTACCTAATTTACCGTTTTGAAAGTCTCTTCATAGAATTCTGCCGGTAAGATTCCTAGCCCAGGAGCTTTTCCACAATTCCTGACTTGAATCGCACCTCCAATTTCACTTTTTTTTATCACAGAATCCATCATCTATCCATCCTGGTCACGTAATAAACGCGGGCTAATCTATATGCCATCCTCACCATTAATATTTTCGAGATGAAATAGTCATGCTTCAGGTGGAATATGATTTATTCTTTTACGGTATCCAATTTTCATATTTATCTTTCAAAGTTTGGAAGCATCGTCCTCGAGGAATCCACAGTCTGGTGTCTTATGGACTATTAGATAACTTTATCAGTTATAGATATTATGAAATACACTTAAGGAATTGAATGTCATAACTCTTTCTTCTACGAATATTTTATAATTGAATAAGTCATATAATAAGTAGGAAAGCACATAATGTGGATTACAATAGTATTCTTTGTTGCAGAACTCTGTCAGAGAAACTGATCGTCCCTGCAGGTCATTGCATGGTAGCGGTCACAGGTCTTGATGCACAATTCGCATACACACTTGGCAGTCACGCTCGTATTTTTTGTTATTACACATTTTGAAATGTAATCCATGTGTAGCGAATTTCGTGATCACGTAATGGAGTTCATAATCCACCTGTCTCCATTCTGTCGTCATTGGGTCCGTGGCGTATAAGTCGATCCATAAAATCTCGTTTCTTTGCGTAGAGTTCCTGAATAGCCTCGTATCTTCAAGGTAGGGTGGCTGTCTAATTAATTCATATACCAGCCATGAACGCGTATACTTCGATAGATCGAGCTACTTTTTTTTTTATGTACGTTGCCTTTATATTCTATCTCTAAGGCCGGTATTCAGAAACCATGACGTAGAGAGGGGGATAGAGTCGCTCTTTGCGTAAAGATTGGTTTCTGAATACCGGCCTAAGAGACGATCGGCATTATTCTTCACTTTGATAGAGCGATAGCCTGCTAGTATAACAGCAGTTATCCGTGCTGTTATGTGCCCTGTGTCTGGAACGTGATGGTTCACTTGTTGCAGCTTTATCTGATTTATATGCAACTCGTCTCTCGGTATAGGACGTCCTCTCTTCCTGAAATCCATCGATACTGTCTTATCATTATTTACATCAGGGGTCAGAAATGCGCAGATATTTTCACTGTTTGCTGCATACGGTCACTCCCTACCTGTTCAGGTGATGTTTTCTGAATGTAAATATTCAACCAAACATATATGAGCAAGTTATGGCAGAAATAACTATAGGGTGATATCCCAATTATAATCATACGACAAAGTAAGTTAATCCCTCTCGAATGGTATTGGTCCTAATAACAAATAAGTAATTCCTGTATAGTTTTATTTTTACTTTTCGTTTACTTATTAATCTATGCGTTGTAAGCACTTGTCGATACTTGAAATTTCTTGTGTTCTACAATGTCATCAACTTGGGGCTTTATGTTTGAAAAAAAATAACGTAATTATCACTGTAAATAATATTTAATTTTAGGAAGTTATATTTTGAGGTTATTTTAATTATATTATTTTTAGTCTGGACATCTTACCTCAATATTAATGTTAACATTAATATTGAGGTAAGATGTCCAGACTAAAAATAATATAATCACTGTAAATGTTTGATAATGACACTATTCCCGAAAGGCCTACAGTTAATTAATGTTTTAAAAGTTAAGGAGACAGGCCTTCAAGGTACGTAATTTTATATTATAATTTAAATATTGCGACTAGCATCTCAACGGAGTTCTATCATCCATTTTATTAATATCGATGCATTGTACTCATCTTGTTTGCATTAAGCGCGTCGAACACTGCCATCTCCTTGTAGTCATTGAACATGAAGCAAGAGCGCATCGGTGCTCCCGCGCTGCAGTTCTGTCAGCCCATTCTATCAGCCGAATATAAGCTGTATCTGTTCACAAGTGCCATGTCGTCCGCATACATGTATAAATCCACATCTTCTGTTACAGTTGCTTGCACAACATCCATTCCTGCGAATATTGAGAAGTAGTGGGCTCATTAGATCGCATTGAAGAATTCTGCTTGTCTGTTCCGAAAGTTTTGATTTTTCTAGCTGGTTGTCGACTTGCACGTTGATAAGGGCGAGAATCTGATTGATAATTATCGTGAGGTAGTGTTCTTCATTCCAGTTTTTTTTATAGCTCACTGTCTGTTTACGAGATCGAATGTTTTGCTGTAATCTACAACACTGTGTAGAGGTTCCCTTATTGGAATCTTAGTGCTTCTTGAATCTCGTTCTGTAGGAATGTTATGGCGTGTTTGGTGCAGCTTCCTTCTATGAAACGAAATTGTTCGTCAAGTAATTTTTCTTCTATCAGGTTCGTCAGTCTGGTGCACTTTCCAATGTGACTCCTCTGTGTTTATTCGGGTCTACCACATCTTCTTTCCCTTGAGGGAGTTCGGAGGAAGAAGACCAGGACGTCCACTCAAAAGACTTTTGGATGGTGTGTCTCTTGAGGCCGAAACAGGTCAACAAATGGCCTGAATTTGTGAATGTACTATGATGATGATGAGTTCGGAGTTTCAAAATCCCCTTTCGAGGGTTGGTTGACAAATATACCGACAAAACAGAAAACAAACAGATAAATTCTAATTCCTTTGAACAAATCATATGAAGCTCCTAAAGATGTTCACCATATCTACTCCTATTGTCATTTATTAACACCTGGGATTATATTGTGAATAAATTGGTGAACGCCCACGCGTTTTAGTGTCTAGGTATTTTTTTTTTTTCCAAATGCCCCAGGTTTGTCTTTCGACATTCCTGGTTTCTCTCCTGGCATGGCGTACTTGTAACCCACCTCTGAGGTTGGGGCGCCTGAAAGGCGGGGTTACGTTGCCCCGATGATATGATGGGTGGTGATGATAATGGTGCGCCAGGAGAGTTCCTAATCCTAAGCTTAACCTAAGATGAATATGAATGATGGTGATTGCGATGGCCATATGATTTCGGGGACCGTTTGGGCCTTAAAGTTTTCCTGACATTTGTCTTACAGGTGAGGAAAAACCCCGATAAAAACCTCACCCAGACAAATTGTCCCGACCGGGGATCGAACCCGGGCCCGCTGCGTAACAATACAGCACGCTACCCCGAGACCACAGCGGTGGACGAGTGTCTAGGTATTGATGTGGGTATAAGGTACGTTTCCAACAGAGTGTATTGTACATGAAGCTCCATAATGCATGCCTGACACATCATCAAATTTCTCTATACTAAAGTACAAGAGAGCATGGGCTTGTGATATCAAAGCATACTCGTCCAACATTCATGAATGTTTTTCTGTTGAACTAGTTCCCAACCTGTGTACTTACATTAAGCATAGTAGCACGGGATGCAGGTACGAATTTGCCAGCTGTTAGATAAATCTCTTTGTTGGCTGAAGCTATGACGAACGAAATATTGCGTTGAATTTGAACTGGGATTCCAACCCAATCACTGCTATAAGCTGCTTGGCTCACAAGTTGTGCCTAAAACATCACATTTAAATCTTGAAATTAAATACGCAAAACAAAAGCAAAATAATTCCAGATGATCGACTGCTAACGCATAATCCGGGTTTGATTTAATGCAGATTTGAGTTTTTTTGTCCATATCCTTAGATCTGCAGGGTGTCCACAAAGTCCTGCCACCAAAACAATGTAACTCAGCTCGTAAACTATTTGAGATAGAGAGAGACATGCGATTTTTTTGTAACGTATTCTACATCTCTCAAAGTTTTGTTTACATTTCTTTCTGATTTTGATTTAAACGGCAATGACGACACTATAGGAAAAGTCCCAATGTATATGGTCGAATGCTGAGTCTGATAAATCATCAGTAACTGTTCAGCGAAATTTCCCCCGGCAATATGGAAGAGATCCTCCATCCAAATCATCCATAATTACATGGGCCGAGAAATTTCTAGCGACTGGCAGTGTAATGGACTTGCCACGGAGTGGATGGCCAGGTGTGAACCAATAAACTATCGACAATGGGCAACTTGCATTTCAACTCAGACCTCAAAAATCGGTTCGTCATGCTTCACGGGAACTGCATTTATCAAAAATCAACCATTCATAAAATCCTCCATAAGCGGCTGCAAATTACGAAAGCGTCGCTGCCAACTGACTTCCCTCGGCGTGCAGAATTCGCTGATTCCATGCTGCACGCAATTGATGAAGACAGTGAGTACCAATCAGAGGGTGATATTCTCTGATTAAGCAAATTTCTTTATGTGTAGACATTCGGATATGGGGCTACTGGTGATTTACCAGACTCAGCATAATGTCATCATTGTCGTTTAAATCACAATCTGCAACGAATGTAAACAAAACATTGAGGGATGTAGAATACGTTGCAAAAAAACGCATGTCTCTATCTCAAATAGTTTACGAGCTAAGTTAGCCTAGGCCTACGTTGTTTTGTTAGCAGGACTTTGTGGACACACTGGTATACGAAAATTAGGTTTAAGATCTGTTTTTATTTAACAAATCCAGGGACTAAATTTAACGTAGTCATTATAACACATAACTAAATTTATATAATTACTTCCCCAAGTTAAGTCTGCACGACTAGAGGGGAAGCGTGTTAGCGCTAGTGTCGATAAACTATTTCTCTGTGGAAGTGAGAACCCCTAAAATATGTGAAATGTCATTAAATTAGTCATTTAGTCAAGGACTGTTGAAGTTTTCGGATCATTTAAAATCACAGCCATCTCTATACTGACAGCCTCACAACACAATGGACGGAAATGGCAATATGTAACGAGCAAGGCAAAGAAGGAACAGCTCATTCCCCAGTAGTTACATGGTTGCCGGATTATTAATTTTATCAACGACTACTGTAGGTAACGGATCATTTAAAAAGCACAGTATTTGCCTGCTCTCCCCTCCCAGTCAATTAACACAACACAGGGAAAATGAAGTGGCAACTTGGTAAGAGAAGAAAGAGAATCGAACTACATCCGTAGCATATTTTCCGCGTGCAGATTTAAATTAGGCGAGCAATTGTCTTAAATTAGATGTGACGCATGTGTATTGTTGTTTGATTCAATTTTACTATATTTGTGAGAAAAAGTTTTGTAAAAAAAGGTAAATTGCCTAATAAACTAACTTAACTTACTCTTTGGGAATAACGAACCCGAAGGCTCATGTCGGCGGGGACATAAACACTCCTTACATCTCTATCCAGAACTAATGTTTTTCAATAATAAATTATTTCCCGTATAAATCATCTCTCAAATAATGTTATTCTCCTATCCAATTCTTTGCCTACCTACTGGGCGATTTACTAGATGATTTTCCTATCAGCCATGCCCCTCTTTAATTCACCCTTTGTGCCACATGCCCTGCCCATCACAGTATACAATAATTAACTTTTCTTATTACATCTAGTCTCCCATAAAGATCGTATGTACCTCACTATTATGTTGTCTTCTCTATTCATCTTTCTGTTCGTTTTCTTCGGCCCAAAATTTTTCTTAAGAACTTTAGGTACATGGTCTATATTAAAAACATCTTAAAAACCAATCAGATCTAAAGAAAGACCAGAACAAAATTGGGAACAAGTTTTAAAACATTAACAATTAATGAAAGTTAATAATAATTGGAAAAAGTAAGACTGAGAAATTGGAAGAAATTCACTGAGATTGAAACAAAAAATACATAGGCCTATATACTAGTGTATCCGAACGTTCAATTCTCCTGTCATGGGCAGACGATAAAAATATGTTTACTTCTTTTACCATAAAATTAACTAATTAAGATTTAATTAGATATTATTAAACGAGTTCGCAAGAAACCTCTCACAGCCAACTGTTGTTGCTCAAGAAGCGTGCATGACGACGTCACATTGTTGTCGCGAGGAATACGTCCATCTACTTATCCCGCTCTTCTTGGAATAAATGAGCTGAGATACGAAAAATAGTCATTATGAGTTATCCGTAATAAAAGAAGACGTCATGCCAGAACGTTTGCTTGCCTGCTATTAGAGGGTTTAGAAAACGTTTTCTCGATATTCGAATTATCGATAAACCATATATTAAGTGACATTTAACATTGAGTTTGACATTTCAATCTTTTCGTTTCGTTATTGTGTGACAGGCTACTTTTTTTCCATAATTGAGACGTAATCAGTTATTATTAAATAAGTTTGCAAGAAAACTCCTTACTGCCATCTGTTTTGGCTCAAGAAGTGTGCATAATGACTTCACATTGTTATCGCGCTCGCAGTATGTATATGTCGATAATGCAGATGACTACAAATCTGACATAAAAAAACCTATAACACGAATGCAGCGCACCTACCGAGTCCAATTGTGAATTTAAATTATCCAGAGACCCAATCAAACATACAACAAATTTAATCAACGGCCCAGGCAGTTTTTAATTTCGGATTTCAAGTAAACCTCCACTTCTAATTGTAGGATTTCGCTCATTTTATTTGAAATTACCTACCTCGGTTTATTTTAATAGGATATACTGAGTTTCGTTGTGAAATATAAAAAAATGTGACTTTCACAGGTGAACTCCTACACCTAATGGTTTTAGAGAGTCCAATTGTGAATCTAAACCATCGAGCGACCTAATCAGTGTGACAGAATTATTCTATAATACATATAATATACAAATTATTCTCGATTTATTTAATCTATAAATAATAATAATAATAATAATAATAATAATAATAATAATAATGATGATGATGATGATGATGATGATAAATAATAATAATAATAATAATAATAATAATAGTAATAATAATAATAATAATTAATAATAATAGTAATAGTAATAATAATAGTAATAGTAATAATAATAGTAATAGTAATAATAATAATAGTAATAATAATGATAGTAATGATAACAATAATAATAATAATAATAATAATAATAATAATAATAATAATAATAATAATAATAATAATAATAGTAATAGTAATAATGATAATAATAATAATACTAAAAATGATAATAATAATGATATAATAAAATGATAAGAATAATTTGATGCTACTACTTAATGATGATAAGAATAATGATAATAATAATAATGATATAATAAGCAGGCTAATAGTAGGTCGTAAATACTTAGTAATAATGATAATAATTTTATAACAAACACTAAAATACTAAAAATAACGCTCTAATGTCACAATTGTCAAAATAACGATAAAATTACATAGATAACGAAAACAATAATAAAATAATAATTTCTCCAATTATTTAATTATAATGAAAATATTATAGTTTTATCAATCATAAGAAATAAATCTAAAATTACTACATGACTAACATCATCAAAACCCCATAATTCATTGCTCAGATGACAAAGGACTTCAAACGAAAGTAGGTCTATTAGAATAAATAAGAATAATGCTTTTGTAACTAACATCTCCATTCAAACTGATGAGGATGATGAACAAAATATATGAGTAACCATTGATTGTTAAGACTAACAAGCTGTCATTACAAAACTCTTAATGAAAGAAAACCAATTAATGAGATCACGTCCTTTAGTAAAATACCAAGAAGTAATTTAAAACTATTCAGATGTAGAGATGAGAGATAGCCTATAGAAGCCAAGCCAAAATACATTTTGTCTTGAATAAACTTACACAGACGAAATTCGCAAAAAGGTGGAACTTACAAAATGGGAGTTCACTAATTTATCGTTAACCTACAAGATTAGTTGTAAGAAACCTGATGAACCAGAGGCTTACTTACTCACTGGCACTATCGAACCCGTAAGTTCATGGCCCGCGCGGACATAAGCTCTCCCCACACATCCCTATCCTGAGCTAATGCCTTCCAATCATTTCCTGTGAAATCTACTTCCCTCAAATCATAGTTAATGTTATTCTCCCACCTCATTCTTGGTCTACCAACTGGGCGTTTTCCCTCTGGCTTCCCTACAAGAAGCTTCCATGCAAGTCTTTCATTCCCCATACATGCAACATGTCCTGCCCATCGCAATCTACGAGACTCAACTGTTCTTATTATATCTGGCTTCCTATAAAGACCATGTAGTTCATTATTATGTAGTCTTATCCATTCACCTGTCTGTTCATCTCTCTTTGGTCCAAAAATTTTCCTAAGTACTTTATTCTCAAATACTTGTAATCTCCTTTTCTCCCTTAAAATAAGAGTCCATGTTTCGCACCCATATAATATAACTGGTAGAATAATAGTTTCATATAGCCTGTTTTCAGTTTAACGTTTTTTTGAAAGGAATTGGGACATCAAGAGTCTCTGCAATGCATAATAGCACGCATTTCCAGAATTGAGCCTATGTTTAATTTCTTTGTGCATCTCATTCGTTGATGAACCAGAGGCTGATGGATCTAATTCAAAATGGAGGGAGTAAGGTGAGATTTCGTGTTAAGTAATGGAACGTAGAAATATCATTCTTCATTCTTCTTATATGCTGTTCTCTAGTCATAAACAGGGTAGGGATCAAGTAAAATTCGCTTACGTGCAAAATGGACTTCGTCTACGGAAAATTAATTTAATTTAGAAATTTTCAACTGAATTTTTAAACTTGTAAATTTCTTCAATTGAATTAGCTGTACTACCATTTTGTGATCAAATTTAAATAAACTGAAGAGAAATTGAATAACTTTATTTAACATTTAGAAATCATCATAAAATCGTTACAATGTTAAGAACCCTGAGATCCATACTAAAGTCCAGCCGCTGGATGTCCGGCTCTGAAGTTTAGGTTATACGAGGGGTAAAGAGAGAACTCGCCCTCTACTGTCAATAAGTAAATGGTTGATGTACGCAGCTATAGCGCGCTAGTAAGGTTTGAAGTTACTGAGATGTCAGCTGTAGGTGTCTGCTAACCGCATACATAAAGCGGCCCCTCCCACTGAATATCCGTATCTGCAACACTATCGTGAAAACGTCAGGGCCGGAGAATCAGTGGCTGGACTATACAACTGACCAAACCGAAGTCCCGTCTCTCGATAGTTGAATAACATAGGCTCCTTAAACAGCTACGCATAGGCGCCTACATACATTGAAATGACATAAAAAGGGACTGGCGGATCAACAACTACAATTACCGTAGCCCGCAGCGATCAGCACATCTACCTGTAAACGATCCGCAGTATCACGCACACACACAAAAATTCATCAAAATCGGTCCAGTCGTTTAGGAGGGGTTCAGTGACAAACACACGTACAGAAGAAATACAAATATATAGGTCTACTGCTGAAAGATGAATCTGACAAACCACAGTTTTACGCTTTAATATATATATATATAATTTTCATGTTACACTTACTTGTTCAGTTAATTCTGTTCCAAACCAACAATTGACGTATAATTGAGATAAGAATGCCAAATAGGACAAGATTGCTTGTGAAAGATGCAGTGGGCTTCTCAAACTCTATAAAAAAAAGCAATACGTTTAATAAACAATATTCTGTCTACAAACTTACTTTAAATATTAAAACAGTTTCCTGAATAGCTATGAAAGTTACATATATTAAAACTTAAGGTAGGCCTACTTTTTTCTTATATTATTATTTTTAGTCTGGACATCTTACCTCAGTATTGAGGTAAGATATCCAGACTAAAAATAATAATATATTGTATTGAGGTAAGATGTCCAGACTAAAAATAATAATATAATTAAAATAACTTCAAAATATAACTTCCTAAAATTAAATATTAACTACTCTTTTCTGTTGAAGAGATAAGCACAATCTTAGACACGGAATTTGACCGTCAGTCAAAAGCTAGATTTATGGAACGGTATGCGCACGCAGACAGATTTGGCATGTAGCTAATGTTTTCCAATTTTTTTCCCCTCTCTACGGCCTTGTGTAGGGTTATCTCAGGTGAATCAGGACAAAAAAAAACTGTAATATAGGTAAGATGTACATGTTTTGTACTTAATGATTTAATATAATCTTTGGTCAACATTTTTGTACGAGCTCTAATTTTATCAATCAAATGCACAGGGAATTTGTTAGAGTGAATGACAGTCTTTAGATGGAATTGGAACAATTTTCAAATGACTTCCTTCGTTAAATTAAAATATTTATTTCTGAGACATTTTAAACACAATTTTATAACATAATTTTCTATATAAACTATCATAGAATCATATTTATTTCTTTATACTAGGTCTACAAACATTTTTTTTCTACTTCCTTCAGCTCCAACACACTTTCACGGCATGACACCAAATGCATTCTCCCAGTTTTGATGAAATGGGATAATTACATTTTATAAACAAAACCCACCCATATTTTATTCTGTTCCGCCTCTCCAGTATCATCATCATTTTCCACTTCTTATTTAGGTTCAGACGACGATAAATTTGTGTTTATTTAATTTTTACCCCGAAACAAAAGCTACCTTTCTTACATGGTTGAAATCTAATTCAAATCCACATGTAGACAATGGAGGAATTGTTTGTACCAAACCCCCCCCTTTTTTAGCGGATCGTCACTTCCACTGTTATGGTGACGTTGAATACATGAATAAATGAGGTGCTACAAATAACTCTGCTGCATGATACAATCTTCTCCTCTGACGGAATGCTATAATAGTTATATGCATATCAACTTCTGAACAATTCTGTTTAGAATTCTGGAGTACAACAGTTACAAATAAATTAGTGAAATACTCTGTCCCTATTCAGCCGAAAATTAGTGTCCTTATTCACCCGAAATACAGTGTTTCAATTTTCATAGGTTGTCGACAAAGACGAGTATCATCGCAATATCTTTGGGGATAAATACTTAATAATTATTAAGTTAAGAAATCAATTCAAAGATAATATTAAATGTACGAAGCTTTTATTTCACTTATCTGGAAGCACCAATTCTTTGATGTGAAATATTTAGATAATCAAACGAGAACCAAAATGTCACACAACTGGTTTGATGCATGAAGTACAGAAGTTATTCGATAGATGCCAGCACTTTCGCTGGGAATATTAGATTTTAGCGGAGAGAACAAAATTTAAAAGTGTCCCTATTCACCCGTGTCCCAATTCAGTTGAGTCTACCTTATATCAGGTGCTCGTATGGTCTGAACTGATAAAAATTTAGCCTCCAGAAGATAGGTCAAAATCGTGTCTAAGGCTGAACAATGTTGATAGAATAGGATATATACATGGTTTTCCATACTTGGGGTAAAATGTGAAAATACGCCAACAAATTTGAAATCAATATTTCAATGCGATCTAATCTTTGAATACATTAAAATTCACGATATAACTGTTAACGGATAAAGCGATTAAAAATAATCACATCTAAATTTGTTTATAATTATTACTCACCATAGCTCCAGAGAAGGCACACAGGCACATGCCTCCCAAAATTAGGAAAAATTGCCCAAGTAACGATTTGTTAGCTAAGTTTTCCAAATCTCTCACGAACCTGTATTGAATGGAAGAATTACTACACAATAATTAAAGGAATATTATAAGTCTACAAATGTAGGCGTAATTTGTACCTTAATAAATGATAGTTACAGGTATTCAAGAACCAAAACAGTCTTTACAACCAATATCATTAATACAATTCTTCGATGAAAAGTAGTTATGGGTTTGTGTAATAGTTCAAGATTTTCCTGATAGGTTTGAGCACATTTTAACAATTTATTAGCTTTATCTCTTCCGAGCTAAGTTCCATTTGTAGTGTAAATAAACCAGATGTGTGAACTGAATTTTCATTGGTCAAATAATGTTTTATCTTTTAACGTGTAAGAAAATGTAGTTCGCTCTCCAACATTTGAAATAAATAAAATAAAAATAATAAAAATATGTATAATCTAGCATATGTTTATATAAGTTATTTGGAAGAATCTTAAAATGTATGATTACAATTTCAATATACTAAATAAATAAACATTACATTATGTAAAATTGTAGACTTTCACGGCAGGTGTTTTGATTTATGTATTTTATGTCTTTCGGGTTAAATGGCAGTGGTCTGGTTTTATTAACACTCAACGTTTCGTCTACTACTGCGGTAGACATCCTCAGGAGATTCTTCGTGCTTTTTGACCTCCTAACTCTTCAAATCATTTGGAAATGAGTCAGCATGGAACATACATTCTGTTCGTTTGGAAATGAGTCAGCATGGAACATACATTCTGTTCGTAATAAAATAGCAAATAACGGTTATCTATCGACATCAAGGAAAAAGCGTAAACATAGGATTAGGTCGGCCCATGTATTATTTTTTGTCATAAACAATTAATAAATTGAATTTCCTAATTATTTGTACCATCTTACCTTGTATTCAGTCTTATTTCTCCTTTAATTCAATGTTGCCTAAGAACAACGTTTCTGCAGATGGTACAATCACTTATAAGCCTATGGCGGGTAAAACTAGCACAAGGTACTTTCACGTGCCCGAAGTTAATCCAGCCTTATTGTGGCATGAGCAGGATTTTAAAGTCTGTACATACATACTTTTTTGACCACACAAGGACCTAAAGGACCTATCCGAATGAGTGGTTCAATCAAGGACCATCTCCGAGACAACATGAATATTTAAGTCGAAACACACCATTCGCTCACAAATTCAATAATAAACATTGTGAATATGATATTGATGACAGATGATGTTCGGGAATATTTGGTCTTTAAAGTTTTCTGTCAAGCTCCCATCAAAATCTTTCAGGAAATTTGTCCAGACCCGGGGATCGAACCTGGGCCCGCTGCGTACGAGGCAATAACGCTACTCCGAACCCACAGAATGCGCTGTACAACGTTACTAAGATATTTAAATCACTTTTTAAACATTTTAATCTTCAACATGCGATCATAGCAAGAGTGCAAACTTATATAAGACTATAAAACTTTTTTTTTTCTGTTGATGCCTCAATTGTTTATTATAAAGAAGAAGGAGATCCTAACATTTGGGGTAAGAAAACATATTTTGCCTTAATGCACCAATATGTGTTATTCTTTTAGATTAGGCCTTAAAGTTTTGGCTGTCTTTTAATACGAAAGAAAAGTTGACGCACCTCTTACAAATGTCACATGATTGTCATTTATGAAACGGGTGAAAGCTATCGCGAAAATGAAGCATTTACGGACACACGTTTTTCATTCCTCCTCTAGGGGACGATGTTATGCATCAACCGGCTAAACGCCATTAATAAGCGATTTTCCTGCCATATGTTACACTGGCTCATGAAGCAAGTGCAGTCACGTTTGGCCCCAAATCTTTAAATATAGCCTTATTATTAAAGAGAAATGTAAACGTCATCAGTCCTATCAAAGATTCTATGTTTTGCAACAAACGGCTATCAAACCAGATCTTCATAAATATTAAACTAAATTTTGCATCATACAGCTAAGCTCCAAATGTTTTCACTCTTGGATTGTTGATGGATTTTGTTTTTTTAAATAAACTAATTACAATTTCACACTGATTCCAAAAATGAAATCCGTTTTCGCGTACTACGTCAGAATTTTTTACAATTCAAAATTTTATGTTTTGAATATTTTTCATAATGTACGTACTGTAGTAATATTGCAGTGTGCTTATCGTTTGTTAGAAAGGCCCAACAGTTTATAATTTCAACTTTATTACTTAAAATGTGAAATAATATAACTATTATTATGTTTATATTTATTAAAATCTACTAACTATATACGCCTTAGGTCCGTACAAAATTTGTGGTTGTGTAAATGATCCAAATCTGTTTTGCTCTAATTATGTGTGGGCCATATACGTTAGTAAAACAAATAATATAACTGCTTTTGTAAAGAAAACTTACTTTCAATATTTTGGCATTAAGTTAGGAGACCAGGATAAATCGTGATGCCCTCACAAAGTGTATCGTAGTTTTGTTGCAGAGCTGAGGAGTTGGAAAAATGGAAAAAATAAGTCATTGCCCTTTGGTATCCCTATGATTTGGAGGGAACCTACAAATCATGGAGAGGATTTGCACAGTTAAGGTAGCAGGATATAATACTAAAAACAAGAAAGGTATTGTATATCGTAGCATTCCCTCTGCCATTCAGCCCGTACCTCATGGTCCTGATATTCCCTTACGCCCTGAATCAGATACATTGCCGTCTGCTTCCAGTAGCTCTGAAACTGAATCTCCTGTGGATGATGAACCACATAATTCTGATCGAGATAGATGTTTTAATCAAAGTGAGTTTAATGATTTGGTGAGTGATTTAAATTTTCCTAAAGAATCAGCAGTAATGTTAGGCTCTAGGTTAAAAGTAAAGAAATTATTGACTGAGAGTATTTATTTTTCATGTTACAGGCATCGTGAGAAGGAACTTGTCCCTTTTTTTGCTGAAGAAGAAAATTTAGTGTATTGCCAAGACATCCCTGCTGTCTTAAAATTTCATAACATAAACTATAATTCCGAAGAGTGGAGGTTCTTCATAGATTCTTCTCAAAAAAGCCTTAAAGGTGTTTTGCTGCATAATGGAAACATTCATCCTTCCATTCCTGTGGCCCACTCTTTTGTTTTAAAGGAGACATATGAAAGTGTAAAGTTTTTTTACAGAAACCTGCAGTACGAAAACTATCTATGCTAGTCTGTGGAGATTTCATGATTATTGGACTATTATTTGTTCAGCAAGCTGGTTTCACAAAATATCCTTGTTTCGTATGTGAATGGGATAGCAGAGCTAGGTCAGAACACTGGGAAAGGGAACAGTGGCCATATAGGACTAATTTAATACCGGGCGAAAAAAATATAAGACGTGAACCTTTTATTGATCCCTGAAAAGTATTGTTGCCACCTCTCCATGTAAAATTAGGTTCAATGAAACAATTTGTGAACACTCTAGATAAGGAGAGTGAGTGCTTAAATACCTTTGCGCTACATTTCCTTCATTATCCTATGAAACAATTAAAGCTGTTGTAATCGTTGGCCCACAAATTAGAAAACTGATGATGGACAGTCAGTATCACCCATCAGATTAAAAAAAAAAAACAAGTTTTAAAATGCAGAACGGTGTAATTGTCAAACAAGGAAAATAACTTGCAATATCCAGTATTGTTGTTTGGGGCTTCAATAAATAGTGAAGATTGACTTAAACTTTAAACGCATTTTTCTCGAAACTTAGATAATGGTACATAGCCGGTTGATGCATAACGCCGTCCAACTATAGGCCTATAACTAAGGCACGATGAGATGGGTGGACATTCATGTCATTGCAAGTCTTGTGAAAAATGCCATAAATTAGACAAATGTCAGGAAACTTTAAGGCCCAAAAGTTCCCGAATGTAATCTGGCCATCATTATCATCATTAAGATATTGATAAAGTTTAGGATTTAGGCCTCTCCTGGCGCATCATTACCATCATCATCACCTATCATATACCATCGGGGTAGCGTAATTCCGCTTTCCAGGTGCCCACCCTCAGAAGTGGGTTACTATAACGCCATGTCAGGAAAGAATATTAGAATGTCGAAATGACGACATGGTTGCAATGTATATACGAGGGTGAATCAAATATAAACCGGAATTATTGTTTACAATTTTATTGAATTAACAAGAAAATACAAAACCACCACCTCATTTTTCTACATAGTCTCGTGCATTTCCAACACACTTTTGCCATCGAGTTGGCAACTTTTTGATGCCGTCCTTGAAGAATGAGGGATGACGTGTAGTCAGCCAGTTGCGCACGAACTCCTCTACCGCTGCATTGTCACCAAACCGCCTTCCTTCCATGTCTTCTTTCAGTGGCCCAAACAAATGGTAATCACAGGGTGACAAATCTGGAATGTAAGGAGGATGTTACAGAGGTGTCCAATGCATTTTCGTCAGTTTTCATCATTTTTTTTTTGTTCCTGGCCGAGGAGCCGAGGAATCCACCTGGCAGACAATTTTCGGAATTTGAGTTCATCACTAATGATGGCTTGAACACTTCCGGAACCTTATTCCAACTTGTGAAGCAATTTCAGAAATTGTTACGCGCCGATACTCCTCAATAAGGTCCCGTACATCACAAATGTTGTCTACAGTGATGATTGTTCGTTGCCGTCTTTGGTGGGGCTCATTTTCCACTGAATCCCGGCCCGCTAAAATTTTTTTGCGCCAATCATACACCCGCGTCTTCGAAAGAGTTGCTTCCCCGAACTGCGCATGGAGCCTTCTCAAAATTTCAGAAGGTTTAGTACCTTCTTTCGCCAAAAACTTAATAATAATGCGTTGTGCAACAGACGTGTGTACCTCTTGCTCGCTCATGGCGTACTGAAGCAAGCGGCTGCTCTTCGGAGTGCGGCACATCAAGATCCCTACTCCAGACACCCCCACCAACTTCCCCTCCAAACCGCAACCTTTGCAGTTCGCTATCAGAGCCTCCAGATACAAATTCCGGTTTATATTTGATCCACCCTCGTATAAAGAAACGTATAAACAATCGATCGTTGAATTGCGAGATTTCTGGTAGATACTTACTCGAGCGTTTTCTGATGATGACGTATGCAATTATCTAATTCCTGTTTTATGTTTTCACTCTTTTTGAGATTCAAGAGTTTGTCTCTTATCTCTTCAAGATGGCTACATGCTGTAGCTACAAGAAATGCCGTCAAACTTGTACACCCGAAGAACAGGATGAAACAAGTCCATGCCATTAGATACTGTAACGAAACACATAATGATCTGGAGAGTTAGTTGTATGAAACAAAATCACAAGTTTAGAATGCATTTAATTTAATTAACTTTTTAATACAGTTTAGTATTTCCCTGTCCACTTTTCTCTTTTTTTATACTGTGCTTTCCTTTGTCCCTCCATGGTACCTTTACCTTGTCGTGGTGGAGTGGCTTGCGTGCTTAAATGATCCTGAGAGCTATGCCGGCGGTAGCATTGCTGCCGATAGGGTTACCCATGCTGGACTGGTCGAAGGTGATAAGCCAGACGAAAAAAGTACCGTGGTCGAAAGAGTGACGATCTTTCACCGTACAAATACAACCGTCAAGAAATGCGGGCATGGGTTCAACTCGGGTAAAATTTTCCGGAGCACTTATATTGTATGGGTGCGAAACATGGACTCTTACTTTAAGGGAGGAAAGGAGATTACAAGTATTTGAGAATAAAGTACTTAGGAACATTTTTGGACCAAAGAGAGATGAACAGACAGGTAAATGGAGAAGACTAAATAACAATGAACTACATGGTCTTTATAGGAATCCAGATATAATAAGAACAATTAAGTCTCGTAGACTGCGATGGGCAGGACATGTGGAACGTATGGGGAATGAAAGACTTGCAGGAAAGCCAGAGGGAAAACGCCTAGTTGGTAGACCAAGAATGAGGTGGGAGAATAACATTGATTATGATTTGAGGGAAGTAGATTATACAGGGAATGATTGGGAAGCATTAGCTCAGGATAGGGATGTATGGAGAGCTTATGTCCGCGCGGCCATGAACGGGTTCGATAGTGCCAGTGAGTAAGTAATTAAGTGCTTTCCTTTGTGGGATAGTGCAACAGCCGAATAAATCTTTGCGTTGTTTATTTCTCATGGACCTATTTAATTTACAGTGGCTACTTTTGAATTTAAGCGAATAACTAAAAAAATAGAATATATGAAAGCGAAATAATGTTAATTTAAAGTCACTCATTGACACATTAGCGACACAATTTGAATCTAACTGTGAAACAGAGACAAATTTTGCTCACAGGCCACTTTTCTAGCTTTATATTCTTTTACGTGACGTAAAAACGGGACCCACAACTTTACTTACTTTCCGAAGAAAGTCACGCTCTGGATTTTTATATTTAAAACAGTAAAAGTTGTAGGCAGTCGTCCTCAACAAATTAAATTTGTTTAAAATAATCAGCTAGGCCTTTCGGAACTAGTTTCATTTCCAATTCAACACAATAGACAACACATTTTCAATAATACATAGAAAAAGTGATCCATCCATAGTAATTCTGCTCGAAGGCAGGTCCTTCATCGCAATCATAGCATTTTCATGCTACGCTTGCAGGTTTACTAGGGAATTGTAGGTGTGGTAGCTTCCCGTTGCTTTCCACACCGGTGAAGGATGATGATGATGATGATGATGATGATAATGATAAGGGTGACGATGGCCACATGATTTCGGGGACCGTTTGGGCCTTAAAGTTTTCCTGATATTTGTCTTACAGGTGAGGAAAAACCCGGATAAAAACCTCACCCAGAAAAACTGCCCCGACCGGGGATCGAACCCGGACCCGCTGCGTGATAAGGCAGCACACTACCTCGAGACCACAGCGGTGGACAGAAAAAATGATAACCGGAAGATAAACATCTTAGAGGAAATATAAATAATGAAGGGAACAAGAAACGATAACCTGTTGAAGAAACATCTTAGAGGAAATATAAATAATGAAGGGAACAAGAAACGATAACCTGTTGAACGAGAACACACCCTACTAGATCAACCAACATGCTCTTTAAACATAATCAGTAATCAATAGAACAGCTTTGAAAATTTAGCTAGTTCCGAAAGTCCTAACTGATTGTTTTAAACAACTTTTATTTATATTATTTTTGGTCTGGACATCTTACCTCAATATTAATGTTGATTTGTTCTTGGAAATGTTTCAAAACAATTCTCTGTTTTATCTTCAGCTTTCCCAGACTGGTTTTATTTATGTTGCATTATGTTGCACCACCTGGATGTCGATGTCAGCTCCATCCTGTGGTTGGCCAAAGAACCTCCAAACAAGGTCACCCTCCATCGGAATATCAAAATTCATAACTCTGTTTCTGTTCTTCTGAATATAAATTTTTTCCCAAATAGTCAGCTCGTTTGTATTTTCTAACTGTTTTAATAATTTAGTGTCTGAATTTATATTATGTTTTTCAGACCAAACATGAGCAGCAACTGCAGATTTTCAATTTCTCCATTTTTAATATTTCTTATGTGTTTTTGGTTCTAATTTTTAGGTTTCTTTTTGTTTTCCCTATATATATATATCTTTTCACAACCCATGCATTCAATTTGATATATTCCTGACTTTTTATTTTTATCAGTTTTTTCATTTTTGTTGGTTTTTATTAGTTTATTTAAACTGTAGTTATTTTTTGGTGCTAATTTAATATTAAACTTCTCAAATATATTTTGAAATTTATTATGTACCCAGGGGTGATATGTGAATTTCCTATATTTTTTCATAGGTGGTTCTTCTTTTTCAAGATTACTTCTGTTTATCATTTTTTGTTTTTTATACTTTTCTATCCTTTTATGTACCATTTTTTCATCAAACCCATTTTCTCTGGGTTTGATGAAAAAATGGTACATAAAAGGATAGAAAAGTATAAAAAACAAAAAATGATAAACAGAAGTAATCTTGAAAAAGAAGAACCACCTATGAAAAAATATAGGAAATTCACATATCACCCCTGGGTACATAATAAATTTCAAAATATATTTGAGAAGTTTAATATTAAATTAGCACCAAAAAATGACTACAGTTTAAATAAACTAATAAAAACCAACAAAAATGAAAAAAACTGATAAAAATAAAAAGTCAGGAATATATCAAATTGAATGCATGGGTTGTGAAAAGATATATATAGGGAAAACAAAAAGAAACCTAAAAATTAGAACCAAAGAACACATAAGAAATATTAAAAATGGGAAGAAATTGAAAAATCTGCAGTTGCTGCTCATGTTTGGTCTGAAAAACATAATATAAATTCAGACACTAAATTATTAAAACAGTTAGAAAATACAAACGAGCTGACTATTTGGGAAAAAATTTATATTCAGAAGAACAGAAACAGAGTTATGAATTTTGATATTCCGATGGAGGGTGACCTTGTTTGGAGGTTCTTTGGCCAACCACAGGATGGAGCTGACATCGACATCCAGGTGGTGCAACATAATGCAACATAAATAAAACCAGTCTGGGAAAGCTGAAGATAAAACAGAGAATTGTTTTGAAACATGTCCAAGAACAAATCAACATTAATATTGAGGTAAGATGTCCAGACCAAAAATAATATAATTAAAATAACCTCAAAATATAACTTCCTAAAATTAAATATCAACTTTTATTTGTTGAGGACGACTGTATCATAGGTAAAACTTTTATTGTTTTAAGTATTTAACAATGACCTCAACGGCGTTAGTAATGCTTTTTGAAAGGCTTTTTATATCCTTAAAATTTAACGACCCCATCCAGATTTGACCCCATGAACTTCGGAACCAGAGGCGATCATGGTAAGCAACACACACACATATTTGTGTATGTATGTAAGTATGTGCAAGCGTAACTCTGGAATGTCTCAACTAATTATAATCAAACATATAATTTACAATCTGAAACATATACTACGGTGGTAAGATATATATAGTGCACTTCTGACTTCTTTAGCATCTTTTGAAGGGTCTGTGGTGTTTGGTGCGGTAAGAGGGGAGGGCGAGTTCCAAGTGCTATCCTCAGTTTTGTAAACATAATAGTTAGTACACGTTGAATTTTCATATCTACTATAGTCGGTTCCTGATGTCTACGGAGGAGATGTAAACAGTGGCTGTAACGGCGAAAAAGCGCGCTTCACAAGCGGATATACCGTACGAGTACATCGACACGCAATTACGGTTTCTGAACATATTTTTTAACAACAATGAAATGCAATACTAACAATAATAATGAAATTAATAATGTTGATGATGATGATAATAATAATAATAAATAATACTAATAATAATAATGAATATCAATAATAATACTAATAATAATAATAATAATAATAATAATAATAATACATAGTAATTCAGCTCGAGGGCAGGTCTTTCACTGCAATTATAGCACTCCCGTATATGTTTCGCATCCACTGGTAGAATAATAGTTTTATATATTTTCATTTTTACTTTCTTTGAAAGGAGTTGGGATGACAAGAGTCTCTGACTTGTATTGTAATATTGTGAATAATGCTGACGTGGGATTTCCCACCAGACACGTGCAACGCAACCAATGACGCGCCAACATTTTAAATGAAGGGGAGGGCTGGCGTATTGCTTTGCTCCGAAGACATCTGGAATTTGGTATAGTTCTGTGTTAGTGAATAGTTTTGATGTCTAATAAGTTTGAAGTGTTCATTATAGAATGGCGTTGTTTTTGTAACAATTTATTTTATAAGATTATTATTATTATTATTATTATTATTATTATTATTATTATTATTAAGAACATTTTCTTTTTCATGGGTACTAGTTCCCTCTCCCACTCGGCAATGTTCCCTCCTGCCACGCGCCTTTGGTTTCAAAAGACGGCTTTCAGAACTGGACTGTACCTTATACCTCTATGAGGGAGTGAGAGAGGGTGACATACACATAATCGAAAACAACCGATATTAATGTGGAATCCATAGTTTTCGGAAACGCTTACCTACCTGATTGAACATCCCGATGACATTTAAGCTGAAGTTTGACCCCTAGCATCCGTAAAGAAGAGTGAAAATTAAAGTGTAAAAAATACCAAAATTAATGTCAAATTCATAATTTTCGGAGTCGCTAAAACAATTGGTGATAATCCCGATGGCATTTTAAACAAAGTTTGACCTCTAACACCCTTAAGAAGGAGTGAAAAATAAAATGTCTAAGATGACCGAGATTAGAGTCAAATCCACAGTTTTTCGGGGTCGCTACGCTGCTTGGCGACAAAGGAGATCGAGGTAAATAAATACCCGGGAATGGCAGGTTATAAGTTTACAATAAGAAAACACCAGCAGTCTTTTATTTTTTGTAATGTTTTTGAGTTTGGTTTTCTAATGTGAATCAAGTCCGCAAACACTAACTTCACCGTAACTCACCATTATTGTGTTATATAGAGCTTGTGAACTAGAATCTAGAAACTAGGAAGTGAGATTACTAGAAATAATTGTCGGCTCCCGTTGTTCCAAATTTTATAACTTAAAAGGCGCCACCGTGGCGCTAGCGGTTAGACGTTCGCCTCTCACCGTTCGAGCCCCGAGATCGAATCTCGGTCACTCCATGTGGGTTTCGTGGTGGACGAAACGGAGCTTGGGCAGGTTTTTGTCGGGGTTTCTCCCGTTTTCCTCTGCCACAATTTCATTCCACCATTTCTCCACACTCATCTCATCCATTTCGTTTCATTTCGTTCATCTGCCCCTGTGATGGCGTAGTCGGCCGGCACCCTTGCCATTCACGGACCTCTATATAAGGGGTTCATTTCTTCTCATCCCTCGACCCGACCCTGAGTTGGATACTTGTTGGGTATATTTATTTATTTATATCAAACTTAAACCTTCAGAGCATTGGACAGAAAACTGAATTAATGTTTACTGAGTGTATTATAGCATACCCTTTTAAATGTTACAAGTCTCAAGAATCATAACTATTCGAGTTAATAGCTCCAATGAACCTAAGCCTTTGCAGAGCAGGGTAGGCCGTTTACATTAATTTATAACCAAACTAATTCAAATAAGCCAAACATTTTTACTTGAAACTAATATTGCTAAAATATTAAATAAAAATATATCCTGCATCTTCGTGGATCTGGCAGGTTGGTGCATGTATTGTCTGACCTACGGATCTGTGTTCCCGTAACATATACGAACTGAACACTAATTCCCTTTTTGCCTTGGTAAATAATTCTCATCTCTGCATTCATATCTCTCTTTTTTCTTTCGCCCCCCCACTACTCACAACTTTTAGCCTTCTTGTGGACAGATTATTTGCACTTGCAGTCCAGTGTTGTCAACTCAACATGAACACTGTAACACGGAGTGGTGAAATAAATATTATTAAACAAATATTAAAAGTCAATCAGCGTCATTAGACCTATTTAAATACGGTATGAAGAAGTGATAATTAACCTTCCATGATTCAATATCCAAGATCCATGACACTGTTTAGGGGAAGTTTGGCAACATCCCTACTCGGAAAGTTATCCTGACTGCTGTTTGACGTGGTGGGAGGGAAGCGCGTGGAATGGAGTGAGTACAGAACGACTGCAGCGCTGAAGAGGCACAGATCCATTCGTACGACAGTATTTAGGGAAGGACATGTGTGGACAGTACAACATCTACTAAAGACACACAAAAAAAAAATCCAAACCGAAGATAGAATTATTCGGCTCAGATAAAATTAGCTTACAAATTGCCTTAACGATATTTGAGATCCCTTATTAAATTATTCATTATTTGGCATCGGGATTTGATCCCAGTGCTATCCGAGTACGAGTCTTATATTTTATCACGCACTCGCTTTGTTCGATATTCTGAATGTGTAAAGCATTACAAAAAGTATCGGTTTGACGTGAAAATAATTTTGGTAAGTCGCAATCAAATAATTATTACCTGTGATATGTTCATTATCTCGAATAACGGACTCTTGGAAACATCAAAACCGAAGTAAGCGTTTGTTGTGAGAAGCCCATTTGCCACGCGCATGACGCAGTACGCTGTGTGAATTGAGAAGAACACCACGTTGATTCTATATGTCATGGGTTTAATTCGAGGTAGCAGGGTTGTCATGGGTCCAGCAGTTTTAGTCTTGAAATCTTCCCAATTGTAATCCAGTAACTTCATCAGCGCTTCCTTATAAATGCTGAAACATATACATTTCATAAAAAAATTATTAAATTCCATCCAGTTCACTTATTCCTTAGTATAAGTGAACATTTCTACTGGTTACAATGAGTTGATGATAAAAATGATCAATTTAATTTATCAGAATATTTTAACATTTTTATAAAATTAATATTAATTCGCATTAATTAGACATAGGCGGCTCCGTGACGCAAGTGGTTAGACACTTGCCTCTCACCGCTGGGGTCCCGAGATCGAGTCTCGGTCATTCCATGTGGGATTTCGTCGTGGATGAAACGGAGCTTGGGCAGGTTTTTATCGGGGTTCCTCCCGTTTTTTCCCCTGCCACAATTTCATCCACCATTTCCTCATACTCATCTCATCCATTTCGTTTGATTTCATATATCTGTCCCTGTGATGGTGCGTCAGGCGTGATCAGCCAGCACCCTTGTCATTCACAGACCTCTATATATAGGGAATGATCTCATCTCATCCCTCGACCCGACCTTGAGTTGGGCATGAGTTGAGGATATTTATTTAATTAGGCATAATTGTATATTTTAGTACAACATTACTAGTTTTCACATTTGGCTGAAGAGAAGTTCTCTCAAAGAGGGCAGCACTCACACGCTGGAGAACAGAAACATTTGAATGGATCGAGTAAAGCGCTGAATCAAAGTAACAAAAAAATCTTCTATTTTTTTTTAGCTACGATAAATGTGTTTCAGATGACGATAATATTGTTAATCAAAATTTGTAAAACAATATTACCAGTGCAGTATTGTGTATTGGAATTGTATTTAATTAATTGTATTTTTAATTATTGTATAAAAATCATAATAAATGTCAATGGTTTCCCTGTAAGAGAGGTTAAAGGAATATGGTATAGAGTCTGGGGTGTCAAACTTCCAGCATCTACTGGAAAATTTTCAACATATCCGTTCCATGCACATTTTGCCGTTGTCTTGATACTCCCAGGATAAATCACAACAAAATGAGTTTTGCTGCTTGAATTGTGATTAGGTTGGTAAGAATTAACACCTCAAACCGTAAAACCAAACGTATTCAGAAACTGGATAGTTTCGCACACTCTAAACAGGCGGGTCCGTGACGTCATTATTCATGGGGAAATATGAGTTAGATTGTTACTATTAACTGACTTAAAAATATCGGCTCACTTCTTATTACTGAAGTCATTGCAAATATATATTTGAAATTATAAGTAATTCTAAGTTAAACTGAACTTATAACTGACTGCAAAATTATCGCGGTTAGCACACGAGAGGTACTATCTCAACACAGAGACAGCGTTTTTTTAAGGTCTGTTTTGGTGGTTTGAATGTAGAGTGAGAGGTAGCTCTTAGGATATAAGACCACAAATAAGTAACGGTCTCCAACCGCCAGTTAAGATTGCGCGAAGTATACGTTGAAAGGAAGTTTTACGGTTGAATTGATCATGTTTATGACCAAAGCATACCAGAGGCTAGATTTCGCAAAACATTTACAATATGATTTTATTTCATACTCTGTTGTATTTCATTATAATGAGCACGTATACGCTACTGAGGTTGATACACAAACTATGTTTACTGGGGCATCCTATTACAGGAGATGCAAGGTTCTTATACAACATGAATATTTTGACTGCCAAAATAATTAACAGAAAAATGTAATGGGACGATGGGAGAATTAATACAATTAATACATATACTTAAGTTAGATTTGATAAGCTTTACATTTTTGTAGTTTGAATTTTATTTTATAATTCGTGTATCTCGGTTGCTGAGACATACGTTGCTGAGAATATGAAAATAGATACCGCCGTCATTTACTAGGTTAAATATTAAAAAAAAACTTTTAAGAACTGTAGGCCTTTGGGAAACCAGCTGAAGGATATGCGCTAATAACTGTTGTTATTGTTGTTTTGCGACGCTTTTGACATCAACGACTTTCCAGACTGTTTTGTAATTTAATAAAGAGGGTTGTAAGAGTTTGGTGTGTTTATATTTAATATTAAATCGTTGTTTATTTCCTTTAAAATTTCAAGTTCCTCTAGTATGTTTATATGGTTGAGGACGACAGCACTACCAGATATTTTACTTTCCGACTAATTACCTCAAAGGAATTTTAATATAAATTTGATCATTATTTAAGATAATAATGATAATGATAATAATAAAGATAATACAATTTAAATAAAACCCCAATAATATGCATACATTAAGCATGATTCAAGCTAAATTTAAATTAAATATCTCACTGGCACTATCGAATCTGTAGATTCTTGGCAGCGCGGTCATAAGCTCTTCATACATCTCTATCCTGAGCTATTTTTTTCCAATCATTCCTGTATAATATACTTCCTCAAATAATGTTTTATGTTATTTTCCCACCTCATTCTTCGTCTACCAACTGAGAGTTTTCCCTCTGGTTTCCCTACAAGAAGCTTCCATGTCTCTCTCTCTCTCTCGTTCCAGATTCGTGCCAAATGACCTGCCATTCGCAGTCTACTTAATTTATCTTATTGTGTCTGGTTTCCAATAAAGGTCATGTAGCTCACTGTTATGCAGTCTTCTCCATTCGCATGTCTGTTCATCTCTCTTTGGTCCAAAATTTTTACCAAGAACTTTATTCTCAAATATTAATAATCATTTCTCTTCCCTTAAGGTAAGAGTCCATCTTACGCATCCATATAATGTACCTGGTAGAATAGTAGTTTCATGTATTTTCAATTTAACATATTTTGAAAGGAGGTGGTACGACAAGAGTCCCTGTAATGCATAATAGCACGCATTTATAGAATGAGCCTATGTTTAATTTCATTGTGCATCTCATTTATATTTATAATTATTATTCCAAGCTGTCTGAATTCATGCACTTCTTCAAAATTTCCCTCATTTGTCATTAACTGTCCATTATATAATGTATATGTAAAGTAAAGTGTTCCCACTACAGGCCTCGGGAGGCCCTTGGGGTAGTAGGATGTTAAGGCTCCCACTTTTTCTAGACAATCGGCACTTGATGTCAGCCGGGTTGTCAGCCCTGCGTGACGGCCGCCTTTACCCCAGAACAAGCATCTGGTACTCATTTCAGTTAGAGGCTGAGTCGACCCCAGGGCCATGGTGCCACCAGAAGGTTTGGGTCAGTTTAAAAATCCTGACCCCACCGGGACTTGAACCCTCGACCTTCCAGTTTGTAGCGCACTGCCTTAACCAGTATGCTACTGTGACCATATATTTAGTTTTATCGATGTTTACTTCCAGCCCCAACTTCTTAGTATTACTGAATAGAGAGTGCCTGTTCACCCTTAGTTTCTTCTCGCTACGTTATCATAGGTAATGTCACGAGTGATTTCCAAATCCTCTAGATAAATTCACAAGTTACTTCGTGTCTCGTGAATTTATCGATTATTTGGAAATCGAGAGTGGCATTTGTTAGAACCATTTAACGAACAAAATTAAGCTGTTTATTGGCCGACTAAACCAGACTAGTTTTTTTATTAACCGACCAGGAGTATTGTATGGACAATGCTCTGAAATTTTTTTTTACTAAAAATCATTATTTAAATATAGTTACCGATATTTTAAAATACTTATATATTTGATGTAACGGCGATGTTTGAAAACAAATCAGAAATGTATGGCAATGTTTAATTGTTTATTCACTACAACTTGATCATATTATTTATTGCCAAATAGGATCGCAATATTGTAAGAATGCATCCTAATGGAGAAAAAAATGAAACATATGAAATTTTATATTATAACCAACATTATAGGTTATTAATTTTTTAATAATAATAATAATAATAATAATAATAATAATAATAATAATAATAATAATAATAATAATAATAATAATAATAATAATAATAATAATAATAGCTTTATTTTACCTGGCAGAGTTAAGGCCTTAAGGCCTTGTCTACCACTCAACCATTAATTTTTTAAGTAAACAACTCAGTAAAGGTTCATTCCATCTCAAGTGGTTTAATTTTTAATGTCATCCACGCTGACCATCACCAATTTTTCTGAAACTTGGTGTGGCTTCAGGTCCACCCTAATAATGAACCTCTGCAAAATTTCAAATCATAATATCAAGTGTTTGGGAAACTATGACCTTTCATATGGAGGGCTGTTTGATGAATCAATCAAGAAACCAAACAACATTCAATTCTTAACTCTTTGTTACTACAAGGCAAATGCAAGTAGGGACATCTTATTTCTATGTCTTGCAGACCGTTTTATCCTAAATCCAAAACACGTAGCCCGACGAAAGAGAGTCCACTTTAGGAGTCACCAGCGTGGATCAAAGTGTCTAACAAAATCTGCCATATCAAATTTTAGTCCTTCTTTAGGGTCAAGTATCTCAAGAACAAAAGCCAAAAGGAGACTAATATTTGGTAAATTTGTTAATGGTGATTGCGACAGTGCACTGCTCAAATATCTTTCTTCATAGCCATTTACCTAGGATTATACTAGATCATAAACATGGTGCCAAATATGCAATTGTTAAAAGTGAGCTATGTTCAAGCTCAAATAATGTGAAATACGTCATCTGAAATGTTGTTTTCTTTAGTACCATTAGAAAGAGCACATCTTCATCTACTAGAATCAACTTATTTCATTTTTGAGCCCATTCAATTATGGGATGAAAAGTATGAGGCCAAATATGCAATTGTTAAAAGTGAGCTATATTCAAGCTCAAATAACGTGAACTACGTCATCTCAAATGTTGTTTTCTTTAGTACCATTAGAAAGAGCACATCTTCATCTACTAGAATCTACTTATTTCATTTTTGAGCCCATTCAATTATGGGATGAAAAGTAAGAGGCCAAATATGCAATTGTTAAAAGTGAGCTATGTTCAAGCTGACTTGAAATATAATGTTGAAAATTTTCTGAAGGGTATTTTGGGTTTCTTTACAAGTATCTGAACCCCAAGCGTACCGGTAAATTAAAATTTGGGCCCTTCTGAATGGTTATTTTTCCAACTGGAACTGATGTCAGCACTACTTATGCCTATGGTATTAACATCGCTATCTGATCTCCCTCCCAGCTCTACAACTTCCTCAAACTTCACTAATATTATTACTTGCGTCGTCAGTTGATCCTTCTACTGAAACATCACTGAAAAACTTGCATCCAACTAACTCACTGGCACTATCGAAACCGTATGTTCATAAGCTCTCCACACATCCCCATCCTGAGCTAATGTTTTCCAACCATTCCCTGTATACTCTACTTCCCTCAAATCAGGGTTGATGTTATTCTCCCACCTCATTCTTGGTCTGGGCGTCCCCCCCTTGTTTTTCTACAACACGGTTCCATGCACGCCTTTCATTCCCCGTGAAAAAAAAACTTGCATCGCTGTCATTAATTTCATAATCAGAAATGTTTTCAATTAAATCGAAATCGATAGATTCTCTTAGAACACGCTGTTTTTCCTAGCCGACATCATGGATTCCAAAGACTGTATAATATGAAATTTAACTAGTCGGACTCCGACAACACATAACGGCAAACTACTAAAAAGTGAAAAAAAGGTGTTTGACAATACCTTACAACAGTCTGGAAAACAAATAAAGTCATTCTACCTCTCCACAAGTCACATATTTTTGGTCTGGACTTGCGAGAAACTCCGTGATGTAATATTCCGTCATTGCCACTGTGAGTGGTAGCGGTGAAACTTAAAGCGCCACTTGAGTAAGACATAATTAGACAGTGTGAGGGGTGGACAACAAGCAATTTCTCATTAAGTTCAAGCTTACTTTTCATCCCATAATTGAATGGGTTCAAAAATGAAATAAGTTGATTCTAGTAGATGAAGATGTGCTCTTTCTAATGGAACTAAAGAAAACAACATTTGAGATGACGTATTTCACGTTATTTGAGCTTGAATATAGCTCACTTTTAACAATTTCATATTTGGCACCATGTTTATGATCTAGTATAATCCTAGGTAAATGGCTATGAAAAAATATATTTGGGCAGTGCACTGTCGCAATCACCATTAACAAATTGACTAAATATTAGTCTCTGTTTAGTTTTTGTTCTTGAGATATTTGACCCTAAAGAAGGACTAAAATTTGATATGGCAGATTTTGTTAGGCACTTTGATCCACGCTTGTGACTTCTAAAGTGGACTCTCTTTCGTCGGGCTACGTGTTTTGGATTTATGATAAAATGTTGTGCAATGCATAGAAATAAGAGGTCTCTACTTGCATTTGCCTTGGAGTAACAAAGAGTTAAAAATTGAATGTTGTTCGGTTTCTTGATTGATTCGTCAAACAGGCCTCCATATGAAAGGTCATAGTTTCCCAAACACTTGATATTATGATTTGAAATTTTGCAAAGGTTCATTTCTAAAGAGGCTCCATACCTACACCAAGTTTCAGCGAAATTGAACATGTTGAGCGTGGGGCACTAGACCCTAAAATCATTATCTAAAAACACAATTATTGAACACACAATTTCGATGCAATCTGTTCGTTATTTGCTATATTCGATGTATTTGTTGGAGAGTCAGTCACTGCAAAATAATGCTCTGATATGTTCAGAATATTAAAATGGAGGAGCTTTCGTTATCACAAAATCAGAAGCTGATAAAGAGAAATCGATAAATAACGAGATGAAACACGACTGTCATTGGCTGTAAAACAAAATTCATTGAAACGTGATTGGTCGTTGACTCCCTGAATGGTAGAGGAAACAGTGCATATCCTTGCTTTAACCCTTTGTGAATTTCAAAAGTATCCGGAAACTATTTGCCTACTCGTACCGTACTCTTTGTGCTATTTAGATGCACTCGAATAAGTCTAACTTTTTAGGATTTCCGAACTCATGATAAAGGAAATATAAATTTAAATTTCTTCCGGCACCCACTGATTTCCTGAGCTAGGGAATTCCAGTTGTGGGAAATGGAGATAATACATGATGTGGAGTAATGGGATGTCCCATATTGTGATGTGATCATTTGTTTAAATTGTGGTTTGAAGATAAATACTATCGAATGTAAAAATAAAGTAGCTTCAATTATATAAAAAAAAAACTAAACAAATATGCATGGCGTGACAAGCTCGAGCCCTTGGCCTCATATCCACAGAGGAGGTTGACTAGAAGGTAAAACATTTGTTGAGATTCGCAAAGTACGACTTGCACAATATAGAAAGAATCAGTATTCAATCTCGATTTGTTTGATGGAAAATATTAATTGTGCAATAAATATAAATATGATACATACTACTTATTTTCTAGTGTTTTATTCTAAAATATTATAATAAATAAAAAAGTTTGCAATTCATTTTAATTATAATTTTTTACATCACACATATTTCTTACACGTTAGAGACTAATATTGTGAGACCTGCAATTGAAAACTGAACCTAATTGAACATTTCCTCCGTATAATAAAATAACTTGAATATAAATGTAGGCTATCAGTACAATTTGTTTTTGAGCGATAGTGCATTTTGTCGTACGTACAGCAATGGCGACCATGATTGAAAGTTCAACTTCCTACATTTTGGAGTTGCCAACCTAAGTAACTATACCGTAATATTACATATTGCAACCACGTGTGCGAAGTAAAACCACTGCCCTCTATGTATACTACGTACAATGTCTATACAAAAAACTATCCAAAATGTAGTGTTAATATACATTATACGAAACAAATCACTGCATTTTAAATGAACTGAACTTTATTTGAAACAATAGATACTTAATTGCCACCATTTTATAACTGATTAGTGTCACTGCCTCCTGTAGTTTCAACCAATAAACATTGCCCACACTGTTCATGTTAGTCAGTTGTTTATAATTAACATAAATATTTCCAACAAAGATGTTATTATTTTACTATTATTTATTATTTTGAAAACACCATCCCGCAAAAAGTAATGTAGAACGCATGTTTGTGAAGTGTTTTACAGAATATCGGAAATTGAAAACCTCGCTATCCCTCGGTTTTTAAACATTTTCCTCGATTCTGTATAAACCACGTCCCAACCTCGCATCGTAATATACTATAAAAATAAATGTGGGCTATCTGTACAATTTGTTTATTGAGTATCTTCAATTGTTTGCTACAAAATAATAACGAGCAGGATTTACTAAGTAAGTTTCCCGTGGTTTGTTCATATGTTGGTACAGCGGAGTCCGTTTTTTTATATTACAGTACATGATACTGAAAAAATAAGTTTTACGGCCACTTTGCAATATAGTAAAGTACTGAAATAAGACATAGGATGAAATAAATACACTTACTGCTCTGAAGATGTGAATGGAGAAGACTACATAACAATGAACTACATGGTCTGTATAGGAAGCCAGATATAATAAGAACAGTTAAGTCTCGTAGACTGCGATGGACAGGACATGTTGCGCGTATGGGGAATGAAAGACGTGCATGGAAGCTTCTTGTAGGAAAGCCAGAGGGAAAACGCCCAGTTGGTAGACCAAGAATGAGGTGGGAGAACAACATTAACTATGATTCGAAGGAAGTAGATTATACAGGGAATTATTGGAAAGCATTAGCTCAGGATAGGGATGTATGGAGAGCTTATGTCCGCGCGGCCATGAACCTACGGGTTCGATAGTGCCAGTGAGTAAGTAAGTAAGTACTGCTCTGATAAAACGATTGACAGATGCCGTAAGGTCCATAAAAATGGTGACAGAAAACTTTGGACATAACAGAATGAACAGAAGTCTTTAAAGCTTAAAAAGTCAGAAATGTTTAGAAGAACAGTGTAAATAACTGATAGACTCAGCCACTGTTCTTTCAAATGAATATAACAGTGTAAATAACTGATAGACTCAGCCACTGTTCTTTCAAATGAATATAACAGTGTAAATAACTGATAGACTCAGCCACTGTTCTTTCAAATGAATATAACAGTGTAAATAACTGATAGACTCAGCCACTGTTCTTTCAAATGAATATAACAGTGTAAATAACTGATAGACTCAGCCACTGTTCTTTCAAATGAATATAACAGTGTAAATAACTGATAGACTCAGCCACTGTTCTTTCAAATGAATATCGGAAATGGAATAATTTCCTTTCGAGACGATAGGGTTAGATACCTTACCTTTTTTTAAAATTCTATCGTGCTCTCTATAAATGAATAGTTTTCGTTTTGCAATCAATTAATTAGTTTTTAATACAATTCCAACTTTAACACTGGACGCACTTACAATACTCCAGTACTATCTTTTTAGACATTCAGATTTTGAAGAAAGAACAAAATCATATTTGATTTATAAGCTTGCTCGTTTGATGGAATTATGAAATGCAAATATATATAATTGGAACGTTCATATTTTAGAATATACTCTAGGTATTTTACAAAAATAAGATAAAATATAACACATTTTTTTATTCGATGCCACCACATCGTCATTTCGATATTCTGGTATTCTCTCCTGGCATGACGTTATTGTAACCTACTTCTGAGGTTGGGGTACCTGGAAGGCGGAGTTACGCTGCCCCGATGATATATGATATGTAATAATGATGCGCCAGGAGAGGCCTTACTTCTAAACTTAATGAATATGTTAATGATGACTATTTAACTCGTGCCCCAAATGGGAGTCAATGACCAATCACGTTTCAATGATTTCTGTTTTAGAACCAATCAGAGTCGTGTTTCACGATATATTTATCAGTGTTATAATTACCATATTAAAGAAAGCTCCTCCTTTTTAATATTCTGAACAGGTCTGACCATTATTTTGCAGTGACTGAGCCTGTGAGAAATACGGCTACCAGATTGTATATATAGTGCATGAATGTCAACACATGCCGCATGCGGGAGTTAATATAAAAACATTTGTAGCAATTGATTATACCACCACAAAAAAAAAAAAAGAAACCACTGTTTGCACTTTCTTAAATGTATTTTTTCCCAGGTAACAATGCAGAAAAATATAATTGTCATATTTACATCATACGACATCAGAAATGAATTAATATACAGTTTGATGTTTCATTTTTTCTCCACTAGAGAGCATTCTTACAATATTGCGTTCCTTTGGCAATAAATAGTATGATCTGGTTGCAATGATAAACACAAGAAGCAGATGAAGCGTACCTATCACTTCTCATTTGTTTTCAAACATCGCCGTTTACATTAAATATATAAATATTTTAAAATAACTATAGTTAAATAATGATTTGTGAGTAAACAGCTTAATTTTATTCGTTAAATAGTCCTAACAAATGCCACTCTTGATTTCCAAATTCTCTAGATAAATTGGAAATCACTCGTGGCATTACTTATGATAATGAAGGCCTGATGAAGTTCGGGGTCTGTTTGGGCCTTAAAGTTTACTGGCATTTGTATTACAGGTGAGGAAAAACCCCGAAAAAGCTCATCACCCACAGGAAACTTGACCCGACCGGGGATCGAACCCGGGCCTGCTTCGTGACAAGGCAGCACGCCACCTCGAGACCACAGCGATAGACTAATTGTAACTTATAATTGTTAAGATTACGATGTCAGTTTCTTGGCTACAAAACGGGATAAATGAAGGAAGCACGGTTATTTTGTTGTGGCAGTATTGTACACAACATAATCTGGTTCGTACTTTTATAGCAAGTACTAAATATGATTAAGTTACCTGATAATGGAGTAGCTCCAGAGGGCGTTAGAACCTGGTACAAGGGTTCTTAAAATTTTCAACTACTCTCTGCATATCGTCGAATCACAAAAATGTCAGCTACGATGGTTCCTAAACATGCGCAGCAATTAATAATTAGAAAAGCTGAGCAAAAAGTATACCACGAAACATTTTTACTAAGTATAATGGGAGTACCTCCCACCCAAAACCAACTGAAATAAAACCCGAAAATTTCTTCGACCTGTTTGGATTCGTGAATGGCTCTTCCGACCATGTTGAAATGAGACTGAAAGGTGTGAACTCTATCGTAGCAATTATCAGTGTGAAATAATGAATGTATCTGCTGAGTAAATTGTTCCACTGAAATTAATTTAGAAATCATATTATAATTCAACACCACGCACCTGGAGATTTCAAACGACAATTAAATCTCACTCAATCATTTTAAAATTAAGCAATTACTGTCTTAACAAGATGTTACTGCATAATATATGTGCAAGATAATAATGAACATCGAGTTATAGGGCATAAACAGATGGCACGACAAGCAGTAAGAAGAACCTACATTCTAATATTTTAAGTTCAGAAACAAAACAGAAATTTAATATTTTTAAAATGTGAAGCAATTTTATAGTAGGAATAACAGAAAAAAAAATACCGGTAATGTATTTGAACCTTATTACTTCTCGAATCGAAAACTAAATCGTTTAATAACAATAATAATAATAATAATAATAATAATAATAATAATAATAATAATAATAATAATAATAATAATAATAATAATAATAATAATAATAATAATAATAATAATAATAATAATAATAATAATAATAATAATAACAATAACAATAACAATAATAATAATAATAATAATAATAATAATAATAATAATAATAATAATAATAATAATAATAATAATACTTGTAGCGTAGTGGTTAAGGCACTGCGCTGCAAGTCGGAAGGTCGAGGGTTCAAGTCCCGGTGGGGTCAGGATTTTTAAGCTGACCAAAACCTTCTGGCGGCACTATGGCCCTGGGGTCGACTCAGCCTCTAACGGAAATGAGTACCAGACGCTTGTTCTGGGGTAAAGGCGGCCGTCACGCAGGGCTGACAACCCGGCTGACATCAAGTGCCGATTGTCTAGAAAAAGTGGGAGCCTTAACCTCCTACTACCCCAAGGGCCACCCGAGGCCTGTTATGGGATCACTTTACTTTTACTTTTTACTTACTTACTTACTCACTGGCACTATCGAACCCGTAGGTTCATGGCCGCGCGAACATAAGCTCTCCATACATCCCTATCCTGAGCTAATCCTTTCCAATCATTCCCTGTATAATCTACTTCCCTCAAATCATAGTTAATGTTATTCTCCCACCTCATTCTTGGTCTACCAACTGGGCGTTTTCCCTCTGGTTTTCCTACAAGAAGCTTCCATGCGAGTCTTTCATTCTCCATACGTGCAACATGTCCTGCCCATCGTAGTGTACGAGAAATAATAATAATAATAATAATAATAATAATAATAATAATAATAATAGTAATTTTTATTATTTATTATATCAGAATTTTTTCTGATATATACATAACTATCCTCAACCAAAATGTACGATTCATATCCGAGGCTATACTTTTAACGCAGGTAGCAACATTCCTCAATCCCAACCATCCCCTCCAACAACAAATACTACTAGTCTACTTAAGAATGCATCTTCTATTGATAAATCATCACTTAAAATCGCTCACGTAAATTCACAAAGCATTCTGTCCCACTTTGATGAGTTTGAAACCATATTTTCATCTCTTGGACTGAGCGCCATTTTAATTTCGGAAACCTGGCTGACCCCTTCCATACCTTCGTCCCTTGTTCACCTAGACGGATATACATTGCTCAGAAATGACAGAATAGATAAAAGAGGTGGAGGAGTTTGTGCCTTTATATCAAATGAGCTTAATCCAAGAATTGTCCACAAGTCCCCTTCTGTATATTCCGCTCGCCCCGAGTTCTTATTCGTAGAAATTCAAGCCAGTCTAAAAAAATGTCCTCTTATGCATTGTATACAAACCTCCAAAAATAAGGCACCTTTCGGATCTAGAAAACGCTCTGAACGATTCATTACCTCATTATGAACACGTTATTGTCGCAGGCGATTTTAATACAAATCTTCTTCAGACTGACTCACCAGCCATACAACTTAAAAATATGTTCCAAAGCTTAAATATGACAATTGTTCCTTTCTCTCTGCCACACATCATACTGCTAATACCGACACTCTACTGGACTTAATAGTGACTACACATCCACAGAAAGTACTGTCATATGGACAAATTCCTGCTCCCGGCATATCTGCTCATGACATTGTATTCGTAGAATACTCACTCCAATGTCCTAAAAGACGCTCTAAATTGATTACGTACAGAAATTTACAAAACATAGACGATACTAAACTAAAATCAGACGCTTTAGAACTACCTTGGTACACAATATGGAATCTTAGATCAGTTGATGAAAAAGTAGACACATTTAATACACTGATATTACAACTATATGATAGACATGCACCAGTAAAAACCCGACGATTTTCCCGCCCCCCTGCACCCTGGATGAATGACTCAATACGTGAACTTATGTCAAAACGAGACAAAGCATACCGAACATACAGACGACATAAAAATGACGAGAACTGGCAACTGTACAAACAACTTAGAAACACAACTACACAAACTATACGCAATGCCAAACTACGACACGCCCACAGTATAATCGGACCTGAAATAAGTGCACGGGACACTTGGCGAAATCTCCTTGCAATGGGACTTAGACAGTTGAATCCCTCAACTGACTCTATAGACATTTCTGTAGATGACTTAAATGAACATTTTACCTCAATACCCATGACATCTCCAGACAACAAGACTAAAACAGACATTCTTAAAGACTTATCCCCATCCCCCCATATAGGAAGAGATAAATTTCACTTTAACGACATTTCGCCTATAGACGTTAAAAAAAGCACTCAAGCGCATTAAATCCAATGCACAAGGAACAGATAACATCAGCATTTTAATGCTAAATAAAATCATTGACATTATACTACCCACAGTGACTCATATTTTTAATGCTTCCCTTATAACTTCTATCTTCCCTACTGTATGGAAACAGTCTAGAGTTCGGCCTATACCAAAAATAAGTCACACACCTGCTAACTGTAATGACTACCGACCGATTAGCATCCTTCCGACATTATCTAAAGCCCTGGAACATATTGTACATAAGCAAATGACTGAATATCTCCAAGAAAATCACCTCCTTGATCCTTATCAATCCGGCTTTAGATATGGTCATAGCACAACCACAGCTTTGCTAAAAATTACTGAAGATATTCGTGAAGCCGTGGACAGACGTCAATTGACTCCTTTAACCTTACTTGACTTCAGCAAAGCTTTTGACACAGTAGACCACGACTTACTTATGATAAAGCTCAAGCACCTACACTTGTCTGACAGCGCTGTATCCTGGTTCGACTCATACCTGCACGGTCGTCAACAATACGTTTCATTAAACTCTAGATCTTCGTCTTGGCGCAACGTGCCGGCTGGAGTCCCCCAGGGCAGTGTTCTCGGACCTCTTCTTTTCTCAATCTACATAAATGACTTGCCAACTGTACTAAAGCACTGCCGTTATCACCTCTACGCTGATGATCTCCAAATTTACCTACATTCACCTCCTCATTCTCTCTATAACAGCTTGACAAAAATGAATGACGATCTCATATCCATCTTTAACTGGTCTTCAAGTATCGGTCTAAATCTAAATCCTAACAAGTCACAAGTAATTCTAATGGGACAACAAAGACTGCTTACAACCTTTGACATATCTACACTACCAAACATTACTATAAATAATATAATCATCCCTTATTCTTCTTCAGTAATAGATCTTGGACTACATCTAGACGCAAATTTAACCTGGCAAAACACAAGTGAAACACATATGTAAAAAGACTTTCTCCATCTTACATTATCTTAGACGTTTAAAGAATTTTCTCCCAGTTTCGTTAAAACAAATCCTTGTGCAGAATCTTGTGTTACCACACTTCGATTATTGTGACATTATATATAATGATCTAAACTATGACTTGTCGCAGAGACTGCAGCGTGTTCATAATGCTTGCGTTCGATTCATTTTCAATATCCGCCGTTATGACCATATTTCCGAACACTTTAATAACCTCTCTTGGCTCCGTCTTACTGACAGACGTAAATTGCACTCTCTTTCACTACTTTTCAAGCTTCTGAATTCCTACATCCCTACTTACCTGGCGTCTAGATTTGAGAAGTTATCCTCTTACCACAATATTGACACTAGATCACAAGATAGCAGTCTGCTAACAATTCCTCTTCATAGCACTTCCTCCTATTCTACTTCCTTCACAGTAGCCTCTGCCCGCTCCTGGAATCTCCTTCCTCAAGATATCAGGGGTTGCCGCACACTTGGTACCTTTAAGTCACGCTTATACAGTTACCTGTTGTCTAATAATTAATTTTTCTCTATTTATTTAATTTTATACTATGTCATTAATCTTTTCCTGTTTTTTATATATATTGTACATATTATATATTTAATTCGTTAAATTTAGAGTAAATCAAAATACATTATAAATATTAATTGTATTGTATTCATAACTTGTAATCGTTTATATATATATATATATTGTAATTTAGATTTAAGACTATTTTTTGTTTGTATTTTTTTTAAACCTGGTTGAGTGGTAGACAAGGCCTTAAGGCCTTAACTCTGCCAGGTAAAATAAAGCTATTATTATTATTATTATTATATTTTGGTTTTTAGCATTAAGTTTCTTTTACAATATATGAGGAGCTGGCCCATAGCATCAACCCCCAACCTGGAGGACCAAAGACTTGTTCTCGAGTCCACCATACATCAATTGCTTTCACTGCAGCTAAGAGTCTGTTCTACCCTTTATTGCTTCATCCGCCGTCTGCATCATACCGTAGGTCTCCTACTCTGTTGCATCCGCCGTTGGGGTCTTCGCCGTAACCCTGGCTGGGGACCCTCACACGGTACTATTTGCCGGGTCAGCTGAACCAAGGTTTTTAACGAGGTGTTACTCCTCCCCCTCCTCCTTTCTCATCCGGACTTGGGACCGCCAATGGTGGAGTTAATAATAATAATGATAACAACAACAACAACAACAACAACAACAACAACAACAACAACAACAAAACAACAACAACAACAACAACAACAACAACAACAACAACAACAACAACAATAATAATAATAATAATAATAATAATAATAGTAATAATAATAATAATAATAATAATAATAATAATAATAATACTGATCAGTATGATTTTTTTTCACAAGGTAACTGAATAGTGGCCCTAAACCAATATTTTAATACATGAATACAATACTGTTAAAATTGAGACCTTTAGAAGCCAAAGATTATAAGTGACAAATTGCTAATTTTGGAGTTGAGTGTATATTTCAGTAGTTAAAGTAGATACTAACTAATCTCAGTGACCACTGAATTCAAGTAAAAGTCTGTCTGGTGCTGAAATCTAGTGACTGAAAAGAAAACTGTTAACACAGTCACATGTGGAGTGTCTCAACTTTGAACATCATTTACCCAAAACTGATCTGTATTTTATTACACGCTTTATATTAGCTTGACCCTTATCTGTCTATGTAACGGAATCTTTTAACACGATTTTCATCCACTTCAAAACATTGGATCGACTTGAAACTTTGTATACTTTTAAAGGATCAATGGCAATACAATAATTTCATATTTATTTTCTAAAATCCTGGCCAGAATCATCAGGACATAAAAAAAATAAAGACCGGTATAATAGGTTGCGGACTTATCGACTTTTTAGTCCATCGTTGTAAGAAATTAATATTATATCCTATGGTGGCTCAGTTGGTAGAGCGGTGGACACTAATGGTATATAATTTCAGTAATCCATTGGTCGCTGGTTCAAATCCGGCCCGGAGAATTTTTTAGAAGAGTATTACTTTTAGCTCATACTACAATACTATCGAATTTAAATATATTTACATTTTTACCTTATTCTGTAAAATATTAAAACTAAAAAACTAAAAAAAATAAATAATAGTTTAAAAAAAACTAAAACAACACTTTTATTAGAAAACCGAACTAAAAAATGAAAAATAATTTTAATTTTCAACACGCTTGGAATAAACTTAAAGTGTCAACAAAAAAATCATCTCCAACACATTTAGAATAAAACTAGAGTTATCTACAAAAACATAATTTTACCGTCAAAAGCGTGGAGTGCTTTTTATAGTTTTTACGTTTTCTTTTTAGATACTTTACTTTTACCAATATCTGTTTATTATCAAATATATTAATTGATATAGAACACCTGCCACGAATTTATTTTAACATTTTTTTTGTACATGAATACACATATGTAATCAGAATTATTCCTCCAGGCATAGTTTTTTGTAACTGTCATGTTTGTGTAATATACCGTATTTGCTCGCGTAATTTGAGCATTTTAAATTTACTTTGGCCACAAAAAAATTGGGAAGCGTAAAATATGCGGGTTTTTTTATAATTAGAGGTCCTGTTCTGAGTTATCTCAAGTATGGTATGTAAGCATTAGGAATTAAGAATACGGTAGTCTTTCATTTCCATGAAATGCACCACTGTCACTTCTGGCATTATTTAGCGCGTCTTTTTGTTTCCTCCAATAACACACATTAGATTCGAGAACTCCAAATTTTTTTTCTACTGCTCGATTACCTGAATGTTCCGCGAAACTTGTCACTAGAGCGAGGAATTATATGAAGAAAATTATACGAAAATATGAAATCGTAAAGACAAAATATGAAAAATATGAAAATTATGACAAAAATATTATGAAGCTACTATTTTCTTAACTTTTTTACATATATTTATATACATAGGTCAATTAAAACTTATAAATGTAGATACGAGTACATAAATGAGACAAACAGAACTTATTTATAGCTTAAGAAATCAAGATATTCACTGTATTTCGATTTTAATTAGCTTTTTCATTAATTCTAACCCATATAAAATATCATTCATAATCTGAAGCCATTTTAATGGATCACGCCATAGAGTATTTATATAAGGAAACGTGGTACAAACAGGAAAGTCGTGGGTTCGAGTCTCAATATGGTCTAGATTTTTAGCTGGACCAGACCTCCTGGTGGCATTGTGGACCTGGGGTCGACTCTGATCCTAATGGAAGTGAGTAGGCCTACTAGATGCATGTTCTGGGCACAAATGCGGCCATCAGGCAGATCCGACAACCAGGCGGACATCTCATGCCTATTGTCTAGAAAGATGGGAGCTTCAACATGCCACTACCCCAAAGGGCCTCCCGAGATTGTAGTGGAATCACTTTACCTTCATAAATCAAAGCTAAGAGGTTATATATAATACAAATAATTTATGTTTAATTATGAAATCCAAACATATACAAGAAACAAAACATTGCTACCAAAACAAACAGGTTTCCATGAAATATACCACTAACAAAATATGGAGCAGGTATAGTTTGGATATTGCTATTTTTACATTACTTGAAGACATTAAATTCCTATAGATGCAACTGTAACAATAACATTAAATTGGACGATTTAGAATACAAGTAAACCATTCCGGTATGTCATATTTGAAAAAAAAAACAAGATGTTAGAAGTTATAGTCCATAATAGAATGTAGGAATTTTTTCCGAACTCTATTTGCAATTACGGTTACATTTAATATTGAACTACAAACATGGTGAAATGCAGTTAGAATTATTTTAACATAATCTTTTTTTCATGAAATGGGTCTAACATAGTGTCTATAACTTGGTCTAATTGTGTTTTGAACAATCCAATTGTCAATTCTGTTCGTAATACACACACGTTTTTTCTATATTTTCTGATAGTAAACTATAAGGCCTGTCTGTCAGAATTGTTTTGCACGATGAAAAATTATTCTCAACATAAGACGACGTTATGGCAGAGCATATTTGTATCATGCTATATTTGATAGTTTGATGTAAGTGAGAAAAATGTTGTCCTTATCTACATGAACTTTAATAATTTCACAAAACATTGCTTCAAGTTTAGCGGCAGCAGCAGCAGCAGCAGCAGCAGCAGCAGCAGCAGCAGCAGCAGCAGCAGCAGCAGCAGCAGTCTTTCCTACATTTAAATGCTATAATTTGTTCACAAAATAAGAACTACCCTCGGGTAGCAAGAACGAACTTTACTCTAGAACATTCCAACATTTTTCTTCTACTTATTCATCAAGGGCTAGGCTCGTGTTCTTGTTCTGGGGATCGAGTTTAGGACAAGAACCTCTATCTAAAGGTACGTACACACTTGCGCGCCGCGCGCGCGCATCATGTTCGTCAGATTTGGACGGGGTTTTAAGGTGCGCGCGAACGGCGCGCGCGTCTCGCACCACGATCCACTCATTGTCGGTTTTTTCCACGAACACTTTGATGGTTCGCTGTTTAGATTTGGACGGGTACCTGAGAGGTTCGTTGTTTTCGGTGCGCACCTATTTTTTTGAGTATGGAGTGGTCAGAGGAAAACATGTTAAAACTTATTGATATTTATAGAAGCAAGCAATTATTGTGGGATCCTCAACATACGGATCATTTAAAAAAATCATTGAAAGGAGATACCTGTTTTTTTTCAATGTTATGTGTTTTTTTCGTGTGTACTGTAATTGTATGAATAAATTAGAATTATTTAGAAAACATTATTTATTTAAGACGTTCATTTCATAATATTATGTATGAAGTATCACAAAACAATACAATATATAAACACATTTATTACTAATTATTATTTATTTCTTCAAAGACTCCAAAGAGCAAGACTGCTCATGTTAAGGGGCAATATACAAAAAATAATTGCCATAAAACAATTAACATAAAAACAAGACAAATTCAGGCATAAGTTTAAGTAATACAAACTACTATAGATGCACAATATATATACACATATAAATACAATATTAAACAGGATAATATTAATAATAATACAATTAACAAAATTAACTAAGAAAGCAATGAGAAAAAATATTTTTTAATACAATTAGAAAAATGTTTAACATTCGTGAAATGTTGATATTCAATAGGTAAGTTATTGTAATGATTGATTAATGCATAACGAATCCCTTTTATACTTTTTTTTTGACAAACTAGTATCTTTGTGCAATAAAGTACAACCTCTAGTTTAATAATCATGTACATCTTTATTAAAAAATAAGGCCATGTTATGGTGAGATAGATTCTTAATAATTTTAAACATATATATACAAATAATATATTTTTTTAAATTCCTTTAATGCTATAATATTTGAAAAAAGTATAAATAAAGTTATAAGATGTAATAAGTAATAAGCGTGACCAGACGTCCCGATTTTGGCGGGACAGTCCCGATTTTTAACAATTTGTCCCGCGTCCCGCGGCATTTTTAAAAAAAGTCCCTATTTTTGGAAAAGAATGCAGGGCAAGCGGGAGAACGGAAAGGGAATAGACATGGTTGGTTACACCTGTTCTGCAAAATGTCTACTGAAGGTTTGTGGGTTTCCTATGGATCGCAGGAGGTTCGTTGAAATTAATCATTTCGACGAACATAACACGCGCCGCGCGCGCGCCGTTCCTGTTCGCGGCGCGCATATGTGTACGTACCTTAACACGGACACTCTGTGACTCCTCATCCAAATATTTGCTTTTATAAAATCTATCTTGTTCAGAAGGGATACTGAAGAATTTTCACTTGTCACCATATTACACTGTCAAAAATTACATAAATACAATCATTTCAAAAACATTTTAATGAATCCCTAGAAATTTTTTGAAAAAAAAAAAGAACCGGAATTTGAAAGTTGAAAAATATGAAGCACTATGATATTTTCACTAAAATATGAACATTTTGCTAAAATATTATGGAATATGAAGTTTTTTGTTGGCCTTATTTGATTCTACATATCATAAAATGTAAAGATGCTTAATCTCAGCGCTCTCTGACAAATACGGAGGGTTGTTTCTGATCTCTGATAACAAATGATTTTTAAGTTTTACCTTAAGAAAAGCCGTGTCTCCACCATCGAGCATGCTCTAATTGATGGCTCTTCACCCGAACTATGGTTCGGCATCGGAGTTTCTGCTGCAGAAGACTCTTACGCAACACAGCCATGTCTAGAAGTTCCCACTCCTCTTTATATGCTTTCCAGAGACTGTCTATTATTCGCGGATGCCTGTTTCCCAGTGCCCTTTTGAAGAGTCCAAAGACACAAAGTCCATTGGTGATGCATCAAGAGACTTCACTGGGATGTTGCTGAATGGAATAGCATGTATTCCAGTTTCCTGCTCCATTTCTCCAGGAATGTCAGGGTTGAACCCGAAATGTGACTGGAGGCCTAGTGTTGGTACACCCAGACTTGGTTTTTGTCTGTACCATAGAGAGCTGGGATTTCAGTCGGGTAAATTGGGGTGAGAACTTCTTCTTGGTAGTACTGGGAGTTGATTTTGGCCTTTTTAGCTACTCTACGAATGGTCAGTTTTTCATTGTAGCAATATCCTGCGATGACCATAAATCCATTGGAGAAACTTTCTCTGCATTCGGCATACCACTTTTGAATTTTTTTTTTCACCCCTTTCTCTATAGTAAATTGCCCGGGGTTTGTTGCAGTCTCCTAGATAAACATATGCTTCATCAAGTGTGACCAAAAATTTCCATTTTTCTCCTGCCAGGTGCTTTTCATAGTTTCCTGCTGTTGGTGCAGCATTCGGCAATGTGACGTGGCAACAATTTATGAACCCTGCTTTTGTGGCGCTTCTCCATGTTTAAATCTTTGTTTATTATGATGTTTACAGTTTTAAGGGATATTCTCAATCTGTTCGCAATCACCCTTTGTGTGGCAGGGTTACCACCAGAGATAGGGACCTTGACCTTTCTGATTACATCTGGGGTGCGGGTAGTAGCAGGTCGTGGATTTGCCCGTTTTTTTCCTTTTGCAATGAATCCCAAGCGACCATTTCCCTTTTTTATTAAGCACTGAGCTAATTCCACACTTTGACACCATAAAATTACGTTTTTTTGCAAGCCTCAATAATCGCGGAATAACTATAATTAGCGTCGGAAAGGGCAGTAATGTACCCTTCCCAAAATGGGTCTATCTGATTAGGCATTACGAGAGCAACATGCGTGCGAGTGTAACAGAAGCAGCACACTGACTAGTTTGATCACCTCGCACGCTCCTGTCCTGATGACTCACACTCCAACGTCACAATCTACTTGGTAAATCGTTATCCGAGATCGGAAACAACCCTCCGTAGTTTAAAACATGAAATTTCATAAAATTCCTCGCTCTAATTATTACTATTATTAGACACACATCGAAATATGTTACCAATGCCACCAGGTTGTCTTTGACATTGCTGGTTTCATCTCCGTAATAGCCCGAATTGCAACCCACTTCTTAGGTTGGGGCGCCTTGTATGCAGAGTTAACCTTACCCAGATGTTATGATAGTTGATGATTGTTGTATAATGGAAATGGATAGTTAATGACAAATGAAGACATTTTTGAGAAAAGTGACCGAGTTTAAATACTTTTAGTAACCATAATTGCAAAAAAAGGAATGAGATGCACAAAGGAATTAAACATAGGCTCAATTCTGGAAATGCATGTAATTTTACGTATTGCAGAGAATTTCATCTCAACTTCTTAAAATGATTACAAGCTGAGTAAATATAAAACTGTTATTATTCCTAGTTATATTGTATGGATGCGAAACCTGGATTCTAACTTTAAGCGAGGAGAAAATATTACGAGCGCGGGTGTTTGAGAATAAAGTTGTTAGGAAGATTTTTGGACAAAAAATTGAATGTAGAAAACGAAGTAAGAGTTGAGCTGCATTATATTTATGGGAGACCTGATATAACAAGGAAATTAAGTACCGTAGACAGCGATGGGCAGGACATATAGGACGAATGGACAATGACAGAAGTTCATGGAAATTCCTTACAAGAAAAACAGAGAAAATGACCAGTTGGTAAGCCAGGAATGAGGTGGGACAATAACATTAGTCAAGATTTGAAGGAAGTAGATTCTACAGGGGTTGAATGGAAAACATTAGCTCAGGTTAGGGATGTATGTCCGCGTGGATATGAACCTTTGGGTTTGATAAAGACAAATGTATTACGATTCAGTGTTATTACTTACGCATTTTCTTCTGCTAATTTCATTATATTCATACTTCTCCTGATGCCATCCATTCATTATAGTTGTGGGTTTCCTATTCTTCTCCTTTCAGCATTATATTCCAAATTCAATTTTTGAATTACATTAATCTTGTCTGAAATCCCGTGATTGTCCCAACACCCAATATTCATATTCATTAACTGCTATTTTGTATGACTCAATTATGTACGGAAGTGGAAGAAACAATTTTCTCAGGTTATGTCGTATAACATAAGACGGAGTACAACATAACATGGTACCAATCCCATTTCTTATTTATTTATAACAAAAATTATATATATATCAGATTACAAGCAGATATATGCTCAATGCTTTCTTACCTGTAAATTCTCACCCTACAGTGGAGAAATTCAACCATACTAATTTAATTGTACTTGTTTTCGGATTTATGTCATTGTGTTCCACCTCATAGTGAAATTAAGGAATACAGGTAGTAGGATGGGAAAATTCGGTATATTATGCTTTGATGAATTTTTATTCATGCTTTAGGGGGGTGATGGGTGCAAAATTGACCATTTGAGATCAAAATTGGCATATTTTGTTTTTTGTACTAAAATTAGGTTGTACTCTAATGTATGTTGGCAAAGTTTCAGAGGCCTATGACGCTTGTGAGTGCCCTAAAGTGCTGATTAGGCCTGTATGTTACATTTTGTATTTAAACTGCATGCAAATCTTTAAACTTGTTTTTCTACACTTTTATTTTCATTGCATTTTTTGTACATTCAAAATTGAATGGAATTCACAAATTTTATCCTAGAAGGTTAAACTTTTTACTGCATGCCCTAAAAACAATAAGTAACAAAGTAGTATATGAGTTTCATGATTGAAATAGTATTTTAAGAAATAAAAATAATATGCATGCAATTATTATTATTTTTAATTACACGCATGAAGTATAACATTATTTTTTCTCCCTTTGTATTCACTTTATAAGAATTCTAATCCATGATGTTTTTTTTTTTAAGTTTAGGGGTCTTGTAAAAAATCAGACATTTTACTAAAAAATTGTATAACCCATTTAATTATAATGTAAGCAATTTTTTTGAATATAATATTTAATAACTCATAAAATAAATGTCTCACAAGAATGAAACTTAAACACATCATTATGTATCATGCAGTGAATGTTTGTTCAAAAACTCATTTCTAGCTCACAAAATGTAGAAAATAGAAATTTCACCCATTACCCCCCTTAAGGATCTTTTACGACATGAAAATCTTCGGACTGGGATCTCACGACTTAAAGTCCTTCACGGAGGACTTGCTCCTTGATTTTTCGATCATAAAAACATCCATCGACTCCGGCCAGGTTTGGACCTGCGACCCTCGTGACCAGAGACAAGTGGCATAATACCACTTATCCACCGTGGTCAATGCTTATTTAATCTATTAAAATTATTATAGGTCCTGTATTTTAAGATTCTCCCACATAACGTGTGCTAGGTAGGCCTAATATGTATATATCGATATTATCATTATATTTATATAAGATACTAGAAGTCCCGGCCACGCGTTGCTGTGGCTAAGGTATACTTTAAAAATTTAAATTAAGTCAATGTCTTTCAGTCAGATTACTTAAAACTAATACTTACACACGAAATTAATAATATTGAAAATAAAATAAACATTGAACACACTTAAATTATGAAATAATCAATATTTGTAATTCAATTGAAATTCGCGGTTGCAACAAAAAGCACAGCCATCTGGATCTCTCTTTGTTAAATAATAAACCAATTACCTTACCAAATTACCTTACACCGCCATCTGTTAGAATCGTATGGAAGTCACAGGTAATTATAACTCTTTGTTAAATAATAAACAAATAATTTGCAATAAAAAATAATGCGACTATAAATTTAGTTATAAACTTCCCTAAGTCTCAAGTTGGATCAAACTGCACACAGCGTGCAAAATTTTATTAAAATCGGTTCAGTAGTTTATGATTCCATCGCGGACAAACAACGTGACACGTAATTTTTATATATTAAGATAGCAGCCACTAAAGAGCAGTGAGATCGAGTTCTCGCTACCTGTCCTCATGGAGAATATATACAGCCTAAACAAAAAATATATTCGTGCTAATATATCTGGATAGCGTAATTGGTAGCGCACTGAAATATGAATTCAAGGGTCTGGGTTAAAATTCCGGTTCAGGCGTTTATTTTTCTTTTCGTGTCATATAAATGTGTGTGTATTATTTTTATTTTATTCATTTCGAGTATTAGAAAGTGAAATTCATTTTCTTATATATACATATTAAACCCATGTATACCTTATAGATTAAACCCATGTTTCCCTTAACAGAGATTTAACCGCTCTCCCCCTAGAGGGAAGAATTTGAACCATACTAATTTAATTACACTTGTTTTCGTATAGATGTCATTTGAGTGGTCCGTGGTCAGCGTTCCGCCTCATACTGACATCTAGGAATCGAATGTAGTACTAGGACGGGAAAATTCGGTAAATTTTGCTTAGAGGCCTTTTCATTCAGGCTTAAGGATCTTTTACGAGCTTGAAAGTCTTCAGACTCGGGACCCACGGCTTAAAGTCCCTCCCAGAGGACTTGCTCCTTGGATTTTTCCGTCCTAAAAAAAACCATTGACCCCAGCCGGGTTTGAACCCGCGACCCTCGAGACCAGAAGCAAGGATCATAACCACTAGTCCACCACGGTCGAATTCATTTTCTTACATGTTTAAAAGTGAACAGTTATTCGACCATACATCAGGTTTGTTTGAATCACAACTAAAACTTTGCTCTTATTGATCTAGTCTACTTTATTTTGGTCTCATAGCAGTATCATACATTATATATCTCTAGAACAGCGAGCTGGCCCATTGCTAAAACCTCCAACATGGAGGACCAGGTATTTTGACATCGAGGCTATCTTCCTCTAGGCTTTACAGAATCAACACTGAGCTATAAGGCAGCAGCTGTTAGTTTTTGTTCTCTTCAGATAAAAATAACTAATAATACAATAATAGTAAATATGAAATTGAGTAAAAATATAATTATTTATTTCCAGGTTTACAAAGTATATACATATTTTTGTACATCTAATCAAAATCATGCAATTTTTTTTATTCAGTATTCCCTATTTTTTACAGAGATCGGTTCTATTTGAAAATTAATATTTGTAACTATTATTTGACTTATTCGAGAAAACAAACAGAAAATCACATTGTCTGAGATCTGTCAATATCGATAGCAAAAAAAAAAAATATATATATATATTATTCATAAGAAAATCTTCATATGCACTTTCAATTATACCTCTACGAATGCACGTCAAGATTTGATGGATATTACGTTTGAATCAAAATATCTTCATATCAGAGTAGTTTACAGAGATTTGTTCCATTTTATACTTGACATATAGAACTCTTTACATTAGAATAAAACAGAAAGATTTTAACTATGTTCTTATGCATATTTTTTAATAAGTAAATAATTATATTAAAACAATAATTGACGTATAAGTAAATACAAGTAAGCTAAAAAAAGAATAAAGAATTCAAATATAAACTTTACCTATTTTAATGACTGTCATCGCCCTCGCCACACACGTCCTCACAACCCAAGTCGAAAAATCCGTTTGCTCCGTGACATGCCTGCTGCTGCACCAGGTGTCACTGCGCCTATTCCTGAGCAATTCAATGGAAACATCATACCAATAAATATATTTTGTGTGTTACAGTTAATATTTTTCACAGTAACTAGTTTAATTATAGAGAAGAGTATAACTAATAAATATTGCCTTTAAATATATACATACATATGTATGTCCAGTACTCTGGTAGTATATAACATAATTTGTATATTACAGATAATGTGAGATAGTCATGGACTACGTTTTGGCCCTAACATCTTTAATATTATATTTTGTCGTTTTTGAATAATCGTATTTAAGCTTGAAGTGACCTCTTGAAACTGATTTTTTAAAAAATTGTATTTGAAATAAACTTTTATAATAACTGGGGGAAATAATATATAAGTTGTAAACAGTATTTGCAAAAAATTTGCAACTGTTTTAATAGCAAATATCTAATGTAAAATTTGCTTATGAATTTTTCATTATCATCTTAATCCCCACATCTTTTCTCTTAAATAATAAAGCCAAATTAATATGTCAAACAAATTATATATTAATTGTCACAAGTTGTGGTCTAAACATTTATTGAAATTGTCACATATTCATATGTGGAATTGCTCACCTGGCAACTGTTGTACATGGTTTCTCATATGCTGCCGCTACCAGCCGCCCAGTGTTCAGTAATCCAAAATGTCAAAAAACCGGCAAAAATCAAAATGTTTACTTTTCGATAGAGGGGAAACATATAAGCAGTTTTATACACAAGTAGATTGGATACCAATCTGCCAAAGAAATTAATATTTATACTAACTATTAGATTAACTTTCGGGCCGTGAAATTATGAAACATAAAAACTGAATTTTTATTTTACACTTTGGACAAACTAGCAGCTGTTTTTCTGAAAATTATTTTAATACCAGCCACTACGTATAATTGTTAAACAGACTTATCTATCTATCTATCTTCGGGTTTTTACAGCTGCTGCCGTCTTCCCGTGCCAAACCTCCAAAGCCTACGGTCTTGGGCATCTTCGATGCTTAGCCCTCTAGCTTGCATTACTGTCTTCATGTTTTCCTTCCATGTTAACCTTGGTCTTCCTCTTTTCTTCTTTCTGTTAGGATGCCATTCATATAGTTGCTTCGGCCATCGCTCATCTTCCATTCTTACTTTTTTCTGTCCGGCTTTGATTGATTTGGTCTTTTAGCATTTTGTTTTTTTTTTCTAATGTGTGGGGAGCTGGCCCACAGCATAAACCCCCAACCTGGAGGACCAGGAAAATTTCTGTCTGGGTTTTCCTCCCATAGCCTTTGAAGATCCCTCTTCACCGCAAGGCAGCGTTTCTCTATTTCCCTTAGAGATAGGGTTGCCTCTTCCGCCAGATCCGCCGTGATGAAGGACTCCTTCTGCGCCGACTCTGCCGTTGAGGTCTTCACCGTAACCCTGGCTAGGGGCCCTTACAGAGTTAAACAGACTTATGCATTCCTAATATTGAACAGAAAATAAACCCACTACAGAATTATAATAAATATAATACATTTTATTCCGGACTTGAAAAAACAAAAGTTATCTTGAGTTATAAAGTTTTCGCCGTCACTTCCCACGACAATTTCTAATATCAGGTATACCTTTTAAGTGTTGTTAGACTGATATATGTGAAAACGTTTTCTAAAGTGTGTTAAATTAGATTTACGCAGTACATTAATGAACTCGTGTTGTGCAGATAACGCGTGACTTTACATCCCGTGCGCGTGCGGGCATTTGCATTCAGGATGGGGATTCTCGTGTCATTAAGAAATGATAGCAGTAGTGCAATGCGCGAGAAATATGGATGTTCTTTAAGCTTGTAAATAACAAAACTTTCCCACATATTGTCCAACTGTGTAATTTACAGCGGTGTCTTATGGGTTTCTACAAATCTAGAAGGGAACAGTACGAAGTTCTCCGTGAAAAATCAAGTGAATGTCAGAATTATCAAATAAAATATTTCTGTTAACTTTCTTTTATAAATATTAACAGTATTTTTGAAGATTGTGTAAACAAGATACGTGTAGAGGTGTCACGGTTCTGCAGCAAAATATCTAAAGAAATTGAAAAGAATGAAGAGATTTTAGTTTCTAGTTCTTCTACTCCTACGTGCTCTGAAGAGTTACAGTGTTCACCCTAGTGTCGGGTTTGAAGAAATGAGCAAGAGACTGAAGGACTTCGACGTATAAACTTATTCAAAGAATTCGCTTTGGCAACTAATGTTCATTTTAAGGGGAAGTCTCTTAATTCATGTAAATGTTTGGGCTCCAAAAAAATAAATTAATGAAGAACAAAGAATTTTTTTTGAAAAAATGAAAATTTTCTCCCTCATCCCGGTAATTAAGAAAAATCGTTTTGAGGAAAAGTCATCGGCACCAGCAAACCAAGTTGTCTTAACAACTCTAACAAGTGCTGAAAAAATTTTTCGAGTTTCAAAATCATTAAAATCAAAGCAAAACTTTACAACGGGAAAATTAAGCTATTTCATTAATTATTGAATCTAATTTAAACTAAGGAAAATAGATATAAGAACACAAGCAAAATAAAGGGTTCCTATTACCTATTCGTCTATCCAAGCCCAATCTAAAGAAAAAGCCAAACCCAAAGACCAAGCCAGAAGCCCAAAATCCGAAGCTCAAAGCCCGAAATCCCGTGCCCGAGCATCTTGCCTGAACCCTGTGCCCGAGCCCCGTGACTAGGCACCTGATTTAGCTACAGGACCGAGCCCTAATGCTCGATAATTCTTACACGAGCTACATGTCCCAAGTCTAAACCCCTTGCCCTTAGCTCCGTCTCCGATCCCGTGAGCGATCCCCGTGCCTAAGCCCCGTGACCGAGTACCGCGCCCGAGCACCTGCCTTAGCCCCAGGCCCAAGCCCCGCTCGAGAAAACTTGCACGAGTCTCCTTGCCCAATCCCGTGCCCGAACCCAGAGCCTTAGCCCCATGCCTGAAAATCTTGCACGAGTTCCGTGCCCAAGCCCCGTGCCCGAGCTCAGTTTCCGATCCCCGTGCCCTTAGTTCCGTCTGCGATCTTGTAAGCGATCCCCGTACCCGAACCCGTGCCCTTAGCTCCGTCTCCGATCCCGTGAGCGATCCCTATGCCTAATCCCCGTGACCGAGTACCGCGCCCGAGCACCTGCCTTAGCCCCAGGCCCGAGCCCCGCTCGAGAAAACTTGCACGAGTCTCCTTGCCCAATCCCGTGCCCGAACCCACAGCCTTAGCCCCATGCCCGAAAATCTTGCACGAGCTCCTGGCCCAAGCCCCGTGCCCGAGCCCAGTGCCCGATCCCCGTGCCCTTAGCTCCGTCTCCGATCCCGTGAGCGATCCCCGTGCCTAATCCCCGTGACCGAGTACCGCGCCCGAGCACCTGCCTTAGCCCCAGGCCCGAGCCCCGCTCGAGAAAACTTGCACGAGTCTCCTTGCCCAATCCCGTGCCCGAACCCAGAGCCTTAGCCCCATGCCCGAAAATCTTGCACGAGCTCCTGGCCCAAGCCCCGTGCCCGAGCCCAGTGCCCGATCCCCGTGCCCTTAGCTCCGTCTCCGATCCCGTGAGCGATCCCCGTGACCGAGTACCATGCCCGAGAAATCTTGCACGAGCTCCCTGCCCATATCCCGTGCCCGAGCCTAAGCCCCGTGTGCGAATCCCTTGCCCAAGCCCCAAAACCAAGCCCAAGCCCATCGTCATCATCAATCATCACAATGTATGCAAGTTATAATGAGAACAAAAGTGGATGGATAGAGACGAAAGGAAAAGAAAGATAAAACTTAAAGCACAGAAAGACGTGTAAACATTAGAAATCTGTTAATAAATAATAGCAATTATTATTATTATTGTATTTATTATTATTATTATTATTATTATTTTCTAAATTATTAGCGCTATCTATGATTTTATAGATTAATATATTTATCGAAGTTTCTCGCAAATAAGTTGTTTGTTAAATCAGTCATTAACTAATGCATTCCGTGTAACAACTAACTAAAAGTCCTCGCATCAATTATAAATGTTAATCTTACACGTGGGAGCCAAATAGTGACTTCTGATATTTACAGATTTTTTCGCATTGTGGATCATTGTGTAGTCCCTGTAATCTTCGTTTGTCACGCCATCCCTAGAATAAAAAAACATTCTTACTAGTTTTTTTAAATATATCCGTAGTTGAAGAGTACATAAAACATGCGTACTATCTTTCTGTTTATAATTGCTACAAAGATATTTGCAACATTTTTAACCAAAAAAAAGTTTTTAAAATAAGACGACTTACGTAATATCCATAAAATAAATATACATAGAGGTGATAATCTGTTTGTCTTATAAACACTCACTGTATAGGTTGTATAATATTTACAGAATTTTGAGAGGAGAGGAAATAATGTACGTATATACATTCTACCTTTAATCTTATTTTGAGCGTATTTTCAAATTCTTGAAGTCTTACAGATCATATCTTTAACTTCAAATCAATTTTTTTTAAATAACTGGGTTCTTACAGTTCAGAGGGAAAATCCTTATATGCTGTGCTGTACAATATTACTTTCATTATGTATTGATCGAAAATTAAAATGAAGAAATAAAAACATTTGTTTATTTTAAATTATTAATGTATGAATATTAGATCGTACATTGTTTATTTTTTTAATTGTTCAGAGAGGTTTTAACTGCTAGTAGTACAATCACTATTTTTAATCTATTTGAAACGTATCTGTAGATTAGCGTGTTTGTTACGTTTTGTAGGTCTCGGAAAGAAACAAAATACATCGCTCTGGACATGACTCTATGTTTAACGTGCACTATGGCTGTTACAGGCTAATATTGGCAGGAGATGTTAGCAAACATGAAACTCAAACAACGGTACTGAGAACTGTTATCAGATTGTTTCTTTAAGGACAATGGTTATATATGCTTCAATACCGTACTGAAGGAAATAGATATTTGGGATGTTCTAGAAAAGATAGACCGAGAATGCCTCACTGAAACCTTTACAATATTTAGGCCTTCAACTTGTTTGAAGAAGAAGATAATGATATAAATAAATATTTACATATTATTCTCAGCTAGTGGTTGGAGGTAATGTTGGAATCAGTGTATACTGCACAGTATTCTCCTTCTATACAATTGGAAATTACTGCATCAACTCAGATAGAAAATTAAGGGGACCGAATGGGGAATTTAAAATTTGTTTTAATTTTCATCTGATTGTTTTTAAATTTTTATCACATGTATTATGTGCTTATAGAAATGTTTGTGTGAAGTTTGGTAATTACGTTTGTGTGAATTTTGTTGATTATAAGTAGAATAGTTTCAGAATTATGATTTTTAAAACTATTTTTATAATATCTCCTAAAAATGCTCCTTACGATGCATTTTTAAATATTCTCTGTTGAAATTTGAGATTCAGACTCTTCATGATTCCGCTAAACACATTTGCTATGCATAAAAATTCATAAAGGGAGGATACTGCTTATTTTTCATTTCTGAAGAAAAATCATCACTCTTATTATTTTTTCCTTCTCAATTTAAAAGAACACATGTGTCTTAGATTAGTAACTGCACATCAAATTTGAATTAGCATTTATTGGAGAATCTAACCACAAAATTTCATTTTGATAGCAAAAAAATTGCATTGTAAGAAGAATTTTAAGTTTTGGAAAATGTAAAATAAAATGGAAACCGAAAAAAAAACGCATTTTAAATTTGAAGTAGTAGTGCTAACCATACGCGCACGCGCGAGGGCATTTAAATTCTTACGTCTCGGTGTCAATTTTGCTCCTACAATAAAAATGTTTACATGAAAATCATCCTAAAGAATCAGAGTCATTAAAAAGCAAATAAACAAAAAATGCATTTTTTTACAATTTTTTCAATATTTTCACCATTCGGTCCCCTAAACAGCCATAAATATTGCCCTTCAACAACTATAATTCAGGCAAGAAAGTTTGAAAAATGTAGCCTTCTACTCTGATTAAGAATTAGTGCTCCTCTGTGACTCCAAAGTAGCTATACAGGCAATTAACTGGCCAAACAGTTTTGACTGCAAAGAATGCTATGACATTGTTACTGACCTACGAAACTGTGGTAAAGAAGTTGTCCTATGGCTACCCTCACACTGTGGGATTGTCGGTAATGAAACAGCCGATCTCCTCGCCAAAAACGATCTCGCATTGAACAATTGCCCAGATCTAAACCAACACCTTACTCCTCGGTGAAACCCCACATAAAGTTAAAATTCAAAATTATGAATGACAATAGACTTCAAACAGTGGCCAGAAACAAAAAAATGGGAATGCCTAATAAAACATACTGATATACCGAACATACCAAGACAAACAGAAGTAGCACACTTTAGGATGACAGCGGGCCACGCACTACTGTTTGGGAAAACACCTTTACAAAATCAATGTTCTGCCTTCACCGAAATGCATTTTATGTAATCACCCAGATGAAGAAATGGACGAAGGTCATCTGAACAACTGTATCGCTGTCAAACATGAACATTCTAAGACCTCAAAGTATTGGAGAGCAAGACTGCTAATGACTTCAGTGTCAGCACATTAGACAATAAACAACAACAACAACAACAACAACAACAACAACAACAACAACAACAACAACAACAACAACAACAACAACAACAACAACAACAACAACAACAACAACAACAACAACAACAACAACAACAACAACAACAACAACAACAACTCTGATTAAAAAATGAGCAATACAAGCTTCGACACATAAACCTCCCTCATGTTCTATTGTATAAAACATTGAAGCCGTATTCAGAGACTTCCGAACTATGCAGAAAATAATTAAACTTCAATGGAATACAATGTAATGAAATAACATACTCATCAGCCAAGAAAGACCCCCAATTAATATCATACAACTACATCAACTCGTTGAAGCTGCAGTCAATAGAAATGTAATCCAAGAAATGTACCAACACGATAGAAACATCAGCTTGAAAAAAAAATGGAACACGCTTCTTGCAACAATACACATTCTACCAAAAATGTCAAGGAAGAAATCAGTTGCAGCATGTCAAATCTTAACTGGCAGAATATCTACACCAACGTATCACATCACTTAGTGTTTTCCGTTGTGATAGCGACAGTGTCTTGAATTAGGACCTTATGAAAGTATGTACTGCTTTGAAAACCTCCAATTTATTCTGATGACGAATTATAATGGGAAGTTTACCGAAACATGACTTTGCTCCTAATGGTAGAGCGTTAAATTGTATAAATTTATAACGTTATGTTGCGCAATACAAGTTATAACGATTTATTTTACAAATGATCTCGATTAATGTTAAAGATACAATCTGTAATATTAAGAAGGACATATTTTACTATCTTATAAATATTGTTGTCCTATAATGCATTCATTATTCTTAACTGGAGTAAAATTGTAAGAAACTACATTTATAAGTCATTATTTTAGGGATTCTGCTATAAGCATTTTAAGGTTTAGGGTTTTGAAGTGCTGCAAATTGACGACATTTCAGCAGATGAGAATGAACCATTTCACCAAGTTTTCTTCTTGCACTTCGATTGGGAAGCTCTCTAAATTGGCGACGAAAACAGATAATTATTTCTTGAGAGTCCTGCTAGTGTTTACCACAGTGTCTTTCACGTTTAATTATCTTCCATAACGATCCAATAAACACTAGAACATAATAGTACATAGTTATAAGCCAATTAAAATAATTGAAAACATTAACAAGTCATCTGCGCTATAATTCCAGAATTTACGTAACCAACGAACTGAAAGTAAATTAATGCATTTCATAACCATTTGGTATTTATGTAGTAGGTACCTCTTTTGAACTAGTTCAATTCAATGAATTACAACATAAACATTATTTATATTATTCTAGTGACGATTCTTATGAACGATCAAGTTATAATAAATAGCAATGTCTCGAAAATAAGTAATCTTAAAACCTAACAGACTAAAATTCACTCTAACTTACAGCGTATGCTACATAAAAAAACAAATAACAGGCAAGTGTGAGTCATTTTTGTCCCGCGCCGTAGCCGAGTGGTTAAGGTAGGATGCTTTGGTGCAAAGGTACGGGATTTACGCTGGTTTGAGTCTCCGTGGAGGAATATATTTTCTCATGGAATTTCGGCCATTATGGGTCCGGTAGCAACCCACATCGTGTGGCATTTGGGTAGCTACAATAAATAGCGGCTCCAGTTTGAGGAAACCAGCTATAACGGCTGGGGGACCCGACACGCTGAAGACATGTCGCTCCTACACTGGCTGATGGATCGTTTACCTCTATGATTAACACATATGAATGTGAGGCCAAGAGCCGACTGTTTGTCCAGGGGCCTTTCAAGACCTGTCGCGTTATGGAGTTGGAGTTAAAATGAACAATTTTCTTTAGCTTTTAAAATTAATACCAATCTGTTTAAATGTGAACCAAACCTAAGCATATTATGTGTTATTATTAAGAAAAACGAGTTCGTAGAACAAGATAGTGATTTTGATGTCCATAACTAAAATTAACTAATATATGCACTGGCACTATCAAATCCGTAGGTTCATGGCCGCGCAAATGTAAGTTATCCACATATCCATATCCTGAACAAATATTTTTCAATCATTCATATGTAATTTTCCTCACTCAAATAGTGGTTGTTATTCTCCCACCTCATTCATGACAGTACTTACTGTACACTCTCATTCTTATTATCAGTAGTTTCCAAGCCCCTCTTTCATTCACCATCCGTTCTAAGTACATCTGACTTCCCATGAAGGTCATGTAGCTCTCTGATATGTAGTTTTCTGCAATAACTTGTTTGTCTCTCTTTGATCAAACAATTAAACAACTTTATTCTCTAATACTTGTAACATTATCTCGTCCCTGAAAGTAAGAGTCTATTTTTGCACCCATGTAATATTATCGGGAGAATAATTGATGTATAAATTTGCAGTTAAAATTTTTTTTAGAGAATTTGCAGTTATGGATGTCCCTGTAATACGTATAGATGATCACTACATACAGTAGATTCTAGTAAGGAAAAAAAAAACACACAGAAATTACGTGAGAGTTATGTCAAGTAATATTTATTTATTATTATTATTATTGGGCATATATAAATCCTATTTCACCTTAAGGTATATTAAGGTTATAGTTTGTGACAAAGTTACGGTACTTAATATAATTTGATCTAAACCTAAAGTTTTAAGAATATTACTTTCTGTACAAGTTCGTACCTAACAAAAACTATCCACAAGATCTGGATATCACAGTTCTTCGTGAATCTCTGTCTAGAACATCTCATTTCGTACGTCTACAACTGACTGCGTGTTACATTATGTCAATTTTTGTAATTGTTTTATTCACATGCACTTGTTTTCATCTCTCAGTATTATCATAAGTAATGCCACGAGTGATTTCCAAATTATCTATAAATTCACGACTCACGAAGTGAGGAGTGAATTTATCTAGAGAATTTGGAAATCAAGAGTGGCATTTGTTAGGACTATTTAACGAATAAAATTAAGCTGTTTACTCACAAATCATTATTTAACTATAGTTATTTTAAAATATTTATATATTTAATGTAAACGGCGATGTTTGAAAACAAATGAGAAACGATAGGTACGCTTCTACTGCTTCTTTTGTTTATCACTGCAACCAGATAATACTATTTATTGCCAAAGGAACGCAATATTGTAAGGAGGAGCTTTCTTTAATATGGTAATTATAACACTGATAAATATTTGGTGAACACGACTCTGATTGGTTGTAAAACAGAAATCATTGAAACGTGATTGGTCATTGACTCCCATTTGGGGCATGAGTTAAATAGCCGTTGTAATAGTATGCTTTGTCTTCAAGTAGCCTCCAATTGGGAGAAGTTTATAAAATATTGAAAACTTGATACATATCATAATTAAGTAACTGCATCAGCTATAAATGTATATTTTCAAAAATCGCGAAAATGCCTGAAAATTAAATCATAAGTTGATGTAAAAATAACGTAAATTACACCATGTATCGTTGGATTACATCTATGATTATTTGTAGAACAGAGTATCTAACAAACGCGCTAACGAAATAAAATACAGTAACCAATGCTTAACAAATCTGTTCTACTCACTAATATAATGTTAACTACCAAACGTAATTATATAAACATTTTAGCTATTAGCTGCAGCTGAAATTTGAGTCATGTTGGCAACTTTCGATAACTATAAATATAGTTAATTTATTAAGATTCATCGAGATGTTGAAATTTCTTAAATTTTAATATCATTGTATATAACTTTGGAAACACAGGACTGCAATTTTATTAAAATAAATATTTATCTTCTTTCGTCTTTCCACTGAAGAAAATATCTAACCATGCTTTCGTCCTGGACTAAAATCTGAATATCGTAACTGGCATCAATATCACAATGTATACCGCATTATTGAGATTACGTAGAAAATAATTCTTTATATATTCTTTTCCTTCTTTATTTCTGGATGACCAGCAATTTGTTTTTCATGTTTTCAACTTGGATGAAACAAAACTTATATAAAAATTGAGATGTCACTTTTTGCGCCGAACCTTAGAAGTATAATAGTAGAGATAACATATTTACATTCTAACACAGTTTGTGTATTCTTGGTTCACCGCTGTGGAGCGTGGGAACAGTTGTTTCCTGATATGCAGCTGCCTCGGATTCGATATCCGATCGTGAAAAGTTTCCCGCTGAGAATATATCGGGGCCTCTCCTCACCTAGAAGATAAATATCGATTAACTTTAAGGTCCAAATGATCACCGGACATCATCTGCCACTACAGTCATCCACATTTTATTCACCTTATTTAGTATAAATGAGTGAATAGTGCATATTTTCTCTAATATTGGTTTTGTCTAAGAGTTAGCGCTGATCACGCATCCAGGGAGGCCCTCCATTTCCTCGTGTAGTAAAAAAAGTATGTAAGTTATCCAGAGTTACAAATCCTCTCACAACAGGTAGCGACAATGTGGCTTGGGGTATGTAAAACTACCTCTAAGGGAAAAGTTAAAGTAAGACATCAATGTGCTTGTGTGTGTGCTCGCGCGTATGAATTTTTGCTACCAAGTTTGAATATAGTAAGATCAAATGATGAAAAAATATATTAGTGCTATTGGAAAGTAGAGGAGTTCAAGAATGAATTCTCGCAAAATAGTCTAAAAAATTAATTTTTATGTAAAACAAAGTTAAACAAGCTCAAATGATAATTACACTGGTTCTTGTACAGAAGAATGAAGATGGGAAAAATATGTTTTCTGAAGAAAACTTATCCCTCCATGGTATCTTTACCTTGTCGTGGTGGAGTGGCTTGTGTGCTTAAATGATCCTGAGAGCTATGCCGGCGGTAGCATTGCTGCCGATAGGGTTACCCATGCCGGACTGGTCGAAGGTGATAAGCCAGACGAAAAAAATACCTTGGTCGAAAGAGTGACGATCTTTCATTGTAAAAATACAACCGACAAGAAATGCGGACATGGGTTCATCTGGGGTAAAATTTTCCGGACGTCAAATAGTCCCCCATTCGGTTCTCCGGGCGGGGACTACTTCAGGTAACCCATGCCAAAAGTTATAGGAAACCAGATATAATAAGAACAGTTAAGTCTCGTACACTGCGATGGGCAGGGCATGTTGCACGTATGGGGAATGAAAGACTTGCATGGAAGCTTCTTGTAGGAAAGCCAGAGGGAATACGCCCAGTTGGTAGACCAATAATGAGGTGGGAGAATAACATTAACTATGATTTGAGGGAAGTAGATTATACAGGGAATGATTGGAAAGCACTAGCTCAGGATAGGAATGTATGGAGAGCTTATGTCCGCGCGGCCATGAACCTACGGGTTCGATAGTGCCAGTGAGTAAGTAAGTAAGAAGAAAACTTATTTTTGAATTGACTGTTAGTTTCCTGTAGAGGATAATATATTAAAAAAAGAAACATTTATTAGATCGTGTCTTCAAAAAAATATAATTTGCACCACGATATGGGGCACATTTGGATGTGTTATTGAAGGTGATCGTGAAAGTTGAAATAAATGTGTGTTTGTGACACGATTCTATAAAACTTATTTAATTATAAACTCTGCTTTATAGGAAGCCACATATAATAAGAACAGTTAAGTCTCGTAGACAGGAAATGTGGCACGAATAGGGAATGAAAGACGTGCATGGAAGCTTCTTGTAGGAAAACCAGAAGGAAAACGCCCAGTTGGTAAACCAAGAATGAGATGGGAGAGTAGTATTAACTGTGATTTGAGGGAAGTAGATTGTACAGGAGATGATTGGAAAATATTAGCTCAGGATAGGGATGTATGGAGAGCTTATGTCCGCGTGGCCATGAACTCACGGGTTCGATAGTGCCAGTGAGTTAGGTAGTTAATTAAATTTGTTTATTTTAACCCATATAATATGTATCACAATAATCATAATTCTTATTATATGTATAATTTAACCCTGGTGAAGTGGAAGAGAAGACCTTACGGACATAACTCCAACAGGAAAAATAAGTAAATAAAATAAATATAATAACTTAATGTAAAATTTCCTTTGTAAATCAGATATAATTAGAGACGGCGGCTCCGTGGGGCGCCGTGGTTAGTCATTCGCACATCTCTTCTAGGATCGGAATTCGCATCTCGATCAGTCCATATGGGGTCTGTTGTGGATGAATCGGAGCCTGAATATGTTTCTCTCAGGGATTTTCCTGTATTCTTCCTGCCAAAAACTTCATTCCGCAACTTTTCCATACTCATGATGTCATTCATTTTATTTCTTCTGCTGCTGTTTGTGTTCAACCAGTGTCACAGACCTTAAATAACAAGACCTACATCTCACCTCTCGTCCAGACACGAGTAGAGTGTTTACATTTTACCGAATGTTAAAAGGAGATACTATTATTATCATCATAGAACTCGAGATATCCTATACAGAAGTTTGTAACTTCATAAAATACTCAAGTATATGTGGTTTTTAACTTCCCGGTTTTTCCCGATTATTATGTAGGTTCACTTTTTTAATCAGTTCGGAATATTTTAACAATATTTAACATAAATCTCGACAAATTAGCTACTTTAATTATTGAATTCATAAAAGTTACGAAGTTATACTAGAGTTTTTATAGAATCCTACCTTGAAAAACTAGTAAAGTGCAGTGCTTTGGATTTCAGAGTCAAAACCAAGTACTTTACAGCACTGGTTTTTTTTATGTGATTACCTTCCTTGTGAAAAGGCATTCTACATAACAAAGCAATGGAATCTAGCTTCCAAACATATTAAAACAATTGAATATAATTAAGTATAATTTTTGTTAATATAGTAAAATTAAAGTAGAATGGTTATGCATTCCTTTACTTTCTTTCCCTATACTCCCTTTTAATAGTTTTCAAAAACCTTACCTTTTTTGCATATTTTTAATAATGTGTTTCCCTTTTAAACCCATACTCTGTTTATAATATATTTTCCTTTTCATTAATAAACTTCTTGCAACACTATTACAGAATACAATCCCGTCTTTAAAAGCATACAGAACATATCGATATACGATTTGTGAAATATTTTTTCTCCTAACAATTGTGTTACTATAGTTTATGTAGTAATTATTATTCAACAATTGGTTACTATATTTATTTAATTCACCATAACAACCTGGCTAGCATCAATATTACTCTTACGAAAACAATAACATTAAGGAACTTTGGGGACTATTAAGAGGAAAGAATAACACTGATCTACAAAATCAATCTTTTTTTTAATCATCAGAAATGAAAATTTGTGTCCCTAGACCAGTTCTTCATGTTGATTACGAAAACACTTTTTAATTTTTACTAGCATGTACAGTTTTTACTATACAGATATTGTACTTTATGCGGCAGGTTATATTGATATCCATAAATATAAAACCTAAAACAAGACTACTTGATAAATAAACATAGCTTCTGTGATTTAAATGATGTTGACTTCCTGTTCCTCTAATTTTCTAATACATGGGTTTCTGGAACATCCCAGTACAGCATCCAACAGTGATCTACCGTTAAAAGAATCATTCCAGAAACATTGGTAACTTTCCTCCATTATCTTTATGTCCTGGTGAAAACCATCCTTTTTCTCATAAATTCACAAAGGTTCCGGGAATAATTTTTGAAGGGAATGCAGAAAGTTAACTATTAATGATATATGAAATCAAATTCTTTATATGATTGAAGAAGCTTGCTGATACCATTCTTGAAAACAGGAGCTTTGTTCATTCTTAACCCATTTGAAATTTTCCCAAAGTGTCTATCAGAGTATTAAAGAAACTTCATTTTTTAAATTCTTGAATTTGAACAAAATACACGTTCTTTTAATTTTATTTCACTATATTCAGGAAATGTATCTCTCAGAAATACTTGAAAATTTGTCTTCTGTATTTTTTTACTATGCTCCTTATCAATCCCAATTTTATATGCAGAGAATAAAGAAATGCCTTATTGGGATTCACAAGGGGTGGAATTTAAAACAATGATATCCTGGGACATAATATTACTTAGTTAAACATCATGTTTAACATAATGGTGATATATGTTGTAGCTATCCCAAAGGCTTAGGAAACAGCAAAACCTTGTGAAGCCAGCTTGCATGCCTGTCAAAATGCCAATAAGCTTGAGATGGCCACAGATATTCTGTTGGTAACTATCCTAATTAAGTGATTATAATAGTATTTTCATGTTGTCATAGGTTTCTTTGAGTTGTACAGAGTGGACAATTAGAATGGATGTTTTCAAATTATCATTATGGAGAATTACAGCCTTTAGACTTAGTTGCGATGAGTCAATGAATAGTCTCCAATCTGGTGATGTATGCTCTTTATGCAGTTCTCTAAATAAGGCATTATTGTTATAACCCGGGAAAGTAGGCTACCTTAGTTGGTTGGGAAATGAGGTATACTACACACAGAACCATTGCGTCTGTATTCTGTTCACTCTCGTATGCACCGCAGCTGCGCACTAGGCTGCGTTGCTGTCTTGCGCCGTCACATCACATGCATACTCCGGTTTCAGTTAACCTGTGCTCACTGTAGAGCACTACAATGCCAACCAAGGTACTTTCCCTGGTTATGGCAACGAACCATTGGACAACCAACAATAATTTTTTTCTAAGTTGAATTTCCTTACACAGAAAATATATCATCCTTTAATATATTCCTTTCTTTCAGTCTATAAACAAGTATGATGCAAGTTAAAAATTAAATTGTACCTGTTGGTAGGTGCCGTCGTCCTCAACTTTGTTAATATATTATATATAAAATTAACTGGAGCACTTTCGGAAGTTATCTTCCATCTTCTGCAGGTTGAGCTTCCACTACTCGTTGTTGTTGTTGTGTACGGTGATGTATACTCCAACTGTTTGTAGCAGCAACTGACTTCTTTTTTACGATCTCGTATAATGGGTATGACTGGGGTGCGTTCTCATTAAAAAGTGAGGTGTTGTTTGTTTTCTTTATGATTTCAAGGTCTTCAAATATATTTATCCTAGCTGGAATGTTTTCTCGGTGGATTATCGTGAGAGTATTTTCAATTGTGTTCATTCTATGACCTGCGTTAATCACGATAATCCACCGAGAAATCATTCCAGCTAGGATAAATATATTTGAAGACCTTGAAATCATAAAGGAAACAAACAATACCTCACTTCTTAATGAGAACGCACCCCAGTCAAACCCATTGTACGAGATCGTAAAAAAGAAGTCAGTTGCTGCTACAAACAGTTGGAGTATACATCACCGTACACAACAACAACGAGTAGCGGAAGCTCAACCTGCAGAAGATGGAAGATAACTTCCGAAAGCGCTCCAGTTAATTTTATATACAATATATTAACAAAGTTGAGGACGACGGCACCTACCAACAGGTACAATTTAATTTTTAACTTTCATCATATGACTTCACCTCAACGGAATTTTGTATGAATTTTACTGGTGTAGAAACAAGTAGTTCAACTAAATATAACCAATTTTTAACAATTGTATAGATAAAGCTTTATTTCTGTTTGTAAGAAGCTTATATTCTGAAGTTATTTTTATTTCTGTTTGTAAGAAGCTTAATTCTGAAGTTATTTATAAAATTTCCACATGGATGACAGTCTATCATCTCCTCTATTTATCTAAAATACTATACGTTCTAGGGAAAAGCTAATTACATATTGGAAATCGGCACATCGATTTTAGTAAATTGTGCCTATTTTTATTTCTAATGATTTTTGTTGTTGTTCACCAGTGTAATTAGAGGATTAACTTTTACGTCATCTAAATTTATGTTAAGTTAAATTCATACAGTCTTTTTCGCTTCTAAATTAAATTTTCAATATATGTTGGGGGGGGGGATGTACCAGTATCTTGATATTTTCATAAGTGAGATAGATAATAGTTCTTATAGTGTGAACTTTACCATCTATCTGAAATTATTTGTATCCTATTTTTTGCACATCATTATGTCTCGACTATTTATTAGCGGCTCCATTGCACAAGTGGTAGAAAGCACTGCCCTCCACTTCTACAACCCGAGTTGGCGTTACGGTCGAACCATGTGGGCTTCATGATTGTCGAATCGGAAGCACGTAAAATTATATTGTTGTATCACCCGTTTACCTCTGCCGAAAACTTCATTATACCATTTCTTCACATTCAAGTCAATCTGTTATTTCATCTGCCCCTGCGATCATGGTAAATGTTATTCTCCCACCTCAATTTGGTCCATTAATTGAGCGTTTTCACTCTGCTTTCCCTACAAGAAGCTTGCATGCCCCTCTTCAATTCCCCATTCGTGTCACATGTGTTGCCCATCGCAGTCTACGAGACTTAACTGTTCTTATTATATCTGGTCGTTTCCTATAAAGACCATGTAGTTCATTGTTATGTAGTCTTCTCCATTCACCTGTCTGTTCATCTCTCTTTAGTCCAAAAATGTTCCTAAGAACTTGACTGTCAAATACCCGTAATTTTCTTTCCTCCCTTAAAGTAAGAGTCCAATTTTCTCATCCATATAAAATAAATGGGAGAATATTTTTTTATATCTCCAGTATAAGGTTTTTATTTTAGAGGACTTGGGACAAGTGTCCCTGTTATGCGTAATAGCATGAATCTCCAGAATTGAGCCTATGTTTCCTATCTTTGTGCATATCATTCCTGTTTATAATTATTGTTCCTTCAAACTTCCCCTGATTTGTCATTACCTGGTTCATTTCCATTACATAATGTATTTCTGTGTGTGAACACATATGTTAAGTTTTATTGATGGTTACTTCTAGTCCCAATTCCTTAGGTTACTCAATAGAATTCATCTATCACTGATATAAAATTTCAAAATTGTGTGCTAATGAGACTATTGTTTGTAGTCATGCCCTCCAAAGAGTAAATATGAGTCTAGGTGGAAATGCAAGATCTGGTTTTTGGCTTTGAGGAGTTAGACATGTTTTGGAAAATCAATAAAGTATATTTCCCTTATTAAAATGGATGGGAGATTTTTTTTTGGAACACCATCTGACCATCATAATCACCCATATCTCGTTAAATTTTTTTTACTTTGTATTTATGCGCGAAGGGTATATCATGCCCTAATTATTAACACTGTGACAGGAGTGGCCGCGACATTCAGCTGATTGACTGATGTTTGCACGTTGAAGAGTAGCGATAATGAAACAGAAAGGACGGAATTCGTGTGAAGTTTTAAGGGACGTATTCTCATTATTGTACGTTTCCGTTTACAGATGATGTGATGGACTAATGCTTAAGGGTCTAAAGGTTTTTCAGGCTTTCTAATAATCTGCACCCAGTGTACTTTGTGTCGTCAAGACAGTTTGTAATGGGGTACACAGTTAAGAAAGATTCTCCCCGACAGATATTCTTCTGTAAGGCGCTTGGGATACATGGAACAGTTAAATATGCCTATGAAATAAAAATAAATTAAAGGGAAAGAGAGAGAGAGAGAGAGAGAGAGAGTGAGAGTGAGAGTGAGAGTGAGAGTGAGTGAGAGTGAGAGTGAGAGTTAGAGTGAGAGTGAGAGTGAGAGTGAGAGTGAGTGAGAGTTAGAGTGAGTGAGAGTGAGAGTTAGAGTGAGAATGAAGTGAGAGTGATGAGAGTGACTGTTAGAGTAGAGTAAGATAGAGTGAGAGTGAGGTGAAAGTGAGACCATTGAGAGTGATAGTTAGAGTGTAGCTTGAAGTGAGAGTGAGAGTGAGAGTGATATGTTAATAGTTCGCGTTCGCGTGCGCGTGCGCGTTCGCGTGCGCGTGCGCGTTCGCTTCCGTTTAGCGTGCCCGTGCGCGTGCGCGTGCGCGTTCGCGTTCGCGTGCGCGTGCGCGTGCGTTCGGTGCGGGGCGCGTTGTTCACGTGCGCGTGCGCGTGCCCGCGCGTGCCCGCGCGCGTGCGCGTGCGCGCGCGTGCGCGTGCGCGCGCGCGTGCGCGTGCCCGCGCCTGCGCGCGCTCCGCGTGCGCATGGCGCGCGCGCATGCGCGGCTCGCGTTCGCGCTCGCTCCTCCTCGGCGCGCGCGCGCGCGCGAGCGCCCGCGCGCAGCGCGCGACGCGCGCGCGCTCGCGCGCGCGCGCTCGCGCGCCGCGCGCTATCTCGCCCCGCCTTCTTGTTCGCCTTTGCAATAACTGCAGATTATCGACTTATGAAACGCGTTGTATAAGATTTGTTTCTAATCATGACATTTCATTAAATATAAAATGTCATTATATTTGGTATTTTCTGTAATATAACATACAGAATGTCCCAGAATTCGACCGATGAGATCGAAGGGTTTGCAGTGTGGACCTAGACAAACATAGCCATATTTAGTGATTTGCGGTGTTTTTTTTTCATGTAGTAAATTTACTGATAGTCATTATGAATATGAAACAAAGAACATGAAAGAGACGGTATTTGTCCTCACTAGCGTCTTCAGAAAACTATTACTCGAGAAAATGGAACATGAAAACTAACTAAATAATATTTGAAAAATTATTATTTTTTTATTTTGACTATTTAACTCATGCCCCAAATGTCAGTCAATGGCCAATCATATTTTAATGAATTTTGATTTACAGCAAATTACAGTCTTTTTCACATCGATTTTATCACTCTAATTTTATCATATTAAAATCAAGCTCCTTTTTAACATTCAGAACAGGTCATAGCATTATTTTGCAGTGACTGACTCTCTAAGAAATACATTGAATATAACAATTTATATATTAAGATGTAAGAATTCTAGAATGCATGGTGGCTACCAGTTTGTATATATAGTGCACGAATGTAACCAGATAGTGCTTGCGGAATATAATATAAAACATTTGTAACAATTGATTATACCACAAAAAACCACTGTTGGCACTTTCTTAAACGTATTATTTCCCAGGAATTTACGTTCCAGAAAAATATAATTGACATATTTACATCATAGGACATCAGAAATAAATTAATAACCTATAATGTTGGTTATAAATTTCTCCACTAGGGTGCATTCTTACTATATTGCGATCCTTTGGCAATAAATAATATGATCTGGTTGCAGTGATGAACAAATGAAGCATAACAATCGTTTCTAATTTGTTTTGAAACATCGCCGTTTACATTAGATATATAAATATTTTAAAATATTTATATTTAAATAATGATTTGTGAGTAAATAGCTTAATTTTATTCGATAAATAGTGCTAACAAATGACACTCTTCATTTCGAAATTCTCTAGATAGATTTACTCCTCACTTCGTGAGTCGTGAATTTGTCGATAATTTGGAAATCACTCGTGGCATTACTTATGATTAGAGCGAGGAATTATATGAAGAAAATTATATTAAAATATGAAATAATAATAACAAAATATGCAAATTAGGACACTGAAATATTATGAAGCTACTAGTTTTTCAACTTTTACATATGTTTATATATACAAGCCCTGTATAATTTATGGGTATACATACGAGCACACAAATGAGGCAAGGAGACCTTTTTTAGCTCAAGAAATCAAGAGTTTCACTGTATTTTTCTTTTTAATTAATTTTTTCATTAATTCTGACTCAATATACAATATCATGTTCATGATTTGTAGCAATTCTAATGGCTCACGTTGAAGTGTAATTGTTTGAGAAATCACGCTAACAAACCGGAAGGTTGTGGGTTTGAGTCTCAATGGGGTCAGGTTTTTAGCTGGACCAAACCTTCTGAAAGCATCATAGCCCTAGGGTCTACTCAGCTCTTAATTTAAATGAGTACCAGATGCATGTTCTGGGGCAAAGGCGGCCGTCACACAGGACTGAAAACCCAGTGGACATCCCTTGGTGATTGTTTAGAAATGTGGAAGTCTCAACATCCATCTACCCCAAGGGCCTCCCAAGCCTGTAGTTTGACACTTTATTTCAATAAATGAATACTGGGTATATATAAAACACGATCAATTAATTTATCCAATGATATTTAATTACGAAATCCAAACACAAACAATATACAAAACATAGTAACCGTAGTAACATTCTTCCATCGAATATACCACTGACAAAATTTAGAGTAGGTACAGTTTGGATGGCTTCTGTTTACCTTGCATAAAGATAATGAATTCCAGTATATGTAAATGTCACAATAACATTAAATTGGATGAATCAGAACATACGTAGACCAAGTCCTAACTAACTCACTTGCACGATCGAACCCGTAGGTTCATGGCCGCACAGACATAAGCTCTCCATACATCCCTATCCTGAGCTAATGTTTTCCAATCATCCCCTCTATAATCGAATTCCCTCAAATCATGGTTAATGTTATGCTCCCACTTCATTCTTGGTCTACCAACTGGGCGTTTTCCCTCTGGTTTTCCTACAAGAGGCTTCCTTGCACGTCTTTCATTCCCCCATTTGTGCCACATGTTCTGCCCATCGCAGTAGACCAAGTACTGTATATCATATTTGGAGAAGCAAGATGTTAAAATGAATTAATCCACAAATAATTCTAGGGTGTATTTCAAAACTTTCTTTGCAATTACAATTATTTTTAATCCTATACATTACACGTATGAACATGGTGAAATGTAGTTAGAATTGTTTTAACATTAGTTTTTCCATGAACCGAGCACAGTATGGTATACTTGTGCTTTGAATAATCCAATTATCGATTCTGTTCGTAATACACAGTTAGGAGCTTTTGCTATATTTTTTAACGTATGTCTGTCAGAATTATTTTGTACGATAAAAAAGTATGCTCCTGACCATATGATCTTATGGGAGCAAACATGTACTGCGCTATATATGATAGTTTGATGTAAATGAGAATAATATTGGCCTTACCTACAAGAACTTTGCTAATTTCATAAACTGTGGAGTAAGACCTTATTTCCCAGCACAGCTTCGAGTTTAGCAGCAGCAGTCTTCCCTACATTTAAATACTGTAATCCATTCAAAGTAAGAAATGTCCTTAGGTAGCAAAAAGAAACAATTTACTACCTGAGAGAAAGATTAGGTGGTTATTATTCTAATATTGTTGTTCTAATTATTCATATTCTTGTCACATATTAGGAAATTCCTGTTATTATTCTGTAGTTTCGGACAAAAGCCTCCACTTGGTCATTCCATGTCTCCTTTTTTCAATTATTTTCTTTTATCAAATGTATTTATCTGGTTCCAGATGGAATACTGAGGAATTTTCGGCTGTCTACCATATTACATTGTCAAACAATTTTAAAACCACAGTCACTTCAAAAATGTTATTAACCAATTAGTAGAAATCTTATTAAAAAAAATTGAAAGTTGGGAAATATGAAGGAATATTAAATTTTTACTAAAATATGAACATATTGCCAAGATATTCTGAAATATGAAAAAATATGTAGGTCTTATTTGATTCTACATATCATAAAATATAAAGATGCTTTGTCTCAGTGCTCTCTGACTAATAGTTTAAAACATGAAATTTCATAAAAATCCTCGCTCTCTTATCACTTTCAATTTATATGATGCTGTGTAACTGTTATTTTTCTTTCCTATCATGAAATACAGTATAAATGCAAGTGCACAGTAGCAGTGTTGAAAGTCCACTGAAATAAGTTACCGTATTTACTTTTCTAAAACTTGCCTCTACCAAAGGCAAGCATTGTTAAAATCGGAGACTTCGGGTTTCTTTGAGAAGCAGGAAGTTCAGTTGCTGGTAAATGTTGTACGTTGGAATGTAAGAATTGGGAATGGAATGCAGGGAATGAAAATCCCTACTACACCAAAAAGAAAATGTAGGCCCTACCAAAAACGTGTACGCAAAATACACGGAGAAAAATAAAGTTCAAAATAATCCTTTAAAATTATGGTGCGCAAAATATGCGGGGCGCAAATTACCCGAGCAAATATGGTACATGTTAATATTATGCTTTCTTGGTTATAATATTCTTAAAATTATAGAAATGAAAATTTGAATCAGGATAAGTCGGCATCAGACAGAACATGCGCAGGCTTATTCACGTACAAATGTTGCAATGATTTTGTAAGCAGACAACCAGTAGCCAGTGCAGCGAGTAGTGTTATTCTGTTGTAAGTTTATATTGTTATTTACTTGTACGTTTTATGAGTTTTATAAACGTTTAAATCATTAAACGATGTTTGCTGTATGTATGGTGAATTAATCTTCAAATCTGAGAGGCGAAATTTCACACCATTTTTAGAAAAAAATGTTATGGGTTTTTTTTGGGTGTAAAACTGGCGATTTTGATAAAGACTGGACCCCCAAATGTACTCTGTATATCATGCGTTGCCTTTCCCCTGCAGGTTAAAATGGTATAGGCCCTACATCGAATGGTTCCTATTATTTGGAGTGAACCGAAGAATCATTCAACACACTGCTACTTCTGGTTAACTAATCACGTCTGAATGAAAATATACAGTCAAGTATCTCAATGTGGTATGAGACTTGTGCCACATAGTGAAGGCTATCAAAGTATCCTTAAGTGATAACTCTGACTCTACCACTTCACACTGAAGAAAACGAGTGAAGTGATCCTATATTTCAATGAAATAGTACATCAGAACCTCACTTTTTAAACTCAAGAAGATCTTAATGATTTTATACGGGATTTAAATTTGTCTAAACAGTCGGATAGGATTTTAAGTTCCAGGCTCAACGGTTGTAATCTACTCCGAAAAGATACATGGATAGACTATGCTTTTATAACAGTTGTGATAGTGATTGCATAGATTACTTCTCTAAAGAAGGCTATCATGTAGTTATATATATATATATATATATATATATATATATATATATATATTTGTTCAGTAATAGAGGCTCTTGGACTTCAATATCAGCCAGTTGAGTAGCGATTGTTCGTGGACTCATCGAAAGTTAATATGAAGGCTATACTTGTACATAATGCATTGAATAGGCTACCTGTCGCCCATGCCACCGATATGAAAGGACACATGAATATATGCAGTTGCTGTTGGGGGGGGGGGAAATTCAGAATACAAAATATTACTGGAATATCTGCGGAGATTTGAAGGTTATAGCTTCATTATTAGGTTTATAGTCCACCGCTGTGGTGTCGAGGTAGCGTGCTGCCTTGTCACGCAGCGGGCCCGGGTTCGATCCCCGGTCGGGGCAGTTTTTCTGGGTGAGGTTTTTATCGGGGTTTTTCCTCACCTGTAAGACAAATGTCAGGAAATCTTTAAGGCCAAAACGATCCCCAAAACCATTTGGCCATCGCAATCATCATCAACCTTATCATTACCATCATCATCCTTCACCGGTGTGGAAAGCAACGGGAAGCTACCACACCTACACAATTCCCTAGTAAAGCTGCAAGCATAGCATGAAAATGCTATGATTGCAGTGAAGGACCTGCCTTCGGACAGAATTACTATGGACGGATGGATTAGGTTTATAATTTGGATTCACTACAGTCGAGCCGTTCTAATATCCGGCGTGACCACACCTACTCGATTTTTGGCGGGACCGCTGCACATGGTTTACAAAACAAAGCGGCGTTGTCAAGTCAGTACGGTGTGTGTGGTGGACGAACCAGTTGGGGTTTTATTACAGTAAGCGTCATAATGTCGCGAAGGAGTCGGAAGACTATCGATTCGCAAACCAGAGAAACAATTTTTAACGTTAGAGATTATTTAAAAAAAAAGAACGTGTGAACCCTGGTAGTAGTACAAGGGTAGGCTTGTAACATCCTCTATAAATGTGACGTGTGTCTGTAACCTTGACGACAACCACTGTTAGTGAAGCCGTCCTCTGATTCGCTATCAGTTTTTACACCGACTCTGCTGTAAATTCTCCTGTTTCTTATGTGAATGGGACAGTAGGTATATGAAGTCTCACCGCATAAGGAAAACAATAGCCTAAACCTGAATATCTTATTTCTGGACATAAAAATGTATTAAACATCTCATTATCGGATCTCGGAAATGTGTATTTACCTCTCCTGCAAATCAAACTGGGAATTATAAAAGAAAATGTAAAAGTAACGGATAAAAGTTCTGGTAAAATATCTAAATTCCCGAAAATAAATTATGCATAATTGAAGGAATGATTTTATAGGGTCACAAATAAGATCTCTAATATAAGGTATCTCTCTATCTGGGATGAAAAGGATATCCCTGAAAAAGTTACTAGTTATAATAAAAGTTTAGGAATTATTAATCAAGTTATGAAACCATCCCTTGTACAAAAAAACACCAGATTACGTTTATATAACACTTTGGCTAGACCAGTGTTGACCTATGGTAGTGAAGCATGGACACTAAAAAAACAACATGAAAGCAGAATAACGGCTTGTGAAATGAGATTCATGCACAGAACAGCGGGTTACACCAGATGGGATCGGAAAAGGAACACCGATATCTTAAAAGAATTGAAGACTACGCCAATTTTGGAATATATTAAACAGTACCAACTAAATTGGAAACACCATCTTGAAAGAATGAGTTCAAATCGGATCCCCAAAGCTGTTTATAATTATATACCAAGAGGACGAAGATCACTGGGCCGTCCTATGAAACGCTGGAGGGAAAATTTTCTATAGGATCGTAACAGGCCTTGGCCTAATACTTGGAAGGAAGAAGAAGAAGAACATTTTGGGAACTGTTACATCCACCAGAAAAAGCAGCATGGAAATCAATCGAAATTATATGTTGCAGATATTTTGGCAATAACAAAAAAGAGAAATACAGTGAAATAGTGAGTGATCGTCTGAATTCATTCAAAGTATTAGATGCAACGTCTTTAAAAATTCGCTGCTTGGACTCTTACCTAGAATTCTTCCCCTCCCACAAGTATTTCTCTTTAACCAACACGTTGTTTGCAAATACTCATTACAAATTCTAGGGCTTTTGGAGTGGATAACGTTTCGAATATAAACAATTGCCTGTAAACGTACTTTTTTATTTTGTAGGTACAATTTCATATTAAATGTTTAAATCTTCCCCGTCTACCGAGGATTCATCGAAAGTAATTTAATGTTTTATGACTCAATAAATTACATTTACACAACCCAACATCCACTGATTTCGTGTCGATGTCCAATCTCAAGGAGAAATCAAAGAAAGTTCTATTTGTCTCTGAAACAATAATTGTTTTTACGCAAACTAACCAAGCTTCTCTATTTGTACTTAACATTGTGGAATGCGGTGTTTGGGATGACAAATCCTTCAAGCAACGCGTGTCCATGGATTGTAGCAGTGTTTAGGCATTTATGTGCAGGCAGGTATCGTTTTATTGAATCTTGTCTTCTTCCACCCACCTAAGGAGTGACACTTATCTTTCTGGAAGAAGTATACTAGATACTTTCTTTTCAATGAACATCCGTCGAAGTTTATGATTTTAACATGATGGCGCACCACCCCATTTCGTACAAGCCGTTCGTGATCACCTTAACTGATGTTTTCAGGCTGGGGCCGTCCGATAACATTAGCCTCCTCGACGGCTGGATTTAACTCAACTAGACGTTTTCTCTGTGGGGCCACATTAAGTCTCTGCTTGCATGAATTGCGGGGTCTAGTGAGAGAGGGAGCTATGCCACTTTGAGAAAAATGGAAATAAATTGGGTTTTAGAAAGCATTATATAATACGAAATTATTTGTACAATAAAAGGGTAACCATTTTCTTCTTTAACTTACTGTTATGTAAACCATTCAAAAGAAAAAAAATATACATTTTAATATAAATAGCCACTGATTATTTCCATTTCTTCTTAAAGTGGTATAGCTCCATGTCTTACTAGACCCCCTCAATTATGACTAATGCACAAGATATTCAATATACATGAGATGTGACGAAGCGAGTTTACCAGGTATAATGTGTGGAGTTAGCTTGGTAATCGCATCCGGGAACAGTGAATTGCGTCCCAGAATCAGAAAATCTCGCTAGTTGCGGCCCAGGTGAGTTCGCTGGGTACGTAAGTTGCGGCCCATGGGTGGTGTTAGATACGTAGATTGTTTTTAGAGAATTTAAGGGTGACCAAATCCTCTCAAAGACTAGCCAAGATTCCCTTCCCATTAGCAGACTTAGGACTGTTGGCGGCATGGTTAAAATGTTGGTTTGCATGTTATTAAATATTGTCCTGCTATTTTACAATGATTAATTGGAAACGGGCAAAAATTAAAAAAGAACCTGACTTTATGTACTGATGTCTAGTCATAGTTTTTTTTTTCCAGAGCAAGCATTTATTCTTCTAAAAATATTTATTAATTAAATAAAAATAAAACTTTTATTTGATTTTCATATTTATTATACAATTCAGTGACAGCTGTTTCGGTATATAATAAATATGAAAATCAAATAACTACGTTTTATTTTTATTTAATTAATAAATATGGATTTTCATCAAGTAAACACCAACTCAATTGATTAAAAACGTTTATTTTTCCAGGATGGATTTCGTTCGTTTTCCTTTGCTTCTTGAATAAATATATGTTTCAGACTGTATGTCCAATAAAGTGTGAACTAATTGAAATATGTTGGGATGACTGCTTGAGAAAAAGCTATTCAGTTTCTTGTGAAATGATTCACAACTGTTTGTTGTTCGTCTTATTGAATAAGAAAAAGCACGCCGGGCCGCAACTCATGTACTTAAAAAAGCACGCCGGGCCGCAACTCACGTACTTAAAAAGGTAAACAGACCATATTGGGGGGCACGCCGTAGCGTAGTGGTTAAGGCACTGAGCTACAAGCCGCAGGGTCGAGGGTTCAAGTCCCGTTGGGGTCAGGATTTTTAGATTGACCCAAACCCTCTGGCGGCACTATGGCCCTGGGGTTGACTCAGCCTCTAACGGAAATGAGTACCGGACGCTTGTTCTGGGGGTAAAGGCGGCCGTCACGCAGGGCTGACAACCCGGCTGACATAAAGTGCCGATTGTCTAGAAAAAGTGGGAGCCTTAACCTCCTACTACCCCAAGGGCCTCCCGAGGCCTGTTGTGGGATCACTTTACTTTACCATATTGGACGCAATTCACATCATCCTATCGCCTCATGGAGCCGCTGCTGTAGTGCATAAGTTAATATTAATTCCAGTGTCCACCGCTGTGGTCTCGGGGGTAGCGTGCTGCCTTGTCACGCAGCGGGCCCGGGTTCGATCCCCGGTCGGGACAGTTTTTCTGGATGAGGTTTTTATCGGGGTTTTTCCTCACCTGTAAGAAAAATGCGGTCCCCGAAATCATATGGTCATCGCAATCATCATCATTCATATTCATCTTAGGATAAGCTTAGGATTAGGGACTCTCTTGGTGCACCATTATCATCTCCATCATATCATCGGGGCAACGTAACCCCGCCTTCCAGGCGCCCCAACCTCAAAAGTGGGTTACAAGTACGCCATGCCAGGAGAGAGACCAGGAATGTCGAAAGACAAACCTGAGGCATTTGAAAAAAAAATTATAGTAGAAAAGTTTGTGTGTAAACAGTTGTTCTTAGCATAAGGCGAAGTTTTCTTTTTCATTTTTCCTCTGACATTAGACTTTGTCGCGAATGGTAGTTGGGTAAATATAATTACTTGAGAAATTAATCATTAAATTACTATCGACTTATCCTCGAATGAGACGGGGATTTAAACTCTTAATTGGAACAAGGTTCCTATTCATAAAGTTATCTACTCACTCCCATCTACAAACGTTAGAAGTTTGTAATGGAAATTTTGGAATACTCTGTACATTTCAGACATTGAATACTTTACACGTGCGTGTTTATAATGACATCCTCTGTACTTTATGTGCTTCGTGTTCCATCTGAGCGGATAGCGTCAATGTGATGTACTTTCAATTTCATCACTTCGGCAGATGATGTATTGTGTTGGATGAATGTTTGTTGTGTGCTTGTGTAGTGTAGAGAGGGAGGATATGAAGAAGGGGAAACCCGATGCCAGAACTTAGCCTACTCCTGTCGAAAAGCAGCAGGTTTGATGCCCCTATTGCTATCAGCAGTACTGCTTGTCTTCGCAACGTATGTGCTGCGGAGGGATTTACAAATTAATGCAGGAATTTGGTGCACAGTCTAACGATTAAAAATTGAACATCACCACCCCTTCTGGCTCAGGAAATTAAAATTTGACAATTAATTGAATCAGTTTAACCATTAAAATGTGCACCTCGCCGGGTATCGAACCCGTGCCCGCTACTCAGGATACAGGCACGTTACTATCTGAGCCAGGACGACGGACTGAATACTTTCTATTATTTCTCAAATTGAATTGTCATTGCTAAAATGCCTTTCTCCAATAAAAAAAAAAGATAGAGTTATGGCTAAGCATTGAAGATGCCCAAGATCGTAAGCTTTGGAGGTTTGGCACGGGAAGACGGCAGCAGCTCTAAAACCCGAAGATAGAAAAAGAATAGAGAAAGAATTAACTACGGATTCAATATCCTTATATATAGTTACACATTATGTGCATAGGACCTTCATACAGAACTACATATTCTTCGATATTAATTTACGACTTACTTACTTGTATGTTGCAAAATGATGTCTTACAAGGGGAGATGACAACCATTGCATGCCGAAATCCACCTTGAAATTTCTTCCAGAGAAGCTTTGCGATGTACCAAGGCCGTGTCAAAGAAAATAAAACTATCGCTTTTAACTGCAAGGCACTAAAATCCAGCTCGAAATCTATTATTTAAAATACAGGGAAGTAATACAACTCCTGAATTGGTAGATTGGATAACTCTCACTATCTACAGACCGCGCCGCGTCCCCCTCACTCCGCTCTCTTCATACTCATGCAGGGATGTCCATATGTTATATGGGTTGCCATTTCCGGATTTCGGCTTCGATTTCTGTGCCTTGGAGTTGAAAACAGCTGATGGACAGCCTTGGCACAACACAACGCTTCTCTCGAAGATATTTTAAGGCAGTTTTAGCATTCAATGGTTGATAGTTCCCTTGTTAGTTTATTTTCAGTTATTATTGTTGCTTCGTTAGTGTTCTATTCTATTATTTGTTAGAATTTTCATAATTTTGTTTCCGCCATATATGACAACGTGTAAATATATGCCCCCTGATCCTAATGTTGTCTATTTCTTACTTCATTTTCAACTTTATTTTTTGTTATTTCTCTTTCTGCTCCTTCAAATTTATATTCTTCCTTTTCAATAAATTTTTATCTATTCTCTTTTAAAAAAATCAAAATATTGTTATTTCCCGTCTCCTTTTATGATTAAATTGTAATATTATGGCGTGTCTCTCGTCGAAGTCCTTTAATGATGGACCATGCTTCGTTCGATGATTGAATCATAGTTTTCTGTTAATATTGGCACATGTCGTGTCTCATGTTTCATTCTTTGCATTACTAATTTTTTGTTCGTTACATCTTTCTGTTGTTTTACACATTATCCCAATTCCTTCTGATTTGTTACTTCGTCATTTTTAAGTTAAATTCTACATTTCTTATCTTACGCGTGTTTTATTAATTTTATCCTCTTTCCCTTTTTGTTGTTGACTTTACCCCCCCCATGGGAAGTAGTTGCCTATAAGGCAGGGAGCAGGTACTCCGAACCACATATTAGACATGTGGCAAGCCTCCCTGGATCTGTAGCTAGCGCATGCCAATATGTGGCAAGCCTCCCTGGATCTGTAGCTAGCGCAAGCCAATATGTGGCAAGCCTCTCAGGATCTGTAGCTAGCGCAAGCCAGTATGTGGCAAGCCTCTCTGGATCTGTAGCTAGCGCAAGCCAATATGTGGCAAGCCTCCCTGGATCTGTAGCTAGCGCAAGCCAATATGTGGCAAGCCTCTCTGGATCTGTAGCTAGCGCATGCCAATATGTGGCAAGCCTCGCTGGATCTGTAGCTAGCGCAAGCCAATATGTGGCAAGCCTCTCTGGATCTGTAGCTAGCGCAAGCCAATATGTGGCAAGCCTCTCTGGATCTGTAGCTAGCGCAAGCCAATATGTGGCAAGCCTCTCTGTATCTGTAGCTAGCGCAAGCCAATATGTGGCAAGCCTCCCTGGATCTGTAGCTAGCGCAAGCCAATATGTGGCAAGCCACCCTGCATCTGTAGCTAGCGCAAGCCAATATGTGGCAAGCCACCCTGGATCTGTAGCTAGCGCAAGCCAATATGTGGCAAGCCACCCTGGATCTGTAGCTAGCGCAAGCCAATATGTGGCAAGCCACCCTGGATCTGTAGCTAGCGCAAGCCAATATGTGGCAAGCCTCCCTGGATCTGTAGCTAGCGCAAGCCAATATGTGGCAAGCCACCCTGGATCTGTAGCTAGCGCAAGCCACCCTGGATCTGTAGCTAGCGCAAGCCAATATGTGGCAAGCCACCCTGGATCTGTAGCTAGCGCAAGCCAATATGTGGCAAGCCACCCTGGATCTGTAGCTAGCGCAAGCCAATATGTGGCAAGCCACCCTGGATCTGTAGCTAGCGCAAGCCAATATGTGGCAAGCCACCCTGGATCTGTAGCTAGCGTAAGCCAATATGTGGCAAGCCACCCTGGATCTGTAGCTAGCGCAAGCCAATATGTGGCAAGCCTCCCTGGATCTGTAGCTAGCGCAAGCCAATATGAGACGTCAAGACCGAAGGAAGAGTGTTAAAATGTCCTATCCCGCCGGGAATCGACTGGTGTAGAAGGTCGGGACTCATCAACCACACCACGGGAACGGACAAATATCTATCTAATACTTTAAATTCTTATAAAATAAGGAAGACGAACGAAATTATGAATGTGAGAAATTCTTCTCGCGTACGTATCAATAACTTATTTATGAAGAATTTGTAATTATTTATGTTACGAAACTTTTTAATGATAATGAAAAAAGTGTGAAGCCAAGTGGAAGCTTTAGGAATAACCTATAATTATTTTAATTGAGTTTAAATATATGTGAGTTTTGGATTGATTTTCTTGCTTCTTAAACTCAGTGGCGGCTTGAGATTTTTATTGTTTATGATTACATGTTTAAATCAAATAATTGTCAATTCAAACAAATGTTATAGTCTATCTTATCAATATTAAATGGAATAACGTAATTTTATTTTGATATACTTAATGAAAACTGGATTATACAGGATAAATCAATGTTTTTTCCAAAATAATTTAGTAATAAAAACAAATTATAAACAAATATATATTTAGCCAGTTTACATAATTAGGGGAAGTTTAAAACTGATTTTTACAACATTTTAGGATTAACTACTTTAATCCTAATCATTGTTAAATTAAACAAAGAAAAGGAGATTATTCTGTAAAATTTCAACCTTATTTTATTTAAAAAAATCTCAACTATCAAATCCGATAAGTTATAAAACAGTTATTCCTACAACTAACCAGCTAACTAACTGGCACTATCAAACCTGTGTGAAAATAAAAGCTCTCCATGAATTCCTCTCCTCAGATAATGCTTTCCAATCATTTTGTATATAATCTACCTTCCTCGAATCGGGGTTAATATTATTCTCCCAGTCCATTCTTGTCCTACTTACCGGGCGTCTTCCCTTTAGCTTTCGTATAAGACTTTTCATGCCCATCTTCAATTTTCCATTCGTGTCATACGTTCCGTCCATTGGATTCTATGAGACTTAACTGTTTTTATTACATCCGATTTCCCATAAAGATCGTGTAGCTCACTCCATCCACCTGTCTGTTCGATTCTTTTTGGTCTAAATATTTTTCCCAAGCGCTACTTTGTTCTCAAATACTCGTAATGTTTTATCTTTTTCTTCTTCTTTTCGGGTCAAAGTAATATAACTTAAAGAATAATCATTTTTTATATTTTTGACATAACATTGTGCATTTGGACAAAGCAATTAAATAATGGAAAGCGGAAATATCCAAATGGATACGAATTACAATAACACAAGATTAAAAATACAATTAAATTCGCAGATCAACACAATTTGTTGCAACAAATGAAGATGATTTGCAACGGGAAGTTTTAAAATTACTATATTAAAGAATTATAATATGAAAATATCAGTTGGCAAAACGAAAGCAATGACAATATATGGTAAAGAGCTATTACGGGTAAAACATTCGGTTGAATATAAAATATAAGAGCAAGTGACAGATTTCATATATTTAGGAAGTCAAATTTCATTATATTACAACTAAAAAGACATTACTTATGACTATTTAACTCATGCCCAACGTCAAAATTTAATAAAATACAATTATTTATTTCGAGAATAAATTTTGGAAAATCAATCCGAAATGCTATTCAATTCAGATTTCATAATATAATATCTTAACCATCTCTTCTATATGGCAGTGAATGTAGGACACTACGACAAACTGATAAAAGCAGAATCCACACATCACAAATGCGATTTCAACGGTCAATAACAGGTGTTACCTTGAGAGACCAAATGAGGAGTCATGATAGAACTCAATGGGGTGTTGAAGAATTGACTGCGAATGTCTAACCTCATGAACATAAATGGAGACAGCATGTTCTTAGGATGCCACAACATCGTTTATCATAAGTAATGTCACGAGTGATTTCCAAATTATCGATAAATTCACGACTCATGAAGCGAGGAGTGAATTTATCTAGACAATTTGGAAATCAAGAGTTGCATTTATTAGGACTATTTAACGAATAAAATTAAGCTGTTTACTCACAAATCATTATTTAAATATAGTTATTTTAAAATATTTATATATTTAATTTAAACAGCAATGTTTGAAAACAAATGCGAAACGATTGGTATGCTTCATTTGCTTCTTTTGTTCATCACTGCAACCAGATCATATTATTTATTGCCAAAGGAACGCAATATTGTAAGAATGCACTCTAGTGGAGAAAAAATGAAACACATCAAACTGTATATTAATTAATTTTTGATGTCGTATGATGTAAATATGACAATTATATTTTTCTGGAATGTTATTACCTGGGAAAAAGTAATTTAAGAAAGTGCAAACAGTGTTTTTTTGGTGGTATAATCAATTGCTACAAATGTTTTTATATTAACTCCCGCATGCGCTACGTGTTGATATTCATGCACTATATATACAGTCTGGTAGCCGTATTTCTGAGAGAGTCAGTCAGTGCAAAATAATGCTATGACCTATGCAGCATGTTAAAAAGGGGGCGCTTTCTTTATTATGATAAAATTTCGTTGGTAAATTCTAAGCGAAACACGACTGTGATTGGTTGTAAATAAAAAATCATTGAAATGTGATTGGTCATTGACTCCCATTTGGGGCATGAGTTAAATAGTCATAAGTAACGTCACGAGTGATTTCCAAATCATCGATAAATTCACAAATCACAAGTGACTCGTGAATTTGTCTACAGGATTTGCAAATTAAGAGTGACATTTGTTAGGATTATGTAACGAATAAAATTAACCTGCTTACTCAAAAATCATTATTTAAATATAGTTACCGGTATTTTAAAATTTTAATATTTATATATAGAACTATTGGTATGAAAACAGATATATATTTTTCGAAAGGTGTCGCTCCTTAAAATCCTTTTTTGCGCGATAGTACATTTTGTCGTACTTACAGCAACGCCGACCATGATTGAAAGTTCAACCTAAATAACTATACTGTAATATTACATGTTACTACACGCGTGTGGGAAATAAATAACTGCCCTCTATGTATACTACATACAATGCATATATAAAAAATATCCTAAAGGTAGTGTTAATATACATTATACGAAACAAATCACTGCATTTTAAATGAATTGAACTTTATTTGAAACAATATAAAACATTAAATACGTACTTTCCGCCATTTTATCATTAAATGGTCTCACAGCTCCTGTGGTTTCTACTAATATACATTGGCCAGACTGTTAACGTCAGTCAATTGTTTATAATGAACGCAAATATTTCCAACAAATATGTTATTATTTTACTATTATTTATTATTTCGAAAACACCATCGCGCAAAAAATAATGTACAACGCACGTTTGTAAAGTGTTTCACAGAATCTCGTTAATTTTTAAACATTTTCCTCGATTCTGTGAAAACCACTTCCCAACCTTGCATCGTAATATATTATTCCCTAATTATTACTGTCTCATAATGTGCACCACACAACAGGACGGGTTAGATTTATGAATACATGGTGAAGATTGTAAAAAAACTGTGTCATAGTTAGGTTTGAAGCCTCGATAAATTAACAGTACCAGTCACTTGTAGTGAAGGTCATGGGATGATTAGGCGAAGCCTGGAAAACCCACTGTTTGCTAACTTGTTTAATTGGTGATAATAGCCGTCCTGAAACCAAAGAAAAATCCCTTATTCCCTCAGAACCACAGACCAATCAGCCTCCTAAACCACATGGGAAAAGTATTAGAGAGAATAATACTAACTGGACTCAGTCCACACATACATACATTAATCCCCAACACTCAATTCGGTTTTAAATCAGAACACTCGACGACACAACTATTAAGATTAACTAGCGACATCACAAACGGATATAGAAATCGTCAACACACTACTGCAGTATTTTTCGACATCGAAAAAGCCTACGACTCCATGTGGCATACAGGACTTATTAAGAAACTAATCATAGCCAACTTTCCAGATTCTTACATACACTTAATACACTCATTCCTCACTAAAATATCCTTTTATGTAAAATACGACACAGCAACATCTGAAAGCTTCCCTATTAAAGCAGGCGTACCACAAGGTTCTGTATTAGCACCAATTTGGTACAATATATTCACAGCAGACATTCCAATACACAACAATACACAAATCGCACAATATGCAGACGACACAGCCATATACATTACAGATGAAGACAAACACAACAACAAGAAACATTCAAAGACACATAAACAAACTAACAACTTGGTTCTCCAAATTGAGAATCAAAGTTAATATAGAAAAGACAGAAGCAATCACCTACACAAAAAGAAGACCAAGAAATATACCACACATAACACTAAATAACAGACAAATAGAATACAGAACACATTAAATATCTTGGCACAATAATGGATAAACAACTCACATTCAAACAACACATTGATTACACTAGAACAAAAGCAACAATCAGACTCAGACAGCTATATCCAGTACTCATTTCAGAACAACTCACAAACAAATAGAAAACAATAATATACAAAGCACTCATACTCCCAATACTGACATATGCCTGCCCTAGCTGGGGACATGCAGCATACGTACACATAAATAGACTACAGATTGTGCAAAACAGAGCCGCAAGGATGATACTAAAAGCAAACAGACGCACCAGAATCACACAATTACACCAGGAACTTCAACTCACAAACCTGAATGAAACTATCATCACAACCGCAAGAAAACTCAGAGAACAAATAAACACTCACACAAACCCACTAATTAGAGCCATTGGTCCACAACACAACGCACACGGCCCAAACCACAGAACTCCCCACGACCTGACACATTAAAAAATAGCAGTTAAAGCACAAACTTCAAAATAAAAATATTCAAAAGCATCAAAACAAAATTGACAAGAAAACAATAACGATAATATTCTACAACAAACAATCATTCACAAATTAACCATTCAGGCAAAAATTCCTCTTAAAATAAAGTTTAAAATATTCCAAATTTAAAATTTAACCTAATAAAAATTTAAAAAGTTGAATCGGGAGACCTTTTCAACACTCAAAACATTGAATACACTTTATTTACACAAATAAAATAAGAATGGGTCAAAGCGCACTCAACCGCTGGCACCCTTTAATAAACAATAATAGATACTGAAGTGCTAACTGGTGAAGTGAAATCGTGTGGCAAAACCTTATTCTCGCTTCCTGCTCTTTACTTGAAACTTCTTCAAACTTCTTTTGTTACAGCGACTACCTAACTCATGCCCCAAATGAGAGTCAACGACCAATCACGTTTCAATGAATTTTGTTTTACAACCGATCACAGTCGTGTTTCACCTCAATAATTATCGAATTTTGATTATCAAAATAAAGAAAGTTCCGCTTTTTTAATATTCTGAAGAGGTCATAGCATTATTTTGCAGTGACTGACTCTCTAACAAATACGTTGAATATAGAAAATAATGAACAGATTCCTTCGAACTACACATTTGATAATTGTGTGTTCAATAATTGTGTTTTTAAATAATGATTTTACTGAGTTGTTTCCGAAAAAATGAAATAATAACATATAATGTTGGTTATAATATACAGTTTGATGTGTTTCATTTTTTCTCCACTGAGCTGCATTCTTACAATATTGCGATCCTATTTGGCAATAAATAGCATGGTCAAGTTGCAGTGATGATCAAATGAAACATAACCAAACATTTCTCGTTTCTTTTCAAACATCGCCGTTTACATTAAATATATACATATTTTAAAATAACTATATTTAAATAATGATTTGTGAGTAAACAGCTTGATTTTATTCGTTAAATAGTCCTAACAAATGCCGCTTTTGATTTCCAAATCCTAGAGATAAATTTGGAAATCACTCGTAGCATTACTTATGACGAACAAGTCTAGGATTTATATATAACAAAAAAACTAATATATATAGAATGGGAGTAATATAAATGTGCAGATTTGAAGTAAAATTATCTTCTTTAGCATTTTTTTCGAATGATGATATGTTTACAATTTAATAAAACATCTTCATGTGCCCAAAGCTTTTAAAATTTTTATCTTCTTTCTCTATTCTTCTCTATCTTCCGATTCCGATTCTTCCAGACCTAGCTCCATCATACCTCTTCTTACATCATCCATCCATTTAAATCTAGCTCGACCTCTCATTCCTTTCCCAGGTGGGATCCATTCCAAAGCTTGTCTGGGTAATCTTTTCTGTGCATCCTACGTGTATGACCATGCCATTCTAGTTGTCTGTATCTCACAAAATCTAATATTGAATTTTAGACTTTCATTTGTTGTCTGATGATTATATATATATATATTTTTCCAATTTAGAATGTCTAGTTGAACATCTGAAATAATCCATTTCAGTAGATATACGTTTTATACTCAAATTTTTATTCTACTGTCAAGTTTCTGCACCGTATGTTAGTGTGCTTCTAATTATGGATTTATAAATTTGTAATTTGTTATCTATTGAGGATTTTTGTAAAAAAAATATATTATATAGTTTTTAATTCCTTACTTATTTTGTTTGACTTTGAATTTATATTAAGATTTCTATAACTAATATAATACATAATTTGCGGGGTGGCAGACCGGCGGGAGGGTCGTCTATTGTTAATAGTGTAGTTCTGTACTGACATTGTATTGGCAGCACAAAAACATTTATCTTTCTCAGTAGACTGTTCTTAGTTCTAGCAGTGTGGCGGATTTTAGAATTGTCTTGAAAATTCAGTTAATACGTAACTTATTTAGTAGAATTAAGTGTTTAATTAGCGTTTAATAGATTCTTTTTATACATTTTAAAAAATATTTACATAATAATTATTTTTTTAGTAATACTTAGTGCTTAGTTATTGTGCGATAGATATGAGGAAAACACAGTTAAATGTTTGAGCGTGTTGTATATACATTTTAGTTTCGGTATACATATGAACATAATTTAGACACAGTAGAAGCTGGGATTTAAATATGCATACAAAGGAGATGTTAAACAAGTAGAAACAAAAAAGTATATATATATGTATAAGTTTTAAAAATAACTATTTTATATTATATTACTATTATAAATTTTCGAATTGTTCAGTATATAATCCAATATAATTTTAGAAGACTGATGTATTTGTAACAGAGAGTAGTACCTTCCCGGGTACTAGCTGCCTGTACCTGCTAGTGGAGTGAGTGAAGGGAGGATCTCTATCATCTGGTTTTAAATAGAGAATAGTTATGAGGCGACCAATATTTCTTTTTTTTTGGGCTGGCAGTCAAGGGGGGGGGAAATAACTTTGCTGTCGTCCTCAACTAGGTTAAAATTAAAAAAAAAAAACATATGTAGGCCTTTAGAAAACCAGTTTCCATATAACCAGAATGATATTTGCTAAGAACTGTTGTTTTGCAACTCTTTTGACGTCAGCGGCCTTCCAGCGTCGTCGATAGCTACTGACTGTTGTTCTGTAATTTCGTATAGAGGGTTTTGTGAATTGAATATGTTCTCATTTAAAATTAAAATGTAGTTTACTCCCTTTAAAACTTCAAGTGCTTGTTGTATGTTTATCTTCGCTGGATTTATTTTTTCATGAACTACCGTAAGAGTGTTTTCTATTGTATCTATGCGGTGACCGGCGTTGATGACTTGTTTAGCGTAGCTAGATTTTTCCTTCCGCGTATATGAAATATTTAGAGTGTTCTTTGTATCATATGTATATAACTTCCGCTGTTTCTGACAATGTAGAATTTGTTACAATATGTACACGTCAATTTGTAAACTACCCTGTTGTTAAATGTATTGTTTTATTCTATGCCGTTGTTTCTGTCATTTAATTCTATCCTTCATCCCTTAACATTACTACAAACACGAATCATAAAAATCTGCTTGCAGAAACCTTTAGATTACCCTACAAATTTAATTTATTTAGAATTCAACTTGCCAAATATTAAACAAATATTCAAGCATACGTTGCTTACTTATTTTCATAAAAATAAAAACGAATTTAAAGAGCACAATCGAAGTTTTTACAGCACCAGACAAAATACTACTTCTTTGCTACATGTTCCAAAATTTTATACAACTTCTGGATCTAAACATAATAGATATCTAGGACCCAAATTATATAATTAATTAATTAGATCCAATCCAGAACTAAGTAAACTAAACACAGCTAGTTTTAAAACGCAATTAAATTAATTATTTTTAATTAATTAAGTGAATAAAATTAATCATTTAAACATTTTAAAATAATAAATATAAAGCATCTATTTTTGCTTATATTATTATAAAACAATATATCACTACCGGTAATTACTTTCTTCTGTATTATTGGTTATAATCCATTACATTATATGGTTTTTATTATTTTATGTAAATCATTCTCTATTACATTAATTCTTTTGTTAGAATAAGTCTTATTACCAATACATTATTATTTTTTGTTTGTATGTGTCATAATTTATGTAAAAATGAAACAGGCCCCAACTTTAAATGTATATATTCTGTTTGTATTATTCATGTAACTGAACTGCACCCGAGCACGAGCACTTGCTCATTCGGGTGTCAATACTGTATATAACAATTATTTGTAAATAAATTGTATTCTCAAGTTTATTCCTATATATTTTTGTCTAGTTTTTATCAGATTTTGCACGTTCAGCCTAGAAGGAAAGCATATAAAATATAAAAAATGACTGGGAGATAATTTAATCTGCCACTATATATACTATTTATAGATTATGAAAAGGCATATGATAATGTAAGCCGAGATAAACTTTGGCAGATACTGCATGAAGAACATATACACTCACATGTAATACGAGCCATACAAAGCTTATATCAAAATTCTAAAATCAAAATTAAATTACCAGATGGAGAAATAACAGAACACATAAACACAAGCAAAGGTGTTCGACAAGGATGTGGACTATCTCCACTCTTATTTAATGTATATATTAACAGAATAGTGCAAGAATGGAAACAAACAGTAAATAGTGGAATTTCAATAACTAGGAATAAAATAATTCAAACAATATTATATGCTGATGATCAAATAATATTATCAGATTCCGAAGATAGCTTACAAATAGCAGCTTATCAATTATTCAAAATTGCCAGCAAATATAATATGAAAATTTCCACTTCAAAATCCAAAACAATGGCAATGTGTGGAAAAAAACATACAACGGGTGAAAATTGAAATTGATGGAAAAATTATAGAACAAGTGTCAGATTTCTCTTACTTAAGAAGTGTATTTGCAGAGTATAAGAGTGACATTGATTCAAAATTATAAAAATATAATAAAATGAATGGGGTAATACGAAGACATTTTGGTAAACAGATGAGGACAGAGACAAAACTAAGATTACATAACATCACATCAAAAGCTGTTCTAAAATACGGAAGTGAAATTTGGATTTTAAATAAAAGAAACTCTCATAAACTTCAAGTAAGCCAAATGCGCTTCTTACGATCATTGTTAGGAGTTAATAGACTGGATCACCAAAGGAACACTATTATCAGAGGAAAACTTGGAGTAACAATGAAGATATACAAAGATACCAACAAGAATGGAAAAATCATCTGAGGTTAATGGCAAGAAATAGACTTCCAAAATTGGCATTCCAATATACCCCAACTGGACATAGGGACCAAGGAAGACCAAAACATCGGTGGAAAGATCAAGACCATCTTCGCTAGGTTTACCGTACAGGCCACATGGCCTAAAACGAATTTGTTCATGATGATGATGATGAAAAATGACTGAGAATAGTGTGGAAACAACGTTTTCGCAGTCGCTGACGGTCTCAATGACATTTAAGTGCATGTTTGACCAAGTTAATTTAGTTACGTATATATATGCTCATAGAGGTCATGAATGGTACGTATGCGGTCAACATACCGAACCAATAGCAGGCAACTAAGGTATTACTAGGGTCATGAGGTCAGTCTATTTTGTTTAGAGACTTTTTATTCAGACTGAAGGATCTTTTACGAGCCTTAAATATTCAGATACCCATATTATGTTACGGCAGTGTGGCCTGGACAATTCGCAGTGTAGATGAACAAAGACTAACTGCGGCAGAAATGAAATTTATGAGACGTACTGCAGGTTACTCAAGAACATAAAAGGAATTCTGAGATTCTCAAAGAATTACAAACAGAATCAGTCATGGAATATGTACAAAAATACAGAAAGAACTGGAAATCTCACGTAAGAAGAATGAGCAGAACAAGAATACCACGTCAGATCTTAAATTACCAGCCACCAGGCAAGAGATCTTTGGGCAGACCCTTCAAACGTTGGATTGAGACAGTAACAGACCACTAGGTCCGTCACATGAGAGGAAGAAGAAGAAGAAGAAGAAGAAAAATAAATCTTCAGATTCGGTCTTGCTCCTAGGATTTTTCTGTTCTAAAAAAAATTGTTGAACCAGACAGGTTTTGAACCCGTGACCCTCGGAACTGGAGGTCAGGGACATAACGTCTAGTCCACCGCGGCCGACTAGTTTTAACCCTAGCATAAAAAAAAAGTAAATGAAAACGGCTGGCGAGATCAAGTCTCAAATTTATAGTTTTTGGGTTTCTAACATTATTTATGAATATGCAGGTGTCGCGCAAGCCCATATATATATATATATATATATATATATATATATATAATATTTATTTTACCTGATGGAGTTAAGACCATAAGGTCTTCTCTTCCACTTTACCAGGTTAAATTATACATACAGTAAGTATTATGGTTGATACATAACAGATATAAACTACACAATATAAATTTGACAAGGATAAGAAAGAATAATAATAATAATAATAATAATAGTAATAATATTCTTCTTCTTCATTTCACGGGCTAGGAAAATTGCCTGCTCCGCCTCACAGTTGTTCTGTCCATCTTTTCACTGGCCTTCGTACATTCCTTGAACCTCTTGGCTTGTAGTTGAATGCTGCTCTTGGTAATCTTGATATATTCATTCTTTCCACGTGTGTAAACCATTTCTCTGATTTTCTCATCCAATGGATATATATTTAACTCTGTTCTTATATCTTCATTCCTTATCCGATCCAATGTTGTGCAGCCTTTTGTTCTCCTAAGGAAGTTCATTTCTGCTCTTTGTATTCTACTTTGCAATTTTTTGGTCATTACCCAAGTTTCGCTCCCATAAAGTAATGCAGGAACTGCCAATGTTTTATAAAACTTCAATCTAGTATCTCTTCTTGTTTTATTCTTTAATGTTTTATGTATATGTTTTAATTATTTGGGTTGTAATTTTACTATAAACACAAAAACTGAAAGAGACATACATATGAAACTGTCGAAATTTCAAATGATATGCGGAAATATACATAAATAATAATAATAATAATAATAATAATAATAATAATAATAATAATAATAATAATAATAATAATAATAATAATAATAATAATAATAATAATAATAATAATAATAATAATAATAATAATAATAATAATAATAATAATAATAATAATAATAATAATAATAATAATAACAAATATAATAACCTATAATTAGATTAAGTAAATGGCTTGTTAAAGAAAGTTTAAAATATAAAGAAACAATACACGTATACATGGACAGGATTATATATTATATTGTTTAAGGAAATATGAAGTGAGTTTCTTATTAAACTGTTTTTGAGTCGGGCAGTTCTTGATATACGAGGGGAGGGAATTCCAGAGTCGAGTGGCTGAAACCAGGAAAGATGAGGAAAAGTGAGATGTTCGATATAGAGGAACAGCTAGAGTTAAATTTTCTCACGATCGTGTGTTTAAGTTATGGTGGGAGGATAGCGAATGGAAGCGAGTAGAAATATAAAGGGATGATGAGGTGGACAAAGTGTTGTATAAGAAGTAGAGGGAATGTATCTTTCGCCTGTCTTCCAATAGGAGCCAAGACAACATTTCAAATACTGGAGTTATGTGGTCTGATTTACGTAGGTTACATGTATAACGTTCACAAGCGTTATGAACTCGTTGCAGTCTTTGTCCGAATGTGATACTCATGTTAGTAAGTCACAATAATAGAAATGCGGCTTAATCAAAGTTGAGACAAGCACATTTTCAATGAAGAAGGAAGGACTTTTTTCAAACTTTTAGGGAATGGAAGATTGAATATATTTTTTACTAGTTTCTCATAAATGAACCTGCCAATTAAGATTTTGGTCGAAATATACACCAAGATTTTTCACGGAATAATATCTACAAGCTCACTTAGAATGTAGAGAGGTGAAAAAAATAATGTATCCAAAATTACTGAGAATAGCGTCTAATCAGGATCGCTAAGCTCACTGGTGACAGTGCAGATGACATGTAAGTCAAAGTTCGAATTCTAGCATCCCTACACTCTGTCCGTGAAATGTGTAGAGAAATTCGCCAGTTTTCCGATTAGACATCTTTCTCGTTTGAAGCTCAATGCCGAAATGTGTAATGTTACATGTTCTGTTCTCCCTCCTGCACTTCCTTCCGTGGCCTCATTGACCGTGCAATTTTGCCCGCTTCCTGTGTAGATAGCTTATTTCGAACATCTTCTCTATAGATTCTACGGACAGACTGTAGGATATGAGGAGGGATGAAAATTATGTCTAAAATTATCATGGTTATAGTTTTTGGGGTCGCAAAGTTGATTGATGACAGAGTTCAGATGACATTTAAGCAATCCTGTAAATACTTTTTTAATTAGTATGAATTATAATGAAAATATTGAAAAGGGCACGTGTCCAGAATTTGTTACCTAATTGTTTTTAAAAACGCAGAAGCGTTATCTTAAATATCCATAGCCTTATTACAAAATAAATGTTACATTATTTGACAGCAATAAATTTTAAACCATCATATATATTTATCTATGTTCATACCGCTGTGGTCTCGAGGTAGCGTGCTGCCTTGTCACGCAGCGGGCCCGGTCGGGACAGTTTTTCTGGGTGAGGTTTTTATCGGGGTTTTTCCTCACCTATAAGACAAATGTCAAGAAAACTTTTAGGCCCAAACAGACCCCGATCATCATATGTCCATCATCCTTATCATTATCATCATCATCATCATCATCATCATCATCATCATCATCATCATCATCATCATCATTATTCACCGGTGTGGAAAGCAACGGGAAGCTACCACACCTACAATTCCCTAGTAAAGCTGCAAAGCATAGTATGAAAATGCTATGATTGCAGTGAAAGACCTGCCCTCGGGCAGAATTACTATGGATGGATCTATGTTCATTTTTGTAAATAGAACTGACGAAGATTTGTTTCAAAAATGTTTTCAGGGGAACAACCTCAATAGCTACATTGCTTTGAATTTGGGGAATATTTAAAACATGCACTCTGTAACTAGGATTGATACAGCAGAAACTAAACAAGTAATAAGCACATGTGAAATGAAGATCTTAACAACTATTCAGGGGAAAACATTATTTGATAAGATACACAACACACAAATTAGAGACAAATGTCATATTCAAGACATAACCAAATTTATTATAGATATACCAAAATATTGGAAAGGTCATATAGATATAATGGAAGAAAACCAACTTGCAAAAAGAGCTAAAGAAGATAGACCAATGGATGGGAGAAGAACAAGAGGAAGACCAGTGAAGAGATGGACAGACAGTGGATGCACATCCGTCTTCCTCCGAGGAGTGATTTGGGAAATAAACAGGATGAAAATTCTGCAAATTGTGAATAAGAAGAAAAAGAAGAAGCAGTAAAAAAAGTAGTGTTACAATGGAAAATACGAAAAAAAAATGTTTGTAATGTTCCCCTGAATTTACTTGTCTTACACTTTGCTGCTCTCTCTCTTCATTGATGTTACATTCATCTAGATGCCATTATTTTCAGTTGTGCCATAACCAAATTTATTATATAAATTATCTAAATTGAAGTGTGGCACATGTGACTATGTCTATGTAGGACAAATTGGCACCTTTTATTTCTCGTATAAAGGAACATATGAGAGTATATAGCAGAAATTTAGATAATTCAAAGTATGCTAAACACCTACTCCAATACGATCATTGTTTTGATTCAAATTTTAAAATGTTACATGTTTGTGACAAAGGAAAGAAGTTGGACCTTTTAGAAGTTGTAGAGATAAATACATTGAAAAGTGGTAAATAAGCTGTTAAATTCCCAACTAGATTTGAATGAATCGCCTTTGTTAAATTTATAATAGAGATTATTATAAAAAATTATTGCATAGTTGCAGTTGTTATGTACTATAATAACAAAATTCATTAATTTGTTATCATGTCTGAAAAAGGTACAAAGTAACGAAACAGCTGTAACTAACTTATATTTTAATAAATATAAAAATCACATAAAACTTTAAATTTTATTTTTATTTAATTAAATAAATTTATTATAGATAGACGAAAATATTGGAAAGGTCATATAGAAAGAATGGAAGACAACCGACTTGCAAAAAGAGCTAAAGAAGGTAGACCAATGGACGGTAGAAGAACAGTAGGAAGACCAGCCAAGAGATGGATAGACAGTGCATGCACATCCTATACGTCTTCCTCCGAGGAGTGATTTGGGAAATAAACAGGATGAAAATCCTACAAATTATGAAAAAGAAGAAGAAGAAGCATAAACATTAATATTACAACGGAAAATACGAGAAAATATTTTAATTTTATTTTAAATGTTCCCCTGAATTTACTTACGTTCTTCATTGCTGTTATAATCATCTAGATGCCATTCATACACATGTCGACAGGCATGTGCTTGGCATGCAATTAGCACTACATGTGTTCGCCAGATTTACTGCCTTAGCAACTTCTTCAATGTGATCCCAATTTTCTATACATGATTATTTTTGTTTGTAACATGGTCTTTAGATTCTTGTAAGCCCACGTTTCCCTTAACAGAGATTTAGGCGCTTTCCCCCTACAGTGAAGAATTTGAACCATACTAATTTTTAGTCACACTTGTTTTCGTATAGATGTCATTTAAGTGGTCCGTGGTCAGCGTTCCGCCTCATACTGGCATCTAGGAAACCAAGGTAGTACTAGGACGGGGAAATTCGGTAAATTTTGCTTAGAGGCATTTTCATTCAGGCTTAAGGATCATTTACGAGCCTGAAAATCTTTAGACTCGAGACCCACGGCTTAAAGTCTAAAAAGCCAAATATAATAACAGTTAAGTCTCGTAGACTGCTCGAGCAGGACATGTGGCACGAATGGGGGGTGAAAGAGGTACAAGGAAACTTCTTGTAGGAAAACCAGAGGGAAAACGCGCAGTTGGTAGGCCAATAATGAGGTGAGAGAATAACATTAACTATAACTTTATGGAAATAGATTATACAGGGAAATTAAGCAAGTTGAAAAAAAAAACATTAGGAAAATAGAAGAAAAACGTACAAAATGGTATGGACACCTCATAAGAATGGAAGAAGAGAGAATACCAAAGAAGATCCTTAATTGGAAAGCTAATGGAAGAACTGGAAGAGGCAGACCTAGAGAACGATGGTTGGATCGAGTGAAGAGAAATGTGGAAGTTAGAGATTTGAGGAAAGAAGATGCTTTAGACAGGAACCTCTGGCGACAAATCACTTTGGGTTGAAGGAGAAACACGGAATATTCATAAATAAAAAAATATTATATAGGGAATGATTGGAAAACATTAGCTCAGGATAGGGATGTATGGAGAGTTTATGTCCGCGTGGCCATGAACCTACGGGTTCGATAGTGCCAGTGAGTTAGAGTTAGTAAGTTATACTTTTAAATTCAGATGATTTATTTAAATAAATTATAGAATAAGCACAAAATTTTGGAACGATGTGGCGTAGATAGTAGCGCTTGACACCCCTACTCAGTAAACGCCGTGTTGAAATGCCCTGGAGTCAACATGATTCGCTTATTTATCGTCATTTTTCTCAGTCGATAGCAATAAGAGGTCGGATCTTCATTAGCACGGATCATTTTATTGTTAATAATTTTGTAATTGATTTTAAATTAAATGATTTTTCCTTTACATGAGTTGATATAACTCAGTCCACTGCTAGAATCCAATGCCGATATGAATTAAGACGTTCAAGCATCTATAAATAAAACAACCAATACGAAATACTAGAGGGACCCGCGAAGTTGTTTGCGTGGACAAAATAATTTAAACAGGTTGTGTGTAAACCAACATATTTAAATTGGTAGTCAATGACCAATCACGTTTCAATGATTTTTGTTTTACAACCAATGGCAGACGTGTTTCGCCTCGCCATTATCGAATTCTGTTTACCAAAATAAAGAAAGCTCCTCCTTTTTAATATTCTGAACAGGTCAGATCATTATTTTGCAGAAAATATTTAATCTTAATATTATTTTCATAAATAATTAGATTTATTAATTGTTAAAAGGATACTACCAGTGAGGTGTATAAGTTAGTTTGTTATTAAATAATTCTTTAGTTTTTTTGAAGGATGTTATAGTTTGACAGTCTCTGACATAGGGCGGAAGGGAATTCCATGTTTTGGTAAGTGAGACCGTAAAAGATAATGAATAATATACAGTGTGATGGGGATGGATATAAAGGACAATGTGCTGATGGGATCGAGTGTCAAGATTATGTGTGTCGGATAGTCTGATGAAGCGGCGTGTTAAATAATTAGGCGATGATGTGTGAAGTATTTTATAGAGAAGGGATAGGGAATGGACAGTTCTACGATCTCTTAGACGAAGCCACGATAATTGACGGTGTAACATGGTCAAATCTGCGAATACCACAAATAAAACGTGCGCAAGAATTATGAACACGTTGAAGTCTTTGAGTGAAAATAATATTTAAGTCTGTAAATAGAGTGTCACAATAATCAAACTGTGTTATGTATGAGTTTGTTCATATTCTACAATATTTTGGGATGTAAGCACTTGAAAATATTTTAATAGTCCATGTACCACTTTGCGAAACGGGGAAGAAACTTTAATTTTCACGTGTTATGTCTGATTGGAAGAACCATCATCAAAGCGCCAAAAAGTGACAAATATGTATAGACCTATAATATATTCTATATACAAGGGTTGTTTCTTTAGTTTTGGCAACAATAGTGTGGAATCCAAATAAAACTAGGGTTGACAATTCTGTTTATTGCACATGTAATTTCAGTGCCTCCCCCCGTCCGAGCATATGGATTCGCCTCTTCCCCGTCCCCTCCTCATGTAACAATGAGCCCAAAGTTATCAGTTTAGATCTAGGCGTCGCAATATAACGTAGTACAAGTTTTCAAAACAGGAGCAGAGAATCTGGTTGAAGATTGAATGTTTAGACAGAAACGCACTACAGTGTCATCAAGGACTGCGAGAGGCTTGTGGTGCAGATACATTGCAGTACCGAACAGTGGCAAGGTGGGTTCAAGCCTTTAGAGGACACGAAAATGTGTCACATGTGCCTAGGGGCAGTGTCTGATTTGTTCAATCGCTGGGGATGAGAGGTGCTCTACCACCCTCCATACTCTCCAGCCATAAGTCCCTGTGACTTCGACCTCATTCCTAAACTCAAGGAAGAGATTCAGAACAGTGGACGACAGTCTGAGTGCAATTAATCAGTCTCTACGCACCATCCAGAGATTAGGCAGTGCCGACGGCATTCGACGGCTACCACATCGCTGGGAATACATCGTACGCAATGCTGGTGACTATACCGAAGACCTCTAAAACTTACAACCAAGTATGTATGCTATGTATCTAGAAAATAAATAGTTGCCAAAACTAAAGAAACAACCTATGTATAATTTTGAAAAACGTCCAGAATAGGCATCCATACTTAACATAAATTTCAAATACTTGTATCATTGAAATTTCGACAACCTTCCAAGTGTATTATTTTATTTTAGAAGTAGGTAAATTATCTGATGGTAAGACCTTTCCATCAGGAACCAACCAATGCTTCCTAACTGTTGAATGTGTGGTTGTAGGTTGATTTCTGCTCCCTCTGTTCGCTGACTGATCAACTTCCAAATCATTTTTTTCCCCCTGGAAATTTCAAAATTCATAGTTTTTTCCTTATTCTTGTGGATGTAAATTTTCTCCCAAATTGTGAATTCCGTAGATTTCTCTGTTTCAGGAATTTGGCATTAGTTTCTATTCTGTGTTTTTCTGACCAAGCATGACTTTTCTATTTCCCCATTTTTAACATTTCTAAGGTCTTCTTTCAATCTTGTATTCAATTGTTTTAATGGCGTAGCCTATTGTTGACACACAGCTTCTCCTTTGTTAGGTGTTACTATACAAAGTTAATTTTTAGTTACTTTATTGCCCATAGATGTCATGAATGCCATAGGCTCAACACACCGACTCAATGAGACATCTACTAGGCAAGTAAGGTATTACTAGGATGTTTAGGTCGGTAAATTTTGCTTAAAGACCTTTTTATTCAGGCTTAATGATCTTTTACGAGCCTGAAAATCTTCAGACTCGGGACTCACGGCTTAAAGTCTCACTCGGAGGACTTGCTCCTTGGATTTTTTCATCCTAAAAAACCCATCGACCCCAGCCGGGTTTGAACCTTGGAATTAGAGGCAAGGAATGTAACCACAAGTCCACCAAGACCGATTGTTTTAGAAATACCTAATCTAACTAGAGTTAAGGTTGCTTGCATGAGGATCTACGGCTACAGCAGTGAACACAGAAACTTTGTCTATTTGTTTTGTATGACAATTTTGAGACTTTATACATCCATAGTCGACCGCTGTGGTCTCGAGGTAGCGTGCTGCCTTGTCACGCAGAGGGCCCGGGTTTGATCCCCGGTCGGGGCAGTTTTTCTGGGTGAGGTTTCTATCGGGGTTTTTCCTCATCTGTAAGACAAATGTCAGGAAAACTTTCAGGCCCAAACGGTCCCCGAAATCATATGGCCATCATCATCATCATCATCATCATTATCATCATCATCATCCCCCTCCTTATCATTATCATCATCATCCTTCACCGGTGTGGAAAGCAACGGGAAGCTACCACACCTACAATTCTCTAGTAAAGCTGCAAAACATAGAATGAAAATGCTATGATTGCAGTGAAGGACCTGCCTTCGGGCAGAATTACTATATATGGATGGGATGTATCTATACTTCCCGTTTCACATTGAGTTGAAACAAAATGACTAAACATCCAGCAGGAAGGTGGTGGTCAATCAAGAAATCATCTTCTGTACAGGAGTTAAACCAAAACAGAATTTTGCCCATCTACAGCAGAATCAAGAAAAAAATCACGCACATGGTTGTGAAAATAGTGAGAATAACCAAAATGTTTTAAAACATTTCTGAAAATAATAATAAAGCACAATAAGTTATTATCTTCTAAGATGCACTCATCAAAGACGGGCAGCATTTCTACTTTCTCTTCATGCATGTACATCTTCTATTTATACCTTTGTTTTACAAGAGAAATAATTGTCCTTAAATTATTGTATGTAGTGCAGCACTAACTTACTCTGACTACACTATACTATTGTATGACAATTTGAGAGATAAAGGAAAGTTCATACCTACCTGAAATGAGTACTTCCAATCTATGTTTATAAAAACCAGAAATAATATTTGCACAATCTATTACATTTGGTATGTAAATTTGTAATTCCCATGTAATTAACAGTTTGTTTTATTCTTGTGTGCATTCCTTATGCTTTGTGACCATTGTAGTTTTGTTGACAAAAATGAAACAATTATTATTTTTTGAATAGGTCTCAAAGTTAGTAATTATGTAAATTAATTAATTATATTACATTAGAATTCATTACCCCTTACTCCCTACTTAACAGGGATGACAGAAAATTATATACCCAGTAAAAATTCCAGCTAAAACTCTTTCATTTGCAACAGTTTTTATTTTGGCACCTGAGAAATAAGTTATTTTGGGTGAGGAAGGTAAATGGGACACTCTGTATAGAGTTACTTAAATTTGCTAATGATTGCAGTGGGATCCTCTACTGAGTTTTAGGTATGTTAATCTTCAGAAGTTTTGTACAAATTCTAACAACATAAAGCACATAGAACATTCTAAAATAATATTATATAATTATATACCTTGTAAGTAATTTTCTCCACAACTCAATCAGTAGCTGGATACTAACGAAAACCGTCTGCACAGGATAGGACTGCTCCCAATAGCCTACAATGTTTTATTTTAGTTCTTGAGGTGACTACATAAAGAGAACATAATTTTACACTTTTTAAAATGACTAATACATTAAAATAATGTTTCCATTAAATTTATTGCTATTGAATTATGTATAAATATACAAAAACAGATGTAAATTCTATACAGAGTATAAAGTTTTTGTAAATCTTCATAAGTGGATGTATATACTCTAGGAGTATAAATCCTCTAAAGAGTTGAAAGTTCTCGTAAATCTTCAAAAATATATGTAAATCCTCTAAAGAGTATAAAGTTCTTGTAAATCTTCAAAAATATATGTAAATCCTCTAAAGAGTACAACGTTATTGTAAATTTTCAAAACTGTATGTAAATCCTCTAAAGAGTACAAAGTTCTTGTAAATCTTCAAAAATATATGTAAATCCTCTAAAGAGTATGAAGTTCTTCTAAATCTTAAAAATATATGTAAATCCTCTAAAGAGTACAAATTTCTTGTACATTTTCAAAAATGTATGTAAAACCTCTAAAGAGTACAAAGTTCTTGTAAATCTTCAAAAATATATGTAAATCCTCTAAAGAGTACAACGTTATTGTAAATTTTCAAAACTGTATGTAAATCCTCTAAAGAGTACAAAGTTCTTGTAAATCTTCAAATAAAGTGTAAGTCGTCTAAAGAGTACAAAGTTCTTGTAAATGTTCAAAAAATGTGTAAATCCTCTAAACAGTATAAAGTTCTTGTAAATGTTAAAAAATATGTGTAAATCCTTGAAGAGTACAAAGTTCTTGTAAATCTTCAAATAAAGTGTAAGTCCTCTAAAGAGTACAAAGTTCTTGTAAACCTTCAAAAAATGTGTAAATCCTCTAAACAATAACGTTCTTGTAAATGTTAAAAAATATGTGTAAATCCTCTAAAGAGTACAAAGTTCTTGTAAATCTCCAAACATATATGCAAATCCTCTAAAGAGTACAAAGTTCTTGTAAATCTTCAAATATATATATAAATCCTCTAAAGAGTACAAAGTCTTGTAAATCTTCAAAAATATATGAAAATCCTCTAAAGAGTACAAAGTTCTTGTAAATCTTCAAAAATATATGTATATCCTCTAAAGAGTAGATTGTTCTTGTAAATGTGCAAAAATATATGCAAATCCTCTAAAGAGTAGAAAGTTCTTGTAAATCTTCAAAAATATATTTAAAACCTCTAAAGAGTAGACAGTTCTTGTAAATCTTCAAAAATATATGTAAATTCTCTAAAGAGTAGAAAGTTCTTGCAAATCTTCAAATATATATGTAAATCCTCTAAAGAGTACAATGTTCTTGTAAATCTTCAAAAATATATGTAAATCCTCTAAAGAGTATAAAGTTCTTGTAAATCTTCAAAAATATATGTAAATCCTCTAAAGGGTATGAAGTTCTTGTAAATCTTCAAAAAATATATGTAAATCCTCTAAAGAGTATAATTCTTGTAAATCTTCAAAAATATATGTATATCCTCTAAAGAGTATAAAGTTCTTGTAAATCTTCAAAAATGTATGTAAATCCTCTAAAGAGTATAAAGTTCTTGTAAATCTTCAAAAATGTATGTAAATCCTCTAAAGAGTATAAAGTTCTTGTAAATCTTCAAAAAATATATGTATATCCTCTAAAGAGTATAAAGTTGTTGTAAATCTTCAAAAATATATGTAAATCCTCTAAAGAGTATAAAGTTCTTGTGAATCTTAAAAAATATATGTAAATCCTCTAAAGAGTACAAAGTTCTTGTAAATCTTCAAAAATATATGTATATCCTCTAAAGAGTACAAAGTTCTTGCAAATCTTCAAAAATATATGTAAATCATCTAAAGAGTATAAAGTTCTTGTAAATCTTCAAAAATATATGTAAATCCTCTAAAGAGTAGAAAGTTCTTGTAAATCTTCAAAAAATATATGTATATCCTCTAAAGAGTAGAAAGTTCATGTAAAACTTCCAAAATATATCTAAATCCTCTAAAGACTACAAAGTTCTTGTAAATCTTCAAAAATATATGTAAATCCTCTAAAGTGTATAAACTTCTTCTAAATCTTCAGAAATATTTTTAAATCCTCTAAAGAGTATAAAGTTCTTGTAAATCTTCAAAAATATATGTAAATCCTCTAAAGAGTACACAGTTCTTGTAAATCTTAAAACATATATGCAAAATCCTCTAAAGAGTACAAAGTTCTCCTAAATCTTCAAAAATATATATAAATTCTCTAAAGGGTACAAAGATGTTCCAATCTTCAAAAATATATGTATATTCTCTAAAGAGTACAAAGTTCTTGTAAATCTTCAAAAATATATGTAAATCCTCTAAAGAGTACAAGGATCTTGTAAATCTTCCAAATTATATTTAAATCCTCTAAAGAGTACAAAGTTCTTGTAAATCTTCAAAGATATATGTAAATCCTCTAGAGCACAAAGTTCTTGTAAATCTTCAAAAATATATGTAAATTCTCTAAAGAGTACAAAGTTCTTCTAAATCTTCAAAAACATGTGTAAATCCTCTAAAGAGTAGAACGTTCTTGTAAATCTTCAAAAATATGTGTAAATCCTCAAAAGAGTACAAAGTTCATGTAAATCTTCAAAAATAAATGTAATCCTCTAAAGAGTACAACGTTCTTGTAATTCTTCAAATATACGTGTAAATCCTCTAAAAAGTATAAAGTTCTTGTAAATATTCAAAAATATGTGTACATCTTTTGAAGAGTATAAAGTTCTTGTAAATTTTCAAAAATATATGTAAATTCCATAAAGAGTACAAAGTTCTTGTAAATCTTAAAAGAACATATGTATATCCTCTAAAGAGTATAAAGTTCTTGTAAATCTTCAAAAATATATGTATATCCTCTAGAGTATAAAGTTCTTGTAAATCTTCAAAAATATATGTAAATCCTCTAAAGAGTATGAAGTTCTTGTAAATCTTCAAAAATGTATGTAAATCCTCTAAAGAGTATAAAGTTCTTGTAAATCTTCAAAAATGTATGTAAATTCTCTAAAGAGTATAAAGTTCTTGTAAATCTTCAAAAATGTATGTAAATCCTCTAAAGAGTATAAAGTTCTTGTAAATCTTCAAAAATGTATGTAAATCCTCTAAAGAGTATAAAGTTCTTGTAAATCTTCAAAAATGTATGTAAATCCTCTAAAGAGTATAAAGTTCTTGTAAATCTTCAAAAATATATGTAAATCCTCTAAAGAGTATAAAGTTCTTGTAAATCTTCAAAAATATATGTATATCCTCTAAAGATTATAAGGTTCTTGTAAATCTTCAAAAATGTATGTAAATCCTCTAAAGAGAATAAAGTTCTTGTAAATCTTCAAAAATATATGTATATCCTCTAAATAGTATAAAGTTCTTGTAAATCTTCAAAAAATATATGTAATTCCTCTAAAGAGTATAAAGTTCTTGTAAATCTTCAAAAATATATGTATATCCTCTAAAGAGTATAAGTTCTTGTAAATCTTCAAAAATATATGTAAATCCTCTAAAGAGTATAAAGTTCTTGTAAATCTTCAAAAATATATGTATATCCTCTAAAGAGTATAAAGTTCTTGTAAATCTTCAAAAATGTATGTATATCCTCTAAAGAGTATGAAGTTCTTGTAAATCTTCAAAAATGTATGTAAATCCTCTAAAGAGTATAAAGTTCTTGTAAATCTTCAAAAATATATGTAAATCCTCCAAAGAGTATAACATTCTTGTAAATCTTCAAAAATATATGTAAATCCTCTAAAGAGTATAAAGTTCTTGTAAATATTCAAAAATATATGTATATCCTCTAAAGAGTATAAAGTTCTTGTAAATCTTCAAAAATATAGGTATATCCTCTAAAGATTATAAAGTTCTTGTAAATCTTCACAAATGTATGTATATCCTCTAAAGAGTATAAAGTTCTTGTAAATCTTCAAAAATATATGTATATCCTCTAAAGAGTATAAAGTTCTTGTAAATCTTCAAAAATATATGTATATCCTCTAAAGAGTATAAAGTTCTTGTAAATCTTCAAAAATATATGTAAATCCTTTAAAGAGCATAAAGTTCTTGTAAATCTTCAAAAATATATGTAAATCCTCTAAAGAGTATAAAGTTCTTGTAAATCTTCAAAAATATATGGAAATCCTCTAAAGAGTATAAAGTTCTTGTAAATCTTCAAAAATATATGTAAATCCTCTAAAGAGTATAAAGTTCTTGTAAATCTTCAAAAATATATGTATATCATCTAAAAAGTATAAAGTTCTTGTAAATCTTCAAAAATATTTGTAAATCCTGTAAAGAGTATAAAGTTGTTGTAAATCTTCAAAAATGTATGTAAATCCTCTAAAGAGTATAAAGTTCTTGTAAATCTTCAAAAATGTATGTAAATCCTCTAAAGAGTATAAAGTTCTTGTAAATCTTCAATAACATAAGTAAATCCTCTAAAGAGTATAAAGTTCTTGTAAATCTTCAAAAATATATGTAAATCCTCTAAAGAGTCTAAAGTTCTTTGTAAATCTTCAAAAATGTATGTAAATCCTCTAAAGAGTATAAAGTTCTTGTAAATCTTCAAAAATATATGGACATCCTCTAAAGAGTATAAACTTCTTGTAAATCTTCAAAAATATATGTAAATCCTCTAAAGAGTATAAAGTTCTTGTAAATCTTCAAAAATATATGGAAATCCTCTAAAGAGTATAAAGTTCTTGTAAATCTTCAAAAATATATGTATATCCTCTAAAGAGTATAAAGTTCTTGTAAATCTTCAAAGATATATGTCAATTCTGTAAGGAGTATATAAATTCTTGTAAGTGTTCATAAGCATATGTTAATATTCGTAAGTGGAGGTAAATACTGTACAGAATGTAAAATTCATGGAAATCTTCTTAAAGTGGATGTAGATTCTGAAACAATGTATACAGTTTATATAAATATTTGTAAGAATAAGAATTTCTCGTGCTGCATTTCAAGCCAGACTGCCCAATGCTACTGTGTAGCTGCCCTGTTACAACTCTAGAAACGGCTAACAGCGAGTTTTCTATGGTTTCCGTTGCTCCGAGTAAGGTCTGTGCTTATGAGCGTATCAAACATAACAATTCAACTACTGAATAAAATATCATCATGGGATAGGAATGTGCTTGAGTTAGTGAAGACTTGTTAATTCATCCCTTTACCTGCTGAGGCTTTTTCAAAAAGAAAAAAAAAGTTACAAACCAACTCGTAATTTAAATAGCATTATAAGTCAAACAATAACAAATGTGTGTCGTTAATGACGGACATGAAGGTGGTATGAACATGACAAATGGCTGCAGGAAGTCATGTTCCCTTTATTATTAGCCCTGCGTTCTTTTTTGACGGTGGAAAATGTCTTCTTCTTCTTCTTCGTTTCATGTGAGTGGTATGTTACGGTCTGAATCCAACGTTTGAAGGACACAAATGTTTGAACAACAAAGGGGGGTTTTCTGATGTAAAATTGTTTTCATGTGCTGAAAAACAACATGAACTACCTGAAGTCCATGTTAGCTGTGAAATAGCGCTACATAAGTTTGGCCACTAGAATTGAAAAGTCCCAAAGCTGGGCTATGAAAACTAGTACGGATAAGTAAATCGAAAATGCTAAAGCAAACAAGTACATTGTTAGCTGCCTAATAGACGCTCTGTGTTTGTTAGCCAAACAGGAGCTGCCATTTAGGGGTCATGTATAAAACTCCGAATCTAACAAAAGAGGTAGGGCATAATTATATTGAATTGTTGCACTGTAGATGATAAATTATGATACGATTTGAAAATGTCTACTCTGTTCGTTGGCACATCACATTATGTTCAAAACGACTTAACGTGTACTATATGCGTTGCTTTATTCAATAAATTAAAACAAGAGATCTCACCCTAGTATCTTTAATAGAAGATGCCTCTAGAAACCAGCTGGAATTGGAGACGAATATCTGTGTTTTAAAATCATGCATTTATATATTTAATTAACTAGACTAAAATCTCCTTATTCGCGGGGGATATGTTCCGCAAATATGTCGCGAATATAGAAACCGCTAGTATGGAATGGTAATTTCTATGGGTATATAGGGGATCCGTTCCAAGTTCCAAAACAAAATAAAAATTATCAAAATAAAATCAATTAATGAGAGATTTTGAACAATTTTCCTTTTACTCGACATTATAAATTGGCAACAAAGCAGAAGAGACGCGTGTTATTCAATCAAAATTATTGCAACGAATGACAAGTTGAAACAATAAAGCACCGATCGTGGCGAGGGCTGCCATTTACCAACGGACATAGCGACACGTGAAGTACAGTGGCAGGGGCTTTTTACAACGAAGTTTAGGCTTAGTGACAATAAGGTTTGTTTTACTTTGATATAAATTTGTCCATTTGATTTGAATCACTCTTTGTAAGTCACCTTGACACGTTCCTGCAGTTAAAAAGTTGCCGATGCGTTAATAAAGGACACTAATCCTTCTAATATACCGACTGGATACGCGAATAAATACATTTTTACCCGCGAATACAGGAACTGTGTCGTAATTTTTAAACCCACGAATAATGAAAACGCTAATAAGGGAATAAGGAGCGTTTACTGTATTAATATGACCAATTATTCCCTTCGATTTCCTAAGCCCTATTCATATAGTAGTTTATTATATTTGATACTTCTAACATTGCATGTCATTCATTTTAGAAGTTCATTTGCTTATTAGAAGTAATGTAATAAATACAATATTATATCCATATTACTGTAAATAAAACTACGGCTAACACTTGTCGAATTTCCACGCTCCGCCACTGGCTATATTTAACCATAAACAGATAGATGATGCGTTGAAATTATTAAAACATTCAAAGTCAAATTATAAAGATCACTATAGAAACAGGAAATTAATAGAGAAATACCATTTTTTAGATCTTAATTTAAGAAGGAATGAAGAAAATAAGATAGAATTTGGAATATGCAGAAAAAAAGACCGCACATAGATAACTATATAAGAGCTTCAGGTTTCAATCACATAGCTCACAAAGAAGCAGTTTTCAATAGTTTGACACACAGATTAGTGAAAATACCCATGAACAAAGAAAATTATGAAAAATAAAAAGAACCACATAATCAACGTGACTACAAAGAATAGATTGAAGAAAATACTGATACACAAGAAAATAAAACAGTTCAAAAGACAAAAAAATATTAATCAAAGCACTCTTCTAAAAGCAAAAGTAGAAAATCTAAACTTTAAGAAGTTCAAATATCATCCATTGCAGCATCACAAGTTTCAAATATTTTTAAAAGATTTCATCATAAGGTTGGCACCCAAAAATGACTATAGCATCAGTAGATTGATTAGACCTAATAAAAATGTGAAAATAAAAGAAGAAAACAAATCAGGGATATATCATAAGTAATGACACGAGTGATTTCCATCTAGAGAATTTGGAAGTCAAGAGTGGCATTTGTTAGGACTATTTAACGAATAACATTAAGCTGTTTACTCACAAATCATTATTTAACTATAGTTTTTTTTTAAAAATATTTATATATTTAATGTAAACGGCGGTGTTTGAAAACAAATGAGAAACGATTGGTACGCTTCATTTGCTTGTTTTGTTCATCACTGCAACCGGATCATATTAATTATTGCTAAAGGAACGCAATATTGTAAGAATGCACTCTAGTTGAGAAAAAATGAAACACACCCAAACTGTGTATTAATTCATTTCTGATGTCCTATGATGTAAATGTGACAATTATAATTTTCTGGGAACAATTACATTTAAGAAAGAGCAAAGAGTGGTTTCTTTTTTTGGTGGTATAATCAATTGCTACAAATGTTTTTATATTAACTCCCGCATGCGATATGTGTTGACATTCATGCACCATATATAAAATCGGGTAGCCGTATTTCTTAGTGAGTCAGTCACTGCAAAGTAATGCTATGACTTATTCAGAATGTTAAAAAGGAGGTGCTTTCTTTATTATGATACACTTTAGTTGGTAAATTCTAGCGAAACACGACTGTGATTGGTTGTAAATAAAAAATCATTGTAACGTGATTGGTCATTGACTCCCATTTGGGGCATGAGTTAAATAGCCAGATTAAATGTGGAGGATGTGAGAAAATATACATAGGAAAAACAGAGAACAATTTGAAAACTAGAGTGAAAGAACATCTCAGGAATGTCAAGAAGGGGGAAGTGGAAAAGTCTGCAGGGGTTGCCCATGCATGGTCAGAAAAACATCTTATTGAGAGAAATATTAAATTATTAAAACAAATAGAAAAACTTAAGGAACTGACTTTTTGGGAAAAATTCTACATTCAGAAAACGAAAAGGATAAATTAAAGAACTTTACAATTCCTGTGGAAAATTATTTGATTTTGAGGTTTTTGAGTGTACCAGCAGAGGGAGCAGAAGATGGCTCTTTAAGACGAATTAACAACGGTTGCGAGGAAGAGTAGATATAGTTCCAAAACTAATTTAAAAAGAAGAAACATATGAGGTGAGTGATAAAATCTAATATATAAAAATGTTTGTTTGTTTGTTTGTTCGTTCGTACTTCATGCGCGGCCATACCGTTGATCCGATTGGGATAGGCTTTTTGCAGAATATTCAAGGAGATTCCCGGGATGAACATAGGCTATGAGAGAGTTGTGATACTCAACCCCCTACACCCTTAAAAATCACCCTTTGTAGTGGAAAATGTGAATAAAGTAGCTCTTTGGATGCTCAAATGGCTTACGCTGCCTAAACCATAACAAATACACAAAATTAATGTACACAGAATTGAATATCTCAAAAGGTCCACAAAAAAGTCAACGACAGCATATGTTTATCTCTTACGTATAACTCACAATAACCATTTTTGTCATTCATTGACGCCAAGAAGATCGAGACAAGTATTGTCCACAGACGACATGAATGAAAGCAGTAGGTATTTCATACGTCATGAATGTTCCTTTATTCTCAGGTAGTATGCCATTGTATTGCTTGCAATTCCCCGTGCCCCCCTTCGTCCCGTGCTTTCATTCTCTTCATCTGTGGACTATACGTAGATTCCTGTGCAAGCATAGCAGCTGATATTCTTTTAAGGATAACTCACAATAACGAATTTTGTCTTTTAGCTCATTTATGCCAAGAAGATCGAGATAAGTTGATTCCCGGGCAACACCGGGTAATCAGCACGGGAAATCTTAAAATGATTATGATATATATTTATAATTAATTTTCATTTTACTTATTAAACTAATCATAAGAAGTACATTCTTTTAAGAAGTCTTTCAGCTCATTTATGCCAAGAAGATCGGGATGAGTAGATTCCCGGACAACGCCGGGTAAACAGCACGGGATATCAAAAAATAATTACGATATACATTTTACCTTTCACTTATTCAACTAAACATAAAATCACATTAATTTTCATTTATTTAAGCGTAGCAGCACACGCTGGGTATTAGCTAGTTACAAATAAATAATTAAAAAATTTGAACATTAATGTGGCATTTAAAATTAACAAAACATTACAAAATATAATAAAAACAATAAAACCAATGTAAAAAAAGAACAATTATCAGGTGTATATAAATTGAAGTGTGGCACATGTGACAATGTCTATATAGGACAAACTGGAAGACCTGTTACGGCAGGGGTATATTTGTTAGTTCGATTTAGCCCTTCTTTTGGTACAGAATTGAACACTTTTCTTTTAATTATTTCTGGTTTAACAATATTTATAGTTGCTCTTGGTGCAAACATTGAATATGATTTTTAAAAAAATTATTGCTCTGTCTACTCATTTCTCGTATAAAGGAACATATGAGAGCATATAACAGAAATTTAGATAATTCAAAGTATGTTAACCACCTACTCCAATATGATCATTGTTTTCATTCAAATTTTAAAATTGTACATGTTTGTGACAAATGAAAGAAGTTGGACCTTTTAGAAGTTGTAGAGATAAATACATTGAAAGTGGTAATAAACTGTTAAATTCCCAACTAGATTTGAATGAATCACCTCTTTTAAATTTATAATAGAGATTGTAAAAAAAAATGTTGCATAGTTACGGTTGTTATGTACTATAATAACAAAATTCATTCATTTGTTATCATATCTGAAGAAGGTACAAAGTACCGAAACAGCTGTAACTAATTTATATTTTAATAAATGTGAAAATCACATAAAACTCTTGTTTTTAAAGTTTTATTTTTATTTAATTAGAGACATTTGTTCAATGCACAATCTGTTAATATTTTATATTCTTCTGTACCTTCTTCGTCTATCTTGTTTTTAGCCATCTATCTAAAATTTCCATTGTTTTTTTTTCTCTTGGGACGCTTGGAAACAATGAAATATTCGTAAAAAGACTGGTAAGTCTTATTGGTCTAGATGTATCTTTTATTAATTTTTGTGCTAATTTATATGAACTGTCTATTGATGGATTTTTAAATTCTGTAATTTCTTTAAATTTAGCTAACTAACTAACTAACTCACTGGCACTATCGAACCCGTAGGTTCATGGCCGCGCGGACATAAGCTGTCCATACATCCCTATCCTGAGCTAATGTTTTTCAATCATCCCCTGTATAACCTACTTCCCTCAAATCATAGTTAATGTTATTCTCCCACCTCATTCTTGGTCTACCAACTGGGCGTTTTCCCTCTGGTTTTCCTACATGGAGGGCTTTAAATGTAGCACTTAATCATTTTAATATAAGTGGGCGACCTAATGCTATTAATAATTGGCCTAATTTTATTCCCTGGGTAGTCCATGGAAGTTGGAACTCTTTGAATTTGAAACATTTACTTTGAATTTATCTTTCTTTGTCAAAATTTTTTTGATAGATTTCAAAATGTCTTTTACAGTCTTAATGGCTTAAGGAAGCGAGTTTGGCTTAATTTCAGTATATTCTTCAGAGTCTATAAGTTTCTCCATTCTGCTTTTATATTCTGAGACCTACAAAATAACCAACTGGTTCCGTTTTCAGATTTTGTATAAAATACATTTAATTTGTTGATGTCTTTAATAGTTTTCATTCTTTCTACACCCATTTTATTTTTCAGTAGATATTTGATTTCTTTCAAAATGTTTTCACGTTCTTTTCTATTATTTTGTCTTCTATGTCCTGATTATCAATTACACTGGTCAACAGTGGTTTTGTTGCCCTTGATATAAGATTAATTTGGGATATATTTATGCTCACAATTCATGAAACTATCAATGAATTTGGAAGATTTGCTCTGTTTTTTTAACCTTTATTTCCATTTTACACTACAAAAATAGGAAAATATGAAAAAAAGATAACAGATATATTTATAATGTCCATTGGTTTTTGAAAAATTAGTATGCACTGATGTAAATAGAAAGAAAAATATTGAAAACCCATGTTATACTTCAGTGAAACACTTTTTATAAGATTTTGTTCTATAATTTTTTAGGGGACAATCTCTTTTTAAAGACCAGCAGTAATCTGCCATCATGTGATGATCCCATCTATCCTGATACCTTTCCTCCATTACTTTTAGATCCTAGGGAAAGTGCACTCTCTGTTCGTCACTATAATTTCCTAAATTATCTGGAAATCTATCCAGGTGACTGTGGAGAAAAATGTAACTTTATACTCATATTTGCTCCCAGAATCTTGAAGGTTATCAACATGTTTCACACAATTTCTTTATAATTTGGTACTTTATAGTTACCTAGGGAATTTTCTACTACCAGTACAAAACCCTTCCAAGCTCCACTTTCCGGAACAGCCATAACTTTGATAAAATTTGCATCTTTCATCAATTACCGAAATTGAGGACCATCAAATATTCCGCCTTTCAACTTTTACACACAGAGCTGAGGAAATTTTCTACAAATGTATTTGAAACATTTTCCTTCCTTGTCCAACGCTTTGACGAATTGTTTTATCACATCCAGATGCACGTCGTGAGTACTTTAATTTTGTCAAATAACTGTGATCACGGCCGATGTGTGGAGTGAGGGGTGTGAGAGTAGGGATCACGTGATGTTTGTATACGCGAAAAAATGCGCAGAAATCAAATCATGACTGGAAACATAAATGTTATTAGTAACAAGCCGTTTACTGTTTAAGATCTAAGATACGCAAAAATCATAAAAACTAGAGCACATTCAGAACTTTTGTGAATATATTCGTAAACTGTGCGCTTGAAAACATAGACATTCGCTGAGATATCCAGGGCTACATTTTTTTTGTAGAGCTGTGTTATTGAAATCTCAATAGATCACCAACATAATCGTTTATTTGGTTAGAAAAATGTATACGCGTTTTTAATAATTTCTCTAAAAGTCACATTTGTTTTTCATTGGAAGTTTCAGATGATACGTTTACAGATTGTTTTTAACTTTTATAGGAAAAAATCACTTTGAGGTTTAATTTAAGATTAAATTATATGCTTCGTACCTCACCTCACCTCATATCCAGTCATCTACGTAGACCTCGGTTTCGAAGCCTTGGTGGCTTCATCTTCAGTACCCTCTCGTTGACTGAAGTTATGTCCACGAGAGGGTACTGAAGATGAAGCTGCTCTAAATCAGATAGTATCGCTGATATATATATATATATATATATATATATATATATATATATATATATATATGCATAATTTACGTAATTGGTATTTGTGTATTATATCTAGCAAAATAGTTTTCGATCATGAAATTCTAGAACGAGTAAACGAATTTAATTATTTGGGTTATAATTTAACATTTCAAGATGAAGCTGATATATCAAAGAAAATCACAAATTTTACAAAAACAACGGGGATAATTAAGAGTATAATGAAACCATCTTTAGTACAGAAGAAACAAGATTATGGCTTTATAAGGTTCTCGCAAGACCAGTATTAAGATATGGTAGTGAAGCATGGACAATACGAAGAAGAGATGAATGCCGAATAACAGCAAATGAGATGCGATTTATGCGCCGTACAGCAGGCTAACCAAAGTGGGACCATAGAAGAAATGAGGAAGTTATGGAAGAGTTGAATTCTTCACCACATACAAAACTACCAGAACAACTGGAAAGCCCATCGTCAACGAATGCCGTCTCCTAGAATTCCAAAAACCATACTTCGCTACTGCCCCCAAGGCAAAAGATCGCTGGGACGTCCAAAAAAGCGCTGGATAGAAAATTCCTCTTTGAGACCGTAACAGGCCACAGGGCCTAATACTTGCATGGGTGATGATGATGATGATATTTGTGTAGCTAGTACAGAATGTGACACTTTCACATATGAAGAAAGTTTTGAAGTGAGTAACCAAAATACGGTAATATAATGTACGGTTAAAAACTATAATATAGTTACCTTGTAGGTCCATCTCCTCAACTTAAGTTCTTTTAAAACTCTGTAGGCCTTTCGGGACTAGTCCCATCATCAGCAGAATGCATTAGGTCCGTTTTTGTTGACCCTTGTTGAAGCACTGACTTGGTTGACACAATCAAGTCAGTGCTTCAACAAGGGTCAACAAGAACGGACCTAATGCATTCTGCTGATGATGGGACTAGTCCCGAAAGGCCTACAGAGTTTTAAAAGAACTTACGTTGAGACGACGGACCTACAAGGTAACTATATTATAGTTTTTAACCGTACATTATATTACTGTGAACTAATACCTCAACGGAAAATCACCATGAATTTTACTAGTATCGACCAAAATACGGTTTTGTACTAGTTATGTACATTATTTTTTGTAAACTGAAACTTTACTTTTGGTATACTAAAACTCTACTTACTTTTGTTTAATTACTGAAAATAGATTTAATTGAATGATAGACGTAATTATTTTATGATTTATTAGATATCTGGTGTCCACCGCTGTGGTCTCGAGGTAGCGTGCTGCGGGCCCGGGTTCGGTCCCCGGTCGGGACAGTTTTTTTGGGTGAGGATTTTATCGGGGGTTTTCCTCACCTGTAAGACAAATGTCAGGAAAACTTTAAGACCCAAACGGTCTCCGAAATCATATGGCCATCATCATCATCATCATCCTTCACCGGTGTGGAAAGCAACGGGAAGCTACCACACCTACAATTCCCTAGTAAAGCTGCAAGCATAGCATGCAAATGCAGAATTACTATGGATGGATGGATATAATGATATAGAAAAGTCAATGCATAGTGTTGTTCTAAATACGTCAGTGGTCGTGTAGAAAAAAATTTAAAAAATGTTACCAAAAAATTATGGGACTTGTTAAAAATTTTAATATGCAAATTTTTAAATGGATTTTCTTCAATAACTCAAGAACCTTTAAGCCTAGATGGATGAAACTTCAATATAATATTACCCATTATGGCATGAATGTGTGTACAAAAAATCTAGTATGTAGCTTAAAAAATGTAGAAAATAGAAATTTCATCCATCACCCCCTTAAAGAATAAAATAAAGTTATTTACTAACTGTAAAGGAAAGAAAGAAACCCCATATATAGAGATATAATTTAATATCAATACATGTTGGTCCTAACATGTCTGCATGAAAATAAAAAAAAAATTATGGTGTTTGAGAAAGTTGCTGTTTATCTATTTATCATCTCTGGTATTTAACATTGGTGTTTTACAGTACACGGTTCCATATCACTTGTTGAATATCTCATTATTAGATATCCGTGAAAGTGGTTTTATTTTTGGGGTAAATTCGTTTTAAAATTTCAAGGTTTCGATGTTATTGGGAATTTGGTGGTGTTATTTAAAAAAATGTAAATTTGAGTCTTTTTAATCCTAGATTAGTATATTAAACCCAATGAGAATGATATAGCCAGTAGTTTAAGGGATATAAAATTGATAATTATGTCTGTAAAAATTTAGGGGGGGAAAAACGTGTCTTACACGTTAATATAATTCGTATTTCTTGCAATTCATATTGGCCATAGAACATAAAATCTTTGGAGAGACCATATTTGAGCATGACAAGAACAGAAAATATTACCTCTATGTTGTGAACTGTGTTGCAAACATTTCCCTTTGCAAGAGTGCATGGAGAAAGCAGATGTGGCGTCATCAGATATGGTAGTTAAAAAAATAAGATGGAATCCGAAAACGGTGTTAAAAATGCATTATGAAAATTTTGCGAATATAACAAAAAATCTCCGGAATTCATTGAAAATTTTAAATTTCGGTGTTATTTCGCGTTATTGTAGGATTTTGCATTATTCCACAATTCATAAATGCTTTTTTTGAGGTTATGAGAAGCGGAGTTAAGAAATTATACAAGAAAATGACAAAATTAGAGCATTTCGAATTTCACGGATCTCTCTCTACTTGTATATCCAGATGATCAAGTAATAATAATGAAGATGAATTGCAAATACTCAGTACAGTATCTAAATGTCACAGGCAAAAAATGTAATTTGAAAATGTTGAAACATGTAATCAAAATCTTGACTTGTAATCCTAAATTACGATAAGAACCAACATCTCTATTGACAATGTTGTATAATTTCATAGCCGGTGTCCTGATTCTTAAAATTTTCTGGGACTATTTAACTCATGCCCAAAATGGGAGTCAATGACCAATCACATTTCAATGCTTTCTTATTTACAACCAATCACACTCGTGTTTCGCCTCAAATTTATCAACTGAAGTTTGTCATATTAAAGAAAGCTGCTCCTTTTTAACATTCTGAATAGGTCATAGCATTATTTTGCAGTGACTGACTCTCCAAGAAATACGCCTACCAGATTGCATATATAGTGCATGAAAGTCAGCAGATAGCGCATGCGGGAGATAATATAAAAACATTTATAGCAATTGATTATACCACAAAAAACACTGTTTGCACTCTCTTAAACGAATTAATTTCCAGGAAATGACATTGCAGAAAAATATCCATCCATCCATACTAATTTTGCCTGAAGGCAGGTACTTCACTGCAATCATAGCATTTTCATTCTATGCTTGCAGCTTTACTAGGGAATTGTATGTGTGGTAGCTTTTGCTTTCCACACCGGTGAAGGATGATGATGATGATGATGATAATGATAAGGATGATGATGATTGCGATGGCCATATGGTTTTGGGGATTGTTTGGGCCTTAAAGTTTTCCTGACATTTGTCTTACAGGTGAGGAAAAACCCCGATAAAAACCTCACTCAGAAAAACAGCCCCGACCGGGGATCGAACCCGGGCCCACTGCGTGACAAGGCAGCACGCTACCTCGAGACCACAGCGGTGGACCAGAAAATATAGTAATTGACATATTTACATCATAGGACATCAGAAATTAATTAATACCTATAATGTTGGTTATAAATTTCTCCACTAGGGTGCATTCTTACAATATTGCGATCCTTTGGCAATAAATAATATGATCTGGTTGCAGTGGTAAACAAAATAAGCAAATGAAGCGTAGCAATCGTTTCTCATTTGTTTTCAAACATCGCCGTTTACATTAAATATATAAATATTTTAAAATAACTATAGTTAGATATAGATTTGTGAGTAAACAGCTTAATTTTATTCGTTAAATAGTCCTAACAAATGCCACTCTTGGTTTCCAAATTCTCTAGATAAATTCACTCCTCACTTCGTGAGTCGTGAATTTATCGATAATTTACAAATCACTCGTGGCATTACTTATGATAAATGGCCTCTGTCCTATTTTAATATAACTCAAACATTTTGTGTACTGCTGCATCATTAGGAGCTGTCAGCTGAGAGGTCACAGAGGACAAGCACAGTTCATATCTACTACAGCAGTAGATGAAATACAGTAAAACTTGTTTAATCCGGAACGCGAATAATGCGGAAATCTGTCCAATGTGAACAAATTTATTCGTCCCGGCAAAATAACAGTAATTTTACATGTATTTATTTTGTATAAATCGGAATCTATCCAACGCGGAAACGGAAGGACATTTCTACACAATTCGTGAAAGAATATGTTTATAAGGCGGAAAGATAGAGACAGAAATTAGTTTCCACTTCATTGAATTCCCGTTAGGCGAATTAACAATAAGTGATGATTCCTACCGCCGGGTGAAGTAGCGTTTCTATCTGTGTCTGGAATTTTCTTTTGACATCACTGCACACCCGTTTTGTGAAATACAGGTTCGTTTTAACAAATATTTGGCGTGTGACATCTGCCTTACAAATAACCAGTGCACTGTAAAATCTTAAATCAGTTTAAGATCTGAGACCGATTGTGTACACGTATCTTTAACATGTAGCGTTCTGAATTTACGGAATAAAGATGGCTAAATCGTATGTATCATTGTCTGTAAAACGTCTACTGCCAATAAGGAAATGCTGTAGTGGGAGTAGATGTCTGCCAAAACCAATCACTGCTCTTGAAGCAGCTATAGAGCGCTATTAAGGTTTGAAATTGCTGAGATGTTGTCAGCTGTATGTCTACTAACCGCATACATAAAGCGGCCACTCCCACTGAATATCCATATCGGCAACACTGTCATGAAAACGTCAGGGCCGGAGAATCAGTGGATGCAGTGTAAGTATGATTTGAGGGAAGTAGATTATACAGGGAATGATTGGAAAACATTAGATCAGGATAGGATTGTATGGAGACCTTATGTCTGTACGGACATGAACCTACGGGTTCGATAGTGCCAGTGAGTTATAGTTTCTGTACTGAAATAGTGTTTGTAGCCCAAATTAAAAGAAAGCAAACTTATATAAGATTCATGATGTGTTCCGTTGAGGTAACATACAAAATTAAAATATAAAATTATGGAAAATAAACATTTTGAGGAACTAATACGTAAATTTAACATAAAACTGATGGTACGATATGTCGATGATGTACTAGTAATATACGACAATGAAAATAGAAAAGAAAAATAAATACTACAAGACTTAAACAACATGCATGAAAAAATCACTTTCACGAAGAAATAGAAGTTAATAATAGTATAAACTACTTAGATTTGTCTATAACCAAAAATCTACACAACAATAAACTAGAAATCGGCATCTACCGGAAACCTATAAACAATGCTGGCCATAAACAAAAAATCTACGCACCCTTTTCAACAAAAAATAAATACATTTAACAGTTTAATCAATAGAATGTTAAAACTTCAATTAAGCAAAGACAATTATATTCAAGAACTCAACTACATTAAATATATGGTAAAAACCAATGGCTATAATGAAGAAATCATAAATAAACTCGTAAATAAACAAAAAAGAAAGAACAATATAATCAACATAACTAAACTAGAAAAATAATCTGATAACAACAAGAAAACAAGGATAACACATATACAGGAAAAGAAACGACAAAATTAGCCAATGCTCTAAAGAAAGCCGATAAAAACGTAAAAATAGCATACAGAACCAATAACAAATTAAACAACATAATAAACAATAACATTGAAGAAAATAACATTTTCAACAGCAAAGGAGTTTATAAACTGACATGTAAGCACTGCAACACATTTTATATAGGAAGGACAAACAGGAGTTTTAACATCAGATTCAAAGAACATTTTCGAGACTTCATTCACGCAGAAGGGAAATCAAGCTATGCAAAACACGTTATCCATGAAGGACATCGCATGTTAAATATTTAAAACACCCTAACAGTAATGCACAGAGATAATAATCCAGCGAAGATAAACGTACTCGAAGAGATGGAAATCATGAAAGCAGCTCACAACAACGACAATCTGATAAACGAAAACGAACCCAATACATGTAACCCCCTCTACCAGATCTTCAGTGAAACACCAGTTTTGAATCCTGCCGATGATGGGACGTCCCGAAAGCGCTACAGTTAAATGATAATTAAGTTGAGGAGACGGACGTTTGAGGTGAATATTCCATAATTTTATATTTTAAAGTAAACTTATTGTACAATTTATAAGCAATTACAAAGTATAATCATAACACCGTTCTGCATTTTAAAACTTTTTTGTTTTTTAAAATCTGATAGGTGATTCTAGATGGATTTTTTGTGCTGAATTCGAAAATGATCTCCATTTTCTCCCATCACGTCAGGTTTTAAAATATTCATGAATAACTAGAAATTAAACTATAGCTCTGTAAAACGTAATAAAAAATTCTTTCAACAAGAATTTTGTGTGACTATTTAACTCATACCCCAAATGGGAGTCAATGACCAATCACGTTTCAATGATTTTTTATTTACAACCAATCACATTCGTGTATCGCCTCGAATTTATCAACCAAAGTTTAGACCTCACAGATATTTCTATTGATCTGAACATTGGTAATTTCGGACTCACTTTTTGTGACAATTCAGTTTTAACCTTGTTCTTTAAGTGGTGAGAGTTTTGTGAATTTTTATTTAATAGTTTACAAGAGGGAGAGGGAAATATTTGTTGTGGTAGTAGTTGGGGTCACACAAACCCCACCGTCAGGTAATAATGTGTTTTTCTTCAAACTGAATTTCGTGATTAGGCCTATAGGCTGTCAAGTCTTTCAATTATATAGTAATTATCTATGTTAGTCAAACAGTAATTTCTTACTTTTTATTTTATTTTAATTTTATAATGGCATTTTCAAGTAAATGGCTCACAAGTGATGAAATAACTGAACTCGTAAACAGAAATGATAGTAAAGTGAATTAAAGTAAAGTGATCCCACTACAGGCCTCGAGAGGCCCTTGGGGTAATAGGAGGTTAAGGCTCCCACTTTTTCTGGACAATCGGCACTTGATGTCAGCAGGGTTGTCAGCCCTTGCATGACGGCCGTCTTTACCCCCAGAAGAAGCGTCTGGTACTCATTTCCGTTAGAGACGAGTCGACTCCTGGGCCATAGTGCCGCCAGAATGTTTGGGTCAGTTTAAAAATCCTGGGGTCCAACAGAAACAGGTGCACAACAACATGACAGAAGCTGTAGCTTTCAGTGGAAGAAAAATATGGAATTTCACCCTAGAAAAAATATAAGAAGTTAGCTATGGAATGTGTGGACTGCATGTGGAATGATCACCTTAGTGCTTCATGTAGTGAACAGCTGTCAAAATAACATTTCATTGATCTGGCGTGTGTTTACAATGCGAGATAGTTATATAGTTAATTAGTTATATAGTCCCTGACCCTCAGTGGTCTGCTTAATGGTATTAAATGTGGAAGTTTAATTTACTAGAATGCATAATATGATAAAATAGAAAACCTTATACAAATCCTATTAAAATAAACACGTTTTAAAAATAAAATTATGTGAGGGGTCACTGTGACCCCACAATCAGGAATATTGATTGAAAGTTTAACCGTCAGGTCCCAGGGTTAAAACAAAAGAGTGGGCCACATGACCAATCTTTCCATTACGAAGAAAAACATCTTTAAGACTTTTTTTTGAGAAGAGTCTATGAAGAACCTCCACTCTTTGCAATTATAGTTTATGTTAAACAATTTTAAGACAGCCCGGAATGTCTTGGCAATACACTAAATTTTCTTCTTCAGAAAAAAAAGGACAAGTTAGTTCCTTCTCACGATGCCTGTAACATGAAAATTATGTGCTCTCAGTCAATACTTTTTTTACTTTTAACCCAGAGCCTAACAGTTCTGCTGATTCTTTAGGCAAATTTAAATCGCTGACTAAATCATTAAGCTCACTTTGATTAAAACATCTATCATGATCAGAATTATGTGGTTCATCATCCACAGGAGGTTCAGTTTCAGTGCTACTGGATGCAGACGGCAATGTATCTGATTGAAGGTGTAAGGGAAGCGGACCATGAGGTACGGGCCGAATAGCAGAGGGAATGTTAGGATATACAATATCTTTCTTCTTTTTTTAGCACTGTATCCTGCTACCTTAACTGTGCAAAATAACAATCTCTCCAAGATTTGTACATTCCTTCCAAATCATAGGGATACCAAAGGGCAGTGACTTCTTTTTTCCATTTTTCCAACTCCTCAACTCTGCAACACAGTTTGTGAGGGCACCACGATTTATCCTGGTCTCCTAACTTAATGCCAAAGTAGTGAATGTAAATTTTCTTTACAAAAGCAGTTATATTCTTTGTTTTACTAACGTATATGACCCACATATATAGCAAAACAGATTTGGATCATTTACACAACCACACATTTTTGTACGGACCTAGGGCGGATATAGTTAGTAGATTTTAATAAATATAAACATAATTTAAAATATAAAGATAATAATAGTTATATTATTTCACATTTTAAGTAATAAAGTTGAAATTATAAACTGTTGGGCCTTTCTAACAAACAATAAGCACACTGTAATATTACGACAGTACGTACATTACGAAAAATATTAAAAACATAAAATTTTGAATTATAAAAAAATTCTAACGTCGTACGCGAAAACGGATTTTTTATTTGCAATCAGTGTGAAATTGTGATTCAGAAACGCTCATTTGTTTCAAAAAAACAAAATCCATGCAGAACAGTGTAATCATCATGAAGAAGTTTGAATATTTTATTATAGAAGATTGTAAAATAATTGTTAGAAAATGTGCATGGTTTTTTTTAATTTGCTGAACATTCTAGAACACAGAGCTATACAATTCTACATGTTCTTATCATGGTTAAATAACACAAATTTGAAAGGAATGAAGAATGCCTGGTTTTTGATGTTAGATTTCATGTGGAACGTCCCAGTGGCAACTAGTTTGTCTCATTGAACGTAATCCAACTCACAAATTTCTTGGAAAATATTATACTTATTTTGCCAAAAGATATAAAAATACAGAAATAAAATTTAATGTGAGGAGAAAACATTCAAAATCTTAAATTATAAATCAGAAAAAAATTCATAACTCTGTAAATTAAAAAAAAATAGAAAAGATCACAAATAGCTAGAAAATAGGAGTACAGACAAGTAGACCTTCACAAACCTAAAACGAATCAACATGAAATTTGTTTTATTGGAAAGTTCACCGTCAGATTTTAAATGTTTCTTCTCATTTATATTAAAATATTATAAAAATGTTACTAAATTGGTGCTAGCTTACCCAATATTCTTCTCGTATGGAAGCAATTGTAACACAAAAATTTTATCAAGTTCTAAATGAGTGAAATGAGTATGTTACCAGGAGACGCATGTTTAATAGTTTCTTATGGTTACAATATCTGTGTGTTGTAACGCTGTCACCAGGTGGCTAACTAGAACAAATGAACAGATATTTAAAGCTGCAAATATTAGCTAATACCCGGCGTGCGCTGCTACTGCTAATAATGTGTTTTAGTTGAATAAGTAAAAGGAAAAATAAATATGAATTTATATCGTTATTATTTTAGATACCCCGTGCTGATTACCCGGCGTTTCCCGAGAATGTACACATCCCGATGTACTTGCCATAAATGAGCTGAAAGGCAAAATTCGTTATTTTGAGTTATCCATAAAAGAATACCCGTCGTGCGTTGCTTGCCCGGGAATCTAGTTATCCCGATCTTCTTGGCATCAATGAAAGAGAAAAATGGTTATTGTGAGTTATCCGTAAAAGATAAACATGTGCTGTCGCAGACTTTTTTTGTAGAAGTTTTGAAATATTCAATCCTGTGTACATTAATTTTATGTATTTGTTATGGTTTAGGCAGCGTAAGCCATTCAAGCGTAAAAAGCTACTTCTTTCTCATTTTTCACTACAAAGGGCGATTTTTTTAAGGCTGTAGGAGTTGAGTAATCACAACTCCCTTATAGCCTGTGTTCATTCCGGGAATCGCCTGAACATTTTGCAAAAAGCCCGATCATAATCTGATGAACAGTATGGCACCGCATAAAATATGAACAAACAAACAGACAGACATTCATTTTTATATATTAAATATATGTGTAGTAGTGTAAATATACAACAATGAGTTATGACGTGCTATTTATAATACAAATAAATAATAGTTTTAAAAAACTAAAAGAACACGCTTTATTAGAAAACTTAAAAATGAAAAATAATTTTAATTTCCAATACGCTTGGGATAAAATAAAGTGGTCAACAAAAAAATCATATCCAACACATATAAACTAAAACTAGAGTTATCAACAAAAAGAAAATAATTTTACCATCAAAAGCGTCGGGTGCTTTTTATGATTTTTACATTTTCGTCTTAGAGAGCTTACTTTTACCAATATCTGTTTATTATCAAATATATTAATTGATATAGAGCACCCCACGCTTTTGATGGTAAAATTATTTACTTTTTTTTGATAACTCTAGTTTTAGTTTATATGTGTTGGATATTATTTTTTTGTTGACCACTTTATTTTATCCCAAGCGTATTGGTAATTAAAATTATTTTTCATTTTTTAGTTTTCTAATAAAGCGTGTTCTTTTAGTTTTTTAAAACTATTATTTATTTTTTATTTTTTAGTTTTAATATTTTACAGAATAAGACAAAAATGTAAATATTCTTAAATTCGATACTATTGTAGTATGAGCTAAAAGTAATACTCTTCTATAAAAAAAACCCTCCCAGCGACGTATGGATTACTGAAATTATATACCACTAAGAGTTCACTGCTCTACCAACTGAGCTCTTACAACGATTGACTAAAAACTCGACAAGTCCGCCGCAACTTATTATACCAGTTTTCATTTTTTTGATTTTCGGATGATTCTGGCCAGGATTTTAGAAACAAAATATGAAATTATTGTATTGTCACGGGTCCTCTACACGTATACAAAGTTTCAAGTCGATCCAATGTTTCTAAGTGGGTGAAAATCGCATTGAAAGATTCCGTTACATTGATACAAAAACACATTTTTTGATTTTCTGATGATTATGGCCAGGATTTTAGAAAATAAATATGAAATTATTATATTGTCACGGGTACTCTACAAGTATACAAAGTTTCAAGTCGATCCGATGATTTTAAGTGGGTGAAAATCGCGTTGAAAGATTCCGTTACATAGATAGATAGATAGATACAGGTCAAGCTAATATAAAGCGTGTAAATATGTTTACATAGAAACAATGAAAAGTTTAGACAAATAAAATATAAAGTAAATTAAGATAATGAATTTATTTACATAAAATAACATTAACATAATATTATTTTATTAGTGGAACACTGTTATATATAGACGATGTCATACAGAATTGGCAAATGGTTTAACTGAACATTTTCAAATTGACGATATAGTCCGTGGTCCGGCTGCAAGATTACTACATTCATCGAGTGTATGAACAAAATAATTTTTTTTCATAAAATTGTGAATTACTGAATGCATTTTTGCCGAGTTGCCTATTAAAATTCGGCCGCCAGTATGTTTAATTAAAATACAATTAATTAATTTATTCGAAATAATTTGATTCACTTGTCATTAACATACATTATAATCCAGTTCGCAGAAATCGATGTATAGAACTTGAAAAGTTTTGGTTACCATTGCACGGCGGTAAGTGCGTATTTATTGTTTTATATTGTCCCCCGTAGCGGGAAGTAAAACCACTGCCCTTTATGTATACTACGTGCAATGTATATACAAAAATATATCCAAAAGTTAGTGTTAAATATACATTATACGAAACAAATCACAGCATTTTAAATTAACTTAACTTTATTTGAAACAATATAAAACAATAAATACGTACTTGCCGCCATTTTATTACTGACTGGTGTCACAGCCTGCTGTAGCCGCGAGGAGGTTTACGGCCAAGTGTGCAATGGCAACCAAAACTTTTCAAGCTCTGTACATCGATTTCTGCGAACTGGATTATAATTTATTTTAATAACAAGCGAATCAAATTATTTCGAATAAATAAATAAATTATATTTTAATTAAACGTACTGGCGGCCGAATTTTAATAGGCAACTCGGCAAAAATGCATTCAGTAATTCACAATTTTATGAAAAAAAATTGATTTTGTTCATCCACTCGATGAACGTAGTAATCTTGCAGCCGGATCTTGGGACTAATATGCTATTAGATACTTTACTTTTTGCAGACGATCAGGTTGTGATATCTGAGAAAGAATATGGCTTTCAACGGGCAATTTACAAATTAAGTAAAATATGTGAAACATACAACTTGATAATATCTACTATAAAAACAAAAGTTTAGCTTTTAGAGGGTATTAGCCACTTAAGAATACAAAATCCAATTAGAGAATAAAATAATAGAACAAGTGAGCAATTTTAATTACTTGGGATACAATGTGTCGTATAGAAAAAGTGAAGACATTGAAAACAAAATAAATTAATTTAATTATATGTGTGGCATCATAAAACGAAGTCTCAAAGGAAGGAGACACTTTTAAAATTTTATAAAACAATGGCGGTTCCAACACTACTGTATGGATCGGAACACAGGGTCTTAACCAAAAAACCAGGAACGAAGAACTGTAACGTGAGAAATGAGGTTTTTGAGGAGTGTGACGTAGCTGGTTATACGATAACAGATCGGAAATGGAAAGAAAATATACGAAGATAACTAAATATATTCAAGCCATTAGATAGAATCAATGAGGAAATTTGTTGTCACGGATGAAGACACAGAGGACAGAGAACTTTAATTAAGGGAAATTTGTGAATATTTGTTACAAACTGATAGTCTATAAGTCCGTAGTCATTTATGTATTTTTAAAACTCATGTTAATTATTAAGATTGGTTGGGGAAAACCCTCAATGATGAGGAAAATTCTCAAAATAAAAAAAGGATAGAATTGCACAATACGGAGATGAATGGATGGACCACAACAATAGAATGGATAATAACAGAATCCCGAAACAGATTCTTCGCTACAGACCACTAGGACGAAGAAATGTAGGAAGACACAGTAAAATATGGACACACCAATTCTAACATGAGATCAGAACAGACCTTAAGGTCTAATCCTTGATGACAGTTATTTATTTCATAATATTCTATATTTGATATTAAAAATTTGATATTGAAAATAATTCATTAGTCTTTTAAAATGTTACAATTTATAATTGAATATTTGCCCCTAAAATAGATATAACCCACAAACTACAAATTGTTGGGAAAACGAAAAAACGCATAATGTTCATTTGAGGCTATTACCTTTATTATATCATATACATTTTAATCTCTCATCCTATTGGAAACGTGTTCAGCCAATTTGAATGCAAAATAACATGCTACTAGCTAAATATTAGCAATTTAACACAGAATTGAGTGCAAAAGTGATCTATCTCTATAGAGTGGGCAAATGATCTAACACATAATTAACTAAAAATGCTACAGTAAGAAACAGAAAATACATATTGAACACTGATTCAGTTACAAAAAATTCTAACTTAATCAGTTTTCAGTGTTTATTTTCCATTTAATGTTATATCGTTACATTCTTTGTGTCTTTCTTATTTTCACTCAATTTCTCTAAGATTCTGATTAGAATTCACGTAACTGTGGTGGAATGAATTTGCGCATGAGCAATAACTGTTTTTCAGCACTGCTATTAACGACTTGACTGCTTCCGCCATTTTGTTACATACAGATCACTATTCACTTGAAAGCCAACTTTTAAAAATAAATAAAACAGATCTGGAAGAGAGTAGGGATAATTTTACATGCACCATGTCATGGTACTCTCCGGATAGATCACTAATCCACTGAAAACTCAACTTTCGAATTTTTGTTGGTTAGTTCTCTTTTAGGGGCAACTATTCAATTGTGCAATACTATTTGTATGTTAATAGGATCGTTTTAATTGAATTTTATAACAAGAATTTGTAAATAACTTTTAATAAGATACAATGAACATAATTATGTTACACGAAGCCAATATTAAAACATTTATACAACTTGAATTGAAAGAAACACGTGTGTTTTGTGTGTTTTCAGTCTTTCCTACCCTGTTGATATGGAAGTTATTATTTCTTGAATATGTGTACAGGAAGCGGAGAGAAAACGCGACATGGCTAACCTTGAAATTTGCAATATTTCATATAAAAGATAACGTAAACAAGCTTTGAGACATCCGGATAATGTAGTGAAAACCATTTTAAAAACAATTCTTGTATTGAAATGTAGATGAAGAAAAGACCTAGGCCTATAATTAAAGGGCTTTCGAATGCCCTTCTATCTCTAATGTCAAATAAAGTGCATGTTTCATCACAATGTATTGAATTAATTTGCTTACAGCTAAGTAGAATACAAAGTGTAGAAAAAACTTCCTTAGAAGAACAAAAGGCTTGCACAAGATTGAATCGGATAAAGAATGAAGATTTAAGAACAGAGTTAAATATATATCCTCTGAATGATAAAATCAAGGAATAAAAAATAAATGGTTTAGACATGTAGAAAGAATGAATGTAACAAGATTACCAAAAGCAGCATTTAACTACAAGCCAAGAGGTTCAAGGAATGTAGGAAGGTCAGTGAAAAGATGGACAGAACAACAGTGAGGCGGAACAGGCAATTTGCCTAGCCCGTGAAGTGAAGAAGAAGACGAATTTGCCTACAATTTAGTTGGAGAATTTTAACAAATCTTTTAACAAATTAACATCTTTGCTTCTCTAAGAATTTATTTATTTCTATATTCACTCATACTTCAGAAGTGGGTTACAATTATGCCAATGCCAAGAGAGAACACCAGAAATGTGGAAATGACAACCTCATAGCATTGAGTATATATATATATATATATATATATATATATATATATATATATAACAAGCGTTACTGCTATAAAGTAAATGTTCTCTTTTTAAAAAATTGCGCTTAACTGTTATGTTGGCCACTAGATGTCAGTTGGAACGGCTTACCGCTACCTCTTGTGTGAATTGACAATACTACATATATAAGAAAGATGTATGTTTGTGTTGGGATACTTGAGTAGCTCAGTTGGTTAGAGCGCTAAACGTACAGAGTTTAGAGACTCGGGTTAAAATCCCGACTCAAACATTCATTTTTCTTTATATATATATATATATATATATATATATATATATATATATATATGTAATTATAACATCGAAAAGGCGTCACTGCTATAACGTAAAAATATTCTCTTTAATTTGCTTACTTGTTATAGTAGCTACTAGGTGGAGACCGAGTTCCCGCTACATCTGGTAATAATAGAAAATATGTATGACAAAAATAAATGCTTGTTCTGGATTCGCCTGGTTGCGTAAGTGGTAGCGCACTGAGATATCAACTTAGAGGTCCGGATTCGAATCCCGTCCAGGCATTTATTTTTCTTATCAAACCATACATATTAAGCTTGCATTGCTCAATGTTAAATATTTAATTATAACATATATATATATATATATATATATATATATGCATACATAAAAACTATGTTACAAGAAACAGAATTATATAGACCCTGTAATAAAACCACATTAATTAAAAATGCAATCAAAATTTTAATAAATTTACTATATCTCATTTCCAGCTGTAATGCAAATAAACCAGTTGTATGACTGCATTTTCGTTGGTGAATAATGATTTTTACCTTTAAGTGTGTAAGAAAATGTAGTTCCGCTCTCTAATCCTCGAAATAAAAGAAACGAAAATATTACCCGTTTAAGGAGTAAGCGCAGTGGTTGACGGAGGGCACTGCAGTCGTGTTTATGCAGGAATAGAACACGTGACACTGCTATCTATGAGAGCAGAGGGGAATGGGACGTGGGACGCTGACAGTGAACACTGCCTTATATGACGTCACGTATAGCAACAAACAGAGCTTCGTAATTCTTCCGCCTGCAGAGATATTAGAATGACTAATAATAAAACACGTACTATCTAGCGCGTGTTTATATAAGTTATAAAGGACAATCAAAATATATAATTACAATTTTAATAGCTTTAATACATAAGCAATTCATTGTTTAATATCCAAAAGGTAGTGTTAATATACATTATACGAAACAAATCACTGCATTTTAAATGATCTGAGCTTAATTTGAAATAATATACAACAATAAATACGTACTTGCGGCCGTGTTATCAGTACTTGTTCTCAAGGCCTCCTGTTGTTTCAACTAATAAACATTGCCCACACTGTTAACGTTAGTCAATTGTTTATAATGAACGCAAATATTTCCAACAAATATGTTATTATTTTACTATTATTTATTATTTTGAAAACACCATCGCGCAAAAAATAATGTACAACGCACGTTTGTCAAGTGCGTCTCCTGTAGTCTCAACTAATAAACATTGGCCACACTGGTAACGTTAGTCAATTGTTTATAGTGAATGCAAATATTTCCAGCAAAGATATTATTTTACTATTGTTTATTATTTTGAAAACACTATCGCGCAAAAAATAATGTACAACGCATTTTTGTGAAGTATTTTACAGAATCTCGGAAATTAAAAACCTGACTATAGCTCGGGTTTTAAACATCTTCCTCGCTTCTGTAAAAACCACTTCCCAACCTCGCATCGTAATATACTATTGTATATCTGACTTAACTTGGCAAAGAGAGAGATGGAGATATAAGGGTAGATCCTTGACGGCTTTGACCCAGTCACAAAAGAAAGAACCCACCCTGTTGTGAGTTTTCGCGTTTCCCCTTTCCTCTATTAACATCTGGCGAAGGATCACCGACAACAATGGTGCGAGTGAGAGAGGTGAGTACAGCTGTCTCTTTCTACAAATTTCTTGCAAAGTTAAACCAGACGGACAATAATAATCTAACCCTGGTGAAGTGGAAGAGAAGACCTTACGGTCCTAAGTCCATCACGTAAAATAAATAAATAAATAAATAAATAAATAAATAAATAAATAAATAAATAAATAAATAAATAAATAAATAAATAAATAAATAAATAAATAAATAAATAAATAAATAAATAAATAAATAATAAGTAAATAAATAAATAAACAAATAAATAAAGAAACAAATAAATAAATAAATAAATAAATAAATAATAAATAAATAAACAAATAAATAAATAAATAAATAAATAAATAAATAAATAAATAAGTAAATAAACAAATAAATAAATAAACAGATAAATAAGTAAATAAATAAATAAATAAACAAATAAATAAATAAACAAATAAATAAACAAATAAATAAATAAATAAATAAATAAATAAGTAAATAAATAAATAAACAAATAAATAAATAAATAAATAAATAAACAAATAAATAAATAAACAAATAAACAAATAAACAAATAAATAAATAAATAAATAAATAAATAAATAAGTAAATAAATAAATAAATAAACAAATAAATAAGTCAACAAATAAATAAACAAATAAATAAATAAATAAATAAATAAATGGATAAATAAATAGTATTGATATAACATTATGTGAAAATAAAAATTTTGGAAATACTAGGATAACATTGAATTTGTAGTCAATGTCCATAGATGATCGTTGTTCTAAAACTCTCCCAGAGCATAAATGTTAACTCGAAAAAGAGAACATTCCGGGAATACCGGTTCTTTAGCAAACCTGATTTCAATGGAAGTATGGACATATTGTGTTTGATTTTATATAGAAAAAAAAACTACCTAACATGTAATGGATTTTAGTAAAATACAGTTCGTAGTCCGAAAACAAGCACTGAAAACCATGACCTTCATAATGGATGTGACGTTGCTAAATGCTATTCACTTGCGTCACAGAGGGAAGGTTGCTGAACACGGACACATAGGGGCAATGCACTGTCTTATGACTAGGCCCTTCATGGCTTATGGGATTCATTGTTTCATTTTCGCATTCGCTAATGTATCTATCCCCGGGTCACTGAATCCAGTTCATATCTTTGATAACTAGGTCCTCCCAATGACACTCGTTCCTTTCCATTGGTCTGTCCCATAGCATTTCAAAGGATTTCTGCTGCCATGACTTGCCCACTTCAATCTCCCAGAACTCTGACAATATTATGACAACGATATATATTATATATGTACTTATATACAAAATTTATATGACTATTTAACTCATGCCTCAAATCGGAGTTAATGACCAATCACGTTTCAATGTATATTGTTTTACAACCAATCACTGTCCTGTTTCACCCCATATTTATCAATTAAGTTTGACATATTAAAAAAAGCTCAACATTTTTTATATTCTGAACAGGTCGTAGCATTATTTTTCAGTGACTGGCTCTCTAAGAAATACGGACACCAGATTGTATATATATATATATATATATATATATATATATAGTGCACGAATGTTAACAGACACTGCTTGCGGTGGTATAATAGAAAAACATTCGTAGTAATTGGTTATACCACAATAAATAGAAACCATTGTTTGCACTTTATTAAACGTATCATTTCCTAGGAATTTACGTTCCAGAAAAATATATTTTACATCATAGGACATCAGAAATTAATTAATAACCAATAATGTTGGTTATAAATAGTTTGATGTGTTCCATTTTTCCTCCACTAGGGTGCATTCTTACAATATTGCGATCCTTCGACAATAAATAATGTGATCTGGTTGCAGTGATGAACAAATGAATATTTAATGAAAACGACGATGTTTGAAAACAAATCAGACAAGTCAGGTTATGTTTATTCACTGCAACTTGATCGTATTATTTATTGTCAAATAGAATTGCAATGTTGTAAGAATGCACCCTAGTGAAGAAAAAATAAAACATATCAAACATTATAGGTTATTCATTTATTTTTTAGCAAACAATTCAGTAAAATAAAGGAACTGTTCATTATTTAATATATTCAACGTATTTGTTGGTGAGTCAGTACTGCAAAATAATGCTCTGACCTATTCAGAATATTAAAAAGGAAGAGCTATCTTTATCACAAAAGCAGGAGCTGATAAACATAAATCGTTAAAGAGCGAGGTGAAACACAACTGTCATTGGATGTAAAACAAAATTCATTGAAACGTGATTGGTCATTGAATACCATTTGTGGCATGAGTTAAATAGTAAAAAAAAAAAATATATATTTATCACCCTGCAGGAAACAGAGACGTAGGTCGACCTAATCGCCGCTGGACAGATCAGTTCCAGTTCACAGATGGGAATAAACCAAACCCTGTGTACTAGGGAGAAGAAGAAGAAGAAGAAGAAGAAGTTTAACATTTTATACGATGGCAAGAGTCGCTATATTGTATAATAGCATGCATTTCCATTGAACCTACGTTTAATTTCTTTCTGCTTCGTATTCCTATTTGTAGTTTTTGTTTATAAGTATTTGAATTCTACCATTTCTTCAAAATTTCCATAATGAGTTGTTAAGTGTCCTTTGCAGTTTAATAAATCCTAATGTATGAACTCACGTGACCTTGTATTTAGTTATATTTACTTCCAGCTCCAGGTTGTTAACATTATTCAATATAATATATTTTGACTTTTAATGTTTCCTCACTATCGCCTAATAATACATCGTACTGCAATATTAAATTGTATTTCTCGGCTGAATACCATGACTTTATAGGCCTATGTTTAAACTAAAATAATTTTTATATTGTAGAAATGTCAGAAAACTTTAAGACCTAAATAAATATTTCCCGGAAACCATCCGGCCATCACAATCATTTATATCATATTCACCTTGTTTAGTACTTTTTTTAATTTTATTTTTTCCAGCATGTTCATTCACAAAGAAAGTAATATTACATGCTTTAATTTACAAAATTTTTAGATAAAATTATTTGCAAAAAAATTATTAATTTTCTATGGCCACTTGTAATGTTTTTATTTATTTGTTCCACTCGTTGAATTGAGGGGACACGCCGTAGCGTAGTGGTTAAGGCACTGAGCTACAAGCCGGAGGGTCGAGGGTTCAAGTCCCGATGGGGTCAGGATTTTTAAACTGACCCAAACCCTCTGGCGGCACTATGGCCCTGGGGTCGACTCAGCCTCTAATGGAAATGAGTACCAGACGCTTGTTCTGGGGGTAAAGGCGGCCGTCACGCAGGGCTGACAACCCGGCTGACATAAAGTGCCGATTGTCTAGAAAAAGTGGGAGCCTTAACCTCCTACTACCCCAAGGGCCTCCGGGTCTGTTGTGGGATCACTTTACTTTTACTCATTGAATTGAATTTTTGCTCTAATCTTTCTAAATCTATTGAATTAATGAATGAGATTAATTCAACTGTGTACACCTGAACTAGTCTTACTTTATCGAATGTCCATTTAACATACTTGTTAATCATGTTGTTCTTAAATAACTGTCTTTCTGTTTCTAGTTTTGTACATTCAAGGGATGATCTATGGTTTGTTCTGCGTTTCCGCATGTACACAAGGGGCTGTCTTTTATTTTAAAACTATAGTAATAACTGTTTATTTTCCCGTGCCCTGTTAAGAAAGTAGTTATTTTTCCAGTTAAAGGTAAATTTAATTTCAATCTTTCCTTCACACCAGGTAAAAAGGATTTTGTCACTGCACCTTTTGTGGCGTTTTTCCATTCATTTTCCCACTTACGTACACTTATTGTTTGCAATTCACTTAAAACTACACTGGCTGGTTTACGGTCGTAACACACTGGAAGTTCTCCGACCCTGCTGCTTGTTTAGCCAACCTATCAGCAATCTCGTTGCCATCATTCCCCTTGTGTGCCTTGACCCATGTGTAGTGAATTTTCCAATTCCGCATTTCTAGGTTTTTAGTTAGGTCTCTAATTGATGCTATTAGGTTTTGTTGGTTTTTATTGTTTTCTAGTGAATCTAAAGTTATTCTGCAATCTGTGTGATTTGCTGCTGTTTTTTGATGGATAGGAAGATGGTGACCTTGATTAGTATGAATGTATGAGTGCACGGCGTGTCTTGTTTTAAATGTTCATGTTCTCTCGGAGGTGGCTCTGGAAATGAGCTGATCTCTCATCCAGGGAGGCTCTCCATGTCCTTGAGTGGTCAAAAGAGTACGCGTGTGATCTACAGTTCAAATAGTTCGTCAGGCGGAAACTGCATAAACTAATAGAATTTTCAATTCGAATTACTTTATTAAAATAACCATCCATAGTAGCCTATTTCTGCCCGAGGGCAGGTCTTTCACTGCAATCATAGCATTTTCATGCTAAGCTTTGCAGCTTTACTAGGGAATTATAGGTGTGGTAGCTTCCCGTTGCTTTCCACACCGATGAAGGATGATGATGATAATGATAAGAATGGTGATGATGGTCAGATGATTTTCGGGACCATTGGGTCCTAAGCTTCTTGACATTTGTCTTACAGGTGAGGAAAAACCTTGGAGCCTGTCCCGACCGGGAATCGAACCCGGGCCCGCAGCGTGACAAGGCAGCACGCTACCTGGAGACCACAGCGGTGGACATTAAAATATTAAATAAATTAAAACTTGTGTATGTTATAGAATACATTAGCAGTTTAAGGATAAATTAAATTGTGTGGTATAGGACTACATTGTGACGAAGGATAGGCTGCATGGCGGTTGGTAGAATGAATTTTTAATTTACGGTTTCCGGTAAACCGCCACTTATAAGCTAATGGTCGAATTTAGCAGATTTTTGAAGAATACGTTTCTGGATTTATTTTATTAGCATATACTGAATTTCGTTGCGTAATACCGAAAATTGCGACCGCTAGAGCGATTTTTAAATTTTCGTTTCAGGTAAACTCCTACACCTAATCGTCCGATTTTTCTCGTTAATGATTCCAATCTTACTTTGTTTAATTGATTGTCATATGCCAAGTTTTGATAAAACAAAAATTGCGGCCTCTAGGGCGTTAACACATCTAGGCCTATAACTTATACAATTTGGTCTTAGTCATTTTTGATCTCTACTAGATCGGATCGGTGAAGATCTGTATATAAAATAATCTTTTCACGAGAAGAACATCCTCAATAGCTTCATTCATTCGGAATTAGCTAAAATCCTCTTCCGATGACGAGGGGAATATGAAAGTATCTACAAAGGAAGAGGTTAATCTAAAGTAAAGAGGAGATAACGATAGAGATCGAGAGATAGAGAAGAGAGAGATGAGAGAGAGAAGAGAGAGAGAGAGAGGGGTAGAGAGAGAGACAGAGTGAGAG